>OZ004705.1:116358866-117764467 GCA_963924515.1 Vespertilio murinus
CTGAGAGCTGGAGTGTGTGAGGCCAGTGCTGGGCTGTCCCAAGTTCCTTAAGAAGACTCCCCACCTTCCGCCGCTTCATTGGGCCCAGGGCTGGGGAAGGCACCCCATTCCCCTCCCCTCCCCACTCCCATCTTGCTCCCAGAGATGCACCATCGTGGGGGCTCATAGGACAACCCCATGGCTGCAGCTGGCTAGAGGAGGGTGTGTCCCCCTGTCACCTGAGCCTCCTGCTTTGGCAGAAGAGTGCTCCTTCTCAGTGGGCCCTCCAGGGTCTCTGTGACACGTGGCCATTCTCTCCACCCCCACCCCCCTGTAGGCCGGGGCAGCGGCAGGACAGGGGGCACCAGGGGCCCGGGCTGCCCAAGTGCAGTGCCATGAACTCTCAGGTGTCCTTGCTCAGCACGCCACAGCCAGCCAGCCAGCCCAGAAGCCCTGGAGGCCTCTCCTGCAGGGGAGGGGACTGAGCCGGAGGGTGGAGGGGTGGATCTAAGACGAGGCAGTAAACTGGGGCTGAGGTTTCCTGCGGATCAAACCAGGATTGGGGCTCTGTGAGCACGCACTGAGCCCGAGTGTGCGCACCTGCACGTGTGGCGTGTGCTTGTTGAATGGTGCCTGGCTTCTGGGGTCCACGGGGTCAGGAGCCTGCGCCGCCCCTCCATCGGGAGCTGCTGGTCTGGCTGCAGTGGGGCCTGCACAGTGGTTACCCCTCCTAGGAAGCTCCCAAATGCAAGTGCTGGCCTGGGGAGGTGGACACCTGCCCCCTGGCTGGCCGCCCAAGCTGCCTACCTCTTCATGGTCTTCCCGGGGTGTGAGTGTGGCCGGGGCCAGACCCAACCCGTTCTGGGAGCCAAGGGGGTGCAGACAGGCCCCTCCCTCGCCCGGAAGTGGGGCTGTGGGCACAGGAGTCATCTTGGCCAGAGGCTGTTTTGCCCGGGATTTTATTTTTTGCATAAACGTGGAGTAAAATTGATTTGATTTTATTGCTATACATTTCTATGAATTTTAACACATGTGTAGATTCATGTAACCACAATCAGGACATTGAACAGTTCCATCACTCACAGCACTCCCTCGCCCTGCCCAGCATCCACCCATGAACCAGGAGGTCACAGCTCAATTCCCAGAGAGGGCCTATGCCGGGTTATGGGCTCAATTCCTGGAGCAAGGCATGCAGGAAGCAGCCAATTAATGATTCTCTCTCATTATTGATGTTCCTATCTCCCTCTTCCTTCCTCTCTGGAATAAATTTAAAAATATTTTTAAAAAAACATACACACACAAAAACCCTCCTACATCCTATCCCTTTGCCCAGGATCTTGACCTGGAGGGAGCGACACAGAGAAGTGGGGTCATTGCGATTGTCCACAGGTGGCCTGAGTACGGACATGCTGGTGTCCGCAGGTGGCCAGTGGCCAGAGGCAGCGAGCCCCCCGCCTTGGCGTGGCTCTCGGGTGGCTCTGGCTGCCCCCCGCCTCTCTTGCTTCCGGCCAGTTTTTGAGCCTGCTTCTCCCGCTGTCTCGTCACTGTGAGGAGCTGAGATGCTCCTCCCAATAAGTCCCCTCCTTGCTCGAGCTGGTCAGAGCTTTGTTTTTACAGTTTGCACAGGGTCCCCGTGGAATTCAGGTGTGCGGGGCCGGAGAGAACTGGGATCTGTGGGGATTTCCTGGGAAAGAGAGATGCTGCCAGGGGCCCTTCCCTGAGGACTGGGCCCCTGGGCAATCATTTCAGGGGGGTGGGGATGCCCGCAGACAGAGCTCGCCCTAGAAGCCACTCCCCCCCCCCCCCCAGTAGCTCCATTTCTCTCTTGCCCGGGTCTATGTCCTCCCCTCTAGGCCTGAGGCCAGAGGCAAAACCAGCTGCCTCCCCTCAGCAAAGAAGCGGAGCCCCTGCTGGGGAAGTCTGGGGGCGGGGGAGCATTTTCAACCTGGGGTCCCCCTGCAGGCTGGAGCAGGGGCAGCGCGGGGGTGGTGGGGACTGCCCAGCTCCTCCTTCCCAAGGTTGGCGGGGAAGGTTTCCATGGAAACAGCAGCTCTGGCATCTCCAGAGATTTGGGGGAAAACTGACTCTAAAAAATCACCGTCTTCGTTGCTGGGGGGAGGGCAGCATAGCTCGGAGGAGAGGAGGGGAGCCTGTGAGAGGGTCCTGGAGGAAGGGCTGGTGTCCCCTCCAGCCCAGGTCTCCTGACCACCCTCCTCGGTTCCCCCCGAAGCCCCCTCACTGCTTTCTCTGCATCTCCTTGGCCCCGCCTGCCTGCTGCCTGCCTGCCACCTCCCAAGCCTCCCCATTACCTCTCCCCCCAGCTCCCCCACCTCCTCCTGGCAGCACAGAGCCCCACCCAGGTCTCACTGTGCTCCTGGCACCCCCTCCCCTTGCCTGCCCAGCTCCCCCTCCTCACACCCTGCGGAGATGCCCTGCCCAGCCCCCAGCCCACTGCCCCCCAGAGCAGCTGTGGTGAGAGGAGACAGGCGAGATGACTCCAGCTGAGGAGTTAATCCAAGTGTCCGAAGCTCTGTCCCCACCCTGGGGCGCGCTCGGAGGGGGTGGGGACCAATCTGTGTGTGACCGATGGAGGGGCGGCGTCATGCGCGCCAGCCGCCAGGCGTGCACAGACATGAAATCACCTGGAACACTTGATTTTCAAATGACTTTTCCAGCAGTTTTCCTCCCCGGCCAGGGCCCCCCAGCTCTGCCAGGAATCGTCCTTAATCCCTGGTGCTAGAGGGGACCTTGCCGGCCGTTCCGGAGAAGGAACCCACCCCCATCCTTCCATATCTGGACCCCATCCCACACAAATATCCGCTCATTCAATAATGATTAACTCGGCTTATGCTGTGCCAGGTGCTGTTTCGGTGCTGCAGACACAGATACGATGGGGAGGGGGGGGGGGGGGGAGGAAACAGACAAAAATCCCAGCCCTTGTGAAGTTCATACTTGAGGGAGAGAGAGAGAGAACAAATAAATAAGTAAAACACATCATATGTCAAATATGATGAAACGATCTGGAGAAAATGCAGCAGGCAGAGAGATACGGAATGTTTGTGTCAGGCCAAGGAGTGGGTGGGTCGCAATTTTTTAAAAATTACTTTTCTATTTTTCAATTACAGTTGACATTCGGTATTCTGTCAGGTTCAGATGTGCAGCGCTGCGGTTAGACATTTCTGTAAGGTTCACAGCGACCCTCCAGCGGGGGTGGGTTGCAATTTTAACAGGTGCCCAGGGCGGTTCTTACTGGAAGTGTCGCTCATCCAGCAGCAGATGCGAGTGAGCCGTGTAGACCTCCGAGGAAAGAGCACGCCAAGGAGGAGGCACAGCACGTGCAAAGGCCCTGGGGTGGGGGTGAGGGTGGGCCTGGCATGAACACCCAGGAGCAAGGAGACCAGCGTGGCTGCCGTGGGATGAGCCAAGGGGGGCGATGAGGCGAGGAGTAACAGGACAGGCTGCCTGGGACGGCTGCTCCGAGCTTTGTGGGCCATTTTTACTAGAAGAAGGGGAGGCAAGGGCTTTTCTGCTAGAGTGTCAAAGACCCTTTATCATGCAGCCATACCTTGTGCATGCTACGGGTCGCCTCGCCTCCGAGGGGGGGGGGACTATAAGGGGAGTCTGAGTCTCCCCACCTTCTCATCATCCCAGACAAAGAGGCATGGCTTGCCTACCAGGCTGAGGACGACCCTGCGTAATGCCCTGTCTCCCCTCCCCACTTCCACTTGGACTCTGCAAGCTCCGTCTGGGTGTGTCTGCGGATCACAAGCCAGAGAGGCCCAGGGGCTGGCGGAGGGAGGCCTCAGACAGGTCTGCTGCCCTCCCCGGGCCTGCCCTTTGTTCTCTCCCTCCCCCACAGGCACCCGGGGGCGTCGCGATGCTGGGCGCGGGGGCAGCGTCTGTGTAATTACGGTGATGATTTCACAACACGGCTTTCCCTTCTCTTATCACCTCCCAGTGCGAAATAAACCGTTCAATAATTAATTGACAAAGATGAACTTGTTGTCCTCAGCCGGGCTGGGAGTGTGGGGGGTGGCCACAGCCTCTGCAGACAAATAATGTGAGAAGTAATTGCCCTAGGAGAGGCAGGCGAGAGGTATTAAGATCAGATTTGCAAGGTCCCTTCTGGGAGCCCGTGGGCACCAAGGCAACACTGCTGGGATTTACGTTGCTAATTCATCACTAATTAATGCTCCGAACTGGGCCTGACAGGAGGAGAAATAAACGCGGAGGCATCTTCAGAGACAGAGAGACAGGCTGGGAACAGAGAGACAAAGAGGGGAGGAGAGCAAGAGGCAAAGGGATGGGGGGGGGGAGAGCCTGGGGCAGGGTGCTGAGCCCGGGCTCCAGGTCTTAGATCCCCGCTGTGTACACGGCCGGGCTGGGTCACTGCTCCTCTCTGGGCCTCAGCCTTGTATAGAAGTCCCCCCTTATCTCCCGGGGGTGTGGAGGGAGGGTACCTTCCAAGGCCCCTGGTGGATGCCTGAAACCATGGGTCGTGCCAAACCCCAGTATGCTCCGTTTTTCTGTACATACAGAGAGACATATGATAATGTTTAATTTATAAGTTAGGCACAGCAAGATGTTAACAGCAAGAAGCAATAGACAGTCATAACAATGCACTTTCATAAAAGTGAATGTGGTCTCTCTCTCTGTCTCAGAAAATCTCACTGTGTTGCACTCACCCTCCCTGTGATGATGGGCGATGGTGCAAGGTGAGATGGAGGGAGGGAAGGACGGATGGACAGATGGACGGACAGACGGACTGTGCATTGTGACCCAGCTTCAGGCTCCTCTCCCGGCTACTTGAAGACAAGCGACTCCTGGCCAGCCGATCTGACAACAGGGACAACTCGCGAGTGACCTGCGGGCAGGAGCGGACACAGTGTGGAGACCCTGGACAAAGGGAGGGCTCGGCCAGCGGGAGGCAGCGGGAAGGCCTGAGACTGCATCACGCTGCTCAGAACTTAAGCGTGCAACTTAAAACTTACGAATTGTTCATTTTTGGAATTTTCCATTTAATATTTCCAGACTGCAGGTAACACACTGCTGAAAGTGAAGCCGTGGGTAAGGGAACTACGTTAGGCTAGAACACGGGCTGGGAGACGGCTCTGAAATTGCTTCGAGATCTGGTAACACTGCCAGCACTCATTTCAAAGTGGATCATGTGTGCACGCACACGTGTGTGCGTGTATGTGAGCGTGCGAGTGGGTGTGCGCACAGGCTTCGTAGCTACCACCCCGGCAGAGGCCAGCGTTGTCTTGTCTGGACCATGGCATCTGCTTCTCCCGGTGCCTGTGGCTTTCTCTCCGCACAGCGGCGTCTTTTAAAACGAGCCAGGCCGAGCCCCGAGTCCGTGCAAACCTTTCGTGTCCTGCAGAGTAAAAGCCCTACACCACGAGGCCACTCTCACTCACCCACTCCGGCCACACGGGCCTCCTCACCGTTTCCAGAACACGGGAGCCTCTCCCACCTCAGGGCCTTTGCACTCACTGCTCTCCTGGCTCAGCGCTCTTCCTCCACAGGTCCACGTGGTTCACGCCTCCTCTTGGCTCTGGCCTCTGCTCACGCCCTCACAGAGGCCTTCCCGGGGCCACCCCGTGTAAACGGCCAGCCCTTCCCCTTACCACAGTGTTTCCCACCCCACCCCCCCAGCCTCCTCTCTGCCTCCCCCCCTCCCCCACGTCTCTGCTCCGCACTGTCCACTCCAGGAGCAGGGACACTGAGTCCCCAGCGCCGGGCACCAGGTTGGAGATTAGTCCTTCCAGGACTCTGTTCCAGGGAAGGTTTGGCAGATGTAAGACACAGAGAAGACAAGAGTGGGCGTCAGCAGGCCGGACAGGGTGTGGGAAGGCCACGGGGGAGCCCTGTCCTCGGTTCCCTCGGCGGGGTCAGCAGGGGAGCAGGGACTTGGGACATGGTTCGAGCTGACTGCAGACAGAGCAATGCCCCTGGGCCCCGGGTGGCCGGCCCGCCTGTCCCCCGGCCCCTGGCCTGTGGCTGCTGCCGTTGGCGGCACAGAAACGCTCCTTCAGAAGGCGCCCCGCCACCGCTAGGGTGTCCCAGGCTCCGCCCCCTCGTTTAAGAGGGACGAGAGCCCATCCAATTGCTGCACAATAGGGGCCAGTTAAGTAAGATGAAGTCTGTCAATAGACTGGAAAATGAGGCCGGCGTTTAGCAGGCTGAGATGAGAATTCTGTCGATACTGGGAGTTGCGTATGAAATGCTGTCATGAGATCCAAGGAGGCCGCTGCGTGGGAGCCACGCAAGGATTCCCTCTTCCCGCTGCCGCACTTATGGGGCACCTGCTGCGTGCTCGGCACCCTGCGGGCCCCGGGCCCAGAGGTGGGGTGAGCAACCCCGGCCCTCTCAGGACACACAGCTGGGCCTGGGAATGTGCGCCCACAGCGTGGAGCGGCATGCGGTCTGCCTACAGGAGGCGGGGGGTTCGGGGGGGGGGGCTGTGGTGCAAATCCTGGGCCTGCCTCCCACTGGCTGGAGCCTGGTGACCCCATGGGGCTGGAAGCTCCCCCCCTGAGTCCGGGCCTCAGTGACCTGCGGGCCTTCCCTCGGCAACACCCCTGGCAGCTGCAGGCCAGTGCTTAGAACACAGGCTCGGGCACCAGGCGGCCTGCGTCCGTACCGTGGCTCTCCCCTTTAACCAGCTCTGGGCCTCAGTTTCCCCAAGGGTGAGGGTGGTAGCGCCAGCTGGGAGCAGCCCAGGAGCCTCAGCTCAGCCTGCAGGGAGCTCAGGGTGGACCGTGCACAGCAGCCCAGGATCAAGCTCGGTCCCTTCTGGCCATGCGGAGACCCGGCCGCTCCCCTCACTGCTGGGGGCTGGCTGGCAATCTTTGGCTTTCCTCGTAGGTGGCATTTTCACACCACCTTCCCCTGGACATGGCTCTTTCTCCTCCCGCGGCATTTTTATAAGGACATAGATGCATTGGATTGGGGCCCGCCCTGCCCCAGCAAGGCCTCATCCTAACCTCTGCACCCACCATTTCTAAATGAGGTCACACTCTGAGCTACTGGGGCTAGGACTGCAATATATAAACGTGGGGGACACACTGAACTCCTGACACCAGGTGCGGGCAGTGGTTGGTGGGTTAGTGAGGTGGGGTGTGGCGGGGGTGGGGGAGCACACTCCCCTCTGAAAGTGAGGGAGGGCTTCCCAGAGCAGGGGGTGCCTTGCGGGGGCAGGGGGGGGGGGTCGAAGGTGAGGATGGGTCTGCAGGTCTACTTCCTCTCCCCCTCCCTCTCTATACTTCATCTCCCCTTTTCTCTCTACTTCCTCTCTCCTTCCCTCTCTCCCCCTCCCTCTCTACTTCCTCTCCCCCTCCCTCTCCCCCTCCCTCTCCCCCCTCTCTACTTCCTCTCCCTCTCCCTCTCTATTTCCTCTCCCCCTCCTTCTCTATTTCCTCCCCCTCCCTCTCTACTTCCTCCCCCTCCCTCTCTACTTCCTCTCCCTCTCTACTTCCTCTCCCCTCCTTCTCTACTTCCTCTCCCCTCCTTCTCTATTTCCTCCCCCCTCCCTCTCTACTTCCTCTCCCCCTCCCTCTCTACTTCCTCTCCCCCTCCTTATCTATTTCCTCTCCCCCTCCTTCTCTATTTCCTCCCCCTCCCTCTCTACTTCCTCTCCCCTCCCTCTCTACTTCCTCTCCCCTCCCTCTCTACTTCCTCTCCCCTCCCTCTCTACTTCCTCTCCCCCTCCTTATCTATTTCCTCTCCCCCTCCTTCTCTATTTCCTCCCCCTCCCTCTCTACTTCCTCTCCCCCTCCCTCTCTACTTCCTCTCCCCCTCCTTATCTATTTCCTCTCCCCCTCCTTCTCTATTTCCTCCCCCTCCCTCTCTACTTCCTCTCCCCTCCCTCTCTACTTCCTCTCCCCTCCCTCTCTACTTCCTCTCCCCTCCCTCTCTACTTCCTCTCCCCTCCCTCTCTACTTCCTCTCCCCTCCCTCTCTACTTCCTCTCCCCCTCCTTATCTATTTCCTCTCCCCCTCCTTCTCTATTTCCTCCCCCTCCCTCTCTACTTCCTCTCCTCCTCCCTCTCCCCTTCCCTCTCTACTTCCTCTCCTCCTTCCTCTCCCCCTCCCTCTCTACTTCCTCTCCCTCTCCCTCTCCCCCTCTCTCTACCTCTGAGCTAAGAGTCTTGCCCCGAGAAGTTCCTTCAGCCACTTCCTGCTTCAGCCCTGAGGGGTGGAAACCCTGACAGGGATAGCTTCGGGCCACTCCTAGGGCCCTCCCCACAGAGACGTGGGTTCCCAGGGGATGGAACTCTCCAGCTGCGCCTCTATTTATGCGCATTTTCCCTGCAGCCCCTCCCCTTTCTCCAGTCCCTGACTGTCAAACATCCCAGCATCCTATCCTATGTCTGGTGCAAACCAGGATGGCCGCCTCTGCTGGGCCCGCTGGGCCCCCTTAGGCAAGCAGCTGCTGACCACGCCACCTCCCAGCTGCAAAGTGCCTGCTATCTGTCCCGCCAGCCGCGCAGGGCCAGGGAGGTCCTGGGACCACCTGCACAAACGCACCTTCTCCCCGGGTCACTTGGAAGGGCTCCGTTCAGGGCAGATTGCACGCCAGGTGCACACACCCCTTTGTTTGGCCTTTGACAGTAGGCTGACCTCTACCCGCATTACAAGCACATAGTTCTTCAGTAATCTACCTACAAATGTATCCTACAGACAGATGCTCTGTCTTTGACGGGGTTCCCCGGAGACAGTGGCCACAGGTCTGCACACAGGACATGAACTGGGGAAGGTCCTGGGGGCAGAGGGAGGAGCTGAAGGACCATGCAGGCTCCAGGCAGCTCTGGGCTGGGATGGCTGCGGGGATGTCCCAAATTGGGGTTAGGGGATGACTGTGGACCAGTTAGTGGCTGTTTATGCCCGAGGGAGGGGTCTCGCCTGGGTGAGGGTTTGGGGAGAGCGGTGCCCGAAGAGGTTTGCAGCTGGGAGCCGTCAGCTCTGCTTCGGGGGCATGTGGGCCCGGTCCTGAAGGAGCCTGAGCAGTGGGTCCCAACACCCACCCCACGTACCTACATGAGAAGCGACACGTGCACAGCGATGTGCATTGTAACAATTCATTTAGCAAAAGATGGGCCAGGGCTGCCCATAGGGACTCAATGGAATAAATCATGGTGCAGGCACAAAATGGAATACTATGCAGCCTCAAAGCGAGACAACGCTAGTAGAATGGGGATGTGGGGCAATCCCCCAATGCAGGCGGAAGTGACAAAAGTACGTGTAGAACTGTATAAGGAGAATGCCTGAAATGAGGGAGGGCTGGCATGTCATGTGTAGGGAGCCCCCTGGAAGAGACCTGGACATGTTTACTGACTGAGCTGGGATATTAACAGAATCATGTCAGTTGCACTCTCATCCTGGGAGTGAGAAGATGTTCTTAGTTCCTGCTTGTGTTTGTCAGGCAGGAAGGAGTGGGTGGGATCTGGCCCCTCCTAGGCTTCTTGTTTTTTCCTGTGAAAACCCCACCTTTTGTGTATTTGAGAATAAATAGATGTGCTGTGTGGCTCAGGGGTTGTCAATCTGCCTCTCCAGCAGGGGAGGTCACAGGCCTTCCCGGCTTCCATCTTAAAATCTATCTGTGTCTTCTCTCTTTATTTCTAATATTTCTCAATCCCTGGCCACCTCTCCTTAGAACCGGTTCGTTCATCTCTCTTTCCGTGCGGGACGTGGAAAAGGGAGATCCCGCCACATCAGGCCCCCGCAGTCATGTAAACATATTTCCGTGGAAGGACAAAATATCTCCGGTAGGATTAATAAATGCTGCCCACAGCGGGTGTTTCCAGGTTGGGGAACATGGTGGCTGAGGTTGGCACTCACAGAGGGAAGACTTCGCTGCATACCCTTTTATACCTTCTGAACATTGCAATTGTGTTACCTACTTATGTAAATTAAGTTATTTACCTATTTAGATAGTTTCAATTAAACACTGTAAAGAGAACCGCTGTGAAGGAGTTTGGAAGAAGAAGGGACGGGCCTTTCAGGAACCAGGTGCTACTGTGAGTGGGGTGTTTTGGAGGCCGGTGGAGGCCAGTGGGGGGCCTTCCCCCACAGAGAGGGAAGGCCAGGGGGCCCAGTGAGAAGAGGCAATGAGCTTCTCGCTTTGAGTCTGTGAAGGAAGAGAGGCCTGCTGTGAAGGTTCTAACCAAGGCCAGCTCCTTACTGTCCGTGTGACCTCGGTCAAGGTCACCCAGACTCTCTGAGCATCGGTTGTCTCTCCTGTGAAGTGGGGACACTATAAAATGCCACGCTGCAATGTAAAACAAACACACTAGATGCTCAGACAGATATAGGGATAGATAAAATAGAGTGCTGAGTGGGAAAAAGGGACAGAAATTAGAAACATGTCCTCAGGCAAACCAACACTACATGTTTAACAGGGATAGACATCCATATTCAAAGACCTACGGCAAGTGCGTCAGATCGTGTGCTGGTTGTCAGGGAGAGGATGTGAGTGGGGGTCGGGGAGGCAGGAGAGGAAGGAAAAGGAAGATAGAGGGGCCTAGCCCAGGCCAGTGACAGTACACAAGTCAAGGGGAGTGGTTTTCTCCTGCCGTGGCCCCTGAGGTCCCCTCGGCAAACGTTGACCACTTTACAGGGCTGTCTCAAGGGATTCTTCCAGGCATGTCTGAGCACAGAGTAGGTTCGTAAGTAAATCTTTTAAAAGTCGGAATCCTTACCTGGGTGTGTTGTTATCTTTTCAACTTCCACAACACACAAGTCAACGACTATGTTTGAGCACTGAACCCAGACAAACAGGAGTGACCTCAGGCCATGGGTAGCAGGGCCAGGGTTTATCCCAGGCCTGCCAGTCTCCGACGCCAAGACTCTCCCCACCCTGCAACATGTCCCCCCAACTTCTCCCAGTGAGACCCAGGCCAAGACCTCCCCACCCTGCAACATGTCCCCCCAACTTCTCCCAGTAATGAACCCGAGGGCTCACAGACGATAGAGGCTTGGGCCTCACAGGACTTGGATCTGGCTGGAGACTGGGCATGCTCATCCTCAGGGAACGGACATTGTAAGGAGGCAGGAGACCAGATCTGCCTTTCCTCTCTGGCTGCTTTTAGGATTTCCTCTTTCTGTTTGAGGTTCTGCACGATGAGTTTTTTTTTCTCTCTCTCTTTTTTAACAATCCTTACTCGAGAATATGTTTTCATTGAATTTTAGAGAGAGAGAGAGAGAGAGAATCGATTGGTTGCCTCCCATACCCTCCCCAACCAGGAATCAAACCCACAACCTAGATATGTGCCCTGACTGGGAGTTAAACCTGCAGCCTTTTGGCGTACGGGACAACACTCCAACCAACGGAGCCATTGGCCAGGGCTGAGCTTCTCTTAATAGCCAGGACCATCTTCAGGAAGCCAGTTAGGACCAGCCGGTCCCTGCACCCACGAAACTCAGGCTTCTCCCAGCCACCAGTCTCCAGAGCTCCAGGTCCAGAACCTGAGCTCTTTCATATCCCAGCATTGTCAGTCTTACCTCTACCCCGTGCCCAACTGACAGCCAACCAAGCTCAGGCCTTCCCCTTCCCCTCAAACCAGGACAAGGAGTGGTCATCACCCCCTCAGGCCACCTTCCCAAGCATTATGTTTCCCTGTCCTTCCCAGTGAGATGTGCAGTGAGAGAGATGCCCTAGTGCAGTGGTTGGCAAACTGCGGCTCGTGAGCCACATGCGGCTCTTTGACCCCTTGAATGTGGCTCTTCCACAAAATACCATGTGCCGCGCTCAGTACAGTGCGATTGAAATTTTGTGGCCCATGTGCAGAAGTCAGTTTTTGGCTCTCAAAAGAAATTTCAGTCGTTGTACTGTTGATATTTGGCTCTGTTGACTAATGAGTTTGCCGACCACTGGCCTAGGGGGAGCAGGGAAAGGCCATGTCCCAGGAGCTGGGGTGGGAAGGCAGGACCCCGCTCAGGTCCATTCCCCTCACTGAGCTTTGCAATCAGCACATACGGAGCTCCTCCCGTGGGCACCAACCCAGCACCGGCCGCAGACACGTGCGTGAGACAGGGCTGCTGCGCCCAGATGACAGGGCAGGCTGGAGAAGAAAGCAGGCATGCATGCCGGAGGATGGGAACAGCCTCCATATGCAGAAGCAGTGTGGTGCTTACATAAAGCACGCAGCCTCCATGGTCTAGCCAACTGTTGCTGTGGCATACGCCGCTCCCAAGTCATTTGTTTTTCCCACGTGTCTGCCTTTTGGGCGGGGCTAGCAAGGCAGCTGTGTGCTCTGTGTGGCCCCACTGGAACAGCTCCCTTCAGGCCGGAGGAGTCACTTAAAGGAGACTCCCTCCCCGGCTGGCCAGTTGGTGCTGGCTGTCCTCCGGGAGCTCGGCTGGGACCACATGGGCTTCCTCACAGCATGGCGGCTGGTCCCGGGAGGGCAGGCGGGATTTTTATGACTAATCACGTAGTGTTGAGTGGCAGTCACAAAGGTCAGCCCGGGTTCCCAGGGAGGGCCCCCGGATGCCACCTCTCGATGGGGAGTGGCGAGGGCCTAGAGGAGCCTGTGAGGCAGAAGCTACTGCTCAGCCATCTCTGGGAGATACAGCCTGCCACACGCCATAGCGGGGAATACCACGAAGCGTTAAGAGATTTATATCACCGAATGGAAAAAAGCAAAGTGATGAAACATTTATGAAAAGGAGAAATGCACGTGCATATTTATGAGACGAAGTCCTGGGAGGATGCACACCAGAAGGCCGGCAGCGGTGCCCCTCTGCGCTTTCTGCTTTGTTCTTCCTCTCTAACACACCAGCTAGCTGGTTTTCTAACGGGCATGCGTTATTTTCCTAATTAAAAATACAATCTCGTTCTATGTTGAAAAACAAATGCCCACACGGAGGACATAATTAGGAAGCCAATGATGCGAATCAAGTGAAGGGTCCTGAGCAGAAGGAAGAGGGAGGTCTCTCATGCTGGACTTCTCACGGCCTCCATATTCGGATGTGCGGCGGGAACCAATGCGGGGGATTAGGTGTTACATCATTTTCCACTTCTGTTTGACCAGGAAAGAGTGTGAGCAGTGTGCGCACAGGTGCACATGTGGCATGTGGGGTGTTTATGTGTAACACTCTGTGCCCGAGTGTTTTGTTGCCTGCACTGGTGTGTGTTTATATACACGTGTGTCCGTGCATGGTGTGTGTGCTTGCAGTTACAGGTGTGTGCATTGTTGTGAGCATGTGTGTGCTGTGGCATCTCATGGGACCTATGACGCTCATACTCATGCTGGGCACTCCTGGTGCAGGCGGAGCTCCTGGGCTCTGCGGAGGACGCCTGCCTCCCCACCTGCAAGCCCTTTCCCTCTGCCTCTGCCTCTTTCTCTCCCAGCGCTCTCACCCCCTCTCCTCAGCCTGGCTCACGAGCAGCCCTCAGCCCCTCACTCATCACACAGATCGGGGAGGGGTCTCTCTCTGCTCCCCTCCGGCCCCCTCATGCCTTCTCTTAATCCCTTGGCAAAAGTTTCAGGATTTGGATAGGGAAAGTGAACTGAGAGAGAAACTACCCTGGCAAGGCAGGAATGGAGAGAAAAGCCGGAGATTCCAAGAAAGCACAGCAGCCTTTACATCAGCCTCCAGCAGAGACGCTCTGGGATACGTGTGTGAATTGCTTGGCTCCGATACATAGGCCGGGCTCGGTGACTTGCGGTCATTGTTCTTTGTCGTTACATCTTGACTTCCTCTCCAGCCCTCACATACCCACAGGCAGCCTCACACACACACACACACACACACACACACACTTACTCACACACACTCACACACACACTCACACACACACTCACACACACACACACACACACACTCACACACACACACTCACACACACACACACACTCACACACACACTCACACACACTCACACACACACTCACATACTTAGCTGGGATCGTGACCACCTCATTACAAGCTCTGGGAGAAGCCTAGGACTAAACAAAGCTCCCGTCCCCACCCCCACCCCCAGAGAAACTCCCCACATTTCCTCACAGCAACCCTGGGAAAACAAAACGTTTGGAAACAAATGCAATGTCCATGAATAGCGGATAAATTGTGGCCCGAACCCACAGAGGAATGCTGTACATCTGCAAGAATAAATGAGCAGGATCTGCTCACATAGCACGGACGAATCAAAAGAATACGTAGCAGAAGAACGGCACACAATGGGATATCACGTACATAAAATTTAAAAGCCACATAAAACATACACATATGGTTTGGGGGCGTAAGCATATAGAACAAAAGTATTTTTTAAAAAAAGCATGGGAAAGATAAGCAACACATTCAGATTAGTGGTTACCTAAATATTTTCTCAGGGGCTGAGAGACGGGAGGGGGGAGATAGGCGGGAGGAACCGCAGGGCCGTCCGTGTGTCGCTAATATTGATTATCTATTGTTGAGTATCCAATGATCTCAAAACCCAGCAGTTTAAAGCAACATACACTTATTATCTCAGTTTGATATGCACATGGGGGTTTTCTTCTCTGGTCTGTTAGTATGATGGATTGCACTGGTTGGTTTTTGAATATTCAACCAGTCCGGCATTCCTGGGATCATCTCCCCTTGGTCCTGGTGTTTTCTTCTTTTCATGCACATCGCATATGCGCTGTTGTGGTACGTTGTTTAAGATTTTTGTTTGTATGTTCATAAGGGATATTAGTCTGTAGTGGTTTGGCCATTAGGGTTGTGTACCCGTATAAAAAGGGTTGGGAAGTTTCCCCTTCTCTTTTGCTTTCTGGAAGAGATTATGTAGAATTGGTGCTATTTCTATTTTAAATGTTTATTAGAATTCACTAGAAAAACCAGGTCAGGGGACTTTTTTTTTGTGGAAGTTTTTAAACTATGAATTCAAATTTCTGTAATAGATACAGGTTTGGTCTGGTTATTTAGCTTTCTTGGGTGAATTTTGGTAGTTTGTGGCTTTTAAGGACTTGGTCTATTTCATGTAAGTCAAGGTCATCACACTTTTCCCGTAAAGGGACAGAAAAAATATTGTACGTGTTGGGGGCCATACAGTCTGTTACAGCTCTTCACCCCTGCCTTCGTGGTGTGAAAACTATGCGCGAGTGAGCGTGGCTGTCGTGCTGGTTTGCTGGGTTGTCACAGCAAATTACTAAAAAATGGGCGGCTTGAAACAGCAGACCTTTCTTCTCTCACCGTTCGGGGCTAGAAGTCCAAAGCCAAAGTGTCAGCAGGGCCATGCTTCCTCTGGAGGATCGAGAGGCGAGTCCTTCCTTGTTGCTTCGAGCTCCAGACAGTCTAACTCTCATCTCTACTTCAGCCTTCGCATGGCCTTCCCTGTGTGTCTCCTTGTATCTCTGTATCCAAGTCTTCCGCTCCTCTCCTATGAGTATATCAGTCACATCTGATTCCGCGCCTATCCTGAACCCATATGACCTCATTTTAACTAATTACACTTGCCAAAACCCTATTCCCAATTTAGGTCACATTCTCAGGTTCTAAGTGGATATGAATTTGGGGGCAGTGTGGGGACTATTCAAACCAGTACAGGCATGTTCTAAAAAGAGAGTTACAAAAACAGGGAGTAGGCCGTATCTGATCCATGGGCTGTAATTGGCTGACCTTTGATTTAAATTGTTAAATATATGGACATAGAGATGTTTGTAGTATTCTGTTACTTTAAATTTTGTGGGGTTGATGGTGAGTGACATTCCTTCTTTCATTCCTGATATTGGTAATTTGTGTCTTTTCTCTTTTCTTGTTGCTGTCAGTCTAGCTACAGGTTTATCGATTTTATTGATTTTTTTCAAAGGACCAGATTTTAATTTAGTTGATTCTTCTCTATTGTTTTCCTAGTTTCTATTTTATTGATTTCTACTTTGATCTTTATTTACTCCTTCAGCTTACTTTGAGTTTATTTTACACCTTTTTTTCTATTTTCTTAAGGAAGAAGCTTCGATTATTGATTTTCCAATATTTTTTTTTGTTACTGATTTCTAGTTTAATTCATTATGGTTAGAAAACATACTTTGAATTCACATTTTAAAATTTGTTAACACAGATGTTAAACTTTTGGTATCGTCCCACAGATTCCTGAATCTGTTTGTTTATTTATTTATTTATTTATTTATTTTTCTATTTTCTGAGACCATCCATCTTTCCACTTATTTTAAGAATGTTCACTGTAACTTCTTGAAGCAGGATTATATTATCTGCTATAAAGTCTTTGATAATTCAACATCTGTATCATCACAAGGTTAGCATCTATTGCTTTTCTTTTCTTTTGTGAGATAAGATTTTCCTTGTTGTTCACATGCCAAGAAAATTTGGATTTTATCCTGTATATTTAGGATCTTGTTTAAATCTTAAGAAGTATGTAGGTTTTTATTGTTGTTGTTAGCATTTTTTTTTAAAGTTAGGTTTATGCAAGTTCTGAGCCACCTTCTGTGGGCTGTGCCGATGTCAGTTTAAATTTCAAAGTGTTTTCAGGGCTGTAAGGGACAGTTCCAAGTGTGTGCTACCCCATGGCCAGTCTGGGACTCGGGTGTGGCCTGTACTGAAGCTCAGATCTCAAAGCCTGGATCAGCTCTTTAGGATCAGAGTCAGGCACACCCCGCTCAGAGGCGAGGCCTGGAATTCACACACAAGTTTATGGGATTAGTGCCCGAACTCCCTCTTCTCCACAATCCACATGACACTTTCCAGATCCCTGGAGCCTCCCTCCCCAGTCCTCCAGCCAGAAATCTGGGGTCTTAGTTCCCCACTCAGCTGCGTTCTTCCCACTACTGTCTCTGGGCCTTGTACCAAGGCTTGGGAGAACAAAAATGAGAGAAAACCAGTGGGAATTCACCCTGTGCCCTTGGGGTCACAGCTACTCTGGTGAGAGAGAAGCGTGTGCGTCTCTCGGAGATTTAGGCACCTGAGCTGCTCACTGAGCTGCCATCGCTGAGCCACCATCACCGTTGCCACCGCAGCCTGGCCTGGGAGCTGGGGCCAGAAAGAAAGCGAACCGACGGGACTTCTCCTGCCAATAAGACAGAGGAGCGCCCTCCCAGTCCGTGGTCCAGAAAAAGAAAGCTTGTCCTGAAGTTCTTCCTGTCCACACCCGGCGCGCCCTTCTGAGTTTCAGGCTGCCTTTGAGTCCAAGACGGGCAGTGCCAGAGAGGCGGAGCTTCTCACGTCCCCTTAATCCACCCGCCACCACTTATTTCCCAGAATCCTCTGATACCTTCTCCATGAATTCAGGATTTGTAGTTTTATGCAGCTGAAGGTAGGGGTATGCTTACTTCACCTCTTCAGGACCAAACCCCAAATTCTTAGGAACGAGGAACCATCCAACTCCATCTGCTGATGTCTGCAATTGCACTATTAGGAATCCCCATCGCCACGGCAGCCATACTGTCACTCTACTTCTAAGGACCATGTTGCCTATAAACTCATCGACAACCACCCCAAGGCACAAGCTGCCATCAACATGTGCTGATGCAGACACCCAGGTCTCCTCCTTCTCCACTCACCTCTCCCCTAACCCTCTTGTGGATTCAAAAGGGAAGTTCTCTCCCCTCCCCTCACTCTCTCTCTCACACACACACACACACACACACACACACACACACACCTTGAGAAGGGAGGAACTCTTGCCTATGGATGACTATCTCCCTGGTTGGTGTCTGGCAGGGCCCACACAGCGGGAGTGGGGAACCTAAGACAGGACCTTGGAGAGTTCCATTCTTCTGGTGAGGAAGAAAATGAGAGCTGTAAGCCTGGGAGAACCCGTGGGAGAGGGCCTCCCACTCTGTCATGATTTAATTGCTTGCTTATGTGTCTGTCTCTGTGGCGGGGGAACTTCTTCAATGGGGCCTGAGCCTAGATCCCTGCTTATCTCCAGAGGCCAGCACCGTGCCCAAGTTATCATGCAAGGGGAGGAGAGGGTGTGGAGGACCACGCGGAAGGACTTATGGAAGCCTCGAAGCAGTGCTCATTACTTTGAGCCATAGTCTGTTGCCCAGGGCTCACTCACATGGCCCAATTGAAGCAAGGGAGCCTGGGAAATGTGATCTTTCTGCACATCTGAGAGAGAAATGACCCAGCTTTGTTGAATATAGTGTCTCTGTCATCCATGCCTTACTCTTCTCAGCTCTGAGCCTTCGGGCATACGGTCCCTCCCACCTTGGAATGCTTCCTATCAGTTCCTGCCAAATTCTTCGCATTATGAGGCCATACTCAACCTCTTCCTTGAAGCCCTTCCCGATTGCTCTCTCCCTGGAATGAGTAAACCATGGACTTACCATAACTGGTCGTTTAACACAGGGTAGCCTTGGGCCGGTTTGTTTTATGTGTGCAGGTCTGAACAGCAGCTGTGGGACACTGAGAAGTCAGAGGCCATGCTTACATATATACTAGAGGCCCAATGCCCAAAATCCGTTCAAGAGTAGGCCTTCCTTCCCCCGGCTGCTGGTACCAGCTTCCCTCTGGCCCCCGGGACCCGGGCTTCCCTCACAGCTCCGGCTTTGTCCAGGAGGTCCTCCATTTAATTAGCGTATTATGCTTTTATTACTATAGATGTTCAAAATATGTATGCGGAAGTGAACATCATCAGAAATGGCACATATTGCACCCTGAGAGGAGGCAGTAAGGAGGACGCCGCAGCCCTTCTTTGTAATCCCTGCCAGACAAATAGAAATGGAGAAACATCACACAAAACACAGATGGCCCGTGCCTTTAAACATGTCGAAGTCACAAAAGTCGAGGAAAGATCACAGGACTGTTCCAGAGTGAAGGAAGCTCCACATGACAGAGGCCTGACAACGAGATGCAGCAGCGCGTGATTCTCGATGAAGCTTTTGGCTGTAGAAGCCGCTGCAGGGACAGCCGTCCGAGCTCGAACGGGGCCCGAGCACATGGAGGCAGCAGGGCAGCGGGCTCAATTTCCTGGTTTGATGGCTGTGGCCATGCAGGGGAATGGCCTCGTGTATAAGAAACACATACCTTTGAAGGAGCTAGGACATTAGGTCTGCGGCTTATTCTCAGACGTCTCAGGAAATAAGCAGCTCTTTGCACCATACTTCCAGCTCTTCTGTGAGTGTGTCATTGTCGCAAAGTAAGGAATAAAGTGCTTGCCGGGAAGGAAATGTCAGTAAATCCCAGAGTACAGGCGAGAAGGCCCACTTCCCAGGCAAGCCCCCGGGCCCCGTCCCCTGTGCCCTGACCCGTGGTTTCAGCAATAATGAGCCCTGCGTGCGGTGGCTGGCTGGCCAGCGCCCGAGTGCAGCCATTTCCCCTCCTCCTTCTCTCGGAGAACCTCCATTTTGTTGGGGCTCGGCAGCGTGCCAGCCTTGGGGGACGTCTCTGGTCTACGCTGAGTGTGACACCCCACTCCTCTGCCGGCACCACAGTTTCTGTTCCGGTCAATGACACGCCACGCCTTTCAGATCAACAGCCCTCCTTCGCAAACAGCAAAGAGAACTGGGCAGAATACATTTTAAGAAATAAACTCAAAAGCTCCAAAAAAAAAGATGAGAGGCAGCAGCAGGGGGACAAGCTAATTAGGGGACTTATTTCCTGAGCAGCAAGCACCAGGCTGCTTATCCTGAGGTCATTCGCCGAAAGCGCTCACTGGGGGGCGCTCCGGTGAGGAGGGCTCAAAGTGAGGTCCCCCAAGGCCCGAGGTGGGGGGATCTTCCAGGAGACCCGCCCCGTCCAGCTGGTGCCCCTGGGGACGGCGCGCTGGGCCGGCTCTCCCGCTCCGCAGCTCGGGGCCTGGGTGCCTGCGCTCCTGCCAGGGAGACACCCGGAACCTGCCGGGCAGTTTCTGGGAAGGACTTTTCTCCCCGATGAAAGGAGCCTGGGCACGAGGAGGGCTCCCCGCTTCTCCCCCCTTCCCTTCAGCCCAGACGCTGCTGCAGACGCTGCTGTGCTGTCCTCCGAGAGCGTCCGGGACCCGGGCGGACACCGGCCTCGCTGGCCGTGCCGGTGCAGAGGGATCTGGCAGAGCTGGCCCCGGGCACCCCGAACCGCCTCTTGCAGGCTTTTTGCTATTTGAGGAAAACAATTCAAAGCCACTTGGGTCTAACAGCCATTGCTTTTGAAGGCAGGTATCTCTCCTGGCTGAGAAAGCCTCGCACACACCATCCATGGCGGGCCACTGCTCACCGCTAAGGCACCGGCCCTCAGAGCCGCAGGGACGGAGCCCTGGGAACCCTCGCTCCTCACTCCTCTTCACCCCGTGGGCTCAGAGGCCACAGCTGTTCCTACTCGTCCCTGGTCTCTGCCCTGGGGTTGATGACATTTGGGGTTCAGAGCAGATCCGCCCCTGCCCTGTAGCTGAGATTGACCCCTCTCTGCCGGTGTCTCGGGGTCAGCCTTCTACTTCCTGCTGGTGCTGTACATACTCCCTCCCCTTCCGTTTAATCCTCAGGAGGTCGGTGCTATTGGCACCCGGTTTACAGGCAAAGAAAGAGAGGCTCACCCAACGCTCAGTGATTTGCCCAAATCACACAGCTTGTAGGTGACTTCATTCGCTTAACCCCGATCTGTCCAACTCAGGTCATTGTCTCCAACCTCCCACCGCCCCATTTCCTACCCCACCCCAGCCCTATAGCGGGGTGGGTAGGGCAGCTCAGGGCTGTGGGAGTATGTGAGGGCAGGGGCCAATCGGGGAAGACTTCTTGGCAGAGGTAGGAAAGGCCAGGCTCTTAACGCTGGGGAGAAATTAGAGACAGATGGAAAGTCAAACACCCTGGCGGAAACTGAGTCAGAGCCTCAGAGCTTGGAAGAGGAGCATGCCAGGGAGATGGGGCTGGGCTGGGCTGGGAGGGGGCCGGTGGGCATAACTGTGACTTGGGGGAGTCTAACCTGGGGTTAGGCTCCCAAACTTAAGATCCAGAGGGCGGCATTGCCTCCCAGCTCTTCTTCTCCGGGGTACGACTCAGAGCAAGTTCTTAACTTCCCGAGCCTTCGTTTAACCACCTGTAAAATGGGTATGATAACAATACACACCTTTTTCGGTCCTGGCGCCAACCATGGCCGGTGCTTAGCAAATGTCATTATCATAGTTTCCTTCGTTGAAACTCTCTTCCCCCTCTCCCCCCCCCCTACGGATTTGCTGGCCACTCTGGGATACCCCAGAGAGCTCCGGGGTGTGCCTCACCCGCAAGGCCTTGGTTCTTCTGCTCAATATGCCCACTGCCCCTAAAACTCCACCAACCTGGGCTCCCCCAACCCCAGGCCTCCCCCTCCCCAAGTCTATGTGGGGGAATGAGAGAGATAAGAACCTGCAGCTTCAATTAAAACCGAGTCGCTTGAACAATAATGGAAAAGTAATTGAGCTAAATTGAAATGTAATTGGAAAAAAAAAACAATCATGGCTTAACATGGATTTAGAAACCAGGCTGGGGGCAGGGGCCTCTCCAGTCTCCAAATCTCCTTATCTCTTCCCCATTCCTTAGGGGCTTCCTCACCTCTCCGTCCAGAGTCCCCACAGACACCCCCCATCACCCTGAGGCTTCTCCCTCCCGCCTGCCCCCCCCCCCCGCCCCCCCGTAATCCTAGACAACGCTTCTCAGCCGGGCGATTTTGTGAACACACACTCCGAGGGCCATGTGACAATGCTTGGTCATCACAACCAGATGGCGGGTGCTCCTGGCATCCGGTAGGTGGGGACCAGGGATGTATGCCCAGGGCAGCCCCCGCCGCAAAGAATTGCCCAGCCCCGAGCGTGAATACCAGTGCTGAGGCTGAGGACTGCCTGCTCCGACTCGCCACCGCCCCAGCCTTCAACAAAGGGCCTCTAGTTTGCTCCCCCCGCCCAGCCTTAGGGAGACACCCCTCTGTAGTGTGTCCCCTGGGGGTCCTAAGACCTGACTCTCAGCAAAGGGAAGGGCAGAGGTCCTTACTTCCTGGGAGCCACCGAGGTCCATCACCCCCAGGGGAGCTCTCCATCATTCCTCTCCTTCCAGATCTTTCCCGCCCGCCCGCCCTCCACTCCCTTCCTGGGGCCCATCTGGAAGCCACTGAGCGGACAGGGTGCGTGGTAGCTCCCTGCCCTCCCCATCACTCAGGAGGCTGTCCTTGGGGAGACCCTTCCGGGGCCAGAATCACCACCCGCAGATGTGGAAGCCAGAAGTGTCCTTAGGGATCTTCTTGATGTTAGAAACCAGGCTGGGAGAAGGGGCTGGGAGGGAGGGGGTGCTCAGAGGTGCCCCTGCCCCTGCCCCAGCCCCAGCCCCCGCAGCGTGAGCATCAGGAGGGAGGGGCTCCCGTGTCCTCAGGCCCCTTGCCCTCTGCCCACACCTGAGCCTGGACCTGCCCCCACCCCGCAGAAGCCAGGCCTGTTCCCCCTCTGCCTCACCATCTCCTTCCACCTCTCTCCCTTCCCACCCAGGCCCTCCAGCTCGGCCCGTCTTCAGTGTGGGTGGGGGTGTGGCGGGGATGGGGGGCGGGGGCTGGGAGGTGAGCAGGAGGTGGCTGTTTGGGCTCCTGATAAACTCGGGAGTCAGCTGGCGTGAAATGAAGAAATATGGCTCCCGGTAAATATTTATTTTCTATCAGAAATTAGCAAACCAAATGTAATTAAAAACAACTCTGTGTGTGCCTTTCCACTCCCACCCCCAGCCCCCAGTCTAGAAAATGACATCTCGGAAGAGTGAGTCATAAAGCCGCGTCCTAATTAGCAGGCTGCCCTGCTGCTGGGCTGCCGCCCTCAGACTCAGAAGCTGGGGACCGCTGGCCCAGCCGCCGTCGCTCTGAGGCCCCTCCCCCCTCCAGTCTGAAGGGCTGGAACCCTGAGCAGGCCCGAAGGAAGTGGAGGGAGAGTGAGCCAGACCCCCTTCAGCGAGTCAGACAGGGCTCTTCCTCCCTGGGCTCCCGCCCACCGGAGCAGCGGGGGGTGCCGGCTGAGAAAATGGCTTCGGGAAATCAGCAGGACCCCATTCCCTCACTGTCTGCTGTGCGACCTTCGGCAAGTCCTTAACTTCCTGAGCCTCAGTTTCCCCACTTGTGGCCCCCAAGAGGGCAACTAGTGATCAAGAATTTCCCCACGCCAAGAACCTGAAGCTCTTAGAAGCTGGGAGTGTTTTTACACCCGACAGATTGGTTAGTTCTGAGCTGGGGACAGAGCAGGATCCACACACACAAAATCTCTGCTCTCAGGACACACCTTGGACAGCACTGCATGGCACATAGCGGGTGCTCAGTGGTTAGCTGAGTGTGCATGGCACACAGCAGGTGCTCAGTGGTTAGCTGAGTGTGCATGGCACACAGCAGGTGCTCAGTGGTTAGCTGAGTGTGCATGGCACACAGCAGGTGCTCAGTGGTTGAGTGTGCATGGCACACAGCAGGTGCTCAGTGGTTAGCTGAGTGTGCATGGCACACAGCAGGTACTCAGTGGTTAGCTGAAGTGTGCATGGCACACAGCAGGTGCTCAGTGGTTAGATGAGTGTGCATGGCACACAGCAGGTGCTCAGTGGTTAGCTGAGTGTGTGCTTTCCTGCAAGTCAGACAGGGCCCTCCCTCGCCTGGCTCCTGCTACCTGGTGAGGAGCAGCCGTTGCTGGCCTCCCTCCATCTGGCACCCCAGCTGATGGTGTTGTCACCACCATGGCGGGGTAATAGCTACTCCTCTTTATTGAGCACCTACTATGTGCCTGGCATTGTGCTGGCGCTGCTCCTCCAGGGTGGCTCAGATAGAGGATTGCTTCCGAGCCTAAGTCTGGGCAGCCTTGGAATGGGGTGCAGGGTGGACAGAGACCCCCAACCCCCCCTGCTTTGTCTCTCTCCTGAGCCCAAGCTATGGGTTGCTGTGCACAACACATTCTAGTACTTGAGATCCACCTGGCAGAAATGCCATTTGCTTCCTGTCGGCACCTCTGTTTAAAAGCCCACAATGTCCTGGTGTCTGCCCACTCACAGGGCCTCAGCAGCCCACCCTATGGACCGGGACCGCACAGCCCTGACTGGCCACTAAATGAGGTGCTGTTGGAGCCCGCCTGTGCCTCCTCGTCCTTCTCGCCCGCAATGCACCGGCCCAACGTCCAACTGCCAGCAGCGCCTCTTTGCCTGCAAGCTCCCACTCTGGAGCAGCCCCACCATCCTTCTAGCTCACGAATGCCACCTGCTCCAGGAAGCCTACCCGGATTGCTGAGCCTGCTCAGCCCTGCCCCTGTCCTGGCTGGCTTCCTTCAGCTCTGCGGGAACTAGGCGCAGACCACCAGGCATTAGGAGGTCCATTTCACATGTTCAAGCTTTAGCTCATCCCATGGATTGTATCTCCTCCCTCCGTCCCTCCCCAACTTGTGCCATCAAAAGTTTTGGGTTCAAGTCCTGGCTCTCTCACTTAGCAGCTGTGGGGCCTGCGGCAAGTTATTTAACTTCTCGGAGCCTCAGTTTCCTTGTCTGTATTACATCATGGGTGATAGCAATAGAGGCTTATCTCATGCTGGTTTTAAGAAATCCAGGAGACGAGACAGATCAACTACGTGACAAGATGCCAGCACACGGTGAAGGAAGGAGACAGCTGTGCCCCACAATTGACAACTATGACCCGGTCTCCCCAGCCCTATCCTTCTGGGATTGGCATCCCCTTCTTCTGGGGAGCTGAGCCCTCCTGTCCAGCCCTGTGATCCCAGGAGAGGGCGTGTATCATGTCCCCGCCTGTGGCCACGGATGACCCCGTGAGGCGTGGTCGTGAGGGAGAGCCTGGTGCCTGCCATGCGCAGGAAGAGGGTCTGAGGGCGTCCGGTTGATGGGCAGACAATAGAGGCCAGAGAGAAAGTGACAGGAAGCTGTGGCAGGTGTTGAGTCCTGGGTTCCGGTTGTCCCCCAGGCTCCCCTGCTTGTCCTCCCCTTCCTTTGGTAATGAGAGAGGTTCCAAATCCTTCCCAGAACCCCAACCCCTCTTTCCGCCCTGGTTCCTCGCTTAAAGCTGGGTTTCTGTCATTGCCCTCCACCGAGTCCTGGCCTGTGCGAGCCCCGGACACCACCTCTCATCCAACACAGGCTGATGGAGACCGGAGGGGAGGGGCCCAGAGCTGCTTCCTCTTTTCCTTCCCCACAAAGGAGGCCCTAAAAAGACACTGCCGCCCAAACAGGGCAGTTAGTGATGGAGAAGAATTCCCAGAGCCAGGAGCTGGGCAGGTTTATACCCACAGCGTGTTGGGTGAGTGGGGGGCTGCATGGGGGGGGGGGCTAAGCGTGCACCCTCTGGAGCCCTGAGGCCTCGGCGGGGGCTCAGTTGCCCCTCTGCACCCACGGCCACCTATGGCTGGGGGACTCCTTGGAGGCAAGGGCAGGGCCTCATGGAGCCGGGAGGTGGGGCGGCGGCTGGCTTTCTGGCTGTGTGGGTATCATTTTCTCCATTCTTCAGACTGCTCAAGGAAAATTACCTCCCTAATTGGCTCTTCTCTCCAACAAGCTGTAATGAGGCTCAGCTTCATTCCAAGGGCACTTAACCACCCTCTGCCATCACTGAATGCCATCTGCGGCCCTGCCACCGTCAATGCCCATGTTGCGGGGGCCTGAGGGCCAGAGAAGGAGACCCAGGGGTCTCACCCTGCATCAGTCCCAGTTGTCCATCTGAGGGGGACAAAGCCTGTCCTCAGGGAGCCCCAGTCTGAGGGGACACAGCCTGTCCTCAGGGAGCCCCAGTCTGAGGGGGACACAGCCCTGTCCTCAGGGAGCCCCAGTCTGAGAGGGACTCGGCCTGTCCTCAGGGAGCCCCAGTCTGAGGGGGACACAGCCTGTCCTCAGGGAGCCCCAGTCTGAGGGGACACAGCCTGTCCTCAGGGAGCCCCAGTCTGAGGGGACACAGCCCTGTCCTCAGGGAGCCCCAGTCTGAGGGGACACAGCCCTGTCCTCAGGGAGCCCCAGTCTGAGGGGACACAGCCCTGTCCTCAGGGAGCCCCAGTCTGAGAGGGACTCGGCCCTGTCCTCAGGGAGCTCCTGGGATTACAAGGAAACACTGCTGATCTCTGGTTCAGTCATCCAATCAGCAAACAATGATGGAGCTCCCACTGCCTGTCATGGCCGTTTCCAGCCCGGATTGGAGCAGAAGGAGCCCAAGCGCCTGCCTTCCTGGCGCTCACATTCCAGCAGGAGGGAGTCGCCATCACCTCCTCCCAAGCTTGCGTAGCCTGGGCTTCCGGTCTGGAGCTAAGACTGGGCCGCTGTGGGCTGCCTTGAGGGAGGGGCTGGCTGCAATACATAGAGTGAAACTCAAGTCCTGTGATAGCCCTATGTGTGAGTAAGAGGCTTACAACTTCCTGTGTGTCAGTTCTGGGCAGTGAGCAGCTCTCCTTCCAAATGCGATGAGGGCCTGGCTCCTTCTCCCCTAGTGGGAAAGACAGCCCCACTGTCCCACAGGCCCAGCCTGCCACGGCCTCCTTCCTCCCACATCCCACTGGAGACAGCTTAGACACCTGGACACCCTGATGCAAAGGAGGCTGTGAGTCTGGTGCCGCTAGGCAGCTGTGTGCCCCAGGCCTCCATTCCATCAGCATACGGAAAGCCACGGGTCTGAGCTGGCCATCTCCTCCGCTGGAGACCCGGTCATTCCGCTGGGCAGCCAGCTCCCGGGGCCAAGAATCTCGTCTCCTCTGTCTGCCTCCTCTCCTGGCATGGCACGGGCCCTCCAAGGGCCTCTGGGCTCATGTTGATTCAGAAATAGGAGCTGATATTGTCAGTTATCGAGGGAAGTGAAACAAACTCGGTGGTTGGCTTAGAAAACAAGCACCATGCTATTTAGTTCCACGCTTGGGGGTCAGCCATTTGGGCTGGGTCCTTGCCTGGGACCCCTGGTGTGGCTGCAGCTGGCGGCTCCAGTGGGGCAGAATGGCTTCAGAGGAACTCACTCACATGTCTGGAGGCTGGTGCGGGCTGCCAGCTGGCCCTTGTCTCCAGTATCTGCAGGGGAGCTCGTCCCTCCCGGGCTCAGGCAGCCAGGCCCTGGAGGCCAGGCGTGGCCATTGCACATCACCTCTGCTGCATTCTGCTGGTCAGACCCGCCCAGACTCAAGGGCCCAGAAACTAGATTCCATCCCTTGAGGGGAGTTGCAAAGAGATCGTGGCCATATAAATCTGCCGTGCTTGTGGTTATCTATTACCACATAACAAATGAGCCCAAAACTCAGTGACTTAAAACAGCAACATTTCTTTTGCTCATGAATTTTCCACTTGGGCAAGATTTGGTGGGGAGCCACAATCTCTACTTCACCCAGAATCAACTGGGGTGGACCCAAGGCAAGGGGCTGCAATGACCTGCGTTCACTCAGTCTGGTGTCTGGGGGCTGATGCTGGCTATTGGTGATGCGGGGGAGGGGAGCCCAAGACCCAGACAGAGCTGTTTTGCAATCTATTGGTGGAAGCAGGCACAAATCTGCCCAGTTTCAAGAGAGGAAATAAATCCATGAGAAGTGGCCAGGTCTTAGAAGAACTAACATGGAACCAGAAATACTGCTGCAGCCAATTTTGGAGAACACACTCCTTGATTCTTCCTTCATCCATTTATCGCACCCCCGCCGCTCCCTCGCTGTGGGCCAGGCTCAGGGTCAGAACCACGCAACGAGGCTCTGCTTCCCGAAGGAAGTGGGCCTCCTCGCCACCCAAATGGGGAGAAGACCGACAGCTCTCCTTCAGAGGCATCAGAAGGTGTCTGAGGCAGATGCCTCACTGATGTCCGTCACACAAAGGGACAAAGAGAGAGCCTTCATCTCAGCGGGCAGGATTCTCATTAGGACCTCAGAAGGATTTCTCTAGCAAAGATTTGTTCCAAGGGGCATGCTCTCACTTGCCATTGTCACCTTTCTCCCTCCTTCCCATGTCTCAGTAGAGGCAGGGGACCTGCGGGGGAGGTGGGTCATAATGCCATTATGCTCTTTGCTCTTCAGTGTGGATACATGTCTGGGCAGAGCGAGTCCTCGCAAAGCCTGGTTGGATTTGAATGTCTAGACTTGCCTTGTTCTCTCACTGACTAGACCAAGAACAGCCTGAATCTCAGGCCTTGGCACGTGGCACAGTGCTTTCTGCATAGTATGTATTTATATGTGTTTGATGAATGAATGAATGAAAATGAAAAAAATCAATGACTGCTAATTGTACCCCATATATGTTCTCGTTCTCTTTTATAGTAAAAGTGTGTGTGTGTGTGTGTGTGTGTGTGTGTGTGTGTGTGTATAATTTGTACCTGAACACATGGCAACCTGGAATAAAGCATGCATCTCCCAGCCACCTTATAGCCAGGAATGGCCATATAACTAAGTTCTGGTCAATGGCTGTGAAAAAAAGTATGGTGCATATTAATTTCCAGATCATATCTTTGAAAGAAAGAACCAGGCCCTCTCTTGCCTTTCCCCCTTCCCTCCAGCCGAAATGTGATGTGCTGGGGACATCTTGGGACTTGTGGACAAGAGAATACCGCAGGCTAGGTGAAGCAGCAAGCTGGAAGGATGCTGGGTCCCTGCATCTTGAACCTGCCATCCCAGCCCTTGACTACTTATACTCAGACTATTATGTGTGAGAGAAATACATTTCTATTAAATTTAGCCACTGTTGTCTGGGGTCTCTGTTAGAGCACCTGATTCTCTATCCTAAATCAATACAGCAAGAAGGTAAATACATGCCTGAGTGAATTAATGAATAAGTGAGTGATCGATTGAGTGAATGTCTAACTTGTTGCTGTTATGGGGACGAGAGAAAACATAATCCTTCATTTAGAAAGCTGTAACTGTTGTGACACCTGCTTACTCAATGAGAAGTGTGGAGGGGTGGATTCAACAGCTCAACAGTCAAGAACCTCAGGCTCATTCCATCGTTTTGCTTCGCCATTTCCAGAGTGTTGGTTTTTTATCCGTGGGCGTGGTGCCATGAGGCTACCGCAGATGGCTCCCCCTGCTCCAGACATCACCACCTCACACCATCATGCCCATGGGTAGGGACCGGGTGAGGGCCATGGAGGTGAGATGGGGCCATCCTCCTGAGTTTCCTTCTTTCCTCAGGGAGGAAACGCTTCCCCCAGAGCCCCCAACAGACTTCATCGTATCTTATTTTCATAACTGGGTCACATGGCCCAGCTCTAGCTGCAAGGGAGGCTTAGGAATGAGTGCTTCTGTTTCTCAAGCTCTAGAGTGAGAGGGGGACAAAAGTAGTAGGGAGTGACTGTGGCATTGGTAACCAATGGTGTCTGCCATAGTGACTCAGAGGGTGAATGAATGAATGAGTGAATGAATGAATATGGTAGAAGTGCAACAATCCCCACTGCCCTAGTAGTTGAAAGAACTCCCAGGGTTTGAGATCCAGGAAGAGAGAAGGAGACAGTGGAGGGGGAGGGATGGAGATTCTCCTGGTGTTTAGAGAAAATAAGGAGGTCAGAGTCCTTGGGGTCATGGTGGGTGGTGAGGAAGGTGTGCTTAGAACAGACTGGATGGATCCAGGATGGAGAGGGCACCGGAAGCGGGCAGAGTGACCCACAGGGCAGGAGGGGAGAAAGAGAAACCCACCTAGGCCTGAAGAGGAAGACATTTCTAGAAAAGGGAACAGGGCTTGATCAAGCTAAGAACCTGGGCAGGGCCTGTGAGGACCGGCAGTGGCCCTCAGATTAAACAAGTGTTACAGGAATCCATGCTCTGCTAACCCAGACAGTCAAGCATAAAACTGGTTTAGGCTGTTAAAGATGGCTCCTTGCGCCGAATCCTTCACCCTCATAACAAATAAACACAGAACACCGGAAGTCAGAGTTTCGGGGCCCTATGAAAATCATTTCAAACTCAAACTCCTTCCATTCTGCAGGTGAAAGATCGAGGTCCAGACACAGGAACCGAAGGAAGTCCGTGGCAGAGCCTGGACCAGAACAGGCGCTGCGTCCCGAGGGTGTGCCCCTCCCCTTGGGCATTACACTCTTTCTCAAGGCAGAACCACGGCTCCATGGAGCCGCAGCCTGGGTTTCCACAGCCCATTCTAGAATGTTTGGGGTGCAGAATAGAGCCCCGTCCCCATTTTGCCACTGTCTTACCCCCACCAGCACACAGAATGCAGAGGGTTCAGAGGGGACGTGGCTGGCCAATGGGGGTGGCCTGTCTGCAAAGTGCTGAGCTCCTGGTCACCGGCAGTCCCAGCAGGGCTGTAGGGGGAAGACAGCAGGGAGGACCCTGGCCAGCCATTGGAGGACGTGGCCAGGGGTTCCCTTCAGGATGAAACCCTTGGTAACATCTTCAGACTGATGAGCCAAGAGGGCCAGGCCCTGCTCAGGTCTGGAGGCAACAGACACCTCTGCCAGCCCGCTGTTCCCATGGTTAGGGCAATGGCGGGGGGGAGGGGGGAAATGAAGGCATCAGCCAGGCCATCGTGGCTCAGTGGTTGAGCATCAACCTATGAACCGGGAGGTCACAGTTTGATTCCTGGTCAGGGCACATGCCCAGGTTACAGATTTGATCCCCAATGGGGGGGGGGGGGGTGGCGTGCAAGAGGCATCCAGTCAATGATTCCCTCTCATTATTGATGTTTCTTGTCTCTCGCTCCCTCTCTCTTCCTCTGAAATCAATAAAAATATATTTAAAAATAAATAAAGGACCTGGAGTGGGGTGCAGTCAGGGCAGGAGGGAGGGTGTCACTTCCTCAGAGTCAGGCCCATCACCCAGGCAGAGGATCAGGACTGGGGAAAGAGACCTGGACCCCACGCCACCCCACAATCACCACGCCATAGGCCCCAAGTCTGCACACGCCGCCCACCAGCGTCCCAGCGGGAGAGAATCCTGGGGTGTGGGGGTGGAAGATGGAGCCATCTCTGCTTCCCAAGTTTTAGACAAAGAAAAGTCTATAGTCCCGTCTTAGGGGGAGAGGATACGGGGGTTTTCCTGCATCCCCAGTTGTCCCCACTTCTAGACCCAGGCTGAGGGGGTGAAGGAACATCCTGAGTCCCAGTACACCCCAGGAGCTGGTGTCTGGTGCTGGTCAATGGCTTCCTGGGAACCTTCCGGGTTGCTGGACCACCCCCACCACCAGGAGAGAAAGGCCAGCCACGATCCCCCCTGTCCACCTGCGACCTCCCTGCCCGTCAGCCGTCCTCCCTGCAGCCTGCTGGCCTTGCCTCCTCTGGATTGGGCTCTGGCCCATCCTGCCAAGGTCTCCCGCCTCAGAACTCTCAGCCAGACCCCCGGGGCTGGCGCTGCTGGTGCACAACAGGCTGCCCACCCCTGGGCACGGAGCCCAGGCCTGGAGCCCGCCGCCCCCCCAGCCTCAGCCCCTGCATCCGGATCTGTGCCCACACCCCGACTGGGGGCCCCACTGAGACTCAGTCTTGCCTCCTGGCTGGGGAAGGGCTAGTTCAGGGACTGGGGTGTGGAGAGGGAGCAAGGTGACTAGCTTCCACTTAGATCTGGGTAAGGGGGTCCCAGTGTTGGGGAAGGGACAGAGACAGACACAGACAGAAACAGGGCTGTGCCACCGGGGTTTCCATTTATTCTTCTGAGGGGCCCCCTTCCTTGTATTGCTTAAGAACACCCACCTCTAAGTTCATTGATGCCCGGTGCTAGAAGAACCTTAAGTTCAAACCTCCCCAACCCCTCTCCAATTACAGGGAAATCGAGGCTCAGATGGGGCTGACTTATTGGAGGCCACAGGCCAGAGTTTGAGTCCAGGCTCAGCCTGTTCTCTGGCCCTGGTCTGGGGGCAGAGACCAGCAGAGACTTGGATGCTTCTAGTCAAGAGTCTGAGGGTTCCCAGGGGCTTCTGCCTCCTGGGTTGGGGCGGAGTCTGAGAAGGGCCCACCCACAGTTCCTGCCCTCTCCCCCGCCCTCCCCAGGCTAGAGACCCGCCCTCCCGGCTCCCACCTTGGCTCTGAGCAGGAGAGAGACCTCACTAAATGGCCCACATCCAGGAGAAGGAATTACACAGGGGCCTTCCATGCCACGGGTGTCCCAAAGCAGGCGTGCGCTCCACTCCCACGTGTGCATGCCCACGCACAGGCTCCCACACACAGGGGCCAGGCATGTCTCCAGCGCTCATGTTTGTTCTGGAAGTGGCGTTATTCCCCTTAGGTTTTCTTATTCCAAACTCGGCTGCACATCCTCACCCCCTCATCCCTGACCGGCGCAACCCAACTCCTCTCCTCACCCCCATTGTCTGAGCATTTGTAGTGGAATAAATCAGCGGGAGAGATTTTAAGGTCTACGTTCAAAACCTTTCCCAGGCTCTGTGATGGGTAGTTATAAAAATAATGCTAAGGGGAAAAAAAAGTGACCTTTATTTCTAATCTATAGTCCTTGATGACTTCTGGCTTTTCTTTTCTAAGAGAACAGATTTATTTCGTGGCTATTAGAAATAATACATGTGAGTCAGGAGCACCTGAAATTCCCCAGCAATAACTACAGATAACCCAGTGAACGCTCCCCGAGATTGGGAAGCAGTCACAGGCTCACGTGTACACACAGGCGCTTCTAATGTAACAATGAGGGAGTCACAGGCCTGCTCTTGTCGGATCTGCCGTTCTCTTGGCTCAGTACTCTGTGGGCGCCCCTCAATGGCTCAGAGACGCCCTCCGCGCGGACACTTAACCCCCGAGCCTCTCTGGCACGTGTCCCCTCTACTTCTCACCACCCCGCCGGTGACAGTGGGCTGGGGGTGGTTCTGGAGGACACTGGGCCCCTGAGCGCAGGCCTGCCCTTGGGACAGCAGGGGTAAGGGATGCCCAGTGCCCTCGGCTGAGCTGTGGCCGGCCCCGTGGGGCCTGAGAGAAACAGGAAGCTCCACACATTTTAAAGACCCAAACTGCTGACGAGAGAGGGCATGGCCTCAGGGGAGGGGGTGCACTCAGGGGGGCTGCCAGGCTGACCCCAGTGCCGGGGACACGCTGGGGACAGGCAGGGCTGCGTGCCCAGGGAAGATGAACTTGGGAGCAGGGGTTTGTTCGACGGGCAGTTTGGAGGGATGCTTCCCCCCAGGGTCAGGGTGACCTCGGGGAGAAGAGTTTCAACCTTTTTCATGGGCTTATTTATACCCAGCCTCTTTCTGAAAAGGTGTTACAGTCACTTTCCACAAACGACATATGCAAAAAGGTCAGGCGGCCAGAAATAGAAAATTAGGCCCAGGGACGCCTTCCACCCGAAGGGGGGCCACGCCGGAAAGGCCCTGCTCCCGCAGCCCAGGGCGAGCTGGGGAGAAGCCGGCGCTCCGCAGGGCAGGAAGGAGAGGCCTGGCTGAGAGGACGCACCAGACCCACGCTCCTTCCCCTGCCGGATTCTATGGGTTTGGGTAAGCGCCTCAGTTTCCTCCTCTGTAACCGTGAAAATAAAAACATCTGAGTCATGGTGAGCGACACCAGACTCGGCTCCCGTCCGTTACCTGACCCACCTGTGTGGTTTTCACGTGGGCCTGCCCGTGGGCGGGGTCATTTTCATCAGACACACACACACACACACACACACACACACACACACACGGACCATGAGAATGGATGTCATGGAGGGGGTGAAAGAGGGAAGAACCAAGGAGGTGCATTTATGGGGCCTGCCAGCCCCCTGACCCTCCTGAAGGGGGCCCCCCCACAGCCTTTCTGGAAGCATCAGCTGTGCTATATATCCGTGACCGCTTCCTCCTACCAAGGGTGGCACCTGGCCCAGAGGTAGCCGATCAGCAGGTTGCCCAATGATACATGTGTGATGGCACAAACGGTGGGCCCCTGCTGGGAGCTGCTGCGGGAGGCTGTGAGGGAGGTCAGAGCTGGCGAGGCCCCGGTCCCGGGAAAGCTGAGGTCTCGAAGGAGCCAACACCAGGAGTCAGGAGAGGGCTGTGTGGGCAGAAGCAGCCGACGCTGGGAAGTGTCTGGGTCACCCGGGGTGGTTACTGCTCTTCTGACACACTGCCCCATCCTGGGGGATTTAAACAGCAGCTATGTTTATCATGTCGTGACTCTGTGGGTCAGGCATGTGGGCTGAGCATGCTGGGAGATTCTTCTGGGCACGTGGCACCCATAGAGGTGTGCAGCTGGAGGGCCCAGCCCGCCTTTGCTCCCTTGTCCGGCGCTTTGGGGGGCTGACTGCGAGGCTGGGCTCAGCCGGAACGGTCGCCTGGAGCCCTCGTGGGGCCTCCCAGCATGCCAGCCTTCGGGGAGTTGGACATACTACGTGGTGATTCGGGGTTCCCAGGAGGGACCCTCCAGAGGCGAGCTGAAACTGCAAGGCACCTTCAACACAGAACGTCGCTTTCTATTGGCCACGCAAGTCGCTGTGGGCGACCCGGGGTCAAGGGGAAGGGAGCTAGACTCCCCAGCTCCAGGAAGAGCGATGAAGAATCTGCGTCCATCAACATTCTGCTGCGGGTGCGGAGCCGTAAACTCCTAAAGCGACCCCAATCCAGACGGCCCATCTGGTTCCAGGTCCCCTCCCCGCTTCCTCGTGTGTGGGTTTCTGAGAGCGCCTGCCCCCTCACCACGCACAGCCTCACGATGATGCTGCCGTCCTGAGTGGGTTTGAGAGGCTCTCTCTTCCTGGTACCCACAGAGCCAGTCCAACCCCTGCTGGGTCCCAGGCTCTAGAAGAGAAACCCCCGATGTGGCAGCACGAAGTTACCCACGGGGTGAGCGGGTAAAGGTGGGGAGAGAGCCCCTAGTCTCCCACCTTTCTGAGTCTCCGTTCCTGCGTCTGACACATAAAAACGAAACTGCTCTATCTCCGAGTCATCATAACTGAATAACACAAAGACTCGTCCTGTCGTTTGCCTGACCTCTCGGGAGTTCGTGTCCTGGCGCCCTTGCCCGTGATTTGGGGTCATGTCACCAACCTTCATGGGAGGGTGCCTGTCCCCTATCACTGCCTGCCTCCATGACCTTGGCAAGCTATTTCTCCCAAGGAAAGCATAGTGGTAGGTGGTTGAAATAGTGACTTTTAAGGACCTCCCAGCTCTAAAATTCTAGGATCCCGAGAGGTCTGGGGGAGGAGAGGTTGGTGCAGGATGACGTGGGGGCAGGGGGTGAGGAAGGCAGGCAGCCCCCGGTGGAGTGCAGGGTGGGGTTTACGGGCCCAGGACAGGAACACGGACTGTGAGGGGAGCAGGAGTGTGGGTGGAGGGGGGTGAGCTTGGGAGCCAGGGAGGGAAAGGGTGAAGTTAGTACCAGCGGATGACCAACGTGATCCTCCTCCTTGTCCGTTTCCCGCATCTGTGAAGCTTCGAAGTTGTCTTTACCCCTCTAGGCCTCTGCACATTCTGTTCCCCCTGCTTGGAAGACCCCTGCTGCCCCGTGGCCTAACCCCAGTCATTCTTCAGGTTCCTCCGCAATGTCTCTTCTTTAGAGAAGTTCTCCCGGAAGCACCAACCCAAATAAGAACACCCCTTACCTTCCTTCGCAGCATCCTTTTTCCTCCTGGCCCCAGCTGTATTCCTAATGACCCATTTCCTGGTGTGTCATTAGCTCGGTGTCCATCTGCCCACCAACCAGGAGCTCCCAAGGAGGCAGGGTTTGGCTAGCACTTGCTCAAGGCGCAAATGGATGAGGACTGAATTCACTGGGTTGGAGGCCACACGGGCCCCCCTTGTCTGGGGGGCAGAACCGGATCCAAGGCAGCAGGTGCCAAAGAGGAAAAGGCCTTCCCCAGGGGAGCCCCCGGCCTCTCCCCTGTACCCCTCCCTCCCGGCCTGCCTGCTCGCTCACACACGTCGCCAACACACAGCCTGAGGCGGAGCTCTAGAACTGCAGCTTTATTGAAATAACCGCGTCCGCAACTAGAAGTTACATTGGAGGGGTCTTGGGGTGAAAGAGACAAAGGGGGGGGGGCAGAGGCTGGGTGGAGACAGAGAGCAAGGCAAAGGGGTGAGGACGGGGTTGAGTGACTATGCAACCCCAGTACCTTTCCCCCGTTAGTGAGGGTCTCCTGTTGTGCTTTGACCTTGGTGGTGGGTGGGCCTGGGCATGGGGGAGGCTGCTCTCCCAAGTTCATGAGGCCTCGGGGCGGGAGCAGTGCCCTCCTCCCCTGCCCTTTCCCCTGGGGACGGAGGCCTGCTGAGCTGGCCACCCTGGGCTGGAAGGGTGCTGGAGACCACGGAGGCAGAGGAGCCGCGGGACTGGGCTGAGATGGGATTATGTGGGTGGCTGGGGGTGCCAGGAGGGAGGGCAGTTTCAGTGGGGCTCCCGGGAAATGAATATGGGGACATGGGGAAAGGGGTGGCGATGGGCAGGTACCAACTCTTTGGGCCTCCACTTCCTCACCTGCACAGTGAGGACACTGGATTCAGTGGTCTCTGGTCCCTTCCAGCACTAAGGGTCAAAGGTCTCCAGGGGAAAGTGGTCCTTCCACCCCAGCAACACACTGTCACACACATACACACACTCTTCACACCCTCACATACACATACACCCTCAAACACACCCTCACACACCCTCTCACACACACACACACATATACCCTCAACACACACCCTTATACAAACACACCCACACATACATATCCTCTCTCTCTCTCTCTCTCTCTCTCTCTTACACACACACACACACACACACACACACACACACACGCTCAGATACACACATAACTCCGATTTAACAGAGAGAAGGTGCTTACCCTGCCTTTGGAAATGGGAAGGACCCCCTTAAACCCGGAACCTCAACTAGTTTCACCCACCTATTCCTGGAGACAGACAGGGGAAATACCCCCGCCCCCTGACCTGTCCAGGGAGAAGAAAACCCCAGGCCCTCCTGGCCCTGAGGGAAGTCGACAGGATGGCGGCCCAGGACACACTGACCTTCGCCCCCAGGCCGGGCTTGTGTGGAGGCAGAGGGCGAGGGGAAACAGTCCCTTCTGTCTGAAACCTGGGCAGGCTGCAGCTAAGCCGGTGTGGGCAGAGGGAGGCAGCCTCTGTGGCACCCAGGCCTGAGCCGGGGCGGGAGGGAATGCGGCCTGGGTGAGAGGCCAGAATTGGGGACAGGGGGATGGTACCTCTCCCAGGGCAAGGCCCAGACACCCAGAGACAGGGGGTGTGACCAAGCTCCGCGCGCTCCCTGGCAACGGGCTGACTTACCCCAGGGCTGCAGCACGGCCTTCCTCGGCTCGCTCCGCCCTACCTGGCTCTGTGACCTGGGCCAGGCCCTTTCCGCTCTGGGCCTCACCTCCGCATTGCACCACGAGGAGCGGCTCCGAGGCCCGCCAGGCACGGACAGGCTGGGCGGGGCTTTCACGGAGCACGGGGAGCGAGGAGAACAAGTGGGAGGGGGCCGAGGTGGGAGCATCCCAGCCGAGGGGTTTGGTTCGCAGGCCTAGCTCGGCACCCAGGGGGCTGTCCCACAGTCCCAGCGGGACAGCAAAGCGGAGACGCCCCCTCCCACCTGTGCAGCACCTGGCCCCGGAGTTCCTTTCTCCCCCAGACACCCACCTGCAAGGGATCCTAACACCCTGAGAGCTAACCCTGCACTCCCAGTTTTAAGGCCACAACAAGCCTCAGCCACCCTGACCCGGAGGGGAGACTGCCCGGGGGAGACGCTGGATCCAGCCAGCCTGCTCTCCCCTGGGCTGGGTCTTCATGGGCCACGCACACAGATGCTGACACCCACAAACACACAACACAGGGACGCTGACACAGGGGGGCTGGCACACACACAAGCACGCCTATAAGTTACCCAGAGACTCACCAAGGCACTCATTCCTTGCAGACCTCCTGGCGAAACACCAGTTCACAGACTGGCACACCCTGAGCACTCACAGGACACCCACATCGCCACATCCCCTGCAGGCCAGCTGCACACGGACACACACACACCTCACCCCCTGCACGCGAGGACCAGGGACGTCCGTGTCTCACTCGGGCACACTGGTGGCCTGGGCCAGCGGCCTCAAGTCAGGGCTGCCCGGGCCGGGCCTCCTCCCTCAGCAGTGCTCCCCGACACTGCCCTGCCTGGCGCTCTCTGTCCATGGCACCAGGTCCCCTCTCCCGACCAGAAACTCAGGGCCGCGTGTGTGCAGTTCAGTTCAGCTGATGTGCAGGGATGTCAAGCACCTTTTCTGCATCAGACGCTATGGATGTGGAGGCGAACATATGACAGGTCCCCGTCGTGGACAGCCGGGGCAGGGGACGGGTGTGTCCAAAGCCATCAGAGGGGAGTAGGCCTGGGGCCAGGGGCATGAGAGGAAGCACTGGCAGGTGGTAGGCCAGGGGCTCTGTCTTAGGTTCTCCTGAGGAGCACTCAAGCGTTTCCGGTGCCAGGCTGCGTGCCAGTCCAGTGAAATCAGGACCCCAGGTGGACTCAGCAGTTTCCTCAGACTCTGCTGGCTTGGACCTGCTGCCAGGCCTACAGGCTCTGTTGGTATATTCCATCCACTGGGCACCCGCTGAGGACTTCCAGAGCAGGCCTACCATGCGGGCCAGAGGCTGGGATGGGGTGGGGGGGCTGGAGGGCTCCGAGAAGCGCACAGTCTAGTGGGGACCACAGACCCTGCACAGATGGGACCACTCAAGAACAATGCCGCAGGCGTGATGGAAGTGTGCTCTAGGAACCTAGAGCCACTCATTTTGAACAGAGGCCTTGGCGGCCAGGAAGGCAGCCGGGCTGGTTGGGTATCAGGAGACCCCACTCCAGCCCCGGCCCGGCGCCCGCCAGCTATTGGTGGTGATGGTAACTAGGCCTGGCGAAGCAGCGAGACGGGCAGCGTTTGCCTCGATTCCCGCCTGCCCCTGGCGTCGCCGCCTCTTCCCTGCAGCTGCCCCACCAACACTCCAGGAGAAGCCCCTTCCACGGGTGCTTGCGTTCCCACAGGGTCGTCTGGAAGCTCCTCGTCGTTCAGAGGGTGAAAGGCAGACATTCAGGCGATGGCAGGCAGCGTGAGACCACAGATAGGGCTAGAGCGGTCCAGGCGGCTAGCACCCCACACGCGGTCCTGTCACTCCTGAAGATGAGCACACACAGGCCCTCGCGGGGGTGAGGTGCAGACCCGGCCTCACACACAGACATCTCTTACTGCACACACAGACGCATACTTGCACACACTCGTGCCCAGAGATGTACCCACAGTGCCACACAGACACATGGGCCCACACACGTGCGCACACATGCACACCCAGAGACACGTGGCCACATGCACACATGCGTGAAGACTTATCCTGGAAGGGGAAGCCTCAGGAGTGATGCTGAGGAAAGGTCCAGATCCCTTCACGCCCAACTCGGGCTCCGACCCAGGGCCCACGGACCGGAGCCCTCTCCCGGCTGGGGCATGAGCTCAGCGCCCAGGGAACAGGATGACCAGCAGCTGCCCCCGCCCAGCCTACAAGGCCCTCCCCCCTCACCGGCCCTGGCCAACGGCCCACAGGACGTGCGCCCCGTGGAGGAGGGCAGGGGCGCCCCCCATACCCTCCCGTCCAGGGCAACCCCTCGTGCCAAGTCCAGAAGAAAGGCAGGCTCCACTCCACGGCCAAGGTCAGTGTCCGACATGGCGACGCATAATCGTGAAAGCAGGACTTCTCTGCCCCTTTCAGAGTCCAGCCTCACCCCAGTGGGGCCTGGCCACCCCGCCCCTGGCCTCGGAGGTGCGGCTGGGGTGAGGTGAGGCCAGCCTGCTGGGCGGGGACTGAGCGCTCAGGAATCCAGATGCTTCAGGGCAGGGGTGGAGGTAGTGGGGGGGGGGGGTGGTCAATCTTCTAACGGCCAGGCCCAAGAACCCCATGCTGGGTCCCTTCAAATGGAGCACTGGAGGGAGGGGGATACGGGGGTCTGGGGGACCTGGGGTCTCCACCTTCTGGCCCTTGCCCAGGGAACAGAGTTGCAAGCAGCAGGGTCTCATCTTCCTTGTCCTCTGCACCGGACATGTGTAGAGCTCACAAAGCCCTCCCACCCCCACCCCGGCCCGCTTTAGCTGACCCCAGCCTCCCCCTCCCAGGGAGTCCCAGAGTCCGGGCAAGGCGGCGCTCCTGTGCCCGCTCCCTTCCTGGTAAAGCCACGGGTTGGAGCTCAGCCTGAAGTCAGAGCCGGGAGGGCAGACACCCCGCAGGCGCAGCCAGGACAAGGCTGCGTGGCGCCGAGGTCCCCGGGGGTGGCCGACACCATCCAGTGAGTCCCCGCCTCTGCGGTAAAGAAGGTGCCGGCTGGCAGGTCGGACAGAAACTTGTGCTTTAATATATCTCTGTGTGAGTGTGGGCGTGAGTGTGCGCGTCTGCAGGGCCTCGGCGGGGCCTCTGTCCTTTGCTCATCCTCGCCGCCAGCGCAGGCCTCTCCCCGCGGGCCGCCCCTGCCCGGGCACCCCGGCTGGCAGAGGTCAGTCTTTGGTACGATGCAGACACTTTGGTGTGCCAGGGGCGGGGTGGGGGGCCACGCAGCTCTCATCATCTCTGCAGCGCCAAGAGGAAGATGGCCACGGGCCCCCAGAGCCGTGGGCGGGGCTGGTGGGGCACTCCACTGCCCGGCATCACCACCACTGTGACAGGAGAGAGGGAGACAGCCAGGCACCGTCAGTCTGGAGGGCCAGGGGGCAGCAGGCGGGCGGGCGGGCGGGCGGGCGGGCGGCTGTGGGAGGGCCCGTTCCTTTGCCCCTCTCTCTGGGGACCCGAAGCGGACACTGCCCTCCATGCACACAGACACACATCAGCACGCACTTGAGGTGTGTGGGGTGGGAGTTAACTCAGCCTGCTGGGGTTTGGATCCTGGCTCTGTGGCTAAGACACGGAAGTTCAGTGGGCCTCAGTTTTCTCATCTGTAAAATGAGTCTGATAGTAAGAGCCACTCCAGAGGACTGTTTTGAGGACTGAATGAGCTCATGCATCTACAGGCTTTAGTATCTTGCTGGTGCATAGTAACTGCTCTGTAAACCTGAGCTGTTCTGATGGCAAACATCCGGCCCCGGGGGGAGCCCACGTTCACATCTGGACCCACGCATACATCTGGATGTATGAGGACAGAAGCACAGGAGGCACTGCGGTAGGAAGACAGCCGAGCACTCCCAAGAGGGCAGCATCTGGTCTAACCGTCCCACACACCCCACAGCCTGAGCCCGGCTGCAGCCCGGGTGTGCACCTCATCACTGACGCACACAGCTGTCACCCAGCCACTCCGAACCCCCATTCAGACACACACTCTCCTCCCCCTGACACAGGTGCCCACCCCCAAAGCCTCCCCCAGATTCACCCTCCCCCCCCAACCCCCCACTTTCAGTCTTCACCTTTATTGGGATCTATCTGCTTCCGGGGACACTCTCCCTTCTTCAGTGTGACATCGTCTATGGCGATATCTCCCAGGTAGCCTGAGCCTCGAACCCCCTCAAAAATAATCTGGGGTGGGGTCGGAGAGCAGGGAGCAGAGGTTAGGGAGGGTCTGCAAGACAGACTGCCGCCCCTCCCGCGTGGCCCTGGGAGCCGCCACCCCCACACCCTGCTGCTTTCCGCAGCGGCTCCCAGGACTCCCGGGAGCAACCCGGGCCTTCCTTCGAAGGGATTCCCGCCCAGAGCACCGGTCCAGGGCCTGGGAGTGCCTGGGAGGGGCCGGGGCCGGGCAGACTCACCTGGAAGGGCCCGCTGGGGTTGATGGGCACGTGGGCCTGCTGCCACACGTTGCCCTTATTGCCACTGAGGGACCACGCGTGCGTGTCCAGGGCCCCTTTGTTCCGAGACCGGACCAGGAGGTTGAGGGAGCCTGTGATGGGCGTGAAGAGGGGGGCAGTGAGGTCTGGACAAGGGCACCCTCCGCCCCCACCCTGGCCCACAGCACGGCCCCTGCGGGACGGGCCTCTCTCCCAGCACACACAGGCTCAATGCCCCATTCTCCCGGGCGCCGGGTGGCGGGACTAACACAGGAAAGAGTGCAGTTCATCAGGACAACCAGCAAATTTTCTTTCATTTCTCCCCTTCAGCTAATCCACCATCCCCGAAACACGCACACACACACACACACACACCACCCCCCGACCTCTTGACAGGGAACTGGTGCCAGGGTGATGGGCCCATGTGTGTGCTCACACCAGGATTCCAAAACACTCAATGCATACCCATGATACATGGGATGATTTCTTGAGGTACAGCAACAAACTACAATTTTAATACTTTTATACATGTTTTAAGAGGTGAATAAAGCTAGCCTTTCAAATCCACAATTTCTCTAATAGTAACCATGCTAAGAAAAAGGGAATGACTTGGTTTAAAGAGAGACTAATATACTAGTACTAGAGGTCCGGTGCACGAAATTCGTGGGGGGTGGAGGGCGCTCAGCCTAGCCTGCATCCTCTCCAATTTCGGACCCTTTGGGAGAAGTCTGACTGTTGGTTTAGGCCCAATCCTTAAACTGGCAGTCGGACACCCCTCTCATAATCCTGGACCTCTGGCTCCTATTACTCACCTGCCTGCCTGCCTGGTCACCCCTAACTCCCCCCCCCGTCTCCGCCCTGCGGATCTGGTTGTCCCAAACTGCCTCCCACTGCCAGCCAGGTCATCCCCAACTACCCCCTCCCTTACTGACTGGTATCCCCCAACTGCTGCCTGCTGGCCTTATCACCCCTAACTGCCTCCCCTCCCCACCCCCGCGCGCTGGTCTGGTCATCCCCAATTTCCCCCTTCCGCAGGCCTGATTGCCCCATGCAGCCTCCTGTTCAGTCTTTTGGTCGTCCCTCACTAACCTCCCTGCCAGCCTGTTCATAGGCAGCCATCTTGTGAGAGCGCGAGGGTTAATTTGCATATCACCTCTTAATTATGTAGGATATGCCACACAGCTGTGGTAAAGAGTGGAAGTAACGTTTTGGAGGCACTGGTCTGTGGGTACTGAGTCCATCTGCCCACAGCCACAAGCCTGGAATTCTGGAGGTGCTAGGGGACAGGGAGGAGGGCCATGGCTCGGCTAAGAGCACCCAGGCCATGTGGCGTCCCTCCCCCACTCTCCCAGCCTACCCTGAGCCCCCAGTGACATAAAAGACCTGGCTCAGAGGGAAGAGGAATGGACTTGGGCGGTGCCTGGTGGCTGGCATTGCCATAGAGCTGCCCATAGACAAAGCCACAGACAAAGCCACACCATCTGTGACACCAGATAGACAGACCTCCTGTCGGGGAAAGCCACCAAATGTTACCTGCTGGGATGGAAGGAGTTGGCTTGGACCAAAAAGAGCTTGGAAACACAAGGTCTGGGACAGCTGGGACCTAGAGCTGCCAGATTGGGGGGGGGGGGGGGCAGAGGAGGGACCGGGACAGCAAGAAGTGCCCCTTTCCCCAGCAGTGGATCCAGGCCTGGGCTAGGGGACCCTCGCCAGCAGATGGGGCCACGGGAGGGCTGCCACCAGCACCCAGTGGCCAGGAGGTGCCACACTGACTTCAGCAGGCTCAAGCCCCAGGGCCTCCCGGGCTCCCCACCAGCCCCGAAGGGACCCCTTTCTCTCCCCCTCCCTGGAGATCTTCCCCCGTTCCTATCCCACTTGGGGTCCAGCCTCATTCATACCTTTTCTTCCTCCTGCAACACACTGTCTCCAGGGCACTCATAGGGGAACCCCACTTGTCACTGTTCAAACAAAAATGGAATTTCTGCCCCCTTCCCGGAGCACCCCTTCAGCTCCAAGATCTCCCTGCTCAGAGGCTTCCTGATGGAACTCACAGGTGTCGGCCAGGGCCCACGACCTTCAAATCCCTTAAGGGCGGGCCTGCTCACTGCGTTCTCCCCGTGTTCCTCAGCCACATGGACCTGCGTGCCGGAGCCTGGGCCTACTCCAGCTTTTCAGCCTCGGGGCTTTGCCTCTGCTGCTCCCACTGCTGAGATGCCCTTCCCTACCACGTTCCCCTAGCGGCTAGGCTAGCCAAATCCTTCCTGTGCCTCAAGGTTTCTCTGAATGGTCACCTCCTCCTAGAAGCCTTCCTAGGTGCTAGCTGGGGGTTCTCTACGCTTCCTGGAAGCTCTGAGCCCTTAAGCTGCAGCTCCCAGGCCCAGCCTGCTCTCCGCGCAGGGTGTGGCAATGACTGGGATTCCCATCTTCCCTTTCCTGTGACTCCGTGAGGGGAAGTCCGCATGGCATTGCTGTTGGTTCTCAAGAATTAAACGTGAGAATTTTCCACAGCTGTCATCAGGAGTGGAAGGGGACTCCCATGGGATCTCAAGATTCGAAGTGACCTCGGGCTTATCATTCATTCAACTAATCGAGGGCCACGCTGTGCCAGGCACCGTTCCAGGCACCAGAGGTACGCCTGTGGATAAGACGAGGACCTGCTGCGCATGCTCTCTTAGTAGCAAGCGTTGGAAAGAAAATAACTCGGGGCGGGAATGCAGACCTTGCAGAGGGGCTGGCTGCCAGGGACCTCTCTGAGGAGACCTGCACGAGGGGACCGGGAGAAGGTTCTAGGCCAGGGGGACATCATAAGCAAAGGCTTCTAAGGCGGGAACCTGCCTTGAATATTTAAAGAAACACAAGGAGACCCATGTGCTCAGCCCTCGAGGTCGCCAGAGGAAGGAATAGGAGAAAACGAGGCCAGAGAAGCAGCTATGGGAGGCCTGGGGGAGATGGAGGGGAGAGGACAGAGCCGGGGAGTCGCATGGCATGGACAGGGGTCCCCTCCACAGCACCCCTGCGGACAGTCTTCCTGTCCAGGGACAGGGCAGTCCCCTCTTGCTGGGCACATCTGAGGCTTACAGGGTCTTTTCAGCTAGATCAAATCTGCCCCCGGAGGCTTCCCCTGACAGTTTGTCCCTTCTCCTGGGGAACACGGACAAGTACTGGTGCCCAGACTGCCCCCCACACCTGGCATCCCAGCTCCCAAGGCCTGATTTCCTGGGGCCCTACTGCACCCAGCATGCCCCTCCTCTTGGCAGCTGGGTCCCAGGGCCCCTCCTGAGTTGGGGGTAAAGTGACCAACTCTCTGAGTTTGCCTGTGATGCAGGACTTTCACTATAAAACTGGGAAAGACTTGGGCAAAGCAGAACTGGTTTCATTGGTTACTCCAGCTGGGAAGCAAGTGGAAACAAGAGGGCTGGGCAGAGCAGGCAGCTCTGGTCAGCGCCCCCCCCCCCCCTGCACTTCACCCCTGCACCTGGGGCAGAGCAGGCTGTCCTGGTCAGCCTCTCCTCCCCGCCCCTACCTACCCAGAGGAGGCTTCCCACAAAGCCCAGAGCCAGCCATGGGCAAACTGGTCTGTGCGGACGGTCTGGGGCCCAGGGTACGAGAACCCTCCACCCTATCCCATTCCAGTTCACCAGGTCAGCTTGGCCCGTCCAGCAGCTGTGCAGACCTCTCCATAGTGAGCCTTTAGGCCTGCACTTGCTTAGCGTCTCTCCTCTGTGGGCAGCCTTGGAAAACAACTAAGTGTCCTGTGGCCTGGCGAGGCATGTGGCCACTGCGACGCACAGTTCAGAGGGAAAACAAGGCTCACAACAATGTAAAATTGGGGTGGGGGCAATAAATGTGTACTGCTCCTGTATGTGTACAGTATTCCAGTGAATCTCCCCAAACATCCAGTACACGATTGCCTTTGGGGTGGCTTCCGGAGATTAGGAGGACTATGATGCCGGGATTCGCAGGATGCACCTTTTGTGCCTTTTCACCCATAGAGAGAATATGTTACCTTTCCCATAAGTAAGGGAACAAGCAAACTCATAAAATTCTTTAAATTATCCATTCCTCACAGAGTCTTCCATAACATGTGCCATGATGGCCACTAAATCACATCGGTGCCACTAGCTGCTCCGAGTCTCTCTGATTTGACTGTGGTGCCAAGAGAACGGGGAGCTCGTCCCTGCGGCCACTGCAGAATGGGGGGGGGGCAGGGGGGGGCCGCGGCAAGGAGCCACGCTCTGCAGCCAAGGCTGCGCTGACGAGCTCGGTGGTTATGTGATGCTCCCGCCGATGCCACCTCTCCCTAAGGTCACCCCCACATCAGGAAGCAGACTTCCTCTCACGCCACAGAGCAGCCCCTCCCAGCCCTGAGTCTGGGGTCTGAGGGAGTCAGACAGGTGCGGGCTGCCGGGTGGATGCTAACCTCGCTGGGCACCTCCCTCCCCGGGCGGCTGTGAGGGACGATGAGACCACAGATGCCGAGCACCAGGGATGTCCCGTGGCACCTGGCAGACACTCGATACAAGCGACCTCTTAGGTGTTTTCTCCACCCCGTGACCCCGCCTCACCCTGCTGGAGCCATTTCCCCCCAGACTCAGGCAGCCTGAGCATCTCAAAACCCCACACGAGCTGGCTCTGGACCCCCATTTGCGCAGATTCTGCCCACAGCCCTCCGAGGATCTGGGATTCATCCACGATGGGAAATCCAGGCCCCAAGTGGCAGTTCCTAGCCCCCTGGGCACCCCCTCTCTGCCCCCGGCCCCAACACGCAGGGCAGACTCCTGGCCTCCCGACTCACCGATGTGCTTCCCGTACATGTGGTAGAAGAAGGACACGCAGTAGAACTTGGCGCTGGCGTTGTACAGGGGACTCACCAACCGCGCCCGGTCCCCCAGCTCCCGGGGCCTCGAAGTCTCGATGAACATGTAGTAGCCTGTGGGGGTGGCGGGGAGACGCCGACAGCCTCTTCACCCCACTCAGACCTCTCACCACCCAACTCCTTCTCTGCCATGGTCTCAGCTACGAACCCCAGGGGCCTTTCCCAGCCCGCCCAGCCCCCCAGCCGCTCACACAGGGTCTAGGCCAGCCTTCATGAGTCCTTAGCCTTACGGAAGCTCTTCTTCCTGATCCTCCGTGTGGACAGGCTGTGTCCCCTCAGACCGGGGCCCCCTCAGGACAGGCTGTGTCCCCCTCAGATCAGGGCCCCTTCAGAGGGTATGTCTGCCCTCAGATTGGGGCCCCCTCAGACAGAGCTGTGTCCCCCTCAGGCTGGGGCCCCCTCAGATTGGGGTTCCCTGAGACAGGGCTGTGTCCTCCCCTTCCCCCCATTAGACTGGGCTCCCAGAGGCTAGACCCTGATGCAGTCCTCATTCCTAGCAACAGGCCATGTCCTCACCCTCAGGGGTGCCGCTGACATCAGTGGGGGGACCGGTATTGGGAGAGCGCTTGGGGTTCTGGGTCAGGGCGTTCTGCCGGGTCCAGTCAAAGTTGTCTGTCAGGTCCTGGGTGTAGCCACAGATCTTCTCATCCTCGAAGTGGCAGGTGTTGTCTGCACGGGGCGGGGAGTGGGGGCGAGGCACAGAGGGTCGGCCTCCTGGGTCCTCTGGTCCGGCTCTGCCTCCCTGCCACCCCCGGGCAGCTCCCCAGCGGTGGGCCCGGGATCACGAGGCCTGAGAAACCAGGCAACAGGGCCCTGGCTAACTGCCCAGATCAGGACTCCCTAGCCTTTTGGGCCACCACGGACCCTCCCGGCGGCCAGTGAAGTCCAAGGACCGCATCGAGGAGTAACGATTTTCGATGCACAAAACGACATACAAAGGGGTGCACAGAATGTCGGTTATACCGAGAGTGGTCACATTTCTAAACAAACTTGTGTCACAGTAAGTGCGCTTCCTCGTTGTCTAAGTCAGGAGCCCCGGTGTTCAGTCTAAGAACGGCCTCGGGTTTGAACGGCTCCTGGGCGTAACTGATACGGGGAGAGGCTGCAACAACCTGAGGTGACTGATGTGCAGACCTCAGATTCTGGGGACAGTCCCAGATAGGGACCACACTACCGTGCGTGGCTGCCTGCATTCACCATCGGGGGGATGTTACATTCCTGCTAGACGCTGGGGGAAATAAAGGAGTGTGTGCCCTTCCAGGCCCCCTGATTCACAGACCCCCTCCGCTAAATTCTGTACACAGATCCTTTAGGGTCTCAGGTTAAGGACAGCTGCCCCAGAGAACAGGAGACATGGGTTAGCCTGGACTTTCTTTTGGGGACAGTGAGGAGGAAAGGTCCTGAGTTAGAGGTGTTCCCCAATGCCACCCTTGTCCCCCTCCTTTAGGGCCCAGAATAAATCCTGGGTGCAAACACTCCAAGCCCAGCCCTGCTCCCTTCTGCTTCTCCTTCCAGCCTCTCGCCTCCACCCATTTTCTCTCTGAGTACTTCTTCGGGTCCCTTCCTCCCACCGGGGTGCTTTTGTGTCCCTAAGAGAAGGAAAAGTGGGTGGGAGTGTCTCACCTGACAGACTGGGAGAGTTGATCGCTGAGAAAGCAAGCAAGACAGACAAGTCAGAACCGAGTGGGGCTGTGCGGAGGGGCCCGAGCTTCAGACCAGGGGCAGGGTCCCCGGGGCCAGGACTGGGCGCCAGAGACAGAGCAGGACACAGCGCGGTGGTGAGGCCCACGCTCAGGGACCGTGTGGGAAGGGGGGGAGGGGATCCCCTGGACACCGGAGGGGCCCGCCCTTCCCACCCCCACCACCACCTACGCTCTGTGTAGTGGATGATGCGGGAGGCCATGTCGCCGGCCCCATAGGTGGTGTAGGGCGTGAGGCGGACCTCGTAGCTGTGGGGCACGCGGAGGTCGGTCAGCATGTACTCCAGCAGCTGCCCCTTCTCCACACGCCGCACGGGGATGGCCTTCACCATGGCGCTGTGCTGGTTCAGCTGCAGACACAGGAGTCCCCACGCTAGGCGGGCCGTGTCCGCCCCCAGAGCACCAGCCCAGGCCCTGGTGTGACTTTGGGGGTCAGGGTCAAGGAGTAGAAAGAGCAAAGCACTAGGAAGCGGGGTCCTCAGTTCCCACATCTGGGGAACAGAGCACTCACCCCGCAAGCCCACCTCCCAGGGCTGTCTTAGTAACAAGTAAAAGCAACACATATTGAACACTAGAATGTGCGCGAGGCACTCCATGCCTTGCGATGATCAACTTGCCTAATCCTCAAAATAATGATCCTATAAGGCAGGATATTGTAATTTTACCTTAAGCTTCTGATGTAAGAATAAATCCAGAGTCTCATGAGCAGAGCTGCCTCTGCCCCCTCCCCCTCCATGGACCCCTGCCCAGGTCTCAGGGCTGTGCCCAGAGCGCGGGTGCAGAGGGGTCAGTCCCTAGCACCTCGAGCTCCCGCTGCTGTGTCCAGAGCACTTCCTCCCTGGCACTGAAGACTTGTCTGTAAGAAGGGTCAGTGTGGCCCAGCGCATCTCCACCCCCTCTCCCGGGCTCCATGAGCAGCACCTCAGGGTCAGCGACCCGGGGTGGGGGGCCCCCAACCCCTTGGCCCACCTGGCGGACACTGAGTCTGTAGTTGAGCACGGGGTCGACGGCGTCAGGTTCCCTCTGGGTCCACTGCAGCACGTAGGAGTAGTTCTTGGACAGCTTGTGGCTGCGGGTGGGGTTGGGGGTGTCGAAGTAAAACTCCGGGCTGTAGGCTTTGGCTAAGAGGGCGGGGAGGGGGGCATGGGGCCATGGAGGGTGGGGGATGGGGAGAGACAAAAGAGAGGAGGCATGGGAGGGGGAGATAGGACAGGGTGGGACAGAGAGATGAGATGGGGAGACAAAGAGAATATTGTGAGGAGAGGAGAGGAGGGAAAAGGGGTTTGGAAAGGATGAGGGTGGGTGGAGGGAAGAGAGATTGAAAACGGTGAGAATGCAGTGGCAAGGTCATGGTAAGGACAGTGGCGATATTAGAGAAGACACAGGGAAGAGGATTGGGGGAAAGATGGGAAGAGAAGGACCAAGGCATTGAGGTAGGAGGAAGAGGAGAGACAGGCAACACGGGGGTGGGGGTGGGGGGGAGACAGGGAAAGTGTGGGAAAACAGGGGAGAGGGGAGGAGGTGGGAAATGTCACAGGGGCCTCTGGCTGGGGGGCTGGGGAGGTGGCCATGTTACCCCCTGTCGCTGAGTGAGGGGATCCAAACAAGAGCTAAAGGGGCACCCAGCCAGTCTGGGCTGCTGGGAGAGCTGGGCGTGTGGTGGAAGGGGGGACAGGCATCCTGGGGTTCACGGCACTGCCACCAGCTCTGACAGGGAACCAGTTAACCCTGGTGGAGGAGGGGGAGGGTACAACACCGCCAGGCCCTTCCGGTTCCCCTCATCCCCCACCAAGACCTCCACCCCTTTCTGACCCTCCCCCTCCCACCTGCAGCCCTGTCAGCCCACTAGGGGATGGAGATGGGGAGAGGGGGCTGAGAGGGGTTTCTGGGCTCCCCGGGGCCTGGAACTCTAGGCTGGTCGCTCAGGAAGGGTGTGCGGGCTGGCCTCGCACCACCCACCAGTGAGGGGCGACTTCTCTCCCTTAAGCTACAGCTCAGGCCCCTCACTTTGGGCCTGCGGTCAGGAAAAGAGTAGGCTCCCCACGCCCACCCCCACCCCACCCCCGCTTCTGGGACCAAGGACGAAGAAGGGGGGGCAAGGCCTGATGGGTAGGGTCTAAACCGGGGGTGGGCTGGGCTGGAGGTGCCCTCTTCGGAAACAACTGGAAAGGGGAGCGGAGACTGGACAAGGCGGGAAGGGGTGGGGTGGGGGGTCTATGTCTTCTGTGGGCGGGGCCTAGGGCAGGTGTGGGCGTGGCCAAGGAGGGCCCAGGAAGAGGCGGGGCTGTCAGGGTCCAGGGCCGGAGCGGAGCTGAAACAGGCGGGCTCTGAAAGGGGGGCAGGCCTGCAAGGGGAGGTCCTGCTGGGTTCGGGGAGATGGGGGGGCGGGCATGGGCGGGTCTTGGGAAGGCGGGGCCCAGGCGCGGTGCTGGGAGGCGCTCACCGGAGACCTGGAAGAGGCAGGCCGCCGAGCCCACGTCGTTGGAGACGCTGCACTCGTAGCTGCCGCTGCTGTCGCGGGTGACGGCGTCGAGGCGCAGCTCGGAGTGGTCGGAGGCCTCGCCGGCGCCGGGGGCGGCGGGCGGCGGGGGCAGCAGCTGCCCCTTGAAGCGCCACACGGCCGAGGCGATGCGCTGGGGGCTGCCGCGGAGGAGCGAGCAGCGCAGGAGCACCGGCCGGCCCAGGGCCTGGCGCACGTCCTGGGAGCTGGGCTCCACCTCCGGCGGGACTGCGGGCGGAGGCGGGGGGCGGTCAGCGGGGCCGAGGGGCGGCCCCTGGGCCAGGCGATGCACTCGCCCCTACGCCCTCCCCTGCCCCCAGCCCGGAAGGGTCTCCGGCGGACGCGCGTTCGCTACACACTTCTGCAATAACCGCGCGCATATCTCTCCGACCTGCGGAGGCCCACGCCCTCTGGCCGTGCCTTCCAGCCACTCGTCCCACTGAGATTCTGTTCGTGCCTCACATGGCCCCGCACCCCAGGTCGTGGGAAGCAGCATGAAGCCGGGATTTGGAGCCTGGTCCCTGGAGCGGTGACCTGGGTTCACGTCCCAGGCCCGCCCCACCCCTTGTTGGCTGTGAGACTCTCCATCACTTGTTTCCCTATTTGTAAAAGTGTGTCAAGGTGTGGAAGGCTTAGGGGTAGCAGAGTAGGTAGAGGCGTTGGGGGACTGGGCGGGTGGAGAGGGGACAGGCCTGGCGGGAACGGGAGGGGCACTCGGGAGGTGGCCCGCTGGGACCGGGGACTCACACTGCACGTTCAGCTGCACCTGGGCCTCGCGGGGGCGCACGTTGAAGCCATTGTAGCGAGCCGTCTGGCAGCGGTAGGTCCCACTCATGTCGCGGCTCACGCGCTCCAGCCGCAGCTTCCCGTCGGGGGTCTCCTCCACGGGCAGCCCCGAGGGCAGCAGAGCGGCCTCCTTGTCCACGCGGGACCAGAGCACGGGCGGCCGCGGCTTGCCCCGCACCTCGCACTGCAGCTCGGCGGGCGAGCCCTCGCGCACGGTCACCACGGCCCTGCCTTTGGGCACGCTGATGGTGGGAGGCACTGGGGGGCGGAGGAGCGGGTGAGAGGAAGGTACCCCCCTGGCCTCCCTCTGGCGCTTCTGCTTCCCTCTCCCTAGGGGCGATCCTCCCTTCCCTATCCCGGCGACCCCCAGATCTGTTATTCCCCAGCAGTGCTCACCTCCGCAAATCCTCTCACCTCCTGGGTCTCTCCTGAGTCTCTCCCAACTCAGAAAAAAGAGCTAAATCGTCCCGGCCTATTCCTGCTTTTCCCTTACCCCAACATCACTCCATTTTGGGGAGTCCACCTTTTCAACAATCCCAGTAAAATCTCCTCCCTCAATCTCCTCTCTCCTGCCCGCTGGCCCTGCACTAGTTAAAGCCACCACCTTCTTTCTGGAGTGTTACCACAGATTGCTAGTCTGTATCCCCAACATCTGGGCTTTGGCAGGACAAGGGCCAGAGTAAACACTCTATCTCCCAGCCTGCCTGTGGCTACCATGAGACTAAATTCGGGCCAGCGGGATCTGACAGGAAAGCAAGTGTCTCCAAAAAGGAGGAGTCCTGCGTCTCCCCCCTCCTGCCTGCCGGCTGGAACGCAGGCTGGTGGCTGTGGCTGCAGCTGCCGCTGGGGGAGGCGGCGGGAGTGAGGGGCCCCCGGGAGGGACGTGGTGCAGCAGAGCCGCAATTCCAGCCGGGACTGCTCACTACTACGTGAAGAAGAAACTCACAGCTAACTTATCCGAGCCACTTTTATTAAGAGTTTTCCTGTTATTCACAGCCAAACCTAATCCAATCCAGCATAATGCCCAAATGGAGGGTCTTTTAAAGAGTTCCATGGGTCCCATCCCGCATCATATCAAACGAATTAAAATGTCCTACATTAAATATAAATTGCAAATAACTCTACAAGGCATGCTGAGATCCAGTTATCTAGTTAGCATAATTTACACTCTATAAACATTTATGCATTTACTGGCTTTAATTTTGCAGCTTTCTCTTTGTATGCTGGCGCCAATTAATTTATATTTCCAGGTCTAAACCATTTCCACAGGCCCTTAAAAAGCTTGCATGCCTTGTCCTGGCTGGGTGGCTCAGTTGGTTGGAGGATTGTCCCAAAAGGTCACATTCAATTCGGAGTGAGGGCACATACCCAGGTTTCTGGTTCAATCCTCTGTAGGGGTACATATGGGGGACAACCAATCAATGGTTCTCTCCCTCTCCCTTCTCTCTCTAAAATTGGTAAAAAAAAAAAAAAAAAAAAAAAAAAAAGCCTCGGGTGACTAAAAAAAAAAGCTCCCATGCCTTAATTAGGCTTTTGAACCTAATGGAGGAAATGGCCCTGTGCACCACTGATTTCCCGTTTTAAAACATCCCAGCTCCCAACACTTCCTCACCCACAGGCTAAGGGCTGTCCTCCCCGTTGAGGCTGCGCTGTCCTCAGGTTAAAGCTCAAACTCCTTGGCTCTGTAAGGGAGGCCCTGTGCTCTGGCCTTTGCCCGGGCCTCATCCTTCCTCTCCTATCCTGTGTCCCACCTGTGGGACCCACTTGTAAGGAATATACTCCCTGACAAGCCAAGTCTCATACACCACAGGGTTCCCCATCCCTCTTCTCCTGGGCTTGCCCTCCCCCCAGCAAATGCTCACATGAAGCATGGCTCCTCCCTGGCATGCCCTGGCGGCCTGGGACTCCTCACATGTCCCCAGGATACTCTGCATACACTGCCTCTAGCTCCCTTCTAAGGTCTGCCCTTCCAGTTCCTGCGTTACCCCAACAGATGTCTCTCCCAGCTAGGCAGCAGGCTCTGAGACCCTCACCCAGGGCTGGCACAGGATTGGTGAAATGAATCTGCGGAGTCTGTGGGGGCCTGGCCCATTCATAAAGCTCCGCTCCAGAAGCCTTTCCTGACCCCTCTCCCTGAGCAGATGTCCGGGTGGAAGGACCACCAAGGCTGGCCCGTCCAGTGTCTCATGGAGGAGAAACGGAGACCCAGAGAGTTCAAGAGGCTTAGCCGAAGTCTGCCAGCTCCTAGGCGCAATGTGCTGGGGACCGGAAATGAGATTCCAGAAGCCCTCTCCACAGCCATCCCCTCCAAACGCCCGTCCTCAAAGTGCAAGCCCTCCAGGCCTGGCGGAGATCAGGCTCTGCAGGCAGATATTCTGGGTTCAAACCTCAGCTCCACCACGTACCGCTGTGTCACCTTATGTTGCCTTAGGGAAGTTTTCCTTTTAGTCCTCATCCGAGGATACATTTAAAGAGAAGAAGGGAGAGAGAGAAACATCGATGTGAGAGAGACACACCTATCGGTTACCTCCCATACATATGCACCGACCAGGGATCAAACCAGCAACCTAAGTATGTGCCCTGACCAGGAATTGAACCCTTAACCCTTTGGTGTATAGGACAACACTCCAAACAACTGAGCCACGGGCTGGGACTTCTTAGGTGAAGCTTTTTAAACTCTCTGAGCCTGTTTCCTCACCTCTAAAAACTGAAGTTAAACTCTCTGTCCCGTAAGTCATGAAGGTAAGATAAACATAAAATCAATCATCAGGACACATAGTAAGTACTCAATAAGCGTTAGCCACTATTATTTCATTATTGTTATTTCCTGTTACAGGAACAGAGACCCAGAGCCCCTGCATGATCTGGCCCCGCTGGCTTCTTGCTCTCATTCACTCCCGCCCCCAGCCACATCTCCCTGCTTAGTTCTCCAGACCGCCCCACCCCACTCTGCCTCAGAGCCGCTATTTGCCGATGCCTTGGCCTGCCTTTCTCTTCCACCTTCCCTTGCTCTCCTTTGCCTAGCAAAACCCCACTCCTCCCCAGATCTCAGACCAAAGACTTTACCTTAGCAAACGCTTTGGCATGTTCACATGTGAGGCTACCTGAAAAACGTTTGCCTCCCTACTTAGTTCAATGAGGGCAGAGTCTGTGTTGCCCACCACTCAACCCCAGCACCTACCACGGTGCCTGGCATATAACAGGTGCCTGATCACTGTGTGTGGCATGAACAAATGGAGTCTTTACACTCAGCCTCCCTTTCCCAAGCTGCTGCCCCCCCTTTCCCCCACTCTGTGGGGCTCTCCAGCTCCCTCCCACCTCCCCGCTGCCCCTCCGGCCGCCCACCTGTCTCAGAGGAGATGTTGACTTCCACGCTCAGGTCGGGTACAGGTGCTCCTGGGAAGGAAGCCACACACAGGTAGGTGCCGTAGTCGCTGAAGTGCAGGTCAATGAGCTCTAGGCTGCTTGTGACCGCAGGCAACTCGGGGTCGTTTCGGGTCACCAGCAGCCTCTTGGACATGCGTGCCGGCTTGCCGTTCTTGAACCACTGGTAGGTCACCTTCTCCTGGGGCACTGCATCCACATGGCACGAGAGCTTCAGGTCCTGGCCCAGCTGTATGTTCTCACTCTCTTTGATCACGTCTGGGGTGATCTGGAATGTGGCATTCTTCATGGCTGCAGGCGGATGGGGAGGGCAGGTTGTCTGGGGCTGGCCCAAAGCCAGGGTCAGTGCCCCATCCCTGCCCAGACCCAGCTCCTCCCCTCAAAGCGGCCCCCCTGCAGGTTGGGAGAGATACCCTCCCACCACCGCCACCACCACACGGAACCATCATTTTGCTTGGAAATTGTTCTACGTGTTGAGATTAAGAGTTTAAAAAAGCTCTCTGTAGAAAAGTGGGTTTAGTAATCATTAGAGTCACTGTTGCTAACACACCCTTGGTGAGAGGCACTGTTCCAAGCACTTTACACAGGTTGACTCATGTAAATCTCCCCACGGTCTGTGAGGGAGGCACGTTAGGTGTCCCTGATTTCCAAGGAGGGAACTGAGGCTCACGTAGTTTAATTCAGAGCCTGTGCTCTAAACCACTACGCTACTTTATTTGTATTCTTGTTTGAAACCTTGAATGAACAAAGTACAAACTTTGTAAGGATGCAACAGAATGTAATAGTGGTTCTACCTAGACAGTGGGACTGAGAGAAATTTGAGGGAAAATTTTAATCTGAACATTTTACTCTTGTGTGCTATTTAACTCTTTCCAGCAAGTTATTGTGATGGTTATAATAAAAACCCAATACAAAAATTTTACATGCAGTTACATTAAAGTTCAGAGTTTACAAAGTAAAGGTCTGGCCTCTTTTGAAATCTAAATATTGTTTGATGTAATGCAAGAGTTAGACATGACTCTACTATTGGATGCTAATTCGAAAGGACACTGATACCACAGCCACTGGTACCCTTTGCTGGGTTGGGCAAAGCAAGCTGTATGTCACCCTAGGAAGTGACCATAAGGGCCTAGCCAGGAAGTCATGATTTGATTCTCATTCAGAGCATATACCTGGTTTGTGGGCTCGATCACCAGTATGAGGCGTGCAGGAGGTAGTCGGTAATGATTCTCTCCCCTCATCATTGATGTTTCTCTCTCTCTCTCTCTCTCCCTCCCTCCCTCCCTCCCTTCCCTCCTTCTCCCTTTCTCTCTGAAATCAATACAAATATATTTTAACAAAAGAAGTGGCCATAAGTATTGGATGCAAATTGAGATCTCACTAACTCAGGTTTTAAAGGCCAAATGTAAACAGGTGAAGAAAAAGAATCTTCTTATGGGAAAAGTACCATCAAAGGGGAAAGTAGTCATCAGATGGTCACAATCTTGATGTTTCTTTCTTGCTCTGATTAAGTAAAAAGTACTAGAGGGTTAACTTCTTCATATGAGGAGAGTCAGAGAATGGTCAGTGAAAGATCAACAACAAAAAGTGTTCGCTTCTTCAGAAGACTCAAGTCAAATTTGGCAGAAGTTGTATTTTACTTTTAAGTGCTAAAGAGTTGGTAACAGCTGTCTTTTTTAAAAAAGTAAAATAACCTAAAACGACGCAAGAAGAATTTAAAGTTTTCCCCTTGAAGCAAAATCGAGATCATATCAAGCAGCTAATGCTAACTACTGAGGCTGAGGTTTAGTAAGGAAAGTGTTTGTACTTCTTTAGATCATACTCCAGTTTTGTACCATTTTTACACTTAATAATTATCTTCAGACTCACTAACATGCTTTGCTAGCAAATATTTACACACGAGGTATGTGGAAATGTGTTATTTTCACTGTAACTCAGTGAATCATGTGGGGACCAGTGTCCAAAAAGAAAGCCAGGAAATTTCTCCTAAAGACTGGAAGTCCATACTTAGCCTTTTGCAACCTTTTTCCCAATCTTAAAAAAAAAAAAAAAAAAAAAAAATGTAGGTACTCAATACCAGTCCTCCCTACCTCTTTTTTAAAAAATATATTTTTATTGCTTTTACACAGAGAGGAATTGAGAGGGATATAGAGTTAGAAACATCAATGAGAGAGAAACATCTACCAGCTCCCTCTTGCACACCCCTACTGGGGATGAGCCCACAACTAAGGTACATGCCCTTGACCAGAATCGAACCCGGGACCTTTCAGTCTGCAGTCCGATGCTCTATCCACTGAGCCAAACTGGTTTTGGCCCTCCCTACCTCTTGGATTGTTGAGTTTATATTTGGAAATGTAGATTGTAAATTGTAAATAAAACTTTACACAAAGTTTAACCCCACTATCTGCAGGGAAATAAAAGTGCCTGGAATGTGCCTTCTCAGCCTGTATCACCTACCGAGAGGAGGCAGACAGGCCCCTCTCCCACTTCATCGGTCGTTCCTGGAGGAGGGACCCTGTCTGCCTGAGTCCCCCCCACCCCCCCACCCCCACACACACACCCCACCCACACAGAACCACGTACATCGCACCAGCAGGTTGACGGTCTTCTTGGCGGGGTTGCCCACATTGTTGGTGGCTGTGCAGTTGTAGTAGCCAGAGTCCAGGGCCTGCACTGAAGGGATGCTGAGGATGCCGCCCTGGGCCAGAGCCCCCAGGGGCAGCGGGCCCGGCCCGTGGGACCACTGCAGCTGGGGCAGGGGATCGCCGCCCGTCAGCAGACACTGCACCGTCACATTCTCCCCAGGGTTCACCACCAGAGTTTCATTCACAGACAGCTTCAGGGCTGGTGGTGCTAAGAGGACAAGGAGGCGGGGTCTTAGGGGTTGGGAGACAGGGCTGAACGTGGGGATATAGGAGCTAGGAAAACCATGGGGTCGGGGAAGGACGGGGAGAAGAAAGGAAGGGGAGAAGGCAGAGAGCAGGCAGAGGGGAACAGGGGATGCACTAGTGGTGATGCGCCTAGAGTCCCATATGGGGTGAGGCACTGTCTCCTGGTGGGGGGGTCAGCTCAGGTGGGCAAGGGTATGGGCGGGGAAGGGCCTGTACCCGTGGTGTTGGTGAGCCGGAAAGTGATGGCCTTGTCCGGGATGCCGCACACATTGCGTACCGACACCTGGCAGGTGTAGCTGGCGTAATCCTGGGGCCGAAGGTTCTTCAGCTTCAGGACCTTGGTCTCCCCCTGGGCAGCAGCGGACACCGGTGTGAGGGGTGTGCTCGGGTCTCCCGGGGTCCCTCCCATCACCCAGCACCAGGGGCTAAAGGAAATTCCTATCCTTCCCCTTCTCCACGCCGTCTGTCTCCAGGGAGCCCGAGTCTGGGGTGGACGCTGCCCTCTCCAAACCTGGGGTTTCTCTGGGTCTGAGACTGCCCTGGTGCACACTGGCCAGGCCCAGGCCTCAGTTTCTCCACTTTGGAAAACGGAGGGGTAAGGAGGGAGCCCTGCTCTCACAGATAGGGAGCTAGCCCCACAGGCGGCCACCTCAGAGAGCCCTCCCTGGTGGGACTGCTTCAACCCCGTTTCTCCGGACTGTAGGGGGCCTATGGGAAGTGGAGTCATCTCTCTGCCCCCGACTCCTGCTGTGTCGCCTGCCTCTAGGGGGTGCCTCTCCTAACTGGCAATGTTCCAGAAGGACTTGTTGCCCTGAGGACTCTCCTGTCCCCTGAGCTTTCGTCCCTATTTCGTCTGCCCCATAGTGTCTGACGTCAGGACATCCTGAACTGCAGATGGCGAGGCCTCGGCCTCCGTGTCCCCTCCCTGGCTGGGTGAAGTGTAGGGCGAGCCCTGAGGAGGCCGGGCCAGCTACGGCCCATCCCGACCTGGGTGTAGAGGGGCTCGTAGATGTCCACGCCGTTGTCCTGGCTGTGGGACAGGGTGTCGGAGCCGCGCTTCCAGATGAAGCGGGCGGGCGGGTTGGAGTTGACCGTGCAGCGCAGGAACACCGTCTTCTCCTGGTAGAAGTTGCCCCGGACGTCGCTCACCGTCTGGTGCACCGTCAGCACCGGCTCGTCCAGGTCTGCAAGGGCACAGCCCCAGGGGAGTCAGGACCGCTTGGGCTCCTGACAGCCCTCAGCGAACGCTGAGCCCACCCTCAAGCCCATTCCTCATGCTTCCGGAATGCCAGATGCGCTCCAGGCCCTGCACGCTTGGCCAACCTTGAGAACCAGGGGACTGGGCTTGATGACTTCCCAGCTGTCCCCTCCTCCCTCCCTCCCCAGGGACCGGCATGGGGGCTGTCTACCTTCACCCTCCCAGCGTGAGATGGAAGCAGATGCAGCTGGAAATGAGGAAACCCCGGTTCAAATCCCAGGCTAGCTATTAATTTGTAGCGAGGCTTGCCTAAGTCCCTCCCTGCCAGTTCCCTCGGTAGTAAATTGGACTAGATTGGTGGTTCTCACCCCTGTTTGCACAATAGAATCACACGGAGACTTCCTTTTTAATGCCGATGCCTGGAAGAGCTCATTAACGGTGTCAGAAATCAGAACAGTGATCGCCTCTAAGAAGATTACTGACGGCGGGGGCATGAGGGAACTTTCCAGTTCCTGGAGGTTCTCTTGAACCAGGGGGTGTGTGCACAGGCACGTACGCATGTAAGAATTCATTCAGTTGTACATTTGTGACTAGTTCCCTCTATTGCATGTAGGTTAATCCTCAATTTAAAAAAAAATCCCAATGTCGGGGCTCCACCCCCAGTCAGTTACATCAGAATCTCTGAAAGCAGGACCCAGACATCAGTAATTATTTTTAAAAGGATCCCCCACAGATTCTAATATGCAACCAGGATTGTGAACCGAAGGCACCATCATTCCACATGCATACATCCTTCAGTGGATGTTCCCACATCCCAGCATTCTGTGCTCCTTCCACAGCCCACCGAGATAAAAGTCATTTCCAAGGCCATGGGCGGGGGGGGGGGGGGGACAGTTAGCCCAAGAAATGACCCTACACCCCAGTTTGGCAGCCCCCTGGGTGGCTGATGGGGGACAGGAGATAGGACCTGGGATCCCATTGCTCACCACTCTGTCGGGCTCCACTGGGGGAGTGTGAGGTGTCTTTAATGGGTAAGTTCACTGTAGACATTAAGACTGTATAAGCCAGGCCCTTGGGTGCTGGGTACCTGGGTAGCCTGGATGGACACAGAGGCGGGTGGCAGGCTGGGAGATAGCCTCTTGGGTTTAAGGGAATATCCATGGAGACAGGTAGGGACTGGGGGCTTCCCATTCAAGCAGCAAGGACTGAGGGGTGCTTGCTCCTGCACGTGGTGGGATAAGGGCGTTTGAGAGCTGCCCTGGGACAAAGGCAGAGGCATGAGGTGCGTGGGAAGGGCGCTGGACCATAATGAAGAGACCTATGGCCCTGAACAAGTCATGAGCCCTTGGTACCTCAGTTTCTTCATCTGTGGAATGGGTATAACCCAACCTGCCTTGCCCTCTTGCAGGGATGTTGTGAGATGCATAAGGGATTACAGACGGGAAAGTGTGAGTGGCATTGGGCAGTACACGCCGGGGGAACCGTGGGGAGCAGCAGTGATTCCCTCTCTAGCAGGGGCCGGAGGAAGTGTCTGCTGTCCTCCACGGAGGTGTGGCTTGCTATGGCACTCCACCCCCACTCCTCCTTCCCCGCCTGAGCCCGGGGGGTCTTCCCGATGCCAGGATGGACAGGGCGGGGCCGGGGCAGGCGGGAAGGGCGCAGCTCACACTGCACGTCCACGCGGATGGACTTGATGGCGGGCACGCCCACGCCGTTCTCGGCTTTGCAGTAGTAGCGGCCGCCCTGCGTGCGCGCGATGCGCTCGATGCGCAGAGTCTCGTTGAACACGGACGTCTCCTGGAACTTGTCGGACGCGCTCCCCGCAGTCTTGGTCCACCGCACCTGCGCAGGCGGGAAGGAGCAGGTGCAGACCCCGCCGTGAGGGTGGGGGCTCCAGCCTGAACCCCGCAATGAGTCTCCTGGGACTCACACCTTTCTGTGGTCCCCTCCCACTTAGTACCAGGGATGGTCTGGGTGACCATGGACTAGGGCAGGAGTGATGACGGTACGTCACTCTCAAGATCAGGTTGTGAGAGACTGTGGTTCCCATTCTGGTCGCTTTCCCGCTCTGGGGAAAGCCATCCGTCGTGTCAGGAGCACCCCTATGGAGAGGCCCACAGGGAGGACGGGAGCCTCGGGTCAGCACCTGGAAGGGGCCTGGAAGGGGCTGTGCCAGCCCCAGTCAGTCCTCAAATGACTGCAGCCGGTGAGAGAGCCGGAGCCAGTGCCAGCCAACTCAGCCTCTGCGCCACACCTATCCCACAGAACCCGTGAGACAACAGTGTTCGTTGCTTTAAGCCCTAGTTTTGGAGCACTTGTTCTGTAGCAATTACTAACTATGTCATGTAGCATAACACCCACTCTGCAGGGTCACTGTGATGTTCAGAAATAAAGTATGTGAAGCTCCTAGTGTGGGGCCTGGTATACACTGAGAGGCCAGATTATTGTGATCTCTGAACGCATAATAATCTGGCCACTCAGTGTGTGTGTATGTATTAGAGGCCCGGTACCTGATTTCGTGCATGGGTGAGGGGTCCGGCCAGCCTGGCCAGGGGGAGGGGACATGAGCAGTTGGCTGGCCTGCCTGTCAAATTTCTAGTAGAGGGGACAATTTGCATATTAGCCTTTTATTATATAGGATGTACACTGAGTGGCCAGATTATTATGCGTTCAGAGATCACAATAATCTGGCCTCTCAGCATATATGAGTCACTCAATAAACGGCCATTGTTAACATTGCCTTAGATGATGGGACATTATCAAGGATCACCCAAGAAACTGAAGCTACTGTTCCAAGTGCCAGAAGTTCAAGAACAATGGAACTGTTTCAGATGACTAAGTGCTAAGGATCAGAGGGTGAGACAGGGACCCTAAAGTTGAGGAGGACTGCCTGGTACTGAGAGAGGGCGAGGGCTCCGAGCCCGGGCACTAGGTCAGGCCACAGGTCATAAAAACAAAAGGCTGGGAGAAGTCGGTGAAAGGACAGCCTCCTCGTGCTGCGAGCGTTGTTCTTCTCATCCCTGAGGCACACAGCCCTACCCTCCCGCGCTGAGAGCTTACAGCCTGGGGAAGGACACGGGCCGTTTCAGGCAATCCGCACTTAGACCAGAAGCTGCTTTGGAGTGAGAACAAGGCCATGAGAATATTTTTTCTTTTTGTACTTGGCGTGGGCCGTTTTAACATGCTCGTCTAGATGGCGTTTGCTTCCACGTTGCCTAGGACGTGTCTTGCTTTACCCGTCCCTGTCGGTGGGGTAGCTTTATGGCTGCCCATGACCAATATACATGGGTGCACGGGTTCCCACCAGGTTTCATGTTCGTTTTTCCGCTCAGCGTTTCCTCACCACTTGGATAGAGCAAGACACTGACAAGCTTAGGGTCACGCTCTCTCCGAGGTAACTGTGTGCACCCACATCCTGAAGCAGAGGGGCTGTGACCCTGGGCTGTGGGGCAGAGGTCTCTGGTCTCCACTGACAGGCGGTGACACTGGTGTCGAGCTTCCAGGGTTAGACAGAGTCCAGCTCCAGCTCCCAGCCATGGACGGCCTCAACTCACGCCCCCTCCGTGTGTGCATGAACCCTACGCCCCCTGAGGTCCAGGGGCTCCCCGCCCTCCAGGGACCAGGTTCTTCAGCTTCGGCTCACCACCATCGCTGTGGATTCCTTCTGCATGCTGGCCCTAGGGGTTCCCTCTCTTGACATCTGAGTGGGGAATGCCCTGCCCACTCAGTCCCCCACACGGCGGGCCATGAGATGGAGCTGCTCCCCTAAGAGACTAGATGCTCCATGACCACAGGACCGATAGTATCCTTGTGCCCCATGGCTTGGCACATAGCAGGCACTCAATAAATACTTGTTGTCATGAGATGAGTTAAAGGGGAAGAATGGAAGGCGTTTCAGGAGAGGTGGGCCGCAGTGGTTAAATGAGCCAATGTACTGGGCGGGTGCAACTGGAACACAGGGTGCAAGGAGGATGCCAGTGGGACAGGAAAGTGAGACAAGAAAGGCCCGGATTGTGGGAGGTCTTCCATTCTGCCTCCAGGAGCCTGGGCTGAGTCGGGTTGGTCACGGGGAGCCACCGAAGGTTTCTGAGCAGGGCAATGCAAGGATGTAGCTGGCTGGAGGGTGAGGATCGGGGTCAGGGTGCAGGAATGGGTGGGAGGGTGAGACTTGGGAGAATGGGAGGTCAGTTAAGAGTCCACTGCAGGGGACCAAGGACAGGCCTGGAAGTCTGACCTAGAGGAGCAATGAGGAGTAGAGAGAAGAAGACCCAGGCACGAGCAAAAAAGACAGGCCTCAGAGGCTGGCTGTGGGGAATGAGATGGGACAGAGTCAAACAGGAGCCCAGGTAGCAGGAAACACAGTGAAACCTTGGATGGAAACAGAAAGATGGAGGCTTGCGCACACAGCCACAGATGACTCAGATACGGGGGACCCACAGATGGCTAGTGCAGCCTCAGGGAGAGATGGCCCAGCTGCCTCCCTGGCGTCAGGGAGAACCATCCCTAATCGTCACACCCGACACAGCGCCGGCCTGCGGGCTGGCAGCGCTGCTTTCGCCTCTGCACAAGCCCCTGAGAAGGAGCAAGCAGCAGAGTCTTGGGGGGCTTCCTTGGCCATCTGCCCGTCTCAAGGCAGAGCCTACAAAAGCCACCCCTCTTCCCAACATTGTTCTGAAAAAGGGATTTCGCATTTCACTCTCCTTGTAGGATCCAATCGAAACCTTTTCTGCCGCTCTTAAAGGTCACGGCAGCTCACCGGCAAATTGCACCCCTCCCTCCAGCCCACCGCCTCCCCCTGCCCCCTCCCCCAGCAGCTCTCGGCGATAACCGGCCTCGGCTTCCTGTCTGAGCCGTTCCGTGGGTCTGGGACAAGATTCACCTGGCATTTCCAGATTCCCAGCATCTGTTGCTTTCTAATTGCTTTGCGTCTTTTAGTCTCCAGAGTGTAGGGCTTGTCTGCCAGAAGCCCCCGAAAGTAGAGATTGTATTAAATGTTGCTGGTAATTGCCGGAGTCCCCAATCCAAAGACGGGTGCCCTGGGAGGAGGTGTGCCCAGAAACAGAGAACACTGGTTCTGCGTTCGAATTCTGCGTCCACCTTCCCCGGAGCTGTGTGGCCTTGGGAGCTTACCTAACCTCCCGGAACCTCCGTTTCCAAACAGGAGCCCAGGGTTTGAGCCCAAGTAGCAGGAAAAACAATGGTTGTGATGAGCCAACGAGAAGACACTGGAGAAAGCCCCTCCCCTAGCGCTTGGCACCCTGGCCTCTAACGGGGGCTGAAGGTGCACCTGAGGGTGTGTCTGCTCACAGACACGAGGGATGGCGCGGAATCGAATAACCCACACTCAGTTTCCCTCCTTGGCCCTCAATGTGTTCAGGGGAATAAGCCCGCAGCCTCCAGCCCTTCCCCCAGGGAGTTCATTCTCCAGCTACTTCCCCAGCCCCATCTCCTATCTTCTGTGTGTTTGCCACTGTGGCCCCATCCCCTGCTTCAGCTTCTCAAGCTGTGATCCCGGGGTGGGGGTGGGGAGGGGGTAAGGGTGGGGAAGGGGGTAGGGTGGGGTGGGGGTAGGGGTGGGGATGGGGAGGGAGGAGGGGCCGCACAGGCTGGATGGGCGCCTACCTGGGGCCGAGGGTGCCCGGTGACGAGGCACTGCAGCACCAGGGTGTCGCCCTCCCGGATGGTGTAGACGCGCTCGCTGATGTTGTCCTCTTTCACCACACACGCCTGGCCCGCGTGGACGATCTGGGCCTGGGCTGGAGCTGACAGAGAGCGGGGAGGTTTAGACAAGGGGCCCCAGGGCGAGAAGGGGTCTGAGACTCCCTCCTGAGCATGTCTGAGGAGGGGTCAGCCCAGACCTTCCTTCCCAGGCCATTCTTTGGAGGCCTGACCCCATGGAGCTCAGAAAGAATCTTCCCAGACCCCACAGGCCAGAACCAGAGAGGCAGGGAACTCAGGGACACTTCCTCCCCATCCTTGCAAGAGACCTGTGCTCTTCAATGAGCTGCTGAGGGGAGGGGCTTTGTAGTCGTTCAGCCTGGTCACCACCCAGGGAGCATCACTGCGTAGCAGCCATGCAGGGAGGCTGCTGGTGCTCCACCCAGCTTCCTGCATCCGGTGGGTGCTTCCACCCGCTGCTCTGAGCGGTGGCTGTGGGTGCAGAGCTCACCTTCCCAGGGACTTGCCCTTAGCCAGCGCTTGGCTCAGAAATGCCTAGGAGGTCACCCGTCCCCGATATGCACACCCACTCAATGACTGGCAAACACGGGTGCAAACACTGGTCCTCTTGCCTCAAGATGGCATGACTGTGGTGCTGTTCACGCTCCAGCTTCACCTCCCACCCCCGCCCCGGCCTCCCCAGGCCCTAGGAGCAGGCAAAGGCTGAGTCAGTTGAACCACATTTGTGCCCAGCTGCTCCCCTCATCCCCTCAGTTTCTCCTGAGAGCATTAGCTCACCCCAACCATCTCAGAGAGCTTACCCTAAGAGCCCCCAACCCCACAGACTACACATTCCCTTTCCCCAAAGCCCTGCTCATTTCCCCTTACTGGTCCCTGAGCCGGTGCCAGCATTTTCTCCAAGGGACAGGAGTTCTCCCAGGGGGACCAGAAGTTCTCAAAAAACTGGCTCCCGACCTCTCTCCCGGTGCCCAGGGCTGGGGGACCCAGAGGGAAATGGCGGAACTGGAAAAGCCCGTCCCTCAGTGTCAGCCCTCAGTGTCAGCCGCCTGACCTAAAGGCCAACCAGCCCCACCCACAAAGGCCTGGGCTCCCGAAGGAGGACAGAGCCCCCAGTGCACACCTGTCTGCTCCCAGGTGGCGGGGGAGGGAATGGAGGTGGCAGAGCTGTAGGGTACGAGGGGCACAGGGAGTGAACAGAGCCCGTGCCCTAAAGAGGTGCACGGAGGTGAGACAAAGCCTGTACATAGAGTGTGCAGCTTCCTCCAGGTTTCCCGGAATTCCGGCGGCGCCACAGGGTTTGGGGGTCTCTGTTTGGTATCACATTGTGGGCAGAAAGCAGGACAGGACTTTGGAGCCAGTATGTTTCCCTGCCTCTGGTCTCATTTCGCTCTCCGAGCTCTATCAATAACCCCCCTGAGAAAAGGACACGGTGTCCCCGGCCCGTGTGACATGTGTTCACCCATAGTCCGCCGCCACGCCGCACGCTGCCTCCTCTCTCCTCAGAGCCCGGCACCCAGAGGACGTGGTTAAAGTCCTGAAAAGTCCTGCAGCAAACACCCCCGCTCACTTGGTTTAATCCAGTGCTTTCCAAGTGTATTTGACCATAAAGCCCTGTCTTCACAGAGTGTCTCTTAGCATCTTGAGAGACAGCAGTGTTGTATCTAACAAGAGGAGAAGTGCTGATCCGATGCTCAACACAAAACTAAGGCTGTGGAGTCAAGTAACACTCCCCCGGTCACACACACACACACACACACACACACATCACACGCCAGGCTCCTGGCTGAGAATAGGAAATGGCATGAGAGATGTCACCCATGGGGCAACTTCACCAGAGGACGGCTGAAGCAGAAACAGCACGTCCCTAGCAGAGTGCTTCTGGCCAATCAGCTCACTCCTTTCTTCCCCCAAAAGAAGACACCCCAAATGGTGGGTGCCGGAGGAGACTGGGGCACCCCGAAGGCCCAGTGAGGAAGCCACACACTCCACGGCTCACGTGAAGGCTAATTCCACCTGCCCACGGGGCTTCCGAAGGGGATTCTCACTGGGACCTAGAAGGGGAGTTTCATCGAGGACCCCCTCCCCCGTAAGAGAACGTCCCCCTGGCTGCTGGCCGAGGGGGAGGGTGCTGACAAGTGCATGGGGGGCAGCAGAACATGCGGAGCAAACAAGGCAGGCAGACGCCCAGCGCATGGACACCTGAACTGAAGCCCCATCAGCTTTCCGGCAGGTTCCCTCCACGCCCATTTGACAAGGTCAATGGCAGCCACGTGGGGGCTGTTGTCCTGCTCCCTGGTCCTGCCTCCTTCAGGGGAAGGGTGTCCGCAGGCAGGGAACTTCCTAACAGTGGGGGGAGGGCCGGGAGAGAAAGGAGAAGGGGCTGCGACTTCCCTACCTGGAGCTGGTTCTAGCTGCCCAGTTGCCGGATGGCAGGCCTAGGCCCACCGCCCTGCCCGCCTCCCGCGGCATCGCCGAGGGTTCTGGGCCAGGCCACATGGAATGGGGATCTGTGTTCTGGTGCTGGCTTCCATCAGACCATCATCCAACAAATCCTCATGAGTGGGAGGGACTGAGCTTGGTCCTGGAGGCCAGGGGCGCGGGGAGCGACGGCACCAGGGCTGCCCTCGGGAAGCGTATGGTCTGGAGGAGCTGGGCTAGGCCTGCGGAGGGGCAGAGAGCAAGTAGGGGGGGGCTCGCTGGGAGCTGGAGTTATGCCTCAGGTCTCGCCCACCATAACACAGCAATAGCAGAACAGTGTACACGTAACAACAATTTACTCTGGGCAAACGCTGCACTGAGTGCTGTATATCTATTATCTTACTTATTGCTCATACAAGTCTATTACTGTTCCCATTTGTCAGATGAGGAAGCTGAGGCTCAGCAAGGTTAAGTAAGTAGCCCAAGGAAGCCCTGCTGGTTGGGTGTCTGTCTGTCTGTCTGTCTGTCTGACCTCTGTGCTCAGCCCCATGCATTTCCAGTTTCCGAGGGTCCACACAGGGGGAGGACACGCAGGACCAGTCACTGCTGGGACAGTGCAGCCTCCTTTACACTGTCCCCCCTCCGTCTTCCCAGCTCCTGGTACGCACATGTTTATCGATCCTGTTATGCATGTAATGCAAATGGACACTAAATAATTTAGTGAGGTTAACAATGCTGAAATATTAACGGCTTTTCTCTTTTAATTAGCTGCGCAGAGAATGGCGGCCGGGCCTGGGAGGAGGCTCTCCGGGCAGGCGCCTGACCCGCTCCCCTGGCCTCCTTCTCCCGGGGGATGCTTATGGGCCCCCCAGGTGGACCATCGATCTGGATGAACCCACCCTCCGTGCTCTCCGCCGCGGGGGTTTGCCCTGGCCTCCCCCAACCGCGCTGGCTTTGGAACTGGCCGAGCCTGTCCTCTGGCCACGGCCAGCCAGGATGGCTCTCCAGGTCCGGGGGCGGGGGAGGCGGGAGGGGCTCCAATTCTATGAGGGGAGAGCCAGTTTGAAACAGTCCCGCCATCTCTTCTGGCCTCGCCTTCCTGCAGGTCATCTGGAGGAGACGCACAGCACACTGTGTCCTGCCCACCCCTGGACGTCCTCTCAGGTCATTAGGCCCCGGTCCAAGCCAGTTCCCTCGCCATCCTCCCTCTCACTCCCCGTCTCTCACCCCTTCCAAGGGCACACACGGTCGCCCGATGATGTGCCATTGATCCATCAATGCTCTGTAACATTTCCTGGGCGTCCATTCGTGAACCGCCCTGCCCTCGGCGCTAGGATGCAGAGCCCCTGAGGCCCGGCCCAGCGCTCCTCACTGAAGACGCTGCCCTCCCTCGCTGCAGACCACACTGGAGTCTGCTGACCACACTGGAGTCTGCTCGCACCACCAGGGCTTCTCTGCTCAGCAAAATCAGTTCTCTATTCAGCTGACCTCCCCTTTGGCTCCAGCCTGAGTGTGTGTGTCGCTGACCTCCGGGGACAAGGGCGCTGTCACTGAGTGTGGCAGCAGGCCCAGCTGAGCGGATCAGTGTCCCCATCTTGGAGCATCAAACCTCGCTGTGCTCCCGCGTCAGATGCAGGGCCTGCTGCTGCTTGCCCAGCCGGCGACTGTTTACAGGGCCGGGCCCATGCGCAGAGCCCGGCGCTCCTGGCAGCGCCAACATCCTGGCAGCCTCCTCTCGGAGAGCAGTGGACAGTCCATCTGTGGCCAGTCCCGAGGAATGTTCGGCACCACCGCACCCACATCCTGGCCTCATCCGCAGGCACACGGGTCCGGAGCGTGCCAGATGATGCTCACAGACTCTGCCTTGTCTGAGCGGCAGTGGAAGTCCAGCCTGCCCGCCACGTGTGGAACTCTGGGATACCAGGCCAGGCCGCGGGACAGGCTGTCGATGAGGACTCTGAGGTCCCCTGGGGGACACAATAAAGGGACTTCTCCCCGGTGGGACCCAGAACACCGGGATCAAAACTCTCAACCACGAGGGGACTTGGGGCAACTCTAAGCAGTGCAGGCAGGACACTCGGGAAGCGAGCAGAAAGGCACAGGCCTCAGGTCGGGCATCTGTCACCCAAGGCTGTAACTGCCATCTGAGCGGCCGCCCTGTGGGAGGGGGAGGAGGTAGGGCTCTAGCGCTCACCGAATGACTATGTGAGCTTGGGCACGTCATTTATTTAACTCCTTGAAGCCTCGGTTTCTTCAGCTGCAAAATGGGGATACTACTACTTGAGAGGCTGTAGTGGTAACAACCTCTGCGCTGTGGATCCAATAAGATAATGCACATTGGGTGCGGAGTACGATGACCATTACCTAGTAGGCTCTCAGTAAATTTCAGTTCCCTTCCCATTTGAAAATATAGTCCGGGACCCTTTGGGAACCTGCTCCAAGGGCCTGCAAGAGGAGGTGGTCTGCCTTGGGGGAGCGCCAAGAGCGGTAATCCTGAGGGACCGGACTGTCATGGCAGCTAACAGAGCGGACCCCTGGGAGGAAAGCTCTCCCCGGAGGACAGCCTGCCGCCCATCGAGGCAGAGAGCAGCGTCTGGAACGCAGGACTGAGCCTGCCTGGCCTGGGGACATGGGGCCCAAGGACACAGGGTTACTGTGTGGCTCCTAGCTACCCAGGCCCTCTAAGATCTGCTGTCCTGGGGACCCCATCACTGCAGTTCACCTGGCCCTGGGCCCCGAGAGCAATCCGGGCTAGATGTGACCGAGTGCCCATGAGCCAAAGCATCCTGCCTACCCACGTCCAGGGGAGGAGCAGGGCTGGGGGAGACAAGGCCGTGGGCTTGGGTTCTCACCCAGGCTGCTGCCATCATTGCTGTGTGTCCTGGGGCAAATCATGTAACCCTCTAGTCGAGAGCCTCAGTTTCCTGACTGTGAAACGGGCATGAGTGCTTCCTATTGTGAGGGTTAAATGCTGTAGGAGTGGAATCTACCAGGTTCAGCGTGGCTGCCTCATAGATACTCCAGAAGTGTAGTCAGAAGGAGCAAAATAAAACCAAACTCATACCTCAGGGGCCTGCCAGGGGGAGACCCCTAAGTCTGAGAGTTGCAGCATCATTGTCCCCTGAGGACCCCGACAGTCACCTGAGTGACCCTGTCCCCAGGAGCCTGAGGCTCCAGTGTGGCCGTGACCAACAACAGGACTGGGGCACGTCCTGGGTGGGACCACAGCCATACTGCCGGGCCCAGCCCCCAACCCAGAACATGGAGTCTGGGCCAGTCCTGAGCCAGGGCATGCAGGGGACAGTGGCCTTGCTGAAGCAAACAACCCCAAAGCCTCCTCGGAGCCCCATCTTGGAAGTGCAGGTCGCACAGCCTGCCACAGGCCTGGCTGTGGGAGATGAGGGGAGGCACGGGGCTGAGGCCCTGGCTTGGGGCTGAAATGAACATCTGGGGACCCGGGGCCCTCAGACAGACAGGGGTGGTGGCAGGCGAGTGGGAGTCCTTTCCAGCCACACCCGCAAGTGCTGACCGAGGCTCCACTCCAGCACTGAACTTGACTCAACCCAAGTTCGCCATATAAAACAGAGACCAGCAACATTAGGCCCAGAGCGTCTTAAGTGAGATGACACACCACAAAGCGACGTGTAAACTGTAAAGTTCTGCACAAATCAGGTCTCATTAGGAGCTGAAAAGCCCCAATGTGGCTTCAGGAAGTGAAACCTGCGAGTTAAGAATCAGGCCGTCAGGCACCTGTCAAACCAGCGAAAACAAATTAAAATTATAAAGTCCATTGTGGCCGGGCCGCGCGCCAGCCCTGCTCAGCCCTTTTGTAGCGAGACCCGGCGGTGCCAAATGCGAGCCATAAAGCTGCCCTCGCCTAGGACCCATTGGGCACTCGCCCTTTGAGGGACCGGCCCCAAGGAAACCATTTTAAAGGAAAAAGCAATCCGCATAAGGATATTCCCGGCTGTGCTATTTAGGAGAAAGGGCAATTGGAGTCCAGCAAATGGAGACACGGTAACCAAACGCCAGGGCGTCGATGCAGGGGGTGCCCCGAGGCCATCGCCGTGGCAGGGCTGAGGGCTGAGGGCTCGGTCAATACCGGCGGACGTGCGCAGGAGATGGAGCCGCCCGGGAAAGCAGAGAGGACCACTGTTTACCGCTATGTAAAAACCTATCGACAGGAATGGGCAGGAATTTAGAATGAGCGGTTGATGTTTGATGGCCACTGGGTTTCTTTCTTTTTTTTCCCTAGGAAGTTGTTTAAGTGGGTAATAATAACAATAACAACACTGAAAGCAAAATCAATCCCGCAGCTGAGAGCAGGTGGGGCCGAGGACCCCAGGGCAGAGGGCAGGGGAGGGAAGGACAGTATTTATTGGGAGCCTACCACCCCCAGGCAGCACTCTGACCTCCCCAAGCCAGGCCGCCGGGGGTTCCTGGGCATCACCCCACCCAGCTCTGGGTGCCCCAACGTGACTGCTTGAAACCTCTTCAAGACGCCTCTGCAGAGCCCTCCATGCCAGGCCTGCACCCCACCCACCTCAGGAGGCGGGAGGAGGGTTGGCCAGGGGTTAAACACCAGGGAACCAGATGAAAGGGCCTGACTAGCCTTATGCCTCTCTCCATCCACGGAGCTCAGGAGGACAGCCTTATGCTCCCACCACCTGCAAGGCCTGACAGCCACTCCTCACCCACCGTTAGTGAAAACACACTGTCCCCTGCTGACTGAGTGTCCGCCAGACACCGAGGAGCCGCCCCTGGCCTCTCCTTCTTCCATACCCACACCCAGCCACCAGCGAGCCCTCTCAGCTCGACCTCCAAAACGGATGCTGACTCTGGCCCCTCAGCCGCCACCGCATGTCCTGCCTGGAGAACACAGCACCTCCCGGCGGGTCCACCCTGCTTCCTCCCTTGCCTGCGGCAGTCTCTTCGCCACACGCAGCCAGAGGGATCCCTTTACAACACAAAATCAGATCCCTCTCTCCTCTGCTCAGAACCCTACCGCAGCTCCCAACTTACATGGCGTCAAAGCCAAGCCTTTTTCAATAGCACGTTGTCTGCCCCCCTCCCCAGGGGGCCACCTGCTTTCTGTTGTTCTCCCACATCCGCCCCAGGGCCTTTGCACTTCAGCTCCCCCTGCTGGTTGCTCTTCCCAGACTTCCAGGGCTCTCCCCATCGCCCCAGAGAGGCCTCCTCTGACCACCCTGTTTAGGACAGCATGGCCGCCGACCTCCACCCCTCACTCCCTCTCCCGGCTCCGCGTTCTTCCTCACACCCAGCGACACCCGGCATATTGAACTGTCGCTTGTTCGATGCTGTGTGCCGCTTTCTAAGTGAACACCCGGAAGGGGAAGCGTGTTATACCCGGAAAAGGAGGAACCATCGTATTTTTCAAGAGTCAATTCGAGAAGCATGAAGCTTAGGAACTTTTTTTTTTATAGCATCAGGTATATTTATAGATCAGGAAATGCCACCCTTGCATTAATTATTCTCATCATTTTTCTCTCCATCACTGAAGGGTTTCTCCCCTTTTTAGGCTAAACTTTTAGAAACCACATAAGTGGTGTACACCGTCGGATCTGATTATAAGGCTGAGCCTCTGAACAACGTGTAAATGACCTGAAGCCCAGCAGGTGCGGGGAGGAAAGCGAAGTGCTTGGGGCGGGGGAGGCCAACCGGACCGGAGTTCAATCCCAGCGGCCCCAGAAGAGTCACTGCCATTAGGAGGCCCCCAGGGGCTGAGGATGGGGGAGGAGGGACTGCCCCTCCAGAGGGAAGTCAGCCCCTCAGAGGGAACAACGTTCCTGCTGTAACTTCCCCACGAGGAACACGGGGAAGGCTGGGAACCGGCCACCCCCTCTCCTGCATCAGCTCCAGGTCCTGCTCCCTCTCCCTCAACAGTGTGCCGCTTGCCTCCACCCAGAGCCTCACATGACACTTCCGTGGTGGCAGCCGCTGTGACTTACCAGCGTCCCCAGCAAACCTGGGCTGGAACCACTCGCTTAGCTGGTGCTCCTCTGAGCGGCCAGAGCGCTCATTCCCCACACGCCAGGCACTGGGCTAAGTGGCTTCCCAGAGTTCCCCGTTTCCCCTTCACCCCCGCCCTCTGAGAAAGGCACTATTGTCATCGCCATCTTGTGCATGGGGAAACTGAGGCACAGGGCGTCATCTCCCCACCATCACACAGCTAGGGAGTAGCTACGGCAGAACTTGACCCCAGATCCGGTTCAGAAGCCTCTGCCCCTATCCTTCAGGCCACACTGCCCCCCTACACTCCCACCTGAGCCTCAGAGATGATTATTCATCCACTTTGATATATTTAGCTGCTTGCTCCTGAAATTAGACCCTGGTGGTGTCACCGGGGCCTGGCTAGTCATGTGCCACCGCTGATCTCAGAGCTGCTAGTCGCTGACACCTCCTGTGCGAACTTCTCTGCTTGCCCCCTCCCTGGGGGCGATGACAGATGAGGGAAGGAGGTGGGGGTGGGGGGGAGATGCTGCAGGACCACTTGGAGGACCCTTCCCAGAATCCTCCTCTGTGGTTGCCATGGCACCACCTCGGCAAAGGCCTGGACCCTGGGGTTGGACCCTGGTGGGGAAGGGAGGGTGAGGTGGGGCGAAAGGAAGTGACCCAGAAGACAAAGAGCTAGCCTGTTTAGAGGGTCCCCCTGGAAAGGGGGGGCTGCGGAGCCCTCAGACCTGAGACCCTCACCAAGGCCACCGTGGTGGGAGGGAGAACGGATTCCCAGGAGGAAGGACAAGACAGCAGAGACGGGTGAGGGAGGTGACAGAGGTATGAGGGGTCATGGGAGCTTCAGCAAAGAAACTGCGGCACACGAGGAAGACTGAACCCTGCAAGGACAAGGTACTTGGCAGCACTGGCCCCGGGCCCAGCGCACAGTAGGTGCTTAATAAAGGTCAGCTCAAATGAGACTTCCTGATTAGGACACCAGGGAGCCCCAATTTGCTCAGACCAGGAACAAAGCATGGAAACGAGCTTGGGGCTCCCCTGGTGAGGGGCTCGGGGTGAGGGCTCCCGCCCGCCCGCACAGGCACTTTTCCAGGGTGCAGGTCCCCTCTGAGCCTGAGCAACTCTGTTCCTGAAAGGCTGGCTGGGGGGTGGGGGCTTCAGGAGAAGAATAGGCCCCCTGCCACTCAGCCCAGCTGGGGCCGCTGGGGCCCTGCGCCCAGCCCCGCCCAGCCCCCACCCTGGCACCGGCGCAGCGGGTGAGCGCATGCCTGGCACAGTCCCCAGGGCCTGGGAGAGAGGCTCCAAGTGGGCGGCTTTGTATTTTGTGAAAACCAAATCCACAACTGATCTCTCCAGCCAAGCAGGGCCTGCTGGGAAGGCTGGCGGGCCTCTCTTCCCGTCCCCCTGCTGGGCCCACCTCCCCCAGGAGCCATGGGGAGCGCCAGCTGCCACCCCGGCTGGCATGGGGGCTGGCGGGCCGGGCCTGGGCCCAGCTCCCCAGTGCCAGGGTCTGCCCCCTCCCCACCCTGACCCCCTTCCTGCCTGGAATAAATTGGAATACAAATCAGAGGGAGCCGCTTTCCTCTGTTTGAACAAATTGCTATGGATTCCTCCCTGTCTCAGGTCAGGGCTCACGATGGGGGATATTTTCACTCGCCGACTGCTAATAGACTCGGGAGAAGCTGCTGGATCGATGGAGGCCGGGAAAATTAGCCCGGAGCTTCAGGCCAGCCTTGGCCTGTCCCTGCCCCCACGCCAGGACTCTTGGAAGGGATGAGGCAGCCATAGCCCAGGCTGGACATAAACACCAGCTGACGGCCTGTTCCCTCCCGCCTCCTGGGAACCAAGGCAAGAGAGTCCAGGAGAGGCAATGGGAAAAAGGTGGACCCAGAGAGGCCCCCCCCCAAAGAGATCTGTAGACCCCCACAGTCAAGCACAGCCCCTGAACATATCTTCATGTTCTTGTGTGCAACATCAATGTGCATACGCACACCTTCAGCACATGCATGCCCACGTGTACTTACATGTGCACAAAAATACAGATAAAGTGTACACGCAAGGTAGAGAGAACATAGGAATGTATTTCAGCTCCTGTGGAGGTACCCAGTGAGAGCAGTTTACCTAATGCCATTGGTTCTACACACATGCACACATGGATGTATGCACGCAAACACATACATACATGCATGCATACACACACACTCCCCTCTGAAATTAGTGCCGAGACCTGCCTTGGGAAGTAGATGTGGGAGAGAGGGTTTGTCCGCTGGCAGGCAGAGCAGTACCACTAGCGAGGCGTGTGACCCTTTGCCTCTGGTTACTGGTTTCTGCCTCTAAACACTGAGCATTGGGGGCCGGGTGACCGCTAAGCCCCGTACCTCTGACCTTCCATAGTTCCCGCCGGGATGCCTATTGGCTGTGCAGGCGGAGGACCTCTCTGGCCCTCCCTCTCTCAGCCTCGGGTTTCTCTTCTGACAAATGATGAGATTTGCCCCAAGATCTCTCCTGGCTTTGTCCCTCTATAAGCCTGTGACCCTCCATCATCCCTCCGTCTTGTTCTCCGCTGCCTCCGAAGCACCCAGAACAGTGCCGGGCGCACAGAGAGGGCTCCAGGAAAATGTAGTTAATTACTTAATTAATCTCAGGTCCCAGGTGGTAGGGAAGAGACTGAGAGACATTCACAACAGGATGGAGGCGCCGCTCTGATGTGGACTCACAGGCCCCGGGGGTATTCGGGGTGCAGACTAGCCAGGTCATTACCCACGGAGGCTTCTTCCTGCAGAGGGAAGTGGACAGAATGCAACCGGCCTAATTACCCACACAGCATCCTGCCTGCGGAGAAAGGGCAATCGTCCCGTGTGTCAGGAACGGCCCCCACCTCTCTCTCCGTTTTGAATTGAGCCGGTGGGAAGCTAATGATCATGCCCCTTGGCAGTGACCAGAGGGCCCTGGAGACCGGGTTTGTCCACAGTGACCCCCCAGCCCTGCCCTCCCCGGGGGTGAGGCCCCTCGGTGCTTCAGGGGGCGCCTGGGCTCTCCCAGGAAGGTCCTGGGGAAATTGACGGGCTGCAGCTCTAGTCACAGAACCCGAGGACGTAAATGAGGAGCTCACAGGCCTGTTTTTCCTCCCGGAATCAGGGCTTATGCGTGCCGCCCGGAAGACAAGACCCACGAACAAAGAGCTCAGCAAAGCAGGCTGGTTCTGAAGAGGAAAACAGAAGGCTGGGCAGGAGGCAGTGCACGCTGTCGGAGCCCCGCTCTCCCGACCACGGCCACGCACAGCGCCAGCCCCTGAGGCCGGTCACTGCCTTCCAGTGCAGCCTGCGAGCCGGCGAGCGCCAGGAACGAGCACCCCCAGGAGCAGCCCGCGCTAGTCACTAGATTCAGTGACAGATGGGAGCCCCAGCTCCCTCACCATGATGGACGACTCTGAAGAGTGTGTTTTACGCAGTGTCCCCAGGTCCCTAGGGAGACGTGGAGGCGACTCACTGACAATGCACCTTGTTTTGGTTCTCTTTGCTTTCCTGTCTCATGTCTTCATTCCTCTGCCTGAGCTCCCTGCACTCACCTCCCAAATAAACTACATGCATGTGGCTCCTTACCTCAGGGTCTGCTTCTGGGAAAACCAAACTGAGGCCTCACGTCCAAGCCAATTCTGATCGTCATAGTGCCCCTGTTAAATCTCTCACATGGTCACAACGCAGGGCCCTTGTTTGGTCACACACACACACACACACACACACACACACACACACACACGCACACACACACACACCGCACACACACACACCTCTACCTCCGCCTATCACTTCTCTGGAAACCTCCTCACCGGATTCCAGTCTTCAAGATGGAGCTCATCTGATCAACCAGGCTGAGCCACGGGGAAAGGCTCGAGGGCTGCGGGGAATTCCCAGAGCAGCCTCCCTGAAACAGGCCCGGTGCCCGCGGGCTAACGGGTGGGCTGCCCTACAGTGGGCCATGGGCTGTGCGCAGGGAAGAGCAGCAACCTCCCGGTCACAGAGCCATGCTGGCTGCCTCCTCCACCCGCACGGGGCCACCCTGGGCCTCCGACATTCCATGAAGGGCTTCTCACACCTAACCAGGAGTCCTGGACCCAGAACGAGTTTGGATGCAATGAGCCTGGGGATAAGAAATGGGGCTTACTGGGGTGGGAGGAGGATTGTAGATTTACAGGCCTAACATGAGCTTATAAACACCATGTAGACATGCCCCGGCTCCTCCGAGCCTACAAGGTTATGTAGGAGAATGAGAAAGATCCAGACGTGGAGTCCCGTGGCACACGGCTTTTCATTTCAGCCTCGGTACCTAATTGTTATGTGTTCTTAAAAGCCACTGACCGTCTCTGGTCTAATCCCTTGCTGAGCTGAATCTCAAAGATCTGCTTCTGGGCCACTTGAGGCCCCTGGCTGGCGGCTGCGATCTCTTCTTGCCACACCCGCGGGCTCCACCTCATGACCTTCTTTCTCTGTGTCTGCCCTGTGCCATATTCCAGAAAAGGGAGTAGAGCCAGACCTCGCCACAGCACAGAACTGTGGGGCTTACAGATTTTGCTGGAAGGTAAACTGACCTCCCCAAGGTCACCACTCCAGCAGAGACCAGAACCAAACCCAGGGAGATGAGGCCACCAGAATCTGGCTTCCTCCCCAACTCTATCTTCCCGATGTCTCTCTCAGAAACGGGAAAAAGCACCTCGTTAAGAGTTACTTAAGAATCACATAGGAAAAGTCTCAGGGCCAAGGGCCAAGGAGATATTCAAGTTCATCTCAGAGGCCTCAGCTCCTGAATCTCTCTGAGAAGAGATTATGTTACAGCCAGTTGCATTAAGGTAAGACGATGAGAAGAACTTCCCAACAACAAAGGACCACAGATACTGAAACCGAGAGATGAGCGAAACCACCTCTGCAGTACTTTCTGGCCCGTGGCTTCTGGCATAGCCCCTTGGTTTTTGTTCCCCCAAATCGGGGGGGTCCACAGAGCTCTCCTGTGGCTCGGACTGAAAGGAGCCATTGCCAGAGGGGAGAGGTACCAACCAGCAGAAATCAACCACCTCACGAGCTGTGAGTGGTGCATGGGGTGGGAAGGAGGGGAGGAGAGCACTGGCAGACAGAAGCCGGGACCCTCACATGAGTGTCTTGTTGACCCCAGCAAGTCTCTCCCCTGCTCTAGGTCTCAGTTTTCTATAAATTCCTTCTGGCATCCTCAGAGCAGCCAGAGCCTCCTCCCCCACCACCATCACATCACCACTTGAGATAGGCTGGCAGGGGGGGAGAAAGACTGGGGGGGGGGGGGAAGAGTGGTATTCACAGATCTAAATCCTCTCTCATTTCAAGAAGCACCAGCTGACCCTGAGGTGGGGATTTGTGGTAAAGACTGGACATTATCTACCCAATACCCATTCTCCCCTTCGTTCTAACTAAGCCCTGATATTCTCTTCCGTGAGAATGTGCCCATGGAAAAGGCGCGGCTCAGCCTCCCTTGCAGCTCAGAGTGGCCCATGAGCTATAGCAGCAGTCAAGGGGAGAGAGGTTTTTCTGGAAAAGCTTCTCAAAGGAAACGGACTCGGCTGGTAGGCCTGCGCTTTTAAACATCCTTCTCGTTCTCCTACCTGCAATGGGTCTTTTTTTAATTTTGTAATCCTCACGCGAGGATATTTTTTCCATTGATTTTTTAAAGAGAATGGAAATGGGGAAAGAAGAGGGAGATAGAATAAAGCATCGATGTAAGAGAGACACATCGATTGGCTGCCTCTGACATATACCCCGATCAGGGCCAGGAATCAAACCTTCAACCCTTCGGTGCACAGCCGACGCTCTAACCACTGAGCACCCCAGCCAGGGCTGGAATGCCTCATGATGACTGAGCAGGGCAGCCCTTGGGTGACTTTGTGGCAAAATGCTTTAAGGCAAGGGTTCCCAAACCTTGTTGTACATGAGAATCACCTTGGGATCTTAAAAAAAAAAAAAAAAAAAAAAAAGGCGAATGCCTGTTTACCTCCCCTAGACATTCTAATTGCGTTGGTAAGAGGTATGGCCTAGGCCTTGGGGTTTTAAGCGCTCCCCAGTTTGAAGCAAAGTTTGAGAACCGCCCTGTAAGCAGAGCAGAGTGACAAGCGAAATGAGCCCGGGCTGCTAGTGACCAAGAAGCCAGCACACAGCCACGGACAGCCTGCCACTCGGCTTTCATTTGCTGGAGCCTCTCTCTTGAGGCCTTGTTTCTAGGAACAGAGACTCCTGACTGCACAGCCCGGCCCAGGCAACAGAAACGGCCGACATGGCCCCGGAGGGCTCCCCCCCCCCCCCCAGGGCAGCCGGCGGGCCCGGGACTCGCCATTCCGCAGGCTTGAGTTCAAATTCCGACTCCGCTACCTGCCAACTGGCAAGCTTCTCCACCTGAGAAATGAGGGCCTTGGAAAAGGCCGCGTTCTCCTGCTCCCCTGCCCGCTCCCGGGGTGCAGGTGCCCTCGCCCCTGCAGCCTCAGCTCCCGCCACCCTCCCAGACCCGTAGCAGGCGCCCGTGATGATTTGCTTGGTTGACACTGAATTGCTTCCCTGTGGTCCAGTTCTGAAATTTTCATTTATTTATGAACCTAACAGAGAAGAGAATAAACAAAAGGGCCACGTTTCAAAAAAGGTGACAATTCACCTTGTGCAAACCAATGAGGGCAGCACCTCCGGGCAGGTTTGTTAAGCACCCCTCTCCCCCCCCACCCCCCCGCCCCCAGATTTGGGAAATGCCCTGGTGAGAAGCGGGGGCCCGTCTCCCAAGCTCCGGACCTTGGCCTTGGTTAGCACTCCTAAGACAGGAAGTGTCTGTCCATAATTTCAAAATAACAAGTGTGTGTGCGTGTGTGTGTGTGTGTGTGTGTGTGTGTGTGTGTGTATTGAAGACCCCAGGGTCCACACGAGCTTGATTGAAACCAAACTTGGGCAGTGACCTGGAAAACCCAGAGGTGCCCTCGGAAAGCTCCGGGGAAGAAGACATCTGTTTGGGCTGACTCATTCTGATGCACTGTCTCCACCAGCTGCGCCCGAGAGCCAACTGGAGAGCCCGCGCCACGCAGCTGCCTCGATGCCTGCCACCTGCAGAGCTTCTGGTCCGGGAGGTCCGCGCACCAGGCATCTGTTGTGGAAAAGGCTCCCCAGGTGGTCCTGACAGGCCGCCGGGATGGAGAGGCGTCCCATCTCCAGGTCACCAGTGTACCGCGGCGGCATGTCTGGGACCAGACGGGACCCTGAGGTGGCATCTCCGAAGCCGGCTGAGCAGCACCCTCGTGCCTGCCCAGGCCCCAGCCCCTGCGGTCACTCACCCCTGCGGTCACTCACCCCTGCGGTCACTCACCCCTGCGGCCGAGTTCACCCCTGGGAACCAGGCCCGCGTGGCGGAGAACCGCCGTCACCCTCCCTGGCCTGCCACGTATCTCAAAAGCGCAGCCCGCACCTCCAGCTTCCACATGCCACCCACGCCCGGAGCTCCCTGCCATCTGCCTGCCACCGCTCTGCTCTCGTGAAACTGAGTCCCCGCGGCTTGCCTGCGAGTTTACAAAGAGCTGTCTCTTGGACTTCTAACGCCAAAGGTGGAAGTGACTGAACCAGTCTCCCAGGCGGGGAAACTGAGGCTCAGTGAGGTGAGACTATTGGCCCGGGGTCCCTCCGAGGCAACCGGCTGCCCACCTGGCCCTCCAACCCAAGTCTGCCCATTTGCGTCCAGCCCTCCTTCCCGCATGCCCTTGCCATTCAAAGGTTGCTCCATGGGCCCGCAGCACTGGCATCAATCACCCGAGAGTTCCTTAGAAATGCAGACTCTCCGCCCTGACCCAGATCTGCAGACCCCAGGGCACCCCGCTGGGCCCTCAGAGCCGCTCTGTGGGGCAGCCGCCTCCCTGCCAGCCTCCAGTCCCCAGATGGCCCTTCCTCCCTTAGACTCTGTCCTCTCTCCTGGCTTTCCAGTCCCTGGCCCCTAGGTCCCTACCGACCTCCCTGCTCTGTCTCCTCTCTCCCCTCCCACCCCTGGGTGCTGGTCTCAGCCCCCCTCCTCTCTCACTCCACTCTCTCTTTCCTGGCAATTTTATTTCACTTCGTGGTTTCAGCCTCAGCGGTTCTGTGCAGAGAACCCAGATGGCAAATCTTCCTCTCAGAGCGGGTCTCTGTCCTGAGCACCAGCACTCACGTCCACCGGCCCATCGACGTGTCTCCCGGACCCCCCACGCCAGAACCCCATGAAGTTCAAACCTGCACTGGCATGGTCAGGGAGGTAAAACCACTGGTGGAGGCCTTGCTCAGGGCCAGCTCAGGGTTTCCCAGGTGCGTTGTCCTGGCACGCTCATCCCAAACCCATGGGGTGGTATGATGCTGTCCATCTGACCAGGGGAGAGGGCGCGCCTCAGAAAGCAGGTGCTGCTGGTTTCCGAAAGCCAAACCTCAGGGCATTTCCGCCCCCATCCCTTGCCTGGGCTCTCCCTGAGGCAGGTAGGTCCTAATGATTGCATAGTCTCCGTCCTCGTCTTTTGCAAGAGTCTCTAACCGGCTTCCTTCCCCCACGCCTAACCCCCTACAGTCTGTTCTCTACATGGCAGCCGGAGGGATTCTATTAAAAAGGTGTCCGTTCATGTCCCTCCTCTGCTCAAAACCCTCCCACGGCTCCTCAGCTCACTCAGAATAGAAGCCCAAGTCCTTACGTAGCCTTACATAGCCTTCAACAACCAGGCCCCACTAAATCTCCAACCCTCATCCTACTCCCCTCCCCGTGGCTCGCTGCTCCAGCCATACGGACTCTTCCTTGCGGCTAAACAAGCCACCCCCGCTTCTGCCCCAGGGCCTTTGCATTGTCTGCCCAGAATGCACTTTGGGCAGATATGCACCAGGCTTTCTCCCTCTTCCCCAGGCAGCTTCCAGTCTCTACTCTGTTCAAGGAGCCCCGGCCACTACCACTGTATCTGAACTTGAACCACAGTCCACCATTCCTGGTCCCCTTGGGTGCTTTTCTCTTTTTCACAGAACTCATCGCCATAGCAACATTATATACTTACGCATTGACTTGTTAACTACCTGCCTCCCTCACTGTGGATGGAAAGTCTAGGAGAGCAAGAGCGTGTTTTTCTCCAAATATCTCAAGAGCTCCAAACAGAACCTTCGCTCCTCTGTCTGTGGGATGACTGCAGCTCTTGTACCCAGACTCTCCTGTCCATTCTCGGCCACCACCTGGGTCAGGTTCTCTCTACACTTCCCTGGACCTCCCCCCCGACCCTGGCGTCCTCACACACACCATGGCAGGACCACCCAGCCCGAAATGCAGCCCACATCAACCCGTTCCTCTTTCGAGGCCCTCCCAGCAGCCTCTCCCAGCCCAGGATCCAGCCTACTCCCCCGGCACCGGCTTTGCCATCTGGGTTTGGGCCCAGCTCTGCCACTTGGGCAAGGAGCTTCTGAGCCCTCAGTTTTCTAGTCGTTAAAATGGGCTGTGAATGACTCTCTCAGGGCTGTGGGGAGGATGAAGGAAGACGGTGCGCATTCCTGACCTCAGCCAGGCAGTGAGCATTAGCAGTTTTTATTACTGTGCCTTTACCGCTCCAACCCTGACTGCCCAATTCCCTTTCAACCTACGCTGCAGCCCAGCAGTGGCACCATTCTCCACACACCCAATGCCTCATCCTCCATGCCTCTGCCTCCTCCTGGGACGCCCTTCTCAGTCCCTTCTTGCTTTTGTTAAGGACAGTTCAAGCGCCCCCTCCTCCACAAGCCCTTGGAAGTCATTCCTTCCCCCTTCTTTCACGAAGCTCTTTATCTGCCCTTGCCTCCTGGCATTTATCAAGATCTCCCAGGAGCCACCATCTTGTATGTGAGTCCCCTCCCCTTCTCCTTGAGGGCAGAACCTCCATCTCTTTCATCTCGGCAGCCCTGTCAACTCCCAGCACAGGGTAGGCTCAAGGGAAGTACTAATTAGAGAGTAAATGCATGGTGACGGCACACCATACTGCTCTCCTGCCCCCACTCACAAGATCCACTGGGATCCAGGTCCGAACCACCTCTTACCCGCTGGGTAGCCTTTAGCAGGTCATTCAAACTCTTGATCGGAACCTCGGTTTCCTCATCTATTAAATGGGGGCAATAGGACCTGCTATGTCCACCTCTCAGAATGTTATGGGAATCAATGGAGAGAGAATGAAAATGCTTGCAAGGCACGTGGCACTTACACACCAACCCAGGATTGTTGTTACAACCAGTGATTTTTCCTGAAAGGTTCGTTCCTCTTTGCACAAAAAGGTGCCTGAAAGAGCCATCACTGAAGGCGTGGCGGATGTCGAGTGAGTTTTACCTTCTTCCTTGTATCTTTATGTATTCTCTGATTGTTTTTTTGTTTTGTTGGGGGGTTTTCTGTTGTTGTTTTGGGTTTTTTGTTTGTTTGTTTGTTTGTTTGTCTTTGCAAAGAGCACGAGCTACTCGTAAACCTGGGGAAAGAACATTTCATGGTTTAAAAAAAACAAAAATATTCACTTCTTTGAGGCAGGCATTGCTCTTGCCTCTGTGTCAGTATTTAAAGGCAAGCCGCTAGTACCTGCCATCAGCAGATGCATGTCTGCAAAGCAGGGTCTCCTGATGATGGGGAGGAAGGTGCAGGAGAGGAGCCACACACCAGGTTCACGGAGAGGCAGCACTGCCGGGGCAGGGGCCCCTGCTCTGCCCACAGTCCCGCCTGGACAGGAACCCCCGGAGCTGGGCCTCCCCCCATGGGGCTCTCTTCTGGCCTAGGGAGTAGGAAGTGTGGCTTTGGCCTCAGGTGAATGCCCTGGGACGCTGGGAGGGAGGCATGGAGCAACAGGAGGCCTAGGGAGCCAGCCCCCTTGGGCTCCAGGCTAAGGAATTAGAGTAAGACTCATCCCTCTGGAGTCTTGAGGCCAAGAGAGCCCAGGAAGAGCAATAAGCAATGTGGCGGCCAAGCCCGCCCCCTGCTGGCCATATCTGGAGTAGCAGTGCCAGGTGCACGGGTCAGGGTCCTCAGGTACACACCCCTGCACCTGGGACCTAGTCAGACTGTGTCCTGAGGCAAGGCAAGGGTGGGGCATGTCTCTTAGGACTGAGAGGTCCCAGATCCCATCTCCGGTCCCCCGTCTTTGCTGGTGGGGTCTCTCCTGGCCCAGGCTCCCTGAGCCCAGCCACAAGGAGATGCAAGGCTGGAGTGGGGAGGGGTGAGGAAGGCAGAATTGGGGGCAGTAAGGGGAGGATATGAAATGGAGAGGAGGGTGCACCACACGCCTGCCTCTGTCTCGTTTCTCCCAGGCCCGCCTCTGCCTCCTGGGCAGCCAGAGAAGCCACGGCTGCTACCATTGCCCGGATTTCCACTCCCACACCCAGGTATTGATTTCCTGCATCATTCATTTGCCGGCCTTGGCTGCTGTGATTAGCTCCCTCCATTCTCCCTGTGGAGCCCCCCGCCCATCCCTCCATGTTCCGGCAAAGCAGAGCTAATACCAGGCTTTAAATGAGGCTTTGCCACCCGGCCCCAGCAGCTCACAGCCAAGCTCGGCCAATTACAAGTAGGCCCTTGGTCTGTCTGCAGCCGCCCCCTCAAGGGTGCTTTCCTGGCTAATATAATCCTCTCTAACCACCCCCACCTCCTCCGGAGCCCCCACCAGCCAGGAAGCACAGATTCCTGGGATGAGGCATCATGCAGATCTTGACCCTAAGGGGGATGAGGGGTGGCTCTTGAGTCTGACTCCAGAACTGGGGAGCCCTCAAGCAGGCTCATGGGCCAACATCAATGTGGGGGTACAGACAGTGCTGGCAAAGCAAACAAAAGCGCCTGGATTTAGGGACCAAGACCCTCTCCCTCCTGCAGTTGCTATAACTGAGAAGGAAGGAAGGACAGAGGCACAGGCCTTCTTGAGGACATTTGGAAAGCCTTAAGCTTTCTGTCAGCCCTGAGGGGACCACAGTTTTCCAATGCGATGCCTTCTCCCAGGGGAGAGTCCGGAAGGACAGGCAGTTTCTAGGCCTGGGGTGGAAACTAGAGAAAATCCCCAGTGCCCACTCCTAGATCAACACCCAGAAGGCGGCGCTGGGAGGCACACTTCCTGAAATTCCTTCTCCGCACCCTCAGAGGAGGGAAAAAAACCTGAGTAGGTGATAATTCTGTAAGCTATGTTGCTCTTGTCAAATTATTCAACATCTGTCTTCATGTTCCCACAAAAATTAGCATAGGATAGTAGTTTCTGATGACACCTTTGGTGAAATATTTTGACTTCCACCAGTAAGTTGCAAACAACCTGTCTTAAGGATAATGTCAATTCCCACTCCTGCATATTAAATAGTCCAGAGGTTTGTTGTGTTTTTGTAAGGGAGAGGAGTCCCTTCGGCCCGCCCCGCGCTGGAGGTCCGGCAGCTATGGGCGGAGATGAGCCCGGGAGGCGGTAACCTCATGAAGGATACTCCTCCACCCCTAGGCTACTCCCTTTGCCCAGAACTAGGCCTCTGGGGCAGCCCACCACCCTGGCCGCCAGAGAGCAGCTCACAGGACCCACCCTGGAGCACAACAAACAGCCTGGAGATTGGGAGGCCGGGAGGAAAGAGGGAACCAGCTCCAAATGGACCATCTGGTCTGGTACTCAGCTGCGAGAGCATCTGTGCCCCAAAGAAGAGTGAAGCCACCTGGCCAGTTTGAGAGCGCTTTCCCCCATCCCGTTGCAGGCAGTGCAGCTCAGGTCCGGCAAGAGGACCCTCAGAGGGAAGCGGACATAGGTCTCCAGGCCCCTGCCTCCTACCAGCCTCAGCAGAGGCTCCCAGCTCAGGCCAGATTACGGCGGGGTTTGCCCTCCACATCCCAGTCTCCCTCCCTCTCTCCAATTCAGCTTCCATGTTTGCTAATCTGCTCCTCCCTCAGCCGCACAGGCCTGGGGGGGGGGGGGGCGCTGGTGGTTCCCTCTCCAGGACACACTTCTTTTGTGTGTGTCTTGAGTAAAAACTGCCTCCTTCCCCACTGCCAGGGCAGCACCGGGCTTCCAGCCTCCTCTCTCTTCTGCATCCTGAGGTCCCCTGACTGTAGACGCGAGCCTAAGCCTGCGACTCACCCTAAGCAGAGACCCTCAAAGGATGCCCAACTACCCTGTGCAAACCATCTTAGGGAGACACCTGGGAAAGAAAGAATTTCAAGAAGCATTTCTTCAAACTCCTCCCAAACCATGGACCTTCGTTCTGGCAACAAATATTTGCTGAGGTCCTACTGTGTGCCAGGCACCATGCTGGGTGCTGGTATACAGGGATGGACATGACCGACCATTTCTCATTTACACTCCACTCCTTCTCAAGTTGCTTCGTTTGCTTTGTGAATAGAGGGAAAGTGGGGGAGGGAGCAGAAAACCAGCTTTCCCTACTACTCCTTATCCCAGCCCCAGCCCCAGCCCTGCAATGCTTCTCTCCAGCTATATCTGGCCAAAGCTTCACAAAGAACTCAGTAGCCTCTTGCTAGCCTCCTCCTCAAACTAGATCTTCCTTTCTCTCCACCCACCTCCATAAAGACTTTCCACCCAGCAACTCCCCGAGGCGCCAGTCTTTCCCTGGAGCCACGCTCTCAAAGGGCAGGTGGAAAGAAAGTCATCCAGGAGTCAGGGGTGGCCCCAATGCACACAACCCACTTAACTCACTCTGAGTGAGAGAGCTTGGACGCGGGGAGGGGAGAAAACACCCAGAAAGGGGGCAGATGAGCCAGCGGCTCAACCCTCTCAAGCCGAAACCGGTTTGGCTCAGTGGTAGAGCGTCAGTCTGCGGACTGAAGGGTCCCGGGTTCCATTCCGGTCAAGGGCATGTACATTGGTTGCAGGCACATCCCTAGGAGTGGGTGTGTAGAAGGCAGCTGGTTGATGTTTCTCTCTCATCGACATTTCTAGCTCTCTATCTCTCTCCCTTCCTTTCTGTAAAATATCAATAAAATATATTTTTTTTAAAAAACCCTCTCAAGGCCCCAGCACACTCTGAAATCAGGGTCTGCAGAGACCACTGCACCTGTCTCCCACGCCCCGCCCTCACAGCCGGGGTTCCCAGGCTAGACTCCAGGGAGCTTCCTCAAGATGTGCCCCATGCAGCCCTGGAGAAGGCTGGAGAAGGTGGAGGGAATGGAGGAAAGGGATGGCGGGGAGATGGGCATGCCAGATCTGTCCAAGGGCACTCAGAGGGAGGACAGAGTGGGGGGGGGGCAGCAAGCAGAAGGGCTCTCAGTCACTCTCCAGACCTCCTGGGTGTGGTGAGAAAGAGGGGGAGACCTCACGGGCGTCCCTCTTCAGGCTTCCTCCTGAGGAACAGTGAGGAAGGAAGACCCCTCCCCCCCAATCCCTGGTGTCCTTCCCTGTCCTGCGGGGCTGAGGCCTGGGACCCACCCCGCCTCCTCCCCATAGCCCAGCCTCTCTCATTCTTCCTCGTCTTTCCTTTTCTGGCCTATATATAAAGGGCCAGGCAGTAAGAGACACACAAACTAATTAAGAAGCAGAGTTTGGCCAGATGCCTGGGTGAGCCTCCCCAGGGAATTAAACCCAAGCAAGTCACCTCCCAGAAACCCCTCAGGGCACCCCTCCCTCTTGCGAGGCACCCCCAGAAGGAGGCATTTAGCATCTGCACCTGAGGCTGGTGGCCAATAATGTATGGGGAGGGACAAAGCCTCTGACCCCCACCAACAGAACAGGTCAAACCCTCCCCCACCACCCCCATCTTAAAGACAGGAACTACGCCCTCGGCCTCAGAAAAAAGAGAATCCTCCCACTCCGGCTCACATCATTAAAAAGTGGCCTACACAGGCTGCCCTGCAGCCAGCAGAAAGCAAAGTAGGGGCCCCTGGGCCCACAGACTGACTTTTTGTGCTGTGGGGTGGGGGGGTCTCAGGCTGCTAGAACTCGGAGGGAGGGTCCCTGAGAGGGAGGGTGCCTGTTCTGGGGACCTTTCCCAGGGAAAACCCGCGGAAAAGACGGGATAAGGGGTGACTGGAGTCCCCTTAGCGCCCAAAAAGCGAGGCGAGGGACGCGGGAGCAAAGCTGCCGGGCAGAAGGCAGCATTTGGCGGCGTAGCGGGTGGGTGTGTGCCTTGTTTGCGTTTTGGGGGGGACGGTGCCTGTGTGTGTGTGTGTGTGTGTGTGTGTGTGTGTGTGTGTGTGTGTGTGTGTTGTGTCTGTGTGCGCGCGCACAGGGAAAGGAAGGTGGGGCTGGGGCTTGTAGCCGGGCACCGGAGGCAGGAAGAACTGGCTCCAGAGAGGTCCGAAAAGAGATGCCGGGCTTACGGCTCTGGATCCAGAGAATGTGGCGACCGCCCGAGTTGTCAAGAAGCGATCGAAGGAAGCGAAGCCTCTCTGAGACCGCGGGAGGCGAGCCCGGGCTCCGTGCCGGTGCCGGCAGCCAGCTCTCGCGCAAACCACGCGCAACTCCGGGTCTCACGCCGCCGCTCGGCTGCCCCTCCCGAGGCCGCGCCGGGGCAAACCGGGCTCCGGTGCCAGGCGCTGCCCCAGCCCCCGCGCTGGGATCGGTCGGAGTCCCCGGAGCCGACGGGGTGCTCCCCGGGGCTCGGCGTCACTCCCGCCCCTGGCAGGGAGTGAGAAAGTGGGTGCCTCCCCCTGGCATCACCAGCTTCACGCCAGACCCTCCGACCCGCCCCTGTGCTCCGAGGCGGCTCGCTCGGTCTTCCCGCGCCCCGGAAAAGGGCGGGGGCCCGGGCTTCCCCCTCCGGAGTGCGAGCCGGGGTCCCCACCGAACCGGGCCACGCGCGCTTTGCGCCTCTTGCAAAGTTTCCGCCGGCGCTGAGCCGCGCGCGGCGGGACGCGGGCTCTTACCGTAGACGCCCTGTCCGCGGCAGTGGAGGGGGATCAGCGCCAGGAGGAGAAGGCAGGTCACCTCCATCTTCACGGCCGGTGCTTCATCCCCGCGAGGCGGCGCAGCCCGAGAGGCGGCGGGGGGCGCATCCGCCGGGGCCCCGCGATGCCCCCGGCGTCTCCCCTTTCCCGGAGCGGCGACGGGGACCGGGAGGCTGAGGCGGCGGCGGCGGCGGCGGCGGCGGCGCGGATCGCTCCTCCGGCAGAGCCGCGGCCCTGGCGAGGACGCGGGGGGCGCGGGCCCGGCCCCGGGAGCCTCCGCACGCCCCGCGCAGCCGCCAGCGCCCCGGCCCGGGGAGCCCGGCCGCCGAGTCTCCCCGTGTCCCCGGGGCTCTCCTCTCGGGGTGCCGGGCGCCAGCAACCCTCTTCGGCCGCGGTTCTTCGCTCCAACAGGCCAACGACGACTAATAAACTTGTGGTTTCTGCGCCCGGGGGACGCCCCTCGGCTGCCCGGGAACCGGGAGGCCAGGCTGCGGCGGGTGCCGGGGGCTCAAGGGCCCGACCCAAGGGGGCCGGGCCGGGCCGGGCGCCCTCCCAGGGGCGAAGGAGCCCGGGCCCTGGCCCTCCTGAGCGGGCGAGCGGCGCGGGCTGGGCTCGGCCGAGGGGAGAGAGCCCGGCGCCCCGGGCCGCGAAGTTAGCTGAGCCCCGAGGAGCCGGGAGAGGAATGGCACCCGGGCGCCCCGCGGGGATCGGGAGAGCAATCCCAGTCCGGACGGACCGCGGGAAGCGGGGAGAGGACGAAAGTTTGAATCGTTTGAAAAATATTCGCGCCCTCGCCGAGGCCCGGGCTGCGGCGCGGGCGCCGCTCGCCACCTCCCCTCGCCGCGCTCGGCGCCTGCGGTCTCGCCGCGGCCGCGGAGCTCCGGACTCGGCGCCCTCCGGGGAGCGGGGCTGCGCCGCGCCCCAACTTGATGGTCGCTGCCCCCGCCCGGCGCCTGGCCTGGCGGGGGCCCCGGGCGGGAGGGGCCGGGCCGGCTCGGCGCGCGGCGGCCGCTGGGCTCCGGGCCGCGGGAGCGCTCCGCTCGCTCCGCAACTTGGGCTTCACTGTGCTGCTCTCCCCCTTCGGAGCCGTTCGCTCGCTCCCCGCCTCCCTCCGCCCTCCCTCCCTCCCTCCCTCCTCCCTCCTCCTCGCGTCTCCGCGTTCGGTCTCTCGCTCCCCCACCCTTTGTCGCTCGCTCTCCTGTTTGATTCCCCTCCAGTTAAAAAAAAAAAAAAAAAAAAAAGGAGCCAATTAAAGGCTGCCCAGCTCGCCCGGTCCAGCCTCTGTCCAATTTCCTCGCCTCCCCCAGGACCAATTAGAGAAAACAAAACAGGGCTGGGGGAAGCAGACTGCGCTCTCTCTCTCTCTCTCTCTCTCTCCCACCCCCCATCTCCCTCTCTCCGCCCCTTCTCCACCCTCCCCCCCCCCCGCAGGAAAATGTCAGAAAGCAGAAATGGATCCATCTATCCCGAGGACAGTGGCGGAGGGACGTGGGTTTCGGCGCGGGCTCGGTGGCGGCGCGCACACCCGCTCTCCGCCCGCCCGCCCGCCCTCGCCAGCCCAGACCGGCTGCCGGGGCCGGGCGCGCCGATCCCATTGCGCTCGCGGGGCAGGCACGGCCGCTCGCCCCGGGGACCCAAGCCTGCGGGGCGCTGCACACTTTGTCAATGTTTTGCACTTTGGGGGAGCGAGACGGAAGCGAGGGTCGGGAGGAAAGGCCGGGGCGCCCGCGGTTCCCGGGGTCCTGCAGGCGCGCGAGCCGGCTTCCTGCGGTCGGTCTGCAGGGCTGTGAGCGCGCCCCGGAGTCCCTCCGCCCCCGGCCGAGCCCCCGCCCCTTCCCAGGCCACCACAGCCTCTCTCGGCGCAGGGCGTGGGGCCGCCGCCGGGCCGCCGGCTGAGAAGGCGCGGTTACCGCTCCGGCCCTCGCCTCGGCCCACAGGTTGCCAACAGGTCTGTCCGCAGGACCCCGGCGCCAGAGCTGCCCCGAGCCGTGCCCCCCATGCTCCCCAGCTCTCCCCTCTCGCCATCCAGCTTCCCCTCTGGACGCCAGGCGCTCCAGACCGCCCCAGGGCGCACTCCCTTCCGGCCGCTGAGCCCGGGGCCCGCTCCAGCTGCCGGGGTCTGACACCCCGGGACTCCGCTCCCCCAACCCGGCCTCCCGGAGCAGGGGTGGGGAGAGCGCTTCTCCCAGGCGCCGGCGGGAGGGGTGCATACTGGGAAGTGAAGGGGGAGGCCTCCGATCCGGTCCCCGTCCCCGGGTCCTGCTAATCTCGCCTACTCCACCTGTCGCCGTTATCTGTCTCGGCGTGTGCGCGGGGATTGCATTGGGGCGGCGGTGGGAGCGCACACAACCGCAGCAGCTAGCAGGTTGTGTGCGCTGGACCAGCCCGACCACGAACCCCCAGACTATTCCGTGTCTTGATTGCGATGCTGGCTCCCCGACTCTACGTTTGTCAAAACTCAAAGGAATGTACACACACACACACACAAAAGGAGTTAATATTTTAATATGTAAATTAAAACACAAATTTTAAAAAATAGTGATAATAATCACTCTTCCCCCAGGCTCATTTCCTGCTGCCCTCCCCTCCTGCCTGTCCAGGGGCTAACTCCCGGGCAGGAGTGGGAGGTGTGGGGAGAAATTCAAGGCCGCATGGGGCGGCAGGGGAGGGGTTGGGGGGGGGCATGCTCTCAGCTGAAACCTCAGCTCCTTTTCTGTCCACCTCCGGAAGTCAGAGAACATCTGAAGAATTCTGTTCTTCAGCCCACCTCCTCTTAATTGCACCTCCTTCACACACACACACACACACACACACACACACACCCTCTCTCCTTCCTTTCCTGTTGGTCCAACGCCAAATAGGGGATCCAGACCCATCAGGTACCAGCTGAAGACTTGTTAAATGAATGAATGAATAATGCCCATCATACTCCAGATACCACAGACCTAGGATACCCTGATGCAGCCATCCTTTCTACTCACCCCCCCAACCATCCTCCCAAAGAGAAAAAACCAATTCCTGCCCCCACAGAGATACAGGGTTGCTGGCTCCTTCCCACCCAATCTGTAAAGGAAGTGGCACCAACTAAGGGTGCAATGATGAGTAGCCTCTTTGATTGTCCTCTTCTTCACTTTATTTGAAAATTCCTAGAAATTCTCACCTCTTCCAGGAAGCGTTCAGGAGAGCTCACACTGAGTGCTGTGCTCCTTGGAGCCCTTATCCATGGCATGGGAAACTGCCTTCCTATTTCCCAATTGGCTAGCCCAACCCAAACAGCAGTTAATTGCTCTTCTTTGGCTGTGGGGTGCATCATGGGGTGGGGGGACAAGGAATCCCATGGACTCAGCTGACATTTTCCTGAGTTTGTCATTCCAGAGCACCTCCCCTGGCGGGGAGGAGAAGAAGACTCCTGATGATGGGAGAGGAGACTGGGGAGGGGGGTGGAGGAGGATGGGGGGACAGAGTTGGAGCCAAGCTGGATTGAACATTTGCTGTAGCTAATCCACGTGTGAATACACTGCAGCTAATTGTATGCAGTGTAAATACCTTGACAGCCTGTTTGCTGTGCCTGTAAATTCAGTCATCTCCTCCGCAAGTGAGCCCCGCCCTCGGCCTCTGTCTGACGATGGGAGGCAACAAAGAGAAGGAAAAGAGCTCTGGGCTTGGGAGCTGCGTCCTGCCTTCCACACCTAACCCCTCTGGGCCTCAGTTTCCCCAGCTGTGACGCTGGGAGAATCCCAGTCTTTCAGAGCGGTGGGGAGACGTAATAACAGCTGACACCACATGCCAGGGGCTGTTCTAAGCCCTTCCTGTGTATTAACTATGTACTCCTCACCCCAACTATGTGAGACAGAGCTGTTATTCTCCCAGAATAACAAAGACTTAGTGACTCATGCAGCTGCCAAACGCCTAACTGGCTTTGACCTAGGTAGCTTGGCTCTATGACCTTGCTCTTCCCTGCTAAGTGTTTTCACTAGAAGTATTTCCTGTCCTATTCACACACTGGGAACAATTCTCTGGGCCCCAAATTGGGCCATTTGGGGGTGGGGCAGAGAGTTAGATCACTAGACCTGAGTCAGATGAGGCCTGAGGCCTGGAGGCTCAGTGGTCAGCAACCAACTGCCAATTCTTGGGTTCCACCCTAGACGCTCTAAGGAAAATCCCATTATTTCCCCCAGAGAGTGCTCAGCCCTTGAGCTCCAGGAGCCCTCAGGGGCCCGCTGCTGACTGAGGGGAGTGTGCCAGGCCAGGGAGCCAGCAGCCAGACCTTGGCCCTGCAGGGCAGCTGTGGGCTTTTGTTGTGAGAGTCTGTTACTAGAAAGCGCCCCCACCTCCTCTGCCTCTTGCTCACTCACCTCCAGCGGAGGAGGAGAGGGAGAAAGACAGGAAGAGTCTTTGAGGGGATGTTGTCATCGCCTTGCGAGGGAAATTGTCTCTGAAAATCATCCAGTGGCAGGTATCGATTCAATCTCAGGGCAAGACACTTTCTGGTCAGGTGGGGAAGGCCGGCTGGGAGGGGACGAGCAGCGGGGAGAGTTACGACCCTGCTGAAAGACGGGTTTATTAAATCGGGCTCTAACAAATAGCCAATTAATTGTTCCAGCTGCTAATTAGTAAGCAGTTAACTCCCGTTATAAATCGTGCTGCTCAAGACCAGTGATAATGCAATCCCGGGATGGCACCTTTGGAGAGGAGGGGTCTCCGAGGCCTCTGTGGCCTGGGGTCTGCACCTGTCCACCCTCCTCACCCTTACCTCCCAGGCTCTCCCGAGTGGAATGCAGACTGTCCATATGCTCACCATTCATCTAACAAATATTTAAGGGGCTCCTACTACATATGCCAGGGCCTACCTACTCTAGGCACCGCAGATTCACTGATCAAAACAGACAAGAGACCCTGCCCTCAAGGCGGTTAACATTCTAGTGAAGAGACAGACAATAGACCAAGCAAATAAGGAAAATAAATAGTATTTAAATGGAAAAAAAATACTAAAGCTAGGAGGAGGAGGAGATATGAGGCCTGAAATGTTATCAAGTGTGTACAGGGAAGATCCCACTGACATTTGAGTCTTGACTTTGAAAGAAGAGGGGTTGGACAGTGTCAGTACCTGGGGGAGAGCATTGTGGGGAGGGGGGCAGCCAGTGCAAAGCCCGGCAGTGGTGAGCAGGTGAGGCTGCAGCTGGTCGGGTAAGAGGAGTAGCAGGAGCTGAGATCAAAGGTTAAGGGGGCAGGTCATTTGGGTCTTGGGTCATTGCAGGATGCTGGGTTTTGCTTGGAGTAAAATGGGAAGGGTGGCAGGGTTCAAACAGAACAGCAGGGCCTGACTCTAATTGATCAAGCGCTGGGCCTGGGTGAGGAACCGCTGGAAGGGGTGCTATCGTCTCCACTCAGTGGGTGCTCACTAAATGCTCATCGTATGAATTGATGAATGAATACTGATGGGGCTGGATTGTAAGTCGGGGGAAACAGGATCGCGTTGGAAAGGCCAACCTATTTGGATTCTCTTGGAAATCAGTTTACAACTGTCACTAAAGGTGCCCTCACCTTTGAACTTTCCGAGGAACGCCCCACCCACTATCCTGCTTGGTCCCTAAAATGTCCCTGTGAGGTAAGCTAACACAGGTGGCCCCCTCCACTTTACAGATGTGAAAACTGAGGCAGAGAGATAGTCACGGGCTGGCTACATGTGAGTCACTGACATACCAGTCCTAGGATGATGGCAGTGGGGGGGCACAAAAGAGACAGGAGCCCCTTCCCGATTTCTGGCCACTGGGCCACCTTTGTGTGCTGCCTTGCTGTGTGATCGTCCCTCTCTGGGCTCCGGATTCTCATTTCCACAACGAGCAGGGCCTAGACTGGTCCTAAGATCCCCAGCCCAGGCTCCAAAGCCTTCCCGCTGTGCCTGAGCCTGAATTCTAGAGGCCACCGTTCCCCGCATGAGGGTCACCTGGGCGGTCCCGAGTCCCGCTGCCCATGCTAATGTTGGAACAGGGGGAATTTTGTTTAACTTTTCAGTGGATCAAAAGTAATTTGGTTTTAACACCAGCTTGAAAGCACATGGTCTCCCCCTCTGAGCAGGCGTAAGGAGTGCTGATTTTTTTTTTTTTTTTTTTTACTCAGCTCTGCTCCCCCACTGGAGGGTCTGTGTCTCTTGGCTATTTATGTGTTAATTAAACAAATATTTATTGTGCCAGACATTTGCCTACAGCACAATGGGCACTCTGTGGGAGACCTCCACTAAGTAAAGACAAGGCCCTGCCAGGCCTCAGGGAGCCCCGGTGTGAGGGGAGACACAGCCCTGCCCTCAGGGCCCCCAGCCGGAAGTGAGGAGAATGCTACCCTAGGGTTACGGATCCTGCTGTGAAAATGGAGCCAGAATACAGATGTAGGGACGATACACTGTAACGGTAATAAAGGTGCACTCCATGGGAAGGGCTAAGGGGATGGGGAACCAGGCAGGCGTGGGGCCTCTTACTCTCACTTCTTGGCTCCTGAGGCAAGCCGGTTTCCTACCCTCTCAGCCTGGGTGCCTGCAGCCTTCCAACTTTCAACCGAGCCCAAGGGAAGCAGCCTGGCGTTTTACTGGGGGCCTCTCTCCTCATGCAAATGTCTCTCTGGGCCCCTGGGAGCCAGGCCTGTTTGAAGGGAGACTGTGAGGCCGGCATGCAGCAGTCAGCACCCACAGGGAGGGGAACCCACTGTCTTGGGGGGACAGGCCCCACCCCACCAAGAAGCCCCCTCCTCACCTCACACTGATGGCCGCCCAGGGAGACAGAGGTGGGGGCGGGGGGCGCAGGACCACAGAGCACCTGGAGATCTAACGAAGGCCTCATGTCACTCCAGTCTCATGGACATCACCCCCACCCAGGCTTAGAGTGACGCCCGTGAAACAGCACCCCGTGCAGGGTGAGCACAGGGTAGCTGCCCATTAAAACAAGCTGGGTGGGATTACCCGGCCTCACGCAGAAGTCAGCTCTGGGCGAGACCTGGGTGATGAGGATGAGGGAGGCCCACATCACCCAGACGCTGTGAACTAGAGACAGAAAGAAATAATGAATGTACAAGAAGTGTTTTCTATGCACAGGAGGAGGGAGCTAATTCCTAGGGAGGGAGGGAGGGAAGCAGGTGAGGGGTGGAACGTTCTGGGGAGTCCTGTGTAAGTAAGGAGCAGGGGGAAGTGGCCCCACGCTGCCCCGTCTGGACGCCTCCTAGGAGGGGGTCGGGTCAGGCGTGTTTCTGAAGGAGGGGGCTCGGCCAGGCTGGAAGGGGCTCTGTCCCCCGCATCTGCCCCCAGGGCCCAGGGCCCGCGGCCCCAGGGAAGGCATCAGGTTTCGCTGAGCTGGCCTTCCCAGCCTCCAGGGCAGCTCTTGGGAGCAGGATCAAATGTTCTCCGGCTTGAAAGGACAGGCTGGGAGGCTGGGGAGGGGGGGGGAGGGAGGGATGGGAGGAGGGGGTGAAGCTGAGGTCACCCGAGGGGAGGGCCGAGCTGGGCGCCGGGACAGGGCGTGACTCTCGTTGCTCCCTTTCTGTTTAACTTCCTCAGCAGATTCTTTTACCTTTAGCCATCACCTCTTTTTGACCCCTGCAAAGGCCGGCGGGGTGGGGGGTGGGGGAGGGCGGGAGGCGGGGCGGGGGTGGAGCGGAGGGGAGGCGGGACCTGCAATGGAATAATCATACACACACACAGGACCGCTGCTTGGCATAAACTCCAGGGGGCGCCATTCACATAGAATACGGCCGGATTGGCGCCCACCTCCCACCCTGAGCGCGGCGTGGTGGCTCCGCTGCACCGCCCTCTGCTCCGAATGACCGGGACACGCCGGTAGCATCCGACCCTGTGCCTCATGTCCCTGCTCCTTCTCTTCCCAACCCACCCAGCCCCCCTGCTCCAGCTCCTCTCCGGACGGCCCCCCAACCTATAGGTCAGGCCTGGCCTGCTCCATCCCCCCCGCAGGTTGCTGGGGGTAAGGGAGGGTCCAGGGCCCCGCCCCGCACCATTGTCCTTCTGGACACACCACGAGCTCAGGGGACTCGCTGCCTTTTGAGGAAGTCGCCTCATTATCTGGTGCCCCAGGCTCTCCTCGGGAATCCTCAGAGCCACCTTCCTGGGGGGCCTTGGGAGCTACATCTGGCCCCTGGCAGGCAAAGGGGGACCCTAGTTGACCCTCCCACTCAGCCCGGTGAGGACGGTCTAGCTTGCCCCACCTCTCACCCCTTCTACCCCCTAACCCAGGGCTGGCCTGAAGCAGTGTGTGTACCAGGAAATAACCATGAAATGACAAGCCTAAAGGCCACTTGCCCTCATAGCCACTCTGCAAGGTTGGTGACAGCTATCATCCTTTGAGAGATGAGAGGACTGAGGAACAGAGAGGTTCAGTCACACCCCCAAGGCCACACAGCAAGTAAATGGCAATGCTGGTGTTCAAATGAGAGAGTCCGGCCCCAGACACTGGAGTCCATACTCTTCACTACGTTGTGCTGCTTTTCCACAGAATCGGGGCCAAAGAGCTACTAAGATTAAACGACGTAGCCTAAGCCGGTTTGGCTCAGTGGATAGAGCGTGGGCCTGCTGACTGAAGGGTCCTGGGTTCGATTCCCATCAAGGGCATGTACATTGGTTGCGGGCACATCCCCGGTGGGGGTTGTGCAGGAGGCAGCTGATCGATGATTCTCTCTCATCGATGTTTCTCTTTATTCCTCTATGTTCCTCTCTGTAAAAAAAAAAAAAAAAAAAAATCAATATAAAAAAAAGATTAAACGACGTACAATTTAAAATTCCGTTTCTGTCACAATAGCCATGTTTTGAGTGCTCAATAGTCCCATATGGCCAGTGGCTACTGTACTGGCCAGTGCAGATATGGATTATTTCCATCCTCACAGGAGTTTGATAGCAGTGCTTAGGAGTCCTTATGTTTAAAGCCAGCCTTACGTTTAACACCAGCTCTCCGTACTGCCCACTAGCTGAGCAACTGTGGGCAAGTTACTGAGCCTCTCTGTGTCTCAGTCTCCTCATCCATAAGACGGTGACAGGAATAGTGCCAACCGCAAAGGACTGTTGGGGGATTAAATAAGAAAGTGCTCAGCACAGGGCCTGCCACATTGAAGGCAGGCTACAAATTATTAGTTTTATTATTAGGAACATAGTCCGGTCCTTCACTTAAGTAGGTAGCTAAGGACCAGAGAAACTAGAGATCCGGCTTAAAGCCACACAGCAAATTCAAGGCCAAAATCTGGGGCTCCTAATTCTTTTTTTTTACTCCATCGCATGCCTAATGATACCACTATAGTTGATAAAAGACTTTCACATTTCACCCTCCCCCAAAATGCCACGTAATGGTGAGGCCATTACGTGAGGTTTCATCGGCCCCATTTTACAGATTAAGAAACGGAGGCAGAGAGAGGAGGAAGTAACAGCAGGGCCGGGATGCTGCTGATCAGTGGCCGGGCAGGGACTGACTTCTGTTCGGTGTTCTTTCCCCTGCTCCATTCCCCGCTGTCTGCGTAAATTAACGTGTGGGTGTGTGGGCTTGTGTGGGAGTGTTTATGTGTGTTCTTCATTTGTTCACCACGCAGAGCTCAGGGGCCTGAGCTATAGATAGAATATAAATTATATAGATAATATTAATATGGTCTCAGTTATGTAAAAACCTGTATATAAAATAAAGATGAGAAGGACTGATAATGCCATTTTAATGATTATCGTGGGCGAAGGGATTGTGCATGATTTGCATTTCTGTCTTGATATGTTTCTATTTCCCCCCCAGTTTTCTACAAGCAGTATGTATTATTTTTATAATCAGAAATAAACAAATGTGATTTTCAAATACATTTCTTTAAAAAAATAAAGTTCCGCCAGTGTTTTCCCTGTGGCATTCTCAACCCTCCCAGCAGTCAGGAGGCCTGAGCCAGGGTCTGGCCGGGCTGCGGGCAGGCAGGGGCCTGGGTGTGCCTCTCAGCTTAGTCCCCTTCACGCAGAGGCCTCCGGTCCCTCCGCGCTGGAGTGGGTTTGAATTTACTCAGCAACATCCACATGCAATAAATGTCACACTGTTTTATTTTTCCAAGTCAAATAAATTCTGATCCCAAGCCTCCACTTGCCAGCGTGCTGAGAAATCAGCCTTAGTTATGTTTGGGGGAAGTCTCCAGAGGGATGGAAGGATCTGGGACCCAGGAAAAGCGGCCTCAGGGCCTTGTGGTTGCCATAGTAATTGACTCCCCTTGCCTTGGCTCCTGGACCCTGGGCCAGGGCTCAGCCAGCCGGGCTGCCCTGGACAGGCTCTGGGAGGTCTCTGCGGCAGCCCTCTCCGTGGCCAAAGTGGGCCCTGGGCACCCGGGGACTTCAGCGCTTCCCATTCAACCTCCGCAAATGCCCCCAGCTGGCACTGCAGGGTCAGGGCCAGGGCCCCAGACAAAGGCCCCCAAACCTCTGCCCCCTCAGGGGTGGAAGGAACCTCTCCATCTCCGCTCTCCCTCCCCCCCCCTCCTACTGACCTCCACTCCTCCCCTCAGTGCTGCCCACACTCTCTGGCCTGGAGCAGGGCTTGGTTTTTCCAATAACTCATTAGCGCGCTTTTGTCATGATTGAAGAAGCAAAAGCCCCAACAAGAAAGCCACAGTCAGCGGCCTTACAGGTTATTTGTGAGAGGCCCCAGGCGGCCCCAGCCCTGGGGAAGCCTGGGGGTGGCAGGGAGGCCCTCTGGTTGGGGGCTGGCATACGGTGGGCCTGCCTGGCACTGGCCACCCATGCTCCTGCCCTAGACAGACACGACCTCCTCTCTCCTCCCACCTCCCTGCCAAGGCCCGCCGTGAGTCACCGCTGCTCTAGGCACTTGACATAATTCCACCCACGCATCCAGCCCCTCCCATTCGTTTATTTTTGTATTCATTCATTGCCGCTGTCATTCATTCAAACTTGCGTGGAGGGCCTACTGTGTGCCAGGTGCTAGCTGATGCCAGCATCTGTAAAGCAGAGACATGAGTCAACAATTGTACGCGGGAACCCGCCCACACCAGCTCACAGGCCTGAGTGCACACACCTCTTCCCAGATTCACCTTCAGGGCTGTCACGTGGGCAGCATTCAGTCAGCCACAGCAGGCGCATGGATACCGTGGAAGTTGGCAAGTGGCACACATCAGGGCCTTCCCCGCAGAGGGCAGGCTGTGACGCGTTCACTAGCACACCACTGTGCAGGCCTTGGTGTCTGGGCCACACAACACCGAACCCCAGGAACTCACAGTCTGAACCCGAGAAGGACATTGACCCAATGTACAGTGTAACTCTGGCCCGTCAAGGTCTGATGGCCTCAGAGCGGAGCACCGGGCAGGGGATATAATTCTGCCAGGCAAGACCCGGTGGCACGAGAAGGAGGGTGTGTCTGAGCGGACCCCGTAGGGATGGGAGGGATGTCAGCCTGGAGGCAGGGAGTTCTGGGTGGTGGGAGCAGTTTCGGCAAAGGCCAGGGGACGGGCCAGGCTGAGCGCCTTCACTCCCCTCAGCTAAAAAGGCCAAAGCGGGGAGGTGTGTCCCCCCCCCCCCCCCCCCCTTACCCTTCTCCCCAGTCACACGGCAAAAGCCAGCCGCTTCCTGGAGGGGAAAATGGACATTGCAAGAGCTCACCACCGGTGTGCGCCACGGGATGCAACCAGCAGGCTGGCCTTGCCATCACCACTGGCCCCATCGTTTGTCGGTGTGTGATTCGGGGGCACTGCTCTGCAGCTCACACAGACACACAGACACACAGACACACAGACACACAGACACACAGACACACAGACACGGAGCATGCTTGGTTTACAGATATCGGGAGAGACCCCCAAATAAGCCCAAAATGCTCCAAGGACGCCAATGAACCTTACACCGCATACGCTAGGAGGAAGCTTCTCCGGGGAGACGTCCTATTTTCCAGCTCCTCACTCTGGGAGCAAGCTGAGCCCCGCAGAGTGCGCGCCCGCAGACAGAGCCCACGTGTGTGCAGAGGCAAGTCTGCATCCCGGAGGCAACACCCTGAACGCCAAGCCATTAGACAGGCGCGGGGACCGGCATGGGGGAGGCCACAGCCCATTAGCCGCCGGGTCCCTCTGGGCCTGGCCAGCCAATGGCCCACCTGGCCCACGTCCTCCGAGCCACCCTGCCGGCCTCGGCCACTCATCTGCCAGGGACCGGAGCTGCCTGCCAGTTTAGGCAGGGCCTTCCCCGGCCTGCTGCCCACCCCCACCCCGGGAGGGCACACGGGACTTGACTGCGACTACGTTTGTGGGACACACGACCGTCCTCCAAGGACAGGCCCGCCATCTCTCGTTTCACCCTGGGCCCGGGCAGGGGGTAGGTGTCCAGCCTGCAGATGAGGCAGCTGCGGCTCTGAGTGGCTCACCGAGGGGGTGTGAGAGGGAAGCTAGAGCCAGGCCCGAGGCGCTCGGACCCAGACATCTATTCCACAGGCGCTGGCTACCTCCCAGGCATAGCTGCGCTGGACTCTGCAGAGTCAGACATGGGCACCGATAATGACGGCGACTTAGGCCACTAATATTAGCAACGCCTGAGCTTCCTGGAGTACAGGAGCTGCGTTACCCGGGCCTTCACCCCCTCTTCCGGGGTAGCGCGCGTTTCCCCACCTTTCAGTGGGGGGACACCCGACCTCATTCCTGGGGGGAAGTTCACTGGGAGCCCCAGGGCCACTCAAGGCGGGCCCAGGACCTCGACTCTTCCGGAAGGACGGAAGCCGAGTTCTTGGGTGGGACACGGGAATGTACTGGGAACATACTGTTTACAGGCACCCGGGGTGAGCAGTATGTGAGTTAGATGCGGGCACCAGAGGGGCCGGGAGCACCACGAGAGAGGCTGAGGGTCTGCGGGGCAGCTGGGCCTTGGCTCTTGGCCCAGCTTTTATCCCTTCACTCTCCCCCGGGAGAGCCCACCACCCATGGCTCGGACCACCCATACTGTGACCCGCAGACAGCGGTGTGAGGGCAGACAGCCGCTTCCTGGCTGCATGACCTTGGGTAAGGAACTCACCTCTCTAAGCCATTCTTTGTCTGTAAAACAAGGCTAGTAATAATAATAATAATAATAATAATAATAAACAGTAAATTCTGCCTGGTGAGTATCGTCCTGCGCCCTGAAAGGTTGTCGGTCGGGTCCCGGTCTGGGCGCATGCCTGGGTTGAAGGTTGAATGCCTGGACAGAGCACATAAGGAAGACAACTGATACATGTTTGTCTCACCTCTCTCTCTCTCTCTCTCTCTCTCTCTCTCTCTCTCTCTCTCTCCTCTCTCTAAGCATGTTCTCAGGTGAGGATAAAAAATAAGAAAAGTAAATTCTTCCCAAGTGCTTACCTAGTGAGAAGCACTATTCTAAAGCCCTTGTGTGTATTAACTCATTTAATCTTCGCCCTGTCCCTGTGAGGTTGGCTTTTAGCACAGAGCCGCCGGCGGGCCGCGCACCCGTCATGCTGGCTGTTGTAGCTCCATCTCAGCCCAGGGCTCCTGCAGGCCGCCCCGCTCCCTGCTTCTCGTTGTCAGCCTCGTTCTTCTGCCTGCACTTCCTGCCTCAGTGAGGGTCACCGTCCCCGTCACCCAGGCAGGTTCCCCGGGGACTCTTGAGCTCTTCCTTTCCTCTTAAAATCCACATTCAAGGCCTGCAGACCCTGCCCCTGCCTTGTCTCTCAGACCTATGCCCTCTGTCACTTCTCACCTGGGTTATGCAAAGGCCTCCCGCCGATTCCAGCCCACACACCCTACAACCTGGCCCCCTGCTGCGCCACAGCCTTCTGAACTGCAAATCCGCTGAAATTACAGGCCTCAGGGTCAAGTTCAGGCTCTTCAGCTTAGCACACCACATGGCTCTGTGGGACCTGGGCCCTGCCTTTCTCCCCTCCACTGCCCACCCACTCCCACTGCAATACGGCCACAGGTCATGCTTCTGGCTCCTCGCACATGCAGTTCCCACAGGCCAGAGGGCCCTCATGCCTCAGCTCAGGCCGCACCTCTTCTCAGAAGTCTTCACAGATCTCCACGAGGGTTCCCACCAAACACAGGGGTCGCCTGAAGGCAAATGGTGGAAAGCACAGTCATGGTGTTCAGATGGCTCCATGTCCGCCACCTCCTCGTTAATTTCAGCTCCACCATTTCCTAGCTGTGTGATCTGGGGCAAGTTCTTAACCTCTCTGAGTCCACAATATGAGGCTAATGATGGTACCTACCACATGAAGTAGTTGTGAGAATTGAAATAAAGCAGGAAAAGTGCTTAGCAGTGTCCTGCAGAACCCAAATGGTCAATACATGCTAGCTATTATCTAATAATACGATTCTGTCTTATTAATCTTTGTATCATTGTTGCCTAAAATAGGTCCAGCATGTGGCAGATACTCAATTAATGCCTGCTGAACTGAATCAAAGTGAAATGACCTGGAGCCAGTTTCCATTTCAATCAGGGCGTCTAGCTGCAAGCAACAGAAACCGTCCTGACGGATTTATGCAGAAGAGGCATTTACAGAGGAGACTGGGTGGCCTGGGCCATCTCTGGGATGGCCAGAGGACATGGGCTGGAGACCACACAGCCGGGAAGAGAGTCCCAATGACACGCTGGACCTGCCGCAGTGGCCACCTTCTACCCTCAGGACTGGGCACGGGCCCTGCGGCTTGTACTAATGGATGGCACTCGGCACCAGACCAGACGCACAGACAGAGCCTAACATTTGCGAGGCCCAGGGGAAGAGTGCAAATAGAGGCCCATCTACAAGGTATCAGAACATTCAAAGTTATAAATCTGACAAGCTATTAAATATATCCAAGCCTGTTCCAGTTACTCTGGCTGCATAACAAGTTATGCCAATACTCAGTAGTAAAAAGCAAGCATTTATGATGCCCGTAAGTCCTGCGGATCAGGGATTCAGATCCTGAATGGTTTGTCTCTGCCCCATAATGTCTGCGGCCTCGGCTGGAAGGTTCGGAGGCGGGAGGCAGGAATCATCTGCAGGTTTGCTCACCCACATGTCTGGTGGTGGGCTGGGGCCTCAGTTCCTCTCCGCCTGGGCCTCCCGTGAGTCTCTCCACATCGAGTAGTTTGGGCTTCCTCTCAGACTGGTGGAAGGGTTCCCAGGGCAAGTGTTCTGAGAAACAGACATTCAGAGAGCTGCAGTGCCCTTAGGAGCTGGCATCGGAAGCCAGGTGGTGCCACCTCGGCCACATCCTATTCGTCAAAGCAGTCACAAAGGCCTGCCCAGGCTCAAGGGGAGGAGGAACAGACTCTGCCTCCTGGTGGGGATAGTGAAGATCTGCTGGAGAAAGTGGGACACGAAATGCTGCTGTGAGCATTTCTGGGAAATGCAAGCTTCCAAATATTCTCTCACCTTGACAAACATACCTTCCCAACGACAAGGAAGGTCAGGTTCAGATCTGGGACCCAGAAACCACCCACCTACTCCCACTGCGATATGGCCACGCCAGTTATGCCAAACATAACTGTACCATCCCCTCTCTCATATGCAGCCCTACCCCATCTCCTCTCTCTCTTCCCCTCAGCCACCCTGCACCGCCAGGGGGCTCCTGTGCTCCTGTTTGGACACGCCTACCCACAGGTCCATGCTCTGTCCATGCTGCCCACAAACAAACAGCCCGTGACTGGCATCAGGGCACCCAACAGCAGCATGATCTACCCTCCAAAGACAGACCAGGGAGAGGGCTGCACAGGCCCAGGAAGTGGTCTGGGGCCATTTGGACAGGGACTTTGGGGTCCTGGTTCTGGCAGTCTGATACAGGTGGGGCGGCTGTAGGTAGCACGTCCCTTGATCCTGCAGATTCCTGGCCCTAAGGGGAGAAGTGTTGTGGGAGGAGGACAGGAGCAAGACACTCTAAAATGTGGGGACCCCCTCCCCCAGGCTGGCACCACCTAGAACCCTTGCCAGCACAGCCTCTGAAAGCCGGATGCCTGTGCTGCCAGTCACCGACAGGGATTCCATGCCAGGTTTTTGCAGCTTTCCTGGGTATATCTGTGCAATGGAGTCTGATTACATTCCTGGTGCAAGGGGTCCTGGGAGGGCGAGCTCAGCTTCTACTTAGGGGAGAGGAGGGGACAGAGGTATGGACGTCCCAAGTAAAGGAAGACCCTAGGCAGCCCAGAAGGATGACAGATGTCCACGAGGCGGCTGCCCAACATCAACATATACCCTTCTCCCCTTCTCAAACTTACCCACCACGACCACCACCACAACCTCTGCCACCTAGAATAAGGTAAGTATTATTCACAAATAAAAACTTACCCTTTTGCCCAAAGAGGGGCAAACCCAAATTCACATCAGTAATTACACCCGGATTCCGGGGATGCCCATCCTCTTTCTAACTCCATCATGTTCCCATCTTGATATGCTATCATCCATGCAGCAAATTGCAAATATTACCACTAAAAGCACTCATCCTATATAATAAAAGGTTAATATGCAAATCAACCAAGCGATGTGCACTGACCTCCAGGGGCAGATACTCGATGCAGGAGCTGCCCCCTGGTGGTCAGTGCGCTCCCACGGGGGGCGGGGGGGGGGCACCCCTCAGCCAGAAGCCCTGAGCCCCGCTGAAGGCTGGGAGCGCAGCAGCGGTGGCAGGAGCTTCTCCCGCCTCCGCGGAAGCACGGAGGATGTCTGACTGACAGCTTGGGAAATTTTGTTAAAACAGATCAATATACCCAAAGCAAGGAGCACATGTGTGTGCACTCCAGCTCCTGTTTCTGCATCTAATCACAAGTTCGTAGCTGGTATGAGTCATTTCATCCCTGTCCCATTTGCCCTTCTCAAGTACCTCAGCTAGTGAGAGCTCTTATGTGGTGGGACAAGCTGAATCTTCAGTCTGAGAAGGCTGAGCCTTTCGGGGTGTTGCCTGATTAAGGTTGCTATGTTCTTTCTAGAAGTACTAGGGGATGCCCCATGCGCTTCCGTGACCCATTGTTCCCCACTGTTAATTAGGATCAGTCACCCCAGCCAACCCTATAAACCTCCCCTGCCCCCACCCTTTGCGTGAGAAACCAAAGGGGCCTGGTGTCAAACTCACCTTCCCGTTCTCAACGGAACCGTTTTGTCCCGTGCTAGAAGCGTTCCTCCCTTGGACATTCAGGCTTCTAAACCAGAGAAGTCTGGAGTCACATGGACAGGAAGCAAAAACTTTGCAGATGGGTATTTAGGCAAAAGAGTGGGAGAGGTCTGGGCTACAGATCTGAATCTGGGTTTCATCGGTGCATTGAAACCAAGATCGTGGTTGGGTGCCCCCAAGAGCATGGAGATAAGGACAGGACGAGAGCAGATAACAGGTCCCTGGGGAAGGCTGCCTTGCAAGAGGAGGGGCGGCGGGAAGTTGGGGAGCCAAGGGTTTGGTTGTCTTTCTACCGGAGTCCAGCTCTCTCTGCAGTGACCTTTTCAATCTCTGGGCAACAGCACTCCTCATGGGAGCAGGCATGTCAGGCGTTCACTCCCCCTGGGTAAAGCTCACGTCCCTCACACTATGCTGTAGACCCAGCATTACAATGCAGCAATAATGTCTTCCTGGCATTTCTCAGGAATCCTCTTTGTCAAATCCAAAACCCCAAGAAGTCAGTCAAGAAAACTGAAAAAAAAAAATGGAAAAAAAATTCTCTTGTAAGACTTAAAGCTTCATAGTCAACACAGAGATGTGACTGGCTTGAAGGGATCCACCAATGCCAAGTTGAAAGCAAGAGCTGAGACCCCTGATAGATGCAGTTGAAGGTTAACTCCAACATCTCTGGGAGCTGGAACAGGAGCTCAGCGGCGAGACTCACCAAGCACTCTGTTGGTCTTGCTTGTAGCTGCTGCCATCACACAACGTATGTGTGTGGCCCTGTCTGCTATCAAGGGTGAGTCGTTTTTTACAAATAAAATAAATATTAATAAGTTTGTATGCATAGCATACTTTATACAAATCCTATGAGCAATAGTCCAAGCGAAATAAGCCCTTAAATTGGCAATGTTGGTATGTGTTACCTTGCTAGGATTTAAATGTCACATTCTTCAAGTCCTATCCAATCATGGCCAGTGGCATTTTCTAGTGTTTGAATAGAAACTCTAGAAGCTGCTGCAGAAGAAATGCAAAGAGGAGAAAATAGGAATGTTGTGAAATTCTCAGACATAAAATCAGAAACTGATCTAAAATCTGAAGGAGCAAAAGCAATATCAATTTTAGTGGCAAAAAAAAAAAGAGTCAGACAAAGTATATTCATTTAAAAAAAAAAAAAAGAAGAATCCTATAGGAAGCACTGAGTGCCCTAATATCCAAATTGAAGACACGTAAGACATTTTTTAAAATGATTTAAGCAATGTCAACACAAACTATTTTTCTGTCTGAAATGCTTATAGCAAAATAAAGATCAAGACTGTCAGTTCAATTAATGCCTTGTGTGGCTTAAAATGTTCATTTTAAGAATAAAAATGTTTAAATATGAAATGTTTGTATCTTTCCATTCTTAATGACTCTTATTGGTCATTAATTTTGTGTTAATATTTCCTTTATTTTAATATTTCCTCTTGGTATACGTCTATAATGTGGAAGGAGCTATTTTACATATTGAAGTAAATAATCTTGTCAAAACCTATTGATTCATAGTAATAATAAACTATGCATTTAACATTATATTCTCCGCAAACAAAACACTTCTGAAACTTTCAGCATAACCCTATGACAGAAAAATACCTCGCCCTTTATTATTTATGGTCACTCATCACTTGAGTGGCCAGGAATTTGGGGACACACTGCAGACCCCTGGCTGGCACCCTGGATTCACCCGGCTCCGGGGGCTGGCACCAGCCGCTGGAACTTCCACTGCAGCGTGCTAAGCCCACCAACACCCCTCCTCCTGCCGTGACCTCGTGCCCAGCCCCCGGCACCCTCACCAAATTTGAAACAATCAGAACCCTGGGTCTGCCTCCCTTCTCTCGGGTCCCCAGGAGAAGAGAAGAGTAACATTTACCTTCCTCCTAATTCTGTCCTTTTCAAATGTCACCAGGGAAGGGAGGGGCTCCCTTCCTCCCTCAGCTCCACACCCGCCTCCCCAGCAGGCTCCCCCACTCCGCAGCTCACTGCCAGCTCCTGTGGGGTGCAGGAGGGTGTCTGTGGGGACCCCCCCTCCCCTGGGAGATCGGGGAGGCTCAGGGGAAAACGAGGCTGCCCTGTTGCTGGGAGGAGACCTGGGCACCTCTCCTCTGGGCTTCCTGGAACCAGGGAATGTGTAAGGGGCGAGAAACCACACGAGGAAGAGGCCGTGGGAGGGCACAAGAGGCAGACTGGCCCTTTGCCTGAGGACGGACAGCAGTTTTTTCAGCCACACATCCCAAAGTCCCCAAAGCTCAGCAGTTTAAAACAGCAGACCGTTTATCTGATCACAGTCCTGTGGTCGGAGACTCAGACGGTCACAGCAGGGACAGCTCCCCTCTGATCCGTGTGCTGCGTCCCGGCCGGGATGCCGTGGCCTCTCCGTGCACAGGCCGGGCGCCTCGGCCAGGAGGGCACAAAGGCTGGGAGCTGCTGGCATGGCCGACTCGGCCATTGATCTGGGTCCCGTGGCCGCCTCCGTGTCCCCTCAGGGCCTCTCCTCTCCACACAGCAGTCTTTCCTAAATGGCGGCTGAACTAAGGTGGTAGTTTGGGGTTCACAGAAGTTCAAAAGTGGAAGCTGCCAGGTAGCTTGAAATTAGTCTTGGTGGAGGTATTTACACCACAGAAATGGACAGGTACTGCAAATCAGCCCCCCCCCCCCCCTTCTTACCTTCCTTTTTCTTTTTCCTACAGAGCCAGTGATCAGCACACCGGGCTGCCAGGCTTTCTCAAGCTTTTGGCCAGGATTTGACCCGACGTTGCTTCTGCCATAATCTATTGGTTGAGGCAGGTCTCAGGCCAGCGCAGAATCTACGTGGGGTGGAATCCACAGGCTACGGTGCATGGAGGTGGGCTCCATGGGTGGCCACCAAAGTAACCGATTCCCGGGGGGACAATAAAACCGATCACAGCTTTCCTTACGTTGTGCCCATGAGGTGCTGGACATTTTGCAAATAGGGTTAGCCTGATGAGGCAGGTGTTGTTAACCGCCTTTCAAAGACCAGAGCACTGTGACCGGAGAGGGGGCCCCCTCCTGCACGTCGGCCTCAGATCCTGTGGCCTCGGGGAGCCCGCATCTCCTCTCAGGAGGGGGGGCATTGTCGTCATTAGATGGCATTAGGGAGCTTAAACTATCGGGGAGCTCGGGAAATTGACTCTTCTTTTTGTTGTTGTTAATCCTCACCAGAGGATATTTTTTCCCGTTGATTTTAAGAGAGTGGGAGAGAGGGGGAGAGGGGGAGAGAGATCCTCCTGAGAGAGACACATTGACTGGTTGCCTCCCCCACGTGCCCTGACTGGGCCGGGGATGGAACCCTCAACCCAGGCACGTGCCCTTGACCAGAAATCAAACCCGCCACCCCCTGGTCTGCTGAGCCACACCAGCCAGGCCTGGACTCTCCTTAAATGAGTGTTTGTCAAACCCGGGATGTGGTGGGAGTGACGTGCATGAGCATGAAGGGGAAGGGCAAAGAGAATAAGAGTGAGCTCACCCAAATCCTAAAATATTAATCACAGCCCAGCAACTGAGCGCTTTCTGTGTGCTAGGGGTGTTGGTAAGAATTTTACATTTCTTGTCTCATTTAATCCTTGTGCCCCCACGTGGAGGAATGAGCGTGTTACCCCCGTTTTACCAATGAGGAAACAGGCTCAGAGACATACCTGGCCTGTTAGTCTGCTCGAGCTGCCACAACCAAGTCCCAGACTTAAACGGTGGCTTAAACCCTTGGTCGGCAAACTGCGGCTCGAAAGCCACATGCGGCTCTTTGGCCCCTTGAGTGTGGCTCTTCCACAAAATACCACGGCCTGGGCGAGTCTATTTTTTTTTTTAAATATATTTTATTGATATTTTACAGAGAGGAAGGGGAGAGAGAGAGAGTTAGAAACGTCGATGAGAGAGAAACATCGACCAGCTGCCTCCTGCACACCTCCCACCGGGGATGTGCCCGCAACCAATGTACATGCCCTTGACCGGAATTGAACCCGGGACCTTTCAGTCCGCAGACCGACGCTCTACCACTGAGCCAAACCGGTTTCGGCTGGGCGAGTCTATTTTGAAGAAGTGGTGTTAGAAGAAGTTTAAATTTAAAAATTTTGGCCCTCAAAAGAAATTTCAATCCTTGTACTTTTGATATTTGGCGCTGTTGACTAATGAGTTTGCCTTAAACAATGGACACTGATTTCTCACTGCTCTGAGGCTGGAAGTCCAGGATCCAGGTGCCTGCGGGTTAGTTTTCCTCGAGGCCTCTCTTCCTGGGTTGCGATGTCTGTCGTCTCCCAGTGTCCTTACATGACCTTTCCTCTGTGCAGGTGGAGACAGCGAGCCGGGCTCTCTTCCTCTTCTTATTAGGACATCAAATTAGGGTTCCACCCTATGACATCACTTAAAATGCCCGTTCTCCAAGGGATCCATGGCACAAAGGAAGGTTAAGAATGTGTTTAAAGGCAAGTGAGAAGCAGAGCTCAGCAGGCCTGTGGTACCCGGAGAGGTGGCCCTGGCTGGGCGGAGACACGGGACTGCTTTCCCGGAGCTTCTGGGCGACAGGGGGGGCATGAGGATGCTTCTTAGCCTCAAGGCTGGTGCCGCCACCCCGGAGCTCCACGTCCGTGCCAGGGCCCGGGAAGCTGGCCAGGGTCGGGGACCAGGACTCTGACCTGCTGGCGCCGGTCGGCGAGCAGGAAGGTTGATCCTAAAGGCATGCCGGTCTACCCTCCGTCACTGTCGGCCGCCTCGGCCTGCGGCTGGCTCTCCGCCCTCTTCCCTGCCATGTGTGGGCAGCCTGGGCATCGCCGGGAGCCAGGTGCCTGCTGCACCGAGAGGCAATTTATGAACCGTGGGTATTTTGTCTGTTTACTTGAAAGCACAAAAATTTGTCACTTGTGTGGGTAATTTGCTGCTAATTACGAGCTTACAATCTGCAGATAGGAAAATCAGGGCCAACGTGCACTTCTTGAGGAAGAGGAAAATTACCCCAAGTACTGTGTAATTATACACTTAGCGGGCACTGCACTCCCAGCCCTCACCCTTCCCACGGAGGGCGGCGGTGCGGGCGAGTTTGCACACACGCCCACGGAGCCTCCCTCCCGGGAGGCGAGGGCCTGTCGCTGCCACCCAGTACTCGGGATGACTTGGCTTCATCCTTTCCCTCCTCCACTGAGCAAAGGGCTCAGAACCTCATTCCGGGAGCATGCAATCTGAGTGGGGAGACACCCTATCTGCCCCGGGGGGCTCCCAGGCTGATGGAGCAGGCATAGGCCACAACCTCAGGAAGTCTCCAGTCTAATGGAGGAGACACGGTTCCTGCCTACAGGAACCCCCACTCTGACTGGGGGTACAGAAAGCCTGCACCAGGAGCCCCTGGTCTGACAGCAGATCAGACAGCGGATCAGCCCAGCCACCCGGGAGCCCTGGGTTTGCTGGAGAGGCACAACCCTGGCCCTCAGGCACTCCCAACGCTGATGGAGGGGAACACTCTTTTTAATTTATTTTTTATTTTTTAACATATTTTTATTGATATTTTACAGAGAGGATGGGAGAGAGATAGAGAGCCAGAAATGTCGATGAGAGAGAAACATCAACAGCTGCCTCCTGCACACCCCCTACTGGGGATGTGCCCGCAACCAATGCACATGCCCTTGACGGGAATCGAATCCGGGACCTTTCAGTCTGCAGACCGACGCTCTACCACTGAGCCAAACCGGTTTCGGCGGGAACACTTTTTTAAAAAAATATATATTTTTATTGACTTTTTTAGGAAGAGAGAGGGATAGAGAGTTAGAAACATCGATGAGATAGAATCATCAATCAGCTGCCTCTTGCACACCCCCTACTGGGGATGTGCCCACAACCAAGGTACATGCCCTTGACCAGAATCGAACCCAGGACCGTCCAGTCCGCAGGCTGACGCTCTAGCCACTGAGCCAAACCGTTTTTGGCGGCGAGGGAGACACTCTTGCTCTCAAGGAGCTCTCTGATGATAAAGGCATAGGCCCTGGCCTTGGGCTAGGAACCCCAGGTTCTTGGGGGGGGGGGAGATACAGCACCTGTCTACAGGGCTCCAATGTTGTTGGAGGAGACACAGCTGCTGCCCTCAGGGCGTCCCTGGTCTGTGGGGAGACAAGTGCCTGCACTCAGAGTAACTTCTTGGTTTGATGGGGAGACATAGCCCCTATTTCTGACTGGCTCTGAGCTTCTCTCTGTCCACCTCCATGTAAAAGGAAGAACTTGACCGTGAGACCCAGGTTAGCCGCCCTCTCCTGCTCTGAAAAGGTGTGTCCCAGCACCCAAAGCCTTCCTGCCGGTACGCCCAGCACCCTCTCCCCAAGACCCTCGCTGCTTTCAGATTCCCTCCGGCCATTCCAGAGGATGAGTTAGTGATCCTAGAAAATCCTTCTCCCTCCTCTTCCTGGTCCCTTTTATTTGCCGGCCTAAATCATTCATGACTTGCAATAGAGGCTCCCCGCCCCCACCCCCGCAGAAAATATTATTTAACAGAAAGGTGACAGTTATGTAATTTAGTCGCGGTCTCCATTATTGATGAATTTGGCCATGAAATATTTAGGTTCCTCTGTGTTCTGCCGCTCGGGGTCTGACAATAACAATGTCACATTCCAGTTTATCCTCATGCACGAGGTGCCAATCAGGAATTCCCTGCCTCACCCTCCCAAGGCTGCATCCCTCCACTCCACGCCAACCCCAGCTCTCTCCACTCAGAACTGACAATAAAGGTTCTTGTGTCCCCCAGGGATCCATCAAAGTGGCCAGCTGTCCTTGGAGGGCCCTGAAATTCAAGGCGGTCTGAGGAAAAAAAGGGAACGAGGAAGGGAAGGGGGATGGAGAGGAGGGGGGAGGAAGTCATCGTGTCTTGAGAATCTACGTGTTGGCACTGTGTTAACTCATTTAATTCTTCCACCAACCCCATAAGGTAGGTATTACAATCCATTTATATTTGAGGAAACGAAGGCCCAGAGAGGTTTAGACACTTTTCCTAAGGTCACACAGCTACCCCGTGGTAGAGCTGAAATGGAACAGCTTGCAAGCCTCTATTCTTGCATGGTGGAAACAGTCTCTGCAGCGGATATAATCTGCCCAAAGACATGGCTTGGTCAACATAGTGCACGCATTCAGTGACTCCCAGTCCTGTGTTCCGTTCTGGATCATAGTTCTGAGATGGGAATTCCAGGTGGACTGAAGAAAAGGTAGGAAGTGAGAGAGAAGACAGGGTTCTCAGTTGTCAAAGGACTTGCAGCCTGAGGGGGTGACAGTATTCTTGAGGAGCTGACAATGTTAGCAGGAAGCCGCAGCCAATTCTGCTGGCCCGAGTGGGGGTAGAACGCCATTGAGGGAACTGAGGCCTGAGCATCATCTTCCTGGCCTGGAAGCTGGAGGGGTGTACTTTGGGGCTTTTCACATAGCACAGCCCTCCTGCACCCCTGAGAAGACCTTCTTCCTCGTGGCTCTGCAGGTTGACTGTCTGTCTGTCTGTCTGTCCTTGGCTGCAGATGACTGATGAGAGGCTCTGGTGTGATGTTAAAATATGCATTAGACTAATTGCATGCTAATTAAACAGACGAGGCCACTACTGCTGTTCAGGGGCCCATCTGTGCTCTGGGCATCCAGGGTGGCTGGCAAGGCTGAGGCCTCAAGACACTGAGAATCCAGGATGGCAGGGGGGTGGACAAGGTGACCCTCAGAGGGAGCTGAAAGGCCGTCAGACTGAAAAAGGCTGGTTCCTGGCGTTTGCAGGCGTTGCAATGCAAGGGTATCTTTGTGACCAGGAATCACCAGCTATTAAATGAGGGTAATGAGCTGCCTGTTCTCGGAGTTAAGCAAGCAGATAAATGAGGGTCCCTGAAGCAATTTGTGGAGAGAAGGATGAATGCCTCCTGTGATTACTCCCATTTCGGGATCTGAGTCCCCATGCTAGAGGACAAGCCTGTCTCGTTCTCCCGCCCCCCTCAGCCGTCCCTGGCAAGAGGAGGCATCCTGTCCCCCCGGCAGGGCTAGGGAGGGATGCACGTACAGGGACGGGGGAGTCTGGAGATTTGCTTCTCCCACCAAGTAGACAGGTAGCGTGTGCCCTGGGGTCCCAGAGCTCTGGGGGATGGGGCCCATGTAGACACCCTCACTTCTCAGCTGCACTCCTGTTTCTGCAGGCGAGAGGCTTCTGCCAGGGTCTGGGGACAGGCTCGTTTCATTTCATTGTCTGGCGCCTTGTGTGTAAATATTTTATATCCCCATTGAATATTTTGGGATAATTATGAATTCTTGATGTGATAAGAACCTTGATATGTATGAGATGCAGTCAGCGCCGGGAGGGGAGACACAGGAGAGGGCAAATCAGATAAATCATTACATACCCTGAGCCCGGAGCGCACCAGCCGATACCTGCACACACGCCCTGGCTACCAGCTACGTGACAAATCCACGCCACCAATTTCCCACCTGCATACCATGCACACGGCAACCCACATACCAGCACACCACCACATGCAACACACTCCACCCACATACCACCAATGCAGCACCCACACGCCACCCACATGCCAATTGCATATCACCCATATTCCCACCACACACACACACACACACACACACACACACACCATCCATTCACTCTGTGATCCTGGTACTCACCATTGTCATCATCACCATCTCCCATCCACCCAGCACCCGGTCATTCCCATCGTCCTCTGTGACCAGCATCTTATGTGAGCTCAGAAGGACAGTGGTCATGACCTTGCAGTGACAATGACACACAGAGGGGAAACCTGTAACCCAAGACCATGCAGAGCCGAAACAACTGTTTGCAGCAAGAAGTTCTCACTTGGTTGGTGAAAAAACACACCGTTCGTTTGGTAATTAAAATATCCAGTCCCTTAGGGGAAAGGGATAGGGTGAGGGTAGAGATGACACAGGACTGGCCGTGTGCTGGTAACTGCTGCAGCTGAGGTGCGGTACCTGGGAGTCCATTATAGTATTCTCATTTCTTGGAAATACGTTTGATATTTTCCATGATAAAGCTTGTGCTCTTTTAAAGTCCAGTCTCTATTGCCAGGGAGGCCCCTTCATATAAACTTGTAGCATCCATCCCCCTGGCTGCCAGCCCCCTGCTGTGGGAAGGGGAGGGACAGTTCCACTTGTCTCTTTCCACAGGGGAGCCCCCTTTCCCACCCCCAACTCACCAGGTCGCTTGTGGCCCTCCAAGTCTGGGGGTGGGGTGGTTAGGGTAGGAAAGCACTCACGCACCCGGCGCTGTCACGGACTAGCAGAGGTCTCCGTGGGCGTGGCATGCAGGCAAAGCTGCCTCTTCCTCTCCTGGAGATTTCCATGGGTGTTTTGGAGACATCCCCCTCCCAAGCCATTGCTGGGCTTTCTCACCTGTCATTGTTGCCTGGCATGGGTGTGGCACCCATCTGTGCTCGTCCCTGGGCATCACTGGTCCACTGGCAACGCCAAGGGGCCCCCATTTGCTCCATAGGAAATGGAAGCATCCTTTGTCCCTACAAACACTTGACTCATCTGCCATCCAAGCGAGTGGCAAGAGCAGCCCCCAACCCTTCAGGTGTCCCAGGCAGGAGTCCCAAACCCAGCCACCATATCCCACCTCCACACATGGGGAGGGGAGACCCAGTTCCCCAGTAGCTCTCTCCTCCTAACCTCCCCGTTGGCAGCGAGCCCCACCCTGCTAGGGTGGTCTCACATTCCGCTCTGGATGGGGGCCAGTTGGCGCCTGTTGACTTTGGGGCCTCAATGGAGACAGAAATAGTGCCATTTAATGACTGCTAAGCAAAAGAGATTCCCGTCATTTGAGAGAGACAGGAAGTACTCTGAAAGGTCAGCTTGAGAGTAGGAGGTGGTGTTCGAAGTATGGATGGTGCTTCAATGTGTGTAGATGAGGAAGGCCCAGCAAGAGGAAGTACATAGAAAAGGCTCAGGGGTGGGAAATGGAGGAACATCTGCCTGACTCAGTATGCACTCAGTGATCTACTACGCTTCGCAATGGTGTAGCGAGGGAGGGGATGTGGGGGACAAGGTGGGAAAGGCGCTCTGGGTCCGATCACAGATGGCCTTGATTACCAAGTGAAGTAGTACAACTTTCACTAGGGCAGTGGTCAGCAAACTCATTAGTCAACAGAGCCAAATGTCAACAGTACAACGGTTGAAATTTCTTTTGAGAGCCAAGTTTTTAAAAACTTAAACTATATAGATAGGTACATTGTTATTAACTTAATTAAGGTATTTCTTCAATTATACTGTAAGTGTGTGCTTGTACATGGTATTTTGTGGAAGAGCCACACTCAAGGGGCCAAAGAGCAGCTTGTGGCTCTCGAGCCACGGTTTGCCGACCACTGCACTAGGGGATTCCATTGCTCTATTGAGAGTCATCTCAGGTAGGCGACACGTATTCAAGCATTGAAGGAAAACTCGGGAGAAAGTGGTCAAGGTAGGGCAGGGGAGGGAGATAAACAAGGCGTGGTGTCCACTTAGAGTCTAGCTTCCTTCAGCCTGATCCCTCAGGAAGCTCTGAAGAATAAATTCCACCACAGACTTGGGCCTGCTTTGAGGCAAGAGGCTAGCCCAGGGGTGGGCAAACTTTTTGACTCGAGGGCCACAATGGGTTCTTAAACTGGACCGGAGGGCCGGAACAAAAGCATGGATGGAGTGTTTGTGTGAACTAATATAAATTCAAAGTAAACATCATTACATAAAAGGGTACAGTCTTTTTGGGGTTTTTTAATTGAATAGTTTTACTCACCGGATCCAGCCCGAGTGCCATAGTTTGCCCAGCCCTGGTAGCCTTTTGCTCTCCTGCATCAGTCAGTCATTGGCTGTGGGCGGCAGGGACCTAATCTCCTGAAACAGATGGCTCCCATTGCCCAGGGAAATTCTCCAAACATGGACAGTTATGAGTTACTACTAGTCAACACTCACAGCAGCTGGGGCTGTGTTCTTATCAGAGGCTTGACTGGAGAAAGATTCGCTTCCCAGCTCCCTCAGTCAAAATTAACTTCCTGTAGAAGTGGGACTCAAGGTGACTTGCTTCTTTGAATCCAGCAGGAGAGAGTCTCTGACCTCAGAGAGGCCCCCAGGCCCTTTCCCAAGGGCTTTCACCTGATTCAGTAAGGCCAACCCAGGATCATCTTCTTTTTTGATTAATTCAAAGTTAATTGGTTTGGGACTGTACAGTCCCAGAACTCCTGACATTGTCTGTAGATTAGAAGCAAATCACAGGTTTCACCCACTCTCCAGGGATGGAACACATTGAGAGGTCTTCTTAGGGTATGTCTGCCCACAGAAGGAATTGGGAATTAAAAGGGTGATAATTCCTACAAAAGAAGAAGTGCAAGGTGCTGTGGGAGGGCAGCACTTGTCTGAGCGTGGGAGGAACGGCCTCGTGAAGTGAGACCTCAATTCATGCTAAAACAGGAATTCTATCGGCCCTGTGTGGAGGAAGGGTGAAATGAAATGGCATGTGCAAAGGCCCTGGAGGCAGAGAGAGCTGAGACTAGCCCAGCCAGTGTGGCTCAGTGGATTGAATGTTGTCCCATGTACCAGGAGGTCGCCGGTTTGATTCCCAGTCAGGGCATATAAATGGATTGTAGACTCAATCGCCAGTGGGAGGTATGCGGGAGACATTAGGATGTTCCTCTCTCATTGGTGTTTCTATTTCTCTCCATCCCTTCCTCTCTAAAATTAATTTTAAATTTTTTTAAAAAACGTTACTGTATTTAAAAAAAAGAAGAAGAAAATAAACGTAAAGTCTAGTGTGATTGGCACAAAAGAGGTGGGAGAAGGCTTGGTGCTGCAGAGATGGGATTCTACTTTCTTCCCGGCCGCCACATAGCCATTGTTGCTGAGGTTCCCATAGGCACCAATAAACCCGGAGCCGCACAAACACTATCTCTGCAGGGACTGCTGCCAGGAGGGGGCACAGGGCACCTTCTGGGGTGCCGGATATGTTCCCTCTCGAGCCCCAAGTGGTGGTTACACCGATATGAATATCTGTCAAAAGCCACCGACTTAGACTTAGGATTGTGGCGCTTTGAGTTGCGTCTCAGTACGTCAAACAGACCACAGCCACAGGTAGGCCCACATGTGCACCAGCTTCAGGCTGTGACCCTGACAGGACCAGGAACCTCCAGAGCCACACAGCTTGTCCCCAGGGAGGAAGGACCTGAGATGCTCCAGGGCTCGATGTAACCGACACGCTCACTGAGCACCTTCTCTGCCCCACATGCAGCCGGCCAGGAGGAGGCTCGAGGCTGTGGAAGTCACTGCCGCTGCCCCCGAGATGCACAGTCTGGTAGGGGGGGCCAACCCCAGAACAGACCTCAAGTAGACAGCAGAGAGAATGCCTGGTAAGTACCGTAGGCCAGAGCCCAGGGAGAAGTGGTTAATCCCATGAGAAGGCACTTGAAGGGAGAGGCACTTGAATGGGTCTCTGTCAGATAACACTGGAGACGTCTAGTTGTTCCCCCAGCATCCTCTATCCCTTTCCTCTGTAGCACTAAGACCCTACACAAGATTTTTAGCCAGGTGCACGATTCCAAATAAATTTCCCATCCTCCCTTGCAGCTGCCAATGGGTGTACGTGGAAATGCAGTGTGGGACCTCTGCTAGGCTTCCTTAAAAGCAGTCGCACATCCCCTTTGCCCGCTTTGCTGCCTACAACATAGAGGTGACGGCTGGAGCTCTAGCTGTGGTCTTGGATCGTGAGGATGGGAGCTGCACTCACGGGAGGACAAACCAGTAAATGAATGAGTCTGGGTCCCTGAGGACTTCATGGAGCAGAGAGAGCTCCTCCTGGACTTCTACACCAGAGAGAAAGGACACCTCTCTCGTTTAACTCACTATTATTTGGGATCTCTGTTATTTGCAGCTAGCCAGCCTCATACTGACTACTAAAGTGAGCAGATTGGAATAGATAGGAATCGGAGATGGGGATGGGGATGGGGCAGGGAGGGGCCTTCCTGGCTGAGGGTCAAATGTATGCAAGTTGCCCCACCCAGTGTGATGCTTAGGCAGAGGTTCAGGGGGAGGGGAGTGACCACAGGGAGGTGAGGTGGAAGGAGCTGGTTGTGACCAGCCACAAAGAGCTCGCTCGTGCCTTCCGAGGAGTCTGTGCTTTATACTCAGCTGGAGGGTGACAGGAGACAACATGATGAAGGGCAAAGAATCCCTGCGAGAGGACAGGGGCTCGAGCCAGGAGGGTGGTCAGTGGGATGGCCCAGAGGGGGAGGAGGACGAGATATTCAGGATGTGGATGGGGGTCCTTATGGGGGCTGGGTGTGACTACCAATCTAGATAAAGGGACTGAAAGGGTGGTGGTGCCGGTTGAGGGTTTAAGGATTGCAGAAGGATAATCTAATTGCAGGAGAAGATTGTGACAAATTACTATAGACAAATTGAATTTGGGGGTCCGGCCGGAGAGCCCAGTGGAAGTGTCTAGAACACGTGGGGAACGCTGGCGACGTCCTTGGAGAAAGAGCAGGACAGGGATAGGATTTATTTGGGAGTCTGCTTGGTGGCAATAAAGAGGTTGAAGACAAGAGGATCAAAGAGACCACTCCAGGGGGACAGGTGGTGCTCGACGTGACCTTTACCTGCAAGTCAGGGAGGACAGAGTGAGGAGCCAGGGACATGGAGGAGGAGGCAGGGAGGAGCTGCCCGAAGGTAGGAGAAGTGAAGAGTTCGGTGTCAGTGAAGTAAAGGGAGAGAGAATTTCAAGAAGGAAGGAGACAGATACAAATGTTAGTGTTATACAGAGGAGTGGACAAGCCCAGGAAGGGGGGGGGGGCACCCCTATTGGGGGGAGAGGGACAGGGCAGGAGGGCCATGGCAGAAACAGACACCCCCACTTATATATGATAACCAGTATCTACAGAGTGCATATGTGTCCTAAGACCACATGCAAGGTCTCATTAAATCCTTCCCCAGCCCTAGAAGGACGGTGCTCTTGTTCTCTGCATCTCTTTTTACAGGTGAAATGATATGCTGTCTGGGACTGACTGGTTGAAAAATACTCAAACAACAAGTATAAGAATGGAGGGTGGAGCTGAAACCGGTTTTGCTCAGTGGATAGAGCGTCCGTCTGTGGACTGAGGGGTCCCAGGTTCGATTCTGGTCAAGGGCATGTACATTGGTTATGGGCACATCCCCAGTGCGGGGTGTGCAGGAGGCAGGTGGTCAATGTTTCTCTCTCATCGGTGTTTCTGGCTCTCTATCCCTCTCCCTTCCTCTCTGTAAAAAATCAATAAAATATATATTTAAAAAAAAAAGAATGGAGGGTGGAATAGATAAAACATGATTAGAAAAATATTGGTAATTTGTAGAAACTTGGTGTTGAGTACTTAGTCTATAATTAACAATTCCCTTTTTGTAAGTTTGAAAATTTTCATAATTAAACATCTAACCTAATAATAGAGTAATATGCAAATTAGCCATCAGGCGGCTACACAAGCCACACCCACCAGCCAATCAGAGCAAGTATGCAAATTAACCCAACAGAGATGGTAGCTAATTTGCATATGCAGAGGGAGGGAGTAGTGAAGACTGAAAACAGCATAGAAGGAAGGAGGGAAAGTGGAAAGCAAGGTGGCTGCAGCTGCTGAAGGAAAAGCACTGGCAGCGTGTGCCTGGCAGCGCGTGCCTGGCAGCGCGGGGCAGGAGGCAGCGGGGGTGGCGGGTTGGGCATGTGGGGCAAGGCGCACAGCGGTGGTGGTGGCAGCACGTGTGGCCATGGAGAAGGTGGTGGCGGTGGCTGTGGGAGCGGTGGGGCAGGTGGGGCACCCCCACCGTCCTGCCCCCACCTCACCCTGCCCTGCCCACCGCAGCAGGAGAGGTAGAGAGGCGGGAGTGGGAGTGGCGGGAGGGAAGCCTGCGGAAGTCTTGCAGGAATATTCCTGCAACAGGTGCCTAGTCAAATAATAAAGAAGCAGTCTGGCACATAGTATGTGCTCATTAAATGCTTATCATTATTTCATAAGGATTAGCTGAGATAACGTATGTAAAGAGCCTACTATAATTCTCCTACTCCATGGAAAGTACGATGATTGCTGTTTTATTACTGCTATTATTATTGTTTATTATTATTATTATTATTATTATTAATTATATTATCCAGAGCCGGCCTCTCCTGCTCCATCGCCCTGTGCCTTGGCCAACAGCCTCCTTCTCCCGGACAAGCCGTGTCCTGGCCTCTCCCCCCCCAGCTCCCTCCGGAGGGCGGGCGCGGTAGTCCAGGAGATGACGCGGCTGTAAACTCGGGGGCGAGGCGTGTGCCCGCCCTGCTGTGTCCCGGGAGCCCGTGGAGCCCGTGGAGCCCGTGGGGCGGCACGCGGGGCAGGAGCGGCCTCTCTGTCCACCAACACACGCTTTGGCAGCCGGGCGGGCGGCGCCGTGGGAAGCGGGGCGCTCTCGTGGGGGGGCGGCGGCCACCTGGGCTGCGGAGCCCTTTGCTAATGGGGGACAGGGAGCAGCCTGAGATACCTGGGCACCCCTTGTCCCCCGGGGTGTGCCAGCGCCACCCCACGCCGCCTCCAGGCCCACCGAGGCGGCACAGGCGTGGGGCGGGGGCTCCCCGCGGCCACTCCCAACAGCCCAGCCGCCCACGCAGAGGGCGGCCTCCTTGGGCTCTAATTTTAACCCGAGGAAAGTGCCAATCGTTTGCAAAGCTGTTTCAAAGTGACTCTGATAAGCAAATTGCTGGCAGCCCTGGCGGGTGATTATTCCTGCATTAATCAGGGGGAAATTATGCCGGTTACTGATTAACTAATTACAGCAATCAGATCGGCTGGGAGGCCAGGGCAGAGGGGGGAGGCCAAGGTAAACACAACCTGGGAAAGGTGAAGGCGGCAAGTGGGGAGGGGTGTGGAGGGGGGGAGAGGCAGAGGCGGCCCTGCCTCCTCCTGCCCAAGCCACCCCACCCCAGCTGAGTGCCCCTAGGACAGAGCCGGGTGCCCAGTCTGACGGGGGAGGCAGGGCCCACCCCAGGGGATTAGCGCCCAGGCTGACAGGAGCCGGCCTCTCCCAGCCTCTGCCCAGTTCCCAGTCTGCCAGAGGACAGGTTCTGGCTTCAAGAGGCCCGTTTCTGGGATAACATAAAAATTAAAATTAAAAGAAGGCTGAGGTTTCTACACCCACCCCAACCCCCCTGCCTGCGGGAGGAGATGAGAGACAGCCTGGACGTGGTCATTAAGACCCAATCTCAGGAGCAGGGACACAAGTGACAAAAGAGAGCGCGGCGTGGCGGCCAAGGCTTCAGAACCCAGGACCCAGGAGCCACCTGGTCAGCCTGGTACAGGGCAACCTGTCTCTGCCCACCAGCTCCGCTCCCCCGCCCAGAGAGGAGAATGAGGCCTGCCTGTCCTCCCAGCACTCAGCCCCAGCACCCACTGCCTCTGTTCCGCTCCTGTTTGCTTGGTGTGTGTGTGTGTGTGTGTGTGTGTGTGTGTGTGTCCAAAGTCAGAGCCTGGCTCAACAGTTTTCCGCTGCAACTTGACTCAGTAAAGAAGGTGTCACTCAATGAGACTGACTTTGTCATAGCAGAAACCACCCTTCCTCCCCACGGCCTCTGTCAAGTGGAAGTATGTCCTCTGATTACACAGGACTCTGGGGAGGAGCTGTAACTGTGGGGTCCCTAGAGAGGCCACTGCTGGGATGTGTGTGTGTGTGTGTGTGTGTGTGTGTGTGTGTGTTCCATTAAGGGCTGGATTTGAATCTTGTTCCTCTGCATGGCAAGCCCCTGTGTGTCCCCTCCCGGGGTTCTAGATGATTTATTCCTGGGGTGGCAGGCCCAGGGGAAGGGTGTCCTAGGATGGGGTGAGGGCGGCCCAGCCGGAGGGTCAGTGGCCAAGGTACCAGCTGGCATTGGGGTCATGGAGGAAGGTCCCCCCCCCCCCGCGGGCACCTGTTCTTTTCCTGGAGAATCTTATCTGCCTAGTGCCCACTCCCCACCCCGGGAAGGGTGACTCAGGCCCTGTGAGTAGAAAATGGCTTTTCTGATCAGTGAGAAGGCAATGGAGACGGCAGCAAAGACACCGCCCGGGCCACGGAGTTCTGGGAAGAGCTGCAGGAGAGCGTGCTGTGAGAGGTGGTCACTGAAGGGACGTCAGACTCCGTCCTCCTCCTTCCCTCCGTTCCTGCAGCTTCCGTGTGAGGGCTGCTGGGAGGAGAGGCAGGCCTGGCCTGACCACAGGGCTGGACAGAGGGTGTGGGCAGCATCCCCCACTGGAGTGGAGGAAGGGTAAAGAGGGAAAGAAGATAGAAAGATGGCATCTGATAGTCAACCATCACCACCAGCCTTCTGTACGGGGACCTGTATTATAAACTCTGATTTACAGATGGGGAAACTGAGGCTTTAGAAAATGACTAATTTACCCAAGTATTATTACTTGAACCCAGGCCTGTCTGATCCCTCATCTATAACCACTATGCAATATTGTTTTAAAAAATCAATATTTGACTACTTTCCCTTCCCTTTTGCAAAGTGATTGCCTAAATGGATCAATATAAAATTTATTTCAAAAATAAACAAGCAAACAAGTTTCCTGGGCAGAGATATTAGCTGTCCCCTGATATCAATACTCTTTTTCCGAAAGAACTTCTGTCTGGGCACATGGCCACTCGAAATGAAAATTGCAGTTCATGCCCTGGCCGAGTGGCCACCTTAGTCCTGTATATGGAAAGGTTTTGGGTTCGGTTCTGGTCCAGGCACATATGTGAAGCAATCGATAGATGCTTGTCTCAACCCCATGTTCATTTCTCTCTCTCTCTTCCCCTTTCTTTTCCTCTAAAATCAATAAAAACATAACCCCAGGTGAGGATATTTTTATAAAAGGGAGTATTATATTTAAAAAGTAAAAGAAAATTACATTTCTCAGCCTCTATTGCAGCTCGATGTGTCTATGGGGCCAGGGTCTGGTGAATATGTTATAACCAAAATTAATATGAGACTTTAAAGAAGTGACCTTTCAAGGGAGGAGGGCATGCTACTCTTGGTGATGCTGAGCTAAAGCAGCCACGTGGGGCCATGAGGTGACCTTGGAATTGGAGCCCACTCGTGGTGGACTGAAGGAACCTGGAAGATGTCTTGGGTAGAACTACCGGGCCACCCTGACCTACTTACCTCCAGAAGCTTAAGCGAGGGGAAGAAAACTTCACCCTGCTTCAGACACTGCTGTTTTGTGGTCTTCTTTTCTGCTACAACAGAACCTAATCCTAATCGACCCTTCTATTTACTTTTCCTTACCTACCCCAAAATACAAACATGTCTAGATTTTCGTCATTTTTTTATTTTTTCAATATACAAAGTAAATCTATTGCCAGATTGTAGATACAAAATAATTAGCGATTTACATACAACAAACATTAACATTTCAAGCCGAAAACGGTTTGGCTCAGTGGTAGAGCATCAGTCTGTGGACTGAAAGGTCCCGGGTTCGATTCCGGTAGGGGCATGTACATTGGTTGCGGGCACATCCCCAGTAGGGGGTGTGCAAGAGGCAGCTGGTCGATGGTGTTTCTCTCTCATCGACGTTTCTAGCTCTCTATCTCTCTCCCTTCCTCTCTGTAAAATATCAATAAAATATATATATTTTTAAAAATTAACATTTCAAGAAAATGATTTTAAATATAATATTACATGCAGTAAACATTAATATTTTAAGAAAAAAATTTTAAATATAATAATATTACCAAAACTGTACTAACATAGTATATCACAAAAGCTGTAGGAAATAGTAAAAATCTGCAAATAACAGAATTACTTCTATTATATTCTAAACATTTTTTCCTCTGGCTCTATTTTTGTTCATCGGTTTATGTTGTTCATTATATTCCACAAATGGGTGAGATCGTGTGATATTTATCTTACTCTGACTGGCTTATTTCGCTTAGCATAATGCTTTCCAGCTCCATCCAGGCTGTTGCAAATGGTAGGAATTCCTTCTTTTTACAGCAGCGTAGTCTTCCATTGTGTAGATGTACCACAGTTTTTTCATCCACTCCTCTGCTCATGGGCAGTTAGGCTGTTTCCAAATCTTAGCTATTGTAAATTGTGCTGCTGTGAACATACGGGTGTGTATATCCTTTCTGATTTGGTGTTTTTGATTTATTGGGATATATTCCTGGAAGTAGGATGACTGGGTCAAATGGAAGTTCCATTTTTAACTTTTTGAGGAAACTCTATACTGTTTTCTCCGATGGCTGCACCACTCTGCATTCCCACCACCAGTGCACAAGCGTTCCTTTTTCTCCCCATCCTCTCCAGCACTTGTCATTTGCTGATTTGTTGATGTTGGCCATTCTGACAGGTGTGAGATGGTATTACATTGCTGTTTTGATTTGCATCTCTCAGATGATTAGTGACTTTGAACATGTTTTCATATGTCTCTTGGCTTTCTGTATGTCCTCTTTCAAAAAGTATCTATTTAGTTCTTTGCCCATTTTTTATTGGATTATTTATCTTCCTTTTGTTAAATTGTATGAGTTCCCTGTAAATATTGGAGATGAAACCCTTATTGGTTATAACAATGGCAAATGTGTTCTCCCATGCAGTGGGCTCTCTTGTTTTGTTGATGGTTTCTTTTGCTGTGCAGAAGAAACCATCAACAAAACAGAAGAAACTTTTTATTTTGATATAGTCCCATTTGCTTATTTTCTCCTTGGTCTCCATCGCCTTAGGAGCTACTGCCTATGCATTCTTCTAAGATTTTTATGGTTTTCCATCTTACATTTAAGTCCTTTATCCATTTTGAGTTTATTTTTGTGTATGGTGCAAGTTGATGGTCTAGTTTCATTTTTTTAGATGTATCTGTCCAATTTCCCAACACCATTTATTGAAGAGACTATAGACTCCATTGTATGTTCTTGCCTCCTATGTCAAATATCAATTGAGCATAATTGCTTGGGTAAATTTCTGGAATCTCTGTTCTGTTCCATTGGTCTATATGCCTATTCTTGTGCCAGCAGTAGGCAGTTTTGAGAACAGTGGCTTTGTAATATAGCTTGATATCTGGTATTGAGATTCCCTCCTACTTTGTTCTTTTTTTATTCCCTAAGGATTGCTGGGGCTATTTGGGGTATTTTTTTTTATTCCATATGAATTTTTGGAGAGTTTGTTGTAAGTCTGTGAAATATGCCTTTGGTATCTTAATGGGGATTGCATTGAATCTATGTCCAGACTTTTTAAAAGTGGAATCCAAACACATATTTACTCTGTAATTTGCTTTTCTTATGAGCAACTTTCCAAGTCAACAATTAGACCTTCCTCCTTTTCAGCACTTACATAATATTCCAAAATTGAACCATACTTTATTCAGCCACCCTACCGGGAAGGCACATGCAGGTTCCCAGTGCTCTGCTATCACCAGCCATCTGGCAACAGATACCAAGTACAAGATTCTTGCAGGCTAGCGGTTTGGCTTGGTTTTGTCTTTGTCTTTTTCTTTTGGATAAATTCTGCAAAAATAGGCTTGGATCAAAAGGAAGGTGCCTCCTGTGTCCTGGGCCATTAAGGCAGAGCAGGAGGCCCTTATGAGGGTACCTTCACAGTCTTGAAAGCTCTTCCTCCTCCTCCTCTTCCTCCTTTTCCTTCTTCTCCTCTTCCTCCTCCTCTTAATCCTCCTCCTCCTCCTCCTTCTCCTCCTCTTCTTACTCACATCCCCAGAGGTGCTTAATCTATCAGGATACAAGTAGTTTTACCCCACAGGTGGACAGAACACTTGGCCACCTCTAGGCAAGGAGCCATTTAAGCCCACAAGTCCTTGGAGGCAGGCCATTTCTCGGGAGCAAATCCTGAGAGTGAAGGGGCCCAGGTTCCCTGAAGAGGGAGTGAAGAATCCTTCAGACAAAGGAAAGGGAGTTCAGAAAGGGGTGCTGAGGGCTCCGAAGACAAAACCTGATGCAAAAGCCAAAACCAGTTTGGCTCAGTGGATAGAGCGTCGGCCTGTGGACTGAAAGGTCCCAGGTTCGAGTCCAGTCAGGGGCATGTACCTTGGTTGTGGGCACATCCCCAGTAGGGGGTGTGCAAGAGGCAACTGATTGATGATTCTCTCTCATCGATGTTTCTAACTCTCTATCCCTCTCTTTTCTTCTCTGTAAAAAATTAATAAAAAAAATATTAAAAAAAAAAAACTCATGCAAAAACCCAGAAGACCAAAGCTTGCCACCTCCAGCCTCTTCCCTGGTAAGTGGCTGTAGTCTCCGGCCAGCCTCACACTTCCCGTAGCCCCGGTGCCCTCATGGCAGATGGGCTGAAAGCTCCTGTGCACTTGGCTCAGGGTGGGCCCGACACAGGCCTTCCCAGGCCTTCCCAACCAGGCCCCTCTCCCACGTCCCCCCCACCCACCCCCCACCACCTTGTTCTCCTACAGTCCCTAGTCCACGTGGCCCACAAGAACGGAAGTGGTGCTCCCGGACTCAATTTCCCTCTGATTCCGGCTTGAGGTTGTCATCCTTGCTCCCTGGGCAGGTGGCAGTTCTGGAAAGAAAGCTGCGAACCGCGGAAGGAGCCCAGGCAGAGCTCGGGCGGGCGGCTGTCAGGGGCCGATTTAGGGCGATTGCTTTCCGCCGGGCGCATTGTTTCTCCGCAGCAAATATTTCCTCCGTGTTGCTACAAGGCGCCCATTTGGCAAATCACAGCGGGCCTGCGGCCCGGCTCTCGCCGGCAAAGAGGCGGGCGGGCCCTGCTGATGTCTGGAGTAAATCTGAGCTCACAATTAAAATCTCTTTAGAGATTGCAGCCCGGTGACTGATGGATAGGACCCCGGGCTCCATCCGTCCCCCTCCACGCTGCTCTGCCAAGACAGATATCGACAGGGCATCATAAATAGTCTTGCATACCCAGCCTCGGAGGCTGGCGGGCCGGATGGCGGAGACATTCAAGGGAAGGGCTGCCCTGGGCTCTGCAGGGCCCAAGTTGCTGGAGGGGAGGGGGGGGGTTCTTTGCAAATCACCTTGGATGAGTAGGAAAGGTGTTTTCATTCCTTTTCTGTACACGAGGAAGCCGAGGAGCGGGTGTGCAAAGCGAGCTACCTTGGACTTGAACTTTGGAGCCACCACGGCCTTCGCCCTCGCGCACACTGGCCACCTGTCTGCCATGCTCTTTCCTGGCCCCAACACCCTAGCAGATGGTGCCAGCACCCCGATGGGCCCCTTTGGCTTGACCTCTTCAGTGCCACCAGCCTGACTCCCAGCTGCCAGGACCTGGTCCTTTGCTTGAAGGCTCTCTCTGGCCCCCAGAGGCCCCCCCCCCTTTCAAAGCGCAGCAGGCCGGATGCCCAGCGACTCGTGCCTCCCAGAGTAGCCTCACCAGTGATGGATGGGAGCTGATGGGAGAGTGTGGGCACCCAGCTCCCTCACCTCTCAGCGGGGACACCCTGAGACATGCCCTACTCAGCCTCCCAGAGGTTCCCAGAGGGAGTGAGCCCTGGCTGCCCACCGTGGGGGCCCACACATTGAGGTACCTGTCCCCTGTCCCCTCCCCTTCCTTGGATCCTCCCAGTGTTTGCACTCTTTTCCTCGTCTCAGGGTCTGCTTCGGGGTGAGCCAAATCAAGACCTCTACTCATCCTTCAGTTCCCGCGCAACTTGCTCCCTGCACAGGAAACCTGCTCCGCTCCCTCCCTGTGTCGCATCCCACACAGCTGCACATCGACACAGTGCCCCCCGGGTTTTCTGGCACCCGTCGGTGCCCGAGTCAGCTTCCCCAGCTAGACAGGAGCCTCGTGGGGGCAAGAGCATTGCTTGTATTATCTATAGGTCCCTGAGCCCAGCACAGTGCCTGGCACACAACTGGGCTCAATAGCTGTTTACGGAGTAATTGGCTGAATGGCTGGGCCAGGGAGTGAGTTAAATGTTCCTGTCAACTGAGGGAATGGGGGGGGGGGGGAGGAATATTTCCTTCCTGCGAAGAAAGAAATGAGCAAGCGAGAGTCACATGAACAAAGAACAACTTAACTTAGCTCTGTTTTGTCTTAAGCAAGGAATATAAAGCATTTTATCGATCTGCCTTTTAAATTAAGAACAGTAAACGTACAGCCATTCGATAAATAAAACATAATAAAAACACTTGGGTTCCAAAGCATGGCTAATTAAGGGAGACAAACAGAGAGAACAAAGTGGGAGCCAGGAGGGGAAATGAGAGGCAGGCAGGAGAGACCGGGACAGGGTCAGAGGCAGAGAGACCGAGGCTGTGAGACAAAGCAAAGCTGCCGTGGCGCTGAGTCGCAGAGACACAGCAAGAAACGCGAAGCCGCCTGGTAAACATATATGCACCCAATACAGGAGCACCCAAATACATAATAAAACTGCTGGAGGACATTAAGGGAGAGATTAATAGCAATACAATCATAGGATATTTTAATACCCCACTGTCACCTTCGGACAAATCATCTAAACAAAAAGTCATCAAAGAAACGTCAACCCTAAATGACGCACTAGACCAGATGGAATTAATCGCCATCTTCAGAACATTTCACCCCAAAGCCACAGAATATACATTCTTCTCAAGTGCACGTGGGTCATTTTCAAAGACAGACCACATGTTGGGACATAGGCAAAGTCTCTTCAAATTCAAGAAGATAGAAATCATATCAAGCATCTTCTCAGATCATAGTGGCATAAAATTGGAAATCAACTACATCCGGGGACTTCAGTGACTTCCCAGTGGATTTTAATTGCCTGCCAAAAGTAATACCAATATTTATAAGGGAACAAACACAGTTACTATAAATAAATACATTACTGACTCATTGAATTAATTAGTGTTTAATTACTTGAAATTACCATCAGTTACTACCAATTACTTGAACAAGGAATGCATTCTTCCTCCATTACGGATGGCAACTCCCAGGGTGAAATGCAGAGATCTCAGGTCCCATTAGCTCTCCCCTGGCCCTTCCCCCGCTGCTCCCCTCTTCTGTTCATTCATTCCCTCCCTCATCACATATTTACTGAGCACCTATGTTAGGCCAGACACTGAGGTACATCAGTGCATAAAAACAGACAAAGTTCCTGTCTTCATGAAGTTTACTATCACATGGGTGAAGATAAACAAGCAAAAATTACATAGTATTTTTCGCCCAGCCAGTGTGACTCAGTGGTTGAGCGTTGACCTAGAAACCAGGAAGTCATGGCTCGATTCCCACTTAGGGCACATGCCTCTTGGGTTGCAGACCCAATCCTCAGTAGGGGGTATGTAGGAGGCAGCTGATCAATGGTTCTCTCTCTCTCTCTCTCTTTCTTCTCTCTCTGAAATCAATAAAGATATATTATAAAAATTATATGGCATTTTAGGAGGTGATGAGTGGGATACAGAAAAATAAGCAGAGATGAGGTACAGGGAGTGGACGTGACATTTAAATAGTGCAGTCATTGGGGATGAGCTGCCTACCTTCCGTTTGCCCCTCCGCACCCCCTCCCCACCCTTCTCCGCCGGTCCTGGGCCTGGGGAGAAGGGCCTCCTGAGCTGCATCACCCAGGCACCCTGCTCTCTGGCTCTGTAAGTCCGCCAGCACCTCGCTGGCTGCATCCCTCTCAAGTTGTCCTTTCCGCTCCGTCCTTTTTGCCTCCAGGATTTTTGTAACAGCTGCTGCTCTCCAACCCAGCCTCCCTACCCATTGTCTGGCCTTGAGATGGTCCTCGCCTCTCACTGTGAACAGCTTAGGGGTCCTGAATATTCCTTGTGGTTTCCAAACACCCTGCCCGCCTCTCTGTAAACTACCCTCACGGGTCGGAATTTACGTGTGCAGTCTGTTTTCTGCTGGGGCCTGGCAAACCGAGGGGGTTCCACTGATAAGGTGACATCTGAAGGAGGTGAAGGAACAAGACACGCGGCTTTCTGGGAGGGAAGTTTCCCAGGCACAGAGAACCGCAAGCGCAAACCGGGAAGATGGGACTGTGAGTGGCGTCTTTGTGGCGGGAGCAGAGCGAGTGAGGGGGCGAGTGACAGAGACACAGTCAGGGGAAGGCAGGAGGCTAGGGCCTGGCAGGCGGTTTAAGGAGTTTGGATTTTTCTGTGAGCAAGACCGGGGCCCTGCAGCACTTGGAGCAGTGGAGTGACTTGGGGGGACACGTTTGAAGGGGGCACGCCGGCGGCTGTGCGGAGAACCCACTGTGACGGGAAGGAAGACCACATTGACTGTTACAGTCAGCCAGGCAGGGGCTTGGACCAGGAGGGGAAGAGTGGGGGCGTGAGACACAGCCGCCTCCCAGACATATTTTGAAGTAGAGCTAATGGATTGGACTGAGAAAGCAAAAAAGAGAGGCATTGTGGACGGCGCCAGGGATTTAGTCTGAGCAGCTGGGGGATTTACTACGATGGGAGACATCCGGAGAAGCAGGTTTGGGGGTAGGTCCAGAGCTCAAATTGGAGCACGTTACGTAAGGGCGTAGCCTGGAACAGCGATTTTCAACCGTGTGCCGCAAGAACACGAGACGCCGGACTGTTTCGTCAGGGGCGCTGACCTCTTTTCCCTCCGATTGTCAACTAACAACAGCCAACACAATAGCTGCCTGGTGTGAATGAATCAAAATTATACCTTTTTTTTGTAATATCTGAAAAAAATATTTTTTTGGTGTGCTGCAGAATTTTGGTAATTAATGTGCCATGAGATGAAAAGTTTGAAAATTGCTGACCTAGAATGTGGGAAAACGGTGTCCCAGGTATTGGCAGGTTAACTTGCCTCCCTCCCCCCCACCACCCCCAAACACAGGCAGCTCCTCCCTGCTGAGCAGAAACATTCCAATTCCTTTCCTGCCTTCTCCTCCCTCCTCCCCTCCCCACCCCACCACGCCCAGCCTCTCCTGCTCCCCACTTAAGGGCAGAGTGCTCCCATCTGGGTATGCCTGGAGCCTGAGAGGAGATGAACTAGGGAAGCCGGACAATCCTCTCCTGGGTGCAGTGGAGGAGGAGGGAGGCTGCTGCCAAAAAAAAAAAAAAAGTGGATGAGAGTAACCCCAATCTCACTTGGGTCAGAGCAATCAAAATGTAATTGGGTTTGTGAATAACTAATGTTTACACTGATGTCGTCCTAATAGGACGATGAGACCTGGAGATGTGACTTTGCTGTCTGCTCAGGGAGAACGCGTTTCCAGAGCCTCTGAGTCAGGCAGCGGGACGCGGAGGGAGGGTCCCTGTCCTGGATGGGAGGGCTAGGAAGCCCCCCGAGACCTGGGGCACGAGGGAAGCAGGCTCACCCTGCAATAATGATCATTATAATCATCCTCTTATGCTCAATACCTGGCGCACTGAGCATGTACATTACCTGTGCTAAGTGTCCAACTCTGTTATCCCTACCATACCCTGAGAGGCGAGTTTTGCTGTCCCCGCCTTATAGGTAAGGCTACTGAGGCAGGGGGAGGCGCGGGACTGCCTCTGGGCCTCTCATCTGGTCAGCGGCACAGAGGAGTCCAAGGTCAAGTCTACCTAGAGCCAAGCTCCTCTCAGGACCCCACTCTCTCTCCACAGAACCAGGGAAGGCAGACCAAAAGGATGCTTCCTCTTGCCGGAGTTAGGAATGGAGGTAGAAATAGCCATACAATTTCTAATTATCTTGTTTCTCTGAGCCACGCTAAAGTGGGAAATGAAGCCAGGATGGTAATTACCTTCCTGGTGGTGATAAAGGTGATGCTGGCGGTGGTTGGGATGCTGGCTGCGACCGAGCAGGTGATGTCACCAATGACAGGGTCAGTCTTACCGGTGGCGGCAGTGCCCGGGTGGTGGGAGGGGCGATGCCCTGAGTCGGCGTGGGGATGTTGCTAGTGATCCTTTTGGCGCCGCCAGCTTAGCTGTGACGGGGAGAGTGATGTCCGTCCCTGTGGTCCTGGCGATGCTGCGAGACCCTCTGGGAAGCTGGACTCAGGCTGGCCGCACTGCTGGTGTCTTGCCCCACCCCCCACCAGGAGAGCCCCTCTCTCCCTCCCAACCTCAGCGAAGGGGCTTAGGGTCTCCTGTAGAACCAGCTTTATTGCATTCCTTGTTCTGGACAGTGTAAGTGATGGCCCTGTCTCTCCAGAGAAACAAATGTGATAAATAACCAGGGAGGACAAGCGGGAGGAGGTGGCCCAGCCACCAGAAGTCATAAGTCTCTGTCCAGCCATGTGGCAGGCTCATTACAGAAAGCTCCGGGGCTGTACCGGGCTGCCTGGCCCGGGGCTCGGGAGAGTCCCCCATGCGGAGCTCCCAGCTCTGATGGCTCTCAGATCATGGGCTCTCCACCCCCCCCCCCCAGCCCTTCCCTGCACGCCGGGCCGGGCGTGCTCAACCCACCCTGCAGCTGTGTCCAGGGGCGTGTCCATTTCCTCCCATCCCCCAAAAATCCAAGGAGGCATTTAATGAAGGTTTTCCAAATGCCCTTGGAAACAGGGTGGGCAAATATGAGCTGGTCATATTTGCAGTTATATGCGTTGGATTGCAGCAAACCCACAAAGGCTGGCTTCAGCTCTGGTACTTACAAGTCACATGACCTTGGGAATTCGCTTAACCTCTCCTCACTTGCAAAATAGAGAGGATAGAATAAAAATAATGTGAGATGACAAATGTAAGCTCCTGATTATAATAGTAATAGTTTGTGTGCCTTCTCTAAGCCTGGTAAGGGTCTTAGCATAAATTATTTAATTCACACACGGGTGCTGTGTGCTTATGTACTATCCTATTCCTCTTTTAAAGATAAGGAACTGAAGCACAAAGATTGTAATTAACTTGTCCAATGACACGTTGCTAGTAAGTGGTGAAATTGGCATTTAAACCCAAGTAATCTGACATCAGAGCCTTTTACCAACAGATTGCCACTCTAGCATACATCGGGCACTCAACGATGCACATTTATTGAGCAGCTACTATATTAAGCCAGACTGTTGGGGTCCTTCCAACTCCAAGACATACATGAAATTTGCATGGAATATACATGTAATAAACTACTCTCTTATTTAAACCTCAGGAAACCCTGTAAAATGGGTATTATTATCTTTGCTAGAGGCCCAGGGCATGAATTAATGCACCAGTGGGGTCCCTCGGCCTGGCCTGTGGGATCGGGCCAAAACTGGCTCTCCGACATCCCCCAAGGGGTCCCAGATTGTGAGAAGGTGCAGGCCAGGCTAAGGAACCCCACTGGTGCATGATAATGGCCAGGGAGGTAGGTGGGAGGTTGGCCAGCTGGGGAGGGACCACGGGAGGACTCTAAAGTGTGTCAGGCCCCTCTTGCTTAGTTCCGATTGGCCGGACCCCAGCAGCAAGCTAACCTACCAGTCAGAGCGTCTGGCCCCTGGTGGTCGGTGCACGTCATAGCGAGCAGTTGAACAGCCTTAGTATATCATTAGCATGTTACACTTTGATTGATTGAAAGGTCGACCTGATGACTGGACACTTAGCATATTGGGCTTTTATTATATAGGATTTCCTTGAGTAGAGAATAGATGCTTAGAAAGGCTAAGTTATTCAAAATGACACAGTCAGAAGCGGTGAGGCCAGTGCTCAAGCTCTGGATTTCTGACAAGTAACCTCAAAGTTTCCATCAAGTCTGTTGGGGGTATCCCTTTTGCCCTGTTCCCTTCAACATGTGGTTTCTGCCTCCTTTCGCCTTTCCCACCCTCACCACTTTTTAATCAGCCAGCCTGGCAGCTTGATTACAAACGATGACAATTGGCTTCCCCAGCCCCTCCCTGGCGTGGCTCCTCACTAAAAGGACACTCATTCCCTCCCAGTTGTCTCCTGGGATCAAATACACTCATTTGCAAAAATAATTGGCTGAGATTAAGAGCAGAGTCAGTGCACATCCAGAATATATAAAAAAAAGAAACTACTAGAAATCAATAAGTAAAAGGCAGACAGCCCAATAGAAAAATGAGCAAAAGATTTAAACAGACACTTCACAAAAGAGGCCAGCCAAATGGCCAATAAGCCCATGAAAAGGTGCACTCCACATCATTAGTCATCAGGAGATGCAAATTCAATGAGACCACTTCACACCCACAGAAGGGAGAAGATGAAAAGGATGGACAATACCAAACGTTAGTGAGGATGCTCGTGTATTTCTTTCGGGAGTTTAAGAATGGTACAACTGCTTTGCAAAAACCGTCTGGCAAAATCAACAAAATGCATACATCATGACCCAGAGGCTTCACTCTTAAAGACGGACTCGAATTGTGAGTACACATGTGCAGTGTGCACCAAATCATAAACAGAATGTGCAGAGCTGGGCTGTTCATAGTCGCCCCCTCTGGAAGCAGCGCCAATCCTCGGCCGTACAATGGGTAAATAAATCGTGCTAGATTCATTTACTGGAATATTGTGCAACCGTGAGAGTGAATATATAAAACTGCATACCAGGTGGGCGAATCCCACATGTAATGTTGGGCAAAGACGCTAGAAGCAAAAGAACACACAGCCCCTACGATTCCATTCATACCAAGTTCAAAGGTGGGAGGCGCCATTCTGTGGTGTTAGAAGTGACAGGGGGTGGTGCACGGAAGGAAAAATGGGGGGTCTCAGGGGACGGGTGTTGTTATTTCTTGATCTGGGTGCTGATGACATGGTGTGTCCCATGTGAAAAGGTGCTATACACTTAGGATATGGGCCTTTTCTGAATGCGTGCCTCAATGAAAAGTGAAAAGAGATCTTGTGAAAAGAGCGGTGTCAGTGGCTGGAGAGCTGAGTCCACTCCTCTTCTCTTCGCAGGGCTGCCAGGCTGAGAAAGGGAACTGTGTGCCTGGGCTTCACGGAGGGAGGTGACAAGGCAACTTACGATGTCCTTGTGAACAAGATGAACTAATACGGCCGGGTGACCCTGTAATTAGGTGGATTGAGCCTCTGTCCCCAAAGGGTGCCAATTACGGAATAAGTGTCCACCTGCAGGGAAACTTCCAATGCCTCCAGGCTCTGTCCTTGTCCTGGGCAGTCCAATGCTGTTACCCAGACTGCAATGAAGACATAACCGGCAGGCTTATCACATTCACGGATGACATGAAGCCGGAGGGAGAGGAAGGACAGGCCACGATCCAAAATGATTTTGGCAGGATGGCCAAGTAGAGCAAATCTAATAAGATGAAATTGAGTCAAGGATCTGTGGAAGGCCCTGCCGAGCTAAGTTGGTGGGAACAGGGTGGGGTGGGAGTCATGACTTGACAAGCGCAGCTCTGCAGGTGGAGGGCGTGCACTCCCCAAGGGCAGGGACCCTCCTGTTTTATCTCTGATCCCTCCGGTCTACCTCAGGCCCAGCACAGATGAAGCACTCAGAAAGAGTTGCCAAATTAATTCTGAATGAAAGATGGGGCAGTGCCTGGGTGTGACCCCCGGCCCCGGGCTGTGGGAGGGAATCCGTGGCTGTGCAGACCTGGATGTCTGCTCTGGCAGGTGATGTCAGCAGCCTACGCTCAGTTCTGGACCCTTTGAAAGGGATGCACTAGTAGGCAAACTGCCTCCGGGGCAGAAAGGAACCAGGGACCTGTCTTTGAGGAACAAGGCACTGACCTGTTTAACCAGCAAAAGGGAAGCCTGGTCGTGGGACCTCAAAAGCCGGCAGGGCTGCCCTGCCCTTTGAGGACTCAGAGTCATCGGGCAGAGATGGATTCCCCTCCCCCACCCCTACTTCACACCCGTCCCCCCCCCCCAACTGATGGTGCTTCTGCTTCAGGGCCCCTCACTTTCAGGGTCCCTTCCAAGATTCTCAGAGGGGAGTAGGCAAAAGTATTCACATGGTCACCTGGCTTTGTCGAATTTGCAGATGCAGATACTTTAACCCTGGTCAGTTAAGATCCCTGTCTCTTTCTACTCTGACTTCCCTTCTTCACACTTTCCCTCAGTTGGGTGGCCCTGGGCATTGATGGGGTCCAGCTCACAGGGAACTAAGCAAGGGACCCATTCAGGTTGGGTGTGGTGGACATGTTTATGTGATTCGGAGTCACTTCCACGTTACAGCGGCATGATGGCTAGCCACCCTGGCCCAGGGGCGACATTCAGGGACACTCCTACCATCCGCTGTGCTGACTCCCCCGGCTCCGGCCACAAAGGGGCAGAGTCAGAGGGGCGGGTCCGTGTGTGTGCCCTGCAAGGCTGGCGCTAGAAGCACGCGGATAATGGCGAAGAAATCAAGTGAGGAATGCATGGAACCAAAAGCAAACAAAGGAAACCCCGCAGGGCAGTCCTGCACAAGGAATCCCTCTTTCTCCACGGCCCTGAGGCCCGGGGCTGGGACCTAGGGGCGAGGTGGGGGCCCCACACAAGTGTACGCTTCCTAATAGAGCCACGCAAAGGTCACCCCGTGTTTCACTCTGCGCCTTCTCCGTGCCGGCATCTGCTTGGGTCGGGAGTGTGGCTGGAGCGAGCTTCCTGTCTCTCGGAGGTGGTTAAGCACAGGCTGGCCACCACCTCGCAGGGATTTTGTCTGGGAAAATCCAAGAACCATACAGACAGGTTTACATTCTCTGACCCCGAGATTCCAGAGTTCTGGCCAGTTCGCTCAGGAGGGAAACCCCTGGTCAGTACGATTCAAGGGCAACCATTTATCTTCTCATGCCCCTTGACTCCATGGAATAGCTCAACTTTGAGGGCTTTATTTTTTAATGTATTTTTAAAAATGTTTTGACAAAAGATGCATTTACCATCTTAATCATTTTTTAAGTGTACAATTCAGTAGTTTTAAGTATATTCCTATAATTGTGTAAACAGCCTCTAGGACTTTTTCACCCGGGGAAACTGAAACTCTGTGCCCATTAACCAACTGCTCCCCTCATCCCCTCCCCCAGGCCCTGGCGATCACCATCCTGCTTCCTGCTTCTGAGCTTGACATTCCTGACACCTCTGTAAGTGAAATCATATAGTGTTTTGTCTTTTTGAGACAGTGTAGGGCTTTTATTTTTGCAATGTTTAAAATGAGGCACAATTTACATACAATGAAATGCATAAAACTTTAGTGTGAAGCTCGGTGACTTTTACCTATTCATACATGGGTGTTATCACCACGGAAATGAAAATACGGCCCTCCCAGGGTGCCCTGGGCCCTCCGCTACCTCCGCCCCAAGGTAACCACTGTTCTGATTGCTGCCAAAGTTGTTTATAGAAGAACACACGCTGAGCTTGGCATCGAAAGGCCCAAGAAATGGACAATAATTAATTATTCCCCTTATTAACAGTGTCACTTTAAGCAAGCAATTCCTCAGCTGTAAAACAGGGGTGCTGAATTACAACACAGGCTGCTGTAGGCGGATCGGATAAAGTGGGTTATGAGAGAGAGCCCAGAAGAGACTCAGTAGCTGTTGGTTGATCATGAATGCCCTCCCCTCACACGGGTGCCACAATAGGGTGACAAGGAAAGGACACTAGCCAATGGGTGTAACGAGGGGAGTCCTAGGCTATGGAGGACTTTGAGGATGAAGGTCTGTGGGGGATGGCGGGGAGTATCTCCACTGCTAGATATCTCTGACCCAACCAGCTGAGCTCCTAGCCACAAACCTGGGTCCACAAACCCATGTGCACCCTGCTGGTCTGGCCACACTGGACTCTACGTCCCCCAAGCCCTGGGCCCGCGGCTGCATTGCTCACCGTTGTTCTCCGGGGTAAGCAGGCCTCACAATTACTGGGAGGATTGCTGAAAGCAGAGCTGGCTGGGCCCCACCCCCAGAGTTTCTGATTTAGGGTCTCTGGGACCAAGCTTTTCTGTTCATTTCCCAGATGCTGCCGGTTTGGAGACAGACTTTGGGAATCACCACCGGTGCAGCAAAACCTGCTGAGTCCTTGCCCAGAAGCCCTGCACCCAGGCAGGTGCACCGCCCCTCGGCCGCTGGGCCTGCGAATGGCTCCCAGCTGCCTCGGTTGATGGGTTGATGGGCAGCTCCTTGTCCTGGAGGTGACCCACCCCCCATATTCCACAGCCAATGACTGATGGATGAAGGGGAGGGGGGCCAGCCCTCCTCTCAAAGGGGAGACATTTTGCAGTTTGGATAAAGCTCCAGAGCTCCCTGCAGATCAGGCCAAGGTCAGCTGTTAGCTGAGACCACATTCTTGCTCAGCTCCCGCCTCAGAGTGAACATTTGTGTTCCCCCTTCCCATTCATATGTTAAAGCCCGAATCCCCGTGTGCTGGTGTTTGGAAGGGGGCCTTTGGGAGGGAATTAGGGTTAGATTAGGTCCTGAGCGTGAGACCCTCATAATTGGGTTGGTGCCCTTATAAGGAGAGAGAGAGAGACAGAGAGAGAGAGAGAGAGACAGAGAGAGACAGAGACAGACAGAGAGAGAGAGAGAGAGAGAGAGAGAGAGAGAGAGAGAGAGAGACTGAGGAAAGGCCCAGTGAGTCTGCAAGCCAAGAAGCCTAATGGGTCAGCACCTTGGCCTTGGACTTTCCAGCCTCCAGAACTGTGAGAAATAAATGTCTGTTGTCTAAGCCGCCCGTCTGCGGCATTCTTAGAGCAGCTCAGACAGACTAAGACGTCTCCCTTCCCTCCTGAAAAGCCAGCACCCCCTAATGAACCACGCCTGTCTGAACCCCTGCCCCAGGCTCTGCGTTCAGGGCCTCTGACCCCAGACACACTCACGGCAGGGCTCCACGCGCTGTGGAATGAGTGCTCACGCACCCCGTCCCCACCTCCCCTGCCCCTCGCAGAGGACGACCCGGGTCCAGCCGCTGAGCTTGGCAGGGCCTCCCGGGCCTAACCTGGCGGAGGAGCTGCCATCTCTGCTGCGCTGCACCGGGAGAAGCTGCCCACGCCGCCCGGGCTCCGGTGGGCTGACTAATTAATTACCGCCAGCGCGGCAAGAGGAGGCAGCCGGCGTGACAGCTCCGGGCTGCTGGCGGCGCCCGTGGCGCCCCTCCCAGCTCCTCTTGGCAGGTGAGGTCTTCATTTCCCAGCACTTGGCAGGGTCGGGCCTGGGAAGGGTGGGACTGAATGCAGGGGGTTGGGGATGTAGTTGGGGAGCAAGGTCGTTTCTTAGGCATCTGCACCCCCGTCTAGGGTCTCTCACACAGAACTAATCCCACTATCTAGATAGAGAAACTGAGACCTAGCGGGCACAGAAATTTACCCAGGGGCACAGATTTAGTGTGGGGGGGGGGGCGGCGTGGGCGGGGGTGACACCCCAGGCCCTCTGCCACCCAACCTGACTTTGGCTTGCTTTGGATGGTAAGGCAGGGGGGCCAGATTTCTGGCAACTTCTCTCTTTTCTCCTCCCTGCTGCAAACCTTCGCCATCAGCAGGTGCTTCCCAGCCTGAGACAGGCCAGGAAGGAGACAGACTCCGAGAGAGAAAGGTCCAGGTCCTCTGCGGGAGGGGCGGGCAGGAGGAGGCTCTGTCTCCAGCTCTCCGAGTCCCTGTGGGGCTCCCCACCCCACCTCCACTCCCCGCCCCATCCTCCCCTTCCTGAGGCCTGACCTGGGCTGGTAGCTGCTGGGCTGATAGGAATGACAGCCGCTTCCGTGATTCATCGTGGCACCATCACGGAGAGGGGACCAGGGAGTGGGGCAGGGAGAAGGGAAGACCCTTCAGCAAGGTGAGGGTGTGGGCGGGAGTTTTCCAGGGGGCCCCTCCTCTGGGGTCTTCTCTGTGGCCCCCGCACAGCTCTGCTGCGCTTGTAAGCCTGGCCAGGAGCCCCCGGGGCTGTCCGCTCCCTGAGGGAGAAATGGGGATTCGCCTCTCTGTGCCTCGGTTTCCCCATCTCTCAAGTGGGAACAGTTAGGAGCTTCTGCTCAGGAGCAGTTGGGAAGCCCTAACGCGTTAATACACGCAGAGCCATTCGAGCTGCGTCGGTGTGTGGGAAGCGCTGCAAGCAGAGCTATTAGTAAATCGCATCAAATGTAAGCGGCCATGGCTTGGATGCACCACGACTCTATGCGCCTCTAAGAAAAGTAAAACACTGCTGAAGATAACTGCGCCCTTCGCTGCTTATAAGACACGTCTCAATTTCAGCAATGTTAAGATTGTGGGAGAAATGTGCTGTTTGGAAGGGTGAATGTGGCATTATTCTCATTCGTATCCTCCCTAACTGGAGCACTTAGCCCGGGCCCAGCTGCAGGGCAGGGGCTGAACAAACACTTGTGGAGTCAATGACTGAGCGGCAGGTCAGCACCCAAGCACCTGTGAGGAAGGTAGGGGGAGCCCCGCCCCCCTCTGACAGCCCCGCCCACACCGTCCTCCACTCTGGCCCTCAGGTCCCACAATGTGGAGCCTTCCAGGTTCTTTCAGAAAAGAAACCTTTTCAGTTTCTGCCTCTCCCCTTCACCCAAAGCCCTTGGCCTGACACAGCTCCCAACAGGTTATCTGGGTAAACTGATTAATGCCCCCCACACCCACCTAACGGTGCCCAACCCAAATAAAGCACGCCTTCTCTGTGGGACCCTCAAGAGTGACCCAGGACTTACTGGCTCTTAAAATGACTGCAGAGGAATGCCGGGGGAGGGGTGATGGTGGTGGTGTGTGTGGAGGGGGTGGAAGGAAGGGGACCAATGTGTGTGTACTTCCCTCTCCTTCCCCCCAATGTCCCGTTCCCCCCCCCCCCCCCCCCCGTCTGCCCAGTCCCCAAAAAAGAGGTTCCAATCCCAGCTGACATTAGCTGTGTCAATGACCTTGGTCATGTAACAATTTCTTGGTCCTGTTACCAGGAAACCCCCGGTTGGGCTTGTCGCTGTGACCAATAACGAAGGCGGAATTGAATCATGTGAGTCATTTACAGAGAAAGCCAGCCAACCAAGGAGACAGGGTGCTTACAGAATCAAATCCTGCCTCCCAACAAGGGGCAGGGGACAGGAGTGTGAAGGTGAATGGGCCGGGGTGAGGAATGCGTGCAGGCTTGCGGTCCTGCAGAGGTCTGCTGTTGTAATTAGTCATCAGGCGATGAGGCGATGCTGGCAAGATGATGTTTTGGCTCCTGGTGGGTTGGCCTGACCGTGCTTATAAGTTCTGCTTGCTGGATCCACAGCTGAGTCACCTCCTCAATTGCTTGGCACAATTCTTGACAGGAAACTTTAAGAGAAACTTAGCCCCCTGTTCACATACTAGTAAGTATATGTATGTGTTCTAAGGTTTAAAATAATATGATTACTTTTCAGACTAATTCAGGTGCTCTGTCTATTAGATCAGTGTTTCCCAAAGTGTGGTACGCGTACCCCCAGGGGTACGGGAAGAGTTTGGTGGGGGTACGCATTGCACCGGAGTTTGGTGGGGATATGCACTGCACCGTGCTTAGCCGCACCTAATTCTACGTTCTCATGAGTCAAGTCAAGACAGTCTTGTGATGCGTGAGATGGTCTGGTGTGCAAATAAATGTTATTTATAATATAACTTTTATTTATATTTTATTATGAATAATTTTATTTTTCATTTATTATTATTTTGTGTATGTACCAAAAAAAGGAAAAATAAATATATTTTGATTGTTATTAAAATACATACTTTTTTTGACAAGGGGTACTCAGCGTTATGAAAATTATAGAAGGGGTACACATACTATGTCAAAAGTTTGGAAAACACTATTAGATTATAAGTCCCCCTATCAGAACCTCAGTTTCCCCCACCTGTCAAATGGGGGGTAACAGTTGTAGTTCCCTCCCTACACCTGGTGAGAGGGTGAAATAAAGCAACATGTTCACTTCCTTCCTCAGCCTCTCCCCTCCCTCACCTGCTTCTTATCTCCCCTCCTACCCCTCTCTCGCCCTGGCCTATAGCATACTTAATGCCAACAGCAATTAATTTTCCTTCAGCCACTAAGATGCACTTTGGTCCTGGGGGGAGAGGGAGGGAGCCTGGGCTGGGGGCAGCCGAGCCGCGCTTGGTGAGAGGCCTTCCTCACACAGGGAACCTGCACTCTGGCTGTTGCCATAAAGATTTAATTTATGTCTTAATGGGCCTCAGCCTCCTCCGTAAAAGCCCTAAGTGCCTTTTTATTTAAAAAAAAGAAAAGGTTGCTGATTGTGTTTGCTGCTTCCTGGGGGGTGGCAAGCAAAAGAGGGAGAGAGGGGGGAGATCAGGGAGAAGAGGGAGCGTGCAGGCCCAGGATGTCAGATTCTGCTCTCCCCCTGAGCCCCCTTGCCTGGGTCCCTCCCCCCACACCCACCTATCAGTGGGCACCATATATATTCTGGTGCCAACCCTGTTTCTCTGGGTACCAGCCTCCCCTGCCCCCAACCCCCCTACCCCGCCCCAGAACAGAGATTGTTGGGATGTAGCCATTTGACTCAATCCAACCAACAATTCCCACTGGTCCGAACCACCCTGTGTGAAGATCTGGCCGGGCCCCTGGGTTTTCAGGGAGCAGCAGAGGGAGGGGAGAAGGAGGAGAGGTTGAAAGCTTAGCTGGCCATCCCAGGGGCATGTAGCCCATGGCCCCTCCCTCTCCCCTTCCCCCCCCCCCCCCCAGGGCCTTCAAAGGCCTGCCACAGAGTCAGGAGCTAAGCCTCTGCCTCCACCGCCTCTACGGCTCTGGTTCCCCCCAGAATTTCTCTTAGGGCCGTTTGCGTCTTCTGTAGTTGAGAAACAAACATCAGTATGGGAGGCAGATGGGTGCAGGGACTGCTAGGGGCCCCAAGTGTGGTGCTCAGGCCTCCCAGCTGGGACGTGCCAGTTCCCAACACTGAACTCCCAAACCACTGACTCTTATTACCAAGATCTCTGCTTCCAACAGACAGTGTTCCTGGCTTTTTACAGTAAAAATCAATTACCGCTCATCTATGGTATCAGAATGGATTCAGATTTTCAACCAAGTAGAAGCTAGAAGATAATGAAACAATACATTCTAAATTCTGAGGGACTTGTCTTTCTATCCAAAGTTACATATCCAGCAAATTACAACCAAAGGGAAAGTGATCACACATCTGTTTCCCTAGAAAGGGATTCTCCAGTGCTCCAACCCTGTCATTGACCAGCTGCTTCCCGGCACGCCCCCTGCTGGGTATTGAGCCTGAAACCTGAGCATGTGTCCTTGACTGGAATTGAGCCTGGGACCCTCAGGCCAATGCTCTATCCACTGAGCCAAACCGGCTAGGGCCCGATTCTGTCTTTATTAGAAATACTGATATCTGGCCTCACGGTTGCTTTAGTTTTCTATTGCTACTGAATCAAATTACCACCAATTTAGTGGCTTAAAAGAACACAAATTTATTATTTTACATTTCTGTAGCATGGAGTCTGACACCAGTCTCATTGAGCTAACACCAAGGTGTCTGCAGAACATCATTCGTTTCTGGAGGAGAGAATCTCTTTCCTCACCCCTAGGGGTATAAGATTTAGCCTTTTTCCAGCTCGTAGAAGCTGCCAGCATTCCATGGCTCATAGCCCCATTCCATTTTCAAAGCCAGCAGCATACACAACACATCACGTCACATCACGTCACGTCACATCACATCACATCACATCACAATGTCCCTACACGTCCCTACCTTTCCTTCCCTGGTTCTGGCTCTTCTGCTTCTTCCACCTCTTTAAGGACCCCTGTGATTACAGTGGTCCCATCTGGACAATCCAGGATAATCTCCCTATTTTAAGGTCAGTTGATCAACAATCCTAATTCCACTTCCCCTTTGCCATATAACGTATTCACAAATTCCAGGGTTTAGGACATGAACAGGCCTCTTTGGTGGGAGGGTCGGGGAAGCATTATTCTGCCCATGACAATCATGGATTTTGTTTTGTATTAACTGCTTTTTATTTTATTTTTTTAATATATTTTTTATTGATTTCAAAGAGGAAGGGAAAGGGAGAAAGAGAGAGAGAGAGAGAGAGAGAGAGAGAGAGAGAGAGAGAGGAACATCCATGATGAAAGAGAATCATCGATCGGCTGCCTCCTGCACGTCCCACTCGGGATCAAGCCCACAACCCAAGCACATGCCCTTGATTGGAATCAAACCTGGGACCCCTCAGTCCCCAGGCCGACGCTCTATCCACTGAGCCAAACCAGCCAGGGCATAAGGGCTTTTTTTAAAAATATATTACATGAAAATATTTCCCTTGATTACTGAGTGTTTTGGGTGCCCCTTAAATGTTATGCCTGAGCTGAGGGAGGCATTCTCACCCAGGTCCCACCTATTTTTCCTTCTGTGCCCATGCCTTCCAACCTCAGGCACACTGGGCTGCAGGCTGCCCAGCATCCAAACCTTTTCTGCAGGCCCCTTCCCAGCTATAAACTCCTCTGCTCCAGCTTGCGAGATGGGGGCTCACGTTGCTGAGTCAGAGAAGAGAAGTTGTTCAACTTCTCCTGGGCCCCGGGGAGGAGCCGAGCCCCAGCTCCTACACACCTGATCCCCCCTTGGGGCTGCGGAGATAGTCAGCCTTTCAGCCTGGCAGCGAGCAGAGAGGATTGAGGCTGGAGGTGGGGGAGCAGATCAGAGAGATGAAAGAGAATCTGGTGCTGCCTGAAGGTCAGGGGCGGCCGGCAGTGTCCGGGCCACCCAGGGGAGGGGTGCTAGAAAGCTGATGCTCACACACCTGAGCGGCAGGGCCTGGGAGGTGGGGGTCTGAGTCCCAGCCATTCTAGCAATGTCACAAAGGACACTGCTGGGGGTGGGGTGGAGAAAAAGAGGGGGAAATGAGGGTCTCCATCCCAGAGGTTGGGGGGAAGGGGAGAGGCCAAAACTGCAGGCTGTGTGTGACGGAGCTCTCCCAGGCAGAGTTCCGGATGTAGAAAGGCAGATAACATGCACACTACACATACAACATACAAAGCAATCCTCGTGGGAGGCTGTGCACGCAAGACCTCGCCCTTGCACTGCTTCTTAAAGTCCCCAGAGCCCTGAAAGGTTCTTCTCTGGTGCTCACCACAACCTGGGAGGCAGGCGGGAGAGTCCCCATTTTGTAGACAAGAGTCCCCACTGCCCCAGATCTCCCAGGTCCCTCCTGAGAAACTAGAGGTCCCTGGGTCAGAGAAAGGACAAACACCACCACTGTCACCCGACAACATGTGGCTCCAAGTGTTACATGTGGGGCAATGCCACCCGGAGCTCATCCTCCTAGAGTCAGCCCTTCACTGTCCTCAGAGGAGCCAGCAGGCGGATGTTAGGGGCCCACCCCCTGCTGTCCTCCGTGCACAACTGCCTAGTGCCCCTGTCCACCCCACAGAGGGTCAGACGGAAGGGTCCAGTGTCCCTGGTCTCAGGCCCCTGCACCCCGGCTCCTGGGGTGAAGATCAGGCCAGTTGCCCACCCCATGACCTCTGGGTCTCCCTCACTGCTGGGCTTCAGGCCCTCCCGCCTCCAATGGCCCAGGTGGTGCTCTGTGCAGGCCTGCTGACCTCCTCGCTGGCAGGGCACGGTGAGGAGGGGCTGTGGAGAGACGGCTTCCCTGAAGACATCCTGCCCACTGCCCGTGCCCACACACCACAGCTCCTAGACACGGCCAGGCCCGCAGCAGGGCCTTGGCCAGTATGGGTTAATTAACTCTCCTCTCGCCCCCTGCCGTGACTCCAGGAAGAATTCTCCCCTCAAACAGGTGCTGGGGCAGATCCGGGTGTTCAGAAAGCTGTGCCACCTCCTGGGTCCCGCCCACACGGGAAGGGCTCTCTGTCTGTCCAGCATGGCCTGGGGGAGGCAGGGGTTGGGCAAAGTGCCCTCTCAGGCTTCCCTCTACCTGCTCTCAGACACATACACACACACACACACACACACACACACACACACACACACACGCACACACACACCATCTGGGCTGGCTGGGTCCTCTGAACACATCGCATGAGAACCAGGTACAAACTAAGTGACTGAGGCACAAGGCATTGAAATTGGTACGTTCCCCATCAGGAGCTCTGAGGGCAGGTCACCGGGAATGACTCTGGAGATACCCAGAGGCGAGGCACAGGGAGGAGAGGCTGGGAGGCTGGGAGGAAGGATGGGGCAGAGAGGGGAGGAAAAGGAAGTCACACACCATGAAGGGGGAGGAGAGGAGATGGGAGCTGGAGCCAGAGAGCCGGCCTGGCCACCCCAGGAAAGGGCGGGCCAGTTTGCACAGGGATTTCTCTGAGCCTCTGGCTGCCTGAACCCTCACTGCCCAATGGGGGTCGCCAGGGAGGGGGCCCAGGAGGGTTGGCAAACTGAGGGGTTAGAGGGCCTCTCCTGGGCCCACAAAGACCCAACTGGCACTCCCCTGGGTCCAGTCAGAGATTTAGAGCACAGACCTGTCACCTCTTACTCCCAGGACCTAAGCTGTTGACACACAGCTAATCACTCAAGGTTTGCATATTATTTACATTCTCCTAGGGTCTGACAAAACCTCTGAAAGCACTCCGTAGAGGCCTCTGTCCCTGTTTCTCAGGTCTCCATCCCCATCCCTCTGTCCCCATGTCTCCTGGTCCTAGGGCCACAGGCTCTCTCTCCCTGCCCTGCTCTCCTCTCAGATCGGGGTGTCTTTCAACCTCAAGTGTTCAGCGGGAGCACCTGAGGGCAACGCAGAAGGGGTGACTGAGACCCATCTGGTGATTAATCCTCCTGCTAATGCAGGTTTCACTGTCACCAGGGCATTTTTAAAAAATATATTTGTATTGATTTCAGAGAGGAAGGGGGAGAGAAACAGAAACATCAGTGATGAGAGAGAATCATGGATCAGCTGCCTCCTGTTTGCCCCTACTGGGGATCAAGCCCGCAACCTGGGCTTGTGGCCTTGGCCAGAATCGAACCTAGGACCCTTCAGCCCACAGGCTGACACTCTATCCACTGAGCCAAACTAGCCAGGGCGTCACCAGGGCTTTTAAAGAAACTCAGGGAAGTCCTTTAGCTCCATCAGAGCTGTCTCCACCGTCAGACCTCTGGGGGCTCATTAGTGGCCCTTCACCTGGAAATTGGGGGCCCTCCTCCAACGGCTGTGGGAGGGGAAGAAAGCTTCCGGGGCCTCTAAGACCCAAGGCCACGAGCCAAACTGCAGCAGCCCCCACTGCTCCCGCCCCTACCACCACTCACCAGAGCCCCCAAATGGAGGGAGCCTACCCCTGAGAGAAGCAAGGTTCCAGCCTGGGGCGAGCCAGATTGGAGCCAGGTGTCCAGCCTCCCAGCGCTGGGTCCCCAGCCTCAGGTCTCCTCCGCTTCCTCCCCTAGCATTATAATTTGCCAGAATGGCTCACGGAACTCCAGAAACCCATTTACTCACGGGACTACCAGTTTATTAAAAAAATAAAAATAAAAAATTTAAAGGATACAGATCAGCAGCCAGATAAAAAGATACACAGGGTCCCAAACAAAGGAGATTCTGTCCTGTAGAGTCTGGGGCCACATTCTGGGTTCCCAACCTACTCGCTCTCAGAAACCCCAGCCTCTGGGTTTCTATAAAGGCTCCATTATGTGAGCACAATTGATTGAATCACTGACTATTGGTGATTGATCCAACCTCCATCCCCTCTTTGCTGCCCAGAGGTCTGGGAGCGGGACTAAAATTTCCAACTCTCCCGTCACATGGTTGGTTCTCCTGGCAACGAGCCCCCGTCCTTAAGTGCTTTCCCGAAGTCACCCTCTTAACATAAACTCAGGAGAAGTGGAAAGGTCATGAAAAACAACCTTTTATGTCTCTAAAGCCCATTTCAGAAACTGAGAACAAGAGAATAATTGCTCAGGAAAGTCCAAGGGTTTGGGGAGCTGTGAGCCAAGAGCCATGGACAAATACCAAATGCATTTCTTATAAATCACAACATCAAACTTCCCACGGTTATACTGCTCTTAATGTGTAGACCATAACAGGTACAAGAGTATTCATGAAGCTATATTCATAACTAGAGGCTCAGTGCATGAAATTTGTGCACTGGTAGGGGTCCCTAGGCCTGGCCAGCGATCAGGGCTGATGGGGCCTTCCTGTAGCTGGTCCTTCCTTCATTTTGAGCCGCCCCCTGGTGGCCAGTGCATATCATAGCGAGTGATAGAACCCCGGTCTCCTGGTATATATATATATATATATATATATATATATATACCCCCCCAAAGCTGAAACAACCCAGGTATCTATCAAGAGAAGAATGGTTGTATCCATCCATATGAGCATGACCAACAGACACAGACAATAGGGGGTGGGGGCATGTGCTGGGGGGTGGGAACAGGCAGAGAGAGGTCAATGTGGGGAAAGGAGACGTATATAAAACTTTCAACAATAAAGAATTTTTAAAAAGAGAGAAGAATGATTGAGTGAACTGTGGAGTACTCTACATCAATGAAAAATAATGAGCTACAGCTACAAACCATAGTGTGGACAAATCGCACAGGCGAAAGAAGCCAGATACAAAAGGGTATATACTACACGAGTCTACTGATACAACATTCACTCACTAACAAAACAAATCTGTGGTGCTGGAGGTCAGAATCATAGTCACCCGGAGGTAGTAGGGGTGGGGTGGGCATAGGCTGGGGTCCTGGCGTGAGGGGTTTCGGGGCTCTAGGAACGTTTTCTGTCTTGATCTAAGTGGTCGGTGTTCCCAAGAGTGTGTGCCTATGTTTGGGAGCAGAATTTCCCACCCTAAAACGTATCGCTTTGACGTCAGAATTGCTTAAAGCTGGTTGTTTTTGTGAAACCGAAGACCGGGCAGGTTCTTCTCTTTGCCTCCTCCCTCACTGCCCAAGAACGGAGAGGGAGCCTCCACCACAAAAGAGCTATTACCACAGGCAACTTTATTCAGTCAGAAGGACCTCTCTGTAAGACACGGCAAACATTTGTTTACCAAACATTTGCTCTTTGTCTCCACGTGAATCCTCTCCCTCCACTTTGAAGTCACACACTCCATCCCCTCTCCTTAGCTCTGGAGGCCATGTAAGCCTCCGCTGCCTGCCTGCCTGCCTGCCTGTGGGCCTCATGTTTGTCTGGAGCCCCTGTCCGAATGCAATTATCTGTGGTTTTTCTCCTGTTCATCTGTATCATGTTAATTTAATTCCTAGACCAGCCAGAACAGCCTGGAAGGGTAGAGAAAACAGCTTTCCTTCCCAATGATCAATATGGGAAACTCATCAAGCTACACCCTTAAGATGCTTCTCCATAAAAAAGAAAATAAACAAACAAGCGTGTAATATGCACTTGAGCCTTGAACGACACGGGGGTTAGGGACACTGACTGCCATGCAGTTAAAAATCTGTGACTCCCAAAAACACTTTGCTAATAGCCTGCTATTGACTGGAAGCCTTATGATAACACACATACTCAGTTAACACATGTTCTGTATGTTATGTGTATTATATACTGTATGCTTTTTAAAAATATATTTTATTGATTTTTTACAGAGAGGAAAGGAGAGGGATAGAGAGTTAGAAACATCGATGAGAGAGAATCATCGACCAGATGCCTCTTGCACACCTCCTACTGGGAATGTGCCCGCAACCCAGGTACATGCCCTTGACAGGAATCGAATCTGAGACACCCCCCCCCCGCCCCAGTTTGTAGGCTGGCGTTCTATCCACTGAGCCATACCGGTTTCAGCTACTGTATTCTTTTTTTTAAAAATATATTTTATTGATTTTTTACAGAGAGGAAGGGAGAAGAGAGAGATAGAGAGCTAGAAACATCGATGAGAGAGAGACATCGACCAGCTGCCTCCTGCACACCCCACACCAGGGATGTGCCCACAACCAGTGAACATGCCCCTGACTGGAATCAAACCTGGGACCTTTGCGGGACCAGAAGAAGCCCTCCCTCCCCGGCCTGGCTCTATCCACTGAGCCAAACCGGTTTCGGCCGGCTACTGTATTCTTATAATAAAATAAACTAGAGAAAAAATGTTATTAAGACAATCTTAAGGAAGATAAAAATACCTTTACAATATTGTACACTATTGTAAGTTTATGTTGTCTGTTTTAGGTGACAAGGTTCGTTTGCGAGTTTTTTCAAATTGCCCATTAAAAACGTCCACGTAGATGTGGAACCACGCGGTTCACACCAGTTTTGTTCAAGGGTCAACTGTGTATCTCTTAACAAGATACAGGGCCCAGACTGGCGTAGCCAGGCGAACTCTGCATCCTGGCAGGAAAGTGTGTGGGGCGGCAGACCCCAGCCCACTCTCCCTCGCTTTGGGGTGAGGCCCTGAGGCTTTGCACGGTGGGAGAGGTGCCTGCATCCCCTGCCCTGAAACCCCCCTCCAGGATGGGAAGGGGAAGTGAGCGGGAGGAAGAAATGGAGAGGAAGAAGGAAGAACAGGAAAGAGGGGGCGGCAAGGGGTGGGCAGGGGCATGCTTGCAGCGAGCCTCCTGAGGTTCTGACCTGGGTGGGATGAGTTCGTTCCTTGAGCACTTAGTCTCCCAGGGAGGAGGCGCGGGGCTGGCAGGAGCCCGGGAGCGGGAGAGCGGAGACGTCTCTGTGCATTTTGATGGGCATGGAGAGCACTTGCCCTGAGTGCTAGATGAGATGCCAGCGCATGCCCCAGCCGGGAGGGATCGGTGGCACGCTGGCAGATTTCCCGGAGGGCGGACTCCTGCCGGCTTGTGTGCCCAGACCAGTCACCCCCACAAGAGCAAGGAGCAGAGCCAGTGCCCACAGCCCAGGGCCAGGCTGCCCCCCCCAAGCCTGCAGCCCACCCCAGCCTGCCATCCCTCTGGTTTCTTTCCGTTCTTCTGTTCCTGTATTTCTGATCCCTCCCCTCTCTACGCCCTCTCCCTGTGTTCTTCCCTCCCCACCTCCCTGTCCCTGTCTCTCCATCTCCATCCTCACCTCTTCTCCTCTGCCCACCCCACCCCCGTTCCCCAGGCGTGTGGCTCCTCTCTAGCCCAATATAAATAACAGAAATTAATTTGTCAGCCAGCCAGCAGCAAGCTGAGGAGGAAAGCTGGTTGAAATAATTATTCTTGACTTAAGAAATCGGTTTTTTGATTCCTGAAGGCTAATGGAGTGAGAGCAGCACCTGGCCAGGCTGCGCTAATGGCGGACAGCGTGGGCCAGGCCGGGCCGGGCCGGGGAGGGCGGGCTTCTTCTGGTCCCACAATGAGCAGACCCCCCAACACACACACACACACACACACACACACACACACACACACACACACACACACCTCTATTTGAAAGGAAAACGAAGCACGAGAGGCACTCTCTGGGTGAAAGGAGTCACACACATGGCTTGGGGACAGGATTTTGCATCAGACATGCTCCCTCCAGCCCCTCTCCCCAGAGTCAAGGCCCCCCTCTCCCCGGAGCCCAGGCCCCCCTCTCCCCGGAGCCCAGGCCCCCCTCTCCCCGAGCCCAGGCCCCCTCTCAGAGGGAAAGCTCTCCCAGGCCAGCTGGAGCAGGTGCTGAGCGGAACGGGGAGGAACCTAATATTTACTAAGACTCTGCACTAGGCCAGCCACTGTGCTAGACCCCCGACTCATGAGGACGCATCAAATCCTTACAATCACCTGGAAATGAAGTCCGAGGGCACTCCCATTTCCCCACCAGAAAGCAGGGCATAAGCAACTTGTCTAAGGTCAAAGGTAAGAATCACAAGCTTCCTCACCCCAGCTGGGGCGGTGGAGCGGGGCGGGGCGGGGAGTGATGGGGTGGAGGATGCATCCATCCCTTAAATCCTTTTGTCCTGGCAAGAGAAACAAGGCACCCTCAAAGGGTTAATTGTAGGCATATAAATGAAGGGGCTCCTCACAGAGCTGTGACAGCTTTAAGGAAACTAATAAGAGGTGATGAAGCACCCAGGGCCAGTTACCACCCCAGGCATGAAGGGGGCAGGAGGGGCTGCCAAGGCTGTGGCCGTGGGAACTGGCCCACCCAACAGGAGCCTGGGTGTAGAATGCAGCCGACCAAACTGCCTGGGAGAGAGGGAGGGAGCCAAATACCCTGGCCCCTCCCCCTGCTGCTCTCAGACTGGCTGCTGGTGGCCCCCTTCGTCTGGGGGGGGGCAGCGAGAAGCCAGTGAACAGAGACCATAAGATGCAGGGGCAGGGGCCAGGCTTCCGGGGCACAAAGCGAAGGGGAACAGGGCAGCAAGGGGACCTGAAGGGAAGGGAGTGGAGTACCCAGCGGGGTCTCCAGGGCGCTCTGGGAAAGCACCAGCTGGATGGAACAGAGACTGGGGTGAGGAAGAGTCACCTCAGCCTTGGAACCAACTGCTATCTGATGGGAGACACACCAATTAGTGGGGTATCCTGGGGCCCAGACGTCAGTCTGGGAACCAAAGAAACCCAGCTAGAACCAGGACCCCAAGAAATGTCTGAGTAACCAGGAGAGGGTGAGTGGGCCCTGGAGCAGGGAGTCTGTCTACAAGTTTGGAGGAGAGAGAAGGAGAAGGAGTGGGTGGTCCCCAGTCACCAAGCTCTGACTTGAGAAGGGGTGAGTATGGTGACAGGGAGGGTACACAGCCTGCATCAAAGCACCCAGGCAAGAACAGGTGTCAGGGGAGAGGACAGGGGGGGCAGGGAGGGGGAAAGGGCAGAAGTCAGAAGTCACAGAAGGGCTGGGACTCATCTAACCCACTGCCCTCCCCCACCTCCGGGTTGGGAGCGGAGGGAATGTGGCTGGAAAAGCTGTGATTACTCCAAGCCCACTAGTGGGCAGGGGCGGGCAGGCTGCTAAGCCAGTGAGCGCGGAGGCCTCAGGCCTGGTGGATGGAGCACCCGCTGGCCTCCCTGCTGCTCAGGGGCCCACATGCCATCCATCTTCCCTCCACACAGCAGCCGCCGGATCTTTCCAAAACACAAGCCCAATCTTAGCAGTCACGAATCCTTCCAAGGCTCCCCACTGTAAGGATCAAGTTGACTTCCTCCCTCCGTAACTGACACGGGCCCTTCTGACCTCACCAGCCTCATTCCCCACCCTCCCCGCACTGAGTCCCCAGGTGCCCAGAATGTCCTATGTGTGCCCCTTAAACACATTCCTTCAGCTTAAAACGCTCTTCCCTCCCCACCCATACCCCCCTCTGGCAAATACCCACTGGCTCTCACCATCGATTTCACTTCCTTCCAAAGTCTTTCCTGGCACTACCTTGGCTTTCTATTAGAAAATACTAGAGGCCCAGTGCATGAAATTTGTGTACAGATAGGGTCCCTAGGCCTGGCTAGCAATCAGGGCTGATCAGACTCCTCACCTCCCCACCTTCCCACCTCCCCACCTCCCCGCCTCCTCCTTCCCTTGTCATCCACTATGTTCTGCACCACCCCATGGTGGTCAGCACACATCATAGCAAGAGATCAAACTCCTGGTCGAACTTCTGAGGGAACACTTTGCATATTAGCCTTTTATATAGATAGATAGATAGATAGATAGATAGATAGATAGATAGATCATAGATAGATAGATAGATAGATAGATAGATAGCTCTCCCATTCAAAACGTCTCATTCAGCAAAGCCATTTGCCTCTGTGCCTCCCTCCCCCCTGACTGTAAACTCCATGCAGGCAGGACTTTGACTCATTTAATATAGCCCTAGTAAGGTGCTTAGTGAGGTGCCTGCACATAGTAGGTGCTTTATGTTTGTTAGAATCCTACAAGTGCAGCTGTATAAGACTAAGTAAAGCTGCACACGTGCTCAGGTGGAACCACCGCCAAGATACACCGTGAAAAGCTCAGTGTATATTTGTGCGAAACAGGAGAACAATATACAGGTATTTAATTTTTTAGAAGGAAACTAATGAGGTTGATTGTCTCTGAGAAGAACTAAGTGGTTGGGGGTAGGAGTCGAGGGAGTTTGTGGCTTTGTGATTTGGGGACCTACTCAGTTTTTTTAAAAAAAATCATAAATGGGAGCCCACAGGCATGGCTCAGTGGATGAGGTCGACCTATGAACCAAGAGATCACAGTTTGATTCCCAGAGTCATGCCTGGGTTGTGGGATCAATCCCCAGTGGGGGGCATGCAGGAGGCAACCAATCAATGATTCTCTCTCATCATCGATGTTTCTAGCTCTCTCTCCCTCTCCCTTCCTCTTCGAAATCCATAAAAATATATTTAAAAAACAATGGGAAATATTTGATATTTAATGGGTGGCTCAGAAGTCCTGGAGTGTGGGGTGCATGAGCTCGGCTGGAGCAACTTGCCACTGCTGCCGGCTCTTCCTGGGATGTCCAGACCCTGGGCCTGCCTGCCACCAGTCGCTTGCTGAGGGTGCCCAGGGTGTGCCAGCTGCCAGAGAGGCTCCAGAGGGGCTGGCGCAGAGAGCAAGTGGGTGAGAAGGACCTGGGAGAGATTTCTCAGGAGCTCAGCGAGTGTTTCTCAGCTCCTTTCTCCACCAACCTTCTGCTTCACCATTTCCAGTGAAGACAGAACAGAAGGATGGGGAGAAACTCTAAGAGGAGGGATGGGAGTTAGACAGCAGAGAGAACTGCCCCCCCCCGGGGGGGGCGGGGAGGCTGAGCTATTTCTCTGCCATCTGTCCTGAGTGCCCAGGCCTGGCTGCAGGGCAGGGTGTCTATTCATCCTTCTCTCTCCCGGAGCAGAGCACTTGTAGCTGCTCTTTCCCTTGAGCCGGATCAGTGAGCCTTGTTCTGGAGGGCCCGCAGCTTCCCTGCCGTCTGCACTGTTGCCTCTCACCCCAGCACGTGGCCTCCGCTGCCACTCTCAGCTCTCAGCAAACACGGGAAATCCTGGTCAGGAAAAACGCTGTCAGGAGTCACACACAAAGGGCGCAACACGCGCAGGGTCGGAGGCAGAGGCTCTCTTCTCTTTGGAGGGGGTGGAGGGGAACCGGAGCTTTCAAAGTGCCGCCCACAGGCCCATAACCAGCCAGCCACCACTTGTCCCCCTTCCTCGGTGCGGGTTCCCACGCTGAGGTGCCATAAAGGAGAAGCCCGCCCCTCTCCCAAAGACCACCCTGGAGCGGTTCCCCCCGCTGTCCAGAGGGAGCCCTCAACGGAAGCAGGAGAGGCTGCGCTCCACCCCACTACCTCAGCGGGAGACCTTGGACCAGCTCCCGCATTCAGGCGCTTCCTGGGCTCTGAAATCCAATGAACCCCAGAGGGGTGCAGCGGGTAAAGCACCCGCAAGTGCTTTGCGGACTCTCTCTGCTTAAAAGAACATGGCAGGTTTCACTTGGATTTGCGGGTTATCGGTTCGGTCTGCTTAGCATGTCAGGAGAGAACCCCAGGTACAGCCCCACAAACCAAGGGCAATGCCCCCTCAGAGTGCCTTAGGGGTGGCTAAGGGAAGGGGCACCCACCTGCTCCTGGCACAATGGGCAGGGGTCTGGGAATAGTGGGTGCCCATCCTGTCCTCTCCCTGCTTCCCCCCACCTGCCAGACCCTGCTGCCCGCCCGGAGGCCAGGCCTTCAGTGACCCATTCTGCTCCAGGTGGCCGTCCCGGGCGTGTGCACAGGGACTCTGGGGAAGTGACAGGGCAGGGGTAGCACCCTGGAGACATTAACTTTATTTTATTATGTTTATTATTTATTTTTATTTTTATTTTTGTTGATCCTCAAACCAGGATACTTTCCCCATTGATTTTTAAAGAGAGTGGAAGGGAAGGGAAGAGACAGAGAGAAACATCCATGTGAGAGAGAGACAGGTCAATTGCCTCTTACATGGGCCCCAAAGAGAGCCGTGGATCAAGCCTGCAACCCAGGTCTGTGCCCTTGACCGGAACCCAACCCGCAATCCTTCAGGCCCTGGGTCGAGGCTCTAACCACTGAGCAACTGACTAGGGCTAACATTATTTTTTTAAGTTGATATATAACACATACAACAGTAAAGTGCACACATCTTAAGGGGACTGCTCGGTGAATTTTTACACGTGGGTCACGCAGGTGAACCACCACCCAGATCCAGATAGAGGACATTTCCACATTGCCGGCGCCTCCCGATGGACAGCGCCTCCCAAGGCAGCCACCCCTGGGCTGCCGATTGCCATGGCTGAACTCTGCCTCTTCTCCAAGTTCACGTGCATGGAACCGTGCAGTGTGTGACGTTTTCCTGCCTGGCTTCTTCCGCTCCACATCGTATCTGTGAATCTCATCGTGTGGCCCGTGGTTACAGGAATTCTTTTTAATTCCTGAGTAGCATTTCCCTGTGTCCTACCAGGACTGGCACGTTGTATGTAAATGCATACCATTTCTATGTAATCACCATTTACTTGTTCAGCTTCTTGCTGGTGGATAGGTGTGCTATATTCCCAGTGGTTGGCTATTAGGGAGAAAGCTGCTCTGAATCCCCTCATCCCTGTCTTTTGATGAATCCATTAACATTATTTTGAGACACTTGACTTTTAAAGTATACAGCAAGACACTACTTTCCGCTTCCTCCCACTGAGCTGGGCCGCGCGGGGATGAGATTACGGCTCCACCGCAGTGCGGACTGTCTGTGGAGGAGAGGCAGCCTCGGCACCCCTGCCCTGGGCACACCCCCAAAACCTCCAATGGAAGCCTCGGGTCTTCGTGCCACTGCTGGCAGGGCAGAGGCCCCGGCCTGAGTCTGCACCACAACCGAGGAGCAGGGGAAAGCGGGAAAGCTCCTTCAAACCCGCTGGGGTGCGTCCAGCCTGGGTTTTATGGCTCAGGTGCTACTTCACAGAGAGCTAGCTGCGGCTGGGGGAGGCCCGGCGACCTGGCTTCACTTCCAGGCTCTGCCAGCTGCTGGCTGTGTGGCCCTGGACACGTGTGTCTAAGTTCTCTGAGTCTCCACTTCCCCACCTCGAAGCAGGGCGGGCAGCAGAATTAAATGACAGGTGTAAGTCACCTAGCACGGTGGCTGGCATCTATTATAACGGTTTTTTTCCTGTGTATGTTCTGCTTCAGATTACATGGCTGGTAAGCAAAAACAAACAAATAAAAAATAAAATAAATTGAAAAAGGAACTGAAGCTCTTAAAGGGAAGAGGGAAGAAGGGAAAGGAACAGATTGAACCTTGACCATGCTTTGGGTCTCTGTGTTCCCAACATCCGGCACAACACCTAGCAGACTGCTGGAACTCAATAAGTGCTTATTGGATGGCTGAAAGGAGGTGTAAGCAAATAGACCAGGCATCGCACTGAAATGGCTTTTCAGCCTTGTTTTAGACCGACTACCAAGTGGGATTTATTACAAAGGAGAAACAGACTGGGTGGGACAGCAAGGCTGATGGGTGTCACAGGCTCTAGCCTCAGCCAGGAAGGGTGTCTCGGCCTCGCAGATAATGAGCTTGGGTCAGAGAGCACATGGCAAGGAAGAGAAAGAGGCATTGGGAGCAGATGAACTATAGGGGAACCATATGGGCAGTGAATGGAACTCTCAACAGAACACGTTGACTATGGGGGCGTTGGGTTGGGGTTGGGGCTCAGCAAGGAGCTGGCTGGGTCAAAAGGTTAGCCAGGGCACCTGGGAGATAACAAGCAAGTTTGCAAAGAATACTCAGCAAGTCAGGAAACTGCGCTGGGATTCCTGCCCCCCGTTCAAGGAGGTGGAGTTCGTCCTGCCCATCATTCTTCCTTTGGGATGACTCACGGCTGAGTTGTCAGGAGTGCAGAAGGTTCTAGAGAGGAGGGGCATCTGCCACCTCGTCCATCTGTGCACACAGTCCTGGCAGCCCTGCAGCACGAGTGTTCCCAGGCTGGCCACAGGGGGGCGAGGGGGAGCCAGGCCTGGCGTTCAGGCCATCTGGGCCTTTCCTGCACTGGGGAGAGCACTGGACAGGACGGGGGTTGGGGGTGGGGGGTCAGGAGACCTGGGTGCTAGACCTTCCCAGGCTCCTACCACTGGCCCCCTGGACAAGTCACTTCCTCCCTCTGTGCCTCAGCTGACTCCAACAAGGGCGTGAGGAGACCTCTCCTGCCTAGAACCAGGGCGTCTCATTTGTCATTGGGTTTAATGCCTCAAGTTGAGACGTCAGGGGAGTCTTCCTGGTTGATTTATGCAGGTAAGCACACTCCCAGTTTTGTTCCCCAGAAAGATATAGGGAAAACTACTTCCTTTGAGATTGTATCTTACAAATCCATTAGGAGTGCAGACAGGGAATGAGAGAACATGATCGTGCCCGGCTGAGTGTGCAAAACACTTTGCTTCCATACTTTCTGTGGATGCTCACAGCTGCCCTTCGGGCCAGGATTGAGTACAAGGGGCATCTTTCCTGACTCTTTATTTTTGTATTAAGCTGTAACTTACATGCAGTAAAGTGCCCTAACCTTCAGTGCACATGCAGCTCGACAGGTCTTTGCCTACATGTACGCCTGTGTGCCCACCGCCAGATTGAGCTATAGAGCATTTCCAGTGCCCCAGGAGGTTCCCTCATGCCTCCTCCCAGGCAATGCCCTTAAGAAATCTCTATTCTGGCCTCAGAATGCTCTTTTTGCCCACAGGTGAGGATGCTGAGGCTCACCCATGTGACTTGCCCAAAGTCACTTAGCTAGAAATAGCATGTTTCTGCTTTGGGAGGGAGGGAGTGTTTGGAGAGCTTGAAAGGGATGCGGGTGTGCTGGAAGCAGCCTGACCACTCAGCGGCTGCACGGGCAGGGAACACGTTTGCCTCCACTGGCTGAGGCTGCACCCTCCACTGGCTGAGGCTGCACCCTCCCTTGCCCCCTCCAGCTTGGCCCCTCTGGTGCCAGGGTGCCCTGCCCTCACTGGAGGATCCCCTGGGAGAGCAGAACTATGCCCAATTCTAAAAGGCATAACCTTGCAAGCCTTGACTTGAGAAGTGACTGAGGCTTTTCTGCTAGCTGGTGAGCCGTCTCCACAGCCCGGCGCCAGCCCGCCTTGGAGGGCTGCAGGCCGTCAGGAGGAAACCTTGCCTCTCCCCGGACCTTCCTGGGGTCCTGTCTGGGTTTGGGCTACAAGACTCTGCCTGTGAGGCTATCACCAGGAAGTGACCCCAGTGCTTTGGGAGTTTTATTCCAACCTCCTCCTCTGAGAGGATACGCATCATGGGTATTTGCCAGCCGCTCGTGTGAAAGTTGTCCATCCCAGTGGGGCTGACAATGAACTTGTGTTTTAATGAACATATTTGTCTTGATCTTGACCTCAGAATTCTCATTACCTCTGACCTCTAAAATGCTCTACGCCCCTTCTTAAAGTTGTGAGAACACCTTGCCCCGTCCTCCTGGTTGTAGGAAGCAGCACGGTTTACAAAAGGAACACTGGCTCTGGGGTTTCGCAGGGATGGGCTTGAGTTTCAGCTCTGGCAGCTTCTCCACTGTGTGCCATTGGAGAGATTGCTTGATCTTTCTGTGGCAATACTAGTAGCGTTGCCTCTCTTCTTCCATAGCAATGGGACCTCAACATTGGTGCTCAGCGCACGGCCACGCAGAAGGTATCACTCAACCTCCCTTATGCCTATGTGCCCTGTGGCTAAGTTCTGGCCAATGGGATGTAAGCAGAGATGTCATGTGGCAGCGTTGGGGAGCCTTCCTTAAAAGTCAAGCACCCTTTGCTCTCTTCATTCTTTCTTTATCCATCTGGAACAAAGATGTGATGGCTGGAGCTCTAGCCACCATAATGGACCATCACAGAAGCAAGAAACAAACTTCTTTCTTGGGGTCTTTGTTCCTTACAACAGAACCAATTCCTAACTAATACAGCCTCTAAGCCTCAGATTCCTGATCTGTAACATGGAGATACCAACCCCTGCCTTGAAGACTGCTCGGAGGGGTAACATATAAAAATAGCCTCACATGCCCAGCCAGCGTGGCTCGATGGTTGAGCATTGGCCTATGAACCAGAAGGTCACAGTTTGGTTCCAGGTCAGGTCACATCCCTGGGAAGGGGGGTGGTGGTGGTGGTGGTGGTGGTGTTAATGCAGGAGGCAGCAAATCAATGAGTCTCTCTCAACATTGATGTTTCTATCTTTCCCTTTCCCTTCCTCTCTAAAATCAATAAAAATATAATTAAAAATAAAATAAAAAGAGCCTAGCAAGCGTAGCAAATATTAACAAACATTGGTCTGCCTGCCCCCCACCCCCATATCTGTACTCCTTCAGTCCAGCGCTGAGCATCCTCCGTGTGTCCACTACTGCACCAGGCACTAGAGATTTAGAAAAAGAAGGTGCAGTCACTAGGGGGCTCCCAGTCCATGGGGAGTCGGGTGTGAACCGACTCAGTGTGGCCAGTGCTCAGTTGGTAGAAAAGCCACCAAAGCACAGAGAAGGAGTGCCTGTCCAGAGTGGGCAGAGGGGTAGGGCCAGGGGAGGTTTTCTGGAGGAGGCGGTGCTGGGGCTAAATCTAAAAACCGGAGGAGGAGTTAGCCAAAGGGAAAGCACTCTGGTAGAGGACACCAAATGTGCAAAGGCACGGAGGCGTGGCCGAGTGGGCCTTATTTATGGAACTCCAGGAAGCCATTAGGACTGGAGCCCAATGGGAGGAAGCAGCTGGGAGAGATAAAGGCCTTGCCTGCCATGAGCTGTTGACCTTTTGGCCACAGGGGCCAGAATCCCTGCCTGGCCTTGATTAATGACAGGTGACCGAGTGGGAGGTGGGTGTGTGCCTTTTAGAGTGGGAGTATATATAGAAACACACACATACATGCGCACATATACATACACACAGAGACAATAAGATTTTACACTCATATGAGACTGTGTTGTTATAGTACTCTGGTTACTAACCAGAGTCCTCAGGCAATTTCCAATGCATGCATGGACAGACCTTCTGTTGCTCAGTGCGGTTGTGAGTGTTTTATGTGTATTCACTCATTTATTGATCAGAACAGCCCTTAGAGGAAGGTGCTATTATCACACAGAGGAGGAGGCCCGGTGGTGTTGGGTTATGCTTTCGTGCTCTCCCTCCATCCCCCAACAGCACTCAGGAAATTCTACTGTGTGTCCCAGTGTGTGTTTGAGCCTCGGCCCCCAGCTCCCATGCACATGCACACACATGTACGCACATGCACATGTAGCATGGCTCATGTCTGAACCAGGCTCTATTTGGCTCCCAGTCAAGGTTCAATCACAGAAAGTGCCCGGGATAAGATGCCTGGCTTTGGCTTACATCAGTCCTCACGTCCAGATCTTCGGGCCTTCTCTTCTCTGCTCTCAGACCCGCTCACATGGAAGTATTTGAAACGCATTTTTACAAACATGCACGTGACTGAGAAAGACTTAAAATACTGCCCTGTACTGAATAGTCACTAAAAACCAACTCTCTGATGCTTAGTCTGGACCATACCATGCTCTAACATCAGCCGTGGCTCCCCATTTTTTTCAGAAAGCCCAAACTCTCTCCTAGTGTTCAAAGTCCTCTAGCACGAAATATTTTCTTTTTTTTTCTTTTTTTGTTAATCCTCGCCTGAGAATAATTTTTTCCTTGATTTTTAGAGAGAGGGAAAAACAGAGAGAAACATCGATGTGAGAGAAACACATTGATTGGTTGCCACTTACACCAGGGCCTGTGCCCTGGACGATTTTCTTTGTTTCTTCCTCTCTCTCTCTCTCTCTCTCTCTCTCTCTCTCTCTCTCTCTGTCTTCTCTCTCTCTTTAATTTTCTCTAGTACTGAATCTAAACCATCTGTTCAGCTTTATCTTCCACTTCATACAGCCAATGTGTCTTTTTTTTTTAGACACAGTTCAAATAAACAGAACTATTTGTCCAGTTTAGTGAGGAAGTACAGGAAAGATGGAACGCTGGGAGTTCTCGGGGGAAAAGGAAAAAGTGTCCCCAGAGAGAGAACGTGGTGCTGGAAAGTGTTGGCTGAGGGTGTGGGTGGCGAGAAGGACACAGGCAGTCAGGACGGAGCAGGGGAGCCAGAGGCTTGTCTTTCTCCCACACGCCTTGTGCCCCAGGACTGGAAACCAGAACTGATGGTGATAACTATGCTGCTGATGATAACAGTGAATATGAATATTCAATAAAACAGCAGCCAGGCCCTGCTCTGAGCACATTAGGTACGTTAACTCACTTGAACTTCACAATAACACTGTAAGGTAGCTACTATTATGGTGCTACATCCAGTTTATGGGTGATGAAGCTGAGGCACACACAGGGAGGTATTAAACTCGACTCTTCTGGCTCCTCTGGATCAACTTGGGTTTTTGTCAGAGCCCCATTTTGGTTCTCCTCTCCCAACACATCCCTTTCTGTCTTTCTTCCTCAGTTAGCTTCCGTATCTGGGCCTCTCCTTCTGCCTCCTGTTCCTGCTGTCTTTCTGTCTCTGCCCCACTCCCCCTCATCCGTTTAGTACAACACACACACACACACACACACACACACATGCTCTTTTCCACTCCAGTCTCTTATCATCCATCAAAGTCAAAAAGGGGAACTGGCACTGTGACTGAGCGCTGTGCCATCAATAAAGTGCTAATAATGCTTCATCCAGGAGGAGGCTGCTGGAGAGAGGGCTGGGGACGTGGAAACGGGGTTGGGAAGCCAGGGGCAGGGGCAGGGACTTGGCTGCCTTAATCCTGTTTGTCCTGAAAGGGCTTTGGAGGGAATGAGGCATGGAGTTAAACCTCAGCTCTCCAGGAAGGATCTGGAAGCTGATCGGGATTCCTTGCAGCCCAGCTCTATTTCTGGCCGCCTCCCAGGGCGGGCCTGGAGACACAGGCCATGAAATTCCCTTTGTGTGCCAGGCCCAGCCCCGGGCCCCTCCAGAGCTGGGGCAGGGACAGCCGAGGGACAGCTGCAGAGGAAGGAGCAGCCAGGCAGAGGCCCAGGGAGCCTGGAATCTGATACGAAGAGGGATTCCGTGGAGGAGCTGGAGGAGCCGCTGTGAGCCAGTGGGCGAGAGTGCAGGCAACTTCTGTCTTTCCCTCTGCACTTGAAAGCCACTCCTCTCCACCTGTCCTCAGAGGGGGGTGCAGTGTCTACCATATGCGGCGACCCAGGCAGCCCCGGCACTTGGCAGTCCCTGCCGCGCTGAGAGACCATGGGAAGATGTGTGAGGTGCTCATCGGTGGATTCGTACCTGCATCAGGTCTCCTAGCATGGCAAGAATTAGCAGGAAAAAATTAGCCCAAATCTTTAGCACACGTGCAGTTGGGCCCAGCGCAACCCGTTTTGATAAGTTAGTGAGCCCAGCAGCTGTGGGTCAAATAAACATCTGATGACCATGAAGCCAGGAAAGGGACATCCTCCAGATTATGACTGTATTTTTGGACTATGCCTTTCACTGTCCTCAAATACCAGAAATTCTCCCAGGAACAGACTTTGGCAAAAGGTAGAAATGTAAATACTGCATGTGTGCGTGCACACACACAGACACACACACACACACACACACACACACACACACACACGTCAGCCTATGATGAAATCCAAGGGGAGCTGGGGTTTTCATTCTTTTCCTGATAATGAACCCAGTAGGAGGCGGGGAGCCTCCCACGCTCTCTGCGTCTGGACTCGGGCTTTGTGCTATGATTATAATTCATTTTCTTTGATTTCCTCTGTGTAAGCCGGAATGCTCTGGCGAGGCCTCTTTGGGACCACATGAAAGCTTGAAGAGATTTATAAATAGAGCTAAATTCCCGGATTGTGTTCCCATAGTTTGGTTCTGTAAATTGAGATGGCTGAAGTGAGAGGCGGAAGGGCACAGTGGGCGGGACCTGCTCCTGCCCCCGCTCTCCCAGGGCAAATTCACTGCTGTTACCTTTCTATCAGGGCCTCGCACTCTGGAAACTAACGCTCCTCTGGCTCCCAGCGTCCTCCTTGACGCCGCAGGGCGAGGGGCAGTGCTCCGGAGAGCTTTCTGCCCCTGCCCCGCCTGCCGGCCTGGGGCCCTGGCGGTGGAGTACTAGGAAGGCGCTGAGGAATTCTGATAGCTCCGTCTATAAAGAGGGTTGGGCGCTACTCCTATTAGAAAATCCCCTCTGTTTGGAATGTCCTCCTTTTGGAGATCTTGGCAAGAATTTCCCTCTTCCTTTGAGAATCCTAATCTGTTGAGAACTTTCCTTGGGGGCATCTCTACCAATGAAGAAATCCTAAAGGAAAACAAACCCCTTTCTTTGTTTCTTGGTGGGCAGCCCTGCAGGCTGGGCTGGAGGAGGTGAGGGGGGGGAAGGGGGTAACGGATGGCAGTGGGAGAGAACTGAGTGGGACCTCTGCATGGAAGGGGTGTTCGATGTTGAGTCCAAAGGTGGGGTGGCTGTGTATTACTTATCTTAGAACAATGTTGTTTTTTAAAGAAACTAAACTATTTTTGGAGTCGGGATAGATAAGACTGGGGAGAGTGATCCGGTAGTCCACCCTCCCTCATGTTTCCTCCTTCCTGTGGTCCCTGCACGCCCCTCCTCTAGGGTAAAGGGTCCCAACTAGAGATGAGTTTGCTCCACCGGAGGCATTTGGCAATAGCTGGTGTCACAACTGGGAAAGCAAATGCAATTGGCACCTGGTGGGTAGACACTAGGGATGCTGCTCAACATCCTACAATGCACAGGGCAGTTCCCACAACAAAGGCGTGTCCAGCCCAGATCATCAATGGTGTAGGCTGAGAAACCCTGACGGAGCCCGCTCCTTAGAGGGGTGAGCGCGCCCGGGGATGAGCCCTGGTGGGGGAGCCATGTGTGAGTCCTGGCTTGGTGGGCAAAGAGAGCGCCATCCTGCATGCCCTAAAACTTCAACAACCTGAGTGTGTAATGGGGACAGTGAGAATGAGGGTATCTGTGGAGAGCAATGAGATGGTCCGAGTGGGGTGGTCTGAGGTGGAAGAAGAAAGGGTGGAAGAGCCACGAACCCCCCGCAGCCCCCAAGGATGAATCCGGACAGTGTAGCCTGTCCCTCCAGAGCAGAGAACATGGGGTTGGTGTGAGCACAAAGCTGGCCACGCGGCTATTGTCTGGGCCTCTCTCCCCGCTGACCTCAGGGGTAGTGTTACTGCAGCTCATTACAACCTTAACCAGAGACAAATCCAGCAACATTAATTTAATTTTATTTACATTTCAGAGCCATTTAGACGGAATAAATGGAACCGAAGTTGATTGAAAGTGTCCTCCAGGACAGGCCCTGAGCTTCCTCAGGCTGCCTGGCTTTGATGAATGGCGGCAGCGGCTGCCTCCCAGAGCACACAGCCTCCCTGGAAGGCCGGGAGGAGGTGGGGGGTCCAGCCAGGGGACTGCCCACTCCCAGGAGCCCCAGGGCAGGCCGGCCCCCCTCACTTCACTGTGCCCTTCACCAGCTCATCAGCAATTTGTCCTTTCGCCTCTTCCGTTTTCCTCACAGGCCTGGATGCCTTCCTCCCCAAATCCATCCTTCAATTCGATTCAAACACAACCTGCACTAGCTGAGCTCTGGCGCCATTCTAAGTGCTGGGGATAGAGAGATGAACAAGCCTCAACTTCCAGTTTCACTAATTAAGGGGTTAGTGATCAGGGCAAATTTTTCACCTCCCTGGTCTCAGTTTCTTCATCTTTAAAATGAGACTAAAGCGGGAAAAATGAAAGTGCTCTTTAAAAATGTTTCTTAATCGATTTTTAGAGAGAGAGGAAGGGTAAGGGATGGAGAGATAGAAGCATCGATGAGAGAGGAACATCGATAGGGCTCTCATAGGCTGCCTCTTGCACGCTCCCTACTGGGGATCGACCCTGCAACCCAGGCATGTGCCCTGACTGGGAATCAAACCAGGGACCTCTTGGTTCCTGAGTCAACACTTAACTGCTGACCACACCAACCGGGCGCAAGTGCTATTTCTTAAAAAGCTCATGTAGTCTTTTCTACCTCCTGAGCGAATGGTTCTTTCATTTAGGAAAATGCCTTGACAAGTCTTGATAGGTGACTCTGGTGGGGAAGAGGAGGTGCTGTGGGGCCAGCTTGCATGGGGGAGACCCAGGCTAAGGGGGACTGAATTGCTTTTCGTAACAAAGTATGGGGAGCAGGAGTCTGGAAAAGGGGAGAGGAAAGGCAGAAAGGCCTGGAGCTGATAGTGGAACCTGGCTAAATGCAGGCCACTTTTATTGAAGCCACCTCCTCCTCCTCCTCCTCCTCCACAGTCAGCTCTGGCCTGTGGGACACCAGGTCAGAGCTGACTGAGGCTGCCCTGGCTTCACGGGGCCTGTACTCTGGAGTTCACCACAGCCCCTCGTTACATCCCAGCCACTTCACCCTAGTGTGTTACTTCCCTATTTCTTGTAGATTTGGCGTCTGTGATCTCTACCAGGGACAAGGGGGTGAGCAATCACATGATGGAGAAGGGTCCTAGGAGGTACCCACCCAGTGACAGAACGGCCATGGTCCTAGGGCTTGTGATGCCTGCGCAACTTCAGTTGCTTGCTGCCCTGTGCTGTAATTGCTCCCAGTTGACTCCAAATCTTCAGTGAAAATTAACACCATCATGACGAATTAGTGGCACTTTGAGAGGATGAAAAAGCAGGGGTGGTGTCCAGCGTGGGGTAAAGTGACACGAAAAGAAGACATTGGCCAAGGAGCCCAGGACAAATTTTAAGAGCCGCCCAAGAGTAGAAAATGGTGGATAACAAGCACAGAGTTCCTGCTCTGGGGCAGAATTAGGATTGTTCTGGAGTAGCCAACACTGCTCCAGGGTGGAAGAAGTCAGAATGGTGGTTACTATATATATACTAATGATTTCAGGGAAAGGAAGAGAGGAGAGAGAGAGAGAGAGAGAGAGAGAGAGAGAGAGAGAGAGAGAGAGAGAGAGACATCAATGATGAAAAGAATCATTGATTAGCTGCCTCCTGATGCCCCACACTGGGGATTGAGCTTGCATCCGGGCATGTGCCCTGAATGGGAATCCAACCGTGACCTTCTGGTTCAAGGTCAGTGGTAGTGTTTACTTTTGGGCAGTGGAGAAATGCTGAGGAAGGCTCCTCTGAGGTGCCAGAGATGCTCAGATGTTCACTCTCTTGAGCTGGGTGGTGGTTATGCAGGTGTGTGTGTGTGTGTGTGTGTGTGTGTGTGTGTGAGAGAGAGAGAGAGAGAGAGAGAGACTGTAGATTGAAGGTTTGTGCACTTTTTGCATGTATGTTAAAATCTAATAAAAACCTTATTAACTTTTGGTCGAGAATGTGTTTGTATATTTTCAGAAAACAACTCCGAGACCATCTGGAATCCGGTAACAGAGAGGAATAGACAGAAGTGCTCCAGCCATGAAGACAGAAGAGACACAATTCAGAGATGGAAGATGCTGATGACGCCTCACCATACCAGCAGACAGCAGCTGCGTGTTGCTGAAGGATGCCCAGGACCAACCAAAGACGATCGGACCTGCATTACCAACATTTGTTCACCTATCATATCTGAAATATCATGGCTGATTTGTACACATAAGGAACTATTTGATATTGAAATTGGGACTCAAAAGAACTGTTGGCCCAGAAGGGAACTCACTACAGACTGATTCATTTGCCTCTCAGCATAACCATTAAGGCTTGCTGCAGTTTAGGTTCTTACAAGGGTATTTCTTGGATCACATGATCTCACACATCTAGAGGAAATAATGAACAACATGGACTGGTGAACAAAATAGACCCAGAGAAAGAGAAGCAGCAATCAGACTCTCAAACCTCAGAGGGAAAGTAGGGAAGGGTGGGGGTAAGGGGAAGAGATCAACCAAAGGACTTGTGTGCATGCACATGGGCCTAGCCAGTGGCCATGGACAACAGGAGGGCGGGGGAATATGTAGGGAGGGGTTTGGAATGGGAATGGGGGGATAAGGATAATTATGTGATACCATAATCAATAAAAATAAATTTTAAAAAAGAAGAAAAAAATCTAATAAAAACCAAAGTTAAGGGAAAGCTGCGTGATGCTCAGAGTCTTTGTGCCTATTTGCCTGCATTCCCACTCAGCCCTGGCAACCACGAATCTTTCTGCTTCTATGGATTTGGTTTTTCTTCATAGTTTATATTAATGGAGTCATACATTCGCACCTTTCTCTGAGCATGTTTTTGAGGTTCACTCATGTTGTAGCCTTACAGTATGTTTTTCCTTTGATTGATGAATTGTATTCCAAGGTTTGGGTATATCATTCATCTGTTAACGGACATTTGAGTCATTTCATTTTGTGGCTATTATGAATAATGTTGCTACAAACATTTGTGTACAAGTCTTTGTGCAGACATATACTTTCATTTTTCTCAGCAGGTAGATACCTAGGAATGGAATTGCTGGGTTGTATAGTAAATCTAGATTTAACCTATTAAAAAACTGACAAATTGATGCATCAAATAGACTGTCAAACCTCAGAGGAGGAGGTAAGAGATCAACCAAAGGACTTGTATGCATGCATATAAGCATAACCAATGAACACAGACACTGGGGGGAGGGAGGGCGCGGTAAGGGCATGTGCTGGGGGGTGGTGATGGCCAGGGACAGGTCAATGGGGGTGGGGAATGAGACTTATATAATACTTTAATCAATAAAGAATTTTTTAAAAACTGACAAATTATCTTCCAATGTGTTGCACCATTTTACATTCCTACCAGCAACAGATGAGGCTTCCAGTTTCCCCACATCCTTGGCAGACTTGTTACGGGTTGTCTTTTTGCTTCAGTCATTCTAGTGGATGCGAAATGGAGCCTCACTGCGGTTTTGGTTTTCATTTCCCTGATGACTAATGAATGATGCAGGACATCCTTTCCAGTGCTGATTAGCTATTCATCTCCTCTTTGCTGAAATGTCTATTCAAATCCTTTGTCCGCTTTTTAGATTGGATTGTTTGTCTTTTTTATTATCAGATTTCAAGAATTCTTTATATATTTTGGGTAGCAGGTCTTTTATAAAATATTTGATTTCAAATATTTTTCCCACAGTCGGTGGCTTCTCTTTTCATATTTTGATGGTATCTTTGAAAGCACAAGTTTTTATGGGCTGCTCTTAAATGGAACGGAAATGAACTGCTGTTGTGTTTAAGCCACTGTTATTTGGTTTTATGTTCTAAGCAGAAAAATGGCTGATATGTGCCCTTCCCCTTTGCAGGCAGAATGCCCCAGAGGCGGGCGGTGTGCACCGGGGGCTGCAGGAACATGAAAGAGAAAGTGCGGACTTCTAAGTGGAACTTTGGGGAATGAAATCTCCTGGGGGTGTTGGCCTTTGAGTTAGGACAGTGGTTGACAAACTATTAGTCAACAGAGCCAAATATCAACAGTACAACGATTGAAATTTCTTTTGAGCCGAAACCGGTTTGGCTCAGTGGATAGAGCGTCGGTCTACGGACTGAAGGGTCCCGGGTTCGATTCCGGTCAAGGGCATGTACATTGGTTGCGGGCACATCCCCAGTGGGGGGTGTGCAAGAGGCAGCTGGTCGATGTCTCTCTCTCATTGATGTTTCTAACTCTCTGTCCCTCTACCTTCCTCTCTGTGAAAAAGCAATAAAATATATATTTTTTAAAAGAAATTTCTTTTGAGAGCCAATTTTTTAAAAACTTAAACTATATAGGTACATTGTTATTAACTTAATTAGGGTACTCCTAAGCTGGCCTTTGCTAAAAACTCAAGGGGCCAAAGAGTTGCATGTGACCTGCGAGCTGCAGTTTGCCAACCACTGAGTTAGGAGATGAGACAGAACGTTCTCTGCTAGGTTTCTCGTCTGTCAGCTGTGTCTTTGGATGCTCCTCAGTCTGGGCAGCCTTGGTCCTTTCACCAGCTTTTAGAACAGATTCTGTCTGTCTCTGTATTATGTGGGAAAATTTTGCCGGGTAGACTTCAAGCGGTTTCCTGGGGGAAGAACTCGCACTCCACAGCATTCAGCTTCCTAAGTCTCCGTTAAATTGGACTATTCCCCTCAAAGTTCCTCTCTGGCTGGGCCCCTGCGGGGGCCTGAAGTGGCGGGATCTCCCTTTTCCGTGTCCCGCACGGAAAGAGAGATGAACGAACCGGTTCTAAGGGGAGGTGGCCAGGGATTGAGAAATATTAGAAATAAAGAGAGAAGACACAGAGATAGATTTTAAGCTGGGAGCTGGGAGGGCCTCTGACCTCCCCTGCTGGAGAGGCAGACTGACGACCTCCTGAGCCACGCAGCACATCTATTTATACTCCGATCTAACAAGGGGGTTTCACAGAAAAACAAGGAGCCTGGGAGGGCCCAGGGCCCACCCACTCCTTCCTCCTGGACAAACGCAAGCCAGGAACTAAGAACATCTCCGCACTCTCAGGATAGGAGTGCAACTGACATGATTCTGCCAAAACCCCCGGCCCAGTCAGCAACAATCTAAAGAATGTCCAGGTATCTTCCCATTTGGCCCTCTACAGGCCCCCAACCTGATAACCTCTCCCCGCAGCTCTGAGCCTAGATCCTTTTCCTGAGGCTCTTTTCCAGGCCCTCTCCCAGTGGGACTTCCATTGCAGGCGGATCAGTCTGGCCCCATTGCCTCTGCCACCATGCCTTCCTGGCCATCACAGTCCAGGCCCGACCTGGTGGCTAACAAACCTCTCTGTTCTGGCCACAGAGACCCAGAATGGGTCTGAGGCATCATCCACCTTTTCTGAAAGTCAACTGGATACCATGCTCTGCACCAACCGGTTTTACTTTGTCATGTCATTTCAGTCTTATAACAGTCTTTGGTATCACTGACCTGTTGTCCCGGGGAGATAGCCCCAACTCTGAGAGGGTAAATAGCTCTCTCCTGGACCCACAGCCAGAAGCCGAGGGAGCCAGGAGGTCAACCCAGGTATGTTTGGCATCAAATGCCACAACCTTCTTTTGGCCATGCACACTGACCACCTTTGAAAGCTTCTCTGTGTCCTGGTCTATTGACTTAGAGCCATCTTCAACTCCCTCCTCACTGCTCTTCACTGGCCCTGCTGGACACTCAGCTTGGAGACCGCTAACCTCAAACCGCCCCCCTCCACACACACTCCACAGCTGGGAGCTTCCTGAGGCTGACACGAAGTCACCCGGTTCAAACAGACCCACCCTCTTCCCACGAGAGTCGGCTTTTCCCTTTCTCTGAATCACTCACAGCGGCTGGCAAGATGTTTTTTGTTTTGTTTTGTTTTTCACATTGAACATTTACATAGAAAAGTGGACAAAATCATAGGTAACAGTCAATGAACTTGCATGAACTGAATGCATACATGGAAGCAGCACTTAGATCAAGAAATAAAATATTACCTATCACCTTCGCCCCCCACCAAGTCCCTTCAGTGCCCCCTCCCAGGAGTTCCCTGTCCGCTACAATGGTAACCTTTCTCCTAACTCTTGGCCTCATAGATTAGTTATGTCTGTTTTTAAACTCTATGTACAGGAAATCATGTAGTAGATATTTTGTGTCTGACTTCTTTTGCTCAACTCCACTGTTATGTGGATAATTCATATTGTCATGTGAGCCCTAGCTTGTTTATTCTCATTCTGCGAAGAATTGGGAGGAGACGGAAATTAAATATTACACACTGTGGAATCAGAGACATGATCTCAAATCCTGGCTCTACCACTTAAAAATTAAGTCCTTGGTAGATGATTTGGTTTTGGCATCTGCAGAATAAAAAAGGTAAAGTTTCTCCTGTGTGGTGATTGTCAGGTTTATGTTACTACAGCCACTGATGTGTGTAAACCACCTGGCATAGTTACTGGCTTGTGTAAGGTAAAAAACAAAACAAATAAAAAAAAACACACAAATATGGTAGCATTATGACTTATCAATGACAACTTTGCTAAATGATCTCTGTGAAGGAAATAGAACCACAATGGTGTGAGTCCAGTGTTCATATCCACCTTTGTGCGTGCCTACCAGCATGAGCACCAGGCAGATTTTCCTCCCAGCAGCTCTTTCAAGGAAGATACACCAGATGGGATTGGGTCTGTTTCTTGACTGAGCAGCACCCCCACAGCAGAAAGGCATAATCATTGAATCCATCATGGGGTGCAGCTCTGGTGAGGGCATGGCTCCTCGTCCTGCCCAATGGGTCGTGGAGGAATGTGTCCTCCTTCGGAGCAGAGAGCAGACATGGGCGGGCAGTTGCCAGGCAATGGAGCCAAGAGAACAGATGGCCACTGCAGAGCCTCCTCCTAGCCCTGCTCCCTGGAAGCTGAGAAACTTCATGTGGGATGGATAAGCCTCTTGAGTGCCTTTAACAGAATCCTAAGTCTCTGGTCCTATTATAACCTGAACTCTGTTCCCTGACTGTTAATCAGAGGGCAATTTGCCTTATTTGATTAATCACAGCCTTAGGAAGAAAGCCCTGGATAATTTTATCAAATATTACATCACCCTTATCTACACGCTTGTGCACGCACACACCACACACACACACACACACACACACACTGTCCCTACGTGTGGCAGACATATAGGTGTCCCATATGGATCCTTGGGCCTCACCCCTTCAGAGTGATCCTACCAACTCGGAAGGCCAGTGCCTGCATATCTTTGCCTGAAGGCTTTATCTGAAACAGGGAAGAGTGTTCTGCCAGCAAAAGGCAGGCTGAAGTGCTGGGAGCAGCTGTCAGCTATGAACAGAAGTGGGTGTACAAACACTCAGTCAGCTGAGATAACTTCAAGGTGTAATTTTGCACAGTCCTCACTGCACTCTAGTCACTCCCTGTAATAGCTAGCACACCCTGTATTTACCACCTTGCCATTCCTAGAGTGTTCTCTGCTCATCCCAGTTCTTGTTTCAGAGTCGGCTTTTGGGAAGGCAAAATCCAAACATTTTTACAAATATATTTTTTTTACTAGAGGCCCAGTGCACGAATTCATGTATGGATGGGGTCTGGCTAGCCTGGCCCCAATTGGGGCAGATCGGTGCCAGGCTGTTGGGAGGAGGAGATGGTGAGAGGTTGGTTGATTGGCCCACCCCGATTGGCTCGATCAGAGCCTGGACAGCCATGGGAAGGGGCTGTAGGTGGTGGGCTGGCTGACCCTGCCCCTGAATGGTGTGTGGGGGGGAGCCCCAAAAAGGAGTCAACAGCTGGGGAAAGGGCTGTGGGAAGTTGGCTAGCCAGTCCCAGCCCCAATTGGTGTGTGGGAGGCTCATCTGGGGCAGAACTGGCTGGGGGGAGGGGCTGTGGGCCAATTGGGGTGGTGGGAGCCCCATTAGGGGTGGGGCTGGGGGGGCACAGGGAGTTGGCCAGCAGGCCCTGCCCCTAATCTGGGTGGGGGGCCGATCTGGGGTGAGGCTGGACAGGGGGAAGGGCTGCAGGAGGTTGGCCATCTGGCCCCGCCCCCTATTGGGGTAAGGGGGGCAATCAGGGACAGGGTCGGCCAGGGGGAGGGACTGTGGCCCTATTAGGGTGGGGCAGGTCTATCAGGGGGCCGTGGGGAGGGACTGTGGGAGGTTGGCTGGCCAAACCCATCCTCCCAATCAGGCCGGTTCACTGGCTGAAGTGGGCTTCATAGCAACTCATCATTCTGGTCCTATGGTGTTCTGGTCGCTGGCTTTTTATTTTTATATATACTGAGTGGTCAGATTATTATGATCTCTGAGTGCATAATAATCTGGCCACTCAGTGTATACCCTTATATAATAAAAGGCTAATATGCAAATTGTCCCCTCGACTAGGAGTTTGACCAGCAGGTAGGCCAGCCAACCACCTATGTCCCCTCCCCCTGGCCAGGCTGGCAGGACCCCACCCATGCACTAATTCATGCACCAGGCCTCTAATACACACACACACACACACACACACACACACACACACACACACACACACTGAGTGGCCAGATTATTATGTTATTATGCATTCAGAGATCATAATAATCTGGCCACTCAGTGTAGATTGATTTCAGAGAGGAAGGGAGAAGGGAGAAGAGATAGAAATATCTATGATGAGAGAGAATCATTGATCAGCTGCCTTCTACACACACCCCACTGGGAATCAAGCCTGCAACCCAGGCATGGGCCCTTGACCGGAATTGAACCCAAGATCCTTCAGTCTGCAGGTCAAACCAGCTAGGGCATCACCAGTCTTAGCTTTTTGACCCTATCATGGAAATCTAAAACTCTCTCCCATTCATAACCATTTTCCTGAGCCACCAATTCTGCTTAGTGTTCTAAGTATCTACTCCTGTCTTCCCAGCCCAACCCATCCACCTCTGGCTCCCTCCCCAGTTTCGACCTGTCAATGAATTCTAAGCCTTGTTTCCTAACCACTCCCCATTTCTCAAGTACCTTTGGTTCTTCCCATTAGTACAGTTCTTGGAGGCCCGTTGGGCCATATGTGGTGCCATTTCCTCCTAGATCCTATCTGCCAACCTGAGCAAGGACTTGATGGAAAACCTCAAGCCAGTCCCTAGGGGCTGACAAAGCGATAGGGCCACACCTTTAGACAGGAAATTCGGAAGTCTGAGGCCTAAGTCCTAGATGATTCACCTCAGCTGCTCAGGCTGGTCCCAAGCCAAGGGGCTGGGCTGACCATGCCATTTGCCTCAGAGCTGAGCTTGCCCAACATGAGGTGGGGCTGGGCAGGCTGAGGGCTTGGGCTTTCTCTCAGTATTTGCCCCCCTTCTCCTGTACTTTCCTATCTTTTTCCCTTTAATTCTCTGGGGGTTTTTCCTTTTCTTTTGACTTGTCAGCCATTACTAGAGTCCTTGAGAAAAAAGTGCCCATGTGGGCAATTAAAACACTAGCCAAGGTTAATTCACATAGTTGCTCTGCTTTTTAGACTCTTGAAAATCAAAAGCCTAGATACAACTAAGAGACAAATGACAGAGAAATAACTTGCAGCACATATGACAAAAAGTTGATATTCTTAATATCAATATAAATAGAGGACAGGGGAAAAGTAGGTTTACAGGTATATGAAAAATAATACAACAAAGATTAATACAACAACCTATCTAATTTATTGACCAATATAATCCCAATTAATTTTATAAAAATAAACAAATGGGTTTAGCATTGAAAAATACAATATATGCACAGGGGGTGGAGGGGAGGGGTGGTGGTGGTGGAAGGGAAACCCTCTGGAAGCCCTGTTCTTATAGGACTCTTCCTGCAATGGGCCTCTAGTTAATAAATAATAATGCAAGAATAAACTTACACATACTCACAATTATACATCTAATTTTTCCCCACTCTGTACTTTAAACTAAATAAGCAATAATAAAAAAATGTAGAAAAATGGACAGATAGTGCACACATAAAAAAATCCAAATCCAAAATCCATGCAAAAATAAATAAAAATAAATAAAAATAAATAAATTCAAATAAGTTCAAATCTAAATTTTGTGAGATCTCCTCATTAATAACTCAACCAATGCAAATAAAAACATCCATTAGGTGCCATTTTTTAAAATCTTTTATGTTGGCAATTATTAAAAAGAATAATGATGTGCCAGCGCTAGTGAGGTGTGGGGAACCTGCCTTTTCCTTGACTATTGGAGGGAGTATAAATGGGTACAACCTTTTTGGAGAGAGGTTTAGCCACATATAACAAATGTGAAGTGTTATTGCAATTGTTTCTAAAAAATTTATTCAAGGCCTTAAAAGGACAAATGGACAAAGACTCATTGTACATTTTTAAATAAAAGTAGAAAGCTGGACCTCACTGTTCTTCAAGACAGTTTTAAAAACTTTTTGTATGACTCCACCACTAGAGGATATGCACCATTAGAGTAGGGAACTTTACCTATCTCATTTGCTACTGTATCCTTAAGGCTTAAAACAGTGCCTAACACATACCGTCTTTTGAGTGAATAAATGAACGAATTAAAAGATAAATGAATTAAGAGGGAATTCATTAAATGATTCACCCATAATTGTGAGCTCAATCCACAGTGGGGGACGTGCAGGAGGCAGCCAATCAATGATTCACATCATTGATGTTTCTATTTCTCTCTTCCTCTCCCTTCTTTTCTGAAATCAATAAAAATATAATTTTTTAAAAAGAAACAATAATGGTAGTGAATGTTATGGAATCTCTATTATATGCTACACACTGTGTTAAGATTTTCTCATCCTATATAATAAAGAGCTAATATGATAATTAGACCAAACAGCAGAACGACTGTCTGGACAACCATCTGGACGACCTTCTGGATGAAGCTGAGGCTGCAAGGGCTGTGGCAGCCAGGCTGTGAGAGCCAGGGCAGCTGGGGCTGTGAGATACGAGCCCCTTGCACAAATTTCATGCATTGGGCCTCTAGTCCTATATAATAGAAGCCTAATATGCTAAATGTACAGTCATCCAGTCAGCCATTCAACCAATCAAAGCATAATATGCTAATGATATGCTAAGGCCACTAAACCACTCACTATGATATGCATTGACCAACAGTAGATGCTCTACTGGTAGGTAAGCTAGCTGTTGGAGTCAGGCTAACCGGGTTTGAGTGAGATGGTCTAGACATGCCCTGGTGACCTCCTGTAGTTCCTCCCTGGCTGACCAACATTCCCCATCCCTCCTTAGTTCTGATCATGTACCAGTGAGGTCCCTCGGCCTGGCTTGTGCCCTCTCACAATCCAGGCTGAGGAATCCCTTACCCCAAATGCATGAATTTCGTGCACCGGGCCTCTAATGGAACAAGACAATAAACCTATGACATAGGTAGATACTATTATGCATAGTCAGAACTTCTATCATTGAAACATACTTAAACCTAACTCAAATTCGCTTAGGAAAAACATTATTGGTCCATGTAACTGGAAAGTCCACAGGGTAGTTCTGGCTTCAGATTTCATTGGATTCAAGGACTCAGTGCCTTAATGATACAGTTTTTCTCTCTTTCCATCTCTTTTTCTTCTATGTTGGCTTGATTGCCAGACAGCCTACTCCACATGGAGGGTCCCTCAGTAGCTCTGAGCCTATATGAGCCTAAAGACATTTGATCCCAGAAGGCAGAGCTAGCAAGTCAGCTAGGAAAGGGCCTTGGCTCTCCTTGAGCCAGCTGAACCCCTAGAGGCAGAAACTGACTAAACCTAGTTAGTTACTACATCTCTGAGAAGGCCTGGGAGCAGGAGAAGTGAGGTCACCAAAGAACGCTGAGCAGTTGAAAAGCATAGCACATCACAGATGTTTCCTGTAACACAGATGAGGAAACTGAGGCAGAGAAAGCCTCAGTGACTTAAAGTCTCAGAGCTGGTAGGTACCCTGTTTCCCCGCAAACAAGACAGTGTCTTTTGCTCCCAATGATGCTCTAGGTCTTATTTTCAGGGGATGTATTATGTTTCCATTAAGTAGGTCTTATTTTCGGAGGATGTCCTATTTTCAGGGAAACACGGTAGTAGAATTCAGATTCAAAACCAGGCAGCTTGACTTTATAGTGTGATGGTTTTATGTGTCAACTTGACCAGACCATGGAATCTCCAAATGTTTGGTTAAACATTCTGGATATATCTGTGTGTTTCTAGATGAGATTAACCTTTGACTGAATAAAACAGATTGCCCTTCCCAATATGGGCAATCCTGTTAAAGGCATGAGTAGTAAATCAAAAGGTTGGGCAAGAGAGAAGTTGTTCTCTTGCCTGATGGCCTCCCAGCTGTGACACTGGTCTCTGCTGTCTGAGACTAAAATTTATACCGTCAGCTCTCCTGGTTCTCTGGCCATTGGACTGCAGATTTTGGGACCCCCCAGCCTCCATGATGGCTTGAGCCAATTCTTTATAATAAATCTCTTTTATATGTATGGTCGATATAAATAAATCTCATATATAGTTATATATACTTTATAAATATGTTTTTCTTCTACCTATGCATCTTTAGAGAATCCTAATACATTTAGCTACAAGACAATAATGCAAATCTATATGCATAGAAATGGAAGATATCCATGACATACATGTTTCGAAGTTAAAAATACTCAGCTAGAATATGCTATCTGTTGAATCACTCCATTTATATAACCTTACATACATGAGAAGCCTGAGTGCTGTATACCAAATGTTAACAAAGGGTGTCTGGTGGTGGTGGGAGGGGGTGGGGTGGGGAGGGATTGGTGGTATTCAGGAGGACTTTTGCTTTCTCATTACTTGAATTTCTTTTTCCCCACAAAGGTCAAGTGTTTATGAGAAAAACAATATTTCCATTCTTGAGAAGAAATTTAAAAGTCAGTAAAATCAAATTTCACACCAAGATGGGAGTGAAGAAGCAGGGAAATCAGCAATTGCTTCATGAACATGAGAACACAGGATGTGAAATGGCAGTATTTTCTCCTCTCTTTCCCTCTCCCCCATAGCACTCTTCATTTTAATTTATTTTTAGTTTCCTGAGAAAGGCTGGAGAGGGTATGCTTGGTTGCTCTTCCTCTCCCCTTGGTTCTGAGAGTTTATCCATGCCAAGTGGACCATAAGTGACTAAAAGAATCAACTGCACATCAGAAAATTGGAGGGCCAGAAGAGACTACAAAGAGGGTCTGGTTCAGTGACTTAAAAAAAAATTGTTTTTTCTCCCCTTTGAAAAAACCAAACCCAAGTTAGGGAGGAGAACAGAAATCAGAATTCTTGTTCTGGGAACATGGTTTGAGAGCCATTAACCTAATCTAACCCTATCATTTTACAGAAAGTCTCAGATCTTCTGCTCATGCTGAACTGAACCACACATTATTTTATTATACTTTTAAGTATATTTTATTGATTTTTTACAGAGAGGAAGAGAGAGGGACAGAGAGTTAGAAACATTGACCGGAATCGAACCTGGGACCTTTCAATTCGCAAGCCATCGCTCTATCCACTGAGCCAAACCGATTTTGGCTGAACCACACATCCTTGAGTCTACACAGATGCCTTGAAGTGGGTCTTTTCTGGACAGTCAGAGGCTGAGCAGCTCCTGAATTAAGCGACAGGAAAAGGTATCACTGGATAGTGTCTTTGTGTCCTGCCCAGGTGAGAGATGCTTCTTTTCTTTTTCCTGGCAGCTCAAAGACTCCTTTTTTTTTTTTTTTAAGGATTATTGAAATTGGCACCCATTCTCCCCAGGGAACCAGGATGTTATAGAGTTCTCTGCTCCCAGGAGTGAGTCAGGGTCAAGGTACACAAGAAAGAACAGCTGGGGAAAACAATTCAGTGGCAAGGCAAGGAGCTCATAGAATTAGGGTTGGGATTAGGTTTGAAATCTAGGATTAAATTTTACAGATATTAGGAGTAGGATTAATATTGAGGCTGGAGTTTGGATTGGCTTTTGGGGATAATAACCACATTAGAATGAACTATAATGATGAAAGGGTTTGAATTGGGAATTAGAGATGTTGGGTAAGTGCTAGAGTCAGAGTTGGAGGGCCATTTATTGTCTCTCAATTCTCTACAAGTTTCTCCTTTTGGTGTTTTCATCCATGGCTAAAGTCTTCGGACTCAGTATTACAAAGAAAACAAGCGTGTGAACCCCTGACTGAGTCACACCTGGTTCTTTCCCATACCACCTCAGTTGCTAATTCAAGGGCTCTGGCTATACATCCTATTGAGCATGTACGTGCCTCTTTTTGGGCCAATGGTGACTAAAACTGTCCCCAAGAGTCACATCACATGTTTATTTGGAATGTAATCCACACTAGTAAACAGTCAAGATAATTATGATGAAAGTATTTCAACCAATTACCCCACAATGTGGTCCCTCAATTTGATGATGTCCTGACATTTTATGTCCTCTCTGAGCTTTTGGCCAACTAAGTGGGCATGTTATAGGAATTGGTTCAAAGATTCTTCAAAAAAAAAAAAAAAAAAGAAAGAAAGAAAGAAAGAAAGAAAGAAAGAAAAAAACTTTGAGAACTAAGAGGGAAGAGCTAGTTGGCTACACACATCATATGGAAAAGCAGATGAACACTGGGCTTCATTGCATACTACAGTGTGGTGAAAAGCTCACAGTAAGTCTCAGTCTTCTAGGGAAGTGCATGGTGATGGAGATATTCCCCCAGGATAATCTGATAAGGATGCCAACTCATATATGGATCTCACATTGATAAACAAGTTATTGTGCCTTTTTATTCATTCAACAAGTTTACTTTTATTATATTTAAAGATTTTTAAATTAAAAAAATATATTTTATTGATATTTTACAGAGAGAAAGGGAGAGAGATAGAGAGCTAGAAACGTCGATGAGAGAGAAACATCGACCAGCTGCCTCTTGCACTCCCCCCACTGGGGATGTGCCTGCAACCAAGGTACATGCCCTTGACCAGAATTGAACCTGGGACCTTTCAGTCTGCAGACCGACGCTCTACCACTGAGCCAAACCGGTCTCGGCAGATTTTTAAAATTTTTATTTATTTTTAATTTTTATTGGAAGAGAGAGAGAGAGAGAGAGAAACATCCATGCGAGAGCAAAACATCAATTGGCTGCCACTTGAAGGCCCCCTACTGGGGATCGAGCCTGAAATCCTGATCAGGAATCCAACCAAGCAACCCTTAGGTGCTTGGGACCATGCCCAACCCACAACAAGTTTATTAAATGCCTCACCAAATGTGCTCTGGGCATTGTGTATATAGCAGTGAACAAAACAGACATGATCTTTAGAGAGGAGACACACAAAATTTAATTATATACTGTGATACATGCTACAAAGGAAGAGAGTACTAGAGAAGATAAATAAGGGGTGGCATAATTTTAATTGGGACTGGGTGGGGGGCCATTGGTGAAGATGTCTTTGAGAGAGTACCATTTAAATTTAGGCCTGAAATAGTTTAAGTGGGAGTTAGTTTTTTTTGAGAATTCTTGCCCTTGTCCATTGTTCTTTATATTTTGAATTTCAGGCTGAAATTTATTCCTTTTTTGGTGGTAGTCACCTTTTAGACTCTTTGCTAAGAACATAAGCAGCCTTCTTAGAGAATTGCAGGCTATAGGATGGGCCTCTGGCAGCCATATCTGCAGTACAAAACAAGGAGCCTTGACAACATACCTCTCCACTGGCTAAAGGCGATTGTTGCTAGATTAGACCACCTGACATAAACTAGACCAACTGGGATTCATAGATATGAATTAATGTCTGCTGGTTCTCAAAATTTTTATTGTTGTTGTTAATCCTCACCGAAGGTATTTTTCCATTGATGTTTAGAAAGAGTGGAAGGAAGGGAGGGGAGAGAGAAACATCCATGTGAAACTCAATGATTGGTTGCCTCCTGCACATACCCCAACGAGGGCTGGGGATGAACCTGCATCCCAGGTATGTGCCCTTGACTGGGAATGAACCTGAGACCTAGACCCAACACTCTTAACCACTAAGTAATACCAGCCAGGGCCTCTGCTGGTTCTTGAAGTGAGACGAGGCATTCTTGGACAGTCATGTTCTACTATGTTCTTAGAGAAGCAGTGACAGCAGTGACAGCAAGTCTGCAGAAAAATGAAGCAGCTCTGTAGAGAGAAGTAGTGATGGAAGAACATTTGACCACAGAGAAGGATAATGAAGGGGTAGCTACTTGGCTTCCTGTTAATATTTTTTAAATTTATTAAAAGCAAAAAACAAAACTGTTATTGTTGAGAGTGTTATAGATGTACCTCTTTTGTCCTCCCTTTCCCTCTCCCCCTACCCAGCTCATTGCCCCCTTCCACCTGGTTCCCACACCTTCACCATCCTATTGTCTGTATCCATAGGTAATGCATATATGCTTATATTTGGATAATCTCTTCCTGCCCCCCACCCTTCCTTATGAGATTCCACAGTCTGTTCCATGTTTCTATGTCTCTGAATTTATTTTATTTATCAGTTAATTTTGTTCCTTAATTTCTTGTTTATTTTGATTTTTAGATTCAATTATTGATAGATATGTATTTATTGCCATTTTATTGTTTTTAAAAAATATTTTTATTGATTTCAGAGAGGAAGGGAGAGGAAGAGAGATAGAAACATCAATGATGAGATAGAATCAATGATTGACTGCCTCCCGCATGTCCCACACTGGGATTGAGCCTGCAACCTGGTATGTGCCCTGACCAGGAATTGAATGGCAATTTCCTGATTCCTAAGTCAATGCTCAACTGCTAAACTGGAAGGGCTTGTTCATATTTTTTATCTTCTTCTTAAAGAATATCCTTCAACATTTCATGTAATACTGGTTTGGTGGTGATGAACTCCTTTAGCTTTTTCTTATCTGTAAATGATAGCTTTGTTGGGTAAACTTGGTTGTAGGTCCTTGTTATTCATCACTTTGAATAATTCTTACCACTCTTCTCGCCTGCAACATTTCTGTTGAGAAATCAGCTGACAGTCATATGGACACTCCCTCATAGATAACTGCTTTTCTCTTGCTGCTTTCAAAATTCTCATTAAGATCCTTGAGTAACCTCTTAACTATTGTTTTGAACTCTGTTTCCATTTCTTTCATTTGTGACATATTTCTTTGTCTCTTCATTTTGGTTGCTTCCTTGTGTTTGTTTCTATGAATTAGGTAGAGCTGCTATGTCTCCTTGGTAGAGTGGCCTTGTGTAATTGGTGTACTGTAGGGCCCAGTGGCTCAGCCTCCCCAGTCACCTGAATTGGGCAGTCTATGTGGGCTGTGTGCAAAGTCTTGTTGTTGAGCCTTGATTGCTGTTGGCATCACTAGGAGGAGTTGACCTGCAGGCCAATTGGCTGTGAGGACCAGGTATGATTACAGTAGAAATTGCTGTGCAGGATACACTCCTATGGAGCAGGATTTGCTTCAGTGGGCTTTGGTGCTCTCTGAGACTGCCCCTTGAGTGTATCACTTGTGGATATGTAGAATTGCAATTTGGTATGGTCTGAAGCTGGGTGCACTGGCACTGGAGTCTCCTGGAAGGTGCAAAGTCAGCCACTGCCTGAGGCCCCCTGACAGGAGCTACAGAGAGATCTGCAGGTGGCTGTTACTTGTATTGAGCTTGGAAGTGCCCAGGTGAGGCCCAGCTGTTAAGCAAGACAGGGTGGTGCTAGTGCCAGGTCTTGGGCCTTTTATTGATAAGTGTGGGGTATGCTGACACTACGTACTACTTGTTTGAGAGATTTTAGCAAAGTCTGGCGCTTGAGCCAGTCAGGTCATACATATAGAAAAGTCAGAGCAACAGTTTGTGGGACTGAAAATTGGATGGGACAGAGTCTCAGGGAATCACCAGGGCAGAGCAAACAGTGTGGGCTAGGCTGATGGAAACTCAGATATGGCTGCCAGTCAACTCTGTGATGGGGGAGGTCCCAGCAAGGAATAATAAACCCTGGTAGCACCTTCATCTGGGAGAAAGCCTCCCTCAAGTTCCTACCTGGATGCCAGACAATCCAGTTTCTCACCATATATCCCTGGATTCCCCCAGTCATTGCACAGAGGAAGTGGGACTGTGTAAGTTCCTGCTCCAGCCCTTTAAGAGGAACTCTGTGGGACACCAGCAGCCTCTGTGTCATTTAGGCACAACCCCTGCTGGTTTTTACAGCCCAAAGTTATAGGGGACTTCTCTTCCCAGCTCTGGAACCCTGAGCTGAAGGTCTGGTGTGGGCCTGGGACCCCTTGCTTCTCACAGAAGGCCTCTGCAACCGAGATATCCTTCCCTATTGAAAATAAATAAATACTACTACTACTACTACTACTACTACTACTACTAAAGGCCCATGTGGGTTCAGAACAGCCTGCTTTGCACTTCTGTCCCTCGTACCAGTCTTGATATAGTTTCTTCTTTACTTTTCTAGTTGTAGGACTTCCATTCAGCTAGATTTCAGGTTGTCCTGGATGGTTGTTCTGTATTTTAACTGTAATTTTCATGCAGTTGTGGGAGGCAGCATTTACCTACACTACCATCTTGGTTCTCCTATGCTTCCTGTTAATGTTTTAGATCCTTGTTCCAGTCCTTCATGGATCGAGTTTGCTTCAATCTGACAGAGATTTCTGGACCTCACAAGTCCACAGAGAATGAACAAATAGATGGTATATACAGTATAAAATAATAACATTTGGTAATAAAATTTACACAGGTAATACCCTCTGAGCCTCTTGTATCCCCACTGGGTTGGGGGTACATAGCTATTTCTAAGAGCCAGTCTTTTTGGAGCTAGGTTTTGTGAGGAGAGAAATGTAGATTTCCAGGTATGGTATAATGAGATTATGTGGGCAGAGGAAGGAGGGACCAATTCTGCCTTGACAGGGTATGAAAGACATTGAATAAGTAACCTGTAGCTAAAGTAAGAGTGTGCTAGGCAAGAATGAGGAAGGACAGTTGGGGCAGAAGGAAATGGGGGGACAAGGCCTTAGAAAATAGTGGGTACTCCACAAATGCTTGTTAAGTTGAATACATGGCAAACAGACAGATAGGCAAGCAGTTTGTAAGATGACAATCGCCTTTTATATTAAAATACCCTTTTGTATTTAGGGTTTCCTTTTCAATATAGAAAAGAACATTAAGATGTCAATAGTCTACTTAATCTCAGTTTGTTAAACTCATAGGCTGTAAGTCTTCCACAAATGTGGCAATTTTATGTCAGTTTAAGTGAAGATTTCAGGGCAGTATGAGTTCAGTGAGAGCTCTGTGTGCTGTATGGCTTCATCCACACTTTTGACAAATATTTATTGAAGGTTTGTGAAAATCCACAAAGTCGAAACTAAATGATTATCCCAAATAAACCAGCACTCACATTTGGGGGTGATTCAGCATTAAATGGTTTTACTTTTCACAATCATTTGTCTTCATCATCAATAGCATCTTTAGGAAGAGGCTAAGCTAAATGTGATCCTTGCTCTTTAGATGCCAAAAAGAAGCCGCATGAATGTTAACAAGTCCACAGAATATGCACTAACAGAACATTTGGTAATAAAAGAGATCTGGTGTCCCCACAGGGTCGGGGTACACAGCAGCTATTTCTAAAAGTCAGAAAACCTTCTTTCCTGGAAGTATCAGAGACTTAGAAGTTCACCCATAAGGAGGACCTCAGCTGTGGGTCAACTCTCCAGGAGGTCTGGTGCAAGTTTCCTCCGTGTGGAAATTAGTCATCCACAATCGCCTTCAGATTACGTTTGGCTGGAGCTCAGAATGAGTTCAGAACACAAAACACGCCGAGAGCTACAGGACTCATTTTTTAGTGGTTCAAACTTCTTTGGTCACTCATCCATTTCCATCACTGACTAGGTCGTAGCTCCCCTTCAAAATCCAAACATGTCCACTCCATGAGGAAGATAGGTCCCCCTAGCCTAGGCTTAGCGAATGGACTTGTGTCTCTCAGTACCGAGAGGGCATGGGCCCTGACCTGGACACAACCCTCCGGCCCCGCCCTCGTTGGGACGTAGGAGAGGAGGGACATTTCCTTAAGTTCATTCCTGCCAAGAGGAGACCAGTTCCTCGAGTGGAACTGGAAGGGTGGGTCGCATGTGTGTGTGTGTGTGGGGGGGTAGTGGGAAGAGAGATTCCCAGGGGGGCTGGAACTTTTCGCAGAAATACCACCCGGCATTGCCCAGGGCCGGGAGCAGCCAATCCTGGGACCTCGCCGGCGGCTGAAGACCCCTGCGGTCCCTGGAAGACCGAGACCCACTTCCGGGTTTGGAAGCGCACCCTCCCGGCCCCTCCCCGTACCCAGTGTCGGGGGTCTCTGGGCGCATGCGCAGCGCCCCGCCGCCGCTGCTCTGGGACGGGCCCAACTTACCCTAAACAACCAAGCCGCTCCCCTCCCTCCCGTTTGGGGCGTACCATTCGCGTGTGTGGGGGGCAACGCGCCCCCAAGTTATCAGAGGTCGGCTCCCCTTTTTCAGACGTAGGGGTGGGGGAAGGTAAGTTTGCCTCCGATTTTAAAAGCCCCCCGAACGAGAAAGCCTTAGGCCAGTCGCCGAGCGAAAGCCTGCCGTTTTAGGTTCGCCCCCAGCCCCAAGCGCTTCCTTTGAGGAGCTGAACAAAGTGGCACGCCCGGATCCCAGCTGATCAGCTGCTGGGCTTTGGCGGCGGCTCTCCCGGGCGAGACCATTGTGACTTCTCGGGAGGGGTGCGTGACGGAGGGAGGGAGGGGGAGGAGCGGCCATTGTGCGGTCAGCGCGGCCTCCGGGGGAGGGGAGGGCGAGCGGGGCCTGGAGCTTCACTGAGGCCGCTGCTACGCCGGAGCCGGCGGGGGCCTCGGGTCCTGCCCAGCGCGGCCACACAGGACATCGCTGTGGCTGGGAGCGGCGGTGGGAGCTGCCGAGGGCGCCGGGCTTCCCCTCCGGCCGCTCTCCCCGCGGGCCTCGGCTCGCCCGCACGCCCCTCCTCCTCAACTCCCCTCCCACTCCGCTCCGCGCCTCCCCGGCTCCCCCCACCCCCCCGTCCCCGCAGGCCCAGTGGTGCGGCCCGCCTCCAGCTGACCGGCCTGGAATCCCGGCTCGGAGCCCCGGACTCGCGCCCGCCCGCGCGCCCGCGCCCTCCCCCTCCCCCCGCCCCGAGCCCCCCACAGTCGCCGCCGCCGCCGCCGCCTCCTTCGAGCGGGGCCCAGGCCCAGCCGCCGCCACCGCTGCCGCCGCCGAGCTCCGCCGCCGCCGCCGCCGCCGCCGCCGAGCACCATGGGAGACGCCGGGAGCGAGCGCAGCAAAGCGCCCAGCCTGCCGCCCCGCTGTCCCTGCGGCTTCTGGGGGTGAGTACCCGGCCGGGCGGGGGCGGGGGCCGGGGCGCGGGCGCGGGGGGCTTCCCGGGCCGGCCTGGGCCGGGGAGGCCCGAGCCCGGGGGGCTGGGCTCCAGCCGGGCCTACGGGGAGGAGGCTGGGGCCGAGGCCGGGAGGGGTGCCGGGTGGGGTGTGGGGGTGGGCCCCGAGTGCGCTGCCACCCTCCGTGGTTCTCCCGCCGGAGGCCGGGGCCGACCGGGAAGGCCCGGGCCGCGGGTGAGGGGGGCAGGGCAGCGGGCTGGGATGTGGGGGCGGCTGGGTGCCCCCTTTCCTGGGCCTGTGGAGGCTAGCCCTGGCCCCTCTCTTCCCTCTCCTTGGGGTGAGTTTGAGCCCAGGCACCAGGCACTGTGACTTTTTCACCTCCCCTCCTCCCTGCGCCCCAGAGACTTGCATCATCACTTCCTAAATTATATCCCAGTGCCCCATTTGCTTTTAGGAAGCTGTCCACACGTCACCCATTTTTAAAGACCGAGAGCAGAATCCAGGCTGAGGTGAAGTTATAAGACAGTTGAGGCCTCACCTTTATGTAAAAACACATTTCAGAAGATCTGTAAAATTTCCTTGCCAAACAAAACAAAACACCCCCCAAACAAACTCAAGACAGCCTGGCTTGGGAACTTGAGGGTCAGTTGGCTCAAATTCCCTTCTCTCCCCATTAAACAAACAAAAAAAACCCCAATAGAAATATTCACATTGGCCAGCCAATATTATTACGTGGTCGTTCTGTTTTAGAGTTGAAAAATGTGAGAAATGTTTAAACTGAGCCCTTGAGTTTGATAGCTTGCCACGTTTCTTACCTAACAGGTGCCTTGATAGCACCTGATGACCCTGGTTCTGTTCTAAGGGAACGGTAGACTTCAAAGGCCAACTTTTGTGATTGAGACCTTTTTTATTTTTGTTTTATTTTCCGAAGACTCAGTATATTTGGAGGTGCCTAGAGGCAGTAAGGAAATGATTATTTCTGGGGAGGACATCTTGGAAAGACGTCCTATTATTTTATCTTTCTGAACCTAGCAATGGTTAAGGTAGAAATGAAGGCAGTGATTTTGGGAGTGCAGAGAAAGATTAGGAACTGTATCTTAATGTAGATTTCCGTGAAATTTGTCAAATCCGAGGGTTATGAAGAAGAAATAAGAGTCTTGTTTTCTCATCTTTCTGCCTTTTATCAAAAGTTTCCCAGTTGGAAGGACATAAGTAAAAAGTAAGTTTGTGACATTGCCAAAGGTTCTGAAGATGTGAAAATATTTTAGGTTTTATAGTCTTCTTTTTTTTGATTTGAAAATAATAATTGGGTTATTTGCTAAGTGCTGTCTTGGATAGTCTAACTCCTTCATGGACCTCAGACAGTCTTATCTATTTATGTATATAGGTGAGGAAGGAGGCTTAAAGAGAAGAGGGTGGATAACTTGCCCCTGCTTACAGGGAGTTTAGTGTTGAGCTGGTGAACTCTTTAGAGTGTTAGTACCATCATGTTTATGACATCAGTCTGCAGCCCTGGAAAACTCTGGTGTCACAAGCCTCAGATTGTAACTCATTATAAGGAGACATGTGGCTCAAAGAAAGAGTTGCCAATGGCAATGAATGCTCAGTATATATCAAAGTTCTATTTCCTGGCAACATGCTTATGTTCTTGGGGCCATTGTCATGAGTGGAACCCTTATTGAAAGACTTATATCAAGACTTAAAAATTAAGGAATTGGAGTAGCCCTTTTCCCTTTAGACTGCAGAATTCTTTGTAATGCCAAGAGTTTGGTCGTAGCAAAGTGGGATAGTTAGGCTGATGCCATACTTGGCCTATATAAGCAATCAGGACTTCTTTCTTGTTACTTTCAGTCTGAAATGTTGAGCTGCAATTTGCCTAACAGGAGTAGTGATCACAAAACTAACATTTTTATGATGGAAAGTGTTCTTTTCAATATGTAATGTTTTAACTTTTCCTAAAGGTGTTTGTAGGCATCTGTTGTAGTTAGCATTTTATACCAAAGTATAATGAAATTACTGCCTAGTTTCCATCATATCTTAACTGACTTTGAACTTGTTTTCTTTATTGCATGGATGACATATTATGTTCACTAAACTTAGAATATATTAAAACAATTTTTTTATTGTTTAAAGTTTTACATATGTCTCCTTTTTCCTCGATTGTCAAAACTTTTTGAGTGCCTTTGATGTAGTGGACAAAGGGGCACTGGCCCCATTCTTTGGGAGCAGGGAGCATAGAAAAGTAGTGACATTTACAATACAACGTGGGAGGTAGAGGAAGGTAGCCTGGAGGAGGTGACACCAGCCTAGTCCTGTAGGAAAGAATGGAAATAGGGAGAAGAGTGTTTCAGGCAGGGGGAATAGCATTGGTGGGAGAGCACCATACATTTGAGGAACTGAACGTTCATGGGGTTGATTGGTAGGAGTCACCTGAAGATGAGGCTTAGATAGTGAGAGCAATTGATAATGCAGGGTTCCAAAGGTGATGCTTATGACTTTGGACTTTCATCCTGATGCTTTTATCCTTAGGAGCTATTGTAGAACATTGAGCGGGTAGTGATGTGATTTCCTTTAATGTGAAAAATTACCGGATCATCTTGAAAGTGGCCTGCATGTGTGGCTATGGCTTGTGAGTCTGTATGAATATGACGTATTATGTATATTCGTGGGGTGTTGCCAGATTAACAAGACTTATCAGGAGGAGTAATACCGGGCAGTGATGATGGCGGCCTGTACTGGTTTAGTGGCCAGGAGAAGGGAGAGAAATAGATAGATGTGAAAGCTGTTTAGGAGGTATCTCTTGCCTTTTCCTTTCATGAAAATTAAAGTGTGTCTAAAAACTTCAGTCAGCATTGCACTCTGTGGGAGCTGTAGGTCTGTAAAGTCAGCTAGCCAGAGCCCACACCCAATGCTTTGCAGAGAAGCCTCTCCGCAGAATGTTCTGGCACCAACAAACTAAAGGCATTTCCTTTAGGATTGCTTTTTTTCTCCAATGCCTTAGGCTGCAGGACTTACTGTCCAGCATTGTCCAGTCAGGACACCAATCAGTGGGGCTTGGTTAGATAGAGCTTTGGGGTCTTTCTGTGGGAACATAATTAGAAAGGAGAATGCCAAGAGGGGCATATGATGCAAATATGCTAGTGTTTAGAACACAAAGTTTCTAGTTCTCCCCTCTTGGTTTATATTGTGTGAGTAGTGACCACTTACACTTGAACCATTTTATAGAGAGGCCATCTTTCCATTGGAAAACTTTGCTATCTTGTTGAAAATGTACCTGTTTATAAAACTTGGAGGTTGTGCCGAAACCGATTTTGCTCAGTGGATAGAGCGTTGGCCTGCAGACTGAAGGGTCCCAGGTTCAATTCTGGTCAAGGGCATGTACTTTGGTTGCGGGCACATCCCCAGTGGGGAGTGTGCAGGAGGTGGCTGGTTGATGATTCTCATTGATGTTTCTAACTCTAATCCTCTCTCTTCCTCTCTGTAAAAAATCAATAAAATATATTAAAAAAACACACAAAAAAACAAAACTTGGAGGTTGTTTGCATAATAATGCAATGTTTTTAGTGTTAATGACCATAAACACCCCTCCCCCCACAGAGACTTAAAACTTTTAGTGAAATATGAACATTTTCTTAGTTTTTTTTGTAATCAAGTAATTATGCAAAATACATAATTTATAATTGCCAAATATGGAATGACATAGTTAATTAGTACTTTTTCTTTAGTTGAAATATACACAATATAGAAAAACACTTTTAAACTACACAGATATAAGTGACATTAGTTGAAGGTACTTTTCAAATTGTTTAGATGTTTAAAATGTACTGAGACACGTGGCTTTTTCAGATATTTTCAAAAGTTGTTGATAGAGCAGATCTAGAATATTGTAAAAAAGATAGGAAGAAGATTAAGAAAAAAAGAATATAGTGAGTATATTATAGGATAATTGATAGAATGTTTAGGTAGGTTGAGGAAAGATGGATTTTTTCTCTCTCATTCTACTTATTGTTTATAAAAATCAATTACTATTAATACTTTGCTTTTCATTTGGAGACTATCACAATGTAATTTTATGAAAACTTTGTAAAGTACTATTTCTTCTGTAAATAAGTTTTTAGACGAATGTTCAGTCTGGTATTAGGGAGTAATGGAGTATTTAAATATGGAATTTATTGGGTAAACTGTTAATTGTTTTGATAAAAAAAGAAGCCTTCTAATGAATCATTTCATAAAAAATATTAGGCCAATAGGCCTATATATATATATATATATATATATATATATATATATATAAAATATATTTTATTGATATTTTACAGAGAGGAAGGGAGAGAGAGAGAGAGAGAGAGAGAGAGCGAGCTAGAAACGTCAATGAGAGAGAAACATCTACCAGCTGCCTCTTGCACACCCCTACTGGGGATGTGTCCGAAACCAATGTACATGCCCTTGACCGGAATCAAACCCGGGACCTTTCAGTCCTCAGACCAACGCTCTACCACTGAGCCAAACCGGTTTTGGCCCAATATAAATTTTTTAGGGAAATACATTTTATTGGTGTTTCACCTTTGTGATCTATTCTGTTGAAGCATTGTATTTACTAGATCTATTAGATAATTGATATATTTTAATTGATTATGCATTTATTTATTTATAGAATAGAGCACTGCTTTTTTTGTCTCATTTTTTTCCATCACCATTTATTCACTCTATGCCCTCTTTCACCTCCACCCACCCTCTCCCCCCCAATCACCACACTGTTGTCCATGAGTTCTTTATTTATTTTTTTAAAAATATTTTTATTGATTTCATAGAGGAAGGGAGAGAGACAGAAATACCAACGATGAGAGAAAACCACTGACCTGCTGCTTCCTGCACCCCCCACACTGGGGACTGAGCCAGCAAACCTAGTCATGAGTCCTTGTCTGGAATTGAACCTGGGACCCTTCAGTCTGCAGGCTTGATGCTCTATCCACTGAGCAAAACTGGCTTTTTCGCTCAATCCTTCTACCCCCCAGCCTCACTAAGAGCTGTCTGCCTGTTCTTTATCTATGAGTCTGTTTCTAGATAATAGGTGTATTTCAAATAAAGATAGGGTTATGTAGAGATCAATAGTTTTCTCACACAAATTCTGTTCCTGAAATGGTTACTAGTAGAAAGTTGATTGAACATATACTTTGTTTATTCCATTTTACTTTTGAGAATCACAAGATAATTGAGTTACTTTAAATAGAATTTACATACATATCTATATACCTATTTTCTCTTTCTTCTGAGCCTAGTCTTTGGGAATTAATATTGATCTCTGTTTCTGTCACTTTGTGAGTCATCTGGCTAGTGTCCTTGGCTCCTAAGCAGTGTGTAGCTCTCACACTTAGTTTGATTCTTCAGTCCCTGTCTCTTAATTGGAACACGTTGCCACACTTCAACCAGCTTAACCTGGGCTTTCAAGTTTGTGGGACACAGCATGAATCACTAGTTAATCGGAATGTTCATTCCAATGATGTCACTAATTATCCCTTCATTATACAAACCCCTTAAACATTCTCTTAAAAACAAAGCAGCTTGTTTGTGCAGTTTTTCTTTTCATCTTTGAGTTTTGTGTGCACCTGAAGATACAACATGATTTAAATGAACTATTCACTGTCTCTGTTTATCTACTTGCTCTGTTTTCTTGATTACATTTGGGGTGTCCAGAAATTAGGAGATTTGCCCCTCTTATGTGATGGAATACAGGGAGACAATTAAAAAAAAGAAAGAAAAGAAAACATGGTCTTTATCTACATTGGTTTGAGGTAGTAGCTTTTTAGAGATAAACCCAGTTAACATATATAGGATATTTGGCTCTTCTGGTATTATCCTTTTTTCCTTCCCAGTCACCTTTTTCCTCCAAAAAAGAGAAGAACCCAATACTTTAAATCATACAGAAAAGTTTTGATTAAAAATGTTAAGAATACTCCTTAATGGTATTAAAATTAACATTGGTTTTCACAAATTAACTTTTTTTTCTAGTTGGAAAAATTAGAGGGTTAAAATTTTTTTGAAATGAAGTCCATTAAAAAAAAAACCCTAATGTATTAAATGTTATTGACTGAGAGAGTGAGAATTAATATAATTTGGATTTTTTGTTAGGTTATAAGGAGGTTGTATCTGTGCAAAGTGATGCAAAGTTTTAAAATCCTGTAATAATCATAATTAAATTGGGGTTAAAAATTCTTTTTTCTTTTTAAAAAATCCTCACCTGAGACTATGTTTCCATTGATTTTAGAGATGGAGGGAGGGAAAGGAAAACAAACATGGGATTGCCTCCCATATGCTTCCTAACGGGACGGAACCTGCAACCTAGGTATGTGCCCTGACTGGGAATTGAACATGCAACCTTTGGTGTAGGCAGGGTAGGGGAAGACATTCAAAGCCACATAGAGGAAGCGACTAGTCACAGCTCAACACTTTAATAATTTTAGCGAAACACTTAACGAATGGAGATTCAGGCTATTTGGATAGGACTTTGTGCCAGAGTGGTTTGCAAAAGAGGACCTTCTTTCCAACTAGGTGGGTGATACTGATGTCACTCATTTCTGTTAGGGGCTTTGAGAAGCAGGCTGATTCTACTTTGGGCTGGGTCCCTACATAACAAGATTACATTGCTGAATGAGATATTTAGGCACAAGGAAGAACTTTCCTGTATGTGTTAAGTGTGGAAGAGAGGTTAAGGACCTTTATTTAAAGTGTTTATTGTTCAGAATCTAAGACCCTATTCTAGAATTATGCTGTCCAGCTTGGTAGCCGCCAGCTAAATGTAGCAATTTAAAATCATACTAATTAAAATTAAAAATAAAGATTCAATTCTTCAGTCACACTAGCTACATTTTAAGTACTCACTAACTCAAGAACTAGGGACTATTGAGGAACACAGATATAGAACACTTCATTCTCCCAGAATGTTCTGTTAGTCAGTGCTGTTCTAGAATGTTGACCAGATAGGGTATTCAAGATTATTTTCTTCCCAGTTTTTTGAGATATAATTAACAGTCAACCTTATTTTCTTGTGAGTCCTCCAGATCCTGTTTTCTTATATTTTGAAAATGAGTGATTTGTTTAATTTTAACTTTCTTTCCAACTCTAACATGATATTTTATTTACTTTGGGGAAGCAATGCCATTGTTAACCCATATCACGGGGAAGTGCTCCTTTGATCAGTTTTGGAAATTAAAATTGCAGTACCAATGAGTCTATAATTTGAGCATTTCTTTCATGTTCCCTTTTGAGTCAATCATATTTGCTCTTTTCTTCACACTACTTAAAAAAAAACATATACTTTACACAGAGAGGACTTGAGAGGGATAGAGAGTTAGAAACGTCAATGAGAGAGAATCATTGATCAGCTGCCTCTTGCACACCCCCCACTGAGGATGTGCCCGCAACCAAGGTACCCGGGACCTTTCATTCCGCAGGCTGACGCTCTATTCACTGAGCCAAACCGGTTTCGGTTCTTTACACTACTTAACTGGTAATCTCAAAAGTCTATGAAGGGAGATGTTGGACTAATAGAGAATCATGTTCTTTTTCCCCTGTGACTTTTGTAGAGGAATGATATGTGTTTTCACAAATGTAAATTTTACATGGCAGCTGTTGAAATGTGATTGGGAATAAGTGCATTAGATTTTCTGGAAAATTTAAGCCTCTAAAAATTTAAGAGGAAGATGGAGTGTATTGGAATATCCAGCAGCAGGGGACAAAACCAGAGTGATCTGTGACGTACCAGGCTGAGGGAATGGCACAGATGAATGACAGTGACAGGGGTCAGAACTGCAAGTAGTGATGGACATCTGAGGTTGTGGCTTCAGCTGTTAACCAGAGGAAGGAAAAATGCAGTAGGAAGAAAATGCATTACTAGCTAACACCAATTGTTCATTCAGCTGTACCAGATGTCCTGAATCATAGGCAGGTGATACTAGTATTTTGTATCAGGGCAAAAGAATGTCCTGGTAGAGGCCATTGATGCAGCTTGTTGCCAGTCTGGCCTTGGGCAAGGAGTGCAGACCACAACACAATATTTTGTGTTTCAAGTTTGTGGACACACTCTATTTAAGCCTCTCTGCTGCCTAATCATGAATGACCTGGTAAACGGTGAGGTTGGTGATGTTGTACGTGGGACCTTTTGAGGAGTGCTTTTTCTCCTTTATTTCTGCTGCAGTGGAGTGATGTGTAGTAAAAGTTGGTGATGTCTTATCTATTTCTTACACGCAGGTAAGCTGGAGTACATTTATGTAAAATAATCATACTGTCAGCCACATTTCCTAAAAGAATTAATTGACCATTCAAAAGTACTCCTCCTGCAGGCAGGTTCTTGGGACAGGCGTTTGATTTTCTCTTACATGCTTGCATTGGTAGCATTCCTGAACAACCTGTGAGGTTTCTGTAGCTTATGGTACTTACTGGAGTGGGAGCAAGAATTTATAGACTACAGATTGGGTGGAGGACTTAACATGTCTATGCATTCAAAGTCTCTGCCTTTTTCAGTCCATCATTTTTCTTTTTATTTATTTATTTTAGAGAGAGAGAGGAAGGGGGGAAGAGAAACATCAGTTTGTTGTTTCACTTATTTATGCATTCATTGTTTTTTTTAAATCTTTACTTGAGGATATGTGTTTATGGATTTGAGAAAAAAGAGTAAGAGAGGGAGGGAGGGAGGGGCAGAAAGAAGAAGAGGAAGAGAGAGGGGGGAGAGAAAAGGAGAGAGAGAGAGAGAGAGAGAGAGAGAGAGAGAGAGAAAGAGAGAAACATCAATTGGTTGCCTCCCATAAAGTATGCACCCCGACTGGGGATCGAACCCACAACCGAGGTGTGAACCCTGACCTGGAATTGAACCCGAACCCTTTATGTGAATGGGAGGACACTCCAACAAACTGAGCCAGCTGGCAGGGCTCCTTGGTTGGTTTTTGTGTGTTCCCTGATAGGGATGGAACCTGCAACCTCGGAGTATCAGGATAACGCTTTAACCAACTGAGCTACCTGGCCAGGGCCTCAGGTCATTATTTTTCAAGTTTCAACCCTTTCTAGGGTGTTTTACATGGATAAATGTGCTGGCAAAGTTATCTTCTGAAAGAATTTTTTCCCCCAATGTATGAATGAAACACTAGGTCAATTGAATAATACACTCATTCTTAAACTGGCCAGAAGTGTATTATCAGCAAGAAACAAATACCGTATTTGCCAGTGTATAGTATATAACAAACTCTGTATTTTTAGTGGAAATGTTAGGGGGTCGTCTTATACGCCCAGTCTCTTATACGCTGGCAAATACGTATTTTTCAGGGCCAAAAAATCGTCTTATACGCCAGCAAATACGGTAAGCTTCAGGTGTGGGAGAATGTGTGGTATATTTCAGTGTGAGTTGTTTCTAGATTTATGATTTCTTGGTTTCTGTCTTGGGGGTGGGGGGAGGGCATGGATGGTATTTTTTTTTTATCTTTTTCAGATGCCACTGAAATCCAGAAAACCAGGTTTTTCAAGTCTTTGTTGTTTGCTGCATATGAAACTTTGCATATAGTGAATTCAAAATCTCCAGTGTATGGCTTTACGCAGTTTTTTATCTAGTTTGCTTTTTCCTTTTAACATGACACAAAGCTGTGCAACTCATCTTTAAAAATAAAGGGGTGTTCTTGGATGTTGATCAACAAAAATGCTTGCTTAGGGAAACTTGTATTATTTTGTTGTGGTTAGGTCACTTGCTAATTAGCTCTGCCTGTTATCCATATTGTGTTGTCGCCCCCCCTCCGCTCCCCCCAGTACTGTAGTACTTTCAAGATGTATCCAGACTGTACATTTTATTTGTGAGGCAAATCTCTTTTCTTTAGTGCATATTGGGCAGGATGTAATCAAGGAACAGTTGCTGTGACTTAAATGATAAAGATATCTTGAGTGAAAGTGTGGAGTATTGCATGGTGTATTTAGGGTTTATAATCTCAATAATATCAATATGGATTAATTTATAAAATGATAAAACCTGTTCTGTGGAAGTATATGTTCCTAGAGACTGCATGGTCTTACCCTTTGTTTTGAACTGTCTGACTAGATATTCTTATCCCATAGTTTGAAAGGCCTCTATATTTACTTGAATAATTTAAAAAAAATATATTTTATTGATTTTACACAGAGATGAATTGAGAGGGATAGAGAGTTAGAAATGTCGATGAGAGAGATACATCGACCAGTTGCCTCTTGCACACTCCCTACCAGGGATGTGCCCGCAACCAAGGTACATGCCCTTGACCAGAATCGAACCCGGGACCCTTCAGTCCACAGGCTGACGCTCTATCCACTGAGCCAAACCGGTTTTTGACTACTTGAATAATTTTTGTTGTAGATAAATTAAATGGTTATATTGTTTGTGGTTTTGGTTGGGGCTAGGGACAGGAAGAATGAACATGTTGGTTTTGTGTTTAAACTTGAGTACAAAAAGTCACTGGACAGGTCTGTATCAGACATCAGATATGGAGATGGTTTAGAAGTATTAAGGATGCAAGAGGATGGTCAAGGGGAAGACAAGTTTGAGGGGGATGTGGATAGGGAAATGTGGATGGAAGTGGGGTGGTAATTGGGAATGAAAATGCTTTGTGGTCACCAGCTTCTAGTCAGAATATGAGAGGTGGCCACATTTTAAGGGTTAGTGAAACTAATATAAAAAGGTGGTGGGTGAGATTAAAGAAAACATATATTGAGGTGTGTGTAGAGTGTGAATCCTGTGAAGTCTTACAGGGAAGTATTAAAGATCATAGGATCAGAGCCTGTCTGATTTGGCTTGGCTTGGCTCAGTGGTTGTGTGTCGACCTATGAACTAGGAGGTCACAGTTCAGAGCACTTACCCAGGGTGCAGGCTGGATCCCCAGTAGGGGGTATTCAAGAGGCAGCTGATCAGTGATTCTCTCTCATCATTGATGTTTCCATCTTTCTCTCCTCTCCCTTCCTCTCTGCAATCAGTAAAAATATTTAAAAAAAACCTAAATTAAAAAGATCATAGGATGAGAGCTATGGTGCAGTTCCATAGTGGAAATGGCAGAGCTTTCAGCAAAATTGGTGTTCCGTCTATTAGAAGAACCCTAGGGGCTCTTTCTTTTGCTAAGCCCAAAGGCACCTTCGCAGCCAGGTAATGGATGGCGTTTCATGGAGTCTGTAGCAGACCATGGAGACTCAATATACCTTCTTTTATTAGGATTGCCACAATCAACTCCATCCTTTGGGATTGATTTTACAATTAATATATATGGGGGAGGTTAGTGAAAATTTTAAAGAATTTAATAGTAGTGTTGCCAGAGGAATAAGATAGTTCTCATTTGCTGAGAGGCTAATGAAGAGCCTCCCTTATCAAACCCAAGCTCTTCCAAACTATCTCCAAGTACAAAGGGCATAGTGATACCCAGAAAACCAACTGCACTGAGTGGGCAGGTATGGGCTTTAGAATCATCAAAATCTTGGGTTTAAAATCTGACTATAGCTTTCTGCTTGACATTGGACAGTTTACCTCTTTGTCTCTTTATTTTTTAAAAAGAATATCTTAGAGTTGCTTTGAGGTTTAGTGAGCTCTCATGCCTGTCAAGCTTTTGGCACAGAACCTGACCGTGGTAATTATATTTATTAACGACTAACTTCTCAGTTTTTTGTTTTGTTTTGTTTTGTTATTCCTCACCTGAGGATATTTACCCATTGATTTTTAGAGAATGGAATAGACGGGGAGAGACAGGAAACATTGATGTGAGAGAGACATTATGTGTCCGGACTGGGGCCAGGGATCGAGCCTGCAACCGAAATATGTGCCTTGGTTTGGAATCGAATCCAGAACCTTTCAGTCTGCAGGTTGATGCTCTATCCGTTGAGCCAAACTGGTGAGGGCTAACTTCTCAGCCTTGAATGGAGGAGTATTGATAACAGATGCCTCAACTGGACAGTCTGCATTTATGGTTATCTTCAGATCAATGACATCTAGTTAAGTGATAATGTCTCTGACCAGCTGTTGGTCAGTTTGACTATTTTAAATCCCTTGTTCAGCAAGCATTTGTTAAGCACTTGATCGTGTTTTGAGTTCTGGCAGAAATGATATACCTTTCTCTGACTTCCTCGCTAAGAAGGGGAGGCAAACCAGTAAGCCAACAAAACAGCATGAGGAAAGAAGCACCATGGGAGATCATTACAGAATACTGTGAGAGCACTGGCAGGGCATCTTACTGAGATTGGGAGTGCAGGATGGCCAGGAGGTTTCTCTGAGGAGATGGGTATAAAAGGTGAGCCAGGGGTTAACTATGTGAAGAGGATGAGGAGAGGGCTTTCCAGGCAGGGGCATGGCTTGTGCAAATGCAGAGAGGAGTAAGAGCATCCTGAGTTCAGAGTTGCAAACCCAACTCAGTATGCTAGCTGCAGTGTATAACAGGAAGGAAGATGAAGCTGGGGTGATGAGCAGTGGTCATTTATGAACATGATTGTCAAGCTATTGAATTTGGAAACATTTGGGACCACTTAAGTATTTTAAGCATGGTTGACATATTCATGTTTCAAAAAATTTACTCTGGCAGTGTGGAAGAGAATTGGAGGGTATAAGCATGGAAGCATAGTCTAGGTCAGTGGTTGGCAAACTGCGGCTCATGAGCCACATGTGGCTCTTTGGCCCCTTGAGTGTGGCTCAGGGTTAGAACCATTTCTTCAAAATAGACTCGCTCAGGCCAAAAACCGTCTTCTGCACATGGGCCACAAAGTTTTTAAAAAAATATATTTTATTGATTTTACACAGAGAGGACTTGAGAGGGATAGAGAGTTAGAAACGTCGATGAGAGAGAAACATCGACCAGCTGTCTCCTGCACACCCACCACTGGGGATGTGCCCGCAACCAAAGTACGTGCCCTTGACCGGAATCGAACCTGGGAACTTTCTTTTTTTTTTTTTTTTTTAAATATATTTTATTGATATTTTACAGAGAGGAAGGGAGAGAGAGAGAGAGCTAGAAATGTCGATGAGAGAGAAACATCGACCAGCTGCCTCTTGCACATCCCCTTCCGGGGATGTGCCCGCAACCAGTGTACATGCCCTTGACCGGAATCGAACCTGGGACCTTTCAGTCCGCAGGCTGATGCTCTACCACTGAGCCAAACCGGTTTCGGCAGAACCCGGGAACTTTCAATCCGCAGGCTGACGCTCTATTCACTGAGCCAAACCGGTTTCGGCGGACCACGAAGTTTTAATTGCACTGTATGTGCGTGCCCGCAAGTGGTATTTTGTGGAAGAGCCACACTCAAGATGCCAAAGAATTGCATGTGGCTCACAGTTTGCTGACCACTACTGTATTTGCCGGCGAATAAGACGATTTTTTGGCCCTGAAAATAACGTATTTGCCGGCGTATAAGACGACTGGGCATATAAGACGACCCCCTAACATTTCCACTAAAAAATACAGAGTTTGTTATATACTCGCCGTATAAGACTACCCCCCACTTGGAGGCATATTTTTCAGGGCCAAAAAGTCGTCTTATACGCTGGCAAATACGGTAGTTTAGGTAGAGCATTTAAACCTTTTTGGATTGTGGGTCCCTTTGGCAATTTGATAAAGCCCATGGACCCCTTTTCAGAATCCTATATATAAAATAATAATATGCAAATTAACCATCATCTGTGACAAAATGACGCCGCTGATAGCCACAAGATGGCGGCACCCAGACCCCTCAGTCCCACTGGCGTTCCCTAGTCTCAGGGAGGGCTGCCACTGAGAGCCTGCAGACTAAACGCCCTGGTGGGATGCTGCCCAGAGGCCCTCCTGACCCTTTATTAAAAAACAAAAATAAATTCATTTCCCACAGGCCCGATCCCCTCCCAGCAGTGGCAGCCTGGGGTCTCAGCCTGGGAGGGGTGCACATCCCCACCATGGCGCGATCCCTTCCCAGCGGCGGCAGCCTAGGGTCCCAACCACTGAGTCACACCAGCCAGGCAGATATGGAGGAATCTTAAATGTTTCTTTTTAAAAAATATATATTTTATTGATTTTTTTTTTTTTTTTTTTTTTTTTTTTTTTTTTTTAACAGACAGGAAGGGAAAGAGATAGTTAGAAACATCTATGATAGAGAAACCAGTTGCCTCCTGCCTCCTGCACACTCCCTACTGGGTATGTGCCCACAACCAAGGTACATGCCCTTCACTAGAATCAAACCTGGGACCCTTGAATCTGCAGGCCAATGCTCCATCCATCTAGCCAAACCAATTAGGGCTGTCCAATATGTTAAAGAAAAAAATGCTATCTAATAAAGAGGGAATAAGCAGAGGAGGGCATTTGGGGATGACTGGGTTGTCAGGGGAGGGCAGTTGGGGATAATGGGCTGTCAGGAGAGCAGTTAGGTATGGATCAGTTTGGCAGGGGAGTGGTTAGGGGGTGATCAGGCTGGCAGGCAGAAGTGGTTAGGGGCAATCAGGCAGACAGGTGAGCAGTTGGGAGCCAGCAGTCCTGGATTGTGAAAGTGATGTCTGACTGCCTGTTTCGGCCCAATCCCTGTGGGACATCCCTCGAGGGTTCCCAGATTGGAGAGGATGCAGGTTCGGCTGAGGAGGGGACCCCTCCCCCCCCAGTGCACGAATTTTGTGCACCAGGCCTCTAGTAATGCATAAAAGAAAATGCCTATGATTACAAAGGAAACCAGAAAGATCTAAACACACTTATTTTCTTAGTTAATCCTCACCCAAGGATATTTTCTATATTGATTTTTAGAGAGACTGGAAGGGAAAGGGGGTATGGGTGAGACGGGAGGTGTGGGGGAGAGAGATAGGAGAGAGAGGAAGATATGTGTGTGTGTGTGTGGGTGCGCGCGCGCGCGAGCTCCCTGGGGATTTAACCTGCAACCCAGATATGAGCTTTTGACCAGGAATCAAACCCTTGACCCTCTCGTTTTTGTTTTTTAATAAAGGGCCAATACTGATCACTGAGCCCGCTGGCCAGAGCTAAACACTTCTTTCTATCCATGACTATAGGGCCAATAGACCCTACATATAGCAACCCTGAGTGAATGCTGTGGAAGAAGAGCTGAGAATGAATGGAGGCAGAAACTTGAGTATTTTAGCCCACTTGGGCTGCTATAATAAAATATACTGGGTGGTTTATAAACAACAGGAATTTATTTCTCACAGTTATGGAAGCTGAAAGTCCAAGTTCATGGTACCAGCAGCTTTGGTGTTTGATGAGAGCCTCCTTCCCTTCCATGCTGTCTTTTCACTGTAACCTCATATGGTGGAAGGGATAAGGGACCTCTCTTTAGCCTCTTTTTATAAGGGTACTAATCCCATTCATGAGGACTCTACCTCCCAAAGGCCCATCTTCAAACTCCATCATATTGGGCATTAGGATTTAACATAGAAATTTGAGGGGTGGGCACAAACATTTCAGTCCATAGCACTGGAGTAGTGAGGATGGAGAGTTCGAGAACTTGAGTATAAGAGCAGAGACAGATTGGATGAAAGATGGGATGGAGGGAGGTGGAAAGGAGAAGAGAGGCAGCAGGATTTCTGACATGGCAACTGCGTGAAAGATGGTGCCATTTATTCCTAAGTCCAAAGTGAAATTGTAGAAGCAACCACTAATGCCATCTGTCAGTGGAGTGTAGTTTTGTTTGGTAGACAAGAGTTTATACTTTGGAAGTTTTAAGTTGAAGCGATTGTGTCTAGAAAATGATGAGTGGGGAAGAGATGACTAATTTTAGACAGGTTGAGTATTTTTTTGATGAATTAGGTAGCATGTCAATGTACTTTTGTATCCTTTTTAATTTAGACTTTTATTGAAGTGTTGTGTACATAGTGAAAAATGCATAAATCTTAAAAATATAGTGAAATGAATTTTCATAAAATGAACATGTAACTGGCACCTGTATCAAGAGCATTCCGAGCCTCTGACAAACTTTCCTCCTATCCTCTTCAGTCACTGCCCTCTTCCTCAAGGGTAATCACTATCTTGACTGCTGACACCACTGTTTACCTTACATATTTTTTCTTAGATCTTCCTTCCATTAAAAAAAATATATTTTATTGCCTTTTTACAGAGAGGAAGAGAGAGGGATAGACAGAAACATTGATGAGAGAGAATCATTGATCAGCTGCCTCTTGCACACCCCCTACTGGGGATGTGCCCGCAACCAAGGTACAATGCCCTTGACTGGAATCAAACCTGGGACCTTTCAGTCCGCAGGCTGACACTCTATCCACTGAGCCAAACGGGTTTCGGCCTTCCTTCCATTTAAAATTTTTTTTTAAATTTAAATATATTTTATTGATTTTTTACAGACAGGAAAGGAGAGGGATAGAGAGTTAGAAACATTGATGAGAGAGAATCATCGATCAGCTGCCTCCCGCACACCCCCCACTGGGGATGTGCCCCCAACCTAGGCACATGCCCCTGATTGGAACTGAACCCGGGACCTTTCAGTCCTCAGGCCGATGCTCTATCCACTGAGCCAAACCGGCTTCAGCCTTCCTTCCCTTTTTTAATTGAGGCATAATTAGTTTACTGCACATTTCAAATGTATACTTTGATCAATTGAAAAGTATTTTTAGCCCTAACTGGTTTGCTCAGTGGATAGAGCGTCGGCCTGCGAACTCAAGGGTCCCGGGTTTGATTCTGGTCAAGGGCTTGTACCTTGGTTGCAGGCACATATCCAGTAGGCGGTATGCAGGAGGCAGCTGATTGATGTTTCTCATTGGTGTTTCTAACTCTCTATCCCTCTCCTTTCCTCTCTGTAAAAAATAAATAAAATATGTTTAAAAAAGAAAGAAGAAAAGTATTTTTAGAGCAACATTACATTCACAGAAAATTGAATAGGAGGTAAAGAGTTCTCCTATATGCCTATCTCTATACACATACAGCTTCCCTCACTATCAACATTCCCTACCAGAATGGTTCATTTGTTACTGTCAGTGAATGTGCATTGACACATCAAAGTCCATAGTTGAAAATAGGGTTCACTGGCCCTGGCTGGCATGGCTCAGTTGGTTGAATGTCCTCCCATGTACCAAAAGATTGCTGGTTCAATTCCCAGTGAGGGCACATACCTAGTTGCAGGCTCGATTCCTGTGTAGCCAGCCGACTCATGTTTCTCCATCTCCCCTCCCTGTTTCTAAAAAAGTATATATTAAAAAAAAAAAATAGGATTCACTTCTAGTGTTGTACATTCTATGGGTTTTGACAAATGTATAATGGCATGTATCCACCATTATAGTATCATACAAAATGGGTTAACTGTCCTAAAATACTCATATTCATATTCCCTCGCAATCACTGATCTTTGTACTAATCTCCATGGTTTTGCTTTTTTTGGAATATCATAATGGTTGGAATAATACAATATGTAGCCTTTTCAGATTGGCTTTTTTTACTTAGTTAATGCACTTAAGGTTCCTCGATGTCTTTTCATGGCTTGATAGTTTCTTTCTCTTTAGCACTGAATGACAGATACTCCATTGTTTGGGTGTAGTGCAATTTATCAATTCACATGCTGAAGGACATCTTGGTTGTGTTCAAGTTTTGGCAATTCTGACTAAACTGCTCTAAGTATTCATGTGCAGGTTTTTGTGTGGACATAAGTTCTCAACTTGGTAAACCAAGGATTGTGATTGTTGGATTGTATAAGAGTGTGTTTAGTTTTGTGAGAAACTGCCAAACTGTTTTCCAAAGTGGCTGTACCATTTTTCATTCCCACCAGCAATGAATGAGAGTTTGTGTTGCTTCACATCCTTACCAGCATCTGGTGTTGTCATTGGTCTGGACCTTAGCCATTTTAAAGGGCTTGTAGTGGTTTCTCATTTTATTTTATTTTTAAAAAATATATTTTATTGATTTTTTACAGAGAGGAAGGGAGAGAGGGATAGAGAGCTAGAAACATCAATGAGAGAGAAACATGGACCAGCTGCCTCCTACACATTCCCCACTGGGGATATACCTTTAACAAAGGTACATGCCCTTGACTGGAATCTAACCTGGGACCTTTCAGTCCGCAGGCCGACGCTCTATCCACTGAGCCAAACCAGTTTTGGCTGTTTCTCATTTTAATTTGCCTGTTCTTTAATGATATATAATGTTGAACATCTTTTCAGATGCTTCTTTGCCATCTGTACATCTTTTGTGAGGTATCTGTTCAGGTTTTTTGCCTGTTTTTTAATTGGGCTTGTTTTCTTATTGTATTTTAAAAGTCCTTTGTATATTTGGTTATCAGATGTCTTTTATAAATATTTTCTCCCAGCCTGTAGCTTATTTTCTCATTCTCTTAAGTTTGATGAATTTTTATGTGCAAGTTGAAATACCATTTACGCAGATTGTCATATAGGTTGTACATTTTCAGCACCTTACTACCGTGTTTCCCCCAAAATAAGACATGCTCCGGAAATAAGACCTACTTACAGGTTTCCTTCTGAGTGAAATATAAGGCATCCCCCCCCCCCCCGAAAATAAGGCCCCCAGGCTCTGTCTCAGAATGAAAATTAATTTATTGTAAACTGGTTGCTAGGGCCTGCTAAACTGGCGTCTAGCAACCAGTAACGTTACTCGGAGTCCTAACGTCACTGCTGTGTGAATGGAGAGAAATCAGCGTGGAAACTTTGTGAAACCTAAACTGCAAGAAGTTGTGACTTGGGTGAAGAATTCATGGGAGAAAATCACTGACAGTTGCATTGCAAATGTACTGCGAGCAGGCTACCTTGACAAGAAGTACTCATTTAAAGGCTGTGCTTGCTAAACATGAGAGATTTGGTCCACTGATTCTGAAAGAAACGGAGTCACAAGAAATTCACCAGGAAATTCAGGAATTGGATTGTTATGATGATGTTCCAGAAGATGATGACATGATTGTCATTGAATAAATGAGTAAATTTTTGATACTGTAGGATTCAGTTTGTCTGGTTTGTGTTGACAACTACCGTACTACCGAACCGTATACAGGTAATAAATTTCCTTTATTTTCATTTAACAATAAATGTGTACCATATTCTTCTTCATGGAAAAATAAGACATCCCCTGAAAATAAGACCTAGCGCATCTTTGGGAGCAAAAATTAATATAAGACACTGTCTTATTTTTGGGGAAACAGGGTAGGAGTTCCCTTGTGCCTTATCCCAGTTAATACTCCCAACTTATTCTGACTTCTATCACCATAAGATTAGTTTTGCTTGTTTTTAAACTTTATGCACTAGTAAATGGAATTGTAATATTTATTCTTTGTGTTTAGCTTCTTTCCTTCAGTATTATGGCTATGAGCTTCATGAACACTTTTGTAGAGGGGTAATGATTTTTTTACTGGTATGTGGTATTCTATTGTATGATATAATTTATCTGTTCTGCCTTTCAGAGTTTTTTTGTTTGTTTGGGGGTATTATGAATAATGCTGCAATGAATATTCTTTCATGTATCTTTTGATGGGCAAAGCACTCATTTCTTTAGGGTATATACCCAGCAGTAGAATTGTTGGGTTATAAGGTGTATGTTTATGGTTTAAATTTAACTCTTTCCAATTTATCAGTGTGTTTTGTATCTTGACCTTCATATCTGTAATTTTCTATGATGGATGGAAGCTAAATTGGAGTATTTGGGTTTAGTCAGGAGAATAACTTGAATCTGAGATCATAGAACTTCACTAAATCTTTTAGAAGAAATATTGGTAGTTGGGATTTGTTGAACCTTTATTTCTTTTAGGAAATTTGATAAACTGAGGGTTGGGAAGGGCTCTTTGAAGTGCTTACAGATAATAGTGAGTTCTCAATACTTAATGATACAGGGGCGAATCCTGTGATAATTTCATAACCTTATAGTTTTCCTTGTGGTGATTTCCTTTCCACTTTGGTACTTTGACATTAATAATCAGAAGCAGAATGAAATGTTGGGTATTTCATCTTTTCCGTATCTGTCTGAAAGCTGGAGCTGTGATGGAATTTCTTAGGAGCAAGGAATTGGTCTATTGCGAAGAGGCTAGAGATGAGGATAGTTTATGAAAATTTCTGATTTGATTTGGTGCTGTTCTATCATATACATCCAACCATCTTACCAATTTTCATGGGATTGGGAGAAGAGAATATGAAAAATGGTTTCCAAGGAGGCCTATCCTAGCACAGAGATGTTGAGGTATAGGAATTCTCAAACTATTTTCCTTTTACCTAGTGGCCTTCAAAGCTTGAAAGAAGGAAGTCAAAGCAATTTCAAGGCCGTTCTTCCCTTGTTGGGCACTGTGCTAACTGGGAGTGCCACACTGCAGAAGCATGTGGCTGGTGGGATGAGAAAGAGATGCAAGATAATTGTTAAAAAAAATTATCCATTTGGGGGCTGATATCCTCCTTCATTCGATGAAAGCATAGCTAAAAATGCATTTGCTATCATTCTTAATGTACCAAAAAGTCATTTGAAGTTTTTTAGGGCTCCAGTGGTTTGCTCTTTGTTTCAAATGAAATACCCCCCCCCCCCAATGTGTCCCCCATTCACACTGCAGACCAGGGATAGGGCTGGGGCTGAGGTGTATATGGGTGGGTTTACTCTGCCTCCTGTATAGTCAGTGTAAGAACACAGCCGGGGATAAGCACTGGGAGGCCAATACAGATTCCTGATAGTTTAGCACTTCTTAGTTGGGATTCAGGAATCTGTATTTTAACAACTCCACCAGGTGATTCTCATCATGAGAGAAATTTGGGCAACACTGCTAATGTATCATTAAGTGTTGAGAATTATCTGTTAGATCTTTGTAGTCATCTCCTCCTACTTTCTGGAGATGACTACTTCTTGGTATCTAACTCTTTTAGGCCAAAGGGTTTCTTTGGTGTAAAGAATAAATGTATAACTTTGGTATGATGTTTGATGTTTATAACCTTTTCTTATGGAACTTGACTGACATTTTTTTGGCAGTTTGTATTTATTAAGAAGAATTAGGACACTTTGGACTTTTTATGTTCTGAGAGTTAACGATATTCTGTTAAAGACCTATCCCAGAAAGTCACAACTCCTGTGTTATTTCCTTTCTTAACTGAAACAGCAGTTTGGCTACAGGCATGATGAAAGGCCTGAAAGCTGGAGCTGTGATCTAGTGGCTTTTCTAGTTACCTGTTGCTTCTTAACAAACACTCCAAAATTTAAGGTCATAAAGAACAGTGATCATTTGTCACAGTGGACAGGCTCAGCTGGAAACCAGCATAGCACCGCTTCTGCTGTATTCTCCAGTCAAAGCAGTTACACGGCTTGTACAGATTCAAGAGGAGGGGATTTAGATTTTCTCAATGAGAGGAGTAGCAAAGAGTGGGCCATCTTTAATCTTCCACTGGTGGAGCGACTGTAGCAGAGGCAGTCTTGGGGAGGGAGAGGTAACTGAATTATAGAATACTCTTTTATCACTTATTATTTTTTTAGGAAATTTACTTTTTGAAATTTACCATGCCTGATCACAGCTCCAAGGTAAACTTATTTTGTTGTTGTAAAGAGGTAAACATGAATAATAATTAGTTATGGAAAAATTTTTAATGATGCAGATAAGAAAAATAAACTCTAGAAGAATGGCAGATTTCTTAGTCGCTCCTTTTCCCAAGGAAGCATATACATAGCTTATTCTTTTCATAACTAACTTGTTATGTTGCTTTTCTTTCTGAGGACTGTGATAATTTCAAGAATTAAAAAAAAATGGTTTCTGACACAGGCTGATAATATTATTGTAAGTGTATTACAATACAATATGAGCTGAGTATGTCGATTTCCACTCCCTCAAGAGACTTACTAGGCCAGACTTATTCCTTCCCTGTAACTCAGTCTACTCTAAACAGTATCCTCTTAGGAACTGTGAAGTGTTTTGGGAAGTGATGAAGTGTGATTTGAAACCAGCATGGTTTATAACCTTTCCACTTATTTATCTTGCTTATTCTTCAAGATGCTTACCTTTCAGAAGTTTATGGTGAGGTCTTTCTTTTTCTGGTTAGATTTTAAAAATGAAACAAATTTTGAAATTTGTTTTAGAATTTGAACTTCCCTGTATTCTGGGGTGTGTTTAGTGTTCTTTCAACTTTATACTTATGCTTTTCCAATTTCCTCTGTTACAGTATATTTCCCATCACCTATCTAAGACCATTATTAAATACCTGTTAAACTTTTTCTGATCCTACAATAAACTACAGGCCTGGTGCATGAAATTTGCACTGGGGGGAGGTATCTCTCATCCCAGCCTGCACCCTCTCTAATCTGGAACCCCTAAGGGGATGTCCGATTGCTGATTTAGGCCTGATCATGCAGGGATTGGGCCTAAACCAGCAGTCAGACATCCCTCACAATCTGGGACTACTGGCTTATAACCACTCTGCCTACCAGCCTGATCAATCCTTAACCATTCCCCTCCTGGCCTGATTGATTCCTAACTTCTCCTCTGCCAGCCCGATCACCCCCAACTTCCCTCCCCTGCCATTCATCTTGTGATGATGAGGGGGCCACCATCTTGTGACATGAGGGCACAAGGGTCAATTTGCATATTACCTATTACTCTTTTATTAGTATAGATATAACCATAATTGAATTCTTGGCTTTACTAAAATAATTTCTTTATTTTTCTGATGGTACATTAACCAGAGAGTTAATTTGCAAGTTTGATTTAATATTATCCTTTGGAAATGTATTGAATGTGAAAGTTTCTTTTTATGTTTTTATTACCTTTTGAGACTTTAAAAAATAAGTTTTAACTGTGTAAAGTTACTTGCCCAAGTTAACAAGTGCTAATAAATCTTATTCAGTTAGCTTCATACTGGATGGAATACTCTTATTAGTATTAGACAATCAGCATTATAGACACAGAAAATGATTTGAGTGATTATTTTCTCAATTCTCTGTAGTATGGTACATAATTAGTACCATTCTAGATGATAGGAGAGAAGTTATCACATTCAAAGGATGCCTTAAGAATTAGGTTGACAGCTATTGCCCACAGCTAAATCAAGCTAAAGAACCAGGACTTTTAAAAAAAATGAGAATGGTTTTGAAAAAAAAAATCTGTGAAAATTATATGAAGTTCAAATTTCATTGTCCAAACATAGTTTTATTGGAACACAGTCACATTCATGTACTTAACTGTTGACAGCTGCTTTCGAGTGCCAGTGACAGAATTGAGTAGTTGTGACAGAAAGACCATATGTTCTGAAAAGCCTAAAATATTTGTAAAAAAGATTTTGCCAACTTTTCCCTTAGGGCATTAGTACTTAATTTTTTCCTGTGGAACCACAATTGAGAAAAGCCAAGACTACCAATGAAGACACCTGTTAGATTGCTGTAGCATTCTTTGTATTTAGGGGGGCGGGCAGTGTGTGTATCACAACTCCTTTGAGAATTTGATCCTCTTTGTTGCTCTGGAATGATGTTCTGTTTCACTTGGCTTTGACAGTTGATGCCTGGATTGGGCACCCAGGTTTTATTTTGTTCTAACATGCTGAGTTTGACTATTCCATTGTATTTGACACTTTGAAAAGCACTTTTAAATGGCTTACATTGAGATTTGCTTTTGAGAAGCTACTAGTTGGCAATTCTAAACTGGACAGATTGAGGCCAGGTAAAGCATGTAGGTTCCTGTTAGGCAGCAGTGAAGTAAAAAAATCACCTGCTGTCAACACCAGGCAATTTTATTATCATTTTCACTTTTAAATAAATGGAGAATCATTAGATTCCTGGAGCTGCAGCATTCAATGGGGGAAAATGAGTAGTCTGCTTCTGTGGAATATTTCCTTTGTCTCTGTAGATTCATCATAAATTAATGTTTGCTAACCTCTTTTTGACTTTGGTTAAAAATTGTATCTCTGGTAAGTTTTTGATTAGAACATGCAGAAATAGAACTGCTTAAATTGTCATGACTTAAACTAGCCACATGACTTTTAAACTGGAGAGGGAGCTGTCTAGCTTAGAAAGTGACTGAGTTTATCCGTGAAGAACTGGAAAAAAAACCCACACAAAAAACAAGAGGGATGTGTTTGCTGCCTTAATGCTGTTAGTTTTATACGGAGCCATACACAATAATAGAAAGGGATAAGAGAATTGTTGAGAAAGCTGTCGACTTCTTTCTTTAAATTTCTGTTTTGTATGGAACTTTTAGAACTTTGATCTAGCTTTGACAAGTGAGGTTCTTCAACATCATGTTTTCCTTTAAATAAAGTAGATCTTTAAATAAGTAGATCTTTAAATAAAAAATAAACTCCAAGGTTTGACAGAAGTCTTCTGGCACATCAACCAATAGTGTTGTATTTTTCAGTTAATTGAAATAATCTGCCTTGCAAGTTGAGATGAATTAGCTCAGATTCTACATTGTTACTGTCCTTCTGCAGTAGTAGCCGATGGCCAGAAAGATGGTGGATGGAGAGGTGGAGAGTGCAGGTGCATCACATCTTAGGGCCAGAGCTTCCAATTGAGTTGAGTTGCTTTGTGCTACTTTTCTCCTTTTGTCTTACCCCACCCATTTTTTTGGTGATGTTGGGTAGTAAGTAATTTATGAGCACCTATCATCCCCAAATTATTTGCTTCATTTAATAATTTATACCTGTGCTGTTAGTATTTTGATTTTAAACTTTACCAGGTTTAAGATGAAATAGAGTTGTGATGGTTTTTAGATTCACTTGTTGATAGTTATGTATTTGTTGTTCATAATTTTTATCTTTATTTTCTTCCTCTTCCTAAAGAACCCCTTTCAGCAATTCATATAATTCTGGTTTGGCAGTGATGAACTCCTTTAGCTTTTTTTTATTTGTGAAGCTCTTTATCTGGCCTTGGATTCTGAGTGATAGCTTTGCTAGGTAGAGTATTTTTGGCTGTAGGTTCTTGTTATTCATCACCTTGAATATTTCTTGCCATTCCCATCTGGGCTGCCTGGTTTCTGTTGAGAAATCAGCTGGAAGTCGTATGGGTGCTCCTTTATAGGTAGCTACCTGCTTTTCTCTTGCTGCTTTTAATGTTCTCTCTGTCTTTTGCTCTTGGAATTTTAATTATGATGTGTCTTGGTGTGGTCCTCTTTGGATTCCTTTTGTTTGGGGTTCTGTGCGCTTCTTGGACTTGTAAGTCTATTTCTTTCACCAGGTGGGGGAAGTTTTCTGTCACTATTTCTTTCAATATGTTTTCGGTATCTTGCTCTCTGTCATCTTCTGGGACGCCCATAATTCTGATGTTGGTTTGCTTGAAGTTGTCCCAGAGGTTTCTTACACTATCTTCAACTTTCTGGATTCTCTTGTCTTCTTGCTTCTGCGGAGGAGTGTCCTCTGGCTCTTTGTGTTCCAAATCTTTGACTCGATTCTTGCAATCTTCCATTCTGTTTTTAGGACTCTGTGTAATGTTTTTTATTTCAGAGAATGTATTCTTTATTTCTTGTTGATCCTTTATTATTTCTAGTTGATCCCTTTTCATATCCTCATAGGTCTCATTTATTTTATCAGCCTTTTCTAGGAGATTCTTGAACAACCTTATAAGCGTGGTTTTGAACTCTATATCCAGTCGCTTTTTGTCCTCCATTTCTTTCGTTTGTGATCTGTTTCCTTGTCTCGGCATTTTCGCTGCTTCCCTGAATTGGTAGGGTGGCTTTGTGTGTTAAGGTGTCCTATATGGTTCAGCGGGTCAGCCTCCCAGTGACCTGAGGTGGACACTCTTGGTGCACCCCTTTGTGGACTGTGTGTACAGCCTTATTGTAGTTAAGTCTTGATTGTTGTTGGTATCCCTGGGAGGAACTGACCTCCAGGCCAATTGGCTGTGAGGATCAGCTGTGTCTATGCCAGGAGACAGCCTTATTTGACTAGACTTGGAAAACTGCAAAAGCCTCTGTGCTTAGCTTGGATGGGGTGGAGTTTCAGGGTGGAGCCCACAGCCTTGGCTTCCCGTTAACCCCGCCCTCTGAGGTTCCTCAGTGTCCTTTGGTACTCGTTGCAAGCACCTCTTTGAGAAAGGTGCCTTAGAGTTTCGCCCGCTACCAGACATTCCCCCAGTGAGCCTGGAACTGGGGTTTAGTGCAGTTGGAAGTGGGGTTAAGAGCAGTCTGGAGCTTATGTCTCCTTCCCACTAGGGCAATCCAGCAGCTCAATCAAGTCTGTCCTCTGTGTGCGCAATGTGCTTGACTTGGGGGCTCTGCCTTTCGCCACTTCCCTGAGCTTCCGCCTTACAGCCCAGATTCCCTCTGTATGAGCCTGGGGCCCAAGGTTCTCGTCCAGAACTGTGGTTCAGTGCAGTCGGAACTGGGGTTCAGCACAGTCTGGAGCTTTTATCTCCTTCCCACTAGGGAACGCCAGCCAGGCTCTCAGCCCCTTCTCATCTCCGGCTCCATCCTCTCCCCACGCTTGTAGCGTGTCTCTTTACCTTAGGCTTTTACAGCTCCTCTGATTTTCCTTCTGGTTTTCTCTTTCCTTCTAGTTGTAGAATTTCCAGTTAGTCAACCTTCCTGTAGTTCTGGATAATGTCCACTTTATATTTTAGTTGTATTTTTTGAAATTGTTGTATGAGGCTGCAGTTAGGCATTTACCTATGCCACCATCTTGGTTTCTCAGAAACATTCTTTTTGGATTTAAGACCTCCTTCCCTCCTTCCTTCTTCCCTCTTTTTCTTTCTTTTAACCCTCACCTGAGGATATGTTTATTGATTTTATAGAGAGGAAGGGCGGGAAATAGAGAAAAGGAAGGTGTGGGGAAGTCAACCATCAATGGGAGAGATGAAATTACTTTTCATACTTGCCCCAATTAGGGGCCACATCTGAAACCTAGATATGTGTTCTGGCTAGGAATCAAACCCATGGCCTTTCAATGTTAATACTCATGTGAGGATATTTTTCCATTGATTTTTAGAGAGAGTGGAAGGGACTGGAGAGCAGAGAGAAACATTGATGTGAAAAAGACACGTGGATTGATTGCCTTCTGAATCATCCACAGCTGTGGACTGCCTCACTTTATGTGGCTCAAGATTTAAATTACTAACCCACAAATGGCTACAGTGTTGGTGAGAATATGGAGCAGCTGGAACTCTCCCATGTTGCTTATAGGAATGTAAAGTAATATATAGATACTTTCTCAAAAAGTTAAACAAAAATCTACCATATGACTTAGACATTCCACTTCTATGTATTTACCAAAGATAATTGAAACCACAAGTTCACACAAAGATTTGTACACAAATGTTCACAGCAACATTGATAGCCAAAAGGTAGGAACAATCCAAATGCCCATCAATTGATGAATGGATAAACAAAATGTGACACATCCATACAATGAAAAACAAGTTGGCTATAAAAAAGGAATAAAGTAGCCGAAACCGGCTTGGCTCAGTGGTAGAGTGTCAGCCTGCGGACTGGAAGTTCCCGGGTTCGATTCTGGTCAAGGGCATGTACCTTGGTTGCGGGAACATCCCCTATAAGGAGTGTGTAGGAGGCAGCTGGTCGATGTTTCTCTCTCATTGACGTTTCTAGCTCTCTATCCCTCTCCCTTCCTCTCTGTAAAAAAATCAATAAAATATGTTTTTTAATAAAGAAAAAGGAATAAAGTAATACACACACATACACACACACACACACACACACACACACATTTGTGTGTATATATATAAAGAGCCAGGGTCTGTAATGTCCAAAACGACCGAAGGGGTGGGACTGGTGAGTGGGCTGAACTGCTCACCTCTAGGAGAGAGAGAGAGGCGGCCTAATCAGAGTTCCTTAAAGTATTAAAACAATTATTAGCACTGCCATTTGCAAGTTAAAGTTACAGGATTTCATCCTGTATGTAGTTGGGTGCAGGTGAAGTCTCCCCTCTTCTGGCTCTGTAGCTAAGGAACGAGTTGGATAGGGCCATGGAGCTCAGGTATTATGATGTGTGATTTTTGTTTTCTAAAATTCTAGAAGTATTTCTTAGTCTGCATTAAGTTTGGGTAACTAAAGCTTTAGTCTAACATTTCACTCTTTTTGTGACTTGCTAAAATTTTATTGACCTACTAGAGGCCTAGCGCACAACATTTATTGCATGGGTGTGTGTGTGTCCCTCAACCGGGCCTACGTCCTCTGCAATCTGGGACATCCCTCTTACAAACCAGGAATGCTGGCTCCTAACCACTCACCATACTGCCTGTCTGCCTGATTGCCCCTAACTGCTTATGCCTGCCAGCCTTATAACCCCCTAACTGCTCCCATGCCAGCCTGATTGACTCCTAACTGCTTCCCTGCTGACCTGATAGTCCTGAACTGCCCTCTTCTGCCTGCCTGATCATTCGCAATTGCCCTCCCCTGCTGGCCTGATCACCTGCAACTACCTTCCCTGCCGCGACCTGCCTCCTCCACCGGACCTCCAGCCCTCACCATTCGGAGTGACCACGGCCCCCACCTCTGCTGTTCATGTGGCCATCTTGTGGTTACGTTGCACCACCTAGGCTTTTATTATATAGAATAGCATTGGTAGTAGGGATAAAAAATATGTTGTGTGTGTTCTGCTGCCCTTTACCCCATTTCTCCACCAATGTCACTGGTAGAAATGGAATAATTGATCCATGGCACTCTTTCCTGTTGAATCTGGATCGGGTTTCATTTTAAAAAAATGCACTCAAAGAGTGAATAAAAAATTTTTTTTTGTATGATTTTAACTTTATTTCTTAAATTATACTTGGATTCCTTCCTTCCTTCCTTCCTTCCTTCCTTCCTTCCTTCCTTCCTTCCTTCCTTCCTTCCTTCCTCCCTCCCTCCCTCCCTCCCTCCCTCTCTCCCTCCCTCCCTCCCTCCTTCCCTCCCTCCTTCTGTCTCTCTCTCCCTTTCTCCCTTCCTGTTGATGACCTGTTTTGGTGCTATTGTTGAAAAGTTTTAGCTGTCACAAATCTTCCAATCCAGTTTAGCAAAAATTATTTTTCAAACATATTTTCAATTGGGTAAGCAGTAAGGCTTTGATTATAATAACTGCCTAACTAGAGCAAGGCATACATTTATTCTGAGTAAAAGACAGACCAAATAGTTTAGGATAAGTGATGTTTGGTCCATTTGCTGAATCCTGAAAGGTAAATTTATTGTTACCAAAACGAGTGGATTGATAATATACAGTAAACTCAATGAGGACATGGGATTCTCTAGATCAGCGATTTTCAAACTTTAAAAGAAAATTTTTTTTGATTGATTTCAGAGAGGAAGTGGGAGAGAGAGAAATAGAAACATCAATGATAAGAGAGAATCCTTGTTAAGTTGCTTCCTACATACCTCACTCTGGGAATTGAGCCCATAACCTGGGCACCTAACTGACCTTCTGGTTCATAGGTAAATGCTTAGCTATAGAGTCATGCTGGCTGGGTGATTTTCAATCTTTTTCATCACATTGACATATAAATTGATTACTAAAATTTTGCAGCACAACAAATAATATATTTTTTTGCTGATCTGACAAAAGATAGCTATAATTTTAATTAATTTATAAAAAAAGTAATAATAATTACCTACTCTTTTTGCTCCAAAGTGACTGTTTAAAAAAATCAAGTGCCTATCCTATGTAATAAAAGAGTAATATACAAATTGACTGTCACTCCAACACACAAGATGGTATCCCTCATGTGGTCAAAGATGGCTGCCTCCAAGTGGACACAAGATGGTTGCCACAAGTTGACTGGCAGGGGAGGGCAGTTGTGGGCGGTCAGGCCAGCAGGGGAAGGCAGTTGGGGGGGGGATCCAGGCCTGCAGGGGAGAGTAGTTGGGGGCAACCAGGCCTGCAGGGGAGGACAGTTAGGGGCAACCAGGCTGGCAGAGGAGGACAGTTAGGAGCGACTAGGCTGGCAGGGGAGGGCAGTTAGGGGCAACGGAGCCTGCAGGGGAGTAGTTAGGCATCTATCAGACTGTTAGGGGAGTGGTTAAGGGTGATCAGGCTGGCAGGCAGAAGCGGTTAGGGGCAATCAGGCAGGTAGGCAGGTGAGTGGTTGGGAACCAGCAATTCTTGATTGTGAAAGGGATGTCCCAGATTGGATAGAGTGCAGGCTGGGCTGAGACACCCCCCCCCCCCCCAGTCCTGCACGAATTTCGTGCACTGGCCCTCTAGCATATATGTATGTATGTATGTATGTATGTATGTATGTATTTCTGGTACCAAGTATTAACCATCAGCTGTAACCTTGTTATACAACATGACCAATAAGATGCAACTTTATTATATAACCTGTATATTTATGGTTCAAGACAAGATATTCAAACCCGACAGTTATTACTGTGTTGGCTTTGTCATTTTTATTTATTTATTTATTTATTTATTTATATATTTAAAAAATATATTTTATTGATATTTTACAGAAAGGAAGGGGGAGAGAGATAGAGAGCTAGAGACGTCGATGAGAGAGAAACACCGACCAGCTGCCTCTTGGACACCCCCTACCGGGGATGTGCCCGCAACCAATGCACATGCCCTTGACCAGAATCGAACCTGGGACTCTTCAGTCTGCAGACTGACGCTCCACCACTGAGTCAAACCGGCCTCGGCGCTTTGTCATTTTTAAAATTTGACAGTCTATGGGTAAAGTGTCAGTGCCCCTGACTAAATAATAAGGTATTGCAAGTTTTGAAAATTGCTTCTCTAGAGTCCTGAGGACTAATGTGGAGACTTATTCTTTCCCAATTGATCATTTAAGGATAAATGTTTACCAGGTTTATGAAGTTGATGAAACAGACCTTGATAAATTTTCAGATTAGTGACAACTTTAAAAGGCTTTTGCTTTGCCGAAACCGGTTTGGCTCAGTGGTAGAGAGCATCGGTCTGCGGACTGCAAGGTCCTGGGTTCGATTCCGGCCAAGGGCATGTACATTGGTTGCGGGCACATCCCCGGTAGGGGGTGTGCAAGAGGCAGCTGGTCGATGTTTCTCTCTCATCGACATTTCTAGCTCTCTATCTCTCTCCCTTCCTCTCTGTAAAATATCAATAAAATATATTTTTAAAAAAAGGCTTTTGCTTTGAGGCTTGAATCTTTCTGCATGATTTTTGTCATTCTTATGTAAATACAATTTCCCTTTATTCTTTTACCAGACATTTTCCATAATGGCACACTTACTAGGGATCTAAGAACTGTTGATTATCTACCATAATTCTACTTGGGAAGAATTATAGTTTTTCCTGTAAGAGTCTTTGACCCAATGGGACATAATGAATGAATGGTTAGGGAATGTAGATTATTGTCAAATGTATTATGTCTGTTGAACAACCTTTTTAAAAATTGAGATATAATTGACATATAACATTGTAGTAGTTTTAGGTGCACAACATAATGATTTTATATACATATATATATTGTGAAGTGATTGTCACAATAAGTTTATCATCAATCACTACACATAGTTACAAATTCTTTCTCTTGTGATGAGAATTTTTAAGATCTCTCTTAGCAGCTTTCAAATATACAATGCAGTGTTGTTAACTATACTCATCATGCTGTTTGTTTAAACCTCAGGACTTACCTTAAACATGAAGCTTGTATGTTTTGATCACCTTCATCCATTTCACCCCTCTTCCCTTCTTTTTGGCAACCTCTAATCCGTTCTGTGTAACTAGTGAGTTCCTTTTCCTTTTTTTAAGTGAGATTACATACAGTAATTGTCTTTCTCATTCTGACTTATTTCACTTAACATAATGCCCTCAAGTTCCATCCATGTTTCAAATGGCAGGATTTACTTTTTTCTCATGGCTGAATAATAGTTCATTTTAAATAGATAATACATTTTCTGTATCCATTCATCTACTACTGATAGACACTTAAGTTATTTCCATGCCTTGGCCATAGTAAATAATGCTGGAGTGAATATGGGGGGTACAGATATCATTTTGAGATAGTGATTTTATTTCCTTTGAATAAATAACCCAGAATGGAATTGTTGAATCATACTGTAGTTCTATTTTTATTTTATTTTACTTTTTAAAAATTAAATCTTTATTGTTCAGATTATTACAGTTGTTCCTCTTTTTTCCCCACCTGGTTCCCACCCAATCCCCTTCCCTTAACCCCCTCCCCACTGTCCTCATCCATAGGTGTACAATTTTTGTCCAATCTCTTTCCACACCCTTTACACCCCTTTCCCTCCGAGGATTGTCAGTCCACTTCCTTTCTATGCCCCTGATTCTATTATATTTACCAGCTTATTGTGTTCATCAGATTTTTTATTCACTTGATTTTTAGATTCACTTGTTGATATGTATTTGTTGTTCATAATTTTTATCTTTACTTTTTTCTTCCTCTTTTTAAAAAAATAAATCTTTATTATTCAGATTATTACAATTGTTCCTCCCCCCCACCATAGCTCCCCTCCATTGGTACCCACCCCACCCTCTGCCTCTCCCCACTGTCCTCATCCATAGGTTTAAGACCTTCCTGCACCCCTTTCTCCCTGAGAATTGTCAGTCCATTCCCTTTCTATGCCCCTGATTCTATTCTATTCACCAGTTTATTCTGTTCATCAGACTTTTTATCCACTTGATTTTTGGATTCACTTGTTGATAGATATGTATTTGTTGTTCACAATTTTTATCTTTACCTTTTTCTTCTTCCTCTTCTTAGAGAACACTTTTCAGCATTTCATATAATATTAGTTTGGTGGTGATGAACTCCTTTAGCCTTTTCTTATCACAGATAAGACTATGAAGCTCCTTATCTGACCTTCAATTATTTGAAGTAGCTGGGTAGAGTAATCTTGGTTGTAGGTTCTTGGTATTCATCACTTTGAATATATCTTGCCACTCCCATCTGGCCTGCACAGTTTCTGTTGAGAAATCAGCTGACACTCACATAAGTGCTCTCTTATACGTAACTTTTTCTCTTGCTGCTTTTAATATTCTCTTTGTCTTTTGCCCTTGGCATTTTAATTATGATGTGTCTTGGTGTGGTCCTCTTTGGATTACTTTTGTTTGGGGTTCTGTGTGCTTCCTGGACTTGTAAGTCTATTTCTTTCACCAGGTGGGGGAAGTTTTCAGTCATTATTTCTTCAAATAGGTTTTCAGGATGTTGCTCTCTCTCTTCTTCTGACACCCCCACAATTCTGATATTGTTATGCTTGAAGTTGCCCCAGAGGCTCCTTACACTATCCTCATATTTTTGGATTCTGTTTTCTTTTTTTTCTGGTTGTGTGTTTTTTGGTTCATTGTATTTCAAATCTTTGACTTGATTCTTGTGTTCCTCTAGTTTGCTGTTTGGTGTCTGTATGATACTTTTTATTTCAGTCAGTGTATGTTTAATTTTTAGTTGGACTTTTTTCATGTCTGAGGTTCTCGCTAAATTTATCAGCCCTTTCTAGGAAATTCTTGAAAAACCTTATAACCGTGCTTTTGAACTCTATATTCAGTCTTTTGCTTTCCTTCATTTCTTTCATTTGTGACCTGTTTCTTTGTCTCACATTTTGGCTGCTTCCCTGAGTTGATAGAATGACTTTATGTGCTAGGTGTCCATTATGGCCCAGTGGCTCAGCCTCCCTAGTTACCTGAGGTGGGTATTCTTGGTGAACCCCTTTTTGGGCTTTGTGCACAGTCTTATTATAATTAAGCCTTGGTTGTTGTTGGTATCACTGGGAGGAGTTGACTGCCAGGCCAATTGGCTGTGAGGATCAGCTTTGTCTACAATGGGAGAACATCTGTGCTGGAGGCAAGACTTGCTTCAGTGGGGCTTTGGTGCTCACTTGTTCTGCCCCCTGAATGTGTCCTTTAAGGATTTGAGGAGTTGCAATCTGGAGGTCCCACTCTGACCCCTGTTAGTCAAATTAAACTGGTTCTTGGATCTCCAAGGAGTTGCTAATTTAGCCACTTGCCTGAGGACACCCAGTAGGAGCTATAGAGAAATCTACAGATACCTCTTCTTTGCTTGGGTTTTGGAGGTGCCCAGATGAGGTCCAGCTGTGAAATAACGCAAGCTGCTGTGGGGTCTTGGGCCTTCTTTTGGCTGTTCTGGGTCTCTCTGACTCAGGTGCAGTTAGTAAGTTTAGATTTCAAAGGACCAGGCCATTCATATGCAAAAGCCTCTGCACACAACTTGGATGGGCAGAGTCTCAGGGCGGAGCAAACAGCAATGGCCTCCTGTCAGCCCTGCCCTAAGAGGCCCCCAGGTCTCAGTGTCCCACAGTAATCGCTGTAAGCACCTTTGAGAGAAAGCTGCCCTGGAGTTTTGCCTGCTGCCAGACAGTTCAGTTTCTCCCGTATGAGTCTGGGTCCCTAGAGTCTCACCCGCAACTGGAGTTCAGAGTAGTTGGGAGCTTGTGTCTCCCTCCAGATTGTAAAAGCTGGCCGCGTACCCAGTTGCCAGCCCTCTCTGAGCGCCGACCTCCATACCTCTGCCTTTACTTCTGCAGCTCCTTTGAGTCTCAGTGTGCTTTTTTCTTTCCTTCTAGTTGTATAATTTCCTGTGGTTCTGGATGATGTTCGTTTTGTCTTTTAGTTGTAGTTTTGAAGTGGTTGTACGAGGTAGCAAGTTCAGTTGTTTACCTATTCCACCATCTTGGTTTATCAGTCTGCTCAGTGCTCAGTAGTTCTATTTTCAGTTTTTTTGAGGAACCTCTATACTCTTTTCCATAGTGGTTGCACCTATTTATATTCCCACCAACAGTGCCAACGGTTGAAGAGCCTTTTATTGTATGAAAACCAATTAAAGAAAATAGTAAAATAGGACTTGTCAACATTTTCATATATATGTAATTTTTTCTGGTGAAGTTATGCTTTTAAACACAAAACAATATCTATAATTGCAAGTAAGCATTTTCTTAGCTTTTTAACGGAAGAAATTCCCTTTTAGCTGAAAATTCAAAAGCTACATAGTTCACATGCATTCTAATATCTGTAATGCTTTTATCTTTAAAAAATGTTATATGGAATGGGACTATATGGGTGAGATAAGGTTTTAGCATTTTGAGTAGAAAAGGTAAATTGGCCTCTGAACTCAATTGCAGATTAGTGATACAAAGGACAATTTTTTTTAGAGCTATAGGTGATTAAGAAGCTGGTGGGAAGGGTGCTGCCATTGGCAGTGGAGAGCTGGTTGAATAGGATTGGGTTACAGAAAATATGGCTCACATGCAGGTTTGGGATAGAATGGTAGGTGCACAAGTTTCTTTGCTCAAATTATGGTACTGAGAGTGGAGCTTTCACCCTTTAGTCTTTTTGAATCTCTGGATAAAGCATTACTTGATTTTTAGTTTGTGTGCCTCATTGCCATATTCTGCCTGTTGTCAAAGTGGCATTTCCTAACTGAAACCTTTAGATAGCAACAGCTCTGACAGCCCCAGACTGATGGTGATAGTGATTGGATTAGAATGATTTAGCAAGAGGAGAGCTTAAAAAAACTGAGGAAGTTATTGGTTGAGATTATCATTCTTTGAATATTTTAAATTTCTTTCTGAAATTATATGCAAGGGTGTTATTGTGAACTGTTGGTATGCTTAACATTGTTACATGATATGGTACTTGAAGGTATTCTGAATTTCCTTGATAACTTTACCATTTTTCCTTATAGTATTAACAGGAAACTAAATCTATAAAGGGTTTATTTTTAAAGACATATCCAAACATATCTGAATTATTGGAATTCAAGAGAAGCTTGAAGTTACAAACTGGCTTATCCATACTGTAATCATGATAAAGCTATTTTGTTGACTACTTGATTAAAAATTTAGGTTATCCAATACTTTTCATAGGACACTCCCAAAGATTGTTGAAAGCAGACATTTTGAGTACAGAAGTGTCTGAGATACTATTGCACTCGGTAGTGGGTTATCCAGTGGCCTGTGAATTTGCTGTGTTGCTTGAAGAAAAGAGGTTCTTATTTTTACTTCAGTCACTGTAAATGTCAGTGAGAGATACTTCTGTCGCCACTGACTTTCAGCAGTAGTAGGTCAGGTGAGGAATTCACCTAGCCTTGTAGGAACTTGTGTATAAAGGTCATTGTGTTATCATGAAACATATGGGCTCCTTTATAAGGACCTGGGATGTTTATATAGAAAACAACTCCATTTGTGGAGAAGGCTTATTTTATCTTAATTATTTTCTATGTTGTCCTAGAGCAGTGTTTCCCAAACTTTTGACATATGTGTACCCCTTCTATAATTTTTGTAACGCTGAGTACCCCTCGTCAAAAAAAAAGGATGTATTTTAATAACAATCAAAATATATTTTTCTTTTTTTGGTACATACACAAAATAATAATAAACGAAAAATAAAATTATTCATAATGAAATATAAATAAAAGTTATATTATAAATAACATTTATTTGGATCAATGAGAAGGATGAAATTGACTTGACTCATGAGAACGTAGAATTAGGTGCAGCTAAGCACGGTGCAGTGCATATCCCCACCAAACTCCGGTGCAAAGCGTACCCCCACCAAACTCTTCCCTACCCCTGGGGGTACGCGTACCACACTTTGGGAAACACTGTCCTAGAGAAATAGGACTTACAGTCAAATGTTCACCTTTAGGGAACACAAAAAACTATGCATAGAAATAATTGGTGTATAGGCAGCGGGGTGGCAAGTTAGTTGAAAGAAAATTCCTTCCTATCTCTTTTTCTGTAGTTCTGTTATAGATTATTTGAAGAGACTTGGATTTCCCTGTGTGCTTTGAAGTGAAGTGCATGTTGTGCAGTAAAGAAGCAAATCCGACTTCATTGTGGAACTTGCTGGCTGTGGGTGTATCACAGATGGAAAGATGTTAAGACAGCAATCATGTTTTCTTGCATGAAAAATTCATATGAATCAGAAACAAACTCAGGAGTGGCCATATCATCAGGTTTCTCTGTTAAGGAGCTGTGATCCTAAATTTCCATCTGGCACCTGCCCAATTGAGACATTAACAGTAGATTAGAGATGCCAATTACAAAATTTGAATACTTGAATTACTTATTTATCTGCTGCATTTTAGACCAGTGGTTTTACCTTTTCTTCTGTGCGGCACAGACATTTTGAGGAAAGGGGATTTGAGGTTCTCCTTAATGTGGATTTAAAGTTTTTTCATCCCACATTATTATTACTTATGCTATTGTATTCATCAACTAATGAAATATAATAGCCATTTGAGTATCTTACTATTTGGTGTAATCACTTTCAATGAGTGAAATGGCTGGAAAAATTTAAGCATTGCCACACTAGGGACTAGCACTTAAATCTTCGACCAGTATACCAGAGTATGTCTGTTGTGACATGAGCCTGAAGTTAAAGTGACAGCATACTATAGTGGAAAAGCAGTTTAGGTCAAAGACTGAATTCTAGTACTTGCTTTCTTATTTGGTTGATGTGATTTAATATTTCTGACCCAGAGTTGCAATTATACCAAATGGGACAATTAACAAAGTGGTTGTAAGGACCAGTCAGATAAATAAGCACATACGAATGTTGACTGTTGTTACTGAGGTTACTGCTACTTGAAAGTTAAATATGATATAGATTTGCTTACATGCCTTTATTTTATTGAAGAAATTTCTTTTAATTATAAACGTAATTCTTTTAGGTTTTCTTTCACAAATGTGTATTGACTTTTGTCAAATGATTTTTTGAAATGATATTATTTTTCTTCTTTATTCTGTTTTATGGTAAAAGAATTTAGCTCTTGTCTTGTAGGAGTGATAGTTGAATAGAGAGAAACAAATAAATATTGTTAATATTTATTATTATTGAGGCTTACTAAAGATGTAGTGGGGATGGAGAGAAGAGTAGTAATAAAATCAACCTGACAAAGTCAGGAAAGTTTTCTGAGGAACTCAGCTGAGGTGCAGATTTGAAATTTGAGGAAAAGGAGGGGAGTGGCACATCTTAGGCAGAGGGCATGGCCATTGTTGTGGGAGTTTAGGGTGCATATTGGAGGTTGGTAACTAGAGATGTGTGGTTGCTATGCAGGTGCAGGGTGATGAAAGGAGCCTTCGTGCTATGTTAAGGTTTCTGTCTTGTATGTGGGTATGAGGAGGAAAAAAAGAATGTATTCTGAAGTTGTTGAGTATAGTGTTTGTTGAATATAGTGTTTTGTAAATGTCAATTAGTTCAAGGTTATTGGTAGTGTTTTTGGACCTTCTATATTGTTACTGATTTTGTAAATCTTGTTTTATCAGTTGCTCAAAGAAGAGTATTAATCTCCAACTATGTGGATTTGTCTTTCATTAAATTCTGGAAATTTTTGCTTTATGTATTTGCAGTTTAAACGAGGCTCATATACATTTATTATTGTCGTATTTCTTAATGAATTGACCTTTTATTATTATGAAATGTCCCTCTTTCTCTCTGGTAATAAAGTCTACTTCCTCTGATATGACTATAGCCATCCCAGTCTTCTTATGTTTCTTACCCTTTTTTTGGTGCGACCTTTTGGATCATTTTACTTTTATGCCTTTTGCTTTGTGTTAGCGTATGTCTTTTATAGATAGTGTGTATTTTGGTTCTTGTTATTTAAAAATTGTGACAATATCTGCTGTTTAATTTGGAGCCTGTTAACATTTAATGCAATTATTGATATGGTTGTATTTAGATCTATTTTAGTATTTGTTTTATTTGTTCGAACTCTTTTGTTCCTTTATATTTTCCTGGTTCTTTTGGGTTAACTGAATATTTTTAGGATTGCATTATAGTTTTTTGGCATTCTTGCAATATGTACATTTTCTTTTCTTTTTAAAAAACATTTTATTTATTTATTTATTTTTTACAAAGAGGAAGGAAGAGGGATAGAGAGTTAGAAACACTGATGAGATAGAAACATCAATCAGCTACCTACTCTTCCCCTCCCCCCCCCTTTCCTGGGGATGTGCCTGCAACCAAGGTACATTCCCTTGACTGGAATCGAACCCAGGACTCTTCAGTCTGCAGGCCAATGCTCTATCCACTGAGCCAAATCGGTTTCAGCCGTTCATTTTCTTTTAATATATTTTTTATAATTTACATACGATTTACCCATTTAAAGTATACAATGCATTTTTAAAATTATATTCACTTAGTTGTACAACTATCAACACAGTCTAACGCAGAAAATTTGTCATTCCTAAGAGAAATTATGTACCCAGTAATGGTCACTCTCCATTTCCTCCTACCCACCCTGCCCTCTTTTTAAGCAGTCACTAATCTAATTTCTACATATATATATTTACCTATTTTGGACATTTCACATAAATGGAATCATAAAACATAGCCTTTTACAACTGGGTACTTTCTTTTTATTTTTTATTTTTGCTTTATTTTATTTTTTAAATTTAATAAATCATTATTGTTCAGATTATTACAGTTGTTCCTCTTTCCCCCCAATTGCTCCCCTCCACCTGGTTCTCATCCCACCCTCTTCCCTTACCTCCCCCCATTGTCCTCATCCATTGGTGTACGATTTTTGTCCAGTCTCTTCCCACACCCCTTACACCCTTTTCCCCCTGAGAATTGTCAGTCCACTCCCTTTCTATGCCCCTGATTCTAATTTATTTGCCAGTTTATTCTCTACATCAGATTTTTAATTCACTTGATTTTTAGAATCCCTTGTTGATAGATATGTATTTGTTGTTCATAATTTTTATCTTACCTTTTTCTTCTTCTTCCCCTTCTTAGATAATACCTTTCAGCATTTCATATAATGCTAGTTTGGTGTTGAGGAACTCCTTTAGCTTTTTCTTATCTGTGAAGCTCTTTAGCTGACCTTCAATTCTGAATGTCAGCTTGGCTGGGTGGAATACTCTTGGTTGTAGGTCCTTGCTATTCATCACTTTGAATATATATTGCCACTCCCGTCTGGCCTGCACAGTTTCTGTTGAGAAATCAGCTGACAATTGTATGGGTGCTCCCTTGTAGGTGATTAACTGTTTTTCTCTTGCTATTTTTAATATTTTTTCTTTGTCTTTTTTCCTTGGCATTTTAATTATGATGTGTCTTGGTGTGGTCTTCTTTGGATTACTTTTGTTTGGGGTTCTGTGTGCTTCCTGGACTTGTAAGTCTATTTCTTTCACCAGGTGGGGGAAGTTTTCAGTCATTATTTCTTCAAATAGGTTTTCAGGATCTTGCTCTCTCTCTTCTTCTGACACACCCATAATTCTGATGTTGGTATGCTTGAAGTTGTCCCAGAGGCACTATCTTCAAATTTTTGGATTCTTTTTCCTTTTAGCTTTTCCAGTTGTGTGTTTTTTTGGTTCATTGTATTTCAGATCTTTGACTTGATTCTTGTGTTCCTCTAGTTTGCTGTTTGGTGTCTGTATGATACTTTTTATTTCAGTCAGTGTATGTTTAATTTCTAGTTGGTCCTTTTCCATATACTTGAGGGTCTCTCTCATATCCTCGAGGGTCTCACTAAATTTATCAGCCTTTTCTAGGAAATTCTTTAAAAACCTTATAACTGTGGTTTTGAACTCTCCTGGCTACTTTCACTTAATGAAATGTTTTAAAAGGTTCATCCATGTTGTTAAATATGTTAGCATTCTTTTTTTTTTTGGTGCACAATAGTATTCTATTGTGTGGTTATACTATGTTTATTATATCAGTTAAATTTTGTAAGTAATATTATAAGTAATGCTGATATGAACATTTGTATACTAGTTTTTGTGTGGATGTTGGTTTTCTTTTTTTCTTTTTTGTTTAAATTTCTTTATTAATTAAGGTATCACATATTTGTCCTCATCCCCTCTTTCCCTCCCATCCCACACCCCTCCCCACGCATGCCCCCATCCCCTTGTTGTCTTTGACTACTAGTTAGGCTCATATGAATGCACACAAGTCCTTTGGTTGATCTCTCCCCTTTATTCACACCCTCCCTACCCTCCCTCTGAGGTCTGACAGACTGACCCATGCATCCTTGTCTCTGGGTCTGTTCTTGTTCATCAGTCTATGTTGTTCATCATTTCCCCTAGAGTGAGATCATGTTCTACTAGAAATACACTTATAAGAACCGAAAATGAGACAAGCTATAATGGTTATGCTAAAAATCAGATGAATCAGTTTGTGGTGAGTTTCTTTTTGGGCCAGCAGTTTTTTTGAGACCCAATTTCAATGTCAAACCGTTCCTTGTGTGTACATGTCAGAAATGGCATTTCAGTTCTGGATGGTGGACAAATGGTGGTAATGCAGGTCCAATCCTATCTGGTTTGGTCCTGGGCAACCTGCAGTGACACACAGCTGCTGACTGCCAGTATGGCAAGGTGACATCAGCGTCTTCCATCTCTGGACTGCTTTTCTTCTGTCTTCATGGCTGGATTAGTCCTGTCAATTCCTCTCTGATGCCAGAATCCACATAGTCTTGGAATTTTTTTCTGAAAATATACAAACATATTCTTGACCAAAAGTTAATAAAGGAATATTTTCTATAAATTTGACTTGGGATCCTTTTTCATTTTTTGCCCAAATGATTTTCTTCTGGCTTGTTTTGACACCATGTGTGTTTTTCATGGGTGTCTTGCTGTTAGCATTACAATTAATTTTCTAAAGTACAAATTTTCTAGATGTAATTTACTTATAGGATATTTTTTCTTACTTGATATTCTTCTACTATCCCCTTTTTTATTTAAATATTAAGAGGCTTTTGAAAATTTTATAATGTAGTCTTGATAGCTTTTAAATTTCAATTTTTGCACTATAATATGATTGCTTTAGGTTCATTACATGTTATGCAATTTTATCATGAGATGAACTACCAATAAAAATTTTAGTTAACACTTTAGGAATTGCTTTTTGTCCAGTACAATTAATTTTTCTAAAATATTTGCTTATTTCAATTAGGCAATTTAAATTAGCCTGAAAACTTGACTACTATTTTACTGTCAAATTTATTACTCTAACAATCTTATTTTGCCCTGTAAATATTAGTGGAAAGGAATTATTTGCCTTCTTGAGTAAGCCCTGAGCATTCCTGGTGATAGGCTGGATTTAGATATCAAAAACCCACTTCCCCACACCATGGGTACAAGACAACTCAACTCTTGTTGCAGTGAGAGGGCAGCTGCTGTTGGCCAAGTCTCTGTCCTGATTTGAGCTGGGCATGAGAAGTTAAACAGCCATGGGGGCAGGAGATATCCCTCAGAAGGGGTGAGGGTTCAGGCCCCTGCAAAGTTGGGGGGAGGTGAGGGTCTGTGCCCCACCGCTGTTGACCCCCAAGTTCTGTCCTGATGGGGTTTCATTTCTTTTTTTAATTGAGTTTTAACAGATAGACAGACAGACATTGAACTGGCAACACTTTTATGCATGGGACAATGCTCAACCAGCTGAGCCAACTCTGGCCAGGCAGTTATTAGTCTTTATGAGAAGTCACATTGATGTTGTCTTGTATGTGATTTGTCTTGTATGTGATTTTTTCTTTGGCTGTTTTAGAAATTTTGTCTTTATTTTTGGTTGTTGGCAGTTGACTACTATGTGCTTAGGTGTTTTTTTTTGTATTTGTGTTGCTTATGGTTTAATGAGCTTTCAAAATCTGTAAATTTTCATTTGGAAAAATTTCAGCCATTATTTCTTCAGATATTTTTTCTGCTCCATTTTCTTTCACTTCTGATTATAGGACTTTGATTATAACTATTACACATAAGTTTAATTCTTTAATATTGTACCACATATGTCTGCTCAGTTTTCTTACTATTTTTCTCCCTCTCTGTCATTTATATTGGATAATTGCTATTGATTTTTCTTCAAGTGTACTGATTCTTCTGCCTTTATTTTGCATCCAATGAATGTTTTAATTTTGGATATGGTACTTTTTAATCTAAATTTTTTATTTGGTTCTATTTCTCTGCTGAGATTTCCTATTTGTTAGGAGTAGTTTTGCTTTTTAATCCTTGAGTATAGTAGTAGCTTTTAAGTTTCTTATCTATCAAGAAAGACTGAGGCACTACCTTAAGTTGGAGGAGACTAACAATACATGACAACTAAATGCATTGTGGGATATCTTGGATTGGATGTTGTTGGACCAGAAGAGAATATTACTGGATTGAGTTGACAGAATTCACATAAGGTTTATAAGTTAGTTAATAGTATTGTATCAACTAACTTCCTCGTTTCTATTGCTATATGAGATTTACTTAAGACTAGTGCCCCCTATGCATGAAATTTGTTCAAGAGTAGGCTTTCCTTCCCGCAGCTGCTGGCACTGGCTTCCCTCTGGCACCTGGGACCCAGGTTTCCCTTGCAGCCCTGGCTTCATCCAGAAGGTTGTCCAGAAGAACGCCAGGTCAAATTAGCATATTATGCTTTTATTATAGATGTTAACATTGGAGAAATCTTGAAGATTAAAGAAATTATTCTGTACTAATTACAATATCCAGGTTATTTTGATGTGGGTCTCTATGAACATTGTCTTCACACTTCTGTGATACATGCATCTCTGTTTCTTTGAATGTCTGGTATTTGGAATTGCATCTTGGACATTGTGAACAATTCATTATAGAGAATTTGGATCTGTTGTGTACTTCAGAGAATATCGATTTACATTTTTTTTTTGTTTTGTTTTAGCAGGGTGGGTGCAAACTCCAAATCATTTTACCCTGTGGTCAACAGTTTAAAAATTATATTTAGTTTTTAAGTCTAATCCGAAATGCTTGTAGTATACCCCAGACATGCATATTTCAGGGATCAACCAGAGATTTTGGACCAAGTTTATATGTGGACTTTGGGATCTCTTCCTTTGTGGCTCTCTCCTTTTCTTGATTTCATCTGGTGGGGTCACTCTGAACTCTGTCCTCTGGGTCTGTATGCTAGGTAAGAGTGTTGTTTCTACCCAAATTCTGTTATCTCATAATGTTTAACTGAGCTTGCCTTCAAGCAAAAAGCTATTAAAAGAAAAAAGAAAAAACTTCCTCAGTACTATTCCTTTTTTATTTTTTTAGTGACTCCCCTATAGTCTGCTTTTGATTGCTCACCAGTGCCTTCAGGTATTTACTTTTTTTTTTAAAAAAAACAACAACATCAACATTCTTATTGATTTCAAAAAGGAAGGGAGAGGGAGAGAGAGAGATAGAAACATCAGTGATGAAAGAGAATCATTGATTGATAGGCTGCCTGCTGCACGCCCCTTACTGGGGATCAAGCCCGCAGCCTGGGTTTATGCCCTTGATTACAGTTGATCTTGGGACTTTTCAGTCTGCAGCTGAGGCCATATCGACTGAGCCAAACCAGCTAGGGCGGTATTTACTTTTTATATTTTGTCCAGAGTTTATCGTTATCATTAGGACAGTTGGTCATATAAGAACATAAAACGTTCCCAGTATTCTTAGGCAGCATTTCCTGGAAGTGGAACTTAATTTTTTGGTTAACCATTTATTGAAATATATATGATACACACACAGAGACATACATACTGTGTACCAACCATAACTCTTCAGCTTAAGATGCTATCATAAATTGAATGCAATTTATGGAGAGAAATAGAACATTTACCTCAGAGGCCTCTTTCATTTCCCTTCCTAATTTCTACTCTCACTTCCTTCTCCAAACCTATCTTCTAGTGTTGTCAATTAATTTTGCCTGTTATTGAGCTTTGTATAAATGATATTATTTGTATATTTTCTTTTTTGCCTGATATCTCTCTATGTTTGTGAGATTATTTTGTGATATGTGTAGGAGTATTTTGTTCATTCTCATTGCTGAAATGTATTTATTTCATTGTGTGCATTTATTATAATTCACTTATCCCTTCTATAAATGGGTATTAGGGTTGTTTTCATTTTAGGCCTGTTATAAAAAAGTGCTGTTTGAACATTCTTTTATGTCTTATTGAATTACTGGATCATAGCGCTTGAAACTTTTGTTCAACTGTAGTAGATACTGCCAAACAATTGACAAAAGCAGTGGTTAGTCCCCCCTTCCCCCAAATTCCTAAGTGCTTTAATAGGATAAACTTACATACATGAACAAAACATGGTAGCTTCTAGTGGTGGCTGGCTGGGAAGAAATCCACACTCCTTCCCAGTGAAACCAAAATGTGAGGTTTTTTAGTCTGAGTTCGTTGAATGAACTCAAAGAACAAAGTCGTGGATAAAAATGGTTAGCAGAACTGAAGTTTTTTGAGAGAAGTCAGTCCTGGAAAAGGTGCAGCTGGGGTTCCATGTTGCAGTTGGGTGTTAGTCTGTTAGTCTATTTGTAGAGTCCCCCATGGCCATAAGCCAAGCGGTGCAGGGATGTGCTCCCTGCTATAGGAATGTCAGGAACACATTGCTGGTTAATTGTTTTTTTGAATGAACAAATATCAGGAGGTTTTAGCATTTAGGAAATTGGAACCAAAGAATTATTGCAAACACCATTTAGTATTCTTTCCATGTATTAACCTCTAGTGTTTGACTAATTGGTGGTTTGATAATAAAAGGAAAACACAAATCTAATTCATATATATTGCTTGCTTAGGCTTATTTAATTTTATTGGCACCATTATGTGGTTATGATTCTTGGATCTATCATTGACAGTTATATGATGTATTTTATCTAGTTTTATCAGTCACATAGTTCTGTTAATATTGGTCTGCTTATGAGGTTCATAGACTAAGAATAGGTTAGTTGTTTCCATTAAAATTGTTACAACTTATTTATTAACTTATTTTATAATGTTTATAAATAATTATCATTTTCATGCTTATTTTTTAGTTTGATAAGGCATTTATATTTATTACTTGATTTACACAAAGTAGCCTTGGAATGTAGGTGTGATGCAGCTAATTTTTCTAAGAAAAGAAGGATACTGAAGAACACCTAAAGGAAAGGTGGAAAATGGTAACAGATTGACATTTTTGGTGTCTATGCATATCAAATGGTGTGATGCTTTATGATACAGTAGTTACTTTTAGACTGGGAAACTTTTCTATAAAGGTATAGACAAGTAAATATTTTAGGTGATATAGTTTGTGTTGCTGCTACTCAATTCTTCTTTTGCAACCCAAAAGCAGTTATAAGACAACACATAAATGAATAAGGGTGACTGTGTTCAAGTAAAACCTATTAACACTGAAATGTGAATTTATATAATTTTCACATGTTACAAAATAACATTTTTTAATTCCCCCCCCAACTGCTTGAAAATGTAAAAAAAAAATTTTATTGGTCTGCTAAGGCTGCTGTACCAAAGTACTACAAACTGCCTTGCTTATTAAATAACAGAAATATATTGCATCAGGGTTCTGGAAGCTATAAGTCAGAATTCAAGGTTCCTCCATATGGATATAGTTTGTCTTCTCTTTGTGTCTCTTCACATGGTCTTCCCTTGGTATATGTCTGTATATGTTTCCAAGTCATATTGCATTAGGGCTTACCTTGATGAACTCATTTTAACTTGATTACCTCTATAAAAACCCTATATCTATGTAAGGTTACATTTTGAGATATGTTAGGGCTACAACATATTTTTTTTGTGGGTGGGGGGTTTACAATTGAATACATCATAATCATTTTTAACGAAGGGTCATTAAAGCACAGGTGATAAGCTGGACTTAGCCATCTGGCTGTGTTTTGTTGCATTTGGCTCCTCTGAATGAGGCAGAGCTGATGTACCTGTGGGATTTCCAGCTCCAGAAACTAGTTCAGGTCACCTTTGGGTGAGATGGCTAATCTTGGGGACTCTACAGGTTCAGTAGAGGAACAGTCATGTTTCATCTTTGAATATGAGGGACAACAGTTTACACTAATTTAGCATAGGAGTGTGTTGTATAGGAGTATGTTGTCTTAGATATATTTGGAATTAAAGTTCAAATAACCATTTTTGTATCTTTAATTGAAGAAAGAATATACCTCCTCCCCCCAACCTGATATTGGAGATGTGCTGGGAGGTGGGTCAGAGTTATAATGTATTAGAAGATGAATTAGAATAGTGATTTCAAATAGTGGCTCATTGTGTTCTATTGAGGTGCTTTAAGGATTTCATAAGTATTTGATAAGAATTTTATTTTAAAAATTAACTCAATTTTAACACATTGGCTACCACTAATGCATTAATTGTTGCTATTACATTAAGTCATTTTTTGTGCAGATTTCCAAATGTATAACTTTTTTTCATCTCTGTTTAATATGGAGAGCCTCTCAAGGCTGTCAGGTGACCTGTTTAAAATAAAAATTAATCTGTTGTTAACAACTTAGGTACGGGAATCAGGACTTTAAAAAATGTTTTATATAATTTACAGAGAGAGGGCGGAAGAGGGAGAGAGATAGAAATATCAATGATGAGAGAGAATCTTCAATTGGCTGTCTCCTGAATGCCACCACTGGGGATCAAGCCCACAACCCAGACTTGTGCCCTGACCGGGTATGGCACTGTGACCACCTGGTTCATCGGTCAGTGCTCAACCTCTGAGCCATATCAGCTAGTGGGAATTGGGGTTTTTGGTTGCCAACTATTGTATTCTTGTTTGTATGATACTTAATTTCTCTGTATGATTCTTATAACTCTTGATTTCAGACTATGTTAATCGAATCAGCCTCCCCCCCTCCAGTAATTGACTTTATAATATGTGAAGGCTTTACGTTTGAATTTAGAATATACATATATTTACCCTTGAATACTTCTTTCAATTTTATAGTTATATTCTTTGTAAGGTATCTTTGTAAGGTTTTATTTGAAAGGAAATTTTCTATTACCTGAAAATTTGGAAAATTAGTAATTATGTAACTTAATAAGAGAAGTTGAGAGGCAGGAGATAAAGCAGATTGGTTATTTTAAATTGGGTTAAGCCCTGGCTGGTGTGGCTCAGTTGGTTGGGCATTGTCAGAAAGGTTGCTGGTGTGATTCTTGGTCAGGCCGGACACATGCCTGGGTTGCAGGCTTAATCCTTGGTAGGGGGGAGGGGTATTCACCAGGCAGCTGATCGATGTCTCACATCAATATTTCTCTTATCTCCCTCGCCCTTCCTCTCTCTCTCAAAGATCAATTAAAATACTTAAAAAATAAAATTGGATAAGGAAGATGTAACAAAAATGAAATCAGTTTATTACTGGCTATCATCGCATATTTCAAGTTGGCTTAGTGTACTGATGGGGAAGGCACAGCAAAATGAAATCAATTTGTTACTAGTTATCCAAGTTTTGTCTTCTTTTCCCTGATGACTTTTAGAATCCTGTGAATGCTGATTTATTTCTTCCTTCAACTTCAGTATTCTTGAATATTTTTTTGTATAAGCTGTTTGTAGAGCTACTAGAACCTCCTGAACAGGCAAAAACTTGTTTAGGTGTTACTGGTAAGAGAAGCCATCTCTTAGCATTATGGCAAAAAAAGTAAGTCTGTAAAGGTCTCAAAACAGATATTTCTTGACTGTGCTGATAGGAATAGAAGAAGATAAGGAAAGAGTTCTATTACTGTTGTATATTTTTGTAATAGGTTTTCCTTGTAGTAGTTCCTTTTTTTGTGTGTTTTGGATTGTTAATCCTTACCTGAGGATATTTTTCCATTGATTTTTAGAGAGAGTGTAAAGGGGAGAGAGAAAGAGAGAGAGAGAGAGAGAGAGAGAGAGAGAGAGAGAGACATTAATTGGTTGCCTTCAAATATTCCCGACCACGGCCAGGAGTCGAGCCTGTAACCAAAGTACATGCCCTTGATTGGAATTGAACCTGGGACCCTTCAGTATGCAGGCTGACTCTATATCCACTGAGCCAAACCTGCTAGGGCCTTGCAGCAATTCATGTAGTTGAAATGATCTGTGGTTCTTTTGATGAGATAATGAGATAGTTAATTTTATCACTGCTAAGCCTTTCATTCCTAACCATATAAGTTATGGTGTGTGTCTTATGCTATTTAAGAGGCAAAGGACATTTTGGAGTGTGGTAGAGCACTGAGCCTCTTATGTACATGCTGATGTGAGGATATTACTATGTAGAGCTGTATTCCTGTTGGCTCGGGGTAGGATGATTATTTAATGATCTTGTTGCCTTGTTTCTGAGATTAAAATGCACACAGGTATAAATTAGCTTACTGAAATTAGCTACTTTAGATGTTGTTATTTTTCTGTAAATTTGAGGAATTCTTTTGCTTTGAAAGTATACTCCATTGTGGCAACTCTGGAAGTGTATTAATTCCATGCCTGCAGCAGTCATTTCCTTGAGTGACACATGGGCCCTGGGTTTTAATATTTGTTTATTTATGCAAGCACTTCATACATGTGAATGGAGGGCTGGAGAGTTTCATATAGATGTTCAGCAATATATTTTAAAGACAACTTGATAATCTCTCATAATTTCTCCAGTGGGAATACATAAAGTGGTGATCTTTATTGTTTATCCTTAGCATGGACATACCATATGACTTCTCATTGGTATTTTCCCCATGCTTGTGGGGAGAAAAATTCCTTAGTGTAGCATATTATCATTTATTATTCTGTAGATATTTAACATGAATCTCAGGTAACCATGGAAATTGAGTATTTCTTTGGTTCCTGGTTGTGCAAATATTTTTTTTATTTTGTTATTTTTAATACATTTTTATTGATTTCAGAGAGGAAGGGAGAGGGCAAGATGGAAAAATCAATGATAATAGAGAATCCTTGATTGGCTGCCTCCTACACGCCCCCTACTGGGGATTGAGCCTGCAACCTGAGCATGTGCCCTTCACTGGAACCTGGGACCCTTTAGTCCATAGGCTGATTCTATCCACTGAGCCAAATGGGCTAGGGCTATAAATATTTTTTTTTGAAACTTGGAGAAATCGGAAGCAACTTCAAGCTATTAGGTTTGGAATTAGTATAGTTTCTGAAAAAGGGTTTATACTGATCTGGTTGGTCAGTATTCTCAGAGTAGCAAGGAAGAGCCATGAAAATCACAAGGATGGAATGAGAGGTAAAATGGGGGAAATTTGTTTCATTCACTGCATACCTAATTCCTAATGTTCCTGTTGAGGTTCTGAAGTAGCCAGAAAAGGGTCTCATTTTTGCTTCAGGACAGCTAAACAACTTCATATACCTTCTGCAACTCTTTAAATTAATCCTATAGACAGGGTTTGATTGGATTGATCTAATATTGTTGTGCCTGGAGCAAACATCCTTGTTGGTCCCAATTGGAGTGAGAACTTCACAGAGGGAAGCTCCTCATGCCCCACCTATGTGTGATTGATTATGACCTGAGTGAACTTACTGTTCTTCATTCAATCCCCTGTGACCTATGTAATTACTGGCTTTATGTTCCTAACACAAAACACCTTGGAGGAATTATAGTGGAGAGTGGGATAGGATGGCAGGGAGAGAACAGATTGAGAACACTTTGCTCAAAATTATCTTTGTGTGTGGTAGAATGCTTTATAGGTCTTTGGTCCTGCAAGAATAGGTTTTATCTGCCTCTAATTTTTATTCCAAATGCAGAAGAGGTGTTTTGTTTTTTTTTCTTTTTTTCTTTTTCTTTTTTTTGGCGGGGGGAGGAATTGTGTTTTTTTTTTTAAGTTGAGAGAATTGTATAAAATCACCTTTATTATCTTTGATACCCTCATGGATTTGCATACTAGGAGTAATTATTTAGTGTAGTTATGAAATAGATTTTTTTTTCTGTGTGAAACTAACAAATATGTATGTAGGTATTTCCATGTATCACAACCCTACTAAATAAATTAACTATATGATCAAAAGTACTTGAGTGTGTGTATTTGAAATTTTGGTTTCCTTGTATTTTATTTTTTTTAAATAAATCTTTATTGTTCATATTATTACAAATGTTCCTCATTCCCCCTCCCCCCCTCCATTGCTTCCCTCCACCAAGTTTCCATCCCACCCTCTGCCCTTTCCTCATCCCCCATGGTCCTCACCCACAGGTACAGTTTATGTTCAGTCTCTTCCCGCACACCCCTCCCCATTTCCCCGAGAATCATCAGTCCACTCCCCTTCCATACCTCTGATTCTATTATATTCACCAGTTAATATTGTTCATCATGATTTTTACTTCCCTTGGTTTTTAGATTCACTTGTTGATAGTTACATATTTGTTGTTCATAATTTTTATCTTTATTTTCTTCCTCTTCCTAAAGAACTCCTTTTAGCAATTCACACAATTCTGGCTTGGCGGTGATGAACTCCTTTAGCTTTTTTTTATTTGTGAAGCTCTTTATCTGGCCTTGGATTCTGAGTGATAGCTTTGCTGGGTAGAGTATTTTTGGCTGTAGGTTCTTGTTATTCATCACCTTGAATATTTCTTGCCATTCCCATCTGGGCTGCCTGGTTTCTGTTGAGAAATCAGCTGGAAGTCATATGGGTGCTCCTTTATAGGTAACTACCTGCTTTTCTCTTGCTGCTTTTAATGTTCTCTCTTTGTCTTTTGCTCTTGGAATTTTAATTATGATGTGTCTTGGTGTGGTCCTCTTTGGATTCCTTTTGTTTGGGGTTCTGTGCGCTTCCTGTACGTGTAAGTCTATTTCTTTCACCAGGTGGGGGAAGTTTTCTGTCACTATTTCTTTCAATATGTTTTCGGTATCTTGCTCTCTGTCATCTTCTGGGATGCCCATAATTCTGATGTTGGTTTGCTTGAAGTTGTCCCAGAGGTTTCTTACACTATCTTCAACTTTCTGGATTCTCTTGTCTTCTTGCTTCTGCGGAGGAGTGTCCTCTGGCTCTTTGTGTTCCAAATCTTTGACTCGATTCTTGCAATCTTCCATTCTGTTTTTAGGACTCTGTGTAATATTTTTTATTTCAGAGAATGTATTCTTTATTTCTTGTTGATCCTTTATTATTTCTAGTTGATCCCTTTTCATATCCTCATAGGTCTCATTTATTTTATCAGCCTTTTCTAGGAGATTCTTGAACAACCTTATAAGCGTGGTTTTGAACTCTATATCCAGTCGCTTTTTGTCCTCCATTTCTTTCGTTTGTGATCTGTTTCCTTGTCTCGGCATTTTCGCTGCTTCCCTGAGTTGGTAGGTTGGGAGGATCAGCTGTGTCTATGCCAGGAGACAGCCTTATTCCACTAGACTTGGAAACCTGCAAAAGCCTCTGTGTTCAGCTTGGATGGGGCGGAGTTTCAGGGTGGAGCCTACAGCCTTGGCTTCTGGTTAGCCCCGCCCTCTGAGGTTCCTGAGTCTCAGTGTACCTCAGTGTCCTTTAGTACTCGCTGCAAGCACCTCTGAGAGAAAGGCGCCCTAGAGTTATGCCCGCTACTAGACAGTCTAGTCTCTCCCCCAATGAGCCTGCAACTGGGGTTCAGTGCAGTTGAAAGTGGGGTTAAGAGCAGTCTGGAGCATATGTCTCCTTCCTCCTAGGGCAATCCAGCGGCCCAATCAACCGTCTGTCCTCTGTGCGAAATGTGTGCGACTTGGGGGGACATTAAAAGCAGGCTTATGCCACTTCCCTGAGCTTCCGCCTTACAGCCCAGATTCCCTCTGTATGAGCCTGGGGCCCGAGGGTCTCACCCAGGACTGGGGTTCAGTGCAGTCGAGGTTGGGGTACAGCACAGTCTGGAGCTTTTGTCTCCTTCCTGCTAGGGCAGTCCAGCAGCTCAGTCAACAGTCTGTCCTCTGCATGCAATGTGCGCGACTCTGGGGCTCTGCCTTTCGCTGTTCCTCTGAGCTTCTGCCTTACAGCCCAGATTCCCTCTGTATGAGCCTGGGACCCCAGTGTCTCGTCCAGAACTGGGGTTTAGTGCAGTCGAAGTTGGGGTTCAGCACAGTCTGGAGCTTTTATCTCACTCCGCCGCGCCCTCCTCTTTGGGTCTGTCCTCTCCCCACGTGCGCACTCTGTCTCCGTACCTTAGGCTTTTACAGCTCCTCTGATTTTCCTTCTGGTTTTCTCTTTCCTTCTACTTATAGAATTTCCAGTCAGTCAACCTTCCTGTAGTTCTGCATAACGTCCACTTTATATTTTAGATGTATTTTTTGAAATTGTTGAATGAGGTTGCAGTTAGGCGGTTACCTATGCCGCCATCTTGGTTTTTTCATTCTCGGTTTGATTGTATTTTAAAAGTATGATTAACCAGTTAACTCTCACACATACAAAATGGAAACCATTCCCATTTCTTTCATATGCACTAGAATATTTACGAATTTAATTTACCATAATTTTCTTTACAAACCCAGAGGTGTCGCTGACAAGTCGGATTTAAAAATTGGGTGATCAGAGTTGATATTTGAGGTTTGTGGTTATAGAAGGGCATGGCATGTGGGGAAATGGATGAATGCACATGCTTTTTATCTTAATGTAGATGTTAGTAAATTCATTATTAGTAGAAGATGCTATCTGGTATGTTATATTGATTTTTTTTTTTTAGTATGCAACTTTAGGTATGAAAAGTAACACCTGGGACCAGATAATGTTTGCTATTTAGTTATTTGAGGTAAATATATTAATACTAGAGGCCCTGATGCATGAAATTTGTGCACAGGGAGGGTCCTTAGGTCTGGCTGATGATCGGGGTTGATCGGGGCCTTCTAGATGCAGCTGGGGCCTCCCTTCATTCCACACCGCTCCCTGGTGGTCAGCGCACATCATAGCGAGTGATCTAACTCCAGGTTGAACTCCTGGTCTCTCAGTCTAACTCCTGAGGGGACACTTTGCATATTAGCCCGGTGCATGAAATTTGTGCATGGGGTGTGGGGCTGTCTCTCAGCCCAGCCTGCATCCTCTCCAATCTGGCACCCCTGGAGGGATGTTAAGCTGCCTGTTTAGACGGGCAGTCCCACATCCCTCTCACAATTCAGGACTAATCACCTGCCTGCCTTCCTGATTGTCCCTAACCGCTTCTGCCTGCCAGCCTCATCCCCCCCTAACCACTCCCATGCCACCTGATTGATGTCTAACTGCTCCCCTGCCAGCCTGTTTGCCTCCAACCTCCCTCTGCTGGCCTCCCCTACAGGGTTGATCGCCTCCAACTGTCCTCCCTTGCAGACCATGTCCCTCTCAACTGCCCTTCCTTGCAGGCCTGGTGCCTCCCAACTGCCCTCCCATGCCATCTTGTGTCCACATAGGGGCAGGATCTTTGACCACATGGGGGCAGCCATCTTGTGTGTTGGAGTGATGGTCAATCTGCATATTACTCTTTTATTAGATAGGGTAGAGGCCTGGTGCATGGGTGGAGGCCAGCCGGTTTGTCCTGAAGGGTGTCCGGATCAGGGTGGGGGTTCCCTTGGGGTGTGGGGTGGCCTGGGCGAGGGACCTGTGGTGGTTTGCAGGCTGGCCACGTCCCCTTGTGACCTAAGGGGAGGCCCTGATATCTGGAATTTATTTACCGTCTATAATTGAAACTTTGTAGCCTGGAGCCGAGCCAACCCCCTTGCTCGCTCCCATTTCTGTTTGGTTTTATGTATCTTCTATAACTGAAACTTTGTAGCCTTGAGTGGAGGCCTAGGCCCGCCTGGGCAGGTGGAAAGCTTTGCTTCCTTCATACAGTAGCCTGCTCTTTCCAGCTCAGTGGCTACCACCATTTTTCTTGGGGTTTGTCTTCTTTAATTGAAACTTTGTATCCTTGAATGGAGTCCTTAGGCCGGCCAGGGTGTGTGGAAAGCTTGGCTTCTTTTGCCGGGGAAACCCAAGCCTCTCAAATGCCCTCTGTGGCTGCAGCCATCTTGGTTGGGGTTAATTTGCATACTCACTCTGATTGGCTGGTGGCATGGTTGGTGGGCATGGCTTGAGCAGAGTAATGGTTAATTTGCATAGTAATCTTTTATAAGGTAGGATATTCATGGTCGCCCTTCAACAGGTACTGTTGAGAGGGCTGTGTAGTAGGCTATACATGCGACTGACCATTGTTAGTGTTAGCTGCCTGGTTGTAGCCTAAAGATTAAAAGCAAAATCTTTGCATTTAATGTTTTGTATATTGGTTTAAAGCTTTTAAAAGTTGTCAGGTATGGGTCATTTTTGTTCAGATAAGAGGTCAATAAAGCATTTACTAGCATGAAATGTTTTTCTTTTCCCCTTTCTCAGTATTAAAAGAAAGGTGAATGGACAAAATAGCCATTAAAGGATTTAATTAAAAAAATGTAGCAACAAAAACCACATGCTTTGGCCATCTATGTTACGTTAAGCTTTGTATTTCAAAACTATATATCCAGCTTTAGAAATAAACTCTCCAGTAGCTAGATGGTATTAAACAAGTGCTTTTCTTTTCTCTATCCTATTGTGTCTGCAGGGATGCTGCAGCAGTTCTTTTTGATCTGTGGAACTGAAAAAGAAAAATGTTCTAATTTCCTGCCAAAATTTTTACCTCAACAGTGAGGCCAGTCAGACAATGGAATAACTTGCTAAGGTAGTTCAGTGAGAATCTTTCCCCAAAAATGTTTCAGAATTGACTTGAATGAGCCACTTAGAATTGAAAATCAAGCTGGAAAAGTTATCGGGGATTAAGGGATTAAAAAGTCTGTGTTGCATGTTTTTTTAAAAAAATATATTTTATTGATTTTTTACAGAGAGGAAAGGAGAGGGATAGAGAGTTAGAAACATCGTTGAGAGAATCATTGATCAGCTGCCTCTTACACACCTACTGGGAATGTGCCCGCAACCCAGGTACATGCCCTTGAGCGGAATCGAACCTGGGACCTTCCAGTCCGCAGGCCGACGCTCTATCCACTGAGCCAAACCGGTTTCAGCTGTATTGCATGTTTTGAGAAAATATTTCCTAAAATCATTATTCAATATTTAGTTTTTCAAGTACCCTTTCATGAAGGATATATTTAATAATTAAAAGTATCTTTTTAAAAAAGCTATATGGTTCTAGATCATAAAGTACTCTTCCATCTTATATGTTTTGAAAAGTGTATAATTCCTTACTGTTGTGTGCTAGTGGGTCATAAAAGGTAGTCTGCAAGGGAGGGCTAGGATTGTGATGACTTTCAAATTAAAGATCTGGTGGGTGGTTGGCCAGCTGTCACAGTCATTATTAATGTCCTATAAAGTAATGCCCAAAATCCAGATTTAATTGCCTATTCTATCTTTTTGCTTAGACCAGCAAGAGGTAAGATTGATGCTAGAGGGAGGCTCTTAACTCTGGTGCAAGGCTAATAAGCCTTTAAGCCTTCCACAGATTCCCTTTTTACTAATTAGAAAAGAAAACAGCTGGACTGTTGGAGCTTTGCTGTTTTAGATATCCTTAGCCAAAGATATCTGCTATATAGAGTTTTGAACACAGCAATGGACTACTAAGGGGTTAAAAACAGGAATTTTAATTTTTTGGAACTGAGGTGGGCGGGGGTGGGGTGGGGTGGAGAATGAATATGAGAATGAGTGATACTTGTTCCTGGCCCCTTAGTATTTGAAAGAGAAGATTTAGGTTTGAGAGAGCAAGGATTACAGGGACAGAGATTGAGGCACGTGTGAAGTTGAGTATTATTTATATTTCCAATTTTAACAAATATAGTTTAAAAAAATCATTGTTCTGGATATTAATAAATACTTAAAAAGTACAATAAGTTCAACCCAGTTCACGTGGCTCAGTGGTTGAGTGTTGACCTATGAACCAGAAGGTTATGGTTTGATTTCCAGTCAGGGCACATGCTCAAGTTTGGAGGCTCCATCCCCTGTGGGAGCAGTGAATTCACCCTTCCTCTCAGAAATCAATAAAAAGATACTTAAAAATAAATAAAAAGTACAGTAAGTTAAAAAAGACCCCTGTATAATCACATGAAGACTATAGATCATTGTGGTGCAGGACTTAACAAATGATGTATGTCAGGACAGTTTTGTTCTTTTCATTTCCTAATAGGCAATTTAATTGCATTGGTATTGCAACAGAATATGCCCAATGTTGAATTTTCCTGGTTCTGTAAAGCCTGGGTATTGTAAATATAGCTGTGACATTTCAGGTGCTTTTAAGTGACTGGCCTATTGTGTGGGGGTGGGGATTTTATTGGAGGGCCATCCTATATAATAGGTAATATGCAAATTGACCCTCACATCACAAGATGGCTATCCCCATGTCATCACAAGATGGCCACCACCCCCATGTTGTCACAAGATGGCTGGCAGGGGAGTGCTGTTTGGGGTAATTGGGCAGGCAGGGTAGCAGTTAGGTGTCAATCAGGCCAGCAGGGAGCAGGTAGGGGGCTATCAGGCTGGCAGACAGAGTGGTTAGGGGAAATCAGGCAAGCAGGCGAGTGGTCAGGAGCCAGCAGTCCTAGATTGTGAGAGGTATGTTTGACTGCTGGTGTGGGATCAGGCTTAAACCAGCAGTCGGACATCCCTCAAGGGGTCCCAGATTGGGGAGGGTGCATGCTGGGCCGAGGGACCACTCCCAGGCATCCCCCCTCCCCCCCCAGTGCATGAATTTCGTGCATCGGGCTTCTAGTCATTAATAAAAGTATTACTTTTTGTGTCTGACACTAAGGCAATCCAACCACCTTTGAAATAGAAAGGACCAAAGCTGAATTAGGTAAAAATGTGAAAGCTGTTTGTTCTAGCAGTGGCTTCTTCTCTTATCAGTATGAAGTGGCCAGATTAAGCACTCAACCTTAAACTCTTCAGATTCTGTTTTTGGAGGGCAGCGTTCAAATTCCTTTCCCTAAGGATGGGGTATTTGTTAATGTTAGGGCCTCAGGCCCCATGTTCCTCTAATCCTTGAGAGGATTGCATTGGAAGGTATGTTTTCCATTCTAGGGGTTAGTCCCAGGTGTCCTACTTCTCTTTGGAGAAGGAAAACAGAGATGAATATAATTCTTGTATAATCCAGAGACATCAATATCACTGCTCTACACCCCTCCATCCCCACATGCCCGAAACACCCCCACCATTTGTTTGGCATGGCAAAGTTTGTCTTTACCCTCCTTTTTGACATTAGAGAAGAAGTTCAGAACTAGATTAGCTCAGTTCCTTGTATGAGCTACATATAAGGGAGTAGTTGACCAGATCTTTCAATATTTCTTATCAGACAGAAATCCTCTGTGTCTCTTTATATTTGTTCATGGTGGGACTTTGGAATTTCTTTTTCTGTCTCGTCTGTGTCCTCCCCCCCCCCCCCAACATTACTCTTGCTCAGGACATTCCAGTGGTTGCTTAGGTTGCTTAATGGTTCACTATCACTATTTAGTATATGATTATATTTAAAATATCTTATAGTTTGATGTGACTCACAATAGTAGAAGTAGTGAACAAGGCACATCTGGAGGGTGACTGCTTCTTAGGATGATAATATAATATCATCAATATCATTTGTCACTGTGAAGAGAATTAACATTGGATTTTTCTGTTCGCCTTAATTTCTCTTTTTGCTGTTGATGGTATAGAAAATATACAGATTACAAATTAGTTTTTTGTTTTCAGATGTCTTTTAATTGCTAAGCCTTTAGAAACCTACTTCATATCTAAATGGTATATTCCTTTTATTGTCTTCTCTTTCTCCCACTCACCAAGGGAGTTCATTATGTTCTGGAGATTTCCCAGGCCTGGGAACTTTTATCTAGAGATTCTAAAGGTTACACTCATCTTTTGTGGAGAAGACATGTGGAGATGACCAAGATCTCTAGGTTCTTAAGAATTTATGTAGGTAGAAAGATGTCTAGAGTTCTGGCATATGTGTAGCTCTTATAATAGAAAATAATTTTGAGTTTGATCACATAAAAGTGGGAGGTTGTTTGGTATGGTTTTGATATTGTTTGGGACCAATCAATCAGGGTTTTACAAGTGGTTGAAATGAAGTATGTCTTGATTTACAAGCACGAGAATTGCATTGGGTAAGATTGCATATCCTTTGAAAGATTGTTGGAATGTTGTTCCAGTGTGGTGTCTGGCTATAGAGCAAGGTACCTGTGAAAGTATCTTCATTTCTACCACTTATATGCCACTGTAAATATTAAGTGGAGAACAACATTAATCAGCAAGCAGATTGAGCCAAACAAGTAGGTAGTGATGTCCCTCTGAATACTTTTCTAGAGGTGTGAATGAAGAAAAGAAATTACCAGTGGGTTTTTCAAGCTGTTGTAACATGGAGAACATTTATCACAGTTCTAGTCGCTCTAGCTATTGCCAGATAGTAGTTTCCAAATCCACATGTGAATTTTGGGGAAGGAATTTTGATTGCATCTTTATTTTCTCCTCTACCTTCAAATTTCATTTCTGAGACAAAAGCAATTATATGTTTTTAACAGGCAATCTATAACAAACATCCACATGGTTGTTTTCTGGAGTTTTTGCTTTGAGCTTCATTAATTACTCCAACAGTGATATCATTGCTCAAAATGTCTTGGGGGTCTTTTTCCTAGTTCAGTCTTCAGAGACTGAAGAACATTCTCTGACTGCTCTTCATCATGACCAATCATTTCTTGGAACTTGGATAGGTCTTTGGAGGGCGGGAGGGAATGACTGACATGTTTTTTTAGAGATAAGATTGGAAAAAAAGGGTTGATGATCTTATTGAAGAATGCTGAAGGTTTCTTAATTGAGGTGACTGTAGAACAGTGAAAAGAACCCGTGCTGTTGGCAGGAACTTTGCAGTCATAGGATTTGCCTGATTTGATTAATTTCCTCATCTCTTAAACCAAGAACATACATCTACCTTATAGGATTGGTATGAAGAAGAAGTAAAGAGTCTTGGCACCTAGTTTATAGTTGGCTTTCACGTACAGTAATTCCTTCTTATGGTTCATAAAATGTAGATCTGAAGATAAGTTTGAAGAAGAATTCTAATATTGTTTTTGAATAATGGCCTCAATGTTCAGATAGATAGTTTGTTCCCTGAGAGTATACTTCTTTAAAAAAAACCATATGGTTTAACTGGGCATATGGTTTACTTGTTTGTTTAAAGAAAAAAGGAAAAAAGTCTGTATAATTCTGAGCAGAAGCAACTGAGCAAATGTTTTTTATTTTATTGAAATCAATTTTTTTAAAGAGCTGTTTTAGGTTCATTAAAAAAATGGAGCGGAAGGTACAGAGATTTCCCATATGCCCCTTTCCCCAACACAACCATAACCTCTCCTATTACCAACATCATTCAGTACAGGGGTACATTTATTACAGTTGATGATCCTACATTGACATATCATAATCATCCAAAGTCCATATTTACCTTAAGGTTCAGTTCACTCTTGGTGTACATTGTGTTTTTGGATAAAACATCTATTATTATAATGTCATATAGACTGTTTTCTTTTTAATATATTTTAATTATTTAGAGAGGAAGGAAGAGGGAGAGTTAGAAACATCAATGATGGGAGAGAATCATCAGCCTCCTGCACACCCTATACTGGGGATTGAGCCTGAAACCCGGGCATGTGTCCTTGACCAAATTGAACCCAGGACCTTTGTCTGCAGGATGATGCTTTATCCACTGGGCCAAACCGGCTAGGGCCAGAATATTTTCATTGTGCTCTTTGCCTATTCATCTCTCCCCCTGACCCTGACCCTTGGCAACCACTGATTTGTTGTTGTTGTGCCTCCATACTTTTGCCTTTTCCAGAATGTACATATAGTTGGAATATACAGTATGTAGCCTTTTCAGATTGGCTTCATTCACTTAATAATATATATCTAAGGTTATTCCATGTCTTTTCATGGCTTGATAGAGCATTTCATTTTAGCACTGAACAGTATTCAGCTGTCTGGATGTTGAAAATTATTTTTAGTCCAAAGAATATGCTGAAATTTAGCCTTGAGTAGTACTACAACCAAACTGGGAAACCAATGCCAGGTTTTAGTTGAGGAGTAATGTGATATTAAGCATTCACTTAAGCATCTCTGGGCCTTATTCTTTGTGTGGACAATTAGATGTTTAGACTTGATCTGTTAAAACAGAATCCTAGTTGGTTTGAAAGGTTGAATCCACAAAAAGTACAGATTGTTTGGGCAGGACTAATGATTTCTAATTGGAAGAGATCTTCCATTGTCATAGCATGAAAAGGACCCTTGATTTCAATTCCAATTCCACATGGATCTCTTCAGCACACTTTTGTTTAGTAAAGCCATTACTATAAAAAGTTAAAAGATGGCTTAATGCATGTGCATATGAATGTCCATGTATATGCTACAAGTAAGAATTTCATGTTGTGGATGTTATAATCAAGTTACTGGTTATGAATCTTGCTGTGATTCCTTAATATGGCAATTTTTTATTCAGTCAATGAAAGTTATAAAGCATAGATTGTTTTAATGAAGTTGAAAGTGTGATGATGTGGTGAAACAAGCCCCCTTTACTTTTATTTAAAATGTCATTCTAGGTATAAGTTTTGTTTTTGTATTTGAAAGTGGTGAAATTGCAGAGTAATGGAAGTAATTCTCTTGTAAAAGTACATCAGAGCTACTCCTCAGTTTAAAAGAAATGCATTTATTGTTCTTGGCATCTGTAAGAATTTGTATTAAATATGTAATCCTCTTGACTTTCTTCTTTTTTTAATCCTCACCTGAGGAGTGAGGATATTTTTTCCATTGATTTTAGAGAGAATGAAAGGGTTGGGGGAGGAAGGGAGAAAGGAGAGAGAGAGAGAAAAAGAGAAACAACGACACACCAATTGGTTGTCTCCCGCACGAGCCCCAACTGGAGGTGGGGATCAGACCTGAAACCCAAGTATATACTCTTGATCCTTGTGCAGGATGATTCTCTATCCATTGACCACACTGGCCAGGACATGACTTTCTTCTTTAATTAAAAATCATTAGTACCATTGTCTCTTGGTGTCCTTGAGGGATTGGTTTCAGGACTCCCTCAGATAACAAAATCTGCAGATGTTCAAATCCTTTTTATAAAAGGGTGTAGTATTTGCATATACATCTATGCATATCATCTCTATATTACTTATGATATCTAATACAATGTAAATGCGATGTAAATAGTTTTTATGCTGTATTGCTTAGGGAATAATGACAAGACAAAAAAAAGTCTATACATATTTACTACAGACACAACTATTATGGCCTAACTACATAGTATGTGTCAGCAGCCACGAAACATTCTCCCCCACCGCAGAATATTTTTGATCTATGGGTGGTTGAATTTACAGATGTGGAACCCTCAAATATGGAGTGCTAAATATTCTTTGAACCAACTAAAGCATTTGCCTTATGTCAGGATTACTAAAAGAAATATCTATTTTTTTAAAGTAGATTAAGTAACCTTAATGTATATTATGAGAAAAGTCATGATTGCGAAACAAGATGGCGGCCTAGGTAGTCTCCTAAGCTGCCGCCTCATCAACAATTTGGAAAAAACAACAGCTAAAATCGAAAGGGATCACATCAGATCCACAGGAGAGCTGGTGGAATGGAATGGCTACAACTAGAGGGAAGGAAAAGCACCGCTACTGCCATGTGGAGTTTAAAACTGCAATGGCACCGGAGCCGCAGCCGCCCCCGCCGCAGCTGCTGCCAGTGAGGGAGGCCCACTGGGAGCAGACCTCGCCCTGCCCCTGCCCAAGGAGTTGGTTGCCTTGGAGCCTGGCCTCCGTGCGCACACAGCTTTCCCGGCCTGCTTGCTTTGGGAGCGAGGGAACCAGCCCCGAGCCGCGGCCGCACCTTCTACTCCTGCCGGGAGCGAGCCACCTTCGAGCCCGGCCTCCATACCCGCAGCATTTCCAGCCTGACCTCCACACCCGCAGCCTTCTCAGCCCGCCCGCTGTGCTAGCGAGGGAGCCCGGTGGAGGGCCACAGCCGCGCCTTCCACTCTCGGGGCTGGCCCACTTGCTTGTGGAGCATAATGGAGGACCGAGAGGTTGTGCCCAGAGCACTCTTTGCGGCCTGGGACTCTGGACACCTAAACCCTGGGAACTCTGAAAGCCAGAATGTGTGAAGTGTGGGCGGCGGAGGATACTGTGGCAGAGGCGGCCAGAGCCTTCTCATTCTTCCCCCTCGTCGTCCTCCTGCTCTCCTGCAGCTCGGGCCCCAAGGGATCCAGGATAGGAGGGCATCAATCGATGGTCCCAGAGGGGCCATGTGGCCTGGGAGAGCCTTGTTCCCCCGGGGAGTGGTGGGACCAGGGGGAGCCGTGTGCCCTGGGAGAGCTGTGTGCCCCTTGAGAGTGGTGGGACCAGGGGGAGCCGTGTGCCCCAGGAGAGCCGTGTACCCCGGGGGAGCTGTGGGACCCAGGGGACCCGTGTGACCTGGAGGAGCGGTGGGACCCAGGGAAACCGTGTGCCCTGGGAGAGCTGTGTGCCCCTTGGGAGCGGAGGGACCCGGGGGAGCCTTGTGCTCCGGGGGAGCAGTGGGACCCAGGGGAGCCGTGTTCCTCGGGAGATCCGGGGGGCCCCGTGGGAGCGATGGGCCCCGGGGGAGCTGTGTGACCTGGGGGGGGGGCCGGGGGGGACCTGAGGGAGCCCCTATGTTCATAGCAGCACAATTTACAATAGCTAGGATTTGGAAACAGGCTAGGTGCCTGTCAGCAGATGATTGGAGCAGAAAACTATGGTACATCGACACAATGGAATACTATACTGCCATAAAAAAGAAGGAATTCTCATCATTAGCAGCAACCTGGATGGAATTGGAGAACATCATGCTGAATGAAATAAGCCAGTCAATGAAAGAGAAACATCACATGTCCTCACTCATTTATGGATAATAAAGAATATTGTAAACTATGAAAAAAGTCATGACCAAGTTGGAACTTCTGGTAGTTGGGACTGAACTTATAAAAAGGAAATAACCTACACACCTTGAATTGTATTCCCTGATGGAAGAATTTGGCATGTTTCAAGTCCAAGGCAATTTGAATATAAAATAATATTTTAGTTCTTTTTTCTATTTAAATTGGAGGACTGTATTTGGTGCCTTGTGCAACTTCCATAAATATACCATATATGCGTTTTTTTGCCCCTTCCTCCTCCTCGACATGTGGTTGCCTTGTTTAGTAATTAGGTGTTTAATCAATTAAAGTTAATCTAAGTAGGCTATTAACATGTTCATTAACTGCATCCATAACTTGGATACACGTTCTTTTAGCTGTTGATTAAAAATTTGAATTATTCTTTGATAAATTAATATATAGCTTTTTGAAAAGTGAATGGCAAACACATTTATAAAGTCATGCTATTTCCAGTGCAATTGGGTTTTTCATTGTGTTGAGATTCTATTTATATTCTCATCTATCGTTTTTGACTGTTCTCAGAAGGCATTCACAGATTTTTCTTTAGTGTTTTCCTAATTTACAAAATAGAAAAGAACTATAAGTTGGAACCATAAATTAAAATCTTTTCTTAATTGTGTTACATCTTCCTGGTAAGTACTTTATCAGTCTGCAGTGATACATTTTTATATGTTTGTTTTAGCTTTCTATATCAGAATATGATTAAACATTTTGCAGATTGTGAGTAGAAAAAATTTTGATAGATGGGTTAAAAATAGGTTTTCATTGTGTGTTGCTTTTAAAGCCAGACCAGAGTGTTTGAATGTTAAACAGTTCAGAATCTGATACTGTATAGATCAGCTCAGCTGAGTTTTGAACTAGTTTAATGAAGTCAGTTAATAATATATTCTAGAGAATTAACATCTGAAATGTAGCCGCATAATTATGGCATCAGTACGAATGCATAACAATTCAATTATTTTTTATTCTTTTAGAGCTTAATTTTTTCAAGTCATTTGAATTGTATATGCATTGAGTTTTCTTACATGTCTTTCCCTTTTCCACAGTGCTCTGGGATCTTGGGAAATTTATGATTAGATGAGAGACTGAAATGCTATTCTCCAGATCATATTTGTTTCAATTTTGCTTAATTTCATTTGATATCTTTTGTTATTTTCAGAAAGTTTGCTCTTAAAATGGATGAGGACATAAGATAAATTATATAGACTACTTTCTCTAAGACCTTGCTGAACCCCTAGATATTTTGGCTGCATGTGGTTTAATATCCAATGTAAAAGTGGCTTAAGTAAATGCTTTTCTACTATGTAGTGAAGAACCAGTTTTAGTTTAATTTTAATTTATTGCAGTCTTATATGTTATAAAATACAATTAAAATGTGAGAATATAAAATTGCTATGAAGCTTCTGAATGCTTTAATTATCTCATTGTGGACTGGTAATACACACTTTGCAGGCTGGCAGCAGTCCATGGACCAACCACCCTTTGATTAGCACAGGCTTAACCACACAGACATTTATTATTTCACTTAATAAGAACTCTGGAATCAGTGTTTCCGGAGTTGGTTCAACAGCTCTACAATTTCCATTGTGGTCATAAAATTGCTAACGCACCTCCCAGTATCCCCCTTCATATGAAGACATGTGAAGAAGGTAGGGAGGGAGATGCTTTCTTATTTGTTTTTTAATCAGGGAATAAAACTTCTCAGTCACTTCTCTGCCACCTCCAGAAACTTCCCTTTATATTTCATTGGCCAAAACTGAGTCTCATAGCCACAGCTACATCAGTTGGCAGAAAGGAACAATAGTTGCCATACTGACTTAGATCAATCTTGATTTCCACCCTGATGCTATACCTGGGATCACCAGAAGAAAATGGGGATTTTGTGAGTGAAGAGGACAGAGAAATAGTTGGCTCTGTTACCAGTAGTATTTGCCACACTGAGAGAAGAGATCAGCTTGAGAAGCACTGAATTTAATAAAAATTTTTGTGTTATATTTAAGGAAGGCATAGGAAGGTGAGAGGAAAATAATAAATGCCTTTGAGACCCACTGTCTTTGATATTGGACTGTGGATCACCCTTGCTGAATCTAGTATTTCCCACTGGGCATTGCTATTTTATAATAGTTGCAGCCCTGGCTGCGTAGATCAGTGGGTTAGAGTGTTGTACCTACATGCCAAGGTTGTGGGTTCAATCTCTAGTCAGGGCACACATCAGAGGCAACCAGTGAATACATGACTAAGGAGAACAAGTCAGTTTCTCTCTTCCTCTACCTCTCTCTTTTTTCTATCTTTCTCTAAAATCAATCAATAAAATTAAAAAGTAAATAAAAAATATGGTAATTGCCTACTGGCTAGAGTGTATTTCATTTGAACCGTGATTCAATAACTAGTCAAATTGAAAAAAGAAAATGTATTTTTGTATGTTGATATAACCTTTATTGTGTAATGTATATTTTTATTTTATTCAAATATATATTTCAATTTTAGAAGCTGCAAAGTATATGTTTTAAAAAGTGATTGATTTTTTCTGATTACTTTTGCAGCTATGTTTGAAAAGTGAAATGATTTGGCATGTTAAGACATGTTCCATCCATCATCTTTAGGACATTTCTTATAATACTTCATTTGAACAACTAGGCCTCATTTGTTATGCCACTGCTTGCATTTAGCACTCAATCTTAGTTTTAGATGGGACAAAAACAGGAATTAAAACAATAACATATAACTTCTATGTATAGCTGCTCATAATAAATAGCAAGAGTCATTGTTGCTCTTTCTATATTTATATCCCTGCTGACAAGACATACAGGCATTGCTTTGCTTGCATAAACTTGTAATAAATTATTTTGAATGAGAAATTTGTACATGCACATTTATAAATTCCTAATTTAACAGTTATCTAATGAATGTATGTGTTTGCTTTTTAGTTTTAAAATAAACATCTCATTTGGAGTTCCTAATAGTGCTTACTGTTATTAAGTTTGATATAATTAGACGAGTGATTCCTGATGGAAGATTTTTAGACTTTTGTGTCTCCATAGAGAAGGAATGCAGATTTAATGGAAGACCGTTAGCCTGAGAGCAAGGAGCCCTGGGCTATCCTGACAGTTATTGACTACCTTTGTGGCATGAAGAAGGCATAGTTGCCTTACCTGCTCTGTCATTCTATCTCTTTGGATTGTACGGAATGAATTACACTATGAATATTCTAAAAGAGTTCACAAACGTAGTTGACATGTATTATTTTCATTAATAGGAAGTTTTGTGGAGTAATTCCACAATAGTAAAAGGTACCCAAAGCACCAGAAGTATGGCTAATCATCAGATTAGTTTAATTTTTGCTAATTCCAAAAGCAACTTTGTTTTATTAGTTTACTTCATTTTGAAATAAATAGTCTGATATTCTAATGTTCTTGATAACCTGTGAATTTGAAGATCAACATATAGCAGAAGTTATTTTACATTCATTTTTTATTTTGAAATATTTTCAACTAGCATTGATTTTCTATGCTGTCTTTTTGTCTTAAATAAGGTAACTAAATAAGTGTGCCTCTTTCTGGGTTCTTAATTCTGTCCCATTGCTTTCTCTCTCTCTGCTAATACCACACTGTCTTTATTACTATAATTCTCTGATAAACCTTGATATTTGATAGCGTAGGCCCTTCAGCTTTGTTGTCCTTTAATATTGGTTTAGCTATTCTGTAATTCTTTGCAATTCTATATACATTTTAGAATCAGCCTGACATTTGATATACTAAAGAAGTTGCTGGGGTTTTTATTGAAATTCTGTAGAATCTGTAGATCAGTTTTGGGAGAACTGTCATTTTGCCATTGAACAACAAGAGCCTTCCAACAAGAGCATAGTATGTATACCTCCATTTGTGTCTCAATAGTGTAGCTGCCCTGTACACCTTTTAGATTTATTTTTTGGTGCTATGGTAAATACTATTTTAAATTTCATTATTTACTTTTTTGTTGCTTCAAATAGAGAAATAAAACTTTTGTATATTGACTTTGTAGTCAGCTTCAATTCATGTGCTGATGTCGATATTTCTAGATTCCTTTGTATGTTTCTATGTATCCATTTATGTCATGTATGCATGATATGTTTACTTCATTTCTAATCTTTATGATCTTATTTTGCTTTTTCTTGCTTAATTGTACTGGCTATGATCTCCAGTATAATGTCAAGTAGATGTGGTGACAGTGTACATCCTGGCCTTTTTCCTGACATCAGGGGAAAAGTGTACGATATTTCACCATTGTGTGTTAGCTTGCTATGGTCATTCTTTTAAGTTTAGCTATTCTGATAAGTTGTATGTCATTGAGGTGTGTGTGTGTGTGTGTTTGTGTGTTGTGATTGTTTTGTCTAAGGTGGCATGAATACTTTTATTACCCAAAAGTGTTTAATTTAGAAGTATATTTGGATTTAAGTTATATATGTATATATACATTAATAATTGAAGTAAGCACCACTTAAATAAGATTGATTTAATTTTAATCCTTATGCCTAATAGACATGAGAGATGCTCATTATCTTGGCATATTTTAAGTAAAATTTCTTTACAATATTATTTTGTAATGGTTCCCTATTTATTTATTTACTTTTTAATATATATATATATGTGTGTGTGTGTGTGTGTGTGTGTGTGTATATATATACACACACACACACACACACACACATATATATTAATTGATATTTTACAGAGGAAGAGAGAGAGATAGAGAGTTAGAAACATTGATGAGAGAGAAACATTGACCAGCTGCCTCTTGCACACCCCCCACCAGGGATGTGCCCGCAACCAATGTACATGCCCTTGACTGGAATGGAACCCAGGACCCTTCAGTCCGCAGACCGACGCTCTGCCACTGAGCCAAACCAGTTTCGGCCCCTCTTTATTTTGAAGAAGCTATTTACATAGTGAAAAATCAATCAGTTCCAAATGATGTACAGCGAAAAGTGAATCTTTTTATTCCAGTTCACAGTTACTTTACCCTGTGGCAAACTACCAGAATTTTTTGGTTGTGGGTATACTGTGCTTAACATATATTTAAACAATACACATTTGGTTATATACTATACATACTATTCAGCTTTCTGTGATAGGTCTTACAGATTGTTCCATATCAGCATGTATAGAATTGTATCATTCTTTTGGCTAGCTTCAAATTGTACTCAATACATATAGCACAATTAGTCTTTTTTAATGGACATTCAGTTTTTTTGTTTTTTTTTTTTTTGGCTAATCTTGTTTTAACTATTATTTATTTAGTTACTTAACTCTTTGAAACAGTGTTGGAGAAAGCCTTGTAATATTTGTCTTTCTGAATGTGTGAAGATTTCTTCCCATAGTTATTCTTAATGCTTTTATTTATAATGTATTTATATTTTGTTCTTGGGGGAAAAACATAGTGAACTACCTTTACAATGATTCGAGATTGCAAATTACTAAAAATTTTCCCCCTTAGGTAGACTTGTAGAAAATATCTCATCTTTAAGAAAAATCTCAGGGGAAAAAAAATTTCTAAGTAGGGTTTAAATAGACTTCTTTTTATGTAGGAAGTGAATATAAAATTTATAATCTCACAATGGCAATATTAAGCACTAGAGGGCTAGAGCATGACATTTGTGCGGGCGGGGAGAGAGGGAAGGAGGGATGAGAGAGGCCTCAGCCTGGCCTGCACTCTCTTACGGTCCAGGACCCCTCGGGAGATGTCTGCCTGTCAACAGTCAGACATCCCTCTCCCAGTCCTGGACTCTTGCAGTCTGGGACTCCTTGCTCCTTACCCCGCTGCCTGCAGTGGAGGCGGAAGAGGCTCCTGCTACTGCTACTGTGCTTGCCAGCTGTGATCCTGGCTTCTGGCTAAGTGGTGCTCCCCGTGCTGCTACTCGGTTGATTTGCATATTAGAATTTTATTATATAAGATTAGCAATTTTAGTTACTCTTAAACTGATTTGACCTAAGTGTAGTGTACTATTTCTGTAGGTTTTTTAAAAACTTAATATGTTATAAAGAATAGATAAATTGCTTGTTACTAGTGTTTGACATGAAGATTATTTATTAACTCATTCAACAAATGTGTGTTAAGAGTTCATTAACTTCCATGCAGTGTTCCATGCTTTAGGAATATAGGAGGGAGCAGAGTTCTTCAAGTGCTTTTTTATTCTTGTTGCTGGAGGGGGTGGAACAAGAGTAAGGCAATCAAATATGTAATAGTAAATACTAACTATCCTATCTAATAAAAGGGTAATATGCAAATTGACTGTCACTCCAAGACACAAGATGGCTGTCCCCATGTGGTTAAAAAATGGCTGTCCCATGTGAACAGAAGATGGCCGGCAGGGGAGGGCAGTTGTGGGGGACCAGGCTTGCAGGGGAGGGCAGTTGTTGGGGGGACCAGGCCTGCGAGGGCAGGTCGTTGGTGGGGGCGGGCACCAGGCCTGCAGGGGAGGGCAGTTGGGGGCAACCATACCTGCAAGGGAGGGTCGTTGGGGGTGACCAGGCCAGCAGGGGAGCAGTTAGGTGTCGATCAGGCTGGCAGGGGAGTGGTTATGGGGTAATCAGGCTGGCAGGCAGAAGCAGTTAGGGGCAATCAGGCAGGCAAGCAGTTGGGAGCCAGCAGTCCTGGATTGTGAAAGGGCACTCAGGCATCCCTTGAGGGGTTCCAGATTGGAGATGGTGTAGGCTGGGCTGAGGGACACTTCCTCCCTGTCATCCCCCCACCCCCTGTGCACAAATTTCATGTACTGGGCTTCTAGTATAATGATAAACACATTGTTGATCAGTGCTAGAGAGAAAAAGTGTGCAGGCAGGCTAGGGAGTGCTAAGATTTGAAGGCTAAGGAGATGTATTTTTCTTAAATATATATATTTTTAAAAATATATTTTTTATTTCAGAGAGGAAGAGAGAGGGAGAGGTAGAAACATCAATAATGAGAGAGAATCATTGATTGGCTGCTTACTTCATGCTCCCTTCTGGGGATTTAGCCTGCAAACTGCGCATGTGCCCTGATGGGGAATCGAACCATCATATTCTGGTTCATAGGTTGATGCTCAACCACTGAACCATGCAGGTTGGGTCAAGGGGATGTATTTTTAAATAGGATGTGCCTCAGGGAAGGATCAACAAGAAAGTGGCAATAATGATTCCTTTTAATAGGGGCAACTAGGTCTCTAACAGACAGGGATAGGAATGAGATATATTCTAACTAATACTCTTTATTAATGTCTTTTTAATTTTCGTGATACATTTATAAGAATATATTTAATTGTTAGAGGTGGGATGGGGGGCAGAGAGCTAGCCTGCTTTCCTTAGATCCTTCTGCTCTTTTTGCCATGGCTAGGGCCTTTTATTTTTCTTCTAATACCATATTAGGAAAAAGACTTCCTGATAAAGTAAAGTGAGTTTTGAGTGGCAAATGGGTTAAAGGAGATGAAAAACTAATGTCAAATCTGGTAAAAACCTTTGGTATTATTTTAATTCATTAACAAGGATATGTTTATCTTTCTAACATGCTCATAAAATCATCTATAACTACCTTTTAGAGAGGCTTCAATTAAAAGCATTGAGGCTGAGGGTGTGATGGTAAGCACCATATGATGGGTTGCTACGTGTCCATTACTGCATTTGAACTGCTATTGCAGGCTGAATTGAGGTTTCTTTTATGAAAGCCAAAGGGACTCACAGGTCCTTGCATTAACTACTGGAGGGACTCTCTAGCTGGGTCTTTTAACAAAATTGTAACAATTTCTTACCTTGATACTTGATTCTATGCATCAAACTAATTAATTTATAACATTGGTGGTGCTAATAGGGTTAATCTTGAGTATTCTCTTATTTTGTCCCTGGTTAAGTCTAATTTTTTTTCTTTACCTTTCATAGTTGTAAATTTGGCAGGTATGGTCAGTGCCTGCCAGAGGCAAAGATGGTGTTAATTTGTAATAAGAGTAAGAATATGTTATAAAAACAAATATAACATCAATAAAATAATAAAACAGATTTTTTTCTATGTATTTTAATTTTTTTTAGAGCCTTCTAGTCCTTATTTGGTACATGAATGGCCATATCTCCCATGGATATAATAATGAATTGAATCTCATTTACCTAACATTTTACAAATCATATTTTGTGTTTCTACTCGTCTGGAAATAGTTTTATAGATATTTTAAAATATTCATAATATCAGAGATTATAGCTAGCTATTTCAGAGTAATAGAAAGTTGGAAAATTGGCAAAGTATATTAAGCTGTATTAGCAGTAATTTAGGATGAATTTTTATACTTCTCTAAAAAGTTTTCATTTTTAAAAAGATGATTTGATCACCAGTCTCCACAAAGTTTTAGAGAGTCTTTTACATATTAAGACTCTTTAAGCATAGAAAACAATTCTTCTGTTATTTATTGGGAAGCATTGTGTCAGAAATATTTAGTTGTAGAATTACAAAACTTGTAATTTAAAGTGTAAATGTTTAAACTGTCAAGATAGATTCAATAACAAGAAACCAAATACTGGGATAGTTGATTTCATCTTTGTTTGAAGTTTTCAGACTAAAAGAACATTTCCTAGAGATTAAATAAAATTTTTAGTTTATCACTAATGTACCAATCTTCTAGATTACTACAGTGTTTTCTGTGAACTTTGGCATTCAGGGCCCAATCCTTATTTTCTGAATTTTCTGAATTGCCTTTAAAGCTTCTCCTATCTAGTATAAAACCTTTCTTGCTACCTAGCTATTACCTATGGCACTTATTCCCTTTATCTAGCAGGGTAAGTAGGAATTGAGAGTAGGATTTTAGGATTAAAACTCACATTAGGTCTGTAGTAGTCTATGGTTATTTTTATTTTTTTGGTATAGCAAAGGTAGTGATTTATTGAAGAACAAGTACAGACTCCCATATAGGGAGAGGGAGGAGTCCCACAGAATGGACTCCCTAGTAGGGAGGGGGAGGAGAGTCCCTGGACTGACTCCCACGCCAGGAAGGGGACACTTCTTTATTGATTTCAGAGAAGAAGGGAGAAAAGAGAGAGATAGAAGCATCAATGATGAGAGAGAATCATCAATTGGCTGCCTCCTGCAGGTTCCCTACTGGGGATCAAGCCCGCAACCCAGGCATGTGCCCTTGACTGGAATCGAACCTGGGACCCCTCATCCGCTGGCTTACACTCTATCCACTCATCCAAGCTGGCCAAGGCTAGTCTATGGTTTTTGAGTGGGAAGGATAAAAGGAGGTTTAACAATTGAGAATTTAAAAGTCACCCATTGATTTTAATATCAATGGCAGAGTACTCTAGTATGATGAATAATTTAATATAACTAGGTAGAACTGATGAAAAAGCTTTAAAATTACTATTGATTTAAAAAAATATGCTTGCTTAAAAAAATTGTTTTCCATAAATATGTTGGAACCTGTGCTCTCTACCTTGCAAGTTGCTAGCTGCTGTTACCAAACAATCGTCCCTTTGTGAGGTGTGAGGCTTATTTTCTGAGAATATTTACAAAGGGCTATAGGGGAAATTCTAAAATAAAGAGTCAGATTAACTTAAAAAAAAACACCCCAAAAAACTCAAAACACCCACACAAACAAACTACTTTGCCTACTTGAAAGGGAATAAACATTTATGGGCTACAGTTTTTGCTTTTCTGGAATGCCAAATTTCAGCTCAGAGCAAATTCTTCAGCAGAGCAATAAACCTTTGAAAATTGCTTTATAATGGAAATGCTGACAGACCATTAACTATAGTGGTGCAAATGCACTGCTCTGACATACATAAGGTTGTCCCAACTTGCTAAGTACAATAAACCATGTTGGTCCATGTACATCCTGTAGAAGTCTATGTGGGTGTATATGTTTGCCATGTTATGCCACTTAATTATTAATGGATAAGCTCAAACAATCACCTTTGACAAGTAGGAGAAGTATCATTTTAGAAGGAAAGTGTGATTTAGGCTCTGCTGATGCTGATAGCTCATTTTATATTTGCCACACTGGAAAAGGCCCAGAGTAAATTTAACATGATACATTTAATCACCATTCCAATTACAGTGCCACTGAAGCAAATCAGTGTTTTCTTACTACCAATTCATTGGAACTTCTAGGTCATAAAGTATCATTATTAGGCATATAGGAAATTCTCAGCTCAATGGAAATGTAGATCTGGGATTTTTCCAGTTGCTTTGAAGTAGTAATAGAGGCTGCTTGGATGTACATTTTCCCCATCTAAAATGAAAATTGGAATTTAAAGGAGTTGATATGACAAAGTGAGAATCCTATAATGCCCCAGGGAAGAATGAAGCAGAATGTTCACATCTAAAAGTAAAATAAGGAAATGATAAAAAGGGGTGGGTGTTTCCACAGCAGTCTGCTTAATGACTGATATATCCCAGTTAATAATAAGTGATGTGAGCTGAAACAGGTTTGGCTCAGTGGATAAAGTGTCGGCCTGTGGACTGAACGGTCCCGGGTTCGATTCCAGTCAGGGGCATGTACCTTGGTTGCAGGCACATCCCCAGTAGGGGGTGTGTAGGAGGCAGCTGATGGATGTTTCTAACTCTCTATCCCTCTCTCTTCCTCTCTGTAAAAAATCAATAAAATATATTAAAACAAAAAACAAAACAAAAAAAAAAAACAGCACAAAAGAGTCTTTAAAAAAAAAAAGTGATGTAAGACTGTGTCTTGGTTCTTGGCTATATTTACAGCACCCAGCACAGTGCCTGGCACAGTGGGTGCCAGTAAATATTTATTTGATTTATTTGTGTTTGTTTATTTGAAAACTATTTGAGGCTACATTGTCAGGCAAACTTAATATTAGATAAGATTACTAATATAATGTGTGTCTCACACATCCTATATAATAAAGAGCTAATGTGCTAATTAGACCAAACAGCAGGACGACTGTCCGTACGACCTTCCAGTCATAGCCAGGCCTGTGAGGGCTTGCCAAGGCTGCAAGGGCTGGCCGGGGTTGTGAGGGCTGAGCCTCTTGCATGAATTTTGTGCATCAGGCCTCTAGTACATTCATAATATACATTATAAACACACATGCACATCATAAATTAAAGCAAAGATTCAAGTGTATTTTGTGTAGAATCACGCCTTATGAAATCTAATAGATCTGACATCATAACAAGATTATAATTCAGTCTGATACTCCTGTACTCTAATATCAGTTTTAATAGGTCCAGGCTTACCTGTTCTGTTTGACTAAAAGTTGTTTTGTGTTTTTGTTTTTTTTAAATTTTCTTTCACTTGACTCAGGCAATTCCCAAATGTGGTTGCCCTACCTGGGCTTTTAAGAAAACACTAGAATGCTTGGACATTAGCCCTCCTGCTGGTATATGTTTTTGGAGGGGAGGTATTGCACTTTCACCATATGAAGAGAGCTGACCTAATTACCATAGATTAAATCTTTAGCTGTGGGACCATTCTCCCAGATTACCCCTCTTCTCTGTATTGGAGGCATTGGAGGCATGATGTGGTGAAAACAACATAGACTTTAGAGTGCAGCAGACTAAGTTCATCCACTAATGTGTTTTTTTTTTTGTAACCTTTGGCAAGTTACATACCCTCTTGAAGCCTCTGTTTTCTTGTTTGGTGAAATGGGTTGAAGGCATCTGGTATCATGCTTACCACATAGTAGGCGTATAAAAACTGTTAGGTTCCACTATTAATACATCTTCCATTTTTTCATTGGTATGCAATTATTGATGCTTAAATTTCCTTACTTCCTTTTTTGTCTTTATAGTAAGTAGAGTCTTAAAGAAAGATCCACCTTTAACGTAGCATCTTCTTTGGGGAGAAATAATGACCATCTCTTCTTGACCCAAGATTTACCTATCCCCTATTTTGTTACCTTATGATAGTTACTAACCATTAGGTCTTTGGTTTCATTACATTGGCATACAATCATAGTCATCAGGGAATACTTCCTGAGAAAGGCTTTCATCAATTATAAAATTTACTAAGGAGGCAGAGGAAAGTTGGTTTATTCCATATGGAGGAGTGGCTTTGGGCAAAGACTAAAATATGGGGAAGGGAAGTGCTGAGGAATGAGGGTGTAAATAGGTCAGATTATTCAACAGAGTATTCCACAAGTCTTTTGGCAGAAAGCTATAGGAATAAGTGTAGTACTTGAGAAAGAATCAGGAAGGGAAATAGCAATGAGAATAACTTAACAGACAAATTACTATTGCTTGCCCAGTGTGTTGTGCCTGGGCTGCTGTGTGATGCCACATACTGTGCTGTATTGTTTACAGAGTTTGCCCTTTGGAGTTGGCTCAGTACTGAGGTCACATACTTCCTGTGCACTTCTACAACTGTGTGACCTTGGGCAAGCTGCTCACCTTTCACATGACATGCAATTGTATGGCCTTGATTTCCTAAGACCTCTGAATTTAAGATCCCTTGTACGATGTGGTGGGAACATTTTCTCATTCAATTAGTCATTCCTTATAGCCAATTGTATGATGTTTCCTGGTTGTACAAATGTTAATGTGATTTTAAAAAATGCATTTAGAAGCAAAGCAATATGATAATTTCCACCTCAGGGATGTTAGGAAGATTAAGATAATGCATGTCAAGTGCTCACCCAAGTTATTTTTCTATGACTAGTAGCTATTATTAACATGAGGAAAGGACATGAAAAATAATTTTATTGGGAACATTTGAAGAAAGAATTTTAAACAGGTCAGAATGTGACAGGATCTTGAAATAGGAATGGAATGAGGGGAAAGAAGACAAGATAAAAGTTCAAGTAATGCTGCAGAGATAAATGGATGTGTATACAATGAGGAAGTTTTACCCCTTTACAGATTAAGTTTTCATTGTAGTGATAACTTTGTGATAAATGTTCCAGTGTGAACTGCAGGAATGTGGTAATTATGTGGGAGAAATAGCTGCTAATCACAAAAAATAATACATTGGATAACTCACAAATAAAAAGTATTGTGTTTTGTTGCGGGGTGGTGTGGCTGATTGGGGACTTATTAGTTTATTAGTGTAGTTGCCTGGCCAGTGATACTGAATTTTTAGCTCTTCTTTTTTTTTTCTTCTTTTTCTTTTTTGCCTTAGGTCCAGCAAGACTATGAACCTCTGTTCCAAATGCTTTGCTGGTAAGTGCAGAAAAGGATTTTTTATTTACTTTTATTTTTCTTCTTTTGGTTGTTTTTAAGACTGTCTACATCATTTGGCCCTCTTTTGGGTTTATCCATGGGGATTTGTTTCTTTGCTTGTGTGTGAAAGCAATTTCTCTTCAACAAGGTGCTTTATATATTTTCCTAGGACTATTGAAATAGCCTTCCTGAATGAAGTGAAATCTTACGTGTACTTGCATCAAACAAACTGTCCTCAATGTATAATTGTGGTCTATAGTGGAATTGTAAAAACTCACATTGTACTAAGGGTAATATATGTTCATGTTTGATCTTGAATGATTAATGGTGAATGTTAATTTTACTAATGAGAATGCAAGAGAAAGAATATTTCATGTTGGAGTCAGGAAGACAATCACATTGAATTACCTTTTTAAATCCAGTACTTCATTTAAGTTACCTTAGGTAAGTCACTTAATCTCTTTGGGCATTAGATTCATCATTTGTAACATGAAGGGTTGCGGTTTGATATTTACCAGGTGTTCTTTCCAGCCCCAAATATTGAGTAGTTGACTCCTTAGATTTATGATTCCTTCACTGAGTTGAAGCCTTCATGTTTTTTTTTTTTTTTTAAAAAAAGAACTTTATATCTAAATGATCTTATATAAAGCAACTAAGTCTTTACTACTTGAGATAGATTTTTCTTTTAATCTTCTAATTGAAATATGTTTAACTTAATGTTCCTTCTTTATTACTTTGTTTTTGTCAAAGATAAACAGAGCTGGACACTAGTTAAAATGGTAAGGACAGCTCTTAATCAGTAATTTACTGCTATAATAGAAGGTCCTGTTGTGAACTGAACTCAACTTGGATTTGTGCAGAGGGACTGGGCATTTTAAAAGGTGAAGGACTAGACAGGGTTTGCTATTTTGGTCCAACAGAGTCAGGGAAGTGACAAATTACAAAGGGTTGATCAGTGTAAATGATAAGGTGGGGCGGTGCCTCTTAGCTGACAACTGTGGAAGTTAGGATTCTGTCCTGCAGAGATTGAGGGGACTGAGACCCTCTCCTTCCTGATGACCACCTTTTAAAGAATGGCTTTCATGTCCTTGAGCAAAAACTTCAGAAATGTAGGAGAGATATATACACATCTCAAAGGGTCAAGGATAATTCATAATTGTAAACTCTTTTTAGTAAGCGCCAAAATAATCACAGTATAAGCTTTAGACCTTTGCATTTATGTCTAACCTAGGCAGTAAGTGGGAAGTAGTTGAGAGGGCTGGGAAAGCTGGCAGTTTGTATCTGTTAATGTTTAGAATTTGTCAAATACTTTAGATCTTTAAAAGGAAAAATATTGGTAAGTTTGGTTTTTAACTTTTAGCGTTATCTCCACCATCTTAAACAAATGTATTCTGCTTTTCTTACTCTTCATATCTGCAATTTACAGGTATGAAGAGATGTTTCCTCACTGATGAGAGTTTAATTTTATAGTAAAAATGAAAGTAGCAATAAGACAAAATGTTTTGTGGTTATTCCCATAACAGGGTTGCAAATTCTTTTTTTTAAAAAAAAAATTTATTTTTTACAGAGAGGAAGGGAGAGGGATAGAAAGTCAGAAACATCGATGAGAGAGAAACATCAATCAGCTGCCTTCTGCACACCCCCGACTGGGGATGTGCCTGCAACTGAGGCACATGCCCTTGACCGGAATCGAACCCGGAACTCTTTAGTCCACAAGCCGATGCTCTATCCACTGAGCCAAACCGGTTTTGGCAGGGTTGCAAATTCTTATATCATAGCAGGTAAATTAACAAATTTTTGCATTAACCTGCTGCTCTTACTGCTTGGAATTATACTCTAATCTCTTTTCTGCTTTTATTCCCTGTTAGAAATTAAGAATAGAAGTGGCTAAATTCTAGTAACCCTTGAAAGGGAAAAATTCTAAGTTACAGCTAAATTTTGAGGATCTGCAATAAGAAGAGTAGAGTGAATCTGAAATTTTTAAGGTTGTGTCATTCTAGACATTGTGGTGTATCCATCAGTGAAATAGTATTAAAATATCCACTCCAATTAGTTATTTTATAACATGGTGAGTTTTGGGCAAGATAATGGAATTATTGTGCTTCTCATACCTTGATTTTGCAAATCACCTTTTCCCAGAACAAAGGCAGCTTCTGGTTTTAAGATGAAGCATTTTTTTTCCCTCAAGAAAAATTATTTTAAATGTGATAGTTACATGCAATAAACAACAATTATTCAAGAAAAATGATGTTACATATAATATTACATGCAATAAATATTAATATTTTAAGAATAAAAGGATTTTAAGTATAATATTATCAAAACTGTACTAACATAGTATGATATCACAAAAGTATTAAAAATCTGCAAATAACAGGATTACTTCTTTTATATTCCAGTATATATTTTTCCCCTCCGGCTCTGTTTTTGTTCATCACTTTATGTTGTTCATTATATTCCACAAATGAGTGAGATCATGTGATATTTATCTTTCTCTGACTGGTTTATTTTGCGTAGCATGATGCTCTCCAGGTCCATCCATTCTGTGCAAATAGTAAGTGTTGCTTCTTGTTTACAGCATCATCGTATTCCATTGTGTAGATGTACCACAATTTTTAATCCACTCATCTGCTGATGGGTGCTTAGGTTGTTTCCAAATCCTGGCTATTGTAAATTGTGCTACTTATGAACATAGGGGTGCATGTATCCTTTCTGATTGGCGTTTCTAGCTTTTTGGGATATATTCCTAGAAGTGGGATTATTGGGCCAAATGGGAGTTCGATTTATAATTTTTTGAGGAAACTCCATACTTCTGTGAATGACCCATGTGCACTTGAGAAGGATGTATATTCTGTTGTATTGGGGTGAAATGTTCTATAAAGATATGTTAAATACATCCAGTGTATCCTTTAGAGTCTGTTTCCTTGTTAAGTTTTTGTCTGGAAGATCTGTCCAAGGAAGTCAGAGGGGTGTTAAAGTCCCCTACTATGACTGTACTGTTGTCAATCTCTTCATTAAAGTCCTCTAGAAGTTTGTTTTTCTTATATATATAGCTGCACCTATATTGGATGCATAAATGTTTATCAGGGTTATATCCACTTGTTGAGTTGATCCCTTTAGTATTGTGTAGTGACCTTTGTTGTCTCTTGTGATGGCCTTCATTTTAAAGTCTATTTTGTGTATGTGAATATTGCTACACAAGCTTTTTTTTTTTTCCTTTTCCATTTGCATGGAAAAATTTTTTTTCATCCCTTCACTTTCATCCTGTGTATGTCTTTTGTTTTGAGGTGGGTCTCTTGTAGACAGAATATAGTTGGATCATGTTTTTGAATTTATTCAGCTACCTTACACCTTTTGATTGGAGCATTTAATCCTTTTACATTTAGTGTTATTATTGAGAAGTACTTATTTATAGCTATTTTAATTCTGTATGGTTAGGTTTCTTTCTCTGTCTCTCTGTTTCTTCTTCTCAGCAATCCCTTATAGCAATTTCTTTAGCATTTCTTGTAATGCTGGTTTGGTGGTGGTGAACTCCTTTAGCCTTTTTTTTTTGGTCTGAGAAGCTCTTTATTTGACCGTCTATTTTGAATGATAGCCTTGCTGGACATAGTAATCTTGGTCTCAGATCCTTGCTTTCCATCACCCTGAGTACTTCATACCATTCCCTTCTGGCCTGTAGAGTTTCTGAAGAGAAATCAGGTGTGTCAGCCTTATGGAAACTCCTTTGTAGGTAACAGGTTTTTTTGTTTGTTTAATTTTTTCCTCTTGCTTTGTATTTTTGTTTTATTTTTTTCCCCTTTAAGATTCTCTCTTTTTCTTTAATTTTTGGCATTTTATGATGTGTCTGGGTGTGTGTCTGATTGGGTTCTTCTTGTTTTGGGTTCTCTGTGCCTCATGAACTTGTATGATTTTTTTCTTTTACCAGGTTAGGGAAGTTTTCTACCATTATTTCTTCAAACACATTTTCTAATCCTTTCTCCCTTTATGCCTCTTCTGGCACACCTACTATTCTAACGTTGCTATGTTTCACTTTGTCCTGCAGCTCCTTTAAGCTGTCCTCCTGCTTTTTGTTTTTGTTTTTTTCTTTTTGGTTTTTTAATTGAGTGATATATATATTTTAAAATATATTTTATTGATATTTTACAGAGAGGAAGGGAGAGAGATAGAGAGCTAGAAACGTCGATGAGAGAGAAACATCGACCAGCTGCCTCCTGCACACCTCCTACCAGGGATGTGCTCGCAACCAATGTACATGCCCTTGGCCGGAATTGAACCCAGGACCTTTCAGTCCGCAGACCGACGCTCTACCACTGAGCCAAACCGGTTTCGGCTTGAGTGATATTTTTAAGTATCTTCTAATTCACTGATTCGATCCTCAGATTCTCTTTCTTTTTAAAAAAATTTTTATTGATATTTTACAGAGAGGAAGGGAGAGAAATAGAGAGCTAGAAACGTCGATGAGAGAGAAACATCTACCAGCTGCCTCTTGCACACCCCCTACTGGGGATGTGCCCGCAACCAATGTACATGCCCTTGACCGGAATCGAACCCGGGACCTTTCAGTCCGCAGACCGACACTCTACCACTGAGCCAAACCGGCTTCGGCTCCTCAGCTTCTCTTAATCTGCTGTGTATTCCTTCCAATGTGTTCTTTATTTATGTCATGCCATTCTTTATCTCAGACTATTCTTTTTTCATAGTTATATATCTTTTTTTATACTGTTGAACATTTTAAAAATCGTTACTCTGAACTCCGTTTCAGATAAATTTCTTATCTCTGCTTCATTTATTTCTTCTGGAGAATTCTCGAGTTCTTTCATTTGGGGGTTGTTTCTTTGTTTACTCATTTTGATGGTCTTTCTGGGTTTGTGACTGTGTATTAGGTAGATCCTCTACACCTCCCAATCTCTAGTGCAGTGGTCAGCAAACTGCGGCTCGCAAGCCACATGCAGCACATGAACTGCTGTTTGCTCCTCTGTTGACTAATGAGTTTGCTGACCACTGGTAGACTAAATATTATGGTGTAGTTGGAAGCTGTGAGGACTAGGCAATTGTGGCATATTGTGTGCAAAGAGATAAAGGGTAGTATATGACAGTGGTTGGCAAACTCATTAGCCGCAGTTTGCTGACCACTGCTCTGTGCAAGACAGTGTTAAAGGCTGTTTCTGACTAAATGGATCAGGCAAAGATTCAAAGCCTCAGAGACTGCCTGTCTGCAGACTAATAGGATCGCAGTCATCCTCAGGTGTGGTAAGAGTTTTTTCAACAGTAAGGGGCAGTTGCTTCTGCCTGGAGGCTAATTGTTACTTTTAATCTCCTAAATGGCCCCAGGGCTAGGTGCTTTCTAATAAGGTGTGTTGACTGTCTTTCCCCCAGGCAAAGCAGTTGTCTATGTGGGAAAGATGTCCTCTGCTGCATGAAGGAATGGGTCAGCCCAGGAAACTTGGGGTGTCTGCCTTTTGAGCTCTATCCCCCAAGTCCTGACTCTTAGCTTCTGCTCTCACAGCTCCAGTCTACTTCACCCTCCCTCTGCCAGAGCACAAGGTAGGAATCTTTGTGCATTGCCCTTCAAGAGGGTGCCCAAACTTTCAGCTGCCACTCCCTGGCAGACAGCACCCCACTGCTTTTCACAGCTAAATGTTATGTGGGCACCGTCCTTGGATTTGGTGCTCTCTGCGGGGGAGTCCAGCTTTGGGATTAGATCCCAGAGTTCTCAGTGGCATCCCCTCACAGCTGAGATATCTTCCAGGACTTCAGTTGCCATCTCTGGGTGCTTGGCTAGCCCTTTTGGGTCTCCACCCCTCCTACCTGTCTCTGTACGGTCTCTGTCTTTGGTCCTTGAGTATCAGAGTTCTTTCTGGTGAGTTTTCCGTTGATTATTCAGGAAGTCTTTCCACATTTCAATTGTAATTCCAGCTTGTTCCTGGAAGCATGTCTGTGCAGCATCCTGCTATTCTGCCGCCATTTTTCTAAAATGAAGCATTTGAAGTAGGGCGTGTCTGTCTGTCCTAGGTTTGGCTCAGTGGATAGAACGTCAGCTTTGGACCAAAAGATTCTGGTCAAAGGCATGTTCCTTGGTTGCAGGGTCCTCCCCATCCTGGGCCCTAATCAGGATGCATATAGGAAGTAACAAATCAGTGTATTTCTCTCACATTGATATTTCTCTTACACTCTCTCTCTTACACTCTCAAAATCCTCCGGTGGGGATGAAATAGGGTATATCTGTCTTTGTAATTCTGTTGGTTTTGATTTTTTTTAAAGCTGAAAGTCCAAGAAAGATTTCTTATTTATAACACATGTTGGTTATATATTTGTTGAAAAGAGTTCAGCTCATCAAATTCTCTCAATCATTGTTGTCTATTGGAGGGTATCTGTCTGCTATGGGTGCATGAAAAACCAGAATATTATAGAAAGTAATGTAGTAAACATCCACAAAACCAACCCAGAATTAACAAATACTAATATTTTGGTCTATTCCCCTTTGTAACATTTTAAAAGGAAACTAAAATTTCATAGTTTTCTTTTATTTCAGTTATCCTTTTCCCACTTCACAGACAACCACTATTTTTTAAAAATTGATTTCAGAGAGGAAAGGAGAGGGAGATAGAGATAGATGAAAGATGATGAGAGAGAATCCTGCACACACCATGCTGGGAATCGAGCCTGTAATCCCAGGCATATAGCCTGACTGGGAATCGAACTGTGACCAACAACCACCATTCTTATCCTTGTATTTATACTTTTATTATGAATGGGTATTTATGTAAATAATATATGATTCTATTTTAAAAATGTAATGTATAAGTAATATAATATACTAGTCATTCTACAATTTGCATTCTTTTTTAATAATGCTTTTAGAAACTAATCATGATGACACATATTGCTTTAGTTCATTTTAACTGTTAAAATAATTCTATTAATGTCCTGGAGCATTCTCAGATTATGCCTTTTTGTACCAGTGAATATATATAACAGCATCCTTTGGTACTCCTCAGTGTGGCTGATGAATTATTAGTCACCCTCATTCTACTGTGCCCCAATTTATCTATTCCCCTGTTAATGAACATGTAAGTTCTTTTCAACTATTGTTTTTATGTCACAATTGGAACCTCATGTTTTCTCTATTTTTAAAAAATTAACACATTTGATTATATTAAAATTGTTTCTATATTAGAAACACTATTCTTTGTGGGGTAGCTTCATTGTTTTCAAATGAAAGCAAGACAAGGGCAATAGGTCCTTAATTGATTAACAAAGCTGAACTCTGGCAGCCCTTTCAGACGTTTTAGTCTAGAGCAGTTTGCTGTCTTACTAACAAGCATTCATAAATTGTGTAGCTAATAGTTATGTTAGTCTAGGTAAATGAAGCAGTATGAAGATATTATGGAAATTATGTCAAGAACAATTGCACTTTAATGGGAAACAAATGCTCTGTTTTGTAAGTAACAGAAAGACAACACCTTTTAGTCTTTAAGTAGAAAAAGTGTGACCATGTGTCAGTACTTCAGGCCCATGGTCGGCAAACTGCAAGCCACATGAGGCTCTTTTGGCCCCTTGATTGTGGCTCTTCACTCAAATACCACCGTGTGGGCGGGTCTATTTTGAAGAAGTGGCGTTAGAAGAAGTTTAAGTTTAAAAATTTGGCTTTCAAAAGAAGTTTCAATTGTTGTACTGTTGGTTTTTGGCTCTGTTGACTAATGAGTTTGCTGACCACTGCTTTAGGCAAAAAGGAAGAAATTTAATAGTTACTGGGTCTTTTAAGATACTTTGACTATCATTTGGCTCTATATCTGTTCATGTTTGTCTAAAGTTGTGGTCTCTATACTGGTGCAAGAGATTGTCCATTGCAGTGAGAGAAAATTGTAGAATTTCTACTTAAGTCTATTTTTATTATCCTTTACATATTAATTTTTATAATGTACACAACATAATTGCTATTGGTTTCCTAGAGTTGCTATAACAAATTACCACAGATTTGGTAATTTAAACCACAAAAATGTATTCTCTCACAGTTCTGGAGACCAGAAGTCTGAAATCCAGAGGTCAGCAAGCAGGGTTGGTTTCTTGTAGATTCTGAGAAAGGATCTATTCCATTCCTTTCATTGGCATTTCTTGGCTTCTGGACATTATTCAGGTCTCTGCTTTATCTTCACATGCCTTTCTCACTAGTGTTTCTCTTTTTTACTCTGTCTTTTTTAAGGATAAGTGTCATTGGATTTAGGGCCCACCCTTATATAGGATGATCTTAACTGGAAATCCTTAGTTACATTTGCAAAGGTGCTTTTTTTCCAATAAGATTACAACCATAGGTTTCCCATGGACTTTTTGGGGAGGTTGTGGCAGGGGGAGGGAGAGGGGAGAAGTTGAGGATGGGTCACACCATTCAGTAAACTGCAGGAGTATATAATTATTTAAAAAACAACAACAGACATGTAAGAGGTATGTGCTCAAATTTTATAGTAATGTTATACCTCTACCAAAAAAGTTTGGAGACCCCTCCTTCTGAGACCTGCTTGGGTTAGATGTGATTGGCCGCCTTTCTGTATAAGACACTCTCTTGACTGCACCATGCTACAGATATTTAGCATAATTCTTGATCTGGCAGTTTTCTTTGTGCTTGAATGAGAAGGTTACAGTGAGGTTGCTTTTGACACTTCCTGGTTATAACAACCCTTGCACTTAATTATTTGTCCATAGTAGAAATGGCTGGTAAAATGATAGGGCTTTATTTTCTGACCATTAATGTAAAACTAAAATGTGATCTTTAATATACAAAATTTTCTGTCAATTAAAAGTGTCTCACTGTTCAACTGGTTCTTTGTGTGTAAACTAGATCTAGCTGTATGTTAACAATCCTATTACCAAAAATTTTTTGTTTGAATTTCTTAACTTATTTTTAGAGTAAATATTGTATATAGAGAAGAAAAAAATACTTTAACCTAACACTTCTGGTTGGGAGAAAAATAACAAGGGTATGATCTTAAGAGCGGAATTCCATAAAAAGGATACTTAAAGAAGAAGTAGAATAAGAATTAATGTTTGTGAAATAAGATGGAAGAAGGGCAAGGACAAATGTCCATGCTTTTAAAAAGGTGATAAAATTCTGAGATGAAATAATTGCAACTATAAGATTTCTGCAGTCCTTTTATAATTTATTTTTTAAAATACATTTTTATTGATTTCAGAGAGGAAGGGAGAGAGAGAAATAGAAATATCAATGATGAGAGAGAATCATTGATCGTCTGCTTCCTGCATGCCCCCTACTAGGGATCAAGCCTGTAACCTGGACATATGCCCTTGACTGAAATCGAACCCAGGACTCTTCAGTCTGGAGGCTGATGCTCTCTCTATCCACTAACCCAGACCAGCTAGGACAGCCCTTTTATAATTGAAATCAATTTTGCATAATATCTCATTTGATCCTCACAACTTTGGTGATTTTGTATCTTTGTATTCCAGATGAGGAAACTGTGGCTCAGATTTATTAAATAATGTTCGTTCTAAAGATAAAATAAAATTTAAAGCTAAAGCTGAGATTTGATATTAGGTGTTTGGACCAGGGGTGACAACCTTTCAGACCTTATGGACCACCGGTTGGCAACCCATGGTTTCGACTACAAATCTCCCACATTCGATACTGTTAGAGAAGGTGGTAGGTTTAGATGGAAATGTACTGTAAAAACCCTGTGAGGGTGTCATAATAGCATTGTTTTGCATTTGTGTGTAGGTTAGGGCTATACATTTTCCTTGTATATGCTCTTTATTTCAGTTTCAGTTTGTCTTTAGGTCTCCAGGGAAAATCAGAGAAATAGTGCTGGAAGCTTTAGAGTGTAGCTAATCTGGGAAAGGTTCGAATATATGTTGAGGGGAGTGTTTTTGTCTAATGCATTTTCTATTTTGGTGGTGCGCTATTCATTTCTTAACATCGTTCTTGTTTATGTTCGCATAACTTTTAGCTCATTAACCTTGCTCTCTGCACTGCATAGTGAAGCACCATTTCTAATTTAGTCTCCAGTGCTTAGCTTCAAAGAAGGTTTTTTTTTTATAAAAAAAAACTGGAGGTGTGATTTAATTGTAGGGCCGTTTGCACATTGTCAGTATGAAGGCAAAGATGAAGTTCATATTTAGACAGTGCAACCTGCAGGTTTCATTTGTTAAACCTGCTTGTTGGTATTTCCATTCTCTCATACATAAGTGCATAATGTTGAAAAAAATTCTCGTTTTGTTGTATCCATACTTAGCAATTTGGTTGAGTTATGGGAGAGCACCGAATCCTAACTGCTAGACCACCAGGGAGCCTCTGGTTGAGTTATGGAAAAGCCTGTCCTCTGCCTTGTATATTTGCTCATTTGGAAACCTTGTATAGTTTATAGAGACACTAGTGATTTGTTCCCCAGTCTCCCTGTGGGTTTTATTCCATATTACAATCTAATTCCACCTCCTACTCCCATACTCCTGTGCCGTTAAGATGCAGTTTGTTTCATCGTGTGTTTTTGTAATCCAAACTGAATGTAATGAGCTATGTGCTTCAGGGACCCGGCTTTGCCTTGCCAATTAGAACAAAGCAGTTACTGAGAAAGAGTATGTTTTAAATAAAACATGGCACCTCTAAGTGGGACTGACACTCATTTGGGAGTAAAATAGATGGTTTTAACTCTCTGACTCACAAAGAAGAGCCATTACTAAAGATCAGTAGTATTTTTGGGGAAACAAGGGTAAAGATTTACCTCCATAAAATACAGGTTTGTAAATTTCCTCATGGACTAAATTAAAATTTTGTCCTTTCATGCATACTTTTTTTTTTCCCTTTCACAATTAAGACGTGTTAGCAAAATTATCTAACTTCAAGCATAATTCTTGAACCAATAGCTGCTGGCAGTTTCTGAATTTTGAACTATTCATGCATAGAAAAGTGAGGGTATGCAACATCATAGCTGGTACCCTCTCTATTTTCTAATAGATCAAGCCAAGTTTTCAAATTAATAGAGAACCCCCAAAAGATACATGGAAATTATGAGGCAAAATATAAGGTTTATAAGTGCCTGGCTGTTATTTTTAGATGATAATAGAATTTTGCATCATCAATGACTTAAGACTAATTTTAGCAGCACTTTCAATAAACATTTGAAGGAAAGATATCTTTAAGTAGATATTTATAGGCTGAAAGTTTACTGCTCTACTCCAAGGGAGACTCCCTCCAAAATTGGCTCTGGTATTGTATTTGTATCTGCACTAAAAATAATAGAGTTCTGTTTTTAGTTTATATAGCAAAGAAACTTAAGAAATTCAACTTTGGCACAAGGAAAACATGAAGTTGCTTGTGTGTTTCCTGTTTTCCATTGGACTTAAAGTTAGACAACATTTTAACATTTACTAACCTATACAAGCAAGAGAGAACAAAAGGAATACATTCATATGGAAAACTTTACTTAAAAAGTATGTACATATACTTAGTTGAAAAAAATTGTTTCTGGAAAAATGAGCTCTGTACTAGAAGAAACTAGTTTAATTGGAGAAAATTAAACTAAATCTATACATTTCTAACACTGTCCTATGAAAAGCCCTACTGATTCTCTGTAGAGACAGTCATATGACAACATTATTCAAATACTCCATCATCCATTTTCCCCCCTAAAATATATCTTCATTGATTTCAGAGAGGAAGGGAGAGGGAAAGAGAGATAGAAACATTAATGATGAGAGAGAATCATCTATTGGCTGCCTCCTGCACATCCCCTACTGATCAAGCCCGCAACACAGGCATGTGCCCTTGACCAGAATCAAACCTGGGACCCTTCAGTCCACAGGCTGACTCTCTATCCACTGAGCAAAACCAGCTAGGGCTCATAATCCATTTTTGAAGATTAATGCTCATATTGATAGTATTTTAAGTTTGAAAAAAGTTTCTGAGTAAAAATAAGTAAGACTTATATCTGCTGCTACTTTCTCCTTAACATGGTTCTGAGCTGTACCTGAACCAACAGGCCAGGGAAGATCACTTTGAAATACTAAACATCTTCAGAAACCACTGAATTAGCTAGCTTTGCATAAAGTGATAATGGTGTTTTCTTTGATTCATATGGTGTAAGATTGAGTAGCTGTTAGTCTCTATGCTTGAAACACAAAGTAATGTCATAAAGAGGCTCTTAAAATTTCTTTTAACAGAGGTCCTACCTAGACTTCTAATGGCAACTGAAAGCTAGATTGTTCATTTCTTCTATGCCTTGTTTTGTAACATATTTTTTAGGAAGTCTAGAAGTATTGAATCACATTAATCATATAATATTAGGAAATGGTGATCTTAGACTATTTGATAGGAAGGAATACTAAAGTCTTTCTTGTCCAAAGCACTGCTGTTTTTCCTATCCAAAACACATTTCCTATCCAAATGCCTACTGAATTAATGAGTTTTAAAGTAAATAGGTGATGGGGGTAAAGTGTCTTGTTTTTCTTCTTCATGTTTTATGTATATCTTTCAATCTCAGTTTCCTTCTGTTATGTTAGTAATCTTGAAGATGGAACTAAAAAGAAATCGGTAACAAAGTGGCAAAAACACTTTTATTTGTGAGTACTTCTAAGACATTTTATGCATGTTTTCTGTTCACTATTCATTTGCTGATCATTTTGCAAAATTAAGTTTGTTCAATATTCAGTAAAGTTGGTACAGTTAACAATTTAAAATATATCGATTATAATTATCTACCTTAAACATTTAAAAAATAATGAGGCTTGAATTATATGAGATTTTATTCCAATTAAAGAATCAAGGAAATATCCTAAAAATGTTTTCTAGTTTCCAAGCTAATAGAAAGTTTTATGTCTCTCTGTGAATAGACCTTTTTATGGTGTCCTTTATAACATATCACAAACCATACAAAATTCTCCTCTCAAAATTCTACTTAAAAATTTTATTGTTTTATTTTCAAATTTATTTTTAAAATTATGTTTTATTTTTATTGTTGACATTTTTACAGATGTCCCCTCTCCTCCCTTCCCCCTTCTTTTACCCTTCGTCCCATCCACCCAGACCCTCCCTTCCCCTGCCCCATACCACATTGTTGTCTGTGTGTATAGGTTATGTATATATGTTTTTTGACTATTCTCCTCACCTTCTTTTACACTGTCTAGCCCACCCACCTCCCCTCTGCTTTCTGTCAGCCTGTTCCATGCTTCCATGTCTACGGTTCTATTTTGTTTGAATGTTTATTTTGTTCATTAGACTACACATATTACTGAGATCATATGATATTTGTCTTTCTCTGCCTGGCTCATTTTGCTCAGAATTATAATCTCCAGGTCCATCCATACTGTTGCAAAAGATGAGAGTTCCTTCGTTTTTTACAGTCATATGTTATTCTATTGTGTAAATGCACACAGCTTTTTATTTTTTATTGTATTACTAGTGGCCTGGTGCACAAAATTTGTGCATAGGTGGGTCTCTATGCCTGGCCGGCTATCAGGGCAGATTGGGCTGCTGGTCGGGTCCTTCTTTCATTCTGTGCCACTCCCTGGTGGTCACCACATGTCATAGTGAGTGGTCAAACTCCTGCTTGATTGAATTCCTGAGGGGACAATTTACATATTAGCCCTTTATTATATAGGATTATTTATTATTTTTTAATTTTTTAAAATCTATTGTTGAAAGTACCTAATAAAAGAGTAACATAATAATTGATGGTACCTTTGCAATGCCCACCAGCCAATCAGGAGTGAGTATGCAAATCAACCCAACAAAGATGTCGGGTTATTTTGCATACTCAGGCACTGGAATGGGATGCTTGCATTGTTGTCATAGCGACAATGCAGGCCTTCCACACCACCCCAGCTGCTCCAGGCCTCTGAGCAGCATGGGAAGGCAGAGAGGTGGCTCTGGCTAGAGTGAAGGTGGTGCTGGCAGCCAGGGAAAGGAAGGCCCATTCTTGCATGAATGTTCGTGCATCGGGCTTCTAGTCCTATATAATAAAAGGCTAATATGCAAATTGTCCCCTTGACTGGGAGTTCGATCAGGGGGTGGGGCCAGCCAGCCGACCACCAACAAACCCTCTCTCAGCTGGTCCTGCCCCCAATCGTGCCCCTCCCTCCCCCTCCCTGATTGGGATGGGCCAGTTGGAGGACGGGCTGTTATATACCCAGTGGCCAGATTATTATGATCTATGAATGCATAATAATGCACTCATTGTATGTCCTATATAATAAAAGGCTAATATGTAAATTGTCCTTCTACCAGCAGGCAGGCCGGCCAACTGTCTATGTTCCCTTATTTTGGCCAGGCTGGCTAGTTCCCACCCATGCACAAATTCATGCATCAATCCTCTAAAACACACACACACACACACACACACACACACACACACACACACACACACAGTGGCCAGATTATTAGGCGTTCAGAGATCATAATAATCTGGGCACTCAGTGTATATATCCCCTTCATCCTCCCAATTGTCCCCCTCCATCTCTAACTCACCTCCCCTGTCCCCAGCCCTCATTACATTATTGTCTATGTCCATAGGTTATGCATATATGAATATAAGATCATGTGATACTTGTCTTTCTCTGACTGACTTATTTAGCTTATCATAATACTCTCTAGGTTTCTCCATGCTACCTCAGTAGGTAAGAGATCCTTCTTTTTAATATATGTATAGTATTCCATTTTGTAAATGTACCACAGGTTTTTTTTCTTTTTTCTTCAGTATATTTTTATTGATTTTAGAGAAGGGAGGGAGAAGCATCAACATCAGTTGGCTGCCTCCTGCACACCCCTACAACACGGGTGAGCACCCTTTCTAGGAATCAAACTGGTGACTTCTTGGTATATGGGCTGATACTCAACCACTGAACCACACTGCTGGCCATCACAGCTTTCTTATCCACTCATTTAATGATGGGCATTTGGGCTGTTTCCAATCTTGGCTATTGTGAACAATGCTGCTATGAACATAGGTCTGCATATATTCTTTCTGTTTGGTGTTTCAAAATCCTTAGGATATATTCCCAAAAGTGGGATTGCTGGGACAAAAGGAAGTTTCATTTTTAATTTTTTGAGAAAACTCCATACTGTTTTCCACAGTAGTTGTACTGGTCTGCATTCCCACCAACAGTGCACAGGGTTTCATTTTCTCCACATCCTTCCCAGCAATTGTTTGTTGATTTATAGATTATAACCATTTTGGCTGGTGTGAGGTCGTACATCATTGTGGTTTTAATTTGCATCTCTCTGATAATTAGTGATGCTGAACATTTAAAAAAAATAAGTCTCTTGCCATTCTGTATGTCCTCTTTGGAGAAATGTCTATTCAGGTCCTTTGCCCATTTTTCAATTGGACTGTTTGTCTTCCTGGTATTGGGTTGTATAAGTTCTTTATATATTTTGGAAATTAACCCCTATCAAATGTATCATTGGCAAATATGTTGTACCATTCAGTGGGTTCTCTTTTCATTTTGTTGACGGTTTCTTTTGCTGTGCAGAAGCTTTTACATTTGATTTAGTTCCATTTGTTTATTTTTTCCTTTGTTCCCATTGCCCTAGAAGATTTATTGGCAAACATTTTTTTGCAAGAGATACCTGAGATTTTACTGTCTATGTCTTCTTCTAGGATTTTTATGACTTACATTTAAGTCTTTTATCCATTTTGAGTTTATTCTTTTTTTTTTCTTTATTGATTAAGGTATCATATATTTGTCCTCATCCCCCCCATTCTCATCCCAAACCCCTCCCCACTCATGTCCCTCCTTTACCCCCCTGTTGTCCGTGACCACTGGTTAGGCTTATATGCATGCATACAAGTCCTTTGGTTGATCTCTCCCCCTTACCACCACCCTCCCCTACCTTCCCTCTTTATTCTTGTGTATGGTGTAAGTTGGTAGTCTGGTTGCATTTTTTTGTACGTAGCTGTCCAGTTTTTGTAGCACCATTTATTGAATAGACTTTCTTTACTCCATTGTATGCTCTTGCCTTCAAAGTTTTTAAATGACTGCAGGCGTAGCCTAAAAAAGGGAAACTACTTTTTTTTTATAAATACGTTTTTGTTAATTTTTAGAGAGAGAAAGTAAGAGGGATAGAGAGATAGAAACATTGATGACAGAGTATCATTGATCACCACCTCCTACACATCCTCTACTGGGGATCATGCATGCAAATCTGGGAATGTGCCTTGACTGAGAATTGAACTTGTGATCTCTTGGTTCCTGTGTCAGTACTCAATTACTGAGTCACACCAGCTGGGCAAGAAAATACATTTTTTATGCTTCCCTCGACCAGAATTTGTCTTTATTGAAAAGAAAGTCAAAGGCAGTAAATTCTTTTTCTTTTAAGATGATTGATGTCTTGTGTTTTTGCCTGTAATGGGTGTCACGTATAGATGGTGTCACCAACGGCTTGTGTAGCAATTTAAAAACATGGGTAATAGCAGTGCTGGATATTAATATTTTGTCTTTGAGGCGTCAGGGGAAACTGCATATTATCTAGAAAATAGCAAGTGAAGCAGATGCATTGGAACATTATCGGTAGTGGTAGTCACTTTGGCTTAATCTTTATAAAACAAAAATTAATCTTTTGCCTAAAATACTTTTTTATATAGTTGTCATACAAGGTATTTTATTTTGTTTTAAGCAGACTTTTTCTTTTTTTTGGTGTTACTATTCTGAATTTAAAAAACACAGCTCTTTCTTAAGTGCTTGACAATTGGACACTTGTGGCACTCAGTCCTTCCATGTTGAGTCCTTGTTAGAATTCTGTGGGTGCTTCTAGTTGCACCATAAATCAAAATTCAGAGAACCAGTGACATCCTAATATCACCCTAATGATGTTTTTGATATTCCAAAGGGCTGGTGTATTTTGTCTGTTTAGTGGCTTCATTGAAAGGTTGTTTTTGAAGCTCTTTGTGAGTTTTAGATGTAAATAAATGCACAGTATTTAGGGCAGAAATTCAGAGTAAGAGAATGGAGGGGAATGTAATGGCACACAACAAGCTTGTCTTTATTATTTATTTTTCTAATTGCAACCAAGGGAACCTTTTCAAAGTATCTTGTAAAGGTCAGATTTCATGTATTTTCTATCTCAGCTTTGTGTGACTGAATAGAGACTATTTGGCTTCTTGATTTATAAGATATTTACCTATGATTCAGTATTTTGTGAACACCTCACATTGTCTTTACTGTGGCCCCACCCTTGTAATAGAAAACAAAGACAAAGTTTGCACTGACAGAAGCTATTCCTTATAGACTTTTGTTGCATAACACAAAAGAATATTGGCCTTCGAATAAAAGTAATTGTTTTGATTTTTCAAAACCAAATTAGGGTTTTTCCTTGTGTACTAGTATGTTATAAAGTATTAAGATACCCTGTCTCAATAGTTCACAGTTGGGGCTTATTCCCTTTATTCTGTTGGGCCCTGATCTTGGTTAAGGGAGAGGGAAACATTTTTTTTTTCTTAACTGAAGTTAACTGGGTTCAATTAAATTATCTCTCTTAAGTTCACTGTGCTTTAATTTCTCACAATATTATCAAGGAATCGTTTTTTACTGTTTTGGAAACTAGTTTTAAAAAGTTTTGCAATAACATGGGTAAATCTTAAAGACATTATGCTAAGTGAAATAAGCTAGTCCCAAAAGGACAATTAATTATCTTTATAATGGGGCACCTAAGAGGTCAAATTCAGAGAGACAGAGAATGGTGGTTGCCAGGAGTTGGAGGGAGGGAGAAATGGGAAGTTGTGGAGATGGAAGGTGGTGATGGTTGCACAATGGTGTGAATGTACATAATGCCACTTAACTCACTTAAAAAATGGTTGAGATTATAAATTTGATGTTATATGTATTCCATCACAATTAAAATAATGATTAAAAGAAATGTTTAATCTTGGATTTTGAGTACAATTTTGTTCTCTGCATTTGCCAAGAATTAGTCTTTGTTTAGATTTCTCTTATTAACAGGAGGTTAAGTGTTTGTTTCAGTAGCACATATACTAAAACCGGAGGTTTAGTGTGAGTATTCTTTCTGTGCAACCAATCTATTTTCAGTAGAGGCAAAAAACCTAAAAATATTTACAGAAACAAGTAAAATTTAGAACTGAAAGTAGTTTTTCCTCTTTGTGTTGTGTATATAATTATCAAAGACAGTGTAGTGGCTCTGATTTTGGGCAAGCTATGTAATCTGGAATATGAGTTAATTTGTCAAATGGAGGTAATTATACTTTTTTCTCTAGGAATCAAATGAGATGATGTAAATAAAAATCTCTTTTAAAAGTATTTTTGTCAAAGTACTGTAAGCACATAGTCAAAATAATCCTATATAATAAAAGGATAATATTCAAATTGACCAAACAGTGGAACAACTAGTTGCTATGATGCCCACAGACCACCAGAGGACAGACACTCATGCAGGAGCTGCCTTCTGGTGGTCAGTGTGCTCCCACAGGGGGAGTGCTGCTCAGCCACAAGCCAGGCTCATGGTAAGTGTAGCAGCAGTGGTGGAAGCCTCTTCCACCTCCATGGCGGCACTAAGGATGGCTCCCCATGGGCTAAGCCAGCAGTTGGACATCCCCCGAAGGCTCCCAGACTGTGAGGGCACAGGCCGAGCTGAGGGACCCCCTTCCCTCCCAAGTCCAGTGGCTGCTTCTGAGGGAAAATGGAGGAAATAGGAAGGTGTGGGCCATTTTATTACATAGAGGCCCAGTGCATGTCCCACATCTCCATATTTCCTCCATTTTCCCTCAGAAGCAGCCACTTTCTTTCTTTCTTTTTTTTTTTTTTTAAAATATATTTTATTGATATTTTACAGAGAGAAAGGGAGAGAGATAGAGCGGTAGAAACGTCGATGAGAGAGAAACACCGACCAGCTGCCTCCTGCACACTCCCTACCGGGGATGTGCCCGCAACCAATGTACATGCCCTTGATCAGAATCGAACCCAGGACCTTTCAGTCCGCAGACCGACACTCTACCACTGAGCCAAACCGGTTTCGGCAGACACAGCCACTTTCAATTCTTTTTGCTGTTTGTTCTAAATTTATACTCTCCGTATTTACCGTTAATGTACATATATTGCTGTGGTTTGACTTATCACTATTAGTCATTTTTACTTTTTATTAATAAAAAAGGGTTGCTTTCTTATACCACCCTGTTTTATCTTCTCCTCCCAAATATAATTATAGTGAAATTTTTGGTTAAATAATTCTGCATTACTTACATTATTATGGGTATATAATTATTATGACCAATAGGACATTTTAGTATACTGTGGTATTTCCTTTTTCTTTCCACAAAGTATTTTCCAAAGATATTTGTTATTTCTATTTTAATTATATTGTATTCAGAAATATGTTATATGATTTTAGTTCCCTTATACTTACTGAGATTTATTTTTATATCCTGAAATACTATCTGTCTTGGTAAATATTTTGTGTGCATTTTGAAAAGAATGTTTGTTCTGCTGTTGTGGGTTAGTGTGTGCTATAAATGTCATGTAGGTCAAGTTGGTTGAAAATGTTGTTTTAGGTACTATCTTCGCTGATTTTTTGCATACTTGTTCTGTTGAGAGTGATACTGAAATATCTGACTATCAAGGTGGATTTTTCTTTTTGTTCCTTACTGTCCCATCATATTTTTGCGTCATGTGTTTTGAAGCTCTGTTACCAAGTACATAAATTTTTAGGATTTTTATGTGTTCTATGTGAATTGATTCTTTTATTACTATGAAATGACTGTCTTTATCCTAGGTATGAGTATTTGTTCTGAAATCTACTTTGATATTAATTTATCCACTTCAGCTTTTATTAGGTTAGTGTTTGCATGGTATGTTTCTCCCCCCCCCCCCCCCTTTTTAAATCTATTTGTGTTTTTATATTTAAAATGCATTTCTTATAGGGATCATATAAATAGGTCTTTTTAAAATCAACTCCAACAGTTTTACCTTTTAATTGGGGGTATTTATACCATTTATATTTAGTGTGGTTATTGTTATGATTAAGTTTAAATCTTATATTTAATCTAGCAAATAACATTTTGATATTTGTTTTATACATATTCTGTTAGTCTCTTTTCCTGCTTTCTTTTGTATAATTGAATTTTTTATGATCCAATTATATCTCCTTTGTTGACTTATTTTTGTTTTATTAGTGCTTACTATTTTAGTGTGTATCATACATTTTTAACTTCTCACAGTCAGCTCAAGGGACATTATGTTGCTTCATATATAGTATAAAAGTCTTATAATAGCATGCTTTAATTTCTTTCTACCTTTGTGCTGTTGTCAGACATCTTACTTTTGCATATTTTTTTAAACATTTACTACTTTGTTACTTATTTTTGTGCCAGTAGTCAAAAATTTTTTAAATCTTATATATTTACTGTATAATAACTTTTAATGCTTTTGACATGGACTTTTATATCTGTGTGTGTGTGTGTGTGTGTGTGTGTGTGCGTGTGTGTGTATCATTTTTATTGATTTCAGAGAGGAAGGGAGAGGGGGAGAGAGTTAGAAACATCAGTGATATTGATAAAAAGGTACAAACTTTCAGTTATAAAATGAATACATTCTGGGGATCTAAGTATGTACTTGAAATTTGCTAACAGTAGATTTTAAGTAGTTCCCACCATACACAAAGAGTGATAACCATATAAGGTGATGTGTTAATTATCTTGATTATATAATCCTTTCACATTGTATATGTCAAATCATCATGTTGTACACTTTAAATATGTACTATTTTCATTAGTCAATTTAAAGCTAAAAAAAGAAAAATGTAATAGAAATAGAGTTGTCAGCTACTTTCTACCTAAAGAATGTGGCTCTACTTTAAGTTGTTGAGGAAATGTGATCTATTCTAGGAAACTTGTTTTTGCATTCATATGTTAGCTGCATTACAAACCTAAACTGAAATTACAAGGAAAGGCAGCATGAGTCTGGTAAATATTTTTAGTGGAGCAATTTATTGATAATCCTTTGTAGAAAACTAAGATATGCTATGTATATAACAACATACATGATGTTTATAGTCTATGGTTTGCTTCACTAGATTTAGTCCAAAAATTTTGTACACAAATCAGATGTGGAGATTAGACCAGATAATTATCATAGAAAGTAAAATTAAATTTTGATAGTTTTTGCTGGGAGAAAGAATTTATGATTATAGACATAAAATATTGTTTTCATGGTTGACTTTATTTTTTTTAAACTATATTTTTATTGATTTCAGAGAGGTAGGGAGAAGAAGAGAGAGATAGATACATCAGTGATGAGAGAGAATCATTGATTGACTGCTTCCTACTGCACACCCCCTACTGGGAATTGAGCCTGCAACTTGGGCATGTACCCTTGACTGGAATCAAACCCGGGACCCTTCAGTCCACAGGCCGACATTCTATCCACTGAGCCAAACCAACTAGGACTATATTTATTTAGATGTGTTAAGTTTTCAGTATAAAAATACGATTTTTGAAAAATTGCTTTAGGTCTGCTCTTAACCATTAAATGTAAATGAGATTATTTTTATAATGTTATACCACTATCATCACTTTAATCCTAGAAAGCTGAATGTTTGATCCAGGATACTCAACACTTGGTTTTATTTCTATTAGAAGAAAATTAAATTAGACTTACATGAACTAGGCATGATTCTGAACATAAAGTTTAGGATGAATATATATCAGCTCTTTTTCCACACTTAGGCTTTTTAAGAGGCCTCCAGATGGGCAGGTGTACCTTATGTTTACATTGCTTATACAGGGTTGAGTAAAAGTAGGTTTACAATTATTCACATTGAAAAAAATGCAGTAATTAATAAACAATATAATAAGAATAAACTGTGTTTTGCATATTCACAACTATAAGCCATCTTTTGCCCACCTTGTATTTTTTTTGGTCTATAACAATTCTTTTTATTTTTATTTTTTGAAAATAAATCTTTATTGTTCAGATTATTTCACATGCTCCGTCCCCCCCCCCCATACATAGCTCCCCTCCACCTGATTCCCCACCCGACTCCATGCCACTGTCTTCATAGGTATAAGATTTTTGTCCAGTCTCTTCCCCTTACATCCCTGAGAATTGTCAGTCCACTCCCTTTCTATGCTCCTGATTCTATTATATTCACCAGTTTATTCTGTTCATGAAATTTTTTATTCACTTGATTTTTAGATGCACTTGTTGATAGATATGTATTTGTTGTTCATAATTTTTATCTTTACCTGTTTCTTCTTCTTCCTCCTCTTAAAGAATACCTTTCAGCATTTCATATAATACTGGATTGGTGGTGATGAACTCCTTTAGTTTTTTTCTTATCTGTGAAACTCTTTATCTGACCTTCAATTCTGAATGATAGCTTTGTTGAGTATAGTAATTTTGGTTGTAGATTCTTGCTGTTCATCACTTTGAATATTTCTTGCCACTCCCTTCTGGCTTGCATAGTTTCTTTTAAAAAAAAATATTTTATTGATATTTTACAGAGAGGAAGGGAGAGAGATAGAGAGTTAGAAACGTCGATGAGAGAGAAACATCGACCAGTCGCCTCCTGCACACCCCCCACCAAGGATGTGCCCGCAACCAACGCACACGCCCCTGACCAGAATTGAACCCGGGACCTCTCAGTCTGCAGACCGACGTGACGCTCTACCACTGAGCTAAACCAGTTCGGCCTTGCATAGTTTCTGTTGAGAAATCAGCTGATAGTCGTATGGGTACTCCCTTATAGGTAACTAACTGTTTTTCTTTTGCTGCTTTTAATATTCTCTCTTTGTCTTTTGCCCTTGGCATTTTAATTATGATGTGTCTTGATGCCACCTTGTATTTTTATAAAGATGAATTCCCATAGAAAAGTACTGTAGAATCTTGATATAATGGACTAATTCTGGTTAGTGGGTGTCAATTAAAACCAAAAGTCTGTTATATCATAAAATAGGTTTTCCAAATACGAATGTTAAAAATTTGGCAAATTAATTTACCTACTTATGCTTATGTAGACATGTTTATGTAATTAAGATTAAGTATGTTTGAAAAATTTAAATTTACACAAAAGTTTTTTGTGTATTATAGTAATTTAAAATTTATACTGAATAGGTCTAGTAAATGTGTACATTTACCCATCGCAATGAGTAAACAAATGCACACAACTGGGGCGTGGCTTAGTGCATGTGGGAATGGCCAACATGCCTTAAAACTGCTATAGAAAGTCATGCCACGTCACAACAGAACTAATTACTGCTCCTGATGTGGTGTGATTACATGCTAATCATTTGCTGAACATAGTTTATGAGTGATAACTCTTGGATTTACATAGACTATAGTTGAGGATATGTGATATTTACTTATGTCAGCGAAATTAATATGGTGTTTTTCTAAAATATGGTGTATTTGCTAAAAATTTGTTAATTATAAGCAAATATTAGTTAAAAGCATTTTAAAATTAACAAGATGTTAGTTTTCACATATGATACATGGACCGGAAATTTTGTCTGTTAAATTGAGGGTTTACTGTAGTTGGGGAATTACAGTAAAATATCTTTTCTAAGTTTGCTTCATGTATTTCTTAAGCTTTTAGAAGATTTGGCCCCTTCAATTGTATCTGCAGAATTAAGTGTCATCTTCAGGGTTAATACCCATTTGTAGGCTTCAGTTAAGAACTTGGTGAAGAACTAAAGAGCTAAATTCATGGTGAGTAGAACTAGAATAGTGAATACTAGAATATGGCATTCTTGGCAGCCCATTTTACTTTCAGAATTCTCTTAAGTGTAGGACTTTGTTTTTGGGCTGCAGCTTTAATGACATGATGCATCATGGCCTAACACAATACAGTGGTGCATAAATCAAGCTATAGTCTAGCTCTGTGAAATTAACGTGCAACATCAGAAAAATGTTTCAGTGCTATCAGTTTTTCCATAGTAGTGATGGTTTCCTGCAAGTGCATTTTAGCCTGACTTCATCAAGATAAAATGTTAATATTGGAATCATATTGATGGCTTCAAAACTGAGAATTCTGTACTCCATTGTTTTGTGCACAATGTTAAAAAAATAAATTTTTACCTTTAAAATAAACCTATAGTTTAAAGCAGTTAGCATAACCAGGTATTTTCTGTTGGCTGTGGTGGTATTTTATCTTGTTGTTTCATCATTCAAAGGATATTGTTTGAATAATACAGATACACATTATGGCTAGATATGATAATGAGTTTACATAAATTGTCAAATATATAAATATTAATAGATGAATCTAAAACAATTTGATGTGAACACTATTGAACCTTACTAAAAAACCTTGTCCTTATGCTTCTTGCTTTATGTAAATGAGCGTTTTTTGGAGCTGCTTCCTGGTTATATCAGTACTTTCAACATCTTTCCATTAAATTGCCATAACTTTCATCTTCCAGTCTCAGAATTAAATTAAGACCAAATAGAAGCAAGTTCTCCAGGCTTTTAATTTAAACTTAAAATGTTTTCCTCCTAAGTCTGTTTCCCACTGCTCAGGAGTGAGCCTCCCACCAACACAGGGCAGCTATGCAACCCAGCTTCCCAAGCAGACCAGGGTCCCTGATTCTGCACGTGAGAGGCAGCACTGAATACCAGTGACTTCACTCTCTCTGTGTGCATGGGATTCCTGAGTCTCAGTGTATGCACTGAGTACCTGTGACTCTAATTCTTGGTGCATGCACACACAGGGACCCTGATACATGGTATGAGGCCCCACCAAGCAACAAAGATTCTGATACTCGATTCTTGGTATGTGCACATGGGTTCTCTGACTCCTGGCATGTGCTAGGGGACTCTAATTTTGGGCATACGCCCACGGGGATATTTTTTCAGCATGGCACATGCCCCAGGGTCCCTGATTCTAGGTGCATGCAGGAGCCAGGACTGAGTGCTGTTGATTCTGATTTTCGTTGTGCATGGCTCCCACCAGCCCACAGCAGCCACAAGTCTCAGTGTCAGAGCTCTTTAGTGACACTCAGGTGGCACAACATTCCCACTGCACATGGCCTAGTCTCCCACAACTCTGTGTTTGGACCTGGTAATAGAATGGGGAGAAAAAGAAACAATCCCCAGAGGAAAGAAAAAGAGGAATCACCAAGAAAGGAAATAAGTGAAACCGAGGCATGAAATATGACAGAAAAATAATTCAGAGTAATGGTCATACAATTCATAAGCCAGATGGGCGAGAAAATTAACCTATTTAAAAACTGGGAAGAAATCAAAAGAACTACAATCAAAAAAGCTATGGAAGGTTTCAACAGTAGACTAGAAGAAGCGGAGGACCGAATTAGTGAGTTAGAAGATGAGGTCAGGAAACAAGCTGCATTCAAGTTTGGCAATTGTCACAATGATGTCTTTGATAGCATATATTCCCATAATGTCTCTATTCTCTTAAGAAATAGTTCTTCAGTCTTTTCTTAACTTTTGTGAACTTCTTGGCACTTTTGGAGTTAACAGCCAGTTATTTTGTAGAATGTGTCTTGATTTGATTTTCTGTCATGTCCTCATGATTCAAGTTATGCACTGTTAGAGGAATAGCACATAATGATGATTATTGTACTCTGTCACCTATCATACAATATCAGTTTGACCCATTACAAATGGTGACTCCTTTGACTGCTTTATTGAGATATTTATTCGTGGTCTGCTGAACTTCATTACTGAAAAGTTACTCTTTAGCTTTGTAATTAATAAATATTTTGTTGGAAAGTGTTTATAACTATGTAAATATTCCATCTCCTAACAGTGTTTATTTACTCATTAAATTTGTGTTTGTATGAATTTATAGTTTTTCGTTTTACTTAATGGGTTTGTTCTGTTACTACTATGTATTTTGATGTCCAATTGTCCCATTTTTGGAAATGTTCCTTGATAAAATACTTTTGAGCATTTTCTTGCTTTCTGGCACAAGATGAAGTTCCATGCTCATCTTGTACTTTCCTGCCCCAAACCTGAATTAGTCATTTCTTCCAGGAACTTTGGTTCTTTTTAATGGAAAATGGTTTTCAGAAGCCAAGATCTGAGTGATTTGTGTATTTATTGCTGTTGGGTGGTGTTGTTCCCAGACCCTCTCAGTGATGCACACCAGTTTACCTCTATATTTATTTATATCTTTAAATATTTTGAAAAATCACAAATTCATATTAATTCTAATCTAATTACCACAGGATTCTAGATTTCTTTCTTATTTTAATGCCACTCTCTTACACTGAGAAACTAGCTTCAGTTGTTCTTAATACATTTACTAAGTGATCAGTCCCACTCCGTGTTACCAATCTTCCATCTCTGTCACTCCCACCTCCTCTGCGTGGATGTCCTGCTTTCTTTCTTGGGCTCTGACTCCCCATTCTAGACACTCTCCAACTTTCCCTCTCCCAGTGTGAGAATACCATTTTATGATAGCTCTCCCAATGAAGGATACTTCAACTTGGGTTCTCAAATGAATTTTCATAATGACCACATTACACTATCTCAGTCTTATTTTGCTACTATATAAAAAAATGCAACATTGAGTTTTCTAAAATGATGGTCCTACTTGTAGGAGAGCACCAACTAAAAATAATCTAAGGAATTGAACATTATAGCTGAAAAATACCACTTTCTAGGGTCACTCTGGGTCAATAATTTGTATTCTGCAAATTATTACCAAACTGGAATTATTCCTTTGACAAAAAATTGAGGTTTAATAGGTTGTACTAGAAATCTCATTAAGGATTGAAAAGAAAAACGAGTTTTACTGAGCACGTTTTATTGTTATTCAGAGGATGTAGAATGAAGTAGGTTCCTGGGTGGGCAAGAGAGCTTAGAACGGATAGAAAAATTGAATCTTCTCAAAAGAGACTAATTGCCATGCCTAACCATTGGCAAGACATTATGCATTCAGCAAGCAGATTGGGGTGGAGACTTGTTTTGGGGCAGACTAGATGTAGAGACCCCTCCTTGGAAGGCTGAAGGAGCGGTGTGACAAAGGATAAGTAGGACGCATGAAGCTGGCTGTTAAATAGGGGTAGGGTGCAAGTTAATTATACCAGTATTTGGTATGTGATGTTCCACAGGGAAAAGAAGCAGAAAGAATGGCTAGCAGGTACTGAGAGGGAGGTTTTAAATATCTTAACAGTGAGAATGGGAAAAGAAGTAAGGTACTGTTCTAGAGCCCGCTGATTTCGAGGATCACACGTTCTCATTTCTCTCTCTCATTAATCCAAACTGATAAGAGAACTTATTTTAAAGGTTTTGAAACACCACAGACTGTATCCAATAATTTGAGGATATCATGAAATCCATCCTCTAAAATTCTTAAAGATATAAATTAATGCAATTATATAAACTATATGCTATTTGGAATTTTGGTTATTTTTTAAGCAAGGGAAAGGTACGGATCAGATATGCAATAGTGAGTGGTCAGCGTAATGAATTACTCAGAAAAATTTAAGATATGGAAGGAAATTGGTCAAGTAGTAACTGAAATTTATAACTGATTGATTCATAATTTTTTCCCATCCCTTCCCTACCTAAATTTAGTAATTTGGGAGTTACTCCCTGAATATCTGTTCCTTTTGAGGGGAACCTTGCTCAGTGTTTATCCTTAGGAAACTAGCAACTCTCCTTGTGGTTATTCACTTGATTTAGTATCATTAAAATGGGAGAAATTAGAGTTAGAATATAAAATCATTTTCAGAAGGAACAATAACATATATATCGGAGATCAGAAATGTCAGATTTTTCCATGCCAGAAAATGTGAGTAGTTGGTGGATCTGAGTATATGGCAGTTCTTTGGACTATTCTTGCAGTTTTTCAAAGTTTGGAATTAAGTAAAATTTAAAGGGAAAAAACTTTGCGTGCTAAAGTTCCAGCCAGTTTCTTTTGTTGTACCAAGGGTGTAGGGGAGCCCATTCTAATGACTGGGTAATGACAAAATTTGGTTCTGTGGCAAGAATTACCTAGTACCCCAGTACTGAGGACAAGGTCCAAGATTTGACTCAAATGTTGGCATGGAAGCTTGGAGTGATTTAAAAAAGACTAAATAGCCCTAGTCAGTTTTGCTCAGTGGATAGAGCATCAGCCTTTGGACTGAAGAGTCCCAGGGTTTGATTCCGGTCACGGGCACATTGCCTGGGTTTTGGGCTCGATTCTCAGTAGGAGACATGCAGGAGGCAACTGATCAATTATTCTTATCATTGATGTTTCTATCTCTCTCTCCCTCTCCCTTTCCCTCTGAAATCAATAAAAATATATTTTAAAAAAGAGTAAACATGACTTAGTTTAGAGCTCTCATTCATTTCATCTCAGTTTTTCTGTGATGATTCACATTGAAAAATTTGAATGGTGATGTGGTTTGTGATTTCATTAACATTTTTTTTTAACAGAGATCTGAATGATGTATCAGGAATATTTCTTAGCTTTCATATGAGTATAATTTTTAGATACTTCTCACTATCAAATACTTTCCATTAAGCAGAATACTTTTAAAAGCCTGGTTATTTCTGAAATCTAGTTATGTGGTTTTTCCCTAAGCCATCAGTGTCCTTGCCATTAATTGTTGTAATCAATTCACAGCTCTATGTGTGTATACATTCAAGCACTTGTAAATAAAAAAAGATGCTATTCTTTGTATCTGCATGAGGGAATGAGCCATTTGTTGACCAGGTATCTCACTAATTGAGATTGATTTTTTTTTCTTTTTTCTTTTTTTTTGCTTTTGATTCTTGCTGATTCGACTGCCTTTTGAGTAACATGATGAACACATTCTAAATTTATTATTGATGACTTGGTAAAATTTTTGGGTACATTTCCTCATGTTGTAAAGTTCTAATAAAATGACTAAATCTTTTTTGATTCATTCTAGTCAGCAACTTTACATTTTTTAAGATTTAAGGATTTTTCTGAATCAACAATGTTTGCTTTTCATATTTGCATTGTTTCTCCCCTGGCTTAATAGTAGAAATCATGGTTTCATATTGCATTTGTATCAGATTTCTTTAGCTGATATTACTTGTTCTTATTCAAAAGTGGCTTTCCCAAATGATTTTTGGATACATAGAAGGAAAGGGAAAAAATGGAAAATCAAAGTTAGTGGTGTGCATTGAGTTTTCTTTTGCTTTCTTCCTCTAGGTCAGTGGTTGGCAAACTGTGGTTTGTGAGCCACATGATGCTCTTTGGCCCCTTGAGCGTGGCTCTTCCACAAAATACCACTGCTTGGGCGAGTCTATTTTGAAGAAGTGGTGTTAGAATAAGTTTAAGTTTTAAAAAATTGGCTCTCAAAAGAAATTTCAATTGTTGTACTATTGGTATTTGGCTCTGTTGACTGATGAGTTTGCCAAAAACTGCTCCAGGTTAAATAACCACCCTCATTTTTTAACCTGTTAGCAATTTACTAAGCTTGGTAAGACCTGCTGTTAAAACTCAATGCAGTACTTTTAATTTTTTTCCTGACAGTGACTTAGGCATCAGTTGCTCTTCCAGCTGTACTAAAAGGACCCACACAAAATGATTCAGCACATAAACCCCACTTTTAGAGCACCAGTTCATCAAACCAGTCTTTTTATTCTGTCAGCCATTCCAAGTCTACATTTTTTTCTTTAGGGGCTTCAGAAATAACTGATGATTCTTCTGTTGATTAAAATATCTCCTTAGATGTCTGATGCACATTAAATATGTTTTTAGAATAACAGATACGGCTGCCTAGCCTTTTTAGACCCTTGCAAATATGTGTAATTGTGAGGATGTTCATTTTGAAGATCTGTAAAGAGTTAGAGCTTACGGATAATTTTTAGTGTCACAATAGCTGTTGCTTTATTTGAATGGAATTATCTTATAGTATATTGATAGTTGGGACCAGATGGTATACTTTATGCTCTCCCTTCCCTTTGTAAGGTTTTTGGCTTATTAAATTATATATAACATTGGGAGAGATTTTATCTTGATAAGGAAATTAAGTGAAAGAGGTAGATGAGTGATAAATAACATTCATTTCCACTATTGCCTGCAAACTGGGATTAGTTTTGTTAGTAGTCAGCTGGAAGACAGATACTGTGAAGTCAATAATATGTGGCTTCAATGAAGATACCACTTAAATGAAAATGGACCTGAATTATTCATGCAGTTTACCATCATTTATATCCATTAATGAAGTGATAGTTTATTTTGAAAAACCTTTGCACTTACGGAGTTTTGTTGGCCTTTCAAGCCCCTGAATTTATTTGTAAAAGTCATTAGCTCTTGTATTACTATATCCATGGCTTTTAATTGTTTAACTGTTTTTTCTCAGTGTCTAAGTTGTTGATTTGGTAAAGTGGTTATGATTTTCTTCTCTTCAGCCTTCAAATGTCCCAAAGGGGGGCAGAACAACCGATGGCACTTTTCAGGTAGTTAAATACACCGAAGGTAAAGGAAACTTTATAAGATTAAAAAGAAAATTCTGTGCTGCTTTCTAGATTGATGGTGTCTAAAGCTAATTTTATTCTATGGATGGACTTCCAAAAGCATGGACTCATAAAATTGTATTTTTTTCAGTGAAAATATAATTTTTATAAAAATAAAACGTAATTTATAAAAATATCTAAAGGAGACATTATCTTACTATAAACTGGTCATTCTGGAGCAATGCTGGCCAATAAAAATTTCTGTGTTGGTGGAAATGTTCTGTTATTTGTGCTGTCCAGTATGGTGGCTACCAGCCACTTGTGGTTATTGAGCACCAGAAATGTGGCTTGTGTGACTGAGGAACTGAATTTTCCAATTTATTTTAATCTAAATGGCCACACGTGATATGACAGCACAGTTCTATGCTGATGTACTTTATACTAGACAGCACAGTTTTGAATCATTACATTTAGTACCTAAGCTAGAGATTGTGAAAGATAATGATCCCATTAGGATTTTCTTTAAGCTGAAGACCTAAACATTCCCTGGAGTTACTCTTAATTTTTCCATAAAATAAATAAGGGCCATTTTCTACTACTGCCATTTTTTACATTAGGGAGATTTTGAAATGTTCCTTCTCATCTATTCAGTAAAGCATTTACTAAGTCTTTGATGTGCATACAGTAGTCAGCATATTGTGTTACTAATAGGCTAGATTAGTTCTCTAGCTCAGAGAGACAGTTTTAGTGACCTTATAGTTTTATTGCCTAGTATTTCAAAACTACTGGACTTGGAATGGAAATAGCAGCTTTTGCCTTTTCAGAACAAATCTTTGTTTGGCTACTTCCTGTACCTATCACCTTTATCTTCATTACGTATTTTCTTTGAAAAATTTTTGCCTACAGTATTCTTTCCTTTTATAAAATTCATATGTAGGTAAATCTGGGAGTAACATTTCATGTTATGAAAGTATTCTTGCTTTTTAAGGTAGTCTTAACAGGTTACTCTGACTAGTATCTCTAAAGTTTCTCATTAACCTTAAGTTATCCAAGCCATTAATTGAAGGTCAATTAGAAAGAAAACTATGGCCGAAACCGGTTTGGCTCAGTGGATAGAGCGTCGGTCTGTGGACTGAAAGGTCCCAGGTTCGATTCCGGTTGTGGGCACATCCCCAGGAGGGGGTGTGCAAGAGGCAGTTGATCGACGATTCTCGCTCATCGATGTTTCTAACTCTCTATCCCTCTCCCTTCCTCTCTGTAAAAAATCAATAAAATAAAATAAAAAGAAAGAAAACTGTGTTAATGGGAAAATAGTTTCTGTGTGCAAAAAAATAATTTTTGATTGCTTATTGGATGAAGTAAATTGATATAATTGTCCCAAGAAACTAGCCCGTTAGCCATGAACTGGTGGTGAACTATCTTATCACATTTCCATCTGCCTCAGTTTCTTTGCTTGTACTGTAGCAGCAAGAAATTTGTGTTTGTGAAGTTACTATAAGTAATGAAGAGAAATAATTGTTTCACTCAAATTCATTCTCTGAATTAGGAAAGTGGTTCTTAACAAGCAGTGTGAAGTAGGCTGATTTGCCCTTTTCATAAATAGGGTTTCACCCAAAGCAGCCTTACTCTGCACAGCTCAGTTGAATCCACAACTGAGATAAATAGGCTATAGGAAGATCAGTTTGGTGGAAAGGTTTATTAAAACATTTCATTAAATATGAAAACACTTTTAGTTGTAATGCAGGAACTTGGAGAATTTGATGGACATTATTCTAATTTCAGAAGTGCTTTTATTGGCAGTGTTGTAAATGTTGAAAAACAAAGGAGAAAGAATACTACTAATGGGGACAGATAGTGATCTGCATTAGCTGATGTCCCTTATATTTGAAGTATGTTTATTGTACATTTTAAAAAGTGTTATTGAGGTATGTTTGACATACTATGTATATATCCGTGAAACCCTCTTCCCCCACTTCCCTCCTCTCTCCTCCGCTCCTCTACCCCTTCCTCTCTTCTCTCTTCTTCCCTCCCTTCACTCTCTAAAAATCAATGGAAAAAATATCCTTGGTGAGAATAAGCAAAGAAAAAAAAAAGAATATTGGATTTTATAAAATGCTTTTTCTGTATCTATTGAGATGATCATATGGCTTTTCTCTTGGTTTGTTAATCTAGTGAATTGATGATACTAATTGGTTTTCAAATGCTGAACTAGGCCTGCATTTTTTAGATAAGCCCCGATTCATGATGCATTATCCTTTTAATAGATAATGTGGATTCAATTTGATAAAATTGTATTAAGAATTTTTACATCTATATTTATCATGAGTATTGTCTGTAGTTTTCTTATCTTACAATGTTTTGTCTGGCTTTCTTATCACAGTAAATTCTGACCTCATGGAATGAGATTAAGCTATATCCTTTCCACTTCAGTTGTCTGTAAGAATTGTTTTAGTGTATTATTTCTTCCTTAAATGTTTGATAGAGCCATCTATGTTTGGAGTTTTCTTTGTGGGAGGGTGACTACTTTTAATAAAGATAAAGGGCTATTCAGATTAACTTTTTGGTGAGCTTCGGTGGCTTGTTTTGTCAGTAATTTTGTTCATTTTATGTTACTATAAACACTTGTCATATTTATAGTCTAGAGTAGTTCACAATATTCTCTCTGTGTTGTTTTTTTTTTAATATCTCTAAAACTGTAGTGATGATACTTCTTTCTTATATAGGTAATTGGTATCTTCTCTTGCTCTCTTTTTTCCCAATCATTCTGGCTAAATAGACATTTGTTGTGGTTTTTGTTTGTTTTGATCAGTTTTATTGATTGTCTCAAAGAACCAACCAACTTTTGGTTTCATTTCATATCTCTATTGTTTTCCATTAAAAAAAAGTTTTCACTGTGATTTTTATCATTTCCTTCTTTCTGCAGGCTGAGTTTAATTTGTTCTTGAGGATCTAGTTTCTTAAGGTGGAAGAAAAACAAAGGAGGAAGGATACTATTAATGGATACAGCTGGGTTTATTGATTTAAGATATTTTCTATTAAGATGTTTAATGTTATAAATTTCCACCTAAGTACTGTTTTATTTGTAGTAGCCTACAAATTCGGCCATGTTCTTATAATGTCCTTATCTGCTAAATCTAACATCTGTGTTAGTTCTGGGTTGGTTGCTAGCTTAGTTCTTTCAGGTTGCTATGTAACAAAATACCACAGACTGGATGACTTATAAACAACAGAAATTTATTTCTTACAGTTCTGGAGGCTGGGAAGTCCAAGATCAGGATGCACATATGATTGAGTAAGGTCTCTTTTCCAGATCTTAGGCTTTTCATTGTATGTTTTCTCACATGATGGAAGGGCTAAGCACTAATACAAATTATGAAGGCTCCACCTTCATGACTTAACCCTTCCAAAGGTACTTCCTCTAATATCATCCATCACCTTTGGAGGTTGGGATTTCAGCATATGAATTTGGGGTGGAAGACAAACATCCAGACCTATAGCATTTGTGAATAATTGATTTTTATTCTTATTATGGATTGTATTTTCCACTTCTTTCTGTACCTGGTAATTTTTGTTTGGATGCCAAAATATTGTGAGTTTTACCTTTTTGCATGCTGGATATTTTTGTCTTCCTACAGATTTTCTTGAGCTTTGTTCTAGGATGCAATTAACTTACTTGGAAGTAATTAGGTCTTTTGGAGTTGTGCTTTTATGATTTTTAAAGTATGGATCTGGAGTGGTCAGTCAATGGTTAATGATTCTTAGTTACAAGGCAAGATCTTCTTGAGTATTTTACCCATTGCCCCTGAATTACGAGTTTTCTGGATCTGACCTTTGGGAATAGGCATTATTCCTAGCCTTGTGTGCATGACAGATAGTATTACCCCTAATCCTTTTGAATGATTCTTTCCCTGGCTTTGAATAGTTATTTAAATATGCATGTGCTTATTCTGCCCTATGAACTCTAGCTGAGTTGGACTTATAAAACTCTCAGCTCAGGGCACCTGCCAGGAAGAACCAGCTATAAAATTTTCAGGGCTCATGTAAAATGAAAGTGTGACCCTTTGTAAAAATTATTTGGAATTTCAAGATGGCAACTTCAGAGCATTAAATCAAACACAGGCCCCTTCTGAGCTGCGGTTACACAGGTTGCGTGCCCAGAAGCCAGTGCCTACTGCCGGGTTTCACCTCACTTTCCCTTTCCTGTTCCATGGCTTGGAAACTCTCTTCAAGGCAGTAAGCTGAGGCAGCCATAAGTCTTGTCTCCTTTATGTTCCATATCTCAGATTCACTGTCCTTTTCTTTTCTTTTCTTTTCTTTTCTTTTCTTTTCTTTTCTTTTCTTTTCTTTTCTTTTCTTTTCTTTTCTTTTCTTTTCTTTCTTTTCTTTTCTTTCTTTTCTTTTCTTTTCTTTTTTCTTTTTTTGGCAAATGTTCATAGTATTGAAAACTGTTGTCTCATATTTTTTTCTGTTTTGTTTTTTTAATTTTTGTTATTTTTTTCAGTTAGGAGGATAAATTCAGTTCCCGTTAGTCTTAGCTTAATTCGAAATAGTTATTTGTAAGTGTAAAGATCTGATAGCTTCTTTTTTGTTGTTGTTGTTTAAGGATTTGGTAGCTTTTGTGTCAAATTAAGATTCCCCTATTTGGTCTTTTGGCTTGACACCTTGTTTGGATAGCTGTTTGGGGTAAAATGTATCTTGTGTCATTTGCTGATATGTTTTCCACTCTCAATTCCTTGGCTAGATGGTCTTGAAGTGGAAGCAAATTTCCTGGTAACTATCAACTCATTTTCTGAATTGGATCACTTGATTTCAAGCAAACATTAACTTCCTGCTTGAAATCACTCTGCCCTTATTCTTCTCCATGTTGCATGTAAATGCAAGGTGCAGATGGGTGAGGAAATTTCTCTTTTCTCCCATCTCCTGGAAAATACACTATACCCTTGCAGTGCAATTGGATTGGCATTTGTACAGTAAAGTATTAACAGCCTTTCAGATGTGCCCTGCCCTATTAGCTACAATATACAGTGATACAAAAATGAATTTGTCAAGAATTTTATGGCTCTATGATCTATTGTACAATATTAATCCTACTGCAGTGTTATTAAGTCATTTTTCATGTCCCCTCAAATTAATGTTGACGTTCTATTACTAGATTTTTTTCTTGTCCCCAGATTAAAACATAAAGGAAAAGAAGTCTTTCCTGCTACAATATTAAAATTAATTATAGGGTAAGCAGTACCTTGCTTGGTGAAGTAGAATCATCCTGGAACATTTTTAAATGAATTCATTTTTCTGCTTTCTACTTGTTTTTGTGCACAAAAAAACACAAATAGAACATACAGTACTTTCTAAGGGCACAAGGAGAATATAGCAAGGGGAGAGGCTAGATTAAAGTACATAAGATTTTCCAGACAGAAAATTCAGAAAAGCCGGGGCCTGAAATTGGGAGAACCACACCTATTTAGTGCTTCTAGCATAAAGGGGGAAAGAAATGCTGATGTATTATATATATATAGGCAGAAGAATTTGGGCTGATTTAGGATCATATTATGTTTACGGGAATAAAATGTTTCTTCTAGTTCAAGAATTCAGGGCCATTTAATTTAAAAATCACATGGCGAGGTCAACATTTATAGAGTAGTGTCATAATCAGTACTCAAGAATAATTTTGTTCCAGAACTAAGACTAAATGATGCTTTTCTGTGAATGCTTTCTGTCACATATTTTATTTATTGATTGATTTTAGAAGAAGGGGGGAGGATTGATTGATTCGTTGTTCCACTTATTTATGCATTTATTGGTTGCTTCTTGTATGTGCCCTGACTGGAGAGATTGAGTTTGCACAATCTCCCCAGTGTTGGGACAGTGCTCTAATCCATTGTGCTAATTGACCAGGTCTACTTTTTTATTTTTATTTTTAATAACATCATTTTCAACCATATGGGAGTAGTTATAAGCCTCATATCTGTAAATACCTCTGTAATGGTATTTATAAAGGTATTTTGGTGATTTCTGTTAATGGTTAGATAGGTAATCTGGAATGCTAATTGTTACTGTGTGTGTGTGTGTGTGTGGGGGGGGGGATTCTACTGTAATTATTTAAGCCAAGATGTAAAATTTAACTTAAAGTATGTATATTTTTGAATGAAAGAAGCAAGCCGAAATGTAGTTGTAATATAACAAATAATTAAAACATTTTTTTTTGTAGAAAACCATTAGTTATAAAACTTTAGCCAATTATATACATTTTTGTTACTTTAAATTATATAAATAATGTAGCAACCTTCAAGAAAGTGAGAGTTGGGGGTAGGCTGAGGAAAATTGATGTTGTATCTCTGGTAGGTTGGAAAAATAATCACCATTTATCACATGGATACACTCGATATTCAGATTTTATTGTCATTTTTATGAATAATACTAGAGGCCTGGTGCACAAAATTCGTGCATGGGGGTGTGTATGTCCTTCAGCCCCGCCTGCACCCTCTCTAATCTGGAACCCCTCAAGGGATGTCTGACTGCCCGTTTAGGTCCAAACCCGGTAGGCTCAGGCTTAAATGGGCAATCAGACATCCCTCTCACAATCCAGGACTTCTGGCTCCCAACTGCTTGCCTACCTGCCTTCTTACTTGCCACTAACCGCTTTTGCCTGCCAGCCTGATCACCCCCTTCCCACTCCCCTGCCAATCTTATTGATGTCTAACTGCTCCCCTGCCAGCCTGTTTGTCCCTAACTGTCCTCCCCTGCAGACCCGGGTCCCTCCCAACTGCCCTTCCCTGGAGGCCTGGTTGCCCCAAATTCTCTCCTCTGCCAGCCTGGTTACTCTTAACTGCCCTCCCCTGCAGGCTTTATTGCCCCCAACTGGCCTTCCCTTGCAGGCCATCTTGTGGCAGTCATATTTTGTCCACATGGGGGCAGCCATCTTGTGTGTTGGAGTGATGGTCAATTTGCATGTTACTCTTTTATTAGATAGATACAGAAGTAAGAGTAAAAGATAGTGATAGACCTTTAGGAATTTTAATTAGAATTTAAGTGTAGCAAACCTCTGTATCAAGTAGATTTTGGCACTCAAACATGGTAAAAGATGAACGAATACTGTCACATGTACATTTAGTAGAATGTGGTGGTCTATATTATTATTGAAAAATATTGTGTGACGGTATCCTTCCTGATAAATGACCACTTGATGAAAATACAATATTTTCTTTTTATCTCTAAAAATATAAGAATATAGAGTGCTGTTTTCTGTCTCTCTGCATTCATCTGATTATCTTCTCCTGTTAATTTTCTTCTGTTTCTATCAGAGGCAGAAAATGAAAAGCTCTGAATTCTCAACTATATTCATTGAAAGCTAAAAGCAGGCTACAGAGATGGTGTTTCCAGTCTTCTTTAATTCCTCCCTTAAACATGATGCAAATATTTTAGACAATTGTTGTAGTAAGTTTCCTTCTTGACCCTGCTTGCTGCAGCAGTTGTGGGAGTACTCACTCCTTCATCCTGCTCACTATGCTAACTGTTGGGCATGCATCCTCTGCCAGAGGCTGGGCCTCCTGGGTATGGGAAGAAGACACAAGAAGTGTAGGTGTGTAAGAGAGTCTTTATTGTAGTCCAAGTAGCCATTCCTACTAAATAGCAAGCATACACAGTAGTAAATACAAGGTAGTCCTTGCTAATGTAGAAGGCACTGGCTGGTCTTTTATACACCTTCCCTACAGTGCAGCTTCACACTAGCTGATCAGTAACATACTTTATACTAACTTAGATAAAAGAGGTTTTTTGCTGAAATAGTGACATCAGTTTTTTTGACACAGCTGTGTGGTGTATACAATGAAACTGCTGTTTCCTATGGCAAGTTGGCCTTGAACTTCCTGATTAGGATTCCCATGCTGAAATTGGCCTTGAACATCCAGCATACTCTGGATAGGGTTCCCACAACAGTGCAATGAGAAAACTGAAGGATATGTCTTATTTTACTGTTGCATCTCCTTTCAATGTAAGAATTTCCATAATTTTTCATTTCCCTTATTATTGTAGTATTTTTAAAGCATAGTTGGATATAATCCTGTATAACAAAAGGCTAATATGCAAATTGACCAAACAGTGGAATGACTCGTTGCTATGAAGCGCACTGACCACCAGGAGGCAGATGCTCAACACAGGAGTGGGCCTAAGCTGTCAGTCAGACACCCCCCAAGGGCTCCCGGACTATGAGAGGATACAGGCCAGGCTGAGGGAACTCCCCACCTCCGAGTGCACAAATTTTGTGCACCAGTCCTCTAGTCGATGAATAATGATGCATAATGATAAATTAACTCCCAGGATGATGAAATAGCAAGATGTGTCAAGATATAGAAAAATAAGATGCCTAAACTTCCATAATGTGTTTTAGATTTATAAAATGGGTCCAATTGCAAGATAGAACATGAAATTTCTTCCAGTGACTAAGAAAGAATAAAGGTCAATAAATATAAATTTTTATAATTAGCTAGAACTGTTGGAAAAGAAACAGAAAATTAAACTGGTTTCATTGAATTAAGGAGGGTTAAGAGCTTTTAAAGTGAAGCAGTTTAGCTTTCCCATTGTATTTATGAGAAGCAGAAGTGGATTATCAGTAGCAGAACCATGGGTTGGAATGGAGTATCAGACATACTCAATCTTAGCTTCCACATCCCCCCAGTTTGTTGTTAAAACAAACTAAACATTTGAATGTCAATCATTCCCTTATGGGCTCTTCTTTAGTTGATGGTTGGGTGTAGAGGTCTCACTTAGTGGCAGCCTTTAAATTGTGCTTGATTAAGTAATTTGAAAAAGCATTGTCATTCCTGATACACTTCTTATGGGTAGTTGGCAAAAACTTTGAGTTAAAGGGTGATTTGCTTAAAGCTTCTTTAGAAGCTCAGTGGGTTTACCACATCCCAGCATCCAGGTGTTCAGAATAACTCCAATCTATGAGAGAGAGCTGCTTTTCCAGAGGTTAAGAGGGTTAAGAGCTTTTAAAGTGAATGTTTAAGCCATCTAAGACAGTGAGCCAGTTGAGTTGCTGTTAGCATTATTCCCCCCCCCCCCCCCCTGAGAATATAAAAGCCTAGGACTTGGTCTGTTATGTGTTCATGGGGCTGCTGCAACAGTTAGTTGTACATTTCTTTTTAACATATTCTCAGCAAGTTGAATATGAAAATTGTCTGAAAATTTTAAAGAGATGTTTCATTTGCAATTTTTTCAATTGAATAAAACTTTAATTTTATTTCCTCCAGCTCCTTTTATTTTAGTAAATAAAGATCTGTAAGCCAGGCAAAACGTATTTATTGAGCACCAGTTGTAGGTGAAGCACTTGAGAAATGTGATACTCAAGGGAATCCTTTTGTAAAATAATTTGCTTACCTCCATTTCATTTAGTTCTTTTTCTGGGGATTTCTCCAGTTTTTTCATTTGGGCCTATTCTTTGTCTCTGCATTTTAGCTGCTACCCTCTGTTCATTTCTGTGTATTAGGTAATGACACCCCATCTCCCAATCTTGGTACAATGGCCTTATGTAGAGGTGTCCTTTAAGGCCCAGTGGTGCAGCCCCTCCTCCCCAGTCACCTGAGCTGGGCACTGTAGGTACCCAACCCCCCAACCCCTGTAGTAGGCTATGTGCAATGTCACGTTGTATTTGAGCCTTGATTACTGTTGGTATGTCACTGGGAGGAAATTCCCCCACCCCCACCCCCACACACAAGCCGACTGGCTGTGAGGACTGGGTGTAAGTAACCACAGTGGAGGAGCTAATGAGCAGGACTTGCTTCAGTGGATCTTTGATGCCCACCAAGTCTATTCCTTGAGTGTGTCACTCACAAAGGTGTGGTCTGAAGCTGTCCACTGAGTACTCTGGCTCTGGGGCCTCCCAGAAGGTACAAGATCAGCCAATGCCTATGCTCTGCCTGAGAGCTACCCAGAGAGCAATCTGCAGATGGCTGCTACTTGTGCTGGGCTTAGAGGTGCCCAGGAAGGCCAAACTGTGAATCAAGGCCAGCTGCTGCTAGTGCTGAGCCTGGGGTGATTTAGCATGAGGTATGGGCATGCATGAATCAAGATCAGTCATCTGTATGGAAAATCCACTGGAAATGGCTTGGGCAGGCCTGCCAGTTAGATGGGCAGGATCTCAGGAAAATCACCAGTGTTAGCCAGATTTATTTAGACCAGGGCTGGGCAAACTATGGCCTGCGGGCCGGATCCGGTGAATAAAACTATTGAATTAAAAAATTAAAAAAAAAAAAAACACAAAAAGACCGTACCCTTTTATGTAATGATGTTTACTTTGAATTTAGATTAGTTCACACAAACACTCCATCCATGCTTTTGTTCCGGCCCTCTGGTCCAGTTTAAGAACCCACTGTGGCCCTCGAGTCAAAAAGTTTGCCCACTCCTGATTTAGACTAAAATATGGCACTTGCCTATGGACTCTGAAGGGGGCACATCTCCAGTAGGGGGTGTGCAAGAGGCAGCTAGTTGGTGTTTCTCTCTCATCGACGTTTCTAGCTATCTATCTCTCTCCCTTCCTCTCTGTAAAATATCAATAAAATATATATATTTTTAAAAAAACACAACAAAAAAGATGAAAAATATGAATAATAAATGGTCAAAGAAAAGTGAAATCTATAGTCTTTTACTTTTTATTTTTTATTTTAAAAATATATTTTATTGATTTTTTACAGAGAGGAAGAGAGAGGGATAGAGAGTTAGAAACATCAATGAGAGAGAAACATCGATCAGCTGCCTACTGGGGATGTGCCCACAACCAAGGCACATGCCCTTGACCGGAATCGAACCTGAGACCTTTCAGTCCGCGGGCTGACGCTCTATCCACTGAGCCAAACCAGTTTCAGTGAAATCTGTAGTCTTTTAAAGCATGCAAGGAACTTCTTTCAGCCCCCTGTAATAAACTTCCTTATTTCAGTTTAAAATAAAAATCTTATCATTTGAGACAGCATGGATGAACCTAGAGGGTATTATGCTAAGTAGAATAACTCAGTAAAAGAATGGCTAATACCAAAGGATTTTATATGTGAAATTTAAAGAACAAATAAAACAAATAGACTCATAGGTATAGAGCCATGGTCGGCAAACTGTGGCTCGCGAGCCACATATGGCTCTTTGGCCCCTTGAGTGTGTGGCGTTAGGCCGAAACCAGTTTTGCCCAGTGGATAAAGAGTTGGTCTGCGGACTAAAAGGTCCCGGCTTCGATTCTGGTCAAGGGCATGTACATTGGTTGCGGGCACATCCCCAGTAGGGGGTGTGCAGGAGGCAGCTGGTCGATGTTTCTCTCTCATCGATGTTTCTAACTCTCCCTCTACCTTCCTTTCTGTGAAAAACCAATTATTTATATATATGTGTATATATATATATGTGTGTGTGTGTGTGTGTGTGTGTGTGTGTGTGTATGTATATATATATGAAGTGACGTTAGAAGAAGTTTAAGTTTAAAAAATTTGGTTCTCAAAAGAAATTTCAAATTTGGCTCTGTTGATTAACGAGTTTGCCGACCACTGGTATAGAGAACAGAATAATGGTTGGCATAGGAGAGGGGTGTTGGGGGAAAGGAGATGAGAATTGTAGATTGGTAGTTACAAAATAGTCATGGGGATGTAAAGTACAGCATAGAAGTCCTGGCCGGTGGTGTAGCTCAGTTGGTTGAATGTCATCCCATGCACCTAGAGGTCACAGGTTTGATTCCCAGTCTGGGCACATGCCTGGATTGTGGGCTTGATCTCCAGTAATTAGCCAATTGATACTTCTCTCTCATCAGAGTTCCTCTCCCTCTCCCTTCCCTTCCCTTCTCTAAAACCAATAAAAACATTTAAAAAGAAAAAAACCCCACAGCATAGGGAATATAGTCAATAATGTTGTAATAACTATGTATGGTTTCTGTTGTTTATGGGGGGGGGGACTTTGTAAAGTATATGTTTGTCTAACCACACTATGCTGTACACCTGAAACTAATACAAAGTAATATTGACTGTAAACTTTAATTCAAAAAAATTTTTTTCCCCATAAAAACAGTAAGTAATACTTTTTGTGTGGCTACAGTTGATCACAGTTGACTAGGCATTGCCCCTATAGACTGGCAGGCATTCTTGTGTTGGCCACAGATTCACCGCTCCTTGTTTTGCTTAGCCCACTTATGATACCTACCCAGTTCCTATAGATGTTGTAGTTTGTAACCTGTCCCTTTAAGTGACCTAGCTGTGATGAAATTCTACTGCCTAAGGGAGATTGTAAACAGATTTGGGAATGGTGGCAGTGTTTTACTTGGTAAGCTGTACCAGTACCACCTGCACATAAGAAATATCATCCTTGGGAAGTGATGAAATAACTCCATCAATATCCTTAAATGATAATATAGCCCCAGGTTTAAGTTTCTTATTCTCAGTTTTGTGGATAAAAATAAGGTCTTTAATTAGTAAAAAGGTTGATTTTTTTTTTCTAAAGCATTTTAACAAATCAGTTACTTTTTCCAAGAAAGTTTAATCATTAGTGCAATAAATGAATTGCTGAAGAAAACAAGAATTGTTATATTATTTAACAATCCATGCTTAACTAAAAAGGGGGACCTTTTCCTTGTTGTTTGTTCCTCTATTATATGGTTACTAGAGGCCTGGTGCACGAAATTTGTGCACTTGGGGTTGGTGTCTCTGAGCCCAGCCTATGCCCTCTCGCAGTCTGGGAGCCCTTGGGGGATGTCCAATTGACATCTTAGGCTCTCACAGGAGAGCTGTCAGTTGAACATCCTTAGCGTTGCTGTGGAGGCAGGAGAGTCTCCAGCCATCACCACGATGCTTGCCTGCTTCTGGCTGAGTGGTTCTCCTGCTGTGGGAGTGCACTGACCACCAGCGGGCAGCTCCTGAGTTGAGCATCTGCCCCTGGTGGTCATTGTGTATCATAGTGACCGATCCTTCCACTGTTCGATCAATTTGCATATTAGCCCCTTTATTATATAGGACAAGCTAACTTTGTTCCATACTCAACATGTTATTAAGAAGCCTAAGTTTTTTTCTTAACTATGTCCATGAAAAGAATTTTTTATGTTATTTGCTAAATGTTCCAGGCATTGGGAATACAAAGATGATTATCATATGATCTCATTCAGATAGCCTGTGATTTACCAATTTTAAAACTTCTGAATGTAGGTCAGTGAGTTAACTCAGACCCAGTATTCAAGAATGTTTAGATTGGAGTGGGGTTTTATTTTGAATCAGATTATGGTACCCACTGACATAGTTTGAAATTTAACTCCAGTTCTAGGAGAAATTCAGAACAAAGGAGAGGAGGGGTTTAAGTCTGTGCCCAGCATGGGAGATTCAAAGCATGAGAAATCCCATTCCTTAATAAGAGGAGTCAGAGGTTATAGGTGATGATGTTTAGAGGCATTAGTTTCTAGATTTTTAAAAAATGGTTTAGAGTTTTGAATTTGCTTTCAAAGTTTTTCAGGGCAATATCTTATGTTCACTTAATTTGTCATTTTATTACCAAAAAGTTTACAATAAAATGGAAAGAGTAGAAAAAAACATGATTTTCTTTATAGATATTTAAAATAAGGTCCTCTAATGTATTCTTCTGAGAAAAATGAGAATAGCTATTACTCATGTGTGGTATTGGGACTGTAAACCTAAATCTGTAAAACCTAAAAAAATCATAAGTATTCTCAAAGTAGTAATTGTCTGCTTTCAAAGAGTAGTTCAAAGTTACCTGCTGAATTTTTGTAAATTCTAAACACTGCTGAATAAACACTCTTAATCCCTGTGAACACTGTTGTCTTAATAAAGAATTTCTGAAACCATTTGCTTGCCCTTTGTTTAATCAAGATTAAAAGAAGAGGAGAGAAGCAAGAGACAGAGGTTAGTTGGTATTCTGACTCCTCACTGGAAACTGGTGTGGATCTAATGACTCTAGGTTATGATTTGCTTAGTTCTCAGCTGCTTTCTCTTTTAAAGGAAGTACCATAAGTTTACCTGCTATCTAAAAGTAGAGCATTCCTGTGAAACTTTGTAAGTCATAATGGTGTAAAAGCAAAGAAACTATTACAATTAATTTTTATGGAAAAATTTTGGAATATTCCCAGATGCAAAAAATAACCTACCAAATCATGCCAGATAATACACAAAACCTAAAATAACAATAAATATAATAAAAGCAGGAATTGTATGGTAAATACATAGCCTGTGTGAAGTAGTAGTAATATATATGTATAGTGTATGTAATGTATATTTCACTTATTAAAAAGACTGATTTTCTTGTAAGTATAAAATAATGTAACACCACACTTTTGTATACCCATCAACCCAATACTTAAGCGATAGACTTGTCTATTTTATCCATTACTGGATGCCCACTAAAGAGATTACTTTGCTACTAGGAGAACCAAAAGTAACTTTCAGAGCTTTTAAGATTAGTACGAATGGTGGGTGCAGGCAAGTTCAATGTACTAGGTATACATGCTTTGTTTTATTCACCATGATCAAAAATTGGGGGATACTTATATTACTGTTGGACATGCCTTCAAAATAAAACATATAATTAAAATAATGATTTTTAATGGATTTAGTATTTTTCTGAGAAAAGTTCTGTTTCTAAGGCAAGTCTAGAACTGTTTTAATTACTTGCATATTCTTGCCCTTAGCATGTTTTGAAAGTTGCTGATTGTTAAAAGTTATTGGAGTTGAGAGAAAACATTAAATGTTAGATTTTTTTGGTAAACATTTTTAATGATGCATTAGAAATGCAATATTAATTTTATCAGCAGGTTGAAAAAAATGAAGCAAAGTTCTATAGTAATATTATCTTTGCCCTCACACAGCTGCATTATTACCCCATTGGGCTGTGTGATTATTATTTTTTTTCCCTGATAACCATAGAAGCACAGAGGATTGTTTCTGTATCACTGGGTATGAACTTTAAAGCTGCTTTTCCAGTAAGCTGTGTAAATATGTGATCTCAATATGTATCTCCAATTTGACCTTTATACTTTCTATTCCTGCCAGACTTTGTTCTTGCTGTGGTATCTTGCTACATCTGTTGCAAACTCTTTTTCATTCCCCCACTCCTAGCCAGAAATGTTACTGTTGTGAAATTTGTTTATTTTTCCCCATTCCTGACTTTTTGCATTATTTTCCTCCATGTAATTCAAGCTGTTCACATTCTCTTAAGTGTAGTTTCTAACTATAAGCTTACTGGTATTTTGTTTTGTTTTGAAGACCTCAAATATACTACTTCCTAAATGCTTTTCTTAACACCATCTGTCCTTTGAAGGTAGCCTGCATTGTGAGATAAAATAAATATTTGATTTGTTATTTCTTCTAACAGCTCCTCTGTTATTCTTGCTCACTTAAGGATGTGGTCGTTACTTAGATTGGTAGCTCTTTCCTCTTCTCCCTTTCTCCAATATTTACTGAATATGCTATAGGTCAGAGACTTTTAGGCTCCAGAAATAAGAGTAATGTGAACCTTGCCTTCCTTTTAAGTGTCTAGTTTTTTATTCATTCCACAAATGTTTAACTGAATACCTATCTAATGTACACTAGTCACTATCCTACCACTAAGGATATAGTAGAAAATGAAACTGGCAGTCTACCTTCATTTTTCTTATATTCTTACAGGAGGAGAGATAAACATATAAATATGTAATGTATCAGAAGGTGATGAGTGTTATGGAATAAAAAGAGGATAAGGGGGTGCTAGGGAAGGGGTGTATAAATCTGCAGGCTTCTTTATGTAGGGGAGGTTGGTTAATAGGTAAAGACTAAGCCATGTGGTATCTGGGAGAAGCACTGTCCAGGCAGAGGTGACAAGTGCAAAGGTCCCGAGGCTGGGGAGTGTTTAAGATGTATTCCAGAAACAGCAAAGACACTACTATTAGCTGGTGCCGAGTAAAGACAAAGAGATAGAGTCAATAGTAATAGAAGCTTCATAGCCACATGTGGCCAATAATAACCATTTAGATGTTATCACTCTACTCTTCTTCTCCCTGCCTTTTTGGCCACTTCATTATGTCTAGCCTTGGTTTAATTAATTATAGCCATAGAAGTAAAGCTTGTTTTCTTTGATGCAGAAAGATGACTATGGGCATGGCAAGAGTCCTTGAGCTGGATATAGGCTTTTTTTTTGTCTTTTAAGAGATCAGTCAGGAACAAGAATTTGTTGTTTTCCTCAGAGTCAATTTCCACCCAGGATTTTGTGCCACATTAGAACCCAATGTTCTGTGAAAGGTCTCTTATAAATTCTGCAGGTTTGAATGTTTTTCACTGGAAAAGTGGCTCTGGAACCTCTAGAGGTGTTAAGGAATAGCCCTGAGTCTTAAAAGCATGTATCATTATTGGTTTTTAGAACTTAGCTTCTTGATTCATGAGAGAGGCATTTCCCGTCCATGTCTGTGGAGGGTTTCTTTTGTGAAAGAGGATCCCCTTAGGACTTGTGGTTAGTTTTTGATAGAGTAAATACACTTCTTTAAACACCCACTGTAACTTGCAAGGTTTTTGCTAGGATTTTACATTATACTAATATATCTGATTATTGCAATGTTGTGATCTTATTTAGGGAAAATTTCTTCACATACTCCTATTTTATTAAACAGTAGCATATTTTAAAGCCATGTAAGTGTACTTGTATTCTGTAATATTCATTTAGGAAATATTTGAGTATCCACTATATGCCTGGCACAGTTTTTAAATTCTCTACAGGTCTTCTTTAGAGTTTCATATTTTTCAAAGGTTGTTCTCAATCTTTTAGCTTTAACATATTGTAAGCAACATAATAAAATCCTAATCGAAAAAAGAGTTGTGGTCATTAAACTTTTTATATACATTCAGCATTCTTTCACACTTAACCCATTTGAAGGTAAACAAATGAAATGTTAAGATTTTGTTTTGTTTTGTTTTGTTTGCCTCTGGTGATAAATCATGTTTGATAAAACATTTAAATTTATAAATAGGCAATATAATTTGCATTTTTTGAAAATATTTTGCTACTCTTGCTGACTGGCTTTCTTTAAGTTGGTTGGTTTTTTTTTTTTTTTTTTTTTTTAACGTAATAAGGTTTGGGAACTGTGTTGTTTCTTAGACTAGGCTTTTAAATTCATTCACCCTTGATGGACTCTCTTCTGAATTTGTTTTTCTAGGCAGCATTTCCTGTGCTTAGAAAAAGAAAGTTTAATGTTTATGCTGCCCATCAGGCATCAATATTTGTCATTTTTTGCTGCTGAGAGAAATGTAATGATGATTTGGGTAGGGCTTTTTTGGGGTGGGGCTATAAGCAAAGTGGATATACCTTACATGGATAAGAATACCAGTCTGCAGGAATTCTTCCTCTTCCCCAACTTTCTTGTTTAAAAATGTTAAAACCTACTGAAAAATTAATACTAGAACATAATATGTGTATACCCTTCACTTAGACTGACCAAGTTATTAGTATTTTGTAATATTTGCTTTTCCTCTCTAATTCTTTGCTGCCTTCTGCTGCAGGCTGTAAACATCCAGATACTCCAACCCTAAATTATTCAGCATGCCCTTCTTAAGAATAAGAATATATATATATATATCCACAATACCATTATCCAATAAGAAAAATATCAACAATTTAATAACATTTAATACACAATTCCTTATTCAGATTTTCCTAATTGTTCCTAGAATTTTTTTAATAGCTGTATTTTGTTTTTAGTTTTGTTTTTAATCCAGGATTCAGTCATGGTTCAAATATTTTGAGGATCTTTATTTTATTTTAACCTACAATGGTTTTTCTGCCTTTTTTGTTTATTTTTTGTTTTTCTTGACTTTTTTGAAGACTTTTGGTCAAAATCTATTTTTATGCAATGTCCAATATTCCAGATTTATCTACTTAGTTTCCTCATGATTAAATTTAGTGTGAGCATTTTTTTGCCAGAATAATTTGTAGCTGACATGTACTTCTTACTGCATCACATCAGGAGTTTCACAGAATCAGGGTGTGCTATGCTTGGTACTAGTAGCTAATTTTGATTATTTGCTTAAGTTAGTGACCACTATATTGCTTTTTATATGTTTTTTACATCTGTAATTACTAAATAATCTATGGGATGTAAACTTACTTTTGGGTTAAATTTTATATAGGCAAAAAAGTCTAGAAAACCTGGATGTATTAGCGTAAGACACTTCTTTTTGGTCTCCTTATGTGACCCTAAGCATAATGAAATCATGAAGCTCCAAATATAGTCTTGGCTCATTTCTATTAACCTTTAGATGAATTTAATTTTAAAGAGACTATTTCTACGTCTTTATTGGAAACATGAGCTGTTGATTGTTACAAACAATAGTGTTGGTACAGATTTATCAATATGCTTTAAAAGTTCAGTAATTTAATTTGGAAGTAAAAAATGTTTTCTGAAATATTCAATAGCTTGCTTTCAATCTAAATTGAAATTATCACAAAGTAGTGACTGGTTTATTACAGAGCACAGCATGCAGTGTTTTGTTTTTTGTTAATTTGGTATGTAATTCTGAACTCTTTTGAGCCTGATTTTGATATTTTCACTTTTTTTGCAAAGTTACAGATATCCTCTTTTAAAGAATGAATGTTACCAGTAAAGAATAAATGATTATTGTTCTGCTTAAACAGATTATGTAATAAAACCAGTGAGAGAATCTGGTTTTTAACTTTTTGCATTTTTGAATTTACTTGCTAGAATTAGAATTGTGTGTTTGTGGTTTAAAGAAGTTTATTTGTGTGTGTGTGCACGCGCGCGCGCGCGCGCGCTAGCTTCTGTTAAGGGGGGGGGAAATAATTATACCCGGTGCATAAATTCGTGCACGGGTGGAGTTGGCTGAGGGGAGGGGCGGTGAGCAGTTGGCTGGCCTGCCCCATCCTCTGGTCGAACTCCTGGTTAAATTGACAATTTGCATATTAATATAGGATTATAATGTTTTGGTCCCAGAGTTGGAGTGCAAAGAGCTTAAAGTTAGTGGAGGAAAAATCCTAAAGTGTCTTCTCTTATTGGACCAGGGAAATGGAAAAACACTCATTCTTTTTTTGATTTTATTTTTCTTACAGTGCTACTGCTCAGAATCAGTTAGATTATGTAAACCAGCTGCTGTCTGTCTCTGAGTAGATGGGAATATTTATGAGCAGGCTAAAGCAGTTCTTAAGTGTTCACCTCTTTCTTAGAGAGCTTGTTCCAAGCTCAGACATTACTTTTTTCACAGAAATTGCCTGCAGTCACTTTCCTACCAATAGAATGACTAATAATTCTGACTCATTTATATTTATTCTAGATAACATCAACTTCCAAATTGAATAATATCCTTCATCTCCTAAAACAAAATTCAGTTATTTCTGAAACTGGTTCACTGTTCCCCTCTTCACGAGTCCCTTTCTACTAGTGTTCAACCTTCTGGAAGATACAGTGTGACCCTGAAACTATAGTTAGGTCTGAGAACTAAAGGGCTAATGTAAATGTATCTTACAAGATAGAATGTGTCCTGTTATAAATGATCTTCTTCATGGAGTTCTTCCCTCCTCAGTTTATTTTATGTTCCTGGGATCTTTCCGCAAAGCAGAGCAACATAAACTATATTGGAATCTTATCTTTTAGCTGGCTTTTGGCCAGAGGTTCAGAGCTCTCATTTTTAGAGAATATAGCATTACTTTTTATGCTATAAAATTGCAGGCTTGATATTAACACTTGTTCTTTTTTTAGCCATTGATTTTTTTCCCAGAGCCATAGATAAATACCTTAAATTTGTAAAATGTAATTGGTGTAGTGAGATGTCTGAGTTACCTACTTTTGGATTTTTTGAGAGCATAAATAAACAGGGATTTGTACATTTCCATAGCTCTCAACAAACTCTGTTGAGAAGGACAGAGACATAAAAGTAAAGGTAACTTCTTTGTCCGTGGGAATAAAAACCACTTGCACACAAAAGAAAAGAGCTTTGGCTATTGGCCTGAGTTCTTCTCAACCCTTTTATTTTAGTCTAAATATTGATACAAGTGGATACATTGTTTAATAATTACCAAGTTTAATAATTATGTGCTATCTTTATGCTTAATTCTCTGGTTATTGTTTGTTTTCTTTTTCTCATTATTTGAAATGTAGGTAAGTTCTCAAACTTACTGAAATTTTAGGGCTCAAGACCTATTAGCTTTGAATCTTCAGTTTAGATTTTAATTAAAGCTAAAGTACTGAGCTTCTAACATTTCTTTTTTCATTGAAGTCATTGGCATATTAAAATGTAAACAAGACTGACTCAAAGATCAACTTGCTCAACGATTAAAAGGAAGTAGCTTGGTTATATTTGATGAATTAATTTGGTTTTAATAGCTTTGAAGGTGAAATGCTGAAATATCTGACCGAGTGGCTAGCAAGTTTTAGACAGGTGTTCAGTAAAAAGTGCCCTTCTTTTATGACCAAGATCTTTGGTCTCCATTTGCCATATAAGGAACAGTTGAGCTATTTATCATACTTACTATCTTACTAGATGGATCTAGTCTTCACCAGTGAAAATATAATCCTCTGATGTATTCTTTTCCTTTCCCCTTTCCCTTCTCCTCTCTGTTTGCCCCCCCCCTTTTCATTTGTTGGGATTGCTTTATTACAGCAGTATCTTGATAACGGCAATGTACTATTATTGTAAATGCAAAAAACTTTGTTTTTGTAAAGAATAGGTTCATTTAGATGGAAGTGAACAGTACAAAATAGAACATTTTTCATTTGTACTTTTGAAACTATAATGCTAAATTTTGAATATTTGAATGTGCAGCACATAAATTTAATCCTTCAAACTTGACTTTTTAGCCTGAAACATGATACTGTTGTAGAATAGAAATAGATTGGGAAAAACGAAATCTAGAGATAATTTTCAACTTATTTTTAACCACTTAAAGTTAATAAAACTCATTTCTTCCATGAAATGTTTAGCTGTTGTGGTAAAGATATACCAGATTGAGAAAATAGCATGGCAGTTCTTTTGGGGGACTCAGTTGTTAATCAGGCACAGTTTACCAAAGTCTATAAAATACAGATCTTGAACCTGAAAATTATTATGATCCCTTTTAGCTATGAAAGTTGGTGATTTTCTTGGCATCACAAATTAGAGAAATATATGTGGATAGTGAAATGCTCAATAGGTAACAAAAGGATATGGACAGTCTTCAATGAGATAATCAGCTTCTGAAAGAGCAGTGGCTTTTAAGTTTTTATATGAGGAAATAGAAAATGTGAGTCTGCCCAGCAGATTTGCAGAAAATCTTTGATAAATTTCTTTAGTGCCATTTCAAATCCTAGGAGCTCCACTAAGATAGTTTTAGTTTTATTTTGGGCTCTGTTGTGGACATATTCTGTATATATACTCTCACTAGCTAGATCTGTCTAAGCATTTTTTTTTTTTTAAAGAGTGCTGAAGTCTTAAAGATGGGATTTAATATCTTTACCAAGAGATGGCAGACACTGACAGATGGTTTCTAAGGATAATTCCTTACAATCAAACCTTAATTTCTTTATAGTGTCAGTATATAAAATGAGTATTGATATATATTATTACATTTTCAATAAGAACAGTTGATTGCCAAAAATATACTTCTAATAGCACCCAACTTTTCTAGATCAGAATCATGTAATGTAATAGAAGGAGCTCTTAAAATTTACAAGTCTCCATCCTTCTCTGTTTTGGGTTTTTGGGCAAATCATTTAACCACTCTGAAAGACAGTTTACCTTTTTTTTGTAGAATGATAATATTACTACCTGTTCTATTCGTATTATTGTGAGAATAAAATGATATGTATATTGAAAGTATTTTGAAAATATTTTAGGAGTTACCAATCAAGTGAATTTAAGAATTCATACCCATGGTACTGTCACAAGCCCATTGATTGGGAATGGGGTTCAGGGGGATGAGATCCAGTAGTTTAAAAGTATTTACACTGAGTGGCCAGATTATTATGATCTCTGAATAATACACTCAGTGTATATCCTATATAATAAAAGGCTATTATGAAAATTGTCCCCTCGACCAGGAGTTTGACCAGCAGGCAGGCTGGCCAACCAGCCATGTCCCCTCCCCCTGGCCAGGCTGGCTGGACCCCACCCATGTGCACGAATTAATGCACCGGGCCTACACACACACACACACACACACACACACACACACACACACACACAGAGTGGCTAGACTATTATGCATTTAGAGATCATAATAATCTGACCACTCAAGTGTATTTTATGTTAGAATTAATGAAACTAAAAATTGTCTCCCATAGCTAGCAAATTGCAGATCTAGGTCCATGACTCATGTCTCTGTACAGTCCAGTTACTCTCTTTTTAAAAAAATATATTTTTTTATTATAGAGAGGAAGGAAGAGGAAGAGAGAGATGAAACATCCATGATGAGAGAGAATCATGGATCAGCTGCCTCCTGCAAGTCCTCCACTGGGGATAACCCACAATGCAGGCATGTGCCCTTTACCAGAATTGAACCCAGGACCTTTCAGTTCGCAGACGGATGCTCTATCCACTGAACCAAACCAGCGAGGGCCAGTTACTCTTTTTCTACATGCTATATTGATTCTGTTCTTTCCCTTTAGACTAAAAAATAGGTGGAAGTTTAAGGCCATTTTAGGGTTATTTATAGACTCTAAGAAGAACTGTACACTTTTGACTTTATTCTAAATAAATGATCATGTATATTTTCAGCATATGTCATGGAATTATTCATAGTAAGAAGGAGAAGACAATGCACATAGCTATCTTTCTCAGAACACCATTGAAATCAGAGTAGTTTTTTTTCTTTGCCAGTTATAACAAATAACTTTTAATTTATACAATGTTATGCAAGAATATGAACACATTAGCTCATACAGTCACTTTTTTATAATGATGGATTAGATGGATTTTTAAAAAATCTTTTTAATTATTATACATTTATTTTATTCTGCATAGTTAATGTGTGACTTGCCAAGAAGAGGTTATTATGGCTGAAAAGTCTTAACTTGATCAGGTTTCTAAAGCAGGATAGAATTCAAAATATTGTGGTTTTATAGTTTTTTGCTATGTATGAGGTAAAGTAGACTACTTGCCTATTACCAATCTGTACTAAACTGAAAGTACAATTCAGGGGACATGAGCACATATATGGACATTTGGCAGATTTATTAAACACAGGATTGTGATTCTTTGTAATCTCCTTAAAAAGTTATTAATTAGGTAATCACAGATCATGGAACCAGAAGAGTCTTCCCATTGTGTACTAAATGCATTCAAATGAAGGCAGAGCTAGCTAGCTTCAGCAGCTGTCTCCCCTGCATGATGTAGCTCTGAGGCTCACATTGCAGATGTGTAATATGGGTTACTTTTGCTTTTGTTTTATGTAGTAAGAGCTTCAACATGCATTGTGCTTCAGAGAAAGGTCATCATCTTCCCATTATGACACATATTATACAGTTTATATATATAGTCTTTTGTGGGTGAAAGAGTTGGGGGAGAAAGTGAGTTTACTGGACTTCAGCTAATGTTTAATAACAGAAGATTTAAGTGTGTGTCTACATTTAATGCAATAGAATGTGGTATAGTGAAAAGTTTCACACTAATTTTATTTCACACTTATCAATTCTGGTTGTTTTTTCTTTAATCATCACCTGAGGATATGGTTGAATTTTTTTTTTTAATGGATTTTAAAGAGAGAGTAAGAGGGAGGAAAAGAGGAAGGAAGAGAGAGATAAAGACAGAGAGACAGAGAAAAGAAACATCCATCCATGTGAGAGAGAAACATCAATTAGTTGCCGCCTGTATATGCCCTAATCGAGGATTGAACCCACAACCTTTTTGGTGTATGGCACAAGTCTCCCACAAATTAAGTCACCCAGCCAGGGCTCTAATTGTTTTTATTTTATTTTATCTTCTTATTTATTTTATACAGGACATATGAAATTTGCCTAATTAGAAGGCTGTCTTTTTAAATTAAATACTAATTAGGCTTTCTTTAGGATCTCTGATGTTCTGAGTGCTTTTCCTCATTCAGTATTATTAATGCAAAATAACCTAACACCCACATAATGCATAGTTTCTTTCTGTTATGAATAACACAGGGTATAAAACTCACCCATATACTTCTCTTGGCAGAAAACAAAATTTATGCATAACCTGACATGTACTCAGCCTACAGAGCAGAGTATGATATTTTTTGACTGATGGTTTTGTCATCTCTGGATTGTTCAGAGAGGAGGGAGGAACAAGAGGTTTAGGTTCCCTGAAATAATAGACTATCAGAGTTCCAGGGACCTGAGGAATTGCCTTACCTGGTGTGCCTAAATATCTTAACACTGCTCTCCCCCCAAATCCAGACTCACGTGAGGTAGTCAGCACAGTTCCATTAGTAAATAATATCCTAACCTGAGGATTGCAGGAGAAAATTTTAAAACGTGGCTGGGCCGAAACTGGTTTGGCAGAGCATCAGCCTGCAGACTGAAGGGTCCTGGGTTCAATTCCGGTCAAGGGCATACACCTTGGTTGCAGGCACATCCCCAGTGGGGGTTCTGCAGGAGGCAGCTGATTGATGATTCTCTCTCATCGATGTTTCTAACTCTCTATTCCTATGTCTTCCTCTATGTAAAAAATCAATAAAATATATGAAAAAAACAAAAACGTGACTGGGATTCCAATTGCTCTTGCATTTACACACACACACACATACACACACACACACATGCACACATACATCTTTATTGAGAGTCTAATAAATAATCTTTTCATATCAGAGAAGGGAAAGAGGTATGGAAAAGTTATTTAAATTTGGTGGTCCTTAGATTTTAGATCACATTAAGTTGTTTAAAGAAATTAAAGGATCCCTAGCCGGTTTGGCTCAGTGGATAGAGAATTGGCCTTTGAACAGAAGTGTGCCCAGTTGGATTCTGGTCACGGGCGTGTATCTTGCTTGCAAGCTACTCCTTGATCCAGGCCCTGGACGGGGCTCCTGCAAGAGGCAACCAATTGATGTATTTCTTTTATGTTGATGTTTCTCTTGGTCTTTCCCTCTCTCTTCCACTCTCCCTAAAAATCAATGGGAAAATAGCCTCAGGTGAGGATTAATAAAAAACAAAAAATTGTAAGGAGACAAGGGAAAGTGACCTTCAGAGGATTGCCAATTTTTATTTAGTTGGACATTTAAAGAGAAAGTCACCAAGGTAGAGTTACAAATAAATTATAACAAACAACATATAGCAATGTAGAATATATTTTCCTTTTTGAAAAACCAACATCCTTACTCTTCTCATTTAACTGTGAAAAATATTACCACCCAGTTTATGGCCTAGGATTTAGGAGTTACCAATCAAGTGATATAATTAACTGGAACAATACTGTGACTGTTTAAAATAAAACATTATGATGTTAACCTATTGTAGCTCAGAGTTAATTCTTGTCCGATGACAAGCACTTTTCTCAGTAGTTAACTAATGCCTTCATGCTGCATTAAAACTTTTCTGTTTCCAGTGTCGAGGTCTAAACTAACATAATAAACTATGTTAATTTAAAAAATAGTTTTATTGAGATATAACACATTCCATAAAATTTACTCAAAATTTACAATGTAGTAATTTTTAATTTATTTACCAGAGTTATGCAGTCCTCGGTCTAATTTTACAGCATTTTCATCTCCCCAGAAAGATATTCTGTACCTATAAATTGTATAGACTTGATCATACTTAATGTGGACCCTTAACTACATATTTTGTTCCATAGTTATGGACCTCTATAACATTACTTGATAACTCATACCATAAGAGTGACTCTAGTGGTAGAGATTGTAAACATTGAGATAAGGGTATAGGAAACAGGTCATTTTGGTGTTCCCATTTTGTGTCCTAGAGATGGAATGAATGGGTTACCCAATTCCTACTTTATTAAGATTTAGGATGCAGTTTTGGGGAAAGCTGGGCTTGTTTATGAGAGTTCCATGGTGGGCCACAGTGAAATGATGTGAGAATAGTAATAAGGAGACATGTTCCAGAATTAATGTAGTAAGAACAGAGAGTTGATGCTTATCCATATTGTTAAATAGTAAAATCATTACCACTTATACATATTCATGTCTTGGTACACATATAGATCTTTACATGTGGGAACCTATAACATTTATTATGAGTCCTTTAAAAGATACAAAGGAGAAAAATTATTTCCCTACTAAAGGCCTGGTACACAAACTCAGCCTGGTATGGTTCCTTGGTCTGGCCTGTGAGATCAGGCCAAAATCGGCTCTCTGACATCCGCAAGGGGTCCTGGATTGCAAGAGGGTGCAGGCTAGGCTGAGGGACCCCACTAATGCACAATCAGGGCTGGGGAAGGATTGCAGGAGGACTCCAGGGTATGTCCAGCTCATTTGGCTCAGTCCCAATTGGCTGGACCCCAGCAGCAAGCTATTACCTGTTTCCCTGAAAATAAGACAGTGTCTTATATTAATTTTTGCCCCCAAAGATGCACTAGGTCTTATTTTCAGGGGATGTGTTATTTTTCCATGAAGAAGAATACAGTACACACTTATTGTTAAATGAAAATAAAGGAAATCTGTTACCTGTATACGGTATGGTAGTACGGTAGTTGTCAACACAAACCAGACAAACTGTGAATCCTACAATATCAAGAATTTACTCATTTATTCAATGACAGTCATCTCTGCAGAAGCGGTGACTTTTGTGGCTCAATTTCCACTGTATTTTTAAAATCCACATGGCGGCAGCGGCGCCCCTCCTTGGGGTCCCGGCAGAGGCTCCAGCTCGGCCCTGCAGCAGTGGGCCTGATGGGCAAAGGGCTTGCCGGGGCCGCGAATGGAAGGCGCCACGCCATCTCCTCACCAGCACTGCGGGCGGGCTGGGACGGCTGCAGTCAGGCTGAGATGGTTGCAGGCGGGGAGACCACGCTCAAAGGTGTCTCATTCGAGGGGGAAGCAGAGCTGCTGTGGACGCGGAGGCTAAGTTCTGAAGTCGCACACTCCCTGAGCCCGGCGTGGAGTGAGCTCTGTTCTCGGTGGATTTCCCTTATTCGAGGTGGCGGCGGAGGGTGCGGCAGCGACGGTCGCTCCTATGGTTCAATTTCCACTGTAGTTTTAAAATCCACATGGCAGCAGTGGCTGAAGCTTCGGCCGGGCCATGTAGTAGAGGAGGAAGGACTCGCTGGGGCCTCGAATGGAAGGCGCCGCACCAGCTCCTCACCAGCACGGCGTGCGCGGAGGCCGGGCTGAGATGGCTGCAGGCTGGGACAGCTGCGGACTGGGACGGCTGCGGGCGGGGAGACCGCGCTCAAAGGCTTCTCGTCCGGGTAGGAGCCGAAGGCACGGCGGAGGCCCGGCATAAGCTCCCTCGCTCCCACGGCGGGCCGGCCGGGATGGCCCACTCCCTGGGTCCGGGGCGGAGCGAGGTCTGGCTTCCCTCATTCCAGGTGGCAGTGGCTCCAACAGGTCCTGTTCCGCCGTAGTTTTAAACTCCACATGGCAGCAGGGGCACCTTGCTTTGTGTCTAGTTGTAGCCTTCCCATTCCGCCAGCTTTCCTGTGGGTCTGGTGCGATCCCTTTCAATTTTTTTTTCACTGATCTATTTTTGTTACTATTATTTTGCCTTTGTTAAAAGTTTATGCAGTATTTAGTCTTGTGTCTGGCTTCTTTCACTTAATATAATATCTTTGAGACTGATTTCTGTTGTTGCATGTTTCAGTAGTTTGTTCCTTTTCATTGTTTTATGGATTTACTAGTTTGTTGAGTTGATGAACTTTTGGGTTGCTATCAGTTTTGGACTAGAGTTAAGATACTGTGAACATTTGGGTATAGGTCATTGTGTTGACACATGCTTTCATTTTTCTTGCATAAACACACAAGAGAGGCATTTCTTTTTTTATTAAAAACTAGTGGCTTGGTGCACGAATTCATCCAGATTGAAAGGAAATAAATTAGAATAAATATTTTAATATTGCTATTCACCCTTTCTCTATAATAGAAGTGTCAGAGATGAAAGAAAATTATTAAAATGTGTATGAAAATAATATATAAATGGATTAGTAAAGTAATGACATGATAATAATAATAAAGACATGATATAAAAACAAGAAAAATATGATATAAAAACAATTGATAAAAATAATGACTGATAAATTGGTTAAATTATTCTAATATCTCCCTGCATACCACAATGAGTAAAAATACTTTCACAGTATTTAACAAATTTCCCTTGTGATGAAGTATTTACAACTTTAACGTTACATGCTCTTAGAACTTGAGAGAAAGCAACATATAACTGACCATGACTGAAAATGGTTCAGGTAGTAGGAATATTCCTTCTCTGTCTAGACTTTGTCCTGTGATTTATTAATAGTCATTGCAAATGCTGGTGTCACAGGAAACTGTCTGTGAATTAATTTAAATGGGAGGTCAGTGTCAGACAGTGACAAATAAATTCATGGAATCAGAACAACATTCCACAAATCTTGTTAATACTTCAGCTTTGATTATGTTATATTGCAGTCTTTTTTTTTTTCTCTTCAAATATATTTTATTGATTTTTCACAGAGAGGAAGAGAGAGGGATAGAGAGTTAGAAACATCTATGAGAGAGAAACATCAATGAGCTGCCTCTTGCACACCCCCTATTGGGGATGTGCCCGCAACCAAGGTACATGCCCATGACCAGAATAGAACCTGGGACCTTTCAGTCTGCAAGCCGACGCTCTATCCACTGAACCAAACTGGTTTCGGCAGATTGCAATCTTTTTAAAAAAAATTAAATTAATCTTTATTGTTCAGTTATTACAATTATCCCTCCCCTCCCTCCATAGCTCCTCTCCACCTGGTTCCTACCCCACCCTCTGCCCTTACCTCCCCTACACTGTACTCATCTATAGGTGTATGAGTTTTGTCCAGTCTCTTCCCGCACCTCCACACCCCTTTCCCCCTGAGAATTGTCAGTCCACTCCCTTTCTTTCCCCCTGATTCTATTATATTTACCAGTTTATTGTGTTCATCAGATTTTTAATTCTCTTGATTTTTAAATTCACTTGTTGATAGATGTGTATTTGTTGTTTATAATTTTTATTTTACCTTTTTTTCATCTTCTTCTTCTTAAAGAATACTCTTTAGCATTTCATATAATACTGGTTTGGTGTTGATGAACTCCTTTAGCTTTTTTTTTGGTCTGTGAAGCTCTTTATCTGACCTTCAATTCTGAATGATAGCTTTGCTGGGTAGAGTAATCTTGGTTGTAGGTTCTTGGTATTCATCACTTTGAAAATTTCTTGCCACTCCTGTCTGGCCTGTGTAAATTCTGTTGAGAAATCAGCTGACAATGGTATGGGTGCTCCCTTTTAGGTAACTGTTTTTCTCTTGCTGCTTTTAATATTCTCTGTCTTTTGCCCTTGTCATTTTAATTATGATGTGTCTTGGTGTGGTCCTCTTTGGATTCCTTGTGTTTGGGGTTCTGTGTGCTTCCTGGATCTGTAAGTCTATTTTTTTCCCCATGGAAAAAAATATAATTCTTTCTTCAGATAGGTTTTCAGTATCTTGTTTTCTCTCTCCTTCTTGCACCCCCATAATTCTGATGTTGGTAAGTTAGAAGTTGTCCCAGAGGCTCTTTACACTATCTTCAAATTTTTGGATTCTTTTTTTTTCTTTTTTGGTTGAGTGTTTTTTTGCTTCTTTGTATTTCAAATATTTGACTTGATTCTTGGGATCCTCTAGTCTGCTGTTAGGTCTCTATATAATATTTTTCATTTCGGTCAGTGTATATTTAATTTCTAGTTGATCGTCTTTCATATCCTTGAGGATCTCACTAAATTTATAAGCCTTTTCTAGGAAATTCTTGAAAAACCATATAACTGTAGTTTTGAACCCTATATCCAGTCATTTGTTTACCTCCCATTTCTTTCGTTTGTGATCTGTTTTTTTTGTCTCCGCATTTTGGCTGCTTCCCTGAGTTGGTAGAGTAGCTTTGTGTGCTAGGGCCCAATGGTCCAGCCTCCCCAGTTATCTGATGCAAACACTCTTGGTGCACCCCTTTCTGGACTGTGTATCCAGCCTTGTTGTAGTTAAGTCTTGATTATTGTTGGTATTGCTGGGAGGAATTGACCTCCAGGCTAATTGGCTGTGAGGATCAGCTGTGTTTACTCCAGGAGAACTTCTGTGCTGGAGACAGCCTTATGAGACAAGACTTGCAAAATTGCAAAAGCCTCTGTGCTCAGCTTGGATGGGGTGGAGTCTCAGGGTTGAGTAGACAGCCTTGGCTTCCCTGCCTTATGAGGTTCCTGGATCTCAGTGTCCCTTGGTAATTGGTGCAGTTCTCTCTGCACCCACTCAAGTGCCCGCCTCCAGACCTCTGTCTTTCTTGGCTCCCCTGAGTTTCTGTGCACTCCCCTCCTTCCCTGATAGTCCAGACTTCCCCCGTATGAATCTGGGTCCCCAGAATCTCACCGGGAATTGGGGTTCAGTGCAGTTGGGAGCTTCCATCTCCCTCACACTATAGAAAGCCAGCCTGGTACTCAGACGCCCGTCCTTTCCGTGCGCGTGTCTCCATACCTCAGCCTTTTGCAGCTCCTCTGAATCTCCATGTGCCCCTCTCTTTCCTTCTAGTTGTAGAATTTCCATTCAGCCAGCTTTCCTGTGCTTCTGGATGCTGTTCATTTTGTCTTTTAGCTGTACTTTTAAAATTATTGTGTGAGGCAGCAGTTTAGGTGTTCACCTATGCCACCATCTTAGTTTCTCCCTAGATTGCACTGTTTTGATTATAAATCCAGTACCATGACAAAGACCCCATTTTCTATTAAGATTTCACAGTAGCAAGATTATAGCACCTACTTTCAACTTTAATTTATGACATAGCATTTTTGAAGGAATAATATATATTGACTAGACCTAGCCTGAAATCAGAGCCATCTTCTACCTACTTGCCAGTCCCCAGTCATGCCTTTCTGCTGCCACCCACCTAGATTCCCTACCCTCCGGGCGATCAATAGGAGCCTGAGGGCTGGTAGAAGAGAGCAAGAGATCTGCCTTCTGCCCTCTCGCTGGTCCCTAGTCTTGCCCCGCTGCTACCCACCCTGGTTCTCCATTTGCCATTCAGTGATGGGAGCCTGTGGGCTAGGGGGAGGGACCAAGAGGTGGTTAATGTACCTCATAGCGACTGTTTGAGTGGTTGTTCTGGTCATCAAATCGTTATGGTCTCTGGGCTTTTATTATATAGAATGTTAATGTTGACATTATCGCATACTTTCCCCATTTCTCCCCCTTTGCTCACCTCAACTATCCCCACATCCCCTTCTTTTGGCCTTCAGCACATCATTGTCTGAATTCATGGGATATGTATATATGTTCTTTAGCTAATTCCTTCCAATCCCTTTCCCTCTGGCTCACACTCATCTGTTTCATGATACATTCCTCTGATTCCATTTTGTTCGTCAGTTTATTTTGTTCTTTAGATTCCACATATTAATGAGTTTCACATGGTATTTGTCTTTCTTTGACTATCTTATTTTGCTTTGCATAAATTCCCTAGAGCCATCTATGCTGTTGCAAAGGGTAAGAGCCCCTTCTTATTTATTTATTTATTTATTTATTTATTTATTTATTTATTTATTTATTGTGCAATAGTATTCCATTGTGTAAATGTACCAGTTATTTTTAAATCCATTTTTTTCCTTTGGGCACTTGGGCTATTTCCAGTTTTTGACTTTTAGAAATAACACTGCTATGAACATAGAGGTGCATATTTTCTTTCTGATTGGTGTTTCGACATTCTTAAGATATATTACCAGAAGTGGGATCACTGGGTCAAATGGCAGCTTCATTTTTAATTTTTTTGAGGAAACTCCATACAGTTTTACACAGTGGCTGCACCAGTTTGCATTCTTGCCAGTAGTGCACTAGAGTTCTCTTTTATCCACCATCCTTATTGATTTTTAAAATATGTCTTTATTGATTTTAGAGAGAGCAGGAAGCAAAGGGAGGGAGAGGGAAAGGGAAAGAGAGAGGAAGAAGGAAAAAGAGAAAGAGAGCCGATGTAAGAGAAACATCAATTATTTGCCTCTCATATGTATACCTCTACCAGGGACTGAGCCCCCAACCTAGGCATGTGCCCAGATCTGCATCAAACCAGTCACCATTTGGTGCATGAGAAGACACTGAACCACCTGAGCCATACCGAACAGGGCTGATCTGTTAATAGTAGCCATTCTGACAGGTGATACCTCATTGTAGTTTTAATTTGTATCTCTGATGATTAGTGTCCTCTTGAGCATTTTTTTCATTTCTCCTTCCTCTTTGGAGAAGTGTCTTTTCAGGTCCTTTGCCCGTTTTTAAAATTATATTGTGTCTTCCTTGTATTGAGTTGTATAAGTTCTTTATATATTTCGAAAGTTAACCCCTTATCAGATGTATCATTAGTGAATATGTTCTCTTATACAGTGTGTTCTCTTTTCATTTTGTTGATCTTTTGTTCTGTTTTTATTTTGCTGTGCAGAAACTTTTTTGCCTGATGCATTTGTTTATCTTTTCTTGAGTTTCCCTTCCCCTCACAGACATTGGCAAAAATTGCTGCAAGATATGTCTGAGATTTTACCGCCTATGTTTTCTTCTGTAAGTTTTATTGTTTCATGATTTACATTGAAGTGTTTTATCCCTTTGAGTTTATTCTTGTGCATTGTATAATTTGGTGGTGGTCTAGTTTTCCTCTCTCCCCCTTTCCTTCTTTAGGCCCTCCATCCCCCCTTCATGCTCCTGTCCAATTTTGCCAACACCATTTATTGAAGAGACTGTCTTTACTCCATTGTATACTTCCTCTGTTGAATATTAATTTACCATAAAAATGTGCGTTGATTTCTGGGCTCTCTGTTCTGTTCCATTGGTCTATATTCCTGTTCTTGTACCAGTACCAGGCTGTTTTGATTACAGTGGTTTTGTAGTACTATAGTTTGATATCTAGTGTTGTGATCCCCCCAAATTTGTTCTTCTTTCTGAAGATTGCTGTGGCTATTCGGGTTCTTTTGGTTCCATATAAATGTTTAGAGTGTTTATTCTAGATTTGTGAAATATGCCTTTGCTGTTTTAATAGGGATTGCATTGAATCTAGAGATTGTTCTGGATAATATGGTCATTTTAATGATGTTGATTCTACCAATCCATGAACATGGTCTGTTCTTCCACTTTTTTATATCTTCTTCTATGTCTTTTTTCAGTGCTCCATAGTTTTCTGAGTACAGGTCTTTTACCTTCTTGGTTAAGTTTATTCCTAAGTATCTTAATTTTGTTGCAGTGTAAATGGGATTTTGTAATTGAACTTTTTGAAAGTTCATTATCCTATATAGTAAAGACCTTATTATGCAAATTGACCAAACAGTGGAAAGACTGGTCACTATGATGTGCACTGACTACTTGGAGGAAGACACCCATCAGTTGGACTCACAGCTGGCAAGCACAACAGCGGTGGTGGGAGCCTCTCCCACTTGTGCTGCAGCATGCAGCACTAAGGCCCCCTCTGGGGATATCCATCTTGGGGAGCAGGCCTAAGCTGGCAGGCAGATATCCCCTGAGGGGTCTCAGACTCTGAAAAAGAGAATAGGCTGGGCTGAAGGACCACCCTACCAGTGCATGAATATTGTGTACCAGGCCTCTAGTTGGTATATAAAAATGCCAATGATTTCTGGGTGTTAATTTTGTATTCCACTGCGTTGCTCAAATCATTCATTAAATTTAGTAGTTTTTTTGGTGGAATTTTTAGAGTTTTCTACAATATCATATCATCTGTGAATAATGACAATTTTATCTCCTTTCTAATTTAGATGTCTTTTATTTTTTCTTCTTGTCTGATAGCAATGGCTAGGATTTCCAATACTATGTTTAATGAAAGTGGTAAAAGTGGACAACCCTGTCTTGTTTTTCGTCTTAAAGGAAACACTTTTAGTTTTTGACCATTAAGTATGATGTTGGCTATAGATTTTTCATATATGGGCTTTATTATGTTAGATATGATCCCTCTATTTCCATTTTGCTGAGAGTTTTTATTGTAAATGGGGGCTGTTATTTATTGAATGCTTTTTCTGCATCAGTTGATATTTACATCTCAATCTGTTTATGTGATGTATCACATTTCCTGGTTTGCAAATCAACCTTGCATTCCCGGAATAAATCCCATTTGATCATGTATGCTTTTTTCAATGTATTGCTGGATCTGATTTGCTAGTATAGTTTGTTAAGGATTTTGGCATCTATATTCATCACGGATATTGGCTTATACTTTTCTTGTATGTTGATCTGTTTTAGGTATTGGGATAATGTTTCTTTCATGAAAAGAGCTTTGAAGTATTTCTTTCTCTTGAATTTTATGGAATAGTTTTAGAAGGTTATGTGTTCTTTTTTGATTGTTTGGTAAACTCACATGTGAATACATCCAATCCAGATTTTTTGTTTGCTGGGAATTTTTTTTTTTTGGTTATTGCTTTGATTTCATTAATTGTTATTGATCTATTTAGATATTTTGCTTCTTCCTGATTCAGTTTTGGAAGTTTGTATGTTCCAAAGTACTTTTCTATTTTCTTGTTACCGTATTTGCCAGCGTATAAGACGACCCTTTGGCCCTGAAAAATATGCCTCCAAGTGGGGGGTAGTCTTATACGGCGAGTATATAACAAACTCTGTATTTTTAGTGGAAATGTTATGGGGTCGTCTTATACGCCCAGTCGTCTTATACGCCGGCAAATGTGTATTTTTCAGGGCCAAAAAATCGTCTTATACGCCGGCAAATACGGTATGTAGTTGTTCGTAAAGAGAGACATTTCTGTATTGTTTATATGATAAAATATGGCAAGTATATGTTTAACTTTAGAAAACTGCCAAACTGTTTTTCCAAGTGACCATTTTGCATTGCATTCCCACCAATAATGAATGAGAGTTCCAGTTGCTCCACATCCCTGTCAACACTTGGTATTGTTAATCTTTTCAAATATTAGCCATTCCAGTTAGCGTGTGGTGATTTCCCATTATGGCTTTAATTTGCAGTCCCTTAATGTTTGTTTTTAATGCATGCAGATCTGTGCTTTGTGGCATTGTGTTAAAAGCACCAAATAGGATCAAGTTTTGTGAGTTGTTCGTTTTTAAATTATTTTACTATTTTTGGTTTGTAACTCTATGTTCTCAGAACATAATTGGATTCGCCACAATTAGCAGCACAATTATTTTATATTAATTGGTTTTCTTTGTTGTCTAGAAATCTGTTATATTGAAAGTATGATCAAACACTGTAAATGATTGTATCACTAGTATAATTCTTTGTGATTGTACCTTATCAATTTGGATTCTGGGGAAATAAAAACCTTATGTAAAATTTCAAAATGTTTTTAACTTTATCAGTTAATTAATGGATTGATAGCTATATTTTAGGTCATTTAATTTTTTGGATGAAACTATAATGTGAAAGGTTAAACTATAAAAGAGAAGAGATACTCAAGTTTTGATATTCAATAGTTGGGATATGATAGTACTTTGAGGCAAATTCTGTAGATGTATTCAGGATTGAAATTTTTGTTTTAATATGCTTCAGTACATAAAGGGGTAGTGTGAGCAGGCAGTAATGGAATGCTGATATCCTATCCCTATTGAAGAAATTACCTATTTTTACCAAGAAGTAGAGAGAGACTTTTACCAAGAAGTAGAGGGAGACATTTGGTAAAATGTATGAGCAGCCAAATTTGGTGTCTTAACTATTAACACATCATTACCCTGAGGGTATTCCTTCTTTTTGTTTGAAACTAATTTTTAATTTTTATGTAATAAAGTACTAGGGTCCAGAAATTTTAATTTAAATGTCAATTAGGGGCCTTTGACAATAAAGTAGAAGAGGTGATTGAGTTGTCAGACTTGGTCACCCTCTAGTGGCTGGTATGGTCATATTGCAACTTTAATCCTCTTATAGTGAACATCTGGAAGGATTATGGCTGGGGGTTTGTTGTTTCTATAGAATTCCTTTTTTTTTTTTTTTTTTTTTTTTTTTGGTACTACAATGTAAAATATCTGGACTGATGAGCAACTTTAGTAAAGGAGATCCTTAAAATATCAACTTACTATCTGTTCACTATGGCTAAGGATGACTTTATTTTCATAATTACACTTTTCTATATTCTCTGAACTTTATTCATTAAGATTTTTTGTTTGTTTGTTTGTTTTAAGCCAGAAAAATAAAGAGGGAGACCCAGAAGCAAGAAAGCTTCCCTTATCTATCAGCCAGGAACTGTTAAATACATCTAATCCTTAAAATACAGATTTGAGTTAAATTGATTCCTACATACATGCTTTATCTATGTGCTATGGCCTATATTTCACTCAACCCTGCTTGGATTTAGATCATTATCTAACAATAGAAGCCCCATGCATGAAGATTTGTGCAGAATGGGCCTTCCTTCCCCTGGCTGCCAGTACTGCCTTCGCTCTGGCCCAGAGCTGACTTTCGCCTTCCCATGCTGCTCAGAGGCCCAGAGCTGCTGGGGGTGGTGCAGAACGCCCGTGTGGCCATGGAGCAAGCGTCCCGCCTCATCCCTGGCTGCTTGGTGCCTGCGTATGCAAATTAACCCATCATCTTTGTTGGGCTAATTTGCACACACATTCCTGATTGGCTGGTGGGTGTTGTGAAGGTACTGTCAGTTAGCATGTTACTCTTTTATTAGGTAGAAGATTTCTGTGGCACAGAGTTCTTGCTGGTGTCATTTCTCAGAATGTTTCTCTCTACTTAAGTCTTGCCCAGTAAAGTTCTCCTGGTCCTTTAATGGCTACCTGAAATGTCACTTCTTTCTGGACCATTAGCCATTCCTGTGAACCCTTCAAAGTAAATATAGTCTGTGTTTCTATTAGTCGTAAAATATTTTAAGTATAGAACTTATTGCCTTTTGTTGTAGTTATGTGTTGCCTATTTCTTGGCTTTGCTATGCCTTTTTTATATCCTATAACCCCAGAACAGCACATAGAAATCACACAGTATTTGCCTAAAACCATATCTTGAGATTTTCTGCCTTACAATTTGATTGTATTTTCCTTGTTTTTTTTCTCCCCATTGTATTTTTGTTGTTGTTTATTTTCAGTTGCTAGGAACTGTAACATATTTTGTTAGAACCAGTATTTCAAATGATGTGTTAGTGCCTAGTCACAAAGAGTAGCTTAACAACTTTGGTGCATATTTTAAAACTTGGGTAATTAAAAAAATCCCAATGCCTAGCTGTAGCTCATATTAATTAAATCAAAGTATTTGGGATGGAAGTCAGGCATCAGTGTTTTTTAAAAATTCCCACATGATTTCATTGTAAAGCAAAGTTTATGAACCATTGCGGTATTTAACCTATAACACATAGATGCTAAAGCTATAACTTCCTGCCATTGAAAATCTTGTGTTTTTTGTTGTTGGTGGTGGTTTTTTTTTTGTTTGTTTTTTTTTTTTTTTTTTGTGTGTGTGTGTGTGTGTGTGTGTGTGTATTTAATGGCAAAATACCTTTCCCAAGCCATGTGTAGTAGTTTTGATGGCTTAAGACCTATAAGTATTAACAGGCTTACATTAACATATAGATTTTTGCTATTAAAAAAGGATATTCATTCATTTTACTCTCAAATGGCTCAAAAAATACTCCGAGAGAGGAAAATGAATGATAAAGCAAATTGGCCAAAATGTAAAAATATTGTAATTCTGTAAACATATGTGAGAGTTTCTTATATTAGTGTTATACCTCCTATAAAGTTTTTTAAAAAACATATTGCACCACATCCTGTAAAAAAGAGAGTTCTTAACTTAGATCTCTAATTGGTAAAATATTTAGGGTTTTTTTTTGTGTGTTTAATTTTTAAAATCATTGGAGCAGAGTGCATCTGGCTTGAGTCACCACCTCTTGCATATACAATCCTGAGATTAAAGACAGTGTTTCAGAATTTAGGTTTTGGAATCACGTATAGATGGACTTAGAATCTCAGTTTATCTTCTTAAGTTCTCTGACTCTGGGCTTTAGTATGCTCATTTGTGAAGTAGCAATGAAAGTTACCTCCCGGGGTCAGTTGTGAGATTTAAAAAAAAGTATGACAGGTGGCAAGCACTCAATATGTAATTGTTACACTTAGCCTTTAACCACCAGATTAAGTAATTCTAGTTTCAAAGAGCCTTTGTTCAGTAGAGAGTAATAATAATGTGTGGACATTCTGTTAAAGACACATTATTGCTTGTTTGTATGACTGGTATAGTTAAACGTTTCTAAAATATAAAATCCATGTCAAAACCTAGAGTCCACATTAGAGTGAAACCTCGAGTTCTTTCATCTCTGACACTTCTATTATAGAGAAAGGGCAAATAACAATATTAAAATATTTCCTCTAATTAATTCCCTTTTAATGTGCATACATTTCGTGCATTGGGCCATTTGTGTGTGTGTGTGTGTGTGTGTGTGTGTGTGTGTGTGTGTGTGTGTGGGGCTAAATGACCTTGTGACCGTTCGATTGTCCAACCATCTGACCAGCCAGTACATACGGCATGCTCTGGCCACCTGAGAGCAGACACTCAATATAGGAGTTGCCAAGCTGCGGTGACTTGGCAGTGGCGGTTCTCAGGTGATGCACCTTGGAACCAGAGAGGAGGGAGCTTGATTCCTCATGGGCCACGCAATTCCACCTTCAGCCATGGGTTATGGTGTTGCTGGGGCACTGTCGTCCCTGAATCTGGTTTACTGCCCAGTTGTAATTAAGTCTTCTAATTAATTTCCTTTCAATGTGCACAAATCCATGCACCCTGCCACTAGTTGTATTTTATAAGCCAGATTAATAAGACGTCTAGCCTGAGGCTCCTTCCTTACTGTGTGTAGAAAAGGAGGTAGAGCTTTTCCTTTCCTTTTTTCTTTTTTAACTGTCTTAAACTTTCCTAAGTTGACATTGCTTGCCATCTAGTCAAATTGATCAAATTGAGACATAGTGGGAATACATCAATATCATAGAATATTTCATTTTTTAAAAATAAGTTTTTATTGATTTCAGAGAGGGAGGGGAGAGATAGAAATATCAGTGGTGATAGAGAATCATTCATGGCTTCCTCCTGAACAACCTACATTGAGGATCAAGCTCACAACCTGGGCATATGCCCTTGACTGGAATCGAACCCAGGACCCTTCAGTCCATAGGCTGGTGCTCTATCCACTGAGCCAAAACCAGTTAGGGTGAGAATATTTTCATTTTAAAAGACCACTAGTGAAACAGTTAAGTATTTTATAGTTGAGGGTGTGTGGCAGGTACCCAAAACCAAAGTCAATTGCCTTTTTAGTACAGAATCAAATTCCTCATCCAGCTTCTCCCAATGGACTGATCACTTCTAGAAATTCCATCCCAAAAAGTAACTCACAGTTCACCAGAGAGGCAAGAAGTTATGGGATAAAGCATAGAAGAAAGAACCACTGTGGGAGAACTGAACAGGACTGGTTGGCATTCAGTCAGAAGCACTAGCATTGCATTCCACAGTGACTTCTGCTGGTAGTTGAAGCTAGTTATTAGTGTGCCCAGTGAGCCATTCCTTTCTGAGGGTTGCTCAGTGTTTTTAAAATAAAGTCTGAAAGCTTGTTCTTAGTTCCACTAAACCACTATTCGTATTTTTTTTTCTGAAGGCACTTTAGCAGAGCCTGTCTTTTCATTTTATGAGCCTGTCTTTTCATTTTGTGAATACTAAACTGTAAAGTAAACGATGCTCTAAAAGTGAGTAACATTTCAGAATTTCTGTATTTGATACTTGAGAAGTTGAGGTGAGTCTGTGTCTCAATGAAGAGAGATACTGTTCTCCTCATAACACACACACACACACACACACACACACACACACCAAAAACCATACTTTTCTACAAGTACATTTCTGTCTATCTTACTAGGAACTTCTTTCACCCTTTATTTTCCTAGCCAACAGGCCTGTTTTTTTTTTTTTTTGTTTGTTTGTTTGTTTGTTTGTTTCTATCTGTGCTATTTCTTTATAGACATAGGTGCTGAATATATTTTCTCAAACGACAGAAAATAACATCCTTGTCAACTTTCTTGGATCTTTGATTTTGGGCTTTATTCCCCTACCCTTCAAGTCTCCATCTTTTTATTCTCAAAAATATGCTTCCCTAGGTTCTTAGAAAACTAATTAAAAATTATTTATATTGCCCTGTCTCCCCTTGTTTCTCCAACTTTGGCAGCCTTTGAGGGTGAAAACCCAGTTCTCTCAGTAGAATATGAATTTAAGTATGTTTATATGTGACTTTGAATATACGATGGGTTAGCCCTAGCCGGTTTGGCTCAGTGGATAGAGCATTGGCCTACAGACTAAAGGGTGCTAGGTTCGATTCTGTTCAAGGGCACATGCTTGGGCTGCAGGTTCAATCTCCAGTAGGGGGCATGCAGGAGGCAGCCAATCAATGATTCTCTTTCATCAATGATGTTTCTCTCTTTCTCTCCCTCTCCCTTCTTCCCTGAAATCAATAAACATATATTAAAATAAAAATAAGATAGGTTAGATAACGTCACTTGTCTCCTAAATAATTAAAACATAGTATAGCAGTCTATAAGGTGGTTCTTAAGAAGCCTGTTATCCATATTCTTTATTCCATTGACATTATATATTCCTCTAATGTCTTCATATGAATAAATAAGAAAGCATTTTAGTTGTTTTCATTTTGAAATAAAATAACGTTATAATATTACACGTTGCTAAGTGAAATAACTTTGAGAAAGACAAGCAGTGTATGTTATCACTTACATGTGTAAGCCAAAAAAGACAAACTCAGACAAACAGTGAAAGTTACCAGGGGGTGGGAGATGGAGGGAAATGGGAAAATAGGTAAACAAGTTCTGGGGATTTAATGTACAACCTGGTTACTGTAGCTAATAATAATGTGTTATATACTTAGACTAGAGGCCTGGTGCATGAAATCCATGCACAGGGAGTGGATCCCCTCAGTCCAACCTGTACCCTCTCCAATCTGGGACCCTTCAGAGGATATCCCTCTCACAGTCCAGGACTACTGGCTCCTAACTTCTCACCTGCCTGCCTGCCTGATTGCCTCCAACTGCCCCACCCCCACCCCCACCCCCTCACCCCCCCCACCCCCGCCAGCCTGGTTGCGCCACACTGCCCCCTTGCCAGCCTGGTTGCCTCCAACTGCTCCCTTGCCAGCCTGGTCACCCCCAACTGTCCCCACCTGCTGGCCTGTTTGCCCCCAATTGCTCCCCCCCCCCCTTGCCAGCCTGGTGCTGTTCAGTCATTTGGTTGCCTCTTACTAACCCCCCTGCCTGTCTTGTCGCTTCCACGTAGCCTGCTGTTTGGTTGCCTGTCTGGTTGTTTGGGTCGTGATGGTCCCTGGCTTTTTATATATCAGGATAAGGACATTTGTACCTACCTCAAGGCTATGAATATTGGATGATAATGTATATATTAGTTGTATTCTTGTAGCAGATGTCACAATTTATAATTCAACACATGCTAGTTTTTTTTCTCTCCCTGACTTGAATGTTGTCATCTTAGCGGGAAATGTTAAAAGGGTAGCATCAGTTAATGACAAAAACACGTTCCAGATTATCTCGTAAAACACTATATTTTAGTGATACTTGGGTATAAAGAAAAAGTCTCGGACATAGTCTGTTCATTCTATCATTTATAATTAAATAGAAACTTTAGGCTTATATGCTAAAGCAAGAAGGCTAGCACACAGTGGCATGTGAAAAAATTTTTAATGCTTTTCTTAAAGAGGAATTTAGAAACATCTATTTTGCTGTTTTCCCCATTACACAGTCTGCTATTGTCCAGATTGCCGTGGGTCGTCTCACCAAATGAGTTTTGTATCTTTAAATTAATTTTCTGACAGAATCACTTCAACCTGATGGCTTTGGTGTTTGTGTATCTATTAAAGCACACTGCCAAGATACGTCTGTCCACTGCTTTCTACTTCTCCCATTAAACAGCTATCAACAGTGTTACAGAGCTGCTCCCTTGCTCCGTATTAATTGTAGGGGGCTGTAGGATGCAATGTAAAAGGGTGGAGTTACCTGTAACTGGTTTATATATCATAGAAAGTAAACATAAATCCCGTCATCAGTTGGGTCTAACTTACTAGTGTTACAGGAATAGAAAAGATATAGGAGGAAGTCAGTTTCAGTTTCAAAATTCTGTTCTTTGGTTAACCTTTCCCTTACGTCATTCAACAACCTCCGCCAGTTAAATTCAGCAATTCTGAACAAGTACATACATATTGGAGAAGTCTCGGGTAAGAAGTTCTCATTAAAGTTGTATATAGCACCCTGCTGAGCTTTACAATTGGTTCTGAAATGAGAATCTGTTAGATTAGAGCAAACATTATTCTAGCTGGTGTGATAAGTAATGTGGAGATGATTAATGATTTGTCTGTGAAAGCCAGTGAGCATTAAGTCTGCTTTTGTGTCCTTTTTGAAAAGGTGGAGGTGAGAGAGGTGGCAAGGAGAAAGGACAGACCATGCTTTTCATAGCTATATGCTTCTTTATCTGAATAGTGGTTCTCTAGCTCTTTCTTCTTTTATAAAACCAAGGCAGCTTTAAATTTCAGTTACACCCCCAAAGACTAGGATATTTCACTCACTGGAAAAAGTGGGTGGAACCTGGAATGAGGAGGGGTTAGGAAAACCCACTTTGTGTAACTTCAGAAGTTCTTACTTCTATCTTCTATTGGTGATATAGCTTTCTTTTTCCCTTTTCTCTGAGTAAGTTGTGGTACCACGATCTTTCCTCTTGAGGCAGTCTAAAGGCGAATGGGTGAAAAATTGGTGTTAGAGTAATGCTGTTTCCCTTAACCCTACTGCATGCATCATATCAGGTAAAATTGAGTTGGGCTACTGTTATAAATTTAGATTTCCTGGTTCAGAAAGGCTGCCCAAGATTGTCCCTGCTTCCTCATTCAGCTGCAAGTGCCTGTTTTCTGAGCCCTTTAAGTGTGAGGCAGAGAGAGAGATACATGCATCATTTTGAAGCAATGTGTGCCCTGGTAGAAAAAGACTGGTATAGACATGCACATCAGTACTTAAACATAGATCTATATATATATCATAGCAAACTTATAATGGTATCAACACCATTGTAATCCTGTGACTTGAAAATCAAGTACCTGGTATCAGGACCAAAGCTAGGTGGTGATTGTTTGAATGTAGTATCCTGTAAACCTTTGCTATTAAAAGTATGATCTCCAGGCTAGTAGCATTCTCATCACCTGGAAGCTTGTTAGAAATGCATAATTTCAGGCCCTGCCCCTGACCTACCAAATATTTAATCAGGATATGCAAGACCCCTAAATTATGTGAATGCACATTAAAGTTTGAGGAGCTCTGCTGTTTTTAAAATAGCTGCTTTTTAAAAATCAGCAACTACTATGTTTTCCTTTTGGTCACAGTTGGCAGGAAAGTTTTTAAAAGGAATAGAAAAGAATAGAAAATGCCTTTTATTTCACCAAATAAGTATGATCACAACTTGAGTGTCCTGCAATGCCATATTGTTTGGGCTGTTTCTGAATCTTCCTGGAGATGCTGTTTATAAATACATTTATTTCTATCTGATTTCTGCAACAGAAATAAATCAGCTCTCAGTTTTACAACTCTTTTAATAAGTTACCATTTGTTAAGAGTTTATTCTGTTTAAGGCACTATATTAAGTTTCTAATATTCTCTCATTTAATCCTTACAATATCCCCTCCCTCCTGTTTCCCATCAAAGGTGAGGAGATAGGCCCAGAGAATTCTAATGTGACTTGGTCAGCTCATATATCTCCTTTAATATTGAGGCTGAAATTCAAACCTAGATTTGTCTGAGCCCAAAGCCAGTGTCCTTTTCTGTCCCTCTTCCATTTGGTCAGAATTTACCTAAAAGCAGGTAGGTGAAATGTGTAATTTTTACTCCTGTAGAATATTTGACTTGAGGATTATTCTTTTGATCTTATAGTGCACAATACAGTCTGATGGAAAAAGTAGCCTTAGTCTAGAATAGGAAATCAGAATTGTAGTATTCTACCACTAACTAACTCAATGTCTCTTTAGTTTCCAATTTTTCTCCCTTATAAACTTGGGGAGCAGGTAAATGGGGGGTTACTTTAAAGACAAAGAATTTGTATATTTGCAAATAACTAAAATCTCGTTTGCTATAAGAATATGCTATCCTTTGAATTTCTCATTTTGTAATTTACTAGGGGAAAGGGTGGTTGGTAATACTTTTCAATAAATATTTAGGACTAGAAGGGGCTTTAAGAGGTGAGTTAGCCAAATGCTCTGAGCAGAGGAAGATGTAATCATCTGATTGTTTTTATTTAGAAACCTATCTTGAGAAGGAGCTGTCCATGTTATGTGTGAGATGTATTTTAGGTAGACATTTCCCTTTCTGTTCAGCATTGGTTGGTCTGACTGAGGTATTATTGCTAACAATTTTTAAGATACTTTAATAACAATGAGGAATATTTTATATGTTAAAAGAAGACTTGGAATTCTAAGGAAGAATTTAGAATGGCTGCCTCTAAGATGCCTGTGAAACAACTTTTTGACATAGGCAAGAAGGAAACATTTCATTTTGGCAAGAGGAAATATCCAGTGCATGAATAGTTTCATATATACACAGAAAAAGTTTTTAAAAGATTTCAAATAATTTAAATAGCATTTCTACTTGCTTACTCAATTTGGTCTCTAATATGTTCTATTAGTGTTTGAACTCTATTATTAGAGAAAAAATCAGGTTAATAATGCTGGCTGATTGTAGAAATCACTGTATTTAGTATTCCTTTCTTCAAAGATCTATTATTAACTGAGCAATTCTATTACTAGGTATATACACCCCAAAGAATTGAAAACAGGTACTCAAACAAATTCATGTTCATAGCAGCACTATTCACAATAACCCAGAGGTGGAAATTGTCCACATGTCTTATCATTGGATAAATCAATTGTGGTATCTCTATAAGCAGAATATTATTCAGCCATAGAAAGAAGTGAAGTATGGATGCAAACTACAATTTGTATGAACCTCAAAAACATTTATGTGAAGTGAAAGAATCTAGAAACACGAGTTAATTTATATGAAATATACAGAATAAGTAAATCCATAAAGACGGGACTCAGATTAAACTGGTGATTATCAGGAGCAGCAGGGATAAGGAATTTTGGGGGGGAGAGTGGGGAGCGGCAATCACTGCTTACAGGACAGAGTTTCCTTTTAGGATGATGAAAATAGTTTGGTACTTAATAAAGGTGGTGGTTATACAACATTATAAATGTACTAAATGCCACTGAACTCACTTCACTTTAAAATGCTTAATTGTATGTTATGTGAATTTCACTTCAATAAAAACTACAAATTACTCATTATTTCTCATTTGGTTGAATCTTTTAATATATGTGGTATTTGGTCACATAATCATCAGAGATGATGCTCTTCTCATATATCAATGGCAAGTTTAATATCTATATATCTATATCTATCTATCTATCTATCTATCTATCATCTATCTATCTAAAAGGCTAAGGTCCTTCTCTCCGACCGGTCGTTATGATGTGCACTGACCACCAGGGGACAGACGTTCAATTCAGAAGCTGCCCACTTGTGGTCAGTGTGCTCCCACAGGGGGAATGCCACTCAGCCAGAAGCCAGGCCCTTTCCTGCCTCCACAGCAGCGCTAAGAAGCAGCTAGCAGGCAAGCGATAAAAAGTGAGGAGTCCCAGACTGCGTGAGGGCCAAGGCCCCACTGAGGGGGACACCTCCACCCCCTGTGCACAAATTTTGTGCACTGGGCCTCTAGAGTGCACTCTCCCTATTGGGGACTGAGTCTGCAATCTGGGCATGTGCCCTTGACTGGAATCGAACCTGGGATGCTTCAGTCCCCAGGCTTCAGGTGAATTTAACATATTTTAATTTTGGGCTCACATTACATACTTTTGCTTTGGAAATAAGTTCCACTTTCAAACTCAGGGATGTTAATGAAGTTGCTGTAAACATAGCAGCTTTAAAAAAAGTTTTTACCTCTAGGAATTCACAAGTCACATATTTTCAGGAGTAGACATTATTAAGGAGAGGCAATACTTCTCCAGTTTCAAGTCCTAGAACAACTTCCTTTACGTCCTATTTTAGCACTATAATCAGGGGCTTTGTTTACACACATTGTTACCCACAGGTAAGAATATAAGACTTAGCCTTTTAGTTCTGCATCACATTATGGACTTTGTAAGCATTTATTATTTATATTATTTTAGGATTTCTTTAAATGAGCTTAAAAGGCTTTTAAAATATGACACTGGACTCCCCCCACCCCCACCCCCCGTGTGGTAGGTATTATGGCTCTTTGTATTTTAACAAAATAACCTAGTACATGGAGAGAGAGAGAGAGAGAGAGAGAGAGAGAGAGAGAGAGAAGTATAAACCTAAAAATATCTCTCTTTGGTATGCAAATTTAGTTTTAATTCTTCCATAGATATTAGCTTGTAATTTTTCTTTTATAAATGAAATCCCTGTTCATATTTTTAAATGGATTATTTCCCAAATAAGGACCAAATTTACTGACCTTTTTTCTTTTGGAACTAAATAAATTCCTATTTCATTTTATCAATATTTTCCACAGCCCCAGAAGAGAAACTTTCATAAGCCTACAGGGTTCTAAGGCCTTGGAGTCTATAGTGATGGATATTGAACGATGAGCACAAGCACCATGGTGGTGTTACGTGGATGCGAACATCTGTTAGCCCCTCAAAATAAAGGATAGTTAATAGAGTAGATTATAGTAATTTTCTTCTATATTCCTCTACCTTCCGCTTTTAAAATTTTTCTTGTAAATATAAATCCAACAAGCCTTTCAAATGCTTCATTGTTTATAAGTAATTGGTTCTCATTTACTCCTCAAAAACCCATGCTGAATTTTCATGGAATCTTTAAGGTCCTTCTCAAAACAAACAAAAAAACACACACAAAAAACAACAACAAACAAACAAACAAACAAACAAACAAACAAGGAGCTTTGGATAGGATACAGAGCTTTTCCCTCCCAAGTTAAACTTTTTTATTTTTGTTAAGTATATTTTAGGCAGCAGCTTGCCCTTATAAAGGTACCTGTTGTTAATAGAGCATTTTAAATAGAATATATTGTTTAGTTGCCTTGCAATTAATTTCATAAAATATTAATGAATGTACTAAGTCTTGAAAAACCCAGTGGTGTATATGTCTAGTTTTTAGTAGCTCGAGTAACAGGGAATCAAAGCAAAAGTTTGAAGAAAAACTTTTTCATGGCTAGCTGGCTGCCTGGGTAGGTATAAAATATTAATATTTTTACAAAAGGCTTTTGCTCTCAGCAGAGGCTTTGAAAACAATCTGGATATCTTAGGGAGTTATGGTAAGGTGAGTGGAAGACTGACTCAGCAAAACATCTCAGGGAGCCTTAAGCCACAGTCTGAGGCAGGAGGAACCACTGATCATCTGAAAGGCCCCTACTGTGGAGCCTTGCTTTTGTTTTCTCTATAATTCTTTCAGGCCTCTTGTTGCAAAGACTGAGAAGACATTGCTTTTCAGCCTTAAAGGTTATTAACCTACATTCCCCAGGGCATTGTTTGTTCTTCCCAAGTTGTCACTCAATGTAGATCACATTTTGCTGCCAGAATGTTTGGAAATTATCTCCAGGTCCTTATTTCATAGAGCTATGCAATCATCTCTGTAACCAATATCCCAGAAATACTATCTAACCTAAGAACAAGGCTTTATCTTCCTTTTTCTTTCTGTTTTGTAGTTTGTGCCTCCTACCAAGCACATGTTTACAAGATAAACAAAATGTGAATTACAAAACAAAGATCTCTAGCTTTAGTTACAAATTTTGGTAGGGTTTGTAGGACTTAAATGTCTGTGTGGTATATTAAGGTTTTAGGTAAACATTGAGCCAAATTTTTTGTATTGTATTACAACCTTTTAAAAAATCACTCTTTATATTTTAAAAGTCATCTCTGGATAGCTGTAATATACTATAATTTGAATGTACAATGGCCTGTATTTTAGGCTTGTATTTATTATCAAGTCAAAATGTCTTTTTTTCAAATTAACTCCCTCCCATTGCAACTAAAGCTTGTCTGACTGAAGACACTGTGATCTTATATAATAAAAGTGTAATATGCTAAATATCCTACCAATTGGTCGACTCTTCAGTCAACCACTCAACCAGTCGCTATGACACACACTGACCACCAGGGGGCAGATACTCAGACCTGTAGGTTATCTTGCTGTTGGGGACGTGCCAATCAGGACTGAATGAGACCTCCTATGGTCCCTCCCTGGCTGACCAGCCAACCTCCTGTGGTTCCTTTCTAGCCAACCGGCTCCAATTGGCCCCAATCGCCAGCCAGGTCGAGGTACCCCAACCCTGCACTAATTTGTGCACTGGGCCTCTAGTAATAAATAATCCATTTACTAACTAACCTCTCCTTAACAATATGGCAACAAAATAAGGTTGAAGTTATGTGCCAGTGAATACATTCCAAGTTGCAGCTATTTACCTAATTGTGGGATCTTGGCCTGGCATCAGGTTTATCATGGATAGATTTCATATATTTCAGATAGCATTGCATTATATAGTGTAACTAGGTGACTTGGCTGTTTCCTTTTTGAAGAAAGCATGGAGCACAATAGCTCAGTCTAAATCAAGCTGTATTTTCTGCTTGTAAGGAATTACAATTACCTCTGCTTAGATGTATTTTCAATGAGATTGCCCTTGACTTTCATCACAGACATACTTGTTTCTCTTGACCATTTTGATTGAGCCTTACTTAATAGTCCATGGAGTAACTGCAAAGTCAGTAGGACTGAAATCTTTAGTTTGGGGTCTTGCTAGCTAATTCAGATTTATCTTACCTTGAGAAAATTAGGGTTCCTTATAGCAGAAGCTATTAGGGATCTGTGAGGCTTTTTCACTCATCCTCTTTAAAACAGTACACTTTTTAAAATGTTTATTTTTTAATGTTTCCAGCAAAGTATATCCACAAACTATTGCAAGTGTGTGACCCTCTTCTGACTGCTGGTCTAAACTAAGGTTGCCCAGGCTGACAATCATCCTGTAAACCGATAGTACACATATTCAGCCTCTGGATCTCAGGAAAGATAGCAATTCTGATGTTATTTCTTGCTTTTACATCTACTTTATTAGTTTCATTGTTACTGAATATCAGTAAACAAAATCGCTTTATTTTTTAAAATATGTTTTTACTGATTTCTGGAGAGGGGGAGAGAGAAAGAGGGGAAGAGAAAGAGACTTCTGGTTCAGGCACATGCCCTGGTTGCTGGCTACATCCCTCGTGTGGGGCATGCAGGAGGCAGCTGATCAATATTTCTAATCAATGTTTCTCCCTCTCCTTTTTCCACCTCCCTCCTCCCTTCTCCATCCCCCTCCCCATCTCCCTCTCCCCATCCACCTCTCCTCCGCCTCCTTTCCCCTTCCCTTCCCCTTTTCCTCCCCCTCCCTCTCTCCCTCTCTGAAACCAATAAAATATATTAAACATAAAAAAGTAAAGAGGCAGTAGAAAAATAATTGTCAAATTAATTCAAACACCAGAAAAAGATGCTTCAAAAATAAAAGTGCAGTGTTATTTTAATGAAAATAAAAACCAAGGCAGGCTGTCATCATCAAATCTATCATCAAAGAGATGAGACTCCTGATTCAGGCACATGCCCTGGTTGCTGGCTACATCCTTAGTGTGGGGCATGCAGGAGGCAGCTGATCAATGATTCTTTCTCATCAATGTTTCTCTCCCCCCCTCCCTTCCCTCTCCTTCCCCTCCCCTTATTCTCCCCCTCCCCATTCTCCCCCTCTTCCTCTCACTCTCCCCCTCTTCCTCTCCCTCTTCCTCTCTGAAACCAATAAAAATATATTAAAAGTAAAAAAGTAAAGAGGCAGTAGGAAAAGAATTGTCAAAATAAATCACACATCAGAAAAAGATCCTTCAAAAATAAAAGTGAGATGTTATTTTAATGAAAACAAAAACCAAGGCAGTCTGTCATCATCAAATGTACCACTAAAACAAACAAACAAACAAACAAACAACCTTTCAGCAAAAGGGGGGGAAATGCCAGTCAAAAATGCTGGGTAAAGGAAATGATCAACAAGGGATGAAATGGCCAGAACCGGTTTGGCTCAGTGGTAGAGCGTCGGCCTGCGGACTGAAAGGTCCCAGGTTCTATTCCAGTCAAGGGCGCATACCCTGGTTGCGGGCACATCCCCGGTGGGGGTGTGCAGGAGGCAGCTGATCGATGATTCTCTCTCATTGATGTTTCTAGCTCTCTATTCCTCTCCCTTCCTCTCTGTAAAAAATCAATAAAATATTTTTTTTTTAAAAAGGGATGAAATGAAGTTATTTTTACTTAATTTAAATGAATATTTACTCTGAAAACAGCAATTCCATTGTGTTCTGGGTTTAGAACATGTTGAATCAAAAAGGATAGCAACAATAACATAAAGAAGAGCAATAATTGGAGTAAAACTCTGCTGAGGTTCTTGTGGAATCTGAAATAAGGTAAAAATAACCATTTGAATAACAATGTGAAAGCTTAAGGAAATAACCAAAGGAGAAAGCTGTCTTCCTCAAGGTTATATAACCAGGATAGAGCCCAGCTCATTCTATAAGCAAGTTGCTGCTTTTTTCGCTACATAATATTTTTGTGTTGTTTTTTTTTCCATCCTTGGGCTACTCCCTGTTAGTTTCTTCCTTGTTTGTTTTTTCCATTAAAACAACACATAGTTATTCTGTAATCATATACTTGGACATCACTACAACTTTCATTCACTACTTAGTACTTAATACAGTTACATGTTCACCTTCCATAACTACCCTTTTCTACTTCTGTGTTTTATGCACCAAACCTGCACTTCTTTCTAGTGACTCCACTATGCTCAGCCCTATTTTTTTTTTCTTGTCTTGCCCTTCTGTAAAACTCCCCTTAGCATGTTCAATCCTGTCCTCAAATTCAAACTATCTCAGTTTTGAATTTTTCCTTGTTGAATGGAGAAAAGCACTGAGACTTTGGAGTTCAATAGACCTGTATCCTGGTTGCCTCTTTCTAGCTCTGAGACTGAGCAAATTTCTGAACTTCCATGAGCCTCAGTTTCTCCAGCTGTAAGTAAAGTTAGTTATACTACTTCAGAAGTTTGTTGGTTGAGATAACACTTAATTGCCCAATAGAATTTTTACCTCAGCAATTTAACACATTTTAATGTATCTTCCTTGTTATACATGAATATTTTACATAATTGAAATCCTATTTGGTTTTGTATCCTGCATTTTTAAAAATACATTTTATTGATTTTTTTACAGAGAGAAAGAGAGAGAGATAGAGAGTTAGAAACATCGATGAGAATCATCAATCAGCTGCCTCCTGCACACCCCCCACTGGGGATGTACTCGCAACCAATGTACATGCCCTTGTCCGAAATTGAACCTGGGACCTTTCAGTCCACAGGCCGATGCTCTATCCACTGAGCCAAACCGCTTTTGGCAAGTATCCTGCATTTTTTTTGACATAATATATCATGAGCATTTATCCATGTAATTATGATAATGCTAATAGCTATTATAGATCATTTGGTAATATAATATTATATATATATATATATATATATATATATATATATATATATATATATATATATATAGCTCATATGCTAATTGTCTGACCGTCTGACCGATCACTATGATGCTCACTGACCACCAAGGGGCAGACACTCAATGCAGGAGCTGCCAAGCTGCAGTGACTTGGCAGTGGTGGTTCTCAGGTGACACACTCCAGAACCAGAGAGCAGGGAGCCCAATTCCTCACAGGGCCATGCAATTCCACCTTCAGTGTGGGTTATGTTGTTGCTGGGGCACAGTCAGTCCTGAATTTGGTTTACTGCAGATTTGCATTTGCATTTCACAACTTTGCAGAGCGACCTCTCGGACTCCGGGAGCCTCTTGGGAGATGTTGGAGAGCTGGTTTTGGCCTGATCTCTGCAGGCCATGCCAAGGGACCCTCACCTGCTGGAGGGATCCCATTCACTCCACAGATGCTAGGGCAGGACCACAGGAGGTTGGCTCTAGGGCATGTCGGTCCATCTCACCTATTACCACTCAGCCAGCCACCTTCTAATTACTTTCTTTTCAATGTGCACAAATCCTTGCACTGGATCACTAGTACAATTATAATAATTCTTGCTTTATGATTATACTTCAGTCATTTTTTTTTTCATTATAGACTGTTTGAAGTTTCACTAATAGAAATAACTGTGGAGAACATACTTGTGAAGTCTGAGATGGCTATATTATATCTTAAGTAACATTTTGGCCCTGTTCAGTGGTCATGGAGGAATGGTAGGAAGGGCCATAGTGATAGAGCAAGTTATAGAGAAGCATGAACCTCATTGCCCAAGAGGTAACACAACTCTGAGCACCTACTTCCTTTAAAATGTACTAAGAAACTACTGGGAAAGGCAGATGCTTGCTTGTTTTCAAAAGGTGTCTGATGAATATCTGCATCTCTTATTTTTTGTTCTTTTCACTCAATATTTATTTATTTTTAAAAAAATTATATTTATTGTTGAAAGTATTACAGATGTACCTCTTTTCCCTGATTGGCTCCTTCTGGCTAGGCCCCCCCCCCCCCAAGCCTTTAGCACACTATTGTCTGTGTCCTTGGGTTATGCATATACTATCTAATAAAATCATAATATGCAAATTGACCATATCTCTGCTACACCCACAAGCCATGCCCACCAGCCAATCAGAAATGAGTATGCAAATTAACCCAATCAAGATGGCTGTGGCCACAGAACGAGCAGGAGGCTTGAGTTGCCCCTGGCAGTAGAGGAAGCCAAGCCTGCCCTGGCAGGCCCAGGCCTCTGCTCAAGGCTACAAAGTTTCAATTATACCCTGTTTCCCCCAAAATAAGACAGTGTCTTATATTAATTTTTGCTCCCAAAGATGCGCTAGGTCTTATTTTCAGGGGATGTATTATGTTTTCATGGAGTAGGTCTTATTTTCGGAGAAACACGGGTAGAAGATAAATAAATCCCAACAAAAAGGATGGCAGTCACAGAGCTAGAGAGAGCAGGAGACTTGGGTGGCCCCTGGTAATGGAGGAACCCAAGCTTTCCGCTTACTCTGGCGGGCCCAGGCCTCTGCTCAAGGCTACAAAGTTTTAATTATAGAAGGTAAATAAATCCCAGATACCAGGGCCTCTGCTTGGGTCGCCGAGGGGAATTGCCAGCCTGCAAACCACCACAGGTCTCTTGCTCAGGCCACACCACGTCCCAAGGGAACCCACCCAATCTGGGACACCCTTCAGGGCAAACCAGCTGGCCCCCACCCTTGCACCACGCCTCTATCCTATGTAATAAAATGATAATATGCAAATTGACCATCACTGTAACACAAGATGGCTGCCCCCATGTGGACACAAGATGGTCACCCCAAGATAGCCAGCAGGGGAGGGCAGTTGGGAGGGACCAGGCCTGCAAAGGAGGACAGTTGGGGACAATCAGTCCTGCAGGGAGGAAAGTTAGGGGTGACCAGGCTGGCAGAGGAGGGAAGTTGGGGGTGACTGGGCTTGCAGGGCAGGGCAGTTGGGGGGACCCAAGCCTGCAGGGGAGATCAGTTGGGGAGACCAGATCTGCAGGGGAGGGCAGTTAGGGGTGATCAGGACTGCAAGGGAGGGCAATTAAGGGCAAACAGGCTGGCAGGAGAGCAGTTAGGCATCAATCAGGCTGGCAGGGAATGGTTAGGGGGTGATCAGGCTGGCAAGCAGAAGCGGTTAGGGGCAATCAGGAAGGCATTCAGGTGAGCAGTGGGGAGCCAGCAGTCCTGGATTGTGAGAGGGCCTAAATGGGCCCCAGTCAGACATCCCTCAAGGGGTCCCGATTGGAGAGGATGCAGTCTGGGCTGAGGGATACACATCCCCATGCACAAATTTCGTGCACCGGGTCTTTAGTAGACAGAATGCTAGTCTTTATTGTTGTTGTGTGTGTTTTTTGTTTTTGCTTTTTAAGATTGAAATTTTGCCTTTCTCTGTGTAAATCAGGTTGAAATGATGGAGTGGATGTCATTGCACCAGTTGCTTGTTTGATCTAGTTAATGGAACTTTACTTAACTGCAATAAGCCTCTTCTGACCTCATTGTGAGACCAAGTTTGGCCTTTGTAGGGGGGCTCACAGGAATGGTATGCAAGTTTGCTTTAACCAGGCAATTAGATCAGCATGCCTCTGACAGGCAGTAGTATAAAGCAGTAATTCAGCTCACTCTGGAAGTATTTACCCTTCCATTTTCTTACATTTCTCTATTTATACTTTGTTTTAAATACCAATCAGAGTTAGTTTTCTATAGTAATATACTGTACTCATTATGCAATTAGCAAATGTGCCTTGAGTTGAAAGTCCTTTCCTTTTGTATTTTACTGATAGTCAAGAAACAGTAGATTTTCATGTTCTCTCCCTAGAAACCTTTTTTGGATGGCTCAGTCAGTCAATCACAGGACATCTCTGTGACAGCTCTCATGACATTAATCTAATGGCACTTAGCAAAACAATTAAAATTAATAGCTTTTAGATATTTAAGCAAACTGAGTTAAAACTTTTTCTAGATACTATTTCAAAATAAATTTTATTTTGCAAATGACTTAAAACTCTAGGATTAAAAATATATATAACTTCCAATGAAAGAATATTATGCATTGATTTTTTAAAATATTGTGCTTTGTATTAAAGCATTAATACAGAGTTGGCCTTTTCACTGAATAATGGTTTCCTCAGCTTGTTAAAATAGATTTAAAGGTTTTCTATGAACTCAGATGTGCAAAACTACATTTTAAAAATGTTTTATTTAGTGAACATTTAGTCCCTCCCTTTTCTCTTTGTATGAAGCTTTTATTTTCTCCACTCCCACCCCAGTCCATATGTGAAGATGTAGATGTTTAAAATACAAGAAAATAATCCATCAAAAGAAAGGGGAAGTCCATTGAGATTGGTGGTATAGACCCTTACTAAATCTGCTTTGATGAAAGGCCACCCAATACATTTTAATGTGTTGGCCCTTCTTTAGTAGAAGAAAAAGGAATAGTATTTTGTATTCCACCTCCAAGTATAAGCAACATCTAAAAGGGAAAAAAACTGGATATCTCTCCCTTTCTCCCTCTCTCCTTTCCTCTTTCTCCCTCTTTCCTTCCCTCTTTCTCCTTCCATCTCCCCCTTCCTTCCCTTTCATGCTCCTTAAAAATCAATTGGAAAAAATACCTTGTGTGAGGATTAACAACAAAAAGCTGTGACCAGGTTTGACTGCCATTTTTAAGCTCTTGGAGCCCCTTTAAGCAAAGGTGTGAGGGGTGGGGATGTATTTGGGGATCTTTCTCGCTACTCTCACCTCTTCCAAGGAACCCTCCTGAGTGCCTTGGTCTGCTTGCAATGTTTGGACCATAATTTGATAAACATCCATTTGGGAGTTATTGGCCCATATGAAACATTGGCTATATCTGTGCCTGAAGCCACTGCCTTCTCCGAATTTCTCCTATTGTATGTGTTTTTTTTTTTTTTAAATTATATTTTTATTGAATTTAGAGAGAGAGAGGGGGGAGAGGGGAGAGAGAGAGAGAGAGAGAGAGAGAGAGAGAGAGAGAGAGAGAGAGATTAGAAACATCATTGATGAGAGAGAACCATTGATCAGCTGCCTCCTGTATGCTTCACACTGGGGATTGAGCTCACAACCTGGGCATGTGCCCTGACCGGGAATTGAACCATGACCTCCTGGTTCGTAAGTGGATACTCAAACACTGAGTGACGCTGCCTCGGCTCTTTGGGTTTTGAACAGTGTTCCATGTGAACACAGACCTTGGAGGGGTCGGTTTCAGGACCAGTTGACCTTGGAGGTCAGACCTGGAAGCTGGAGAGTGGGGTGAGAGGTTGCAGTCAGGAGAGAGGCCCCTGAAACTATGCAAAAGGAGGAGGGAAAAAAAAAAAAGAAATAAATAAAAGGGAAAACTGCAAAGCCAATGGAGGGAGCACATCTGATGTCTGTGGAATTGTCTTGTAAGAAAAGATGCTGTCTTTTGAAAGATTTTTGACTTAAGTAATTATAAATAAATAAGATAATTTTTCCAATGTGATTTCAAAATTGATACTAGTAAAACCAGAAGAAAAAGTAAAAAAAGATTCTGTGTCAGAAGCTGATTGTAATGGTTCTTCTTTCCAAACATGGATGTCAAGTATATGAAAAATTATAAGTTCTAAAGAATTATAAGTTCTCAGAACCACTGTAGTAAACATTTTAAAAAGTTATACTAGATTTTTTTTAAAAAGGAGAATTGAATAACCTACAAGCATTGTCATTTCTTTTGGCATTTATGTTATAGTTAAAACATTCACTTTGATAGATATAACTGTTTTACTTTCTAAAAAGAATTCAGTATGGGATGGAGGGAGTCAGTGGTGAAAAAAGGAGGACAACTGTAATACTTTAAACAATAAAGATAAATTTTATAAAAGAATTATGTAGTAATGAACTGTGTTGAACTTGAGTTTAATTTTCAAACTATATCATAGTGTTAAGACTAAATTAATAAGGCAGGTTACAGTTATTAATCTTTGACTCCTCAGGAAAGGTAACTACAATAGTAGGACTTCATATTTATTGCTAGATTGACAAAATCAAAGCTTGTAAGTTAAGCATGGTAGTGACTGATAGAAGGTTACCTCTATCAGTGTTACCACACCAGTTTTTCACATTGAGGAATTTCACTTCTGGCTAATGTTTGAATGCTTTAAGGAAATAAATTCTCAATATTATTATTTCTTTCAATCCATATTTGCTTCCTTATGTTCTGTTTACTTTTATCCTTTATTAGTCGTATGACTTAATACAAGTTACTTAAATCTGTTTCCTTATCTCTACTTCCTCAAAAGCCCCTTCTTCCACAAAACAAGGTAAAGCAACTGGCCACAGTATCTGACCCTCAGTAATCAATTAATTGCTCAGCTTATAGGTGGTGGTTGTTTGAATAGTTAATCCTCCTCACATAGACTTTACTTCCTCTGATGTTATTACTTTGTGCAACTCTTAAGCTAAATCAAACAAGAATATATATTTAAGAATCTTTTTAATAGACTTTATTTTTTAGAGCAGTACTGTGTAGCACAATTGAGAGGAAGTTACAGAGATCACCCCTCCCCCCCCCACAGACTGCACATTCACTGCCTGTTCCATTATCAACATCCCTCACCAGAATGGTACATTCGTTATAATTGATGGGCCTACATATATGTCATTATCACTCCAAGTCTTTAGGATTCATTTTTGGTATTATATATTATGTAGGTTTAGAAAAACGTATATGATACATAGCTACTGTTAATAGTATCATACAAAGTAGTTTCATGGCCCTAAAAAGACCTGTTCTCCACCTATTCATCCTCCTGTCCCTGGCAACCATGGATCTTTTTACTGTGTCCATAGTTTTGCCTTTTTCGTAATGTTACATAGTAGGAGTCATGCATATGTAGCCTTTTCAGTTTGACTTTTTTCACTTACTGATATGTATTTAAGGTTTCTCTGTGTCTTTTCATGCATTGAAAAACTTTTCTTTTTAGAACTCGATATTTCATTGTTTGGATATACTGCATTTTATTCACTTATCTACTGAAGGACATTTTGGTTGCTTTTACGTTTTGACAATTTTGAATAAAGCCTCTATTAAGTTTATACATTAAAGTTTTTTTTAATTATAGTGCAAATTTAATTTGCATAGTGCTTGTTTTAATTTGCATTTCCCTGGTGCATTTGATAGGAAACATCTTCTCTCATGCTTATTTGCCATCTGTACATCTTCTTTAACTGAGATGTCTGTTAAAAAGCAGTTGGATTGCTTTTTGTTCTTACTGTTAATTTCTTGAAGAGTTCTTTGTGTATTTTGGATAACTTTATCAGATAGGTTGTTTGCAAATATTTTTCCCAGTCTGCTTGTATTCTCGTTTTTTAAATTTTAACAATACCCAATTTATTCACCTTTTTTTCATGAGTCTTGCCTTTTTTTTTTTTTTTTTTTTTACAATATATTTTTATTTCAGAGAGGAAGGGAGAGGGAGAGAATGAGAGATAGAAACATCAATGATAAGAATAATCTATTTGCTGCCTCCTTCAAAAGCCCCTACTGGGGATCAAGTCTGTAACCTGGGCATGTGCCCTGACTGGGAATCCTGGTCCATAGATACTCAACCACTGAACCACACCAACAGGGCATGAGTTGTGCTTTCATTGGTGCATTAGGAAAAAAATCAACCTAAGGTTTGAGAACCTTGAAAAAGAAAGGAGAGACAAAAGAGTTTTTTGTTTGTTTTTCAGCATGTATAATGGGAATAGATTTTAGTGTATTTATATGCTAATGGTAAGAACCAGCAGGTAGGGGAAGTTGAAGGGGAGCTAATTGGCTTGAAGTGGCTCTAATGTGTCCCATTATATAAATCTTTCCAACAGAATGTGGTGGTTTAGATGAGGAGCAGATTTTGGGACTGATCCAGGGTTGGGGGTTTGTTTATTTGCAGGGCCTGTGGAGCCTAGACAAGGTTGCAAGGGAGTTGGGGATTGGTGACAATAGTCCAAATAATGGGTAATAGAAATTTACTGCTTGGGTGAGGATTTAAGACTGGAAAGAAGGTAATGATCACTTAAGAGGAACTGGGGAAGAAAAGCAGGAATTGTAGGAATACTTCTTGACTCTCATTTTTATCCCACATGTTACAGAAGCTGCATTATTCCGGTAAAGTTGCATTCTAGCTCAGGATGTTTTTTACAGCCCACATGTCTCCTTGTGATAGATGGCCACCTTATAATGAAATACTTTGTACTCAATCAACTTACAAATAATGAGTGCTTCATTTTATAGCATATAACAAAACAAACCCAAATTTCGGAAAGACCTAGAAAGAAACAAAGGACAGGAGCAAGGGTGATTCTTAGACAGAAAGGAGGAACCCAAAAGAGAATCTCTGTAACTCCTTCATTTCTAAAGAAGGTACAATCCTAAGGAGAATTTGATATCTAATAAGGCAGTAATTTTAACAGATAGTTTTGGAACAATTGCACATCCATACGCAAAACAAAAGAAAGAAAACTCGATCTAAGCTTCATAAATTATACAAAAATTAATTGAGTAGATCATAGATGTAAATGAAAACCTGTATACCATAAATCTGTATATCTTTAAGAAGAAACAGAAAAAAAAAAATCTCTGTGACCTGGGATTAGACAAAAAGTACTTTAACCAAAAGCACAATGCACAAAAGAAAAAATTTGATAAATTGGAGTTTTTCAAAAATAAAAAATGGCCCTCGCCGGTTTGGCTCAATGGATAGAGCGTTGGCTGTGCACTGAAAGGTCCCAGGTTCGATTTCGGTCAAGGGCACATGCCCAGGTTGTGGGCTTGACCCCCAGTAGGGAGCGTACAGAAAGCAGCCAATCAATGATTCTTTATCATTAATGTTTCTATCTCTCTCTCCTTGCCTCTCTGAAACCAATAAAAATACACACTTTTTAAAAAACAACAACAAAGTAGCCGGAACCGGTTTGGCTCAGTGGATAGAGCGTCGGCCTGCGGACTGAAGGGTCCCGGGTTCGATTCCAGTCAAGGGCATGTACCTTGGTTGCGGGCACATCCCCAGTGGGTGGTTGTGCAAGAGGCAGCTGATTGATGTTTCTCTTTCATTGATGTTTCTGGCTTTCTATCCCTCTCTCTTCCTCTCTGTAAAAACTCAATAAAATATATTTAAAAAATAAAAAATAAAAAAACAACAACAAAGTAAAAATGTCTGCTCTGCAAGAGACAATCTCCTGTTAAGAGATTGAAAAAACAAGCTGCACAGTGGGAAGAATATCTATGTATATAAAAGACTAAGCAACTGTCCAACTGGTAGCTATGACACACAATGACCACTAGGGGACAGATACTCAATGCAGGAGCTGCTGAGCTGTGGTGACTTGGCAGCTGCTCTGGTGACACACCCTGAAACCAGAGAGGAGGGAGCCGGATTCCATGATGCATTACCTGAGAACCACCCTCTCCCAATCCGGAACCCCTCGGGGGATGTTGAAGAGCTAGTTTTGGCCTGACCTTCAGGCTAGGCCGAGGGACCCCACTTGCTGGGGGGACTGCTGTTCACTCTGCAGACAACCTTTGAGCCATGCTGCCACCCCAGGTGCAACTGGCCTGAGAGGGATTGAGGGGGTTTGGTTCCAGGGCATGTCCAGCCTGTCTCACCCATTCCAGCACCGCAGCCACCTTCTAATTAATTTCCTTTCAATGTGCACGAATTCGTTCACCAGTGCACTATTTTGTGAATAATTGTATTGCCAATAAAGGACACATGAATCCAGAATTGATAAAGAAGTCTCTAAACTGAACAGTGATGCGAAAACAAACAATTCAATTAAAAAATGGTCAAAAGACTTGAACAGAAACATCACCAAAAAAGATACATGGATGACAAATAAGCACACACACAAAAAGATGTTTTATGTTGCTAGAGAAGTTCAAATTTAAACCACTAGATACACCAATGTTCTTCACACAAAAACTTGTACACAAATGTTTATAGCAGCTCTATTCATAGTTGTCCCAATGGAGAAGTCAAATGTCCTTTAAACTGTGCTGCATACATGCAAAGGAATACTACTTAGCAACAAAAAGGAGACAAACTATTGATCTATGCAACAGTTTCGATGAATTTCAAAGGCATCATGTTGAATGAAAAAAAAACCAATCTAAAAATTACATATCATATGATTTTATTTATGTGACTTTTTTGACAAAACTGTGGTGATGGAACAGAGGTTGGGGCTGGGGGTGTGTGAAGACTACAAAAGGATAACAGAAGGAGTTTTCTGGGGTTATGAAATAGTTCTATATTCTGATTGTCACAGTGGTTACAGTGATCTGTGTGTGTTCAAATTAATAGAACTGTAGATTTTAACTATATGATTATTTTAAAAAGTATTGAAAATCTTATTGTACACACACAGAAAACAATAGTAGTAATAAACTAAAGGAGTACAGACTGTGGAAGAAAAGTAGATTGTGGTCAGAGTATGTGGTAGTGAGTTTAAGATTTTCTGAAGTGGGTTGTTTGGGGTCCTGAAGGTCAGGCTATTGCCTTGGGAATGGTTAACTGAAGTAGAATGGTGATAAATGTCATTAGAAATGAGGTATGAAGGCCCTCATGACTTCTGTGCTTGGGAGGTTGTTTGCAGGATAAGGAAGAAGATAGCAGTTCCTGTTTATTGAGTTTACTGTATGCTAGGTACTGTTTATTTTTTATTAAGGTATTATATGTGTACATAGCTTACCATTGCGCCCACCCCCCTCCCATTCTTGCCCTCCCACCCCAGAGTTCTGTGTTCGTTGGTTGTACTTATATTCATGCATACCAGTCCTTCGGTTGTTCTCTTATCTCCCCCCAGGTCTCCTTCCCCTCCCCGCTGTCATTTGACAATCTGCTTGTTTTATGGTGACTATCTCAGGATCACATGAATAGAATCCGCTCCTCATTTGGCAGTCTGCTTGTTTTATGGTGACTATCTCAGGACCACACGAATAGAGCCGCTCCTCCTCTGGTTCACACCGCCCCTCCCCCTGGGTCCCACTGCTTCCCCTGGGACACATGGCTCAACCGGGGAACAGGGCCCCCTGGGACACACAGCTCACCTGGGACACCCGGCCCCTTTGGGACACACGGCTCACCTGGGGCACACAGCCCCTCTGGGGAGCTGGGGTCGCGAATTGGAGGCACCGAGCCAGCTCCTTGCTAGCACGGCGGGCAGGCTGGGGTGGGCAGGCTGGGACGGCTGCAGGCGGGCTGAGATGGCTGCAGGTGGGGAGACCGCCCTCAAAGGTGTCTCGCTCATTGCGGAAGCGGAGCAGCTGTGGACGCGGAGGCTAAGTTCTGCGACCGCCCACTCCCTGAGCCTGGGGCGTAGTGAGCTCTGTTCTCGGTGGATTTCCTTTATTTGCGGTGGTGGTGGCGGGTGTGGCAGCGACGGTCGCTCCTGTGGTTCAATTTCCACTGTAGTTTTAAAGTTCACCTGGCAGCAGTGGCGGAAGCTTTGGCCCGGCCACGCGGCGGCTGAGGGAGGACTCGCCAGGGCCAAGAATGGAGGCCGCCGCTCCAGCTCCTCACCAGCACGGCGAGCACGGAGGCTGGGCCGTGCTGGCTGCAGGCTGGGAGAGGCTGCGCCAGCTCCTCACCAGCACGGCAGGTGGGCTGGGACGGCTGCGGGCTGGGATGGTTGCGGGCAGGGAGGCCGCACTCACAGGCTTCTCATGCGGGCAGGAGCCAAAGGCGCGGCGGAGGCCCCGTATCAGTTCCCTGGCTCCCACGGCAGCCGGCAGGGCTGGCCCACTCCCTGGGCCCCGGGGTGGAGCGAGGTTTGGCTTCCCTCATTCTTGGCGGCAGTGGCTCCGGCAGGTCCGGTTTCGCTGTAGTTTTAAACTCCACATGGCAGCAGTGGCTTCCTGCTTTGTGTCTAGTTGTAGCCTTCCTATTTCGCCAGCTTTCTTGTGGGTCTGGTGTGATCCCTTTCGATTTTAGCTGTTGTTTTTTTTCCCAAATTGTTGAGGAGGTGGCAGCTTAGGAGACTGCCTAGGCTGCCATCTTGTTTCGGTCTCCGCTAGGTACTGTTTAATGTGCCTTTCACGTACCTTAAAAAGTCAGATTGGACCCTACATATAACTTCTCTGGTCCTAGAATTAGTTTCAATATAGGAGAATAAGAAATAGTCCAGCCCAGATCGGTTAGGCTCAGTGGATAGATTGTCGGCCTGCAGACTGAAAGGTCCCAGGTTCGATTCTGGTCAAGGGCATGTACTTAGGTTGTGGGCACATCCCCAGTGGGGGGGGGGTGCAAGAGGCAGGTGATCAGTGTTTCTAACTTTCATCCCTCTCTTTTCCTCTCTGTAGAAACTCAATAAAATATATTTTTAAAAAGAAATAGTCCCTTTTTCTTAGAAATTTCACTGTTCATTGTGTTCTAAGAAATGATCGAAGAATATTAGTGGAAATCAGGTTGTGCAGAGACAACATTATTTTTTCAATTAAATCTTTGTTGATGAGAGTATTACAGATACACCCCCCCCCCCCCCCCCGTTTCTCCCCTCTACCCAGTTCCTTCCCTGCCCCAGGCCTGCACCACCCTATTGTCTGTGTGCATAGGTAATGCATATATGTACATAAGTTCTTTAGTTAACCTCTTCTCTCCTACACTCAATTACCACCACCCCACCGCCCTCGAGATTCATCAGTCTCTTTCATGTTTCCATGCCTCTGGTTCTATTTTATTCATCAATTTATTTTGTTCAATAGATCCTTGTTCATTTATTTGATTTTTAAATATTCAATTGTCAATAGATAGCTATTCATTGCCATTTTAGTCATGTTTTTCCTCCTCCTCTTCTTCCTCTTAATCTTCCTCCTCCTCTTCTTCCTTCTCCCCCCCCCCCTCCTTTTAACTGTCCTCCCCTGCCAGCCTGGTTGTCCCCCAACTGTCCTCCCCTGCCAGCCTGGTCACCCTCAACTGCCCTCCCCTGCTGGCCATCTTGTGGCAGCCATTTTGTGTCCACATTGGGTAGCCATCTTTGAACACAAGGGGGTGGCCATCTTGTGTGTTGGAGTTTGCTTATTACCTCTTTATTATGTAGGATACAAAGAGGCATCTAGGTTCCTTTAGCACATGCAGGAGGAGCCAGCACCCTTTTTGGGTGGTGAGTCCTTTCTTTTTTTTCATTCATTCTCTACACAGCCAGGAAAATGAGCACCATTTGCAATTTGTGTAAGTCTCTCAGGATTTGTAGCTCACAATCAAATGAACCATAAAAGCCTCTAAGACACACTATGCCCAAGAATTTTTGAGCTTTATATGATATTTCTTACACAGCTTTCTAAAGTAATTTTCCTAACAGCTACAGGAACTAGAACTATTGGAAGCATTAAAAAATCATTTTACTGGTCCTAGCTGCTTTGGCTCAGTGAATAGAGCATCAGCCTGCAGACTGAAAGATCCCAGGTTCAATTCTGGTCAAGGGCACATGCCCGGGTTGAAGGCTCAACCTCCAGTAGGGGGTGTGAAGGAGGCAGCGGATCAATGATTCTCTCTCATCATTGATGTCCCTCCCTCCCTCCCTCTCCCTTCCTCTCTGAAATCAATAAAAATATTTTTTTTAAATCATTTTACTCCCCTCCTTTTAAAAAGGAATAGAATAGAATATTCTTGCTTAAGAAATTCTTACTTTAAGCTTTTGCAGTTTATTCTTTTTCATTATGTTTTATTTCAGAGGGAGTTGATTAATTAAATTCAGATTAACAATTTGATTTCCACTCAATTCTGACTATTTAATAGCATGAATCAAAAAAAATTAAATTCAGATTAACAATTAAATTTTAAAATTCACTTAATTATTAAAGATCACTTTTTTGCTTAGATATAACTAAATGTAAATTGTGATGGTTATCCCATAGAATCAATCTAAGTAAATATTTTCTATACTAGAGGCTCAGCGCATGAAATTCGTGTATGGATAGGGTCCCTAGTGGCTGCTGGCTGCCGGTTGGGAACTACCTTTCCCTGGCTGCCTGCCACTGCCACTGGCTGGGGCCTCCCTTTGCACCTGCCTTGGCCTGGCACCACCCACTCTCCTGCTGCACCATCCCACCACAGTCCCACTCTCTTCAGGGCCCACTGGGACCGGCAGCACCTCCACTGCCACCCACTGCCAGTGCCGCATCACTGATGCTCACTATGTTTTGCACTTGTCTAACTTCCAGTCAATCAAACTCCCACCCATAGGGACAATTTGCATATTAGCCTTTTATTATATAGGATGTGATTAGAGGTACTGCATTCTTTGTAGATCTTCTCTTATTTTTAAACATAATCAGGTTTGAAATTTCCTGTTAAGTGTACAGGGTTGTTGATGGGTTGCCTTTTTTCTGATTCATGCTATTAAATAGTCAGAATTGAGTGGAAATTAAATTTTTACACCTCCTGAGCATAATGTAAAGTTGATTTCACATTGACCTTTGGAGTTCATAAATATAGGTCAGCTTTTCTTTTTGGTGTTTTTTTTTTTTTTGACACTTTGATGCATGGGGTTATGGAAATTTTGTACATGCATTAAAGTTGTCCTTTTCCTTGGTGAACTACAACTGAGATGAAGTATGTAACTCAAGAGCAGAAAGAATTAAAGTGCTTTTGCATGAGAAAATATCTTCACATGTGACATCTTAAACCTTTCATTATGTTTGTTTACTTTGAGGTCTCATTTTCAAAATATATAATTATAGCCATGGCATTTTTCTCTGAACCTCTTCTTGAAAAAGAGTTTCTTCCTACTGCTTCTTTAATATTGTTTATTCAGGCCATGCTTCATGGTTTCTAAGCAACCAAGATCATTTATGGCTGAGCATATATGTCCAGCATTTAAGTGATAGTTTATTTGAAACCCTTACAAGTAATTCCTAAAAGTGGTAGGGTGGCAGATTTTCTAATGTACCCACATTCTGATATTTCACTAATTACAGACAAGAACTTGGCTGAAGAGAATGTAATTTTCCTTGGCACTCTCAGTTTTAGTTTTTTAGGATAAAGATGAATGGAATTTAACAGCAATCAAGTTGATAAACACACTATTAAAACAGAAGTTGACATTGTGCTTCAGCATTCCTTGACATTCTAGCCTTTTCCCTTGAGTTTGCACTACAGTGTTACTCACATGTAGAACCAAGTGAAATGGTAAATCACTTTCATGAAATGGGAGCTTTGCAATTGGTTGTGTTGGGGAGATGTTTTTGCTCTTGATAAAGTACACTTGAAGTTACAAAAGTAATTACTCTTTCTTTTCAGAACAGATCTTTTAAGTTTGTATGATTTGTGGTGAAATAATTAAAGTGTGAACTGTAAGGGAAATTGTCCTGCTCTGAAATTGTTGGCCCTTGCTTCCTAAGCATTGTCTGTTCATTTTTGTTTGACCATTACTTTGCAGCTTCTCACATTTTCAGATCTTGATGTGTCTTGCCTTAGTGCCTGTTTGATTCTATTTAGTTATTTTAGCATACATCCCTGAAAGGTAAAACAAAACAAAACAAAACTATATTCATTAACTCTGATCTCCTCATACAGAAATTCTAATGCATTTCTTGTAGAATTTTATTCCTAATATATTCTAGCAATTTTTCTTCTTTTTGGTTGATTAGTAACTCACTTAAACATAGCTATAGGCATAAATATATTATTTACAAATGTTTATGAAATCCCCACATAAAAATGAGATTATAAGTATTTTTACCTCAATTTTTAATTATTTATTTTTACAACAATTTATTTTAAATTTTTTTTATCATTGATGCTATTGCAGATGTCCCACATCTCCGCTCACTCCCTTAGCTAAACTCCAGCCAGGACCTGCCTCCCCCTCCCTTGGCTTTCACCATACAATGGTCTGTGTCTATGGGCTCTACGTATATGTTCTTTAGCTAATCCCTTCACCTTTTTTGTGTAATTCTTTTTTTAAATATGTACTTTTTTTTGGTATTGAATTCAGAGAGGAAGGAGTGAGGGAAAGAGAAATATCAATGGTAAGAATCATTGATTGGCTGTCTCCTGCATGCCCCTTATGAGAATCGAGCACACAACCTGGGCATCTGCCCTGATTGAGAATCTAACTGTGACCTTCTCGTTAATAGGTCAACACTCAACCACTGAGCCACACCGGCCTGACCTTTGTATAATTTTTAAAGACAGAGTACAGATTGAAATCTGTGCTTTGTAGGAGTCTTATCAAAAATGGAAATGTAGATATTTAAAGTTCAATATCCTGTGAGCTCTAAAGCAAAGAGAGAGAAGAGTAGTGAACAGTGCTCTCACTAACAGTCCTTCAAAATAGGTTTCACGTGGTTGTTTTTTATCCCTCATTAGAAGCCAAGAGCATTATCTATGAAAGGTGAGTACGAGGGGTGATAATTGAAATAAATCTCATTTTCCTTTTTCTCATTTGTTAGAATTAATGGTAAGCACAATCTCAGACTAATGCAAAATCTAAAGTTAGTTTATTGCCTAAATTAGAGGTTATAAAGTGTTAATTTTAGACAAAATCATACTGAATTGTTTAAGGCAGTTGGTTTCTAAGAACTTTCTAATCACAAAATTTGTGCGCGGGGGTGGGGTCCCTCAGCCTAGCCTGCACCCTCTCCAATCTGGGACCCCTCGGGGGATGTCCTACTGCCTATTTAGGCCCCATCCGTGGCAGTCAGATATCCCTCTCACAATCCGGGACTGCTGACTCCTAACTGCTCACCTACCTACCTGTCTGCCTGACTGCCCCTAACCACTTTGCCTGCCTGCCTGCCTGCCTGATCACCCCTAACCATCTCTGCCTGCCTGCCTGATGCCCCTAACTGCTCTCCTGCTGGCCTGATCACCCTAACTGCTCTCCCTTGCTGGCCTGATCACCCCTAACTGCTCTCCCTTGCTGGCCTGATCACCCCTAACTGTTTTCCCTTGCTGGCCTCATCTTCCCTAACTGCTTGCTTGGGGGCGGGGCCAGCCCAGTGAAGGGTGGTTCTGATCTCTTGTCATTCTGGTTGTTATGCTTATGATGGCTGGCCTTTAATTATATAGGATGTTTAATTACTGATGAGTGTTTTATTTGTAAGCTTTATCAGCTTTATATATTCATTCTGCTCTTGACATTTTGCAAGAAGCATTTGAAGACTTATTTTTGGGAACTAATGTAATGTTATTCCTATTCTCAAAAAAAAGTTTGCAGCTTTGTGGTTTGAATCTAAGCAAACAGGACTTGAGAGATCTTAGACTTTTGAGGTTTTCAGATCAGTTACCCATGGTAAGAAATAAGAAAGTAAGTTTTGTGCAGGAATAGTTTGTAAACTTAAAACATCAGCTTATTGACAGGGCTGCTTAATGTATTGTATGTAGAAGCATTCTTGTTTCCTAAAAATAAATGCTATAGCAATTTAAAGTATATCGATGTCTCAGAGAACTAATACTTTTAAACTTAATATGCTCACCAGTATTAGGTTAAATTCAACAAATCTATACTGTGTGATATGACAACATATTGTTAGGGGCCAGGATATATAGTGAATAAGATATTCACTCATTCCTTCAACAAATATTTATTAAGTGCCTCCTATGGATTATATTAAGGGCCTCATTGCGGAAACCAGTTTAAAGATGAGTATGAATTACCAGAGTGAATAGCAGGATAAAGAAAATAGTTTCCCACATGCCACGATGATAATATTCCAGGTTAAGAAAGAACATGGATATTTGAAAAATCAGAAGAACCCCAAAATGACTGAAGCTGGAGGAGAGAGAGGAAGAGCAATGGTTTAAAGTGAGACAGAAGAGATAGCCAGAATCCTGTTCTTGGGGAGACTTCTAATTTCTAAGCCATGTTTAGGATTTTGAATCTGATTATAAAGGCAATGGGAGGTCATTCTAAGGTTTATAGAAGAAAATTTATCAGAATTTTTTTTATATCACTCTGATTGCTTTGTGGAGAAAGGATTAGAGTGGGCCATGAGATGACAGTATGCAAATAAGGAAATTAATATGCTTTTGAATGAATCTTCAATATGATGTTGACTTAGGCTAGACTAGAGTGTATTGGAGAAGTGAGTGAATTCAAGAAATATTTAGGAATTGTAAATGACTATACTTAGTGACTTTTGAGATGTAAAATTAAGGGAGGGAGAATGTGGAGTCTTGAGAGGATTCACAGACTTCTGACTTCAGATTCTGACAGAGAATTTTGATGCCATCCCCTGAGAGATTTATAGGCATAGATAGGAAACATACAGTAGAACAGGAGTCATTTATCACTAATAGGATATGTATATGAATGTTTATGCCGTATGTGAAATATGTATATTTTCGACTTGTCTGAAATTATTGATCAGACAACCTAATTTTTGTTCCCCATGGGTAGCTATATATATATAATTGCTTTTTAGAAAGAGAAAAAGCGAGGGGGGGTTGGAGGGAGGAATAGAGATAGAGAAACACATTGATATTAGAGAGAAATATCGAGTGGACGAGTGGGTACCTCCTGCGTGCTCCCTACTGGGGATTGAGCCCCCAACCCAGGTAGGTATGTGCCCTGACTAGAATGGAACCAGCAACCTCTTGGTGCACAGGATGACACCCAACTAACTGAGCATACTAGCCAGGGTGACAATTAGATTTTTAAAGAGATGGAATCATCCTGAGAACATAGGGGAGAATCTGGAAGGGTAAAGGCTTTTCTTTTCTTTTTGTTTGGTTGTTTGTTTGCTAGAAGCTTTTTTATTATTATTACTGGTTCAATTTCATTCGCTGTTATCAGCTGATTCAGGTTTTTTTTTTTTTTTTTTTTTTAATTCTTCCTGATTCGGTTTTGGAAGATTATATTTCTCTAGGAATTTGTCCATTTTGTCCAGGTCATATAGCTTGTAGGCAGGCATACATGTACCGGTAGTTGTAGAAATATAGTATTTTCTAACAATCCTTTGTATTTCTGTGGTATCAGTTCACCTCTTTCATTTCTGCTTTTATTTATTTGGATCTCCTCTTTTTGTTTTTTGATGAGTCTGGCTAAAGGTTTATCAATATTGTTTGTCTTTTCAAAGAACCAGATCTTGGTTTCATTGATCTTTTGTATTGTTATTGTCATCTCTCAGTCATTTATTTCTGCTCTGATCTTTTTTTGTTTCCTTCCTTCCATTTTCTCTGAGCTTTTCTTGTTCTCATTCTAATTCTTTAAATTGTGGGATTAGATAATTTATTAGAAAATTTTCTTGTTTCTTTAGGTAGGCCTGTAGTGCTTTGAACTTCCCTCTCAGGGCTGCTTTTGCTGTGTCCCATAGCTTTTGGGTTGTATGTTCATTTTCATTTATTTTCCAGAAGTTTTTTTTTTTTTAATTTCTTCCTTGATTTCATTGGCAACCCATTCATTGTTTAATAATATGTTCTGTAACCTTCCTCCATGTGTTTGAATGACTTGGGATGTTTTGTTTTTTTTTAATTGTAATTGGTTTATAGTTTCATATGATTGTGATCCAAGAAATGCTTGATTTGAGTTCAGTCCTCCTGAATTTGTAGATACTTAGTTCATGTCCCAATATATAGTGTGGGAATTGAAAATCTCCCATGTGTACTTGACAAGAATGTACATTTGGCAGCTTCGGGGTGAAATGTTCTGTAAATATCAAATGCATTTAATCTAGTGTGTGGTTTAGGGTTGCCCCTGTTCTCTCATTGATTTTTTGTCTCTAGAAGATCTATCAGTGATGTCAGTAGGGTGATGATTGTATTGCTGTTGATCTCTTCCTTTAAGTCCTCTGGAAGTCTTTTTTATATGTTTGGTTGCTCCTATATTGGGTGCATATATGTTTACCAGGGTTATAACCTCTTGTTATATTGATCTTTTTAGTATTATGAAGTGGCCCTCATTATCTCTTGTTATGGCTTTCATTTTGAAGCCTAGTTTGTCAGATAAGAGTATTGCTACCTCAGCTTTTTTTCTTTATTTATTTTTACTTGCATGGTAGTCTGGGGCACAGGTGAGGTGAGCTGACTTGCAGCAGTAAGTCCGAACTTCTGGTGGTGCTGGGTCAGGTGTGCCCGGTCATGGAGGCAGGTTTGTGTATCTGGGGGTGTCAGGTCACGGTTACGGGGCTAGTCACAAGTTGGCAGGGCCGATCTGTCAGGGCCACCAGATAAGGTCCAAAGGGTCTGAATGGTAGATCTGTCTGTCTGGGAGCTTTGGGTCACAGTGGCAGGGCCAGTTGCACCATGTTAAGGTGGTGGGGCCAGTTGTGTAGGGGCATTTGATTGGACATGCTGGGATGGAGCTATAGGTCCACATACCCTGGCATGACTCGTCAGAACAGTAGTCTGTTTTGTGTTTTTTAAAGCTGGAAGATTGGTTACAAAAGGATATTTTAAATGAACCCAGTCAGATTGAGTAGAAACAGTTTCCCCCATAAACTAGCATCTAAGGCCATGGCATTTTAGTTTTAATAGTAACAATTCCTTTGGTTCTTGCTAATTCTTATTTAAACTAGTTTGTTTTTGCTGAGGCTATTAACTCAGGTTAACATCCAACTACTAGAATTTTATTAAAATTTTAATTAAATGGCTGAAACTCTGGTTTGTGAATTGGCTGGCTACTGCTAATGGCTTTATAGTTTTTAAAAATAAGATATCCAAGGTTTGTGAATGGGGTGGGAATGCATAATTTAAAAAATCTAGAAATGTACTTATGAATTAGACTGTAACCTGTTATGGACATAATTGGGAGAAAGGATGAACAAGAGAAGAAAAAACCCTATTCTGTTAAAAGAAGCCTTCATACAGTGCCTTGCACAACCCAAACTCTGTAGATATCAGAATTGAATTTTTATTTGTGACATTTCCATTTTACTTTAATTTGGTACTTGAAACATGCAGCATTTTATGGTGTCAAACTCCAAATTAATGCTTCCAGTGATAACATGAATTATAATCTGTGAAATAAATTTGGTTGGGTTTGGAAACTGGGAGTGTGGTAAGTAGAAAAGTAACCCCTGTAAACTTTCAGCTATTATGTTTTGGCAAGCTGGGCAGTGGTTGCTTCAGTGCTGCATGCCACAGTGGGAAGAGTGTGGACATTATAGTCACATAAACCTAGGTCTCAAACCCTAGCTCCAACACTTATTAGGATGAGGCAGGGTTCTCCAAACTTGCCATCCTCCACTGTCCTCTGCTGAAATGTGGGGATGACATCTACTACCCAGCTTATTTTGAGAATTAAATGAGAAAATAAATATAAGACCTCTGGCAGAGTGCCTTGCTCATTTACTCATTGTAGGAACTTAACTCATAGTTCATATTCCACCTCCAATTTGATTTTCTTTATACCTAACTTTAGTGCCTATAATAATGATATAGAAACCATATTAGTGGTCATTGTTCTCAGTGGTTAGAACATCAGCCCATGCACTAAAAGATCTTGGGTTCTATTCCTAGTCAGGGGCACATACCCAGATTGCAGGTTCGATCCCCACCCCAGTTGGGGAATGTGTAGGAGGCAGCCAATTGATGTGTCTTTCTCACATCAATCTCTCGCTTGTTCTCACTCTTTTACTCTCTTTCTTTCCTTCCTCCCTGACTCCCTCCCACTCTCTAAAAATCAGTGGATAGTAACAATAATAACAACAAAAATAGAAGTATATTGTGTCAACTGCAGGTTTACAAAAGAAAAGTACCTGAACATCGAGGAGCAAGGCAAATGTGGACTGGATTGGAGATTATGTGGGTGGGACCTGGTAACAGTGTCTTTAAACAAAAACATCATTTAGCCTCAAAGAGGACTAGGGATTGTGCTAGATGGTACAATGATTATTTAGTTTCAGTTCTTTTAGGGCCTTATAGCATTTCCAATTAAATGTTAGAGAGGTAGTAATAGGAGACACAACGATTATTGGCATAGCAGAAGTAATGAGATGACATGACATAAAAAAGAAGCATCATTATTGTAATATTTTTACTCCATTTATAGTGTCTTTTCCTCCAAAGATGATGTACAAGTAACATTGAGATAATAAGCCATTTAAAAATGTCAAAACACTTAAAGAATAAGAATGGCTAAGAGAAATAAATACATAGAAAAGAAGCAGTAAAGACTTTAGAACAGTGACTGGCATTTCAGGGTAGTGATTCTTCCATTGCACTCATCTTTGCTGCTATAACTGGGTAGAGTCTTAATGTGGAGGCCTTTTCCTGGCCAGTCTAGTGCTCACCATTGTTACATCCTGTGATTGAAGATCATGGGTTTTGGTGTCATATGGAGCTGCATTTAAATCCTGATCCTATTTTCTAACTGGTAACTTGAAACAAAAGAACTACATTTTCTGAGCCTCAATTTCTTCATCAGTAAAGTAGTGTTAATTATACCTCCCTTGTTAGCCTTGTCTCTAGGATTAAAATAAATGGATTATATACTAGAACATTTCACTTAGTGCTTGGCCTCATGGTAACATAAACTAGCAATTCTGATACTCAGAATATCTCAAACAGTAGTTCTTATAGGGTTATACAGCATAGTAGCAGCTTCTCTGTGGTTCAAATGATAAAGCAATGTGGAGTTGCCAGATCTTCTATCCTTCTCTGAATTGACATAATAAACTATAATCTGCACTTCATAATCTAGCATTAAATTTTTTAAAATTTATCTTTATTGTTGAAAATATTACAGATGTCCTCTTGTTTCCCATGACCCCCTCCATCTTACACCCACCCCCCAAGTAGATTTTTAAAATGAAACATATACATAACATACATAATAATTTTAGCCTATCATCAGCTTTAAGAAAGAAAAAAAAGTGTAGTTAGATTTGAAAATTCTTATTTTTCCTCCCCCAATAACGACTATCTTGAATTTTGTGTGTCATTTCCATGCATGTTTTTGTATTATAATTATGTATTCATAAATATGGTATTTTACATATATAAGTTTATTATATAAAGATTATTATCTACACAAATAAAAGAGAAAGATGCAAATCGACTGTACCTTCGTGACACCCATTAGCCAATCAGGAGTGAGTATGCAAATTAACCTAACAAAGCTGGTAGGTTTATTTGCATACACAGGCGCTGATAAGCTGCGGGGTGGGATGCAGGCATTCCTCACCATCCCAGCCGCTCTGGGCCTCTGGGCAGTGTGGGCAGAGGAAAAGGCGGCTCCATTCCAGAGCAAGTGAAGGCAGAAAGGTGGTCTATACAGGCAAAAGTAGGTTTACAGTTGTATGCAAAACAGTTGATTGTTGTATTATTTATTATATTTTTCATATAAACAACTGTAAACCTAATTTATTCCTACTCTGTATATGCTTATTAATTTTAATTAATTTTACTAATTATTTTATCTGAGACAAATATATTAAAATTTTCTCTATTATATTAGTAAATTTGTCTGTTTTCTGTAAATACCATCATTTTTGCTTTTGAGGATTTGTTATTAGGTATATACAGGTTCAGAATTGTTGTATTTTCCTGGTAAAATATTTTTTTTGTTACTGTTATATGATGATCCTCTTTATATCTAATAATGCTTTTGCCTTAAAGTCTGTTTTCTGACAATACTTGAGCTATTACTGGCTTTTTACTAGTAATTGTGTATTTGTGGACATATTTTTATAGACTTAAATTTTCTATATCCTCATATTTATCTTTTTAGTATGTCTCTTGTAATATACGAAGAACAAGACTTTGTTTATCCAGTTTGAACCCACTTTTTTTAACTGCTAAATTTAGTCTGCCTGCATTTATTACCATTACTAATGTCTGTACTCATTTCTACTATTCTATTATGTTTTCTATTTACCCTGCTTTGTTTTCTGCAGTTCTTTTCTCTTTTTACCTGTCTTCTGTGTGAGCAACTTTTCTCTATTTCTTTTTTGTTCTATTGATCATCCCTAAAATTTTAACATGCATTTTCCTTTTCAAAGTCTTACATTAAAATCAGCATTCTACCATTCTTCTAAACAATGTGAGGACCTTGGAAAGCTTTCATTCTAGTTATCTTTTACTAATTTTATATGTTTTTGACTGGTATTTTACTTCCATTTTTTAATTTGACTTTAGAGAGAGGAAGGGGCAGGGGGTGACAGAAAGTGGGGTTAGAGAGAGAAAGAGAGAAACATTGATTGTCTTTCACATGCATCATCCCCACTGGGGATCAAACTTGCAATCCCAGTAAGTGCCCTGACCATGAATCAAATACTCCACCACTTGGTGTACGAGATGACACTTCTACCAGTTTACACGAGCCATATCGGCTAAGGCACCTTAATTTTTTTAATCATCCAAATGAGTCTTTATTATTGCTGCTATCACATTTCATCCTTCTGCTAACTTTTCCTCTTTTTTTTTTTCATACCCAAGAAGATTATAAATGCCTTCATTAAGCTGGTTTTCTTTTTCTCTTCAGATTTTCAAAAGAAACAACCAGACGATGATTCCGCTCCAAGTACAAGTAACAGCCAATCAGATTTGTTTTCCGAAGAGACCACCAGTGACAACAACAATACCTCTATAACCACGCCAACTCTTAGTCCAGGCCAGCAGCCGCTTCCGACAGAACTGAATGTAACTTCACCAAGTAAAGAGGAGTGTAAGTGCTCAGCTCTTGTAAAATTGTGGAGAAAGCAGCCCAAGAATACTATCATAAGTTTCTTGATAATGCCTCATTCCAAGAAAAAAGATAGCAGCTTTGTAAATTCAAGATTAATTGTTGGTATATAGACCCAAGTCAGTAAATTAGAGGATAAGTTTCATCCATTCTATATAGCTTAAGTTGATCTTAAAGGATTACCTTTTATGATAATTATTAAGATATAAAAGATTATCACCAGTCTAGGCCAGGGGTTCTCAGCCCTAGATGAAAATTAGTATCTACAGTGAATTTTTAAAACAAATTTTAATCTTCAGCAGCATTTCTTAAGTCTGATTTAATAGTTTGGATGGAGGGTCAATAATCTGTTCTTTTTAACTCTGCAGAGGATTTTAAACTGCAGCAAGTGTTGAGAACCACCAGTCCAGGGAAACTGCCCCTGGTTTAGGAAACCTCGGTTGAAAACTTACTTTTGTCACTTACTGGGCCTTGAATTTTCCAAGCAATTGACAGAGAGATAATAACATTGTGGGGTTCATAGAACATAGGTATTTGAAAGGAGGAGGATGATTTATGTTACTCTTCTGTAAATCCTTAGTGATAGAATACCATTATCATATATGTAATTTGGAAATCCATTGTCTACTTAATATTTATTGATTTGATTTTTAAAAATTATATTATTGATTTCAGAGAGGAAGAGAGAGGGAAAGAGAGATAGAAACATTAATAATGAGAGATAATCATTGATTGGCAGCCTCCTGCACACCACTTACCCTCATGTACCCTTGATAGGAATTGAACCGGGACCCTTTAGTTCGCAGGCCAATGCTCTATCCACTGAGCCAAACCAGCTAGGGCTGTCCATTAATCTTTATAATGTTACTAGAGGCTTGGTGCACAAAATGTGTGCATGGAGTCAGGGGGGCAGGGTGTCCCTCAGCCCAGCCTGCACCCTCTCCAAACTGGGACCCCTTGAGGTATGTTAAACTGCTAAATGGGCAGTCGGACATCCCTCTCACAATCCAGGACTGCTGGCTCACAACTGCTGGCCTGCCTGCCTTCCTGATTGCCCCCTAACCACTCCCATGCCAGCCTGGTTGATGTCTAACTGCTCCCCTGCCAGCCTGTTTGCCCCCAACTTCCTTCTTCTGCTGGCCTGGCCACCCCTAACTGCCCTCCCCTGCAGGGTTGATCACTTCCAGCTGCCCTCCCTTGCAGGCCTGGTGCCTCCCAACTGCCCTCCCCTGCTGGCTATCTTGTGGTGGCCATCTTGTGTCCACATGGGGGCAGGATCTTTGACCACATGGGGGCAGCCATCTTGTGTATTGGAGTGATGGTCAATCTGCATATTACTCTTTTATTAGATAGGATAGAGGCCTGGTGCATGGGTGGGGGCCAGCTGGTTTGCCCTGAACGGTGTCTGGGATCAGGGTAGGGGTTCCCTTGGGGCGTGGGGTGGCCTGGGTGAGGGGCCTGTGGTGGTTTACAGGCCAGCCACGCCCCCTGGCGACCCAAGTGGAGGCCCTGGTATTGGAATTTACTTAACTTCTACAATTGAAACTTTGTAACCTGGAGCAGAGCCAAACTGCTGCCATTTCTGTTTGGTTTTATGTATCTTCTATAATTGAAACTTTGTAGCCTTGTGTAGAGGCTTAGGCCAGCCAGGGCAGGTAGAAAGTTTTGCTCCCTCCATTGCCAGGACAACCCTAGCCTGCTCTTTCCAGCTCAATGGCTGCCGTCATTTTTCTTGGGATTTATCTTCTATAATTGAAACTTTGTAGCCTTGAGTGGAGGCCTAGGCCAGCTAGGGCAGGCGAAAAGCTTGGCTTCCGTTGCTGAGGAAACCCAAGCCTCTCAACTGCTCTCTGTGGCTGCAGCCATCTTGGTTGGGGTTAATTTGCATACTTGATCTGATTGGCTGGTGGACGTGACTAGAGTGGAGTGATGGTTAATTTGCATATTACTTTTTATTAGGTAGGATAACCATCTCCTTTAGGGCACAACTATAACTTACAGTGTGTTGAAAATTATAGGAATGTTATGACATAGCAGTTTTTGCCTTTTATAAAAGCTTTAGTTAACAGATTGAAATTTGGTATTTTAAGTTTTATGAATACCTAGAAATTCTTGAAAAGTTCTGCCTACTAACTTTGAAAAGATTACCAGAGAACTAATATTTATCTAAATTTATAAGCCATGATACTAGGTAAAATTTAGAATATAAGAGTAAATAAAGCCATAGTCCCTGTCCTCAAAGAATTTACTGTTTAGCAGGGGGAATGAAATATATTTGTAATTAAAGACAGTAACTGTTAAAGAAGAGTTTTGGTTTACTGGAGAAAGTGGTGTTGAAGACATTCTAGACAGAGTAGAGTGAGTTATGGAGGAAAACTACATGGAGTTATACAATGGCAAGTGACTCCTTTTGGGACAAGGCTGGATAGATAGAGTATGGCCAACTTATAAAGTTTTGAATGTTCAGCTAAGATATTGGATATTGGACAATACTTGGGCTTTTGAATAGAGAAAGTAATATTATAATTTTTTCGGAGAAATAATCTGGCAATATTGTAAATGAGAAGGTTTATATTAGTATCACATTGCAGAGAGACTTTTTTAAATACACTGACTTTGATTTAGAGATTCAGGGGAAGGTGTAGAAATTGTTTTTAGAGAAGAAAAAAATGAAAATAGTACTGATCATGTTATTGGCAATAGGTTTTATTTTGTTTTTAAAAATCTATTTGGGATTATGTACTTATTGAGGAGTTAATGAAAGCTATGGCCCTTTGTCTCAGAAAAGTATACACCATTCTTTTATACCTGATTATGAATAAAAAATATTTAAAGCTCACTATGGACATTAGATTAAGAACTCCTTGTCTGTGGAAAGGGTTGGAGCTGGTCAGGATCTCATCTGATGGAATTTATATGATTGGACCTGCACACACACCAGAGTCAGGTCACAACAAACCGACTTCAGCAGCCAAAATGCATGTGAGACTGAGATGATAATAGCTACCATTTATTGAGCACTTTATGTACAAGACATAGTGCTACATGTGTTGCATATTTTCTCTTTTATTTCTCATGACACCCAGTGAAATGTATACTATCATTATCCCCATTCTATAGATAGGGAAACAGGCACAGTGAGATCAAGTAATTTGCCTGTGATCATGAACACCTATTACATATCAGAACCAGGACTCAAATTCAAGCATTGGGCTTCAGAGGAAAATGTTAACTCACATTTATATAGTGTTTGCTCCATTCTAAGCTCTTTACATATACTAACATTTTATTTTCACAATACCCTATGTGGTAGGTACTCTTATTCCTATTTTACAGATGAGAAAGTTGGAGCACAGAGAGGTTCAGTAACTTCTGTTCAAAGTTACAGAGCTCCTGCTTTGTAGCGTAGTTCACATTCCAACCCACCAATTTGTTTTCAGAGTCTGTGCTTTCACCCACTATGACATATTGCCTCAGTATCGTGAAAATGCTGCAAACTGTAAACTGACAAGAGACACTGGAGACACCATGAGATTGGTCACTTTAATAAATGATTTCATTGGTTTGTGTATTCATTTGCTGAGAGCCCCCTTGGTTAAGTGCTAGGTACAGAAATGAGTAAGATTAGGTCTCTATCCACAAGGAAGTCTCCTTTTCAAATGCATAAATCTCTCCCTGAGTTTCTGGCTTGTTCTTTTAAACAGGTTCTTAAGAATTTTGAGGTAAGAGGGAGACAGCAGCAGGAGCAGTGGTTTGCCATTTTCAGAAGCTTTCTTAGGTGGCTTTTGCTACCTCACCGAGATTGAAAACTGCTAGAATGAAGAGATGTGTGTCTGGATTGTAGGTGGGGAATATAGGGATGGGGAAAGTAAGGAAGGAGATATATGTACTACTATGTGTAATACTTTAAACAATAAAATGAAATTAAAAAAAGAAAGGAAGGTTTGTTAAAGCTGTCAGTACTATCAGGGTGGATATATGTCAGAGTGATTGCCAAGTAGTAGTGAAGACTCAGGAGAGATTAGACAGCCTGATCCATTTACACCTTGCAACTTTCTTTAGCTATGACCTACCAAGGAGAAGAAAGATGCAAGAAGAAGCAGTATGGGATTACTTATGTTGATCTTTTTGTATCCTCATGAACCATAATTTCTTAGCTTTTTCTCCTAAAGAGTTATGGACAAGTAGAGGGTGTGGGAGTTGCAGAGAAATGGGTTTGGGATTTCCAATCCAAGTACTACATTATTTGTAAACTTCACAGCAGTTAATAGATCTAGTAGCCCTGTGCATGAATCCATGGGACAGTAGCTTGCCAGTAGCTCTCCGCCCACTGCCTCACCCTCCTGTAGCTCCCCCGCCCCCCTCATAGCTTGCTGCCCTGCCCCCTCCTATAGTTCTTCACCGCCTGCTTGTTGCTTGCTGCCCTACCCTCCTGTTGATCTGTGATCTGGTCATTACGCAGTCAGTTGTTATGATTCATGGCGTAACAACCATTTGCAAGTATCATCTTTATTATATAGGATTGTTACTGTGTGTTGAATTGGAAGTACTTTGTCTTTGGGGCTTTTTGAAAGGTTTTATTCCTAATAATCAAGAGAATGAGTATTGCTTACATAAAGCTTTCTACTTCTCACTGTTAAATAAATATGTGAACCAAAAGGTTGTAAGAGTCGGTACATTAATGCTCTTTGAAAAGACTGCAGTTAGAATAAGTACTATTGACAAGAGAGTGTAAAATACACTTTGATCCAAAAGAGTTAAAACGCCTGACTGAAAGTCAAAATAAAACAAATATCCAAATGATTTTTTTTTTTCTGAACGCATTCACACATTTCTTCCTCTCCTATCTTGTGTGTCTGCAGAAGAGTTTATGGAATGTTAGCCATTAGAAACATTTTCAAAAACAATATAAAAAGTGCAAATAGTGACCAAAAATTGTCACAGCATTTAATTGCTGTAATAATGGTAACAGCTAGCATTAGCGTACTCTTCAAGGACTGTTTCAAATACTTTATCTGTATTAATTATATCTAATAAAATGGCCGCCCCCATGTGGTCAAAGATGGCTGTTGTCATGTGGATACAAGATGGCCGCCACAAGATGGCTGGCAAGGGGAGGGCAGTTATGGGCAATTGGGAGTGATCAGGCTGGCAGGAGAGGGCAATTAGGGGAGACCAGGCCTGCAGGGGAGGGCAATTGTTGGGCGGGACCAGGCCTATAGGAGAGAGCAGTTGCAAAGGGGGAGGGGGGGGAGACAGGCCTGTAGGGAAGAGCAGTTGGGGAGGGCCAGGCCGCAGGTAAGGGTAGTTTGTGGGGGACCAGGTCTGCAGGGGAGGGCAGTTGGGGGGGGGGCAGGTGGGCAGGGGAGGGCAGTTGGTAGAGGGTCCAGGCATGCAGGGGAGGGCAGTTGGGGGGGTACCAGGTGTTCAGGAGAGGGCAGTAGTGGGCGATCAGGCCAGCAGAGAGGGCAGTTATGGATGACTATGCCAGCAGGGGAGGGAAGTTAGGGGCAATTGGGTCAGCCGGGAAGCAGTTAGGCGTCGATCAGGCTAGCAGTGGAATGGTTAGGGGGTGATCAGGCTGGCAGACTGAAGTGGTTGGGGGCATTCGGACAGAGGCAGGTGAGCAGTTAGGAGCCAGCAGACCTGGATTGTGAAAGGGATGTCTGACCGCTCATTTAGAGATCGGGCCTAAACAGGCAGTCGGACATCCCTTGAGGGGTCCCAGATTGGAGAGGGTGCAGGCTGGGCTGAGGGATTTACACACACACACACACACACCCGTGTACGAATTTCGTGCACTAGGCCTCTAATCTACTTTATAATTACCCTGTAAGGTAAGTAATGTCACCATATCTGTTTCACAGACATGGAAATGGAGGCACAGGATGATTCAGTATCTTGCCCAAGATTACAGAGCAGCCCTGCTCTCTGGCACCACATTATAGCTGCCTATGTGTCTGTCTCTATAGTGATTTATACTATAAAGGAGGATGTTGCATGCAAATGAAAACAACATAGGGAAGGGATGTTGTACAGACACTTACAAAGAACCAAATTACATTTATTTCTACTTTTGCTACTACCTATTTACTATAGTTCCAAATTCTAGGTTTTCCATAAAGCAGATAAAGTGTGATGATTTTATTTTTAACCTCCTATGTTTATTGAATCAACTTGTGGAGATAATGTCACATTGCAGATAGAACATTGGAACTAATTGTTGTTTTGTTATTTTTGAATGATGGGCTGAGTACTGGTTTCCTGAAGTCAGAGTCTTACCAAATTGGATTTAAATATGAAAAAAATGCCCCTTTCTTATCTCTCCTATAAATGAGCTTTCCTGTTGTCATGCACTTGAAGGCCTAGTTATTTCTACTTACGACCTGTTTGGGAGCCTTACGTTATGAATGCCTATCTAGGTTTCTCCACCAACCCCCAGTCCCACTATATATTGGATGGAAATAGAGGTATTGGAGGAGAGTCAAATGGTCTGTTTCTTTCTAAGCAGTAAAGAAAAAGAACTTCTTACTAGGGAAGAGGAATGGCAAGAAATAGTTGTCAAATATTCTAATCTGGCAGTTAGAGAAGGCCCACCTCATACAAAACACCCTCCTAAGTTCTGTAGAGGCACATCTATCTATCTATCTATCTATCTATCTATCTATCTATCTATCTATCTATCTATCTATCTATCATCCATCTATCTATCTATCTATCTATCTATCTATCTATCTATCTATCTATCTATATATCTATCTATCTGGTGAATATGCAAAGTGTCCCCTCTGGTCTTCAACCAGAAGACCTGGAATTTGATCACTCGCCATGCCATGCACTGACCAACAGGTGATGGTGCAGAACATGGTGGGCAACCAACAGTGGAAGCGGGGCACTGAGGGAGCGAGGAAAGGAGGGGGCGAAGGGAACATATGGTGGAGGAGATGGGCTGTGAGGGAAGGAGGAGGCAGGGAGGCAGGGAACCTGACCAGGCCTAGGGACCCTACCCGTGCACGAAATTTATGCACCAGGCATCTAGTAAGAAATAAACAGCAACCAATACTTATATAAAACTATCCTTTACAAGAGGAGTTGGCAGATTACAGCCCAAGGGCCAAATCCAGTCCAGCATCTGTTTTTTGTATGTCCTATAGCTAAGAATGATTTTTAAATGATTGAACAATATCAAAAGTATTTTGTGACATGAAAAATAGCATGAAATTGAAATTTTATTGGAACACCGCCATGTTCATTCATTATGTATTTTCTGTGGCTGCTTCTGCTATACAGAGCAGAATTGGGTAGTTGCTACCGAGACCCAGTGGTCCTTTACAGAAGAAGTTTTCCAACCTCTGTTTTATGAAACACTTTGACATTTTCCTGGGATCATCTTGACAGTGTGCAACATTGGCAAGGCAAATAATCTCCTTTCTATTCTATAGATTCTACAGATGTGAAAAAGGTTTGTATTGTGACCTGTCTTGAGTCACATGACAAGACTAGAATTCAGCTCTGGGCCTTTTCCTCCATAATGCTCAAGTTTTTCCCTATCCTTTTATACTGCATCTACCCAGGAGATGCAGTATAATCTATATTTTTTGTTATAGCAAAAGAAAATATACAGAAAAAGTGAGAACCATACATAGTAAAGATTTTTAATGACTGATGTTTAACTTCTAAGTATGGATGGATTTTTCTTTAATTTGACAGTGATTCCCCATATAGAGATTTCAGAGCATTCTTTATCTGTGATTAAATTAATTTTGTTGAACAAAGAGATTTCTTTTATTTTCTTGGAAACTGGTTCCTGGGGATACTCTCTAGCTCCCCTAGGCATTTAAAAAGTAAAATAAAATGGGGTGCATTTTAACAGATTGCTTTGCTAGACTGCCCTTGGGTCGTTGAACATGCATTAGGTTTCATTGGCTACTAGTCTTCATTTCTGTCTGACAAGCTCTTATCTATCCCTTAGAAAATTAATATCACTGCCACCAAGTGGCTGAACTTTTTGTTTTTACCAGTTTAATTCCTACTAATTCATAAATGAAACTAGTTTTCCCTTTTTTGAAGTATACCTACTTCAGAAGACCAAATATTAGCCAAGACAGGCTGACTTATTCTAGTACAATATTTAGAAAATATTACTTATTAAAATATTTTATGACTTCCTGCTGGGCTGGTTTTATGTGAAATATAGTGGGGGGATTTATTTACAGATCTCTCTGTATGTGTCTTTCTCTTCCTTTTCTCTAATGAAGCCCAAAGCATCAGGCTGTTTATCAGAGATAATTATATAGCAGATGGAGCTTTTCTGTTTTATAATAGTCTCAAAGTGGAAAATTCTTTCCCATAATGAAAAATGTCTCTTTTGATTTTAATTTAAAGGTTTTTTTCCCCCGGTGCATTTATTTATCTATCCTGAAGCTGATTCTGTAAAGTATGCTGCTTTTATTAGGGCTATGTTCTAAAAAGATTGATACTTGGCAGTACAGCTTGATATAATGTACAGTTATATGCTATATTGAATTGAATGGCTGTAATTCACCAAGAATCAATGTATGGGATAATAAAATTAATCCCTATCAAAATGCAGGAGGACTTGAGCAGTTTACCAGTGTTATCTTACAGAAATTATTTCTATTCCATAATGTTAGCTGGGCTTGAACTATTCTATTTAAGCACTTAGTGTCATCTGACCTTTAACTTATTGTTGAAATAAAGGCCAAATAAAAGAACGCCATGATTTTTAAAATTATTTATTTCCTGTCCCTTCCCTTTTAAAGTTTTACTTTATTTTTAAGAATACAAGTAAAGTTAATGACACGCAGGTTTATCCTATATAATAAGAGGCTAATAAGTAAATAAACCCAACAGTGGAACAACCGGTCACTATGACATGCACTGACTACTAGGGGCAGATGCTCAGTGCAGGAGCTGCCCATAGTGGTCAGTGCACATCATAGCAACCAGTCGACTGTTTGATCATTAGGTAGGTCACTTAGGCTTCTATGTATATAGATATATCCAGTAATTTTTCTATATGCATTCTTTGTTTATTTATTAGCATCTTTTTCTTACTGATTTGTGGGAACTCATATTCTGGATAATAAATCTTCGTTATATATCTTACACATATTGTTTTCTGGTATGTCACTTGTCTTTTATTTTTTATTTGGGTGCCTTAGATTCCATTAGAAAGTATACAAATTTTTAAATTCAAGTCTTTTGGTCTTTTGTCTTCTAGGTTTGTGTGTTTCTTGGGTTTTCTCCAAAGGGATTATAAAAATATTTTCTCTATATACTTTAATACTTTTATAGTTTAGTTTTAATTTATTTAGTTCTTGAATCCAACTCAAATTTATTTTGTATATGATATGAGGTATTTTTAGCTGATGGAGCTACTCTGTAGTTTGTTTTTAAAATTTTGTTGGCTATTCTTTTGTATTTTCTGTTCTGGATAAATTGTTTAGTCATTTTGTAGAGGTCTATTAAAAATTACAGTGTGATTGTAATTGGGATTACATTGACTATATAAATTTAATTAGGAATAATTTTGGGCATTTGAACAACTATTGAGTCTTCTCATATGATTATATCATTTGTCTTCATTCAAAATTTATGTATTTCTGAGTAAAGATTTATTATTTTTGTTATACAAACCTTGTACATTTTTTGCTGTAAGCTTTATATTTTTTCTTTTTCTCATTCCTGACTTTGATGAGACTACTTCTAGTAGGATTTTACAAATACAGTGTTTGCAGTATTTGCAGGTTTCTTGTATCAGATTAAGAAACTCTTCTGTTTACAAGATGCTAATATATATATATATATATATATTTTTTTTAATTTGAGAGGAGTGTTGAATTTTATAAAATGCTCTTTCAGCATCTATTGACATGGTCATAAGGATTTCTTCTTTAATTTGTAATCTCCTAACTCAGTGGTCGGCAAACTTATTAGTCAATAGAGACAAATATCAACAGTTCAATGATTGAAATTTCTTTTGAGAGCCGAAAACCGACTTCTGAGTATGGACCACGAAGTTTCAGTCACCCTCTATGTGTGTGCCCGCACGTGTTATTTTGTGGAAGACCCACACTAAAGGGGCCAAAGAACCGCATATGGCTCTCGAGCTGCAGTTTGCCAACCACTATCCTAAAATAGACCTCCAGTGTTAAGCCATCTTTTCACTCCTTGAATAAACCCTACTTGTTTTGCATTATACTCACTTTTAACAGAGCTTTTATTTTTATTATTTTTGTAATTTAATAAGTCTTTATTGTTCAGATTTACAATTGTTCCTCTTTTGTTTCCTCAAAGCTCCCCTCTGCTCGATTCACACCTTACCCTCTCCCCTCTCCCCCATAGTCCTCATCCATAGGTGTACAATTTTGTCCAGTCTCTTCCCACACTCCCTACACTCCTTTCCCCCCTAGAATTATCAGTCCACTCCCTTTCTATGTCCCTGATTTTATTATATTCACCAGTTTATTCTGTTCATCAGATTTTTTTATTCACTTGATTTTTAGATTCACTTGTTGATAGGTAATGTATTTGTTGTTCATCATTTTTATCTTTACCTTTTTTTTTGTTTGTTTGTTCTTCCTCTTAAAGAATATCCTTCACCATTTCATATAATACTTGTTTGGTGTTGATGAACTCCTTTAGCTTTTTTTTTTTTGTCTGTGAAGCTCTTTATCTGCTCTTCAATTCTGAATGATAGCTTTGCTGGGTAGAGTAAACTTGGTTGTAGGTCCTTGCTATTCATCACATTGAATATATCTTGCCACTCCCGTCTGGCCTGCATAGCTTCTGTTGAGAAATCAGCTGACAGTCGTATGGGTGCTCCCTTGTAGGTAACTAACTGTTTTTCTCTTGCTGCTTTTAATATTCTCTCTTTGTCTTTTGCCCTTGGCACTTTAATTATGATGTGTCTTGGTGTGGTCCTCTTTAGATTCCTTTTGTTTGGGGTTCTATGCGCTTCCTGGACTTGTAAGTCTATTTCTTTCACCAGGTGGGGGAGTTTTCAGTCATTATTTCTTCAAATAGGTTTTCAGTACCTTGCTCTCTCTCTTCTGGCACACCCATAATTCCGATGTTGGTGCACTTGAAATTGTCCCAGAAGCTCCTTACACTATCTTCATATTTTGGGATTATTTTTTCTTTTTCCTTTTCCTTTGAGTGTTTTTGCTTCTTTGTGTTCCAAATCTTTGACTTGATTTTTGGGATCCTCTAGTCTGCTGTTAGATCTTCGTGTAATATTTTTTTTTATTTCAGTCAGTGTATACTTAATTTCTAGTTGGTCCTTTTTCATATACTCGAGAATCTCGCTAAATTTATTGGCCTTTTCTAGAAATTCTTTAAAAATCTTATAACCATGGTTTTGAACTCTATATGCAGTCCTTTGCTTTCCTCCATTTCTTTCATTTTTGACCTGTTTCTTTGTCTCCGCATTTCGGCTGCTTCCTTCTTTTGATAGTATGGCTTTGTGTGCTAGGTGTCCTATAGGGCCCAGTGGCTCAGCCTCTCCATTTACCTGAGGTGGATACTCTTGGTGCACCTCTTTATGGGTTGGGTGCACAGTCTTGTTGTAGTTAAGCCTTCATTGTTGTTGGTATCACTGGGAGGAATTTACCTCCAGGCCAATTGGCTGTGTCGAACAGCTGTGTCTACACTGGGAGAACTTCTGTGCTGGAGACACCCTTATGGGAGAAGACTTGCAAAAGCTTCTGCGCTCAGCTTGAATGGTGCACATTCTCCAGACGGAGAAGACAGCATTAGTTTCCCGTCAGCCCTGCCCTAATATACCCCTGTGTCTCAGTGCCCCATAGTAATTGCTGAAAGCACCTCTGAAAGTGGTGCCCTTGAGTTCTGCCTGCTGCTAGACAGTCCAGTTTCTCCCCAAATGAGACTGGGTCCCCAGAGTCTTGCCCAGAACTGGGGTTCAGTGCAGTCAGGAGCTTTTGTTTCTCTCCCGCTTGAGAAAGCTAGCTGCATATTCAGTTGACCACCCTCTCCACTCCGTGCACTCGAGTCTCGTGCCTCTGCCTCCTGTAGCTTCTGCCTCCTGTAGTTTCCTTCTAGTTGTACAATTTCCACTCAACCAGCCTTCCTGGATGATGTCCATTTTGTCTTTTAGTTGTAGTTTTGAAATTGTTGTGCGAGGCTGCAGTTTAGGTGTTTACCTATGCCGCCATCTTGTTTTCTCCTTCGTGAGTTAACAGCTTTTTAAAATAATGGGAAACTTTTTCACTGAATTCAAAATAGTAATGTTACTTTAAATTTTATACCTTTTTAATAAGTGAGTTAATTTTTAAAAATTTATTAAGGTATTATATGTGTACATAGCTTACCATTGCCCCCTCCCTCCCATTCATGCCCTCCCTCCCCAGAGTTTTGTGTCCATTGGTTGTACTTATATGCATGCATACCAGTCCTTCGGTTGATCTCTTATCTCCCCAAGTGAGTTAATTTTATATATGAGTGTGTTTATATGTGATGTGCATGTGGAAAGCTTTTACGGTAATTTTCCTGTGCTTTAACATAGCCTTATATTTGAAGTTGTGACATTATGCAGTATATTTATTCTTTGAAAGCTTGAAGAACTTATTCATAAAACTGGCCTGATATCTGATATTAGAATATTCATATTTTTGTTTCATTTAAAGATAATATTAATAATTTATATTATAAAAATATCCATTTTATCTAGATTTCTAGTTTATTAGAATAAAATTACACATAGTATTCTTATTTTTAAAATTTATTAATTTTAGCGTATGTATATATTATCTAAGTATACAAATTAAATCTTAATTATTCTGTTATTGTTCATATTTCCTAATCATGAATTTATTTATGATCTTCTAGTTAAGCTCAATGGAGAAATATTAAAGGTTTGGAAGTTTTGTCACTCCTACCATGTTTTTATAAGAGTACAGCCCTAATCTTTATACTGTTCTTGCTTCTAATTTTTTCTATCAGGTGAATCTCTCATTGATATTATATTAAACCAAGAAGGGATTTCTTCTACTTTTTAAAATTTTATTATTTTTATTTTTTTTGTTAAGATATTATATGTGTACATACCTTACCAATCCCCCCCCTCCTAAACATGCCCTCCCTCCCCAAAGATTTTCCTCCATTGGTTATGCTTATTTTTATGCATACAAGTCCTTTGGTTGATCTCTTATCTCCTCCATATCTCCCTCCCCTCCCCAGTCTGTTTGTTTCTTTACTGTCTTTGTATTTATCTTTTATGTCCATCAGTTTATTATGTTCCTTATTATCCATAAATGAGTGAGATCATGTGGTGTTTTTCTTTCATTGACTGGCTTATTTCACTCAGCATAATGTTCTCCAATTCTATCCAGGTCATTCTTTTTTATATAGTATTTATATAGCATAGTATTCCATTGTGTAGATGTACCATAGTTTTTTGATCCAATCATCTTCTGACGGGCATCTAGGCTGTTTCCAAATCCTAGCTATTGTAAATTATGCTGTTATGAACATAGGGGTGCATATATTGTTTTTGATTGGTGTTTCTAGTTTCTTAGGATATATTCCTAGGAGTGGGATTACTGGGTCAAATGGGAGTTCCATTTTCAGTTTTTTGAGGAAACTCCATACTGTTTTCCATAGTGGTTGCACCAGCCTGCATTCCCACCAGCAATGCACAAGGGTTCCTTTTTCTCCACATCCTCGCCAGCACTTGTTGTTTGCTGATTTGTTGATGATAGCCATTCTGACAGGTGTGAGATGGTACCGCATTGTTGTTTTGATTTGCATCTCTCAGATAATTCGCGACTTTGAGCATGTTTTCATGTGCCTCTTGGCCTTCCTTCTGTCTTCTTTTGAGAAGATTCTATTTAGGCCCATTGCCCATTTTTTTAATTGGATCATTTATTTTCCTTTTATTAAGTTGTATAAGCTGTCTGTAGATGTTGGAGATTAAAACTTTATCAGTGATAATATTTGCAAATATGTTCTCCCATACAGTGGGCTTTCTTGTTGTTTTGTTGATGGTTTCTTTTGCTGTAAAAAAGCTTTTTATTTTGATGTAGTCCCATTTCTTTATTTTCTCTTTAGCTTCCATTTCCCTAGGGGCAGTATAAGTGAAGAAGTTCTTTTGGCATATATCTGAGATTGTGCTGCCTGTGGATGCCTCTAGAATTTTCATGGTTTCCTGTTTTATGTTTAAGTCCTGTATCCACTTTGAGTTTATATTTGTGTATAGTATAAGTTGGTGATCTAGTTTCATTCTTTTACATGCATCTGTCCAGTTTTCCCAACACCATTTATTGAAGAGACTGTCTTGACTCCATTGTATGTTTGTGCCACCTTGGTCAAATATTAATTGAGCATAGTGATTTGGGTTGATATCTGGATTCTCTAATCTATTCCATTGATCTATATATCTGTTCTTATGCCAGTACCAGGCTGTTTTGAGAACAGTGGCTTTATAATACAGCTCAAAATCTGGTATTGAGAACCGCCTACTTTATTTTTCTTTCTCAGGATTGCTGTGGCTATTCAGGGTCTTTTTTTGTTCTAGATGAATTTTTGGAGAGTTCTTTCTAGGTCTGTGAAATATGCCGTTGGTATTTTAATGGGGAGTGCATTGAACCTATAAATTGCTTTGGGAAGTATGGACATTTTGATGATGTTGATTCTACCAATCCATGAACATGGTATGTTCTTCCATCTGTTTACATCTTCCTCTACTTCTTTTTTTTTTAAAGTGTTGTGTAGTTTTCCGCATATAGGTCTTTTACCTCCTTAGTTAAGTTTATTCCTAGGTATCTTAATTTTTTTGGTGCAATGGTAAATGGGATTGCTTTTTTGGTCTATGTTTCTGTAAATTCACTATTGGTGTATAGAAATGCTATAGATTTCTTGGCGTTAATTTTGTATCCTGCTACATTTCCAAGTTGATTTATTAACTCTTATTAGTTTTTTAATGGAGTCTTTTGGGTTTTTTAATGTACAATATCATGTCATCTGCAGATAAGGAGAATTTTACTTCTTCTTTTCCAATTTGGAATCCTTTTATTTCTTCTTCCTGTCTAATTACAATGACTAGTACTTTCAGTACTATGTCAAACAGGAGTGGTGAGAGTGGGCATCCCTATCTTGTTCCTTTTCTTAGAGGGAATGGTTTTAGTTTTTGCCCATTGAGTACGATGTCTGCTGTGGGTTTATCATATATAGCTTTCTTTATGTTGAGGTGTGATCCTTCTATTTTCACCTTGTTGAGAGTTTTCATCAGGAAAGGGTGTTGAATTTTATCAAATGCTTTTTCTACGTCGATTGATATGACTATATGATTTTTATTTCTCAATTTGTTTATGTGATGTATTGTGTTTACTGATTTGCGGATATTGTACCATCCTTGCATTCCCGGAATAAATCCTGCTTGGTCATGATGTATGATTTTTCTTATGTACTGCTGGAGCCGATTTGCTAGAATTTTGTTGATGATTTCGGCATCTATGTTCATGAGGGATATTGGCATGTAATTCTCTTTCATTGTGTTGTTTTTATCTGGTTTTGGTATTAGGGTGATGCTGGCTTCATAGAAGGAGTTTGGAAGTTCCTTCCTCTTGAATTTTTTGGAATAGTCTGAGGAGGATATTTTTTAGTTCTTCCTTGAATGTTTGGTAAGACTCTCCTGTGAAGCCATCTGGCCCCAGGCTTTTGTTTGCTGGAAGCATTTTGATGACTGTTTCAATTTCTTCCAAAGTCACTGGTCTATTGAGATTTTTTAATTCTTTCTGGTTGAGTTTTGGAAGGTTATATTTTTCTAGGAATATGTCCATTTCCTCCAGGTTATCCAGTTTGTTGGAATAGAGTTGTTCATAGTATTTTGTAACAGTCATTTGTATTTTGGCAGTTCTGTTGTTATTTCACCTCTTTCATTTCTTATTTTGTTTATTTGGGTCCTCTCTCTTTGTTTCTTTGTTAGCCTGGTTAGAGGTTCGTCAATCTTGTTTATCCTTTCAAAGAACCAGCTCTTAGTTTTGGTGATCTTTTGTATTGTTTCTTTGGTCTCTATGTCATTTATCTCCGCTCTTATTTTTATTATTTCCTTCCTTCTGCTAACACTTAGCTTTTCTTGTTGCTCTTTTCCTAACTCTTTTGAGTTGTAGAATTAGATAATTTGTTACCATTTTTTCCTTTTTCCTTTTCTTTTCTTTCTTTCTTTTTTTTTTTTTTTTTTTGCGATAGGCTTGTAGAGATATGAACTTCCCTCTCAAAACTGCTTTTGCTGTGTCCCATAGATTTTGGATTGTTGTGTTTTCATTGTCATTTGTTGCCAGGTTGTTTTTAATTTCTTCCTTGATTTCTCTGGTAACCCAGTCCTTGTTTAATAGCATGCTGTTTATTCTCCATGTGTTTAATTTTTTTGGATTATTTTTATTGTAGTTGATTCCAGTTTTATGCCACTTTGATCTGAGAAGATGCTTGATATGATTTCTATCTTCTTGAATTTGAAGAGACTTTGCCTATTTCCCAACATGTGGTCTCTTTCAAAATGACCCAGGTGCACTTGAGAAGAATGAGTATTCTGTGGCTATGGGGTGAAATGTTCTGAAGATGTAGATTAATTCCATCTGGTCTAGTGTGTCATTTAGGATTGATGTTTCTTTGCTGATTTTTTGTTAAGATGGTTTGTCCAAAGATGATAGTGGGGTATTAAAATATACTATGATTGTATTCCTATTAATCTCTCGCTTAATGTCCTCCAGTAGTTGTGTGTGTGTGTGTGTTTGTGTGTGTGTGTGTGTGTGTGTGTGTGTGTGTGTGTGGTTTCTTTCTTTCTTTCTTTCTTTCTTTCTTTTTTTTAATATGTATTTGGGTGCTCCTGTATTGGGTGTATATATGTTTACCAGAGATATTTCTTCTTGTTGAATTGCTCCCTTTAGTATTATGGAGTGGCCTTCATTATCTCTTGTTATGTCTTTCAGTTTGAAATCTAATTTGTCAGATATAAGGATTGCTACCCCAGCATTTTTCCATTTTCATTTGCCTGGAAAACCTTTTTCCATCCCTTCACCCTCATTCTATGCACATCTTTTTTTCTGAAATGGGTTTCTTGTAGACAGCAGATATATGAGTCTTGTTTTCTTATGCAGTCATTACCCTATGTCTTTTGATTGGAGTGTTTAATCCATTTACATTTAAAGTTATTATTGATAGGTACTTATTTGTCGCTATTTTTATTTTATACTCCTGTGTTCCTTCTTTCCTTCCTATTTCTTCATTTGTACAGCAGACCCTTTAGCATTTCTTGCGTTGCTGGTTTGGTGGTGATAAATTCCCTTAGACTTTTTTTTAATCTCTGAAGCTCTTGATTACACCTTCAGTTTTGATTGATAGCCTTGCTGGGTACAGTATTCTTGGATTCAGACCCTTCGTTTGCATGACTTTGTATATTTCATTCAATCCCCTTCTGGCCTGATGAGTTTCTGTGGAGAAATCAGTTGTTAGTCTGATGGGGGTTCCTTTATATGTAAGTTTCTGTGTCTCTGGCTGCTTTTAAGATTCTTACTTTGTTGTTGGTGTTTGCCAATTTAATTATAATGTGCCTTGGCCATCGGTCTTTTGGGGTTCATTTTGCTTGGGACTTTGTGAGCATCTTGGATTTGTGTGGGTTTTTTCTTCTCTATCTCAGCAAAGTTTTTTTGTCATTATTTCTTGAAATACGTTTTCCATGTCTTCCTCAGTTTCCTTTCCTTCTGGAACCCCTATTATTCTAATATTGTTTTGTTTTGTATTGTCCCAAAGTTTCCGTAGGTTCTCCTCCTTTTTAATTTTTTTCCCCCCAGAAGCTGCTCTAATTGGGTATTTTTTTCCATCTTGTCTTCTAGCTCACTTGATGTGGTCCTCTGCTTCTTCTAGTCTATTCTTGATGCTTTCTATGGAGTTCTTCACAGTAGCCATGTCATTTTTCATTTCTTCTTGGTTCATCTTCATTTCCTCTTGTTTTTACTCATATTGTCAGTTTTGTCTTCCATTCTTTTTATCCATCTTATGATCATTACTCTGAATTGTTGCTCTGGTAGGTTGCTTGCCTCTAATTCGTTTACTTCCTTTTCTGGTGATGCCTGCTTTTCTTTCATATGCGGACTGTTTTCTTTGTCTTCCCATGATCTCTCTTTTCAGGACTTCTGGTTATGTAGTTCTCTCTCTCCTTCGTTGATTTAAAGGCATATAATACAAAACAATCAGATATGCCTCCGAGTCAGATCAAAACGTGTTGCCCTTTAGATTTCTCCCCTATTAGGAGCCCCGCCCACAGTCAGGGTGACACCAGCCCCACAGTCCGGGGCTTCTACTTTTAAACACCACCCCAGTCGTCCAGCTTTCGCGTGCCCAACACGTGTGGGCTTCTGTCTTCTGCTGCGGGGACTCACTCTATCTCCGCAAAATCTGATTTTTTTGTTGTTGTATGGTGGGGTGCTCCTTTGAGTCTAAGTTTCCACACCACCTGGGACCAGCATTCTGAGGTTAACAGTTGCTCTGCAGTCGCTGTGGCTGTGGGTATTCAGGCCTCTGACAAGATCCACTCTTCCTTTAAAGATGGCGAGGTATCCCCGTCCAAGCCTATAGGTAGCTCCGGGAGGGGACCCATCCCCTCCGTGGGTGCTTCCCTATCAGGGGCACCCTGATCAGCAGACCCCCCACTTTCTCCTGGAGTTCACCTGTCTCTTATCTTGCTAACAAACACTCCCAGCACGACCCTCAGCTGCTCTCTCTTTCTGCTTTGGGACAAGGCTCAGAACCTGACCATCTATTCTTCCACCATTTTGTCTCTGGATTTCTCCTATTGATGTTGTACCTGACCTGCCTATTCCCAACACTGATGCTGAACTCTGAACCAAACCAGACCCATGTCCCCAGCTGACACCATGGTACTCATAGTGCCATATTATTCATGTTTTTGGAAGCCTACTTCAAAACCATTTTATCTGTATTGATTCCTTTCTCCAAGGATGTCCTATATTTCTTACCTGAAACATCTAATCACATATTGTCTTGGTTACGTCTTTGACATTAGAAGGTCATCTTTCTGTACCAGTTTACAGACAAAACCCAAAATCAGCCAATTATTTTTTGTGGCTTTTAAAAATTTTTATTATTAATCCTCACTGATGATATTTTTCCAATGATTTCTAGAGAGGGTGGGAGGGAAGGAGGAAGAGGAGAAGAAGGAGAGAGAGAGAGAGAGAGAGAGAGAGAGAGAGACATCCATGTGAAGAGATACATCCATTGGCTGACTCCAACAATGCCATGGCAGGGGATCAATCCTGCAACCAAGGTATGTGCCCTCGACTGGGACTCTAAACTGCAACCCTGTGGGGCACAGGGCAATGCTCTATCCACTTGGCAACACTGACCAGGGCAATTAACAAAGATTTTCTTTTATGTTGCTTTTGCTGTGCCCATTGTTTGGCAAGGCAATACTTAGTTATACTTACTGACTTAAATAGCTAGATAAGTTTATTTTTCTTAATTTTGTAAGCCTACTCTCATGTGTTTTGATACATTAAAGAGAGGCTTCTCATTGCCTGAACCTGATTTTGAAAAGTTGCTTAATATTTTTTATTATTCCTGTGCCATTTCATAACTTTAAGATGAAGCAACTCAAAAAGGCAATTTTCCTACCATCCTATATAATAAAAGCCTTAGGTGGCATAGTGCAACACCATCTTAAGACAGCCACCACAATTTGGCCACCACAAGATGGCCAGCAGGGGAGGGCAGTTGGGGACAACCATGTCTGCAGGAGAGGGAAGTTGGGGGAGGGACCAGGTTTTCAGGGGAGAGCAGTTGGGGGTGACCAGGCCTGCAAGGGAGGGCAGTTGGTGAGGACAGTTGGGAATGAGATTAGGCCAGCAGCGGAGGGGAGTTGGGGGCTACCAGATCTGCAGGGGATAATTTTATCCCCTGAATTTTTAGAGATAAATTCATAAACACAATTAAAATATATTCATGTAAAGGGGAGGGTAGTTGGGGGCCATCAGGCCAGCAGGGGATAGCAGTTGGGGGTCATCAGGCTGGCAAAGGAGGGCAGTTGGGGGCAATCAAGCAGGCAAGCCGTCCTGGATTGTGAGAGGGATGTCTGACTGCCAGGAATTGGGCCTAAACCGGTGGTCGGACATCCCCAGAGGAGTCACAGATTCGAGAGGGTGAAGGCCAGGGCTGAGGGGCACCCCCTCCCCCCCCCCGCAATGCATGAATTTTGTGTACCAAGCCTCTAGTCTTTATATATTTGGTTACTTTGTTATGGTGACATTTAATCCCTTTTAACAGAGCTTTTAAAACAATAGGAGACTTTTTAACTATACAAAAAGCCATATACCTGTTGTGAAATGTTTTCTTCTCATTTGAATTTTCCCCTTCAAAATCCCCTTTTGCAAACTTTAAACACTCATTTTAAGGGTCCCTTAGAAACCTACAAATCTGAAAGGTTAGTTTTCTATAAAGATTTGCTTAGGCACCTATGAGATTTTTCAGTTATTGATATTCAGACTAGATTTTAAAACAATATCATCACTGTCCCCTTTTTGCCAATGCAAATTTAAAAAAATTCTTATTAAGTGAACTGTTCTATACTTTGCTGTGAAAGTAAAGGTCACAGTGAACAACCACACTTCACACAGCTTTAGCCCTTTGCAATTGTCATATTATTTTTGTTATGTATAAACTCAGGTAATGGGTGACACTGCTGATTTTAAAGTAAACATAACCTTTATTATGACAGAAGTGTTTGGCTGAAAAATGTCATATTATTATAGGGGCATTAATTTGGGTATGTTAGAGGGAGTTATGTCAACTTTACATGAATATATTTTAATTGTGTTTGTGAATTTCTCTCCAAAAATTCAGAGCTGCTAATGCAAAAAAAATGACTACATATAAGTTTACATTTTGTATTCATGTGCTGTTACTTAATAATCATTTTAATTTTTGATCTATCTAAAAGCTTTTGACTTAATAACCATTTTAATTTTTGAACTATCTTAAAAAACAAAGTAAGATTCTACTTTGTTAAAGAACTTTTAAAATTAAAATATTGATATAAACACTTCTCTACATAATTCAAATTGTGACATTTTTAACTAATACTTGCAAAAAGGGATCCTTTTAGTAAGACCTGCTAGTGTTCTCTATGAAATAAAAAGGTTAGTCTGACTAGCATAGCTCAGTGGTTGAGCATCAACCTATAAACCACGAGGTCATGGTTCAATTCCCATTCAGGGCACATGCCCGAATTGTGGGCTTGATCCCCAGGGAAGAGAATGCAGAAAGCAGCCAATCAGTGATTCTCTTTCATCATTGATTTCTTACATCTCTCTCTCTGAAATCAATAAAACTACATATATTTTGAAAGGTTAGACTAAGGTACCTTCCATTCAGTGTCACTGAAAACATTGCCAATTGTGATACAGCTTCCTCTAGGAGAGGCTCAGCAAAGGGATAAGAAAGAACACCAGTGTTCAAAATTATTTTTATTTAAAAATGTTTTTATTGATTTTAGAGAGAGAGGAAGGGAGAGGGATAGACAGAAATATAGATGAGAATCATTGTGGCTGCTCCTACATGCCCCCCTATTGGGGATTGAACCCACAATCTATGCATGTGCCCGATCTGGGAAATGAACCAGTGCTCTCTTGGTTCATGTATCAACGCTCATTCATTGAGCCACATCAAAATTGTTTTTATTTGTTTGTTTTATATATATTTTATTAATTTTTTACAGAGAGAAACAGAGAGTTAGAAACATTGATGAGAGAGAATCATCGATCAGCTGCCTCTTGCACATCCCCTATTGGGGATGTGCCCGCAACCAAGGCACATGCCCTTGAGCAGAATCAAACCTGGGACCCTTCAGTCTGCAGGCTGATGCTCTATCCACTGAGCCAAACCGGTCTCATCTCAAAATTGTCTTTAAATGTTCATGGGGAAATACCTCTGGCCTAAACCTTTTTTTTATTTTCTTTATAGAACATCACTTCCCTTTATGAAAAAGGCATTGTAGCTGTTTAGTTGCTGATGCAGGCCAAGGTTTATGAAAACACTCTTGATAGTTGAACTTTGTTTAAAAAAAAAAAAAAAAGGCTCTCCTGATGCTGAGTGGTTTCTCTATTGATGTGATGAAATTTATGCTCATGTTGATGGCAAAATGCAAATATAGAAATCTAAGTTGGGCCATAGCTAAGCCTGTAAAGTCAGAACTGAAGTCTAAATTGAAGAAGTGACAGTTCCTGAATTCATATCCATATTAAATATGCTTTGTCACAGAGAGAAACAAAAGTGTCTAAAAATAGAACTGACTTTATTATCCAGGTGATGTTTTAACCTCTCAAAAAGGGGTTCTTAGTTTTGATCACCAAAATGATTGCTTTGAATTTCAGTGTTAATTGCTGTTATACTTCATCACATAAGAATTTGGAGTATTGGTGGTGGGTGTTTAGCAGTCAGTATTTTAATATATGAGAAGCTCTGTTTGGGTCATAATGATGAGAGACTGTGTCTAAAAAACTAAAATCAAACAAATTTAACTGCTTGCTCATAATTCTTTGAGTTCCATGAACCATATTTTTACTCTTTCCACAAGTAGCAGAAATAAAATATACTGGGTTGAAATAATGACTGTAGAGTGTATTCCAGTGTCCCTTGTATTTAGGTACTTAAATATTATCATTTTGTTGAAAATGGGAAAACTTTTTGTTGTTATTTATACTGGTACATCAATTGGTTTCTGCAAGACTAGAATAAACCAGTTGGCATGTGAGGAAAGTATGGAGAAATTGGAAATTATATTTACCTTTAGGTTCACTGTTTTGTTCTCTTTCCTTTCTCAATTACATATCTGTATAAGGGTATTTTTTCTTTATATGCTTTGTATAAATACCTTGAAACAGATTGAATGTATACATGTAGATGTAAAAACCAGGTGTCTTTAAGCCAGTCCACTCTCATAGTTTTAAAAAACTTTAAAGTTGTTTTTCACAAAACATGTTGACATGTAATTATTTCTGGAAATTTTAAATGAAGATATATTTTAATTTTTTTTCAGTTTCAATTTTAGATCAGGTAAACATCAATAGTTTTAGCCCATATAAACAAAAGACCTATAGTGTCCTTAATAATTTTTAAGTGTAAAAAGATTCCAAGACCAAAATGTTTCAGAATTGCTGTGCTAGATCAACATATAACTATGGTGAAAATCAACTATGTTTATTATGAATTCCAGTTCCCTTCTGACTAGCTATGTGTGTTTAGTCATTGCTCTTGGCCTGGACAATTTTCATTCAATAGTAAAAGAAAATATTTTTGTTTTGTTTTTATGAAAATGGTACATTAAGCCGAAACTGGTTTGGCTCAGTGGTAGAGCATCGGTCTGCGGACTGAGAGGTCCTGGGTTCGATTCTGGTCAAGGGCATGTACCTTGGTTGCGGGCACATCCCCGGTAGGGGGTGTGCAAGAGGCGGCTGGTCAATGTTACTCTCTCATCGACATTTCTAGCTCTCTATCTCTCTCCCTTCCCCTCTGTAAAATATCAATAAAATATATATTAAAAAATGGTACATTAAGTTATACAACAGGCTGATTTAATATAGATATAATGATTATTACATTTAAGATAATTAACATATCTAAATTACCATTCTTTTATGATAAAAGTACCTGAAATCTACTTTTTTAGCACATTTCCAGTTTTCAATTTTTTATTTTATCTTGTTTTTAAATTTATTTTTCAATTATAGTTGATATGCAGTATTATATTAGTTTTAGGTGTACAACACAATGATTATACCTTTATATACTTTACAGAGCTATCACCCCAATAAGTCTAGTATCTATCTGGCAACATATGTAGTTATTACAATATTATCGACCTAAATCCTTATTGAAAAATATATTTTGAGCACTTAACATACTAGATTACCAAAATAAGTAAAACTTTGTCCCTGCCCTAGGCTCGTTCCATTAAAATCATTGCTTGTTCAGAAGAGGGCATTTTTTCCAAAACACATCACTAGTAGGAATGTCCACTCTGATATAAAAGAGTTCGTCAGTACAGGCTAATAGAAAGCATTCCTGATTTCATTTTGTTTGCAACACTTTTCCCTGAGGAAGGTGGTATGGAAGAATTTTTAATTTTGTTTCTATTGAGCAATCCTTCCTATATAATAAAAGGCTAATATGCAAATTGTCCCCTTGGGAGTTTGACCCACCAGGAATTTGACTGCCCGCTTTATCTTGCACTGACCACCAGGGGGCGGAGTGGAACAAAGGAAGGCCCCAGCCAGCAGCCAGGGGAAGGAAGGTCCCAATTTGCCCTGATTACTTACCAGGCCTAGAGACCCTATGCGTGCCCTAGCCTTTAGTAGACTAATAAGCGCCCATGTGCATGGCAGGCATGCGTGTGCACACACATATTTGCAAACTGCCCAGCACTGTAATATATAGGGGACTAGGAGTGGAATGGTAATGAAATTGAGAAGCCCTTTATAAGCAAAATAGATTGCTACCAACATCAACTTCTATTCATTTTGAAAATCTCTTTCTCATGAATCCTTTAAGTAGATCTACATGCTGTGAGACAAATGAGGGGTAGAACTTCTGAGAGATTAACACTTAGATTGTGCACCAACCAATCTTTGTAAATGGTTTAATTTGGGAGTTCCATTTGGAGAAGTGGGAGGACTATGATCTGTGCCGAAGATTTTCTGTAAACTTGGATTTCCACTCATTATATCTTTATGTATCCTTGTTTTTAATCAATGGTGCTTTTCAAACTCAATTCTGTAGACAGATTAGGTATGTCCTTTCTGATTAAAACAATTCATGAATTGCTGGTTTAGGGTGAGGCTGGAGGATAGGTTTTCTTTTCTGAATAGATGACTTATTTTCTGTGCATTCCGGTCTGTACCTGATACTCATTTATTACCATTTACTATTTTAAGTTTTTATGTGTACTAGTACATTGAAGACTTTTAAAAGAAGGAATATTTTACTGCTGAAGAAATACATACTCTTTGAAGATTATTAAAAGATATTTGTACATTCTTACCGTATTTGCCGGCGTATAAGACGACCCTTTGGCCCTGAAAAATATGCCTCCAAGTGGGGGGTAGTCTTATACGGTGAGTATATAACAAACTCTGTATTTTTAGTGGAAATGTTAGGGGGTCGTCTTATATGCCCAGTCGTCTTATACGCCAGCAAATACGTATTTTTCAGGGCCAAAAAATCGTCTTATACGCCGGCAAATATGGTAATTTGGTCACATCAGGAAACACTGTAGATTTTATTACACCATCTCCATTGTATGGATGTTTGTTTTTTGAAAGATCTCATTTAAAAACTCTCAATATGATATAAATCTCTAGAGAGGGGAGATAATTTTAGCTCCTGAATCTGTTGTCCTAAATCACCTTTGGAACTATGAGCCTAGAAAACTTGGATGCTGCAAAGGTAAACAATGTGCAGATTAAGATAGAGTGGAATAGACAAGCTGGTTAAAAAAGGATGATGCATTTCTAATTAGCTCACAGTGCCTTTAGTTGGAAATTAATTAGATGCTGTTATGTAAATGTCATGTTAATTAAGCAAGAATATTAAAGTGTTATAAATCTGCAAAAGGAATGGCTATTTTGTGTATTAATGCTTTATAGTTAGCATAAAGGATCCGATAGAATATTTGTTTGGTTATTGAGCTTCTTATAATTTTTAGTTGGCTGACTCCTTGACAGTCCATTTGTCCTAATTGATGTGTTTTAGCACATGGTATAACAGCAGCCAATGAGGGCAATAGAACCAAGAACTGAAAACGAAGAGTCATCACAGCTATTTTAACAAGCGCTTTCTGGGTAGATTGTGATCTCTATTTCCAAGGTTAAGGAGAAATACTATTTTTCTGTATTTATTCAGCCTTAAATTTTGAGGGCCTGAAATGATTGCCAGCCTAAATGCAGCTGTCCTCCAAACCTGTGTTCTCTGCTTTTCCTGAATTATAGTCTTCAACCAGTTTATGGGTACTAGCTCAGGTTTTTTTTGTTTTGGTTTTTTTTGCATGCTCAGTAACTCTACGGTTTAAAAAGAAAATTTAAGCATTCTGCTACTTTAGCTTGAAATGTCAGTGTTGATGGTTAATGTGATACCTTTATTCAGTCCTGGTTTTGTAAGTTACAGTGAATTTAATATCTAGACTTCAGCTTTACAGGCCTGAAATCAGTACTATTTCCTCAAGAAAATCCACTATCCTGTTGCAAATGCTATTAAGATTTCTAGTTGTTGGAAATAAAGCTGAAGAATTTCATTTCATGGTTCTCATGTGGAATTGCAAATGCAATCCATAGTGCTGCATTATGTATGACGCCTTTAATATAAGAATAGAAACATCCCTAGAAGACAAGGTAGGGTATTCAGACTTATGGTCACAAACCACAGCTACCACAGACTCTAAATTGTTGAGACTTAGGAAAAAGTCATCTGACTGTAGTATCAAATGCAAAATGATATACTGAATATCTTTAGATAATGAAGAAACTTGAAAAAGTTCTGATAATTTATTTGGTTTAGCAAAAGAAAGTAAAATGCAGTCATGATGATTGGTTGAAAGTGAGTTTATGTTGATTAATCTTCTTACCTGGTGGAGAGAGCCTGTCAGATTAAGGAAGAAACTTTTAACTGCTTTTCTTTTTAATGTTTAAAAATCCAAAACTTATTCAAAACTTAGTTGTCACTAATATAGACTCAAAGGTAATGATAGGAATTGTTCTGTGCTTAGAAATACATTTATTTTCCCATCTGATACCACCACCACCACCACCACCACCACCACCACACACACACACACACACACACACACACACACACACCCTCTCCAATAGAACCCAATCATCAGGACACTTTTCACACCTTGCTTGTAAGTTATTAGCTCAGTTCACCCTACTGCTCGGGAAGGAGAGGAAGAAGAGCCAAAAACAGAGTTTACAATGATTTGTGGGACCATATGCCAGCCCTTCTTTCAGACATTAACCCAGTAAAAAAAAGGACAACAGCATTTCTTGATGGAAGAGATGCCCTGACTTTGACCCTTGCCATCAACTTTCAAAATTATTTTGTTTGCTATAGCCACATGGGACTCATGTTAATATTTTTATTGTAGTCAGAAACCTAAAAAGGTTCCTCTCAAGTAGCCCATAATTTTCGACATTCATTTTAACAGAGTTGATTGGAAACTAATTGTGTAGGAGTATACATCATATTTCCTGTGGCTACTTGTTTTATTTGAGAGTATAGTAATTTTGTATGACACCACAGTTATTGTAGTCTATATGTACAGTGTTCATATGCATCTATTCTGGATTTTTAAAATAATATATTTTATTGATATTTTACAGAGAGGAAGGGAGAGAGATAGAGAGCTAGAAACGTCAATGAGAGAGTAACATTGACCAGCTGTCTCTTGCACACCCCCTACCGGGGATGTGCCCCACAACCAAGGTACATGCCCTTGACCGGAATCGAACCCGGGACTTTTCAGTCCACAGACCGACGCTCTACCACTGAGCCAAACCGGTTTTGGCTATTCTGGATTTTTAAAGAGTTTCATAGGTTATAATCTGTCAGACCAAACTGAATTCCAAACTTTGTTTATAATATTGTGCAATTATCAAAGCTGGGATTTATTATCACTGCTAGTTACTCTTGTTGTCAATTTATTTTGGCTCAGCTCTGGTTCTATTTGTATTTACTGTAATGTAGTGACTATATTGGATTGGGTTGTTAGTTTAATAAGCTCTCTGGAGAACAGTTTCATGATGATGCATGTGGAGATATGTATGCTAGGTAGCCTTAAAGTTTTTTGCACACTTGCCAAACCTGCATTAGGAATTCATTCATTAGGAGTTTTAGAAAGGATAACTGTCACCCTATAGATGAGGTAAAGCTTGCATTTGTAAACATGGGGGTGTTAATTCATGAGTCCCAGCCAACTGCCACAGAGGCTCCGAATCAGACCCTGCTTCTCTGTCCAGGCTTCTCTCCAGGCCTGATCCGCAGCCCCCTCAGCAGTCAGTGCTGGGTCGCCACGGCAATCAAGCACTGACTGCAGAACTCACTTCTGGTCGGTGGAGCCTTCTGTCATTACGGACCCTGAGTTTTTATATATTAGGATATTTAAACTCTTCAGGGTGTACATTTAAGATTTCTGCATTTCATTTTAGTATTTTGTTATTGTTATACCTCAGTTTTTAAAAAAGATTTTAAAAGCCCTGGCAGCTTAGTTGGTTGCCAATTGGATTCCTGGTCAGGATGCAGGCTTGTTTGCTGATAGGGGGTGTATAGAAGGCAGCCAATTAAAGTTCTCCTTTTACATTGATGTTTCTCTCTCCCCCCCCCTTCTAAAAATTAATAAAAAATATTTTTAAAGATTTTAATAAATGTACATTAGTCTCTTGATTCAGTCAAGCAGCTTGCACTGTTTTTTTGTTTGTTTTTTATTCTCACCCAAGGATATGTTAATCAATTTTTAGAGAGAAAGAAAAAAAGAGAAGGGGAGAGAAGAAGGAGAGAGAGAAACATTGATGTGAGAGAGAAATATTGATGGGTTGCCTCCCATACACGCCCAACTGAGGATCAAACCCTCAATTCAGGTATGTGTTCTGAACAGGAATCAAACCTGCAGCCATTTGGTGTATGGGATGATGCTCCAACCAACTCAGTCATCCAGCCAGGGCTCCATGTTACTTATTTTCATGTCACAGTTGCCTATTTGAATCTATTTAATTTTACTATGTTAAGCTTTCTCTGGGGAAGTGACATTTGTAGAAAAATGCCCTGCTTTTTTGGTCTAACTTTTCATTTTATTCTTGCCTCATTTTGAAATTCTTCAAAATTATTTCCAAGTGATGCTGGCCAATGATGAATATCCCTCTTTCTGATTACATTTAACATTCATTACTGATTCCATATTCTTTGACACTTGATCATTTATTTTTATTTTTATTTTTTTAAATATATTTTATTGATATTTCACAGAGAGGAAGGGAGAGAGATAGAGAGCTCTAAATGTCGATGAGAGAGAAACACCGACCAGCTGCCTCCTGCACACCCCCTACCGGGGATGTGCCCGCAACCAATGTACATGCCCTTAACTGGAATCGAACCCGGGACCTTTCAGTCTGCAGACCGACGCTCTACCACTGAGCCAAACCGGTTTTGGCAACACTTGATAATTTTTGATCCAGCTCTTTATTGCTCTCATGTATTGTTCTCAATTATTTACACAAATTTTGTCCTCCTAATAAGATTGTAAGTTCCCTGAGCATGAGACTTAACCATGATGGCACATAGTAGGTATTTGCTAAGTGTTCTTTGACATTAATGATACACTTACTTAATTTTTCCTCCCCTTTTCCATTTCCCCTCTGTATCTTCTTATACCCACTAAGGTTTGCCAAACTGATGTTACATCCTTGGTGTAGGAAAGAGTGTACTAACAATGAATTCTTAGGCATGATTTCCAGGTCCCTAAATCCCATGGATTTTCATGGCATAAAGTCTAAGAATAGGTCTCAGAGCTTTTTCATCTTTCTTTCATTTCAATTAGTAACTTCAGTGATATGAAATCATCTTCTGGATAATATACAACTCTGTCAATTAACCATGTTTACATTCACTAGTCATAGTCAACTGGGACCCTTTTCAGAAAATATGTTTAACATTTGCCGTATGTTCTATTTCTTTATGATCATCACCACGGCCCTTTCCAGGGCATATCAAGAACCAGTGGTCTTTATGTTTATTTATTTATTTCTAATTTCAGAAGTTAGGGCATGGTTGGTAGGGAGTGTTGAGGTATATGTCAATATCAACTTAAGAACTTGCTGGTAGTCCTGATTCTGAACCAATTTAAGAATTTGTACCTGGTGGTCTTGAAATTACTGCTTTTCAATCCTTCGCCCACTGACTGACTAAATCTTTTGCTTACTCTTGAATTATGCCTATTCATCAGATTTCTGGACCCTCAAAGATTCCATGAATGCCCTCTTTATATCATATTCTTATTATTAAGCTAGATATTTCTTTCTTGGTTCCCATATCTTTTTATATATTAAAATGATCTTTATTTCTTTGACAAGCAGTTTTTGTTCCTTAGGCAGCTCCAGACCCCCACCCCACCCCCCCAAAAAATAAGGCTAGTTTTGCAATGAATTCAAAGGTAGGATAACAACTGAGATCAGCCTATGAGGATGTACTCCTACCTGTTGCTTTGTAGAAAAACTCATCTTCCCAAACTTGTGGGTAATTTCTTCTTGCTATATTGGAATTCTAGTTAAAATTTAGCCCTTAACTTTTTAACATTATGTGATATTCAATTAGTTTTTACAAAAAGCATGTTGTAATGTAGAAAAAAGATATAGATCTAAATTGCTGAACTAAGTTCATCTACCACTATCACCACCTTTTCCATCTTTCCTATTATGCATATTTACAGGTTAATCCCTGCCTTTTTAGGTTTCTCTTTATCCAAGACAGCAGCTATGGGCATGTGGCCGGTATGTCCTGACTGATGTGCCTGCCTTTCTGTTTCTAGGTGGGCCATGCACAGACACAGCTCATGTCTCGTTAATCACACCAACCAAAAGATCCTGTGGTACAGGTACGTATATCATTCTTGTTTTTTTTTAAAATCCTCACCCGAGAGTATTTTTTCATTGATTTTTAGAAAGTATAAGAGAGAGGGAAAGACAGAGAAACATTGATGTGAGAGAAACACATTGATTGGTTGTGGGGGCTGGGCCGGAGAGGAGCCTGCAACCAGGGTACGTGCTCTTGACCGGAATCTGACCCAGGACCCTTTGGTTCATAGGCTTGACACTCTATCCACTGTGCCAAACCAGCTAGGGCCATAAATCATTCTTTTTTAAAAAAATATATTTTATTGATATTTTATAGAGAGGAAGGGAGAGAGATAGAGAGCTAGAAACGTCAATGAGAGAGAAATATCGACCAGCTGCCTCTTGCATACCCCCCCACTGGGGATGTGCCTGCAACCAAGGCACATGCCCTTGACCAGAATTGAACCCGGGACCTTTCAGTCCGCAGACCGACGCTCTACCACTGAGCCAAACTGGTTTCGGCCATACATCATTCTTATCTGGCTTCATTCTTATCTGAATTATTCATAGAAATTAGCTACTAGTTTTAATGTGGTGTCCATGCCAGGATGCTCTCTTATTTCTTCCATCAATTTTGAAGTAATATAGTTTGTGCTTAATATTGGGAGTGGAGTGTGAGCAGAGGTCAAAGTGGTGCTCTTGGAGGTCAAATTGACTGATTTAAACTTTCTTCTAGAACCAAGAAGATAGGCAGTTTCCTAATGTCTGAAGAATATTATAACATGAAACATATATTGCCCATTTTCTAGCATGTGGCTAATTTGTCTGAGTCTTGGACTTACTACAAAAAATATTTAAACAACGGAGACTGGAAGGTGAAAGAAGTTGTAGTACAGATAATCAGTGTTTTAACTTGACTATTAGAATATCCTAATAGTTTTGGAAAATTACTTTTTCATCTTCAGTGCATGGGGTATGCTGAAATTATTCTTTTCAGATACATAAAGTGTCCCAGAAATCTTTGTGCATCTATGACATTTTTATTAAATATGAAGTCATGAATTTTGTAGCTCTCTAAAAAGCAGTCATAATGACCATTGCTCCCTTAGCCTATATCTCAATTTATTTTAAACAGTATATTTGCCTTTTCCAATAATGCTGCCTGTTATTTAAAATATCTTAAGGATTATATTTGGAAGAGTCAAGATAATTATATTGTTTTTCTAAAGGTCACAAAGTATTTTTCATAATTTAAAAAGTCCTTTTAACTTTTCAACAAAAATAGCCCAAACTATTTCTATGTACAAACTCATTCTGAAACCTTGGCCCTTTCAAATGCTCATAGTTTTTATGTTAAACTAACTCAAACAGGCCTGACCTTGCACAGTTCCTGAGTAGCATCCAGGCATTGAACTCTGGGAATTTAGTTTTACTCTTCTGTTCCACATGACCAATTTAGTGACAGGGCTGTGTGAGAAGGTCTTGGCATGCTCTCATCCCTCCTGTCCTTAGTACCAAAGCTCGAGTAGGTACCGTATTTGCCGGCGTATAAGACGATTTTTTGGACCTGAAAAATACCGTATTTGCCGGCGTATAAGAGACTGGGCGTATAAGACGACCCCCTAACATTTCCACTCAAAATACAGAGTTTGTTATATACTCGCCGTATAAGACTACCCCCCACTTGGAGGCATATTTTTCAGGGCCAAAAAATCGTCTTATACGCCGGCAAATACGGTAGTTCCAATGGAGATAGAAGAGAGCCGTGCCCTGGAGTGAGACAGACCATCTTTTTTTTTTTTTTTTTTTTTTTTAATATATTTTATTGATATTTTACAGAGAGGAAGGGAGAGAGATAAAGAGCTAGAAACGTCATTAAGAGAGAAACATCGACCAGCTGCCTCTTGCACACTCCCTACTGGGGATGTGCCCGCAATCAATGTACATGCCCTTGACCGGATTCGAACCTGGGACCTTTCAGTCCGCTACCACTGAGCCAAACCGGTTTCGGCAGAGACAGACCATCTTGATTAGCCAGGGAGGAGTCAGAGCCAGCTTCCTACTCACTCCAGCCAGAAACTTGAAAACATTCAGAGTCCTTTGATTTCAGGTCCAACACTTTACACGCACAGTGTCTTTTAGTTTTTTTTCTTTCCTTCCAACCTTGGCCCTCAGTGCAGGGTTTCCTGTTAGCACTACCAATGTGTTTAGGTAGCAATCAAGGAGTGAACCTCAAGCACAGTGGGTCATCCTGAGAGATAGAGAAAAAGAGACTTGTGTGCTCAGCTTAGCCACCGAAGCTAGTAGGAATCCTTCTTTGAATATGTACTTGTGTCCTTCATATTCTAGACATCTGTTTTCTTCTCCCATACTATTTTGTGTATCTGAAAATAATAATAGCACTTATTGCATACTAACTGTATTACCAGGCACCATTCAAAATGATTTACATACATGACCATTTAATCTTCAGAACAAATATGCAAGAGAGTTATTCCTCTTTTACAGATGGCAAAATAGATACTCAGAAAATTAATTACATTTCTTGGGGTGATATTATAGTAAGAAATAGAAACAGAACTTAAACACAGATCTTTCAGATACTAAAGCCTGTGTTGTTTTGCACTACATCATGTTACTGTTTATTACATCTATACTAATAAAAGGGTAATACACTAATTAGACCGGATAGACTGAACATCCTTCTGGACAAAGCCACGGTGGTGGGGCTGAGGCAGAGGCAGTTAGAGGTGCAGGCAGGTGAGCGGTTGGGAGCCAGCAGTCCCGGATTGCTAGAGGGATGTCTGACTGCAGGTTGTGATCAGGCCTAAACCAGCAGTTGCCCCAGTGCACAAATTTCATGCACCGAGCCTCTAGTTGTATTATAATTATGCTCTTAGCCAGATGGTGGAAAAGCATATCATTGAATGAAATAGGGGAAATGGGAGACACATAATTGGAAATACAGCATGTAATGAAGTAGTGTTTAAAATGTGAGTTCTAAAAGCAGATTTGGTTTTAGATCCTAGCTTTATGTATTACAAAGTGTGATTTTAGGTAAATAAGTTAATATCTCAAAATTTGTACTTTATCTGTAAAATTAAATGATAAATCTATCGCATAGGTTTGGTCTAAGAAATAATATGCATAAAGCTCATATAATAGATCTCTAAAGGAAATTGTTATTCCAGTGTAATTGTATCATTAAAGATTATGTGCATACAGTGGCCAACCATTAAATGCTGTGGATAACACATCAGTAGGTAATTTAGATAGAGGACTAGAAATGTAGAATTCATTGCTATACCTATTTTCATTAATTGATTTATGTTGATTACATTTTTTGTTGCATTTTAGTATTACAGTAGGAACTCACGGTAATATTTTTAGGTCTCCGTAAAGTGAAATGATAAGCAAGGATTGAGCTCTCATTCACACATTTCCAGGCCTTCTTTTAGGTGACTACATAGCTCTTAACTAGGAAAAGATTGAGAATTTCTGACTTGGAAAGAAATTAATGCAATGTGCAGGTCATCTTCTAAAAAATCCTAAGGAAAGTTGAGATTGCTCAGCCTGCACATTAAAGGTTATCAAGTTCATCCTGGTGTACTTTTCAAGAAGCCTCTCGGTGCCCCCTCAGACTTCCTGAACTAGCCTTACTATGGCCCTGACATCCGACTTGTATGGGTCTTTGGTTGAACATTGACCTATGAACCAGGAAGTCACAGTTTGATTCCCAGGCAGGATGTGTGTCCTAGGTTCTTCAAGAGAAGGCTCATACCTCTAGCATGCTCTGCGGTGCTTCTGCCATAAAGGGCCACAGTCACAGTAGCTCTCCCAAAGAGCTCCTAGAGCACAGGGCTTCAGGCATGAGTGATCTGTAAGTAATTACCTGACAGTAGTAGCACTTTTTCCTTGGAGTGAGACCTGTGAATTAGTGTTACTGACCCCCTCCAAACCAATCTGTTCAACACAAGGTTGGACTTAAAGCAGCCTCTAGCATAGTAATGACATGTATTAGGAAAAAGATACTTAGGCTAAAATATAGTGGTTCTTTAGGTCAGCAGTCCCTGAAGAAGACATATCTCTATATATAAAAGCCTAAGTGACTAGTTGACTGGTTTGACTGGAGGCTATGATGCACACTGATCACCAGGGGACAGACGCTCAATGCAGGTGCTGCTCCTGGTGGTCAGTGCGCTCCCATAGTGGGAGCACCGTTAAGCTGACTGATGAGCACTAGATGCAGGGGTCACAGCCCAGAGAATGCAGTGGAGGGGCAGTGAGCCTACCTAGCAGTGGCAGCAGCTGGAATGAGCAGGAGCTGCAGGCAGGAGTAACAGGTGGCATTGGACTGCCGGTTTTGGCCAATCCCCACAGGCTACACCAAGGGACCCCACTGTTGCATGAATCCGTGCACTGGACCTTTAGTAATGTATAATCTGTGAGGTATGAGGAGAAAATAGTAAAAGTTTTTTTATCTCCGCCTTGTTTTGCAGATTCATTTTATAATTATATAGCAGTCCGTACATATAGTTTAAAACCAGCAAATACATAGTATTCAATATTAAAGGTACATAGCCAAATAGAGAGTGTACATGCAAAAAAAGGTTAGTGACCTTTTCAGTGAACAGGTCATTTTCTTTTTAGTACTTTGAAAATTAGATCTAAAGATTAGCATTGGGCTCATAATTACAAGCCTGAGTAGTTGATTAATAACGTCTCTGCTTCAGGGGACTAATGTTGATCTGAGGATATGGTAATATAAATAGGTAGAAAACAGTGTAGAGTGGCTTGTGTACAGCCATCAAAATGAGAGGGGGAACTTTTTTTTTTAACTTTGTTTTTACTATTGACACTATACATATTCCCATACTCTCCCCGTCCCCTCCCGCCTTTCCCACACAAACACCCTGTGCAGCCCCTGTTTCCCCTTCCCTCTGGCCATCATCTTAGTGTCTGTGTCTGTAGGTTATACATACATGTTCTTTGGCTAATCCCTTCACCTTTTTTAACCCAGTTCCCCAAGAGGGAACTCTTTTTAAGAAACAGCTCTGTGGTAACTAGAAGTCTAAGAAGCAGGTTGCAAAAAGTAGTAGTGGCAAGTAAAAGATCAGTTTGTATTTGTGAAGTAGGTCAGAAACTCTTTTTCTTTAGATGCTGGCTTTTGGCTACATAGCACTATTAACAGTTAAACTCTGTAATCTTTAGATGGGAAAAAAAAAAGCAGCACCATGATTATTTTGGTTTTTAAAACAGAAAATTAAGTGAAGGTGCTTGTGGCTTTGTAGAGCTCTGGGAACTGTCAGCAAAGAGTTGAAAAGTGCTGCAAATCTCAGGTTTCTTTGGTTAGAATGTGAGAGTTAAAGCATATCACACTTCAGATAACTAGAGAGAGCTCACCTTTCTTCAAAGGCTTTGGGTATTTTGCACATGTTCCCTTGTTAATTCTCACAACATTCCTGCCAAGAATGAATATATTGTGAAGGAAAAGAGTTCTCTTTCCTTGGCAACAAACCACCTTTTGTCCTTCATCTTTTCTAACTATTAAGTTATACTTTAAGCCAAAACATTGTAATCAGAGCTGTGATCATCATTTTCAGACAACTTTATTTGGAAGGTGTTTGGATATTTATGTGAATATCTTCAGGAAGTCATATTTTTTATTTTTAAAAAATATATATATTTATTGATTTCAGAGAGGAAGGGAGAGGTAAAGAGATAGAAACATCAATAATAAAAAATTTTTAAAAAGAAATATCAATGATGAGAGAGTCATTGATCCGGTGCCTCCTGCACCCCCCACACTGGGGATTGAACCACAACCTTCTGATTCATAGACACTCAATCACCGAGCCATGATAGCCAGGCCAGAAAGTCATATTTTTTATGTTTAAAGTGTCTTGTGGGAGGTCTTTTGCCTTTTTTTTAAAAGACATGTTATGTAACCTTTTTTCCCCCATAAGACTTATTTGCAGAGTTACAATAGAAGAAGTTATTTTGTATTTTATGTATTTGAGTTTGCTATTGGTAAAATTTAAAATTTAAGTTGTAATGGACAGATAGAACCATGTCTTGTCTTAAATGTACTTAGAGAAAAAGTCTCTCTCCAGCAGGATCCTTGAACATGACTAAACCAAGGATTCTGCTCCTTCCAGATGGAGGATTAAGCAGTTCTTAGCTCTAGGTTGACTATATCAAAGCATAGACTTTTTAGAATATGAAAAAAAAAGAAATTGTTCCTTCCCTGTTTTAACCACTCTATTGCTTGATTTTGTGTTTTCATTTTATAGTCCCTTTATTTCTGAAGTTAAAAGAAAAAGTCATAAACAAGCTTGCAGACTTGATGGTACTGTTTACAGGCTTTTGCTTCACTATATCTATATTCACTGTTACTCTTCTTCCAGCAAATATGTTGAGCAAATAATATTCTCTGATCGATTTGAAAAGTGAGAGTTTTAAAACGCTCTGTGTAGGAGCTCCAGTGGCACAACCAGTTAGCGTGTGGTACTTATAAAATGCTCTGTGTATGTTAAAAATGTGATTATAGTTAGTAGAATAGCAAGTAAAATAGCCATTTGTGGGGCCATACGGGAGCTCTAGTGTTGTTTGATATGAAAGCAGATGGGATTAGAAACTCCATTAGAAACCAATGCAGGTTTTCTCAGAAAGTGCCATCTTTTCACTCCGTAAGAAGCATGTTAATTCAGTTTAACTATCTATCCTTTGCCTGCTTTTTCTTTTCTTTCCTCTTGAAAAGCACGTTTATTAACATTTTAGGTCACCTTTTTCCTTTCAGCATGATGAACAGTGACATGAACTAGATAGCCTTGTATTGTTCATTGTTTCCCTTTTTTCCCTAAAACCTTTTTTTGGGCTCATTTCTCTCAGGCAACCTGCTTGTGATGTTATTGTCTGTTTTTACAAAGACAAGAGAAGAAAACCCCTTTCACCTGGGAGATAAGAGAAGATTGATGTACTAAACAGTTTCCACATCAGTGTTCAGAAGCCACTTAAAGGGGAATGTTTCATTGTTGTTATGTTACCATGAGGTTTCTATAAGATCTTTTAAATTGATTCAGAAGCTAAAGGGTGGCAGTGTTAAATCAGAAGTGGCCCTGTAAATCTTAGAAATACCCACAGTTGTGTGTTTTATCTCCTGGTAAAGTCAGTATTCATGGAAACATTTCAACCAGTGTATTTAATTTTAGAGAGTTGAGTCCTTGACTATAAACTGTATTGGTCCATATTAGACTTTGTAAATGACTCTTCTAAGAAGGACTCTAGAGCTTAAAGGAAGTTAGCTTTGGGTGTGATTCAACTATGTAATCCAGTTCTTTTTTTAAAATTATTTCTTTTTAGTCCTTAAGGTACAGCTTTTCCCTCTGGTCTGCAGTATCAGCATTTGAGACAGAAAGTTCAAAATTTGACCTACTTATGTAATATACAACTTTCTATCAGGAGGAGATTATGGAAAATATAAACATTTTTTTAAGCATTTAATGTAACCATTGAAGAAAGATTAAAAGAGTAACGTGTCTTAGCAAGGAAAAAGTATTTTTAAAATGTTTTACCTTGTGCGTTCATCATTTTGGGTCCTAAAGGAGTTCATTTAATTCCTGAGGCAGGGGACAAAAATGAATACCAACTATTTGGAAGATTGCAAAAAAATGTCTAGTATATGCATGTTATGTTTTACAAGGGCAGGGGTGAGGCATAGGTTACCATGGTTTGCCATCGTTTATTTGCTGACAGTAGGTGCTTTTTGGCCATTTAGTGGAAAACTGGGGAGGGGAAATAAATTGCTACATGCTTTTTCATGTGGGTTTTTTTTTTTCCTATTCCAACTTTAATCTGTCTGAGATAGAAAAGCAATATATAATTAAGTGATTTGATCTCAATATGTAAATAATAGCAGGTGAGTTTAAAAGCATCTCATATAATGTATAGATCTGAGAAATACTGTTTTGTCATTTGTACCCCTGAATGAGAGTTAGGTCCCATTGTCCCTAGTCCTTTTGTTTCTGTTACAGGTTAGCTAGACATATAATGTGTGAGAGTTTGCTGAGATTGAAATCATTGGCTTTTTTCACGGCCTTGTTTGGGTTTTCCTCAAAAGAAGCAATGACTTCCTTTCTGAGAACAGGCTGATATAAATTAATATGAAGCCAGGATGCCAATCTTACCAAAAGGGATTTTTGTCCCTGAAGGATAAACATGCACTCCAGTATGAAAAGGGAAAGGTAGTGTGTTTAGGCTTATTGCTATTTGGGGTATGTGGTGTGTCTGAGAAGCCTAGGCTGTGGTGGTGAGATGCTCACGATCCACTTGCCTTGTGCTAATTCAGTTTGCTTGGATCCTTTGATGCAGTTACAAGGGAGGGTTTTTGCCTTTGTGGTTATTTATTTTATCATAGCTTGCACTCTTAGCAAGGAGAAAAGTTCTGAACTTCCATTAATTAGCTATTCTATTGCTCCACCGGGGCAAAATGCCTGAGCCAACATTGTTTTAAAAAGGTTATCAAGGGAATTTAATGCCCCTCTCCTCCTCTGAAACATTTGGATTATTTTGGGGGGAGGGGGATATATATGGGGGTTTCTTTTCAGGTTCTGCTCCATAGCATGTATGTGCCTGTTAAGAGCGCAGCATGTTAGAAATGTAGCTTTCCCAAAGCAGTCTTACCAGAAGGAGCAAGATAGAACAGCCATAATGCTGCATTATAAATCATCAGGGCCTCGCAATGATACTGCCCATTAAGGAGACTTTTTTTTGTGCTCTACCCAGTTCCTAGCTGTACTAATAGAACAGCACATCAAGCAAGGCTGTAAATAAAAGTTATTACCTAATAGGTGGGTGCTGAAGTGGAACGGACGGAGCTGAGGCATGGAGGCCTTATTACCGCTCATCAGCAATTATAAACAGGATAAAGTGTCTGGGACTTGGGCTGATGCAGCGAGGGCTAATAGAGGCTGGGAATGACACTAGGCCGTGATAGGATGATGTATGCTGATGCGTTTTTACTGTCTCATCGTGCTGCTTGCTTCTGAGACATTATGTTATCTGTTTTCCTGCTTGCTCATCTATCTGAAGAGACATTTCCATTGCCTCTCTTGCCAGCAGGTGGGCTGGCATTTATTCCTCATACCTGTGTCTCCTTCTAAGGCAACCCCTCATGAAGAGTCTTCAGAAGTATTTCATAATCATGCCGATTAAAGCCATATTCTTATTGTATCATCTGCTGTCATGGGTATAGATCACACCTTCAGAAGTGGGTGCTTTCGTGGAATATAGGACCAGCTGAGGCACTATAGTTAGTCTGCCAGCCCAGTACTTGATTCAAAGACCACTGTGACATTCCTGCAGTAGATTCTGTAGTGACATGCAAAAGAAGTGGTAAATATGCATTTTGTTCCTGGGAGCTGATACCATAAACAGAACAAGTACAGAAACATAAATACTACTAATTTCAGCTATAAAGAGCAGGTAATGTAACTAATGTTTATTTTTAAAAGTGAACACAGGGAGGATAAATTATACTAATCATTATGAGCAAATATTATACTAACGTGCTCTTTGTCTTTTAAAGGATTAGCTTCCTGATGAAATGCTTAGAATTTAGTTCCTTTTTTATTTTTAACTTATTTTGTTGTTGAGAGTATTACAGAAGTTCCACATTTTCCCTCCTTTGCCCTCTACCTATCTGCCACACACCCCTCCACCCAGACCAGCCGTGGGCAAACTACGGCCCGCTGTTCTATCCGGCCCGCAGAGCCGAAAGAGCGGAGGGTTCTTTTGCTCTCCCCTCCGCTCCTTCACCAGCAGCCAAAGATGAGAGTGCATGGTCAGGTTGCTTTTGTTCCGGCCCTCTGGTCCAGTTTAAGAACCCATTATGGCCTTTGAGTCAAAAAGTTTGGCCACCTCTGACCCAGACTCTTTGTGTCCATGGGCTATGCATATATGCTTAGAAGTTCTTTGGTTCTTAGAGTCAATAGGAATGGTAAAGGAATACTGGAACATGAAGGGAAAGTCTAAAAGTAGGACTATGTTCTTTAGTGAACAGAAAACTGCAAATATGACTTGGCAATGCATATAGCAGAGAAACAGCTATATTTAGGAAAATTGAGGTACATATCTCTTCAACTTTGACCATTCAACCTCACTAGATCCCAGCATTGAGACTTGGAGACAGGAGCACTCTGTAGCAGAGCCAAAGAGGAATGCTTTGAAAAGGGTTTACCAGTCTGATCTAGGAGTTTATGAGCATTCCAGTAATATAATTGTTTTTCACCTGTGCCTTTAAATGAATACAACTCTTGGTGTGTGTTTATTTTTTGTTAATCCTCACCTGAGGATATTTTTCCATTGGTATTTAGGGAAAGTAGAAGAGAGAGGGAAAGACAGAAACATTGATGTGAGAGAGACACACATCAATTGGTTGCCTTCTGCATGAGCTCTGACCAGGGCCTGGGCCAGGGAGGATCCTGCAACCAAGGTAAGTGCCCTTGACTGAAATTGAACTCGGCACCCTTTGGTCTGCAGGCCAAGTTCCAGCCATTGAACCAACACCTCTTATACAACGCATTAAAAACTAACCTATCAGGAGATTTTCTGCAGTTTGAGAAATTGTAGTTTTTCCATGTTGTTCTTTGATACCTCAAATTATTCATATGTGTACCTCATATTTAAAGAAGCCTGATATATGATATTATAAACCAGATAAGCTAAGAATTAATGTTATAGGAGAGTCCTTCAGTCTATAAATGATTGCTACCTGGTGAAGGTGGATAAATTTTTACTTTTGCACATTAAGTAATATTTGACTTGCCAGATAATCAATTCTTGCTTATCCCATTTATTCTAAGAGTGTTCTGTGGGTAGTGGCCAGTAGAATAGAGAATAGGAGATGGACGTAAGAAAAATGTCTTAAAGTAATAATAGGATTTGATGACTGATTAGAGTTGGCTAAAGAAAGAGTATAAAGTTCTAAACATGAACTGAGAGAAGAAAGATGAGATTGATGGCAGGAAAAAGATTGTGAAGGAAAACTGGTTGAAACTATTTTTCTGATAACCTAAATTTTAGGTTATTTTAGATTGTCCTGTAGAAAATCTAAGCATAGTTTGGAAATCATTAGTCTAGAAGCAGATTAAAGGTGTGCAAGTGGGTAAGGAAAATGAATACAGAAGAACAAGGGGCTAAGGACTGCATTTAGGAGGCTGGGAAAGAGAAAAAGATCAGTAAGTTAAGGAAGCTAAAGAAAGGACAAAGCTTTATACAGTTTTGTGAAAGATGTATGAGAAGAGGGGCCAGGAAACAGGAAGACTAGGGGGAGCTGTTGTTTGTAGTTAGCAGAAGGTCACTGAAACCCTGAAAGAAGTTCCTGTAATGTGGTGGGATTAAAAGCTTGATGGGAGGCCATTATGAGGCACTTCATAACAAGGAAAGAAAGATAGCAGATAGAAATCATTCAGTTTAAAGAGTAGGTGAGCCATTAAAAACCAATAAGTAATGGTGGTTGGAGGGGCAAACCAGGTCAGTTATGGAGGTGGTTAAGATAGAGAAATATTTTGCCTTTGTTAAAATACAAAAGAAAGATACACAGAAGAGAAAGAAATAGAAATATTAAGAGAAATAGAACTGATATAAAAGCAAGATTCTTTAGATGCAGAAACCTAGAAGGATTATTTCCTTCTAAGATTATATGGAAAGAGATACAGATATGGATAAATACATTTCCTCTTTTCATGTGAACTAGTAGGATGGTTAGCTGGACAAGATGAACCAAGGAGTTTGTCTTAGAAGGTCAACATTTTCTGAATAGATAGATAATACCATCAGCTGTAAAGTGGCAGCATTGAACAGGTTATAAGGAGAGAATTATTGTGGACTAAAGGAGGAAAAATAGGATTTCCAAGTAATAGCTAATCCAAATTGTCATTAAGTACTAGTTTAAATTTACAGTGGGCCAAAGTAAGACTTTCTCTGGAAAGAGCAAAGAGGGAACAAGTGGTACTCATTTCTTTCTTTTTCTATTATGTTTCCATTTTCAAAAGTAACACATGGTAGCACATCATAACACAGAAGAGTTTATAAAAGAAAGTGATAATCTAGAGATAGTCCACTCCACAACATCAATCAGCATTTCTCCCTTAACAGTTTCTGTTGTAATATTTTCATCCTTTAGGTTACCATTATAACTATGGAAGAAAAAAATAAATACTGTTACCCCAGAATTTCCTTTCACCATTGTTTTATTCCTCATTTTTGGAAATACAACCCCCAAACAAGTTCCTAGGAGGAGTTTTGGGGTTCTTGCATTTCTGAAAATGTCATTTCTACTCCTAGTATGATGGAAAGTTTGACTAAGTATAGAATTCTTGGATGAAAATGATTGTTCCTTCCCTTCCATGCTATTACTGAGAAGTCAGTGCCACTGATTTTCTTCTTTTTAAGTAATTATTGGATTTTTTTCACCTCTAAAACTCATAGTTTTGTGTTTTTATCCTTGGTGTTACAAAATTTGTAGTGACATCTCCCCCCCCCCCCCAATTCAAGATGCTGGATGCTTGATGGGCCCCTAAAATTTGAAGACTAATGTCCTCCTTCAGCTGTAGACTGTCTTTGATATTCCCCCAACTTAACATTCTCTTCTCTATTGGGTTTCATAATGTAGATCTTGGGCCTCTAGATTGGTGATTTTTCTCTTAACTTCTTTCTTATAATTTCCATCTCCTCTTATTTACTTTATCTTCCAACACTTCTTTTAACCATTATACTTTCATTGAGCTTGCTCTTGTTCCCTGAAAGTTTCTTTTTCATAGTATCTTATTCTTGTTTATAATAATAATCCAATGTAATAAAGAGGTAATATGCAAGTTGACTGTTACTCAAGCATACAAGATGGCTGCCCCCATTTGTCAAAGATGGCTGCCCATGTGGTCAAAGATGGCCACCACAAGATGGCCAGCAGGGGAAGGCAGTTGGGAGGGACCAGGTCTGCAAGGGAGGGCAGTTGGGGGTGATCAGGCCAGCAGGGGAGGGCAGTTGGGGGGGACCAGGCCTGCAGGGGAAGGCCGGCAGAGGAGGAAAGTTGGAGGTGACAAGGCCGGCAGGGGAGGGCAGTTAGGGGCAATTGAGCCTAAAGGGGAGGGCAGTTAGGACCAACCAGGCTGAAAAGGGAAGGCAGTTAGAGGTGACCAGGCCAGCGGGGGAGGGCAGTTAGGGGCAATTGGGCCAGGAGGGGAGCAGTTAGGCATTGATTAGGCTGGCAGGGTTGTGGTTGGGGGTGATCAGGCTGGAAGGCAGAAGTGATTAGGGGCAATCAGGTAGACAGGCTGGCGAGCAGTTGGGAGCCAGCAGTCCAGGATTGTGAGAGGGATCTCAGATTGGAGAGGGTGCAGGCTGCGTTGAAGGACACACACATCCCTGTGCATAGATTTCATGCACCGGGCCTCTAGTAACAATAACAATAACAATAATAATAATAATATAGTGATGTATTCTGAGTATGTTAGTGATTAGACTCGTGTTCTTCTGTTGATTGTTATCTGTGATTGTCTTGAGGCCAGTTTTCATATTTGTCTTAGTCTTATCCTTTATGCTTCTGTTCTCATTTGCCTGGTGAAGTTTGGTTTTCTGTTGACTTCTAGGGGGGGGGGGGGGGAAATGCCTAAATAGAGAGTTTCTCTAATGTCTCCTTCTTGCATGGGAATTTTTACTGTGGGCTCTGTGTGTGATGGAGCAGGAAGGCAGTGTTAACTGACAGAATTTATTGTGAGAAAGTTGAGATCCTACTGTCAAGGCTCTCAAATTCAGAATGAGGTCTTGACTAAGGAGCCATAAAAACAGCTTTGCCTTGATGAGTCATTCACTTTGTTTAGAGAAGAGCTATCCAGATTTTTACCAAGTAAATGTGAGCTGCTACCAAGGATGGGAGTTGTAGACTAGTACAATTATTCTGCAAATACACATTCAGAGGAGCCCCCTGATTTCTGCTTCTCTTTGCATGTAAGCTGCCACCTCTGCAGTCACCAAGTTTCAACATGGCTAACAACATCTAGATATTTTTTAATCTGTTTTTTTATTATGTTAAATGCACACAATTTATTATAGTGGGTTAATTGTTCATGTTGTTTTTTAAATTTTATTTCAGTTGGGTCTAGGGAAGGGGAAGGGTCAAAGGAAAATATGTTTATCCTTCTTGAACTAAAAGTTACCTGGGACAGAGTCAGGATTATGCTTTCTGATTTATCCATTGGTGGAAGATACAAGGGAAAGGGTAGAATGTTGTGTTTCTTAGGAAACCTAGTAAATGAGAATGTACCCAAGTTAAAGCCTCTAATCCTGAAGGGAAAGAAGTATAGAGTTGATAGTTGAGATTGTGGGCTCTGGAGGCAGTTTATGTGGACTCACATTCCAGTGCTCCATTTTACCTACCAATCATACAACTGGAAGAATTATTGAATTTCTCTATGAGCCTTATTTTTCTCTTTTGTAAAATAATAGACCCAATCATAGTGAGAAATGAAACAATGTGTTTAAAGCACTTAACTTGATGCTTGATAAATCCTCAATAGGTAGATGTGGATAGGTGATCTGCCTGAAAGGAGAGTGAAGAGAAACTTGAGGAAATGTAGAGGAAAGTGTGAAAGAACTCACACAACTCAGTCTGGTTGGAAAAATATATGAAACCAGAGACCCAGTGCACGAATTTGTGCACTGGTGGGTTCCTAAGCCTAGCCTAGCCCTCTCACAACCCAGGACCCTTCAGGGGATGTTGGACCACCAGTTTCGGCCTGCAGGGATTGGGCAAAAACCAGTAGTCCTAAGCAGCAGGCAGCCAGGGAGGAGCTCACACCACTCTACTCATCTCGGCCCCATTGTACCTGCCACCACCTGGTAAGCTCACTGAGTGGCACTCCCACTCTGGGAGCACACTGACTATCCGGGGCAGCCCTTGCATTGAGCATCTGCCCCTGGTGGTCAGTGCACATCATAGCAACTGGTAGTTGGGTCCTTGTGTTGCTTAGGCTATTATATATACCGTATTTGCCGGCATATAAGACGATTTTTTGGCCCTGAAAAATACCGTATTTGCCGGCGTATAAGAGACTGGGCGTATAAGACGACCCCCTAACATTTCCACTAAAAAATACAGAGTTTGTTATATACTCGCCGTATAAGACTACCCCCCACTTGGAGGCATATTTTTCAGGGCCAAAAAGTTGTCTTATACGCCGGCAAATATGGTAGATAAGAAACTGGTAACACGGTCAAGCAAATTAGAAAGTACGGACATGGAAAGGAAGTGGAGATCAGTGAAGTGTCAGGGAGGAGGAGAGAGCAGTCAGTAGCCCTTGTTTGAACATATGAAGGTTGTGAATGATAGGGAACTCAGAAAACCTTTATGAAAATTGGGCATCAGAACAGCAAATATAAAACTTTAAAAAAATGTTTTTATTGATTTCAGAGAAAAAAGGAGAGGGATAGAAACATCAATGGTGAAAAAATCATTGATTGGCTGTGTATTGCACACCCCCTATTGGGGATGGAGCCTGAAATCCAGGCACGTTCCCTGACCAGGAATCAAACCATGACCTCGTGGGTAGACGCTCAACAACTGAGTCACACCAGCCAGGCGACAATCAAACTTCATTTTTATTCTGTTTGTTTTGTTTTATTTCTAGGCCTTGCTTTAAAAGTAAAATTTTACTGTATGTATTGGTGGAAAATAATTCTTACAGAGATTTCACAAGCTTGCCTTCTGAAAAAACACACACACACAAAATAAAACCTTTTATTTCCTGAACTCTTCTCTACATTTTTATTCTTATATTTGAGAACTCATTTTTTGGGCAAATCACAATTGAGGAGCCACTGAGGGTTGATAGTTTTCTTGTGGGTAAAATCTTGATAAAAGAACTGGCTGGTGCATCCAGACCAACAACATGATAGAACCTTAGCCAATAAATTCACTTCTTTATGATTAAAAATCAGACAGTTTAACCTTGGAGGTATTTTTGTCATGGGGGACTTCATATTGTGATTAGTTATCCTAACAGCCACATTCCTCTGTGAGCTAGGTTAACTAGCCTCCTACTCCATATGTATAATTATTTTTAGTGCACACACACACACTGCTATAAAAGCTTATTTGGCCTTATGCTCCCTGCCGTTTTGAATTCTCTGTTTCATTACCAGTATCCACCCACAGAGTTTAAGAAAGCCATTCCCAAATAGCAGAACCACAACTCAGAATTTTAAATAAACCATGTCTCTATTAGTTCAATGGGCAGGGGAATTAGTTATATGCTATGCATTTTCCACATCCATCCACCCTTTCAAAACTTATTAAAAATGTATACATATGTAAGCAAGAAAATAGGGCCCTTACCTCAGATTGTGTTACTCTTTCTGTTACTTTAGCAAAGGATAAAGAAAGTAAATACAGTATATAGTCTTTAAGATTTTTACCTTGAATATGGACCAATGTTTACTTGAAAAAAATGCAGTGGATGCTGCTGCTTTTTTTCTAGAGAATGTTGAACAACTCCAGAAACGTTATCCTATCTAATAAAAGAGTAATATGCAAATTGACCATTATCCCAACACACAGATGGCTGCCCCCTTGTGGTCAAAGATGACTGCCCCCATGTGGACAAAAGATGGCCACCACAGATGGGGGCAATCAAGCCTGCAGGGGAGGGCAGTTAGGGGTGACCTGACCTGCAGAGTAGGGTAGTTAGGAGTGACCAGGCCTGAAGAGTAGGGTAGTTAGGAGCAAACAGGCTGTCAGGGGAGCAGTTAGGCATCAATCAGGCTGTCAGGGGAGTGGTTAGGGGGTGATCAGGCTGGCAGGCATAAGCGCTTAGGGGCAATCAAGAAGGCAGGCAAGCACCGAAACAGGTTTGGCTCAGTGGATAGAGCGTCAGCCTGTGGACTGAGGGTCCTAGGTTTGATTCCAGTCAAGGGCATGTACCTTGCTTACAGGCACATCCCCAGTGGGGGTGTGCAGGAGGCAGCTGATCGATTATTCTCTCTCATTAATGTTTCTGACTCTCTATCCCTCTCTCTTCCTCTCTGTAAAAAGTCAGTAAAATATATTTAAAAAGAAAAAGAAGGTAGGCAGGCAAGAAGTTGGGATCCAGCAGTCCTGGATTGTGAGAGATATGTCCCAGATTAGAGAGGGTACAGGCTGGGCTGAGGGACACCCCCCCCCCCAACCCTCATGCATGAATTTCATGCACCAGGCCTCTAGTTATATTAGATCTTGAAATATATGTCCAAATATGCAAGATAGCTTTTAAAAGAAAGTTGGGAACTTAGGTAGCATTAGTTTGAACGGGAGATGTTAGCTGCAGGAGAGTCTGTTTTCCTGCTTTGGCAATTACTGCTAGTTCCTGTAACTGACAAGGATTTAGATCTACTTTTTCTTTGGTGTCCTGTTGATAAATCCATTTCTAGAAGATTAAAATCACATCTGAAGGTCTTGATGGTCATCCTTCCTAGAATAGCAGTTGCAGTAATTGTTGCAAATGGGTCCTTATTGGGATTGGAGGAAAGATAGACTAAGAGAGTGACATGTAAAAGTCTGGCTAGTCATTAAAGTGTACTTACAGATAAGTGTTGACTTCACTACAATCCTGGAGAAGCATGGGCTTTGGCCTTCTGGTTGATTACCTGCTACTTCCATTTTTCATGCACTTTCCTATCAGATCTTAGTAGTGTCAACATTTCTCGGTAAGAATTCAGCAGGCACTTAGCCAGCCATCTCTAAGTATAGTTACTCTGGAATATAGTTGCTGGGTTTTATAAAAACATAATTTCAGAAAGATTACATAGAATTCTCAGGCACACACCCACCTACCACCAGAGTCCCCAATATTAACATTTTACCACATCAAAGATTGGCTTTTTCTTTTCTCCCCTGTGCATGCATATGTGTATTATATCCATATCCCTAACCATTTCAGTAAGTTGCTTATGTTACTAAAAACTTCAGCATGTAATTCTTAAAATCAAGGTATTATCTTAATAGCCATAGTAATTCTTTCAGTGAAGAGTGTTGAGCAAAGTCAGTGGAATTGAGGTTAAAATGCTAGGCACTATTTTTTGCCGAGACCGGTTTGGCTCAGTGGATAGAGCGTCAGCCTGTGGACTGAAAGGTCCCGGGTTCGATTCCGGTCAAGGGCACATACCTTGGTTGCGGGCACATCCCCGGTGGGGAGTGTGCAAGAGGCAGCTGGTTGATGTATCTCTCTCATCGACGTTTCTAACTCTCTATCCCTCTCAATTCCTCTCTGTGTAAAATCAATAAAATATATTAAAAAAAAAAAATGCTAGGCACTTGCTTTTTTGTGTTTCAAATATGGACTAAAAATAATTTTAATAATAATTTTATGCAGACTTCCTTGCCTCTGATTTTCCAGCAGCTTTTAAAATATATATAAATGGGGTTATTTCTCTTTACTTCATAAGCCATTTTTATCAAGGCAGCTTTCTTTAATCCACTATACACTTGGTAGTATCTACATCAGCACTGACAATATCCTACTGAGGAGTGAATACCTATATACTAATGGAGGAGGGGTAGGGACAGGGCTTTCTTTAGTCACCCTTTGTCATTGTATATTAATTCTAACTTTAGGTTCATTTACCCTCACATCAGAATGAGTTAAAATGAGGTGCAGGACTATTTATAAGTTTAAGGATTTAGTCTGGGAGCAATGAGCCAAGACTAGACCTTGGATGGCAAAAAAAAAAAAAAAAAAAAAAAAGCCCTACTAAGTAGAGAGAACTGAATTAAGCTATGCTAAATTAGAAACCAAAATAGTTTAAAAACAAATCAGCTATTTAATTTTAGCATCTACAGTACTTAGGTATGCATTCAAGCTGATTTTTTTTTTTAAATAGCAAAATAAAAACATTCAAACATTTTCCCCTTACATTAAACCTGGAATGCAGCCTACTGATGATAGTCTCTCATGGAAAGAGTACCATCATTAGAAACTTCTTCCCTGTAGTAGAGATATTCTTAATTATTTTTATTACCATTATTATTTTATTTTATTTTTGGGCACCAGTGGAATACTAAATATAGCTGGTTCTGCCTTTGACACTAGAGGCTTGCATTATAAGACAGACAGACAGACAAAACAATTGAAAAATTAAAAACACTCAGAGTGGTGAGATGATTTGCATTCAAATATTTGACCTGTTGTCTATATGTATGTTTTTGGTGGTGGTGTTTTTTGTTTGTTTTAAAATATTTTATTGACTTCAGAGAGGAAGGGAGAGGGAGAAAGAGATATAAACATCATTGATGAGAAAGAATCATTGATCACTTGCCTCCTGCATGCCCCCAACTGGGGATTGAGCCCGCAACCCAGGCATGTGCCCTTGACCGGAGTCGAACCTGTGACTCTCTATCCACTGAGTCAGACTGCCTCGGGCTGGTGTTTGTGTTTAATACTCACCCAAGTATATGTGGTTTTGTTTGTTTTAATCCTCACCCAAGAGGTGAGGATATTTTTTTATTGACTTTTAGCGAGTGGAAGGAAAGGGCAGGAAGGAGAGAAAAATCAATGTGAGAGACACACATAAATTGGTTGCTTTTCACTCACACCTCAACTGGGGTCAGAGATTGAGTCTACAACCAAGGTATGTGTCCTTGACTGGAAATTGAACCCGAGACCCTTTGGTCCTTGGGCTGACACTCTAACCACTGAGCAAAACTGGCCAGGGCTCTTTTATTACTAGAGGCCTGGTGTATGAAAATTTGTGCACTTGGGGAGGGGGTCCCTCAGTCCTGCCTGCACCCTCTCACAATCTGGGATACCTCGGGTAGGGTCCCTAGGTCTGGCTTGAGATCAGGGCCTATCAGGGCTTTCCTTCCCCCAGCTGCAAGCAGCCCCACCCCTCTGCTGCCACTGCTTGCCATCTGTGCAGCACTGCTCCCCCTCCCCTGCCACTGGTGGCCTTCTTCTGCAGGCGACAGGCTGGGGGGATGGGGCCAGTCCTGTAAGGGGCCATCTGCATACCTGATCACCCCTAACTGCTGACCTCCTTACCTAATCATCCCTAACCGCTGGTCTGCCTGCATGATGGCCCCTAACTGCTTGCTTGGGGGTGGGGCCAGCCTAGTGAGGGCCTGGGGTGGTTCTGGTCTCTGGTTGTTCTGGTCATTAATCTTATGGTGGCTGGCCTTTTATTATATAGGATTGTTATGAGAGAAAGAAACAGAAACATCGATGTGAGAGAGAAACGTGGATCAGTTGCCTCCTGTTCATGCTCTGAATGGGGAACCTAAAATGGTATGTACCCTGACCAGGAATGGATCCTGCAACTATTTTTTTTTCTTTTTCTTTTTTCTTTTGGTGTACAAGATAACACTTCAACCAATTTAGCCACCCAGCCCAGGCTATATAATATACTACAGAAAATTTGAATTAGTGTCTTATCTTGTTTACTTATTTCCCTTACCCTATCCCATACTTAGTGCTTTCCTTCCTTCCTTCCTTCCTTCCTTCCTTCCTTCCTTCCTTCCTTCCTTTTGTTTTTTTGTTAATCCTCTCTTAAAGATATTTTCCATTGAGTTTTAGAGAGAGTAAAAGACAGGAGAGACAGAGAGAGAGAGAGAGAGAGAGAGAGAAAAAAAACATTGATATAAGACACATTGATTGTTTGCCTCCTGCACTTGCCCCTACCAGGCCAGGGATAGAGACTGCAACTGAGGTATATGTCCTTGACTGGAATCGAACCCAGGACCCTTCAGTCTGCAAACTGACACTATCCATTGAGCCAAATCATCTCAGGAATGTTTTTGCCTAAAAGACACCTATTTTCAGTTTCCCTGGCCCCAAACCCAAGGCTATATCAGGTTAACTCTGGACAAATCAGGCATGCTATGGAGACCAAGATATGGAGGGTACAACATTATTTGGAGACTTTTGGCCTATTCCTTCCCTCCAAGGCTTCAAATAATAAGTCCACAGTAGGAAGAAGTGACTATAGTCTATGTCTACTAGTACATACTGCCCAGCTGCTTAAAACAGTTGTGTAATTTTATGAGGAATTATTGAACAATCTCTAGGCTTCATTTAACTACAGAGTAAGTAGAAGTCTTACTCCATATTTTTAGTCAGCTTCTAAATGAGCAGTCTAAGAAACTAAATGAAAACAGTATTGCTTGTTTTATACACAGTTATATGAAAACTAGAGATCCGGTGCATGAAATTCATGCACAAGTAGGGTCCCTAGTCCTGGCTGGTGATTAGGGCCTATCAGAACCTTCTGGCTGCTGGCCAGGCGCCTTCCCTTCCCTGCTGCTGGCTGCCGGCAGGGGCCTTTCTTCATCCCGCACCACCCTCTGGTGGTCCACGCATGTCATAGCAAGTAGTCAAACTCCTGGTCTCCCAGTCGAACTCCCATGGGGACAATTTGCAATTTATGCTTTATATACATACATACATACATACATACATACATACATACATACACATACATACACATTGTAGATAAATATGGATATGTAGATACTTCATAGATCTCTCAAATTATCCTCTTTGGATTAATGAAAGTAAATCATGGCTAATCTCAGTTTTCTGGAAATATGGTCAAAGATAGTAAAACAGAAGTTCAAGACCATTTTAGCACTATAAGCATCTTAGAACCTCATGATCATAGATCATGATTTATTGTCAGAAAACAAATTAGGGAATTTGGGCATGTGGCCTTTGAGAAGTATATCCTCTTAGGTTTCTTAATCTTGCTTCTCTTTCTGTCTCACTGTGCTGCCTTATTCTTTACTGATGCTATAAATGTAATTTTTAAAAAACAATGTATTATAATGTAGTTGAACCCTACAATACCCAAGTGGGTTACAAAAAGGAAAGATTATCTGTGGAGGATAATTTGTCAGTTACTTTGAATAACTAAAAAATTTATGAGAAAGGTAATATAGTGTAGTTGGACAGGTAGGAGAAGCTAAAACCAGGAAGTGGTGCCAGGCCAGTACAGCTACAAAGGATGACTACTCAATTGCTATTCTAACAGGCCTGCTGACCAGCACCCCTATGTAGAATTTTGCTCCTGGTGATACCCTTTAAGTAAATATACAGCAGGAATGACACTTATCAAACAGAAATGGTATCTGCAGTTTTTCAGATGAAGCTAGGAGTGGTTTATGGGTCATCTGTGCCTTTTTAAAGAGACCTGACTTATGAGCTATAGGAAGCTATTAGGGTGGTTGAGAAGAGAAAGCTTTGACTTCTGCCTGTGGGGCCTATGTAAAGGTGAGAAGGCGTGTTTTACCTTTTCTACCATAAAAAGAAATAAAATTTCAAGTGAAAAATAACTGGCTTTCCTTTTTCTATTAGGGAAAAAAAGTATATCTTTTTTAATCCTACAAATAATCACTATGGAAACTTTTGAAGGCAGATTTAAAAAAATAACGTTGGGGAAGGAGGGAGAAGAGCTGATTTTATATAAATTAAATACTGTGTGACTATAATACACAGAAATCCAGAGAGTTATCAAGAATCATATTCTAAGAGCAGAGGACAAGTAGAAGTATTCAGACATTCAACAGAGAGAAATCGCACCAAAATATTTGGATAAGATTCTAAGTGGAAAGGGGAGGGGGACTTGTTCTTGTTCTCTGACTTGGCCCAGGATCTGCTGTGCCACCCTCATCCCAAAGATAGCAGCATATACATCTTCATGGTAAAGTATCCTCATGGAAGAGCAGAAGTAGAAACTTGAGTAACAACAATTGGAGAAAGGATAGTACAGTGTGTAAGAGAACGCTAGGCCAGGCTGCCTGGGTTTAAATCCCAGTTCTATTATTTGCTAGTGATCAGCAATTCACTTAACTTGTGCCTCAGTTTTCTCATCTTAAAACATAGCTAATAGTAGTACCTACCTCATAGCCTTGTTATAAAAGGTAAATGAGTTAACCTAATGTAAAAACATTTAGAAAGTGCTATTACCAAAAGTGCTTTGTGTTAATGCTTATTATTACTGAATCTTAACTTGGGAATCTTTTGTCATATCTGCTTACTGTAACTAAATGCCTTAAAATAAGTTTGGACAAAAGGTTACATAGGATGATTCCATTTATGTGTCTGTGTGTATGTTCATCTATATGACATTCTTGAAATGACAAAATTGTAGAAATAGATACATTAGTGTTTGCCAGGGTTGCCAGGAGCAAGGAAAGAGAGCTGCTCTCCAGCTGTGGGAGCACACTGACCACCGGGGAACAGCTCCCATGCTGAGTATCTGCCCCCTGGTGGTCAGTGCACATCATAGTGACAGGTTGTTCATGTTCAGTCACTTATGCATTTATTTATAGAGAGAGAGATTATTTGACCTGGCTATTTAGTCAGGGGCAGCAACTTATTTTCCCTTAGGTTGTCAAATTAAAAAATGATAAGAGCCAAAATAAGTTTTAAATAAGTTGAATGAAGGCTGAGTACTTTCCTCCTGAGGTTGGGAACAAGGCAAAGATGTCCTCTCAATACTCCTATTCATATCATAGTAGAAAGCCAACCCAGTACAATGGGCAAGAAAAACAAAAAAGGCAGGCAGAGTAGAGAGAAAAGCTGAGGGAAAAAACACTTCCTTTGTAACTGTTGGGCTCCAGTGCCATGATTTTAAAGATTGTTTTATTTAATGGAGAACTGTTCTCGCCACAGCACATTAGCTGCTTCTACTGGATCTTTTGATGACTTCATAATCACTTTTTTTTTCTGGTGTCAAGTTGTGCCACCAGAATCAGCTTTCAGCTACTTTTACAGCAGGAATCAGAGGGGGAAGATGGACTGAGAGGAAGTAAGAAATCTGATCCCTGTCTTTAAAACATGCTTTTGGGATATGTGGGTGCTCATCTCCTGGATGGTATCCGTCATGGCTCATTATTGTGCTGCTGTCCTTTAAACTCTCTTCCAACCAGAAATGTCCCTACAAAAGCAGCTTTTCTGCATTGCTAACATGAGGACTAAAATCACATGAATAGATGATGTAGTTACCCCAGGAAGGTTTCTGATGTCTTTTGAGCATACTGAAGAGGAAAGAGACCCCAAAAGTTCAGGTGCACTGTCCCAAGATAGTCAGCTCTACTGACATAGAGATAGAGGTAGAGATAGATATACCCCAGGTCTACCAATCTTGTGTTCCCAACAGGAAAGTAGAGTCAGAGGTCTGCTTTCAGCCTTGAGGTTGTGACAGAGGAGACCTCCCTAGGATACCTCCCTAGGATATCTGGCCTAGGAGGGAGTCAGAGAAAAGAACCTGGGGTTTTGGGGTGGAGATGGAAGGAGAAGACAGAGACTAATGTTAAGGATAATACTGCCTGGCAGCTTGAGAACAACTGACCTTTGAAATAGTTACAATCTAAGACAGCAGTTTTCAGTCGGTGTGTCCCAAGAATTTTTAAAACATACAACACCTGGCTATTTAGTCAGGGGCACTGACCTCTTTTCCCTTAGGTTGTCAAATTAAAAAAAATGATAAAAGCCAAAACAACAATAGCCATCCTTTGTGAATGAATCAAAGTTAATACCTTTTTTTTTGTCAGATCATCAAAAATATTTTTTAGTGTGCTGCACAATTGTAGTAATTAGTTTGTATGTGCCAGGAGATTGAAATTTGCTAATTTCAGATGTAGCATCCTAGGTGTATTTCATGCTAGGTTAATTATACATATATCAAGTGAAAATGAAGGTATTTTCTTTTTTTAAAAATAAATCTTTATTGCTCAGATTATTACAATTGTTTCTCCTTTTTCTCCCCCATAGCTCCCTTCCACCTGATTCCCACCCCACCCTCTGCCCTCCCCCCTCCCCCCACCATTGTCCTCATCCATAGGTTATACGATTTTAATCCAGTCTCTTTCTGCACCCCACACCCCTTTCACCCTGATAATTATCAATCCATTCCCTTTCTTTGCCCCTGATTCTATTATATTCACCAATTTATTCTATTCCTCAGATTTAAATATATATATATATATATATAATTGATATTTCACAGAGAGGGAGAGAGATAGAGAGCTAGAAACGTCGATGAGAGAGAAACATTGACCAGCCGCCTCCTGCACACCCCCTACCGGGGATGTGCCTGCAACCAAGGTACATGCCCTTGACCAGAATCAAACCCGGGACCTTTCAGTCCGCAGACCTACACTCTACCACTGAGCCAAACCGGTTTCTGCTATTCCTCAGATTTTTAATTCACTTGATCTTCTTCCTCTTCTTAAGTAATACCTTTCAGCATTTCATATAATACTGGTTTGGTGGTGATGAACTCCTTTAACTTTTTCTTATCTGTGAAGCTCTTTATCTGCCCTTCAATTCTGAATGATAACTTTGCTGGATACAGTAATCTTGGTTGTAGGTTCTTGCTATTCATCACTTTGAATATTTCTTGCCACTCCCTTCTGGCCTGCATGGTTTCTGTTGAGAAATCAGCTGATAGTCGAATGGGTGCTCCCTTATAGGTAACCAACTGCTTTTCTCTTGCTGCTTGTCAGATCTTCCTTTTGTCTTTTGCCCTTGGCATATTGAATATGATGTGTCTGGAGTATTTTGGATTCCTCTTGTTTGGCGTTCTGTATACTTCCTGTACTTGTAAGTCTATTTCTTTCACCGGGTGAGGGAATTTTTCTGATATTATTTCTTCAAATATGTTTTCAGTATTTTGCACTCCCTCTTCTGGCACCCCCATAATTCTGATGTTGGTGCGCTTGCAGTTGTCCCAGAGGCTCCTTACACTATCTTCAACTTTCTGGATTCTCTTTTCTTCTTGCTTCTCCAGAGGAGTGTCTTTTGGCTCTTTGACTTGATTCTTGTGTTCCTCCACTCTGCTGTTGGATCTCTGCATAATGTTTTCCAATTTTGTCAGTTTCTGTATACTTTTTAGTTGGGTCTCATGATGTTTATCGACCTTTTCTAGGATATTCTTGCATAACCTTAGAACCGTAGTTCTGAACTCTATATCCTCCATCTCTTTAGTTTGAGATCTATTCCCTTGTCTTGGCATTTTCACGGTTTTTCAGAGTTGGTAGGATGGCTTTGTGTGTTTGGTATTCTATATGGTCCAGAGGGTCAGCCTCCTCAATTACCTGAGGTAGACACTCTTGGTGCTCCCCTTTGTGGACTGCGTGCACAGCCTTGTTGTAGCTAAGTCTTTATTGTTGTGAATTGACCTTCAGGCCAATTGGATGTGGGTATCAGTTGTGTCTACTCTGGGATAACTTCTGTATTGGAGACAGTCTTATAGGATCAGATTGAAAAACTGCAGAAGCCTCTGTTCAGCTGGGATGGGGCAGAGTCTCAGGGCTGAACTGACAGTCTTGCCTTCCTCCCTGCCCTTGTGCATTCGCCTGAGTTTCCGCCTGACCTCTGCCTTCCGGGGCTTCCCTGGGTTTCTGCCTGACCGTCCCAGGTTCCCTGTGCAAGAATGTGGGTGCCTCAGGGGCTCGCCCGGACTTGGGCTGGTCTCTGTAGTCCAGAGCTTCTGACTCCTTCCGCTACAGAGAGGCCGCCACCTTGTACAGAGAGGCGGCGGCAGCCTCCGTGGTCAGACCTCTGCGCGTACTCACTCGCGTGACTGTAGACCCTGCCGGCTGCGGCTCCTGGGTCCCCGGTCTCCGGTCTCCCAGTCTCTGAGTCTCTGGGTGCCTTTCTGTACAGTCCAGACTCCACCCGTATGAGCCTGGGACCAGCGTTGGGTTCAGTACAGTCAGTAGGAAAGGGTTCCGTGTAATCGGGAATTCTTCCCCTCCTGCAGCCAGGCAGGCATTGGGCGGCTGCACTTCCTCTCCAAGAGCACGCCAGCGTCTCCCTACCTTAGCGCTTTGCAGCTCCCAGTCTGATCCGTGAGCCTCTTTCCTTTTTTCTAGTTGTAGGTATTCCACTCCGCCAGCTTTCCTCAGGTTTTGGTGAAGTTCTTTTTTATTTTAGTTGTTGTTGTTTTTAATTGTTGATGAGGCGGCAGCTTAGGAGACTACCTAGGCCACCATCTTGGTTTTTCTCGAAAATGAAGGTATTTTCCACAAACTTTAATAACCAACCTCTTCCAAAGACTTAACTTCTCTCTCTATCCATATAATAGCTGTTGACAGAAATGTTATTCCAAATTGTTTAAAAGCCATTAGAAAGATAATAAAGGAGAGGAAAATCCCATTGAATAAAGTTGTGGGGCAGGGGGCGGTTAATGGCTAATGAGGGAGTTTTCTCTCCTGAAGTCTTTCATGACACACAGTAAAATGCCACGAGAATGTGAATCTAATCCCTGCATAAACTCTGAAAACAAAGCATTAGGAGAAACACAGAGAAAAAAATACCTATAAAACAGATTTTTAAAAGGCTCTTCATTTTTCAGTGAGAGTGGTGGTACTTCTCATGGACAGAGGTTTTACAGCTTAAGCTCCTTTTAAGTGGACAGAGGCAAGACAGCAGTGGCGTGTGCGGGTTCATTAATTATTGCTCTTACTGATGTTTGCACAGGCTGTTGGTATCATAAATGTCAATCTGTCAGGAGACTGTGATAGGTTCTAAAAAAACTGATTGAGTACCTCAAAAGCTGTCATAGAGCCTGAGATTAAACAGATTCATCTTTCTTTCTTAGAAGTGAGGGAAGGTGTGGGTGAAGTGAATAGAAGAAGGCTCCCTTCTCTTTGTTGCCATGGTGCTTCTCCCACTCTCCCAATCTCTGAGGATTGGCTGTGCCAAGGGCTGAGAGCCCACCTGGTGTCAGAAGGCCACAGTCAGTTAGCAGCCCCGGTGTGCAGGCTGCCAGCTGCACAGTGACGGGAGATTAAGAGAGATGGGGATTCAACGCTGACAGGCCTGACACAATTTATTTGGAAATTTCTGGGAGAGAACATGAGTAATAAAGACAAGAAAAGTGACAGTAAGGGACAAATGTGAATTTCTGTCAGAGACAAAACAGAATTTTTTAAAAAATAGCTCTGTTTGTTGTCTCCAGTCAAGCTTTCCAGTTAAACTGTTTCTGAATTAAGTCTTAACACTATTTTTAGCGATTTGGTAGGAAAGTACAATTAGCAGAATCGCTCTCTTTGGAAGATTAATGGGTTTTAAAATAAAATCATTGTGCTTGTTTCTCAGTCACAAATTAAGCATTAGCTACCTTCAAATCTAGGGAGTTCATAGGTAAAATACTTTTTCTAAGATTTTTCTTTCTAGGTTAATCACATTGTAATTCTTTATCAGACATTCCTTTGTCTAAAAGAACTGATAGGATATTATTCTCATTCTGTTAAATTTAGGCAGAGAAAGAAAGGATCTGACAAGTACCAAGAACTATGAATCTGGCATGGGAGTGTGGCAGCTCTTGTGTGGGTATATACAGACTAGATTACTTTCTCAAGAAAAAGCATACTGGGGGGAAATGTGCTTTGCTGGCCCTTTATGAAAGATCTTAATTAGAAATCACTCATAATTCCTGGGGTGGGGACAATTTCTAGCTTGCCACTACAGCTCCGCCTGCTGCTAATGAGCATGCTCCTTGCAAGGACTCGTTTTTTTCCCCTGACAGTTAAAGCTGCATGTAAGAGTTATTTCTGTTCACTTTTCTCTCCATAATTAACTCTTACTGCCCAAGTTCACATTAAGCAAGTAGACTGTTAGGTGTTTTCTGTTGTTGTTGAGGAAATTAAAAGTACTGCAGGGTAACAGAAATTATGTTTGTGATCAAAAAAGTAAATTATCAAAGCTGGATTTATTCAAATATGGACTGTAGATGAGTATTCCTTAATGTGACTATGTTTGGATCTTTTAAAAATGGACATAAAATTTATAATTGAATAGTTGAATTATTTGGTTCATTATTATGTAATTAGAATCCCTGCCCTGGACATCTGTTTCTCTTATTTAGGCAACTCACCCCATGGCACAAAGTTTCATTAAACAATTAGCAGAGGAGATGTAAATTTCTTATGCAGACATAATGATGATCCTGTAGACCGTTCTTTATTTCATTAACTTCTGATTGAAATAGCAGGTTGGCTTGTGAGAAAATGCCAGGGAATGGTTTGCTTCACCAAGAAGTGATGCATAACACAGTCACCTCCCTGGATGGCGCCGAGTGGAAGATTGTGATGGTAAACTGTTTAGGGAGTTGATTCTCCCTCCCTCTTTGTGGTAAGGGCATTAGAGGGCACAGGATTCCTTTCCATTTAATAGACCCTGGACTGAGTGAACAAGGTTAATTGGACATATTCCAAGCGTAAAAGTTATGGATCTCTTAATGTCTAGGGACAGCTCCTTGATTCTAAAAAATAACATTCTGGTAAACAGTGTGTGTGTGTGTGTGTGTCTTGGTTTAGGATCATGGGAGGACTCTTCTCATGGCTCAGATTTTCTATATGCTGATGCCTTTGGTCTGAGACTTGTGCGCTGCTGGGACATTGACTCTCCAGACACTCTTGGCAGCATCAGAAACTTCCCTTGGGACCCATTATTTCAGGAATGTCCTAGGCCTCCTGCCTATCAGAACAAATAACTAGTAGTCTTTATCTATAATGTCAAGTAGGTAAAAGAATATTTCAGCATGAGATCAGGAAGACTGAGTCCTTAGTTTTGTTATTGAATGCTCATTGGCCAGATAAGGTGGGAAATTAGAAGAAAAGAGATTAGGCTTGGGGGGCCCTATCAGGTGTGTTGTTTGGTGATGATCAGTAATGATTATGATTATGTAAATATGAATTCTCTCTCCCATTCTTAGGAATCATACATTTTAAAATATGTTCTTCATATATCATTTCCTGGCTTATTAAAAAATTCTACAGATAGCATTGCCACATTGAGAGAAAATTGTCTTCTTGTAGCAAAGGTTTGCTTTAGAAATGGAGATGGTGCTATGCAGGTAGACAGCGAATTTGACAGTTCGGGACAGATTCATGTGAAAATTGGCTTTGTGAGCTCTGCATTTCTAGACACACAGTTTTATCAGATAGCAATGTGAATGACAGGCTTGTGGTCTGAGCACGCCTCTTTTAAGCTAGAGGCATCATGTCAGGGCCTTTTAAATTTTAACAATATTAATAAGTGCCAAGGATTCAACTGCTTCCCCTTCTTAGGTGGGCCCTCCTCTTTCCACCCGCCCACCAGGGTTGAGGGGTAATTTCTTATAAGGATGTTCCAGATTTAGGACTTTATCTCAGAACAAATACCGTTTGTTTGTTTGTTTGTTTGTTTGTTTGTTTTTTGTTACAGCTTTTACTCTAGAATTTTTTCCTTTTGTTGCCAAAAATGGGGGAGGCGAGGTGTCTAAATAGGGTCATTATAGAAATAGTGCCATTGCTGATTTGTGAAAAAGGACCCCCGAAGAAGAGCATTGTGGCTCATGCAAGGTGAATTCCTTTTGGCTGGCTGCTTTGTGATGATTTACATTTAGATTGTTGCTTGTTGCTCTTGTAGGGGAAAAGGAGGGGGCCTGGTGTGTCTGTACCTGCCTCAGTCATCACACTGACTGGGTTTGGACAGCTTCTCTCAGCAGAGCTTGGAAATAGGCTGAACTTGCTTTCAATTGTTTTCATCAAAGGCCTTGTTTAGTTGGTTTGTATTTGGGGAAAATGTCATGTAGGACAGGAAGAACTAAATGAGATGAAAAATGAAGTTTACAATTGCTAAGAATAGTGCGTGCCTTACACTTCCGTAAGTCAATGCACAGTGCCATGGGCCGGGGGTTGTGAGTGAACTGTCACCGTCGTCACTATCAGGACCAGTGAGTGCTCTCTGATGAAGTGCAGCATCTTCTTCAGACAGAGGGAGACTGGGGAAAGGGATGCATGCAGACAGCCTTCATTGAAATGCATCCAACCATCTGCTGCTTCTCACTAGAGCCACTTTAAATAGAAAATCAGGACTGCCTAGGAGAAGATTCAGTCATTCAAGAAATATATATTGAGTTGTAGGCATAGAGGGCACGTTAGTGAACAAAACAGGTGAAACTCCTGCCCTCCAGGAGTTTATATTCTCTTGGGAGATAATGTTAAAAGTGCTATGGAGGAATAAAAGGGAAAAGCTAGGGAAAGGGGGACAGGAGCGGTCTAGATAGGATGATCAGAGAAGACTTCATTGAAAAGGGTACTCACTTTGTAAGTTATATAAATGTCTAATCACTGTACCTGAAACATAATGTTGTATGTTAACTGTAATTTAAAAAGAAATTTAAAAAGGAAATGTGACTTAAAAGAGGTTAGATCCCATATAGATCTGGGTGAAGAGTGTTCCAGACAAAGGGAGTAGAAAGTGAAGTGCAAAGGCTCTGAGGTAAGAGACAATGAGGAGGCTAGTGTGGAGAGAGCAGAGGGAGAGAGCAGCAGGAGATGAGGTGAGAGAGATGAGAGGACTCCACATCAGGCAGTGACTTTTGAGGGTCTCAGGTAAGAATCTGAACTTTTATTCTGAGACGGGGATTTGTGGGAGGGTTTCAGGCAAGGAAGTGAAGTAATTCTAACTTTATTTTGAACTGGATCACTTGGCTGTTGTGTGGAGAATCTACTGTAAGGAGGTGAGCAGGGAGACCAGTGAAGCAGCTGTTTTACTAGGCTGGGTGAGATGGTGATGAATTGGACCAGTGTTGGAGGTGGTAGAGGGGTGAGAAGTGGAAGTTCTGGATCTGTTTTAAGGAATATCATCCAGGTTCCCTTCCAGAGGTGCTTTAACACAAACCACTCCAGAACCTGGCAAGAGGTGCATCCTCAGGATGCAGTGGGGGCACTTCCAGGAGCACAGAGCCCCCAAGTGCTGCCCTTCTTTGGAAGGCAAGAGTTATTACCAGCCTGCCTGTAACATGAACTTCATTGCATTTTAGTTACTTTTTTAAAGTCATGTGAAATAAAAGTCACGTTACGCCTCCCTCCACCTGCCAATTTGGCACAACCCGAGGGTGTGTTGTGGTACCAAGTGCTGCCTCTGTACCACTCCACAATGGAAGCCCTGGGGCAGCTCTTTGATAAACAAGTAGAGATACACTCCTTAACTCTGAATACAGTTGAAATAATTTTCAATATTAGAAACTGATTCTTGTCCATTTAGGAGTAGAAACATGAGTATTTTTGCTAGAAAAGATTATAGATCACCCATCAAAACACTGGCTTTAAGTACGAAGTTTTGCTAACATGGCAATATAAAGAAGTACTAGACATAGTCCCTTCTCTAAAGAATTACCAATTTGAATGGTCACATAGAGACAGCCATTATTAAAAACAACAGATTGGCCGAAACCGGTTTGGCTCAGTGGATAGAGCATCGGCCTGCGGACTGAAGGGTCCCAGGTTCGATTCTGGTCAAAGGCATATACCTTGGTCACAGTCACATCCCCAGTGGGGGGTGTGCAGGAGACAGCTGGTCGATGTTTCTCTCTCATCCAAATTTCTAGCTCTCTATTCCTCTCCCTTCCTCTCTGTAAAAAAATCAATAAAAAAGTAAACAAAAAACAAAGCCAAAACCGGTTTGGCTCAGTGGGTAGAGCATTAGCCTGTGGACTGAAAGGTCCCAAGTTCGATTCTGGTCAAGGGCATGTACCTTGGTTTCGGGCACATCCCCATTTAGGGGTGCGCAGGAGGCAGCTGATTGAGGTTTCTCTCCCATCGATGTTTCTCATTCTCTATCCCTCTCCCTTCCTCTCTGTAAAAAATCAATAAAATATATTTAAAAAAATAATGATGATAAATTAAAAGCAACAGATTTTTGTGGAGCCACCTCCTCCCTCCTCTCCTGGTTCAGATCTAGCTCATTAGAAGTCAGCCCTGAAGGTTCATGCTTGTCACACTTTGTGGAGTAGAAACCAGGCCAGTCAGAGCTGGCTGTTGCTTACACAGATCCAATTCCTGGAAAAGGGCAGTAGAATGCCTGGAGCACATTAATTGCTGTGCTTGTCAGGCCAAGCACTAACCCTGACCCCTAAATGTGTTGTTTTGGTCAGATTCACAGTCTGAGAATGAGGCTTCGCCAGTGAAACGGCCACGACTACTGGAGAACACTGAACGATCCGAGGAAACCAGCCGATCTAAACAGAAGAGTCGACGTCGGTGCTTCCAGTGCCAAACCAAACTGGAGCTGGTGCAGCAGGAACTGGGATCATGCCGCTGTGGTAAGCATCTCCGCCAGTGACATGACCGAGACTATGTCCTGGCATAGCTTTGGAAATTATTCTAAGAGTCTGAACTCCTTTGTTCTTCTGGAAACCTTCCTGAAAGCAATAGTTTAGAATTTGAGAAATCCAGGAGTAGGGGAATTTTAGTTCTAAGCACATACAAAGAAGCAAAAACACCCCCCACTATTTTATCACATGTCTTCAGAGTTGTATTGTCATTGCGTACTATTTTAACTTCTTCCCATTGATTACTCTGGTTCTTTCTCATTGATAACTTATTTAGAAATTAACCAAACCAGCCAAATTCTGGGATATATGTACTATAAAATTCAGATAGTGAATTAATTTTTAATGAACCTTTTACTATGTGTAATAAATGGAAGATTTCTTCTCCCATATCCTTTTTAGATTAGTTTGATTAGAAAATCATTTTCTGCCAAAACCGGTTTGGCTCAATGGATAGAGCGTCGGCCTGCAGACTGAAAAGTCCTAGGTTCTATTCCGGTCAAGGGCATGTACCTTGGTTGCACATCCCAGTAGGGGGTATGCAAGAGGCAGCTAATTGATGATTCTCTCTCATTGGTGTTTCTAACTCTCTATCCCCCTCTCTTCCTCTCTGTAAAAAATCAATAAAATATATTTTAAAAAAGAAAATAATTTTCTTTGAACCATAATTTGTCAGTTAACCCCTTGAAAATAACTTTAAAGTAGCCTCCTCTTCTGTATTATCTATCCAGTGTAATACCAGCTTTTGGAATTGTTGCACAGAGATGTATTTTTAAAAATTTTATGCGTACCCACAGTAGAACAAAATTTAGACCAATCATTTCTCTCCCTTCAACCACACATAATTGTATAGCTACAGCATTTAGGCTGACTTAAGAGTCTTTCTGTCCCTGTTCCTATTTCTTGACTTTTAAAGCTTAATATTACCAAACTGTTGTATGGGACAGAGCTGTCATCAGGCCAACTTTGAGGCCTATGTCTAGCCTCTGAGAATATTATGTCATTGTCCTTGGGTATGAGCTTAAGAAGCTTCCTTTCACCCCTTGGATAGTCATAGCTATTCTACAAGTACTGATGCCGGCGACCAGGACCAAATGGTTCTCTCAGTAGCTAGAAAGTTACAGGCACTCCAAGTCCTTTATCTTCTAAAAATGTAGCTGTTGCTGCTCTTGTCCCTCAATCTTCTGCCCTGTTGGAAATGAGAAGAAAACAAGGGAGTACCAGCTTCTCGTGGAAACTAACTTGGAACTCCTGTTTCTGCCTGTTACACAGTGTGTGTGTGTGTGTGTGTGTGTGTGTGTGTGTGTCTTGGGGGGTGAGGGATGGGGAATAACAAGGTCAAAAGCATATATTCAATTGCAGAAATGGGGACATTTAATGGCAACATGGGGAGTCTAAGTGTCATTGGATAAGTTTTTATTTCTAGATTGGCATTTCTTTTTCTCCTAAATGCTTGTGTGGAAGTATAAAGAGGAGGGCTGGGTAAGAGGTGGGCACAGATGCTATCAGCAGAACTTTCACACTTCAGTTATGTTCATGCATGTGGCATGGCCCAGGTGAGCCCAGAATTTTATTTATAGATTGCTCCTGGATCAACCCTCTCAGGTAATTTAAATTCTTGATGAGATAAGGAGGGAATACCATGGTTAGCTAAGGAAACTCGGGGGCCTGATGGCTAACCTAACCATCTTTAACCATATTGCAGAGTTCGATTTTTTTTGTCATGCCCTTTTTGCTTTGGTCTTCGTGTGAACTATTGGGGTTTTCAGCAATTCAGTTCATTACCAGTGTTGCAAAACCTACCTGACCATTTTTGCCTTTTGTTTCTAACACAGATCTTTGGTTGTTCTTAAATTAGAATCATGAGATTTTCCTGTACCTTAATATTCATTTTTCCTTCTGAATCCTGGGCACTAAAAAGGATTCGCCTTAGTGCATCAAGCAGTTGGTCCTTGCATGTTCCATCTTGCCTCTGTCATAATAGCTCCTCTCCTTGTCAGGCAAGCAGTAAGTTCCCAGTTTAGCCCTGAGACTTGTAACCAAGTCTCCCAGGTTACCCTTCAGCATGGATGTAAACCACCTATATTCCTAAGGTCTTCTGCACTGCTGGAAAAAAAAAAAATCTAGAAATGCATCATGTGCTTCTAACTGAAGCCAACTTGATTGTCTCTAGTAAGCGCGGATTACTCTGCTGTGCTCTTCACCTCTTGGGATAGGAGGCTGATTTCAGAGTGCCTATTAGTTTGGCAAAAGACGTGCATTCTTTTTAAAAGATATAATACATAGTCCCTTGGCTTATGCCCAATTCTGAGGACCTGCTTATGGAGAGATTTGATTTTTCTGGTGGGGAAGAAAGTTTTGAGCTTTCTTCAGTCCCTCTGGATGTATCCTCCCAGAGAGAGCCAGGAATTCCATTTGGCCCACTGAGAGCATTACACTTCTGTGCCCAGAAAAATGCCCGAGTCACCTGCACATTTCAAAAGATGAAGGACAACATTGGGAACATACACCTCTGGGACTGTCTTTGACAAATAGCTCTTGTGTTCCTCCTGCCTGTCTGCTTGGATCTCTCCATAAAAGGGTGAATTGTATGGTTATTTCCTTGAGGATGCATGGAGTGTTAGACATTAACTGTTCTGAAAGGTTTTATTGGGGGGCAGTAACTCACTACTGAAAGTGACGACTTAGGAACATAGTTTGAACTCAATCAGCACACTTCTCTACTGCAGAAAATTTTAATATAAATATAAATATATATATTTATATATTTATATATATATTCACAATCTTTTTTTCCATTCCCCTTCAACTTTGTACAGGTTATTAACTGCTGACAAGAAATTCACATCTCATAAATAATGTTTAAGAGCCATTGCTATATAAATTGAATGTGTTATGAATTGTGATGGGCCTTTTTGTAGCATTCGATGCCTAGAGCAGGAAGAACAGAGGATGTCATTTTCATTAATTTCTAATGAGGTGCCAATTAAAGACAGGGAAGATGCTCCAAAGGGAAGAGTGGCCAAGCTCCCCTGAATCCTCTGCCCCAGGGCTGTCATCCAAACACTGCCAGCAAGCCTTCTCTAAAAATTCCATTAAATTACAGTCTCATGGAGCGCACACACAGACACATTCAGCTTCGCTTTGATCTTCAAAAGAGCAATTTGTAAGACGGGTTCGGAGCCTTCTCACATAGGGAACGGCTAGAGTTGGTAGGAATTGTTAATTGCCAAGGCACTCCATGGGTTTTCAATAAATAGATGAATTTTGAAGATGAATCCTCCTCTGCCTCTCTGTGACTAGATAACCTTTAAGTCAACAATACCAAAGCAACACCTTTTTCTGTAATCTTTCAGGGTGCCAATTAGAAAAGGCATGTGGTGAGGCTGTGACTAGATCCTCCATCCTAGTGTAACTTCAGCAGTTTAATTTCTCAAAATAGAAAACAGTTGCATAAAAATGGATTTATTTGTTTCATTTTCTATTCAGTAGGTAAATTGATCAGCTCATTCTCTTTATAGGCATCGTATCTTTCCAGATGCTACATAGAAGGTGTTCTTCTGAAATCTGGCCATCCTCATCAAATCTGGGCCACTTCACTGTCACATGAATGCTGTGTTTCTAAGCAGATCTTTCATGATATACACGGCTTTTTAATTGCTGTGCATTACTTCCCAGAACCATAGAATTAATTTTTAAACTACTAGTCCAATAGATTACCTAAGTTATTACATATTTTCAATGGACAGTGACTTAAACTGTAAGCTGATAAGATCCCTTTTGGGACAGCAGTGCTTTTACTAACCTGAGTAATCTGACTTTCTTTATTGCTTTTAAAATAATTTTTTTTAAATTTACTTTAGAAAGTCAGAGTGATGCTTTAGCTGGTACCTTTAGAGTAATCATCTCCAAGGGCCCCAGTGCTCATTTCTGCTTTATCATTCACTGTTAAATTGAGCAAGCATTTATTGAGGTATGACAATGCACAAAGCAATTTTCTAGGTTTTGTGGGACTATAGGAGCTGGATATACAGAAGCTCATAGTCTGGGTCAGTGGCTTCAAATTTGAGTGTCATCAGAATCACATGGAGGGTGTGTTAAAACAGAGTTGCTGGGCCCCATCCCCAGGGGTGCTAGTTCAGTACTGTGAATGTTTAACAAGTTCCAAGGTTTTGAGGACTGCTGTTCTAGGCAATTCTCAATCCTGGGAAGCTTTTCTTTCTTTTCTTTTTTTAAAAAATATATATATTTTATTGGTATTTTACAGAGAGGAAGGGAGAGGGATAGAGAGCTAGAAATATCGATGAGAGAGAAACATCGACCAGCTGCCTCTTGCACACCCCCTACCGGGGATGTGCCCACAACCAATGTACATGCCCTTGGCTGGAATCGAACCCGGGACCTCTCAGTCCGCAGATTGACGCTCTACCACTGAGCCAAACCGGTTTCGGCATGGGAAGCTTTTCAAAAATAGAATATCTGGGCTTTCTTCTGAACAAATCAGAAAAGGTTTCCAGGTACTGTCTTTAACTTTTTTTTTGCCTTTAGTTTTGTTTGTAGTTGCTTTATATATTTTGGTGCTCCCTGATTGGGTGCATATACACTGAGTGGCCAGATTAATATGATCTCTGAATGCATAATAATCTGGCCACTCAGTGTGTATATGTATGTGTGTGTGTATTAGAGGCCCAGTGCATGAATTCATGCATGGGTGGGGTCCGGCCAGCCTGTCCAGGAGGAGGGGATATGGGCGGTTGGCCGGCCTCCCTGCTGGTCAAATTCCTGTTCGAGGGGGACAATTTGCATATTAGCCTTTTATTATATAGGATATACACTGGGTGGCCAGATTATTATGCTTTCAGAGATCATAATAATCTGGCCACTCAGTGTGTATTGAGAAGTGTTATGTCTTCTTGATGTTTGTGTACCCTCTTATTATTTTTTCTTCTTCTTTCTTGGTGCCATAACTCAGATCTGAACCGAGGTTGCTGTGATCACTACTCTTTATTAGTATAAAACATCCATCTTTGTCAGTTGTTACCTTTGCTATCTTGAAATCTGTATTGTCAGATGTAAGTATGACTATTCCTGCTTTTCTGTGAATGCATTTTGCTTAGAGAATCATTTTTTATCCTTTCACTTTGAGTCTTTCTCTTTGCAGCTTAGACGTGTCTTTTGAAGCATATGGTTATGGGTTTTGTGTTTTGTTTGTTTTGGGGTTTGTTTAATCCTCACCTAGAGATATGTTTTAATTGATTTTCAGAGAGAGAGAGAGAGAGAGAGAGAGAGAGAGAGAGAGAGTAAAGGAGAGAATGAGAAAGCAGTATTGATGTGGGAGAGAAATCTCAGTTGGTTGCCTCCCTCATATGCCTCTGCCGAAGATGGAACCTGCAACCTTAGATATGTGACCTGACTGGGAATAGGACTCGCAAATTTTTGAGCCAATTGAGCAACTCAGCCAGGGCTGGTTAGGTTTTGTTTTTGATCCAGTCTACCTCTCAGGGCCTTTTTATTGGTGAACTCAGTCCATTTACATTTAGGATAACTGTTAATGTATTTTATCTTTTGTCTTCTTGGGAGCTTTGTGTCTCCTTTGGGTCTTTTCCTTTGTATTTCTGTCTGTTGTTTTTGTTTGGTAGTATTCCATACTTTTTCCCTCTGTTTCCTCTTTTTGTTGTTGTTGCTAATCCTCACCCAAGGATATTTTTCCATTGATTTTTTAGAGAGTGGAAATGAGGGAGGGGAAGAGAAAGAGAAAATCATAGATGTGAGAGAAACACATTGATTGATTGCCTCCCACACATGCCCCAACTGGGGCCAGGGATGGAACCTGCAACCCAGGCACATGCTCTTTACCAGGAATCGATTCCATGACCCTTTGGTGGGCAGGCCAATACTCTAACTATTGAACCACAGTAGCCGGGGCCTGTTTCCTCTTTTTTAATGTGTTTCTGTTTGGGGCGTTTTTTTAAAAAGGCATTTTGCCCCTCCAATACCGATTCCATTCCATGATTAGGTATTGCATTTAGTTATCATGTCTTTTTAGACTCTTTTAACCTGGGACGTTTTCACAGCCCCCCCCCCCTTTTTTTAATGATACATTCCCCCCACCCACATACCCAGCCACACTTTTTTTTTTAATAAGATATTTCTCATTTTGGATTTGTCCAGTGATTCTTCATTATTACATTCAGAGTACATATTCCTAGCAGAATACTATGTAAGTGATATATTCTTCTCAGGGTTTTACATTGGGAGGCACAGATGTCCATTAGCCTCTCATTATTGATCACTCAACCATTGAAAGTTCGATTTCTTCTTGTGTAGTTACTATTTTTAACCCTACAGCTAGTAAGAAATCCTTTTAATTTTTTTCATCTTTTATATTTTTTAAAAAAATTAAAATCCTTTAATTTTTTAATCCTTTATATTTATATTAATTTAATAGAAATCCTTTATATTTTTAATTATATTTTTAATTTTTAAAAAATTTTGAATTAAATTTATTGTGGTGACATTGTTTGATAAATTTATATAAATTTCAGGTGTATAATCTTATGACATATCTGTATATTGTTTTGTGTGTTTACCATTCAAAGTCACATCTTCTGCCACCATATATTTCACCCGCTATGTTACCCCCACCCTCCTCTTCCCATCTGTGTATATGAGTTTCTGTTTTGTTTGTTCATTTGTTGCTTTCAGTTTTATATCTTGCATATGACTGAAATAATATGGTTCTTGATTTTTCTGTCTCACTCTTTCATTTAGCATGATATTAAGATCCCTTCATGTTGTTGAAAATGGCAACATTTCAACTTTCTTATAGCTTAGTAGTATTCCATTGCACATATATGCCACATATTCTTTATCCAATCATCTATCAAAGGACACTAAAGTTGTTTCCATGTCTTGACCACTGTGAATAATGGTACAATGAACATAGGAGTGCATATATCTTTGCAAGGAAATGTTTTCAAAAGAGGGATTGCTGGGTCATATGGTAATTCTAAATTGTCTCACTCTTCATCAAAAATATGTCTCCAAAGTTTAGCATTCATTGATATTATTGCTTGAACCAGTCTTTACTGTGATGGTTGCACAATTATGATTTTCTGACTCTAGTTCTTTTTCTACATTTACCATTTGGCACTCAGTGTTCTTCTGTAAGTGAGAACCCTCCTCCTCCCCGCCCCCCCCCTACATTTATTTATCTTTTATTGGTATGGACTCATAGTTCTTATATATTTTTCACAATAAATCTTTATTATTCAGATTATTATAGTTGCTCCTCTCCCCGCCCCAATAGCTCCTCTCCACCCAGTTCCCACTCTACCCCATGCTCTTACCCCCCCATCCTTGTCCATAGGTATAAGATTTTTGTCCAGTTTTTGCTGCACCCTCTACACTCCCTTCCCCCCCTGAGAATTGTCAGTTCACTCCCTTCTATGCCCCAGATTCCATTATATTCACTAGTTTATTCTGTTCATCAGACTTTTTTTTTTTTATTGATATTTTACAGAGAGGAAGGGAGAGAGATAGAGAGCTAGAAATGTCGATGAGAGAGAAACATCGACCAGCTGCCTCTTGCACACCCCCCACCGGGGATGTGCCCGCAGCCAATGTACATGCCCTTGACCGGAATGGAACCCGGGACCTTTCAGTCCGCAGACCGACGCTCTACCACTGAGCCAAACCGGTTTCGGCTATTCTGTTCATCAGACTTTTTATTCACTTGATTTTTAGATTCACTTATTGATAGATATATATTTGTTGTTCATAATTTTTATCTTTACCTTTTTATTCTTCTTCCTCTTCTTAAAGAATACCCTTCAGCATTTCATGTAATACTGGTTTGGAGGTGATGAACTCCTTTAGCTTTTCTTATCTGTGAACCTCTTTATCTGACCTTCAATTCTAAATGATAGCTTTGCTGGGTAGAGTAATCTTGGTTGTAGGTTCTTGTAGTTAAGTCTTATTTTTGTTGGTGTCACTGGGAGGAATTGACCTCCAGGCCAATTGGCTGTGAGGACCCGCTTGTATCTATAATGAAAGAATTGCTGTCTATAATGTGTCTATAATGAAGAATTGTGTCTATAATGGAAGAATGGGGCAGGACTTGTTCCAGGGGCGCTTTGGTGCTCACTGAGTCTGCCTCTTGAATGTGTTCCTTATGAGAGTAGTTGAAACTTGGTGTCATATCACACAGACCACTAGATACACTAGCTTCTGGATCTCCAGTGGGGTGCAGGCCAGCTACTGTTTGAGGCCACCCAGCAGGAGCTACAGTAAGAACTAGTTTTCTCCTCTTTGCTTGGGATTTGGCGGTTTAGAGCTGTCTGACTAGAGCTGCAGTCTATTTGGTTAAGCTGCCAGAGGGCAGGCCATTTATATGCAAAAGCCACTGCTTGGAGCTTGGGTAGGTTTGTAGATTGTGTGGGGCAAGGTCTTAGGGCATCACTAAGCTAGGACTTGGCAAACAGCAATGGCTGCCAGTCAGCCTTCTCTGCCTTTCCGCATCCCATATGCTCCAGTTCAGTAAACAATTATTGCTGGGTGCACCTCTGTAAGAAAGTCACCCTGACTTTCCGACCGGATGGGCGACAGTCCAGCTTCTCCCTGTAGGAGTTTGGGACCCCCGCATCTCCCCAGAAACTGAATTTCAGAGTAATTGGGAGCTTGTCTCCCTTCAGGTTGAAAAAAAGCAGCATATCTAATCACCCACCATCAGCCCGATTTTTACGCCTCCATACCTTATCTTTTTCAGCACAAGTGCATGTCTCAATGCTTTTTTCTCTTTCCTTCTAGTTGTAGAACTTACACTCAGCCAGCTTTCCCATGGTTCTGGGTGATAGACGTTTTGTCTTTTATTTATAGTTTTAAAATTATTGTGCAAGGCAGCAGTTTAGGTGTTTACCTTTGCCGCCATCTTGGTTTTCTAAAACAGATATATTTTTAAAAAAAGATATAATTCATGTATCATAAAATTCACCTATTTTATGTATAGTTCAATGAGTTTTAGTAAATTTAGGTTGTGAAGCCTTAACCAAGTACAAATTTTAAAATATGTATCACCCCCAAAAGCTTCTCTTCTGCCCCATTTTAGTCAGCCTCTGCACTCTCCCAACCCAGCCCCCAGGCAGCTACTGATCTGCTTTCAGTTAATGTAATTTTGCCTTTTCTAGAATTTTAATATCTATGGATTCATAAAATACATATGTAGTTTTGTGTGTCTACATAGCATGTTGTTTTTGAGATTCATCCATGTTGTTACAGACCAATAGTTCATTCCTCTTGAATGTTGAGTAGTATCTCATTGTATAGATGATACCACATTTGTTTATTATTTACCAATTAACATACATTTGAGTTGTTGCCAATTTGGGGATATTATGAGTAGAGCTGTTGTAAATATTTATGCACAGTCTTTGTGAAGACATACATTTTAGTTTCTCCTGGGTAGATATAGAGTGGAATTGCCAGGTTGAATGGTTAGTGTATTTTTAACATTTTAAGAAAATCCTAACAGCAGTGTATTAGGGGTCTAACTTCTCCATAATTGGTAGCATTTAATATTGTCTTCCTTTTTAACTTTAGCTATTCTAATAGGTATGTGGTACTGTGTCACTATGGTATATTAATTTGCATTTTCTCATGACCAGTGATGTTAAGCATCTTTTTCATATGCTCTTTGGATACTCATATATATTTTTTTTTGGTGAAGACTCTATTCATGCTTTAAGTAGTTGCCCATTTATAAGATTTACAAAATTGCCATCTAAACAATATCCTAACCCATGAATATATGTCTCTCCATTTATTTACATCTTATTTAATTTCTCAACAACGCTTTCTATTTTTAGCATACATTTTTTTAATTAAGGTGTTATATGTGTACATAGCTTACCATTGCCCCCCCTCCACCTCCCATTCATGGCCTCCCTCCCCAGAGTTCTGTGTTCGTTGGTTGTACTTATATTCATCCATACCAGTCCTTCGGTTGTTCTCTTATCTCCCCCCAGGTCTCCTTCCCCTCCCTGCTGTCATTTGACAATCTGCTTGTTTTATGGTGACTATCTCAGGACCACACGAATAGAGTCTGCTTCTCCTCTGGTTCTCACTGCCCCTCCCCCAGGGGACCACTGCTTCCTCTGGGACACACGGCTCACCCAAGGCACACGGCCCCTCTGGGGCGCTGGGGTCGCATATTGGAGGCACAGCGCTAGCTCCTGGCTAGCATGGCGGGCAGGCGGGCTGAGATGGCTGCAGGCGGGGAGACCGCCCTCAAAGGTGTCTTGTTCGGTGGGGAAGCGGAGCAGCTGCGGACGCGGAGGCTACTGTATTTTTCGGACCATAAGACGCACTTTTTCTTCACCAAATATGCAGTCCCCAGGGACACAGAAGGTCCCGGGGGACCCGCTGCCGCTCTGCAACTCGGACCATAAGACGCAGGCACTACTTCTATTCGGACCATAAGACGCAGGCACTCTTCCTCCCACTATTTGGTGAAGAAAGGGTGCGTCTTATGGTCCGAAAAATACCGTAAGTTCTGAGGCTGCCCACTCCTTGAGCCCGGGGTGTAGTGAGCTCTGTTCTCGGTGGATTTCCTTTATTCGTGGCAGCTGTGGTGGTGGTGGGTGGTGGTTGTGGGTGTGACAGCGACGGTCGCTCCTGTGGTTCAATTTCCACTGTAGTTTTTTTTTTTTTAATATATTTTATTGATTTTTTACAGAGAGGAAGAGAGAGGGATAGAGAGTTAGAAACATTGATGAGAGGGAATCATCGATCAGCTGCCTCCTGCACACCCCCTATTAGGGATGTGCCCACAACCAAGGTACATGCCCTTGACCGGAATCGAACCCGGGACCTTTCAGTCCACAGGCCGACGCTCTATCCACTGAGCCAAACCGGTTTTGGCTCCACTGTAGTTTTAAAGTTCACATGGTGGCAGTGGCGGGAGCTTCAGCTCGGCCATGTGACGGCGGAGGAAGGACTTGCTGGGGCCGCTAACGGAAGACGCCGAGCCAGCTCCTCACCAGCACGGCAGGTGTGCTGGGAAGGTTGTGGGCGGGCTGAGATGGCTGCGGGCGCAGAGACCGCCCTCAATGGTGTCTCCTTTGGTGCTGAAGTGGAGCTGCTAAGTTCTGAAGACACTCTCTCTGAGCCTGGAGCGTAGTGAGCTCTGATTTCGGTGGATTCTCATTCAAGGGGCGGCGGCGGGGGCGGCAGTGACAGTAGCTCCTGTGGCTCAATTTCCCCTGTAGTTTTAAAATCCACATGGCAGTAGTGGCAGAAGCTTTGGCTTAGCCATGCGGCGGGGGAGGCAGGACTCGCCGCGGCTGCCAACGGAAGGCGCCGCGCCAGTTCCCCATCAGCTTGCGGAGGCTGGGCCGAGCTGGCTGCAGACTGGGAGACGCTGCGCCATCTCTTTGCCACCACGGCGTGTGTGGAGGCAGGGCCGAGCCGGCTACGGGCGGCAAGCGGAAGACTCGCCAGGGCCGCAAATGGAAGGCGCCGTGCCAAGCCAGACCCCACCAGCACAGCGCACACGGAGATGCCACGCCAGCTCCTCACCAGCACGGCGGACGGGCTGGGACAGCTGCTTGCCTGGATGGTTGCGGGCAGGGAGGCTTCTCATCCGGGCAGGAGCCGAAGGCGCAGCAGGGTTCCCGTATCAGCTCCCTGGTTCCCACGGTGGCCGGCGGGCTGGCCCAGTCCCTGGGCCCCGGGGCGGAGCGAGGTCTGGCTTCCCTCATTCCCGGGAATGAGCGTTCAGCTTTTCCGGCAGGTGGTTTCGCTGTAGTTTTAAACTCCACATGGCCGCAGCAGCGCCCTGCTTGGTGTCTAGTTGTAGCCTTCCCATTTCGCCAGCTTTCCTGTGGGTCTGGTGCGATCTCTTTCGATTTTAGCTGTTGTTTTTTTCCAAATTGTTGATGCGGTGGCTGCCTAGGAGGATGCCTAGGCCGCCATTTTCTTTTGGTCTCCCTTGTGGCTTTTCTTCCTTTCGTTATCGTCCTGGACTGGACCACCAGTGTAATGTGTGATAGAGGTGGTGAGGGAGGAAAAAGTGTTGAGCATGTGCTTCCTTGCCTTTTCCTTGAAAGCATTCAGATTTTTACCACTGGGTATGATTTAGCTTTAGGTTTTCATAGCTGTCCCCAACATCTGCCCCTCACCCTGACAAATATTACTTGTAGCTGTTGAATACATTTTAAGATAACTTTGGAAATGTTCAAATATATTCCCCAAAGCAGATGCTATAGCTCAGTGGTGAGCAAACTGCGGCTCATGAGCCACATGTGGCTCTTTGGCCCCTTGAGTGTGCCTCTTCCACAAAATACCGCATGCAGGTACACACTTACAGTGTGATTAAAACTTCGTGGCCCATGCGCAGAAGTCGGTTTTCGACTCTCAAAAGAAATTTCAATCGTTGTACTGTTGATATTTGGCTCTGTTGACTAATGAGTTTGCTGACCGCTGCTATAGCTCATGGTGAGCTACCATGTAATTTAATAGGTCCACAAAGCTGTGTTGTGAAGAGTTTTGCCATCCCATGGGTTCATTTCTGTTTAGAGTTGAAACACACTGCCTTTGTTTGTCTTCATATGTAACATATCTATCTGACTATAGTGGGGAAGGCCTGAGAATACTCCTTTTATCATAACATACACCCAGGATGCTCTTCTAGGGTTAGTCTTACTTTAAGTAATGAAAGCAAACCACACTGAGGATTGCTTTAAAATGCTTTGTTTGAAATAAATGCTTTTATCACAAGACAAAATCATAAAAATTTGTGGGTAGATAGGTATCACCAAGACTAGAGCCTTAGCAGTCGTTTAGTTGAATCCCACTTTCTTTTAATAAATGAGGAAACTGAGACCAGAAAGGTTGCCACTAGGATCATACCTTTGTACTAAATATCAGTATTTCATGCAGCCTTTGATCTAAGGATTGCTTAAAGTTCCTGACCAATATGACTCCCACTCCTCCCATCAGCATATACTAATCCGCACTAATTATAGCTTTGCATCATGTATTCTTAACGTCCTTCCCTGGATATCTATTCTGTCATCTCTTCCAAAGTACCCAGAAGATTTCTTGATCCTTCCTTCTAATTAGTATACCTAATTCTTTTAACCTTTTATTTAGGCTTCGAAGACCTTACTCAGGACTCAGGACTCTTTGAACCCTTCATAGCAGATGTCACCAAATTAGACCAGATGTAAAAATGGTATAAGTCAAAATAATAGGATTTTTAATTTTTTTTCAATTTGATAAGTTCATAAAGTTTTGCTTTAAAAAATGTCCTTTTCAGGTCTTTTCATGTGTGTAGTTAAAATAATTTGTGTTTACTTCACTATGTGCAAATATCTGCTACTAGACATACTCAGTCTCCTTTTTTATGTTATTAGTCAATACTTACTGGGTGCCCACTACAGGTCACATACTCTAATGGGGAATGTGGCATGCTTCAGAATGACATCTGGTTCTGGCCCCTGATTCTCATTGTGATTCCCTCTTAACCAGTGCCTCTTAAAAAGTGAGGGCCTGAGACCAACATTTCACAGGCCCTGGGTAAAGAGGGATGGAATACTTCCTTTTTAGAAAGTAAAATTGCAGTTGCTCAGATAATTCTCATATAACTCAAAGTTTGATATACTGCCTATACACTTAATAGCTCATTTTTCATAGGAAATGCAATGGTAATTTAAGACCAAATAGAATTACTAGCAATTTCAAGTAAGAGGTGATCCACATCATAGAAGTTTTATATCCGATCTAGCTGACTCCATTCTCTTTCATTTAGAGATTTATATCTTCTGAGTGTTTAACACACGCCTTCCTCCACTGGTCTGCTAGATTCTAAAATTCTCAGGGGGTCCAGAACCAGATGTCTTTCTGAAGCTTCCCACATTCCCCGTTAGAGTATGTGACCTGTAGGGGTACCCAGTAAGTATTGACTAATAACATACAAAAAAAAAAATTTAGAAGGCAGGGATGTAGTATTCTCATGAGCCTGCTGGTTATCTTTAGCGGAAAATCTTTTTGCAGTATTTTTGAAGGCAAGCCCAAGCAGGTGAGCGGGAGAATGTTTGGGTCAGTCTCCAGGCAAATTTTTGAAGCCACGGAACAAGTGCAACCTGAGGGTTTTCCAGTTAAATATGTGGCTGAAGAAATAAGATCTAGAGAGTGAACCTTAGCATTATTTATTACTATAGGCCCAGTGCATGGATCTGTGCACCAGTGGGGTCCCTTGCTCTGGCCTGTGTCCTCAGGGGATGTCGGACTGCCAGTTTCGGTCTGATCCCCTCAGGCCAGGCCCAGGGACACCACCATACACAAACCCATGCACTGGGCTCTTGTATGCATATAAGATCTTTGGTTAATCTCTTCCCCCTCCCTCTTCCCTCTGAGATTTGTCAGTCTGTTCCATGTTTCTATGCCTGTGTATTTAGCGTCTGCCCCCTGGTGGTCAGTGTGTGTCATAACTACTGGTTGAAGGGTCAGATGGTTGATTAGGCATACACACACACACACACACACACACACACACACACACATACATATTGACTGGAGGCCCGGTGCACAAAATTTGTTCATGGTAGGGGGTTGTCCCTCAGCCCAACCTGATCTCTCTTGTAGTCCAGGACCCCTCACTCTTTACCACCTGCCTACTTGCTGCTCCTTACCACTGGGCTCACTGCTTCTTAGTACTGTCACAGAGGCAGGCCACCACTGCTGTGCTCTCCAGCCATGAGCCCAACTTCTGGCTGAGCAGGACTCCTCCTGTGGGAGTGCACTGACAACCAGGGGCAATGCCTATGTTGAGCGTCTGCCCCCTGGTGGTCAGTGCAAATCATAGCGATCGGTTGTTTTGGTCATTCCACCGTAACAGTTGCTTAGGCTTTTATTATATAGACTAGAGGCCCAGCACACGAAATCATGCAGGTAGGTTCTCTAGGCTTAGCCAGTGATCAGGGCCATCTTCTGCCCATTCGCCAGTCCCCAGGCTGAGCACTGCCTCCGCTGCTGGGGCATGTAGGTCGCGGGCGAGTGCATAGCTTCCATCAGTGCTGCAAGCCCCAGCAGCAGTGGTGGTGGCAGCAATGGCGGCAGCAGTGGCAGTGCCTGTGTGAGTGGCCCCGAGTGGGCAGCGCGTTCCATCAGCAGCCAGCCTGGCACATGCACATGGAGGTGAAATCACTGGGCCCACTTCCCCACTGGCCTGAGCCCCTGAGCAGCTGGGAATGAGCTGGGGATCCCAACAGCCTGACAGCCAGCCTGGTCTTCACGCCACCCACCCTGGTTCACTGTTCACCATCACTGATCCATCGGAGCCTGCAGGCTGGAGGGAGGGACCAAGAGGTCAGCCATTCCATCTGTTTGCCAGTCCCTAGTTGCGCCCTGCTGCCACCCATCTGCTTCTCCATGGTGCCCCATGGGGGAGGTGGATGGGAGAGGTGGGGGGAGGACCAAGAGGTGGTCAGTTCACCTCATGGCAACTGGTCCAGCACTCATTCGGTCATTATGCTTATGGTCCCTGGCCTTTATTCTATAGGATTACATACTTTTATATGCCCTGAATTTTTATTGGTAGAGGGAAGAAAAGTCAGACAAGATATACAGAGGAGGGGTAAAGTAGGTTTACAGTTATAAACATGCAAAAAACAGTTTATTGTATTTATTAATTATTGTATTATTTTCCATATGAACAATTATAAAACCACTTTTGCCCCATCCTTATATATACTATCAGATTGGATAGCATTGCTTATTTGGTCTAATTAAAATTATTTGATATGTGTGGTTTACTTAAATACTTAACTTTGGTATGGGTGTATTTGTATAAATAAAATCTCTGATTTGTCTGGCACATGAATAAGATGGACTCTTTGGAGGTCATAGATCTGTTGTGTGAAAGAAACCACATTAATCTCCATTCATGCCTGGCAACTTGTCACTCTCTGACGTAAACTCTAAGCACTTGAATGACTTATCTGGTGCCCATCTAGCCTCCTGAACTGATGCAGCAGAAACCACCTCAATAGTGTCCTGGCTGTTAATCCAGACACTGTGTACATCTCTGACCTGTAGGAGGTGTGGCATGTTTTGTTGCCTGGCAGCTTAGACTGGCCAGGTGCTTGCTTCTTCCATTGAAGTAAAACGAGTTTCCTTGAATAACCCATCCTCACTGCTCCTCACTCTGCTCTTCTGATACTTGATGCAGTGGCTTTGGTTTTCCAGCACCCTAGTTACTGCTGTGGCAAGGTCATTCACAGAGATAAAGAACTGGTATATATAGCCGAAACCGGTTTGGCTCAGTGGTAGAGCGTCGGTCTGCAGACTGAAAGGTCCTAGGTTTGATTCTGGTCAAGGGCATGTACATTGGTTGCGGGCACATCCCCGGTAGGGGGCGTGCAAGAGGCAGCTGGTCGATGTTTCTCTCTCATTGACGGTTCAACTCTGTATCTCTCTCCCTTTCTCTCTGTAAAAATATCAATAAAATATTTTTTTTTTTTAAAAAAAAAGAACTGGTATAGGGGCATTAAGGACAAGGTGGGGTACAGAAATGCCGGACTGGCCTCAGTATTTGTCTCCACAGCTTTCCTCATCATAGGCCCTCACAAAATCTGGGGATCTTTTTATTATTTTTTAAATTTTTACCAAAACCCTTTCCTTGCTAATGTCCTTCTGAGACTGCTCAAGTCTTTTCTTCTGAGGAGATCATGTTTAGCCTCTGTTGCTATACTTCTCATAGCATATTGCAATTGTCTGTCTACATGTCTATCCTCCATGAAAGGGGGAGGGACCATGTAATGTTCTTGGTGGATCCCAGTTCCTACTTCAGTTCATGGCATGTAGTGATGCTAGTAAACATTTGAACAAATGAGTGAACCCTATTTCATCGCCATTGTGATCTTCTGGGTAAAGAAAAAAGAACAGCTTTATTGAGCACTTGTTATATACTGGATGCCTGAACTGTGTTATATCATTTGAACCTTATAAAAGTATCATTGGACAAATGATATTCCATTTTTACAGAGGTGAACACTCAAGCTTTGAAGTTAAGAAATTAAGGGAGTTCCCGCCATTTGAACCCAGGTCTGTCCAACTCCCAGAATCCCACCATTTTTTAAGTCTTGTAGGGTGCCCTCAACAGTGAGGAGATGACTGTAGCATGGGTTGTCTACATTTTCAGCCATATAGATCTTAGCCTAGGCCTTAAGTACCCCACATTTCAGAGATGCTTTTTATTGAACATTGTGACCTTCTGTGTGACCCACCACACTGGTCATAATATCATCCCAGTGCATTGCTCCGTTGTGTTCCATATGTCACTTATCCCTCCATTTTGATAGGTGCTTCTGCAGGACAGGGCGAGTTGCCACATTTTGTCTCTCACTGCTCCTGGTAATATGAGCCACAGTTAATTCTTATTGACATTCCATTTGCTCCTGAGTGCTAATTCATGTCCTCATTTTCCTTGAAAACTTATCTCCTTCTGGATACCTTATGCTATTGACCTCTCCTCAGTGCCCCCAATTTATTACACATAGCTGGATTGTATTGATTTTATTTGCAGTTGATTTCTTGCTTTGTTGCTTATGTCCTTCAGCTGTTTTCCTCTCTGTTCATCTCTAGTTGACTTTAAAGGCAGGAGCTAGTGACTTCTTTTTTTCCCTTCTCCTCCTGGCCCCAGAACTAGAGTCTGTAAATAGTGCAGATGACCAGTAAATGCTTTTGATTCTTGAGCCTGATAGCTTCTTTCCTTTGCTGGACTGACAGCCCAACACCGGAGCCTGAATTCTTTATAAATTAGATGATATTTCTATAGCATCTTCCCTCTGAAGACATCAGTATCAATAAAGTTTGTTTCTGTTTCTGAAAAGTGCTTTTACCTAAGCAGACCAAGGTTCTGATAAGATCACATGATAGCCCTTACTCCTCACCTGTTGGGCCCTGGAAAGGTGAACTGTAAGAAAAGCCTGGCCACTAGCTTTGCTGTCTTCTTCCTGGCAATGAGCCTGAGTACAACTGTGAGCAATAGCAACACAAGCTCTCCAGTGTTGGTTGATAATTGTGCTTCTGTACAAAAAAAGAGAATTGAATTGGGTGTGCTGCTGTGTTTTGGAAGGCAGATGTGAAGAAGCCCATCTCAGAGCTCAGGACATCTGCCCACAAACTGGAGCCCTAGGTACAGCAAGTGTTTGTGGGTTGACTCTCACACAGTGCTTGATGTCACTAGGCACTTGTTGAGACTCAACTCTTGAGACTCAAAGTCATGCCTCTGGGAAGGACCCACAAAGGGCATGAGACACAAAGATTCAAATAAGGGCTGGATTGGGGGGGTGGGGAGGGTAATGAGCGATGGTCTCTCCTAGCCATTGGGAAGAGGAGCTGCCCCACTGCAGATTTGGATGGTCAAAGCTGACCATGAAATATTGGAACAAAGTTAAGAGGCCAAAACCTGAAAAGGGTGTGTGAGTTAGCCTGTAGTTCATTGGAGAAGAGCCTAAAATAATTGGATCAGCTAGCTTCTGGAGGAAATTACTCTCCACATCTCCTTATTTGTGCAGATATTATTCCCTCTATCAGGGTGAGGCAGAACTCAGTAGGAAATGCAGCATCTCCTGTGGGCTCTGCAGATGGATGAGAGGTGCACACATAGAAGCTGCTTGTGTGGATTCTTAGGAGCATCACCAGACTGGGCCTGCCCTGGATCTGCTGTCCAGGAAACACCCTGCTGTCAGGTCAAGAGGTACAGCAACCATAGCTACTGAGGCACCTTGGGAAACAAAGGGCGGGGGGAGGTTATTGGAGAGAAAAAGGAAGGAAACTAAGTAAAGGACTAGAAATGTAAGGAGATGTGAGGAGGGCAGAAATAGGGGTGTGGTAGGTATGGGAAGCACACTAGCATTTACTCAAGGGTGGTGTGATCTTAGGAGGATGCCACTGTCTAATTCCCTCCGGAGAGTTAAAGGGTGTTCTCTTTCTCTGTTGTTGCCTGTGGAGTTGTAAGGTAGAGCTACCTGTACTATTTTATTCTCTGCCCCAACACAGTGCCTGGGCATAGCTGGAAAGAGGAGATGGCAAGGAGTGCCCCTCTTTGCTTATACCTCCTTATACATGATCATGGGTTCTCACCAACTGTTGTACATGCTAAAATGTGCAGTGCCTGGGTGGACACTGGGAGACAAATGACCCCGGCGGTTTGTGTAGAATTCCACCTGATGGCTCTCTTCAGCATCAGCCAGCTGGGCCTGTTTCATTTATTCTGATGAGTCCTCCTGAAGAGTACTCAGGCTGCAGGGGAGCTGGGGAAGTGTTCCAGACAGGTGCTAGTACTCTCCTCCAAATTTTTCTGTTAAGTATCAATCAAAGTACTGCTTTGATACAGGAGATGGGTTGTTGTTAGATTAGACCATAACATGGGAGTGGAAGGTAGTAGCTATTGAAGACATTTCCCATGGATAAGGAGGCTTAGTCTAGTGGTGGCTCAATTGTTTTTAGAGGAGCTGAGCAGGCCTATTTTTCACTGGATTATAAGGACACTGCCTGTGCAGCCTCAGGCCTCTAGCCATGTCAGCCCAGGAGCCTCTGGGAGATGGAAGCTGTGAGTCAGTACATGATGCAGTTTGTGCACCCTTGTGATTAATACACAGGATGACATGTATTCTCTAGAGCTGTGCACTATAGTGTTACAGATGGAGTCAGGAAGGGGAAATGTTCCAGATTTACAAATTTAAGGTTTGTATTAATACCCTTTTAAAAAATTTAATTAACTAGTTAATTAAATTTTAAAGTATATTTTTATTGATTTCAGAGAGGAAGGGAGAGGGAGAGACAGAAACATCTCTCCCATCAATGAGAAAGAATCATTGATTGGCTGACTCCTGCATGTCCCACTCTGGGGACTGAGCCCACAACCAGGCATGTGCCCTGACCCAGAATTGAACTATGAACTCCTGGCTCATAGGTCAACACTCATCCACTGCACCACATCAGTCAAGCTAATTTATTTATTTTTAATTGATATTTTACAGAGAGGAAGGGAGAGAGAGAGAGCCAGAAACGTCAATGAGAGAGAAACATCGACCAGCTGCCTCTTGCACACCCCCTACCGGGCATGTGCCCGCAACCAATGTACATGCCCTTGACCGGAATCGAACCCGGAACCTTTCAGTCTGCAGACCGACGCTCTACCACTGAGCCAAACCGATCTCGGCGCTAATTTATTTTTAGAAGAAATTTTTAATATTGCTATTCACCCTTTCTCTATAATAGAAGTGCCAACCAAATTCACAATCGACAATGACAAATCGAAACGTGTGATTGGCACTAGCAAGAGCTTTATATGTATGCACATGGTCGAGTCAACTTAGCCTTTTATATGTATAGAGTAAACTTGCTTAATTAGACCTGCTTTCTGATTTAGCTAAACTTTTTTTCAGCCCAATGAAGCACCCCAATTTCTCTTTCAGGTAATTGTCAGCAGCACAGCAATAAATATCAACATGAAGCAGACTATTACTGTAGATCACACAGGGAGAACAAAGGGTGAAATACTTAACTATAGCAGTGTTTGACTATATTCTGTGCAGTAAAAAAAAACCTGAAGTCATCTCAAGGTCCACCATTTCTTCTTTTCAGTCAGGTCAAGTTTCTAAACTTTCTGAATCTCCATTTTCTGGCTAATGAAAAGAAAATAGGATTCCACCGAGTCTTGTATTTACCTACTTCAGTACTTCTGTGAGGATCAAATGAGATGATGCGTGGAAAAACGCTTCACCAACATTTGGTTACAGTGTAAAATGTTTTCACCTGGCTGTCAAGCAAGTTGTGTTCCTGGGCTGAAGAAACTTCAAGGAGGCCAGTTGCTAGAGAGAGGAAGTCAGGTGTTGCCTCATGACATCATTACCCAGAGCCCAAAGTTACCATTTCTGGGCTGGGCTGGGCTGGGCTGGGCTGTAGGCCGCATTTTGCACTCTGGGGTCTTGGCAGCGTTGGCTGCAATTTGGTGGGGTGTTGGCGGGGAAGCCAAGTGTTGGTTTGTCAGCGCCAGGTCCGTGGTGCTGGCCCTTGCGCACCATGGCAGCTCCTGCATTGAGTGAGCATCTTTCCCCTGGTGGTCAGTGCACATCATAGTGACCGGTCAGACAGACACTTAGCATATTTCCTTTTATATATATATATATATATATATATATATGAACTATATTCTCTGTGTCGCTTTTTACATCCCATGACTGTTCTGTAACTACCACTTTTTATTTCTGAAGTCCTTCATCTTTTTTGCCTGTCTCTCCTAACCTCCCCCCATCTGGAAACCATCAAAATGTTCTCTGTATCTTTGAGTCTGTTTCTATTCTGTGTGTTTGTTTGTTTTTTGTTTTAATTCCACATATAAGTGAAATCATCTGGCATTTGTCTTTCTCTGTTTGACTTATATTACTCAGCATAATATCCTTTAGGTGCATCCTTATTATTGCAGGTGACAAGATTTTATGGCTGAATCACATTCCTTTGTATATATATGTACCACAACTTTATCCATTCGTCTATTGATGGACACTTAGGTTGTTTCATATCGTGGCTATTATAAGTAATGCTACAATAAACATAGATGTACACTTCTTTTCCATTTAATGTTTTGGATTTCTTTGGATAAATATACAAAAGAAGAATTGCTGGGTTCTTCTTTTTACCTTTATAGCCTTTCTTTTAAAACCTAGTTTGTCTCAGGTGAGTATTGCTGCTCCGATTTTTGCATGTGGTTGTTCCCATTTCTTTTCACTATGTGTGTATCTTTTGATCTGAAGTGAGTCTCTTGTAGATAGTATATGTAAGGCTTTGTTTTGTTAACTATTCAGTCATCAAATGTCTTTTTGTTGTTGTTATCCTCACCCAAGGATATTTTTTTCCATTTGGTTTTTAAAGAGAGTGAAGGGAGGGGGAGACTGTGAGAGAGACACATCGATTGGTTGCCTCCCACATGCTCCCCAACTGGAGCTGGGATCAAGCATGCAACCACGATACATGACCTTGACAGGAATTGTACTTGTGAGCCTTCGGTCCACAGGCCGGTACTCTATCCACTGAGCCAAACTGACTAGGGCCATCATGTCTTTTGATTGGAGCATTTAATCTGTTTGTATTTAAAGAAATTGTTGATAGATATGTATTTACTGCGATTTTATCCCCTTTTCTTCTTTTTTTTTTTTTTTTTAATATATTTTATTGATATTTTACAGAGAGGAAGGGAGAGAGATAGAGAGCTAGAAACGTCGATGAGAGAGAAACATCGACCAGCTGCCTCTTGCACACCCCCTACCGGGGATGTGCCCGCAACCAAGGTACATGCCCTTGACCGGAATCGAACCCGGGACCCCTCAGTCCGCAGACCGACGCTCTACCACTGAGCCAAACCGGTTTCGGCTCCCCTTTTCTTCTTAACTAAGACTTTTTAATATCCTATCTAATAAAAGAGTGATATGCAAATTAACTACCATTCCACTACACCCACACATCACGCCCACCAGCCAATTAGAGCAAGTATGCAAATTGACCCAAACCAAGATGGCTGTGGTCACAGAGAGCAGGAGGGAGGCTTGGGTTTCCCTGGTAGTGGAGGAAGCCAAGCTTTCAGCACACCCTGGCCGGCCAAGGTCTCCACTCAAGGTACAAAGTTTCAATTATAGAAGGTAAATAAATTCCAACAGAAATGGTGGCAGCCACTGAGCTGTAAGAACAGGAAGCTAGGGTTGCCCCAGGCGATGGAGGAAGCCAACCTTCTGTAGCTCAGGCCTTCACTCCAGGTTACAAAGTTTCAATTGTAGAAGATACATAAATTCCAACAGAAATGGCTGCCACCATAGAACAAGCAGGAGGTTTGGCTCTGATCCAGGATACAAAGTTTCAATTGTAGAAGATAAATAAAATCCAGATACCAGGGACTCTGCTTGGGTCACCAGGGGACATGGTTGGCCTGAAAACCACCATAGGCCCCTTGCCCAGGCTGCCCCACACCTCACCCTCACCCTGATCCGGACACCCTTCAGGGCAAACCAGCTGGCTCCCACCCATGCACCAGGCCTCTATCCTATCTAATAAAAGAATAATATGCAGATTGACCATCATTCCAACACACAACATGGCTACCCCCATGTGGTCAAAGATCCTGTCCCCATGTGGACACAATATGGCCAGCAGGGGAGGGCACTTGGGAGGCACCAGGCCTGCAAGGGAGGGCAGTTGAGAGCAATCAAGCCTGCAGGGGAGGGCAGTTAGGGGTGACACCCCTGTGCATGAATTTCATGCACCGGGTCTCTAGTCTATTTATAAAAGCCTAGGCCACCGTTGACCATTCGACCATCTGATTGGAAGTTAGGCACACACTGACCACTAGGGAAGGTGCTCAATGCACAAGCATGAAAACATAGAACAGACTGATGAATCTCATAGGGGAGGGGGAAGGGCTGGAAGAGATTAACCAAAGACTTTATATGCATGCTAGAGGCCTGGTGCATCCATGCACTGGTGGGGTCCTGGCCTGGCCTGCAGGGATTGGGCCAAAACTGGCAGTCTGACATCCCCCAAGGGGTCCCAGATCGTGAGAGGGCTCAGGCCAAGCCGAGGGATTGCACTGAATCCATGCAGTGAGCCTCTAGTTTCTTATAATACTGGGTTGGTGATGCTGAACTCCTTTGTTTTTTTTTCCTCTTGTTTGGAAAGTTCTTTATATGACCTTTGATTATAAATTATGGCTTTGCTAGGTAGAGTGATCTTGGTTGTTTATCTTTGCTTTTCATCATTTAGCAAAGTTTCTATTGAGAAATCATCTGTCTTAGGGGAGCTCCCTTGTAGGTAACTACCCTGTTTCCCCAAAAATAAGACAGTGTCTTATATTAATTTTTGCTCCCAAAGATGCGCTAGGTCTTATTTTCAGGGGATGTCTTATTTTTCCATGAAGAAGAATATGGTACACATTTATTGTTAAATGAAAATAAAGGAAATTTATTACCTGTATACGGTACGGTAGTACAGTAGTTGTCAACACAAACCAGACAAACTGTCAATCCTACAGTATCAAGAATTTACTCATTTATTCAATGACAATCATGTCATCATCTTCTGGAACATCATCATAACAATCCAATTCCTGAATTTCCTGGTGAATTTCTTGTGACTCCATTTCTTTTAGAATCAGTGGACCAAATTTGTCATGTTTAGCAATAGCACTGTCTTTAAAAGAGTACTTCTTGTGAAGGTAGCCTGCTTGAAGTGCATTTGCAATGCAACTGTCAGTGATTTTCTCCCATGAATTCTTTATCTTTACCCAAGTCACAACTTATTGCAGTTTAGGTTTCACAAAGTTTCCACACTGATTTCTCTCCATTCTATTTTCAATGTAATCATTAATTTCCATGCACAAATTGTCTTTGAATGGCTTGTTTATTGCAATATCAAGTGATCTATTTCTCTTTCATGAAGAAATGTCTTCATATCTTTAGCACGGTGAGTGCTGGCTGCATCCCAAACTAGCAGATCTCTTTGGCTCCCTCGCATAACAAGCAGCAGCATTAAATTGACACACTTCCTTATAACTGCTTGTGTGGCCCAGGCCTTTTCAGTTTCAAGAATAAAAACACCCAAAACACGTTCAATCTTTTCCTTCTTGCCCTTAGAAATGATTAAAGGTGCTGAAACCACGTGTGTCCCATGGGGCCGTGTGCCCCGGGTGAGCCATGTGCCCCTGGTGAGCTGTGTGTCCCAGGGGGCCGTGTGTCCTGGGAGAGCCATGTGCCCCGGGTGAGCCGTGTGCCCCGGGTGAGACCTGTGCCCCGGGGAAGCAGTGGGCCTCCGGGGTGGGGGGGGGGTGCGGTGTGAACCAGAGGAGGAGCGGACTCTATTCCTGTGGTCCTGAGATAGTCACCATAAAACAAGCAGATTCTATTCATGTGGTCCTGAGATAGTCACCATAAAACAAGCAGATTGTCAAATGACAGCAGGGAGAAGGAGACCTGGGGGGAGATAAGAGAACAACTGAAGGACTGGTATGCATGAATATAAGTACAACCAACGAACACAGAACTCTGGGGAGGGAGGGCATGAATGGGAGGTGGGGGAGGGGTGGCAATGGTAAGCTATGTACACATATAATACCTTAATTAAAAAAAAATATTTTAAAAGGTGCCGAAAACTTTTGCTCAGTGGTAGAGTGTCGGTCTATGGACTGGAAGGTCCCAGGTTCGATTCCGGTCAACGGCATGTACATTGGTTGCGGGCACATCCCCGGTAGGGGGTGTACAAGAGGTAGCTGGTCGATGTTTCTTTCTCATCGACGTTTCTAGCTCTCTCCCTTCCTCTCTGTATAATATCAATAAAATATATTTCCAAAAAAAAACAAGAAAAGAAAAGAAATGATTAAAGGTAGGATTTTAGTGCCATCCAGATGAATTGCCAAAATAAAGGAAACACGTGCACTTTTGTAAGCAGTGGAGGGAATGTACACTAAGGAAGCTCCCCGCTGATCAATTGTTTGAGATGATTGGCCCATAAACACTGCAGTTTCATCCATAGCAATCATGTTGGAAAGATTGTATTTAGAGAAGTCAGCATCATCAGTAAAGGACTTGAATGCAAGTGCTCGCTTAATAAGTTGAGTATCTTCCAACCTAAACAATGTTGTAGATCTTCTTAAAGACAGTTCACTTCGCTGAAGGAAATTATCCAGCCAGTGTTGTGATGCTTTGAAGTCTTCGGGGGCTATGTCAAACTGTGGTGCCATTGCAAGGGCAAATTCTTGAATCTGAGCCCTATTCACAACCAAAGCCTTTGCTCTCCTGTCAACAACCCATTCACAGATCAGGTCTTCTAGCTGGGAAAATAATGGTTGCCAACCTGATCCACACTTGCGCTTTTTAGCATTTCCCTTGTCCACTTGTTCAAAGAGGTTACCATACTCTGCTCGCCATTTTCAGACCAATCGGATACTCAACATCTTCTCTTTGCAGAAAGCAGTAAGATTTTGGCCCCAAGAGTCTTCCATGATTCCTTTCTTGTACTCCATGGAGTAGCTTTTTCTTTTTGCGCTCATTTCTTGGGGTAAAAAAAGGAATTGGGGTATCAAGGTGGGGGGGGATCACTTAAATGACACAGGAGGGATCAGAGGGGGTAATCAAAATGGCACAGGAGAATCAGGAGGGATTACCATTTTAGTAACCCCTTTTGATCCTCCTGTGTCATTTTGATTGTCCCCTCTGATCCTCCTGTGTCATTTTAAGTGATCCCCCTCCCCCCACCCCTGTGCCACCAGACATCACCCCTACCCCTTTATCAGACATTTACCCCCTGGGGCCTGCCTGGGGACTGTCACTGGGCTTGCTGGGGCCTGGATCTGGGCTGGAGCAGGGTCTGCCACTGACTGAGAACCTTCAGTCATCATGAAGGCGGCCGCGAGCATCAGGTAGTGTCACCAGAGACAGACCAGCACTCACCACCTTCGCTGCGTCCCGTCCACTCTAATCCTCCTGTTCTTCTACACGCATCTGAGAAAGTCTCCTCTCTCCCGCCCCACGCTCACCACTCACTCCGACCTCCGCTCCACTGCCACACAGCAGTGACGTCAGGACTCCGCGTAACATCACTGGTTGCTAGACGCCAGTTGGGGCGGCCCTAGCGACCAGTTTATGGTAAATTAATTTTCATTCTGAGACAGAGCCTGGGGGCCTTATTTTCGGGGGGGTGCCTTATATTTCACTCAGAAGGAAACCTGTAAGTAGGTCTTATTTTCGGGGAAATACGGTAACTGCTTTTCTCTTGTTTTTAAACTTCTCTTTTTTCTCTTTAACCTTTAACCTTTTGCATTTTAATTATGACATGTCTTGGTGTGTGCCTCTAGGTTCATCTTGTTTGGGATTCTCTGTGCTTCCTGGCCTTACATGTCTATTTTCTTCACCCGGTTAGAGAAGTTTTTTATCATTGTTTTTTGAAATATGTTTTCAGTTACTTGCTCTCTCTCTTCTCCTTCTGGGCACACCAATGATGTGAATGTTGGTATGTTTGAAGTTGCCCCAGAGTCTCTTTACCTATCCTAATATTTTTTTTAGATTCTTTCATCTTTTTGCTTTTCTGATTATGTGTATTCTGCTTCCTTAATTTCCAAACTGCTTATTTGATTCTCTGCTATATCTACTCTACTTTTGATTCTCTATAATCTATTTTTTATTTCTGTTAGTGTATTCATCATTTTTAACTGGTTCTTCTTTGTGATTTCCATGTTTGTTTGTTTTTTATAATGTTCAGGGTCTCACTAAGTTCCTTGAGTATCCTTTGTCTCCTCATTTTGGCTTCTTCCTGTGTTTGTTTCTATGTAATAGGTAGAACTACTGTATCTACTCGTCTTGATAGAGTGTTCTAATGTAGTAGGTGTGCTGTAGAGCCCAGTGGCATAGCCTTCCCAAGTCACCTGAGCTGGCCCCCTATGTAGGCTATGTGTACCCTTCTGTTGTAGTTGAGCCTCAATTGCTGTCTGCATGTCAATGGGAGGGACTGATGCCTAGGCCCATCAGCTGTGGTAACCAGCTGTGACAAGAGCAGAGGAGTTTCCGTTCAGGGATTTACCACACAGCTCGCTTCAGTGGGGCTCTGTTGCCCACTAAGTCCATCCTTGAGTGTGTCACTTGTGGAAGTGGTTCAGTTGTAATCCAGCGTGTCTGATGCTGTACAGCATGTGACTGGCTCTGAGGTCTCCAAGGAGGTGCAGGCCACGCTCAGCCACTGCATGTGCCCTCCCCAGTGCCATCCCCATGAACTACAGAGCTGTCTGCGTTGTGTTAATGCTCTTGCGTCAATTAAATTGCTCTTTCCTTGAACTGAAGTGTTACCCCAGGATTAATTTTCCAGGGACTCTGAACTGACTAAATAGGGTAGAGTAGGAAATGAATGTCAGTGGGACTGTATGATTATGTTCAGCTCTTCGTTATCTGTACTTCTCGAATTTGTGATCATGAGTTACAGCAAAGTTTTAATTCCAAGAGAGCATCTGATGACATTGTGGACATTTTTTGGTTGCCTCTCAAAGTGACCTCACCAAATATAGGCTCATATAGGGAATAATGGGCAGTAGAAAAGCATAATTAGGAAAGTAAGAAAATGGGATATTCCCCAACCAGACAATAGCTTTTTAAAAATTATTATTATTAATCCTGAGGATATTTTTTCCATTGATTTTTAGAGAGAGTGGTGGTTGGGGCGGGGTTAGGAGGATGGTGAGAGAGAGAAACATCCTTTGGTTGCCTCCTCTACTCACCTTGGCTGGGGCTGAGGATTGAGCCTGCAACCAAGGTATGTGTCCTTGACTGGAATCGAAGCTACAACGCTTCAGGGCATGGGCTGACACTGTAACCACTGAGCAAAACCAGCTATGACCACTAAGCTATGACTACTAAGCTTTTAGATTGTGCTTTCTGTAGCCCTGTTCACCCAGGCAATTGGAAGTAGACAGTGTGGTGGCAGTTCTCTCCAGGACTGGGACAGGGTGGTGGTGATGCTGTTACCAGCATTAAACATTCTTTTATTGCTAGAATTAATTTTTTCTCTTTTTAATGAGGCAAATATTTATTCAAATTATTTACTTATTTAGGCTACTTACTGATCTTTATTGCATTCTAGAGGAACATCAGGGAATAACAGTACGCAGGGAACAGGTAAATAAGGTCCTCTGATGGGAGTAAGTGCCATGATGTAACAGAATGGCAGAGAATGAGGAGAGCACGAGGCAGCTTCCAGAGGGGAGGCCATCATCTGGAAGGAGGAGACATAGAAGCTGGGAGAGCCAGCCATCGAGAGCTGGGAGGGATGTGTGCTAGATGGAGAGAACAATGTTGGCTGTGGAGGAACAAACTGGCATATCTGGGACCAGAAAGGTGGCTCTGGGGTTGGAGCATAGAGCATGAGGAGAGTGCAGAGGCAGATGGGGGGATCCATTGGGTCTAGTAGGCTTTTGTAAGGAATTAGAAATTTTATTCTAAAGTTGTGGGAAGGCATTGAAGGGTTTGAAGCAAAGGAGTGACAAGATCTGATGTACATTTTTAAAATACCCCTCTGGGAGAGAAACATAACTGCTTGTGTATGCATAGACTCTTAAGAATACATAAGAACTGGTAGTGGTGGTTGCTTTGCCTCTTAGGAGAGAAACTGAGAGAATGGGATGGGAAACTTATCTTGCTGAATATTATTTTATACAAATTAAGTTCTATTATACCCCTGTATTTCCTACTTAAAGGGGAATTAATTAACAAATATTAAAAAGCACATTTCTGGTCAATTAACCTAAAAAACAAACAAAAACAAAAAGCAAGGAAAAAAAAGAAATCCCTCTAACTGCTGTGAGGGAGAAGCCTTGGAGGGCAACAGAGGCAAAAGCAGGAAGACTCATTGTAGGCTCCGGGAGAGGAGTGGCCTCGTTGTGTCATGTCCAGCCTGCTGCTTTTCTTCCCGTTCCATCAGCATGTGCACTCATCCTGCCACAGGATGTTTGAGAGAAGCAGGGCAGATTCAGGACATCGCTTAGAGGGACAGCAAGATTACTAAAGTAAATGTGAGGAGTGAGGGAAAGTGAGAAACCGAGGACAAGTCATGGGTGCGGCCTGGACTGTGTGGGTGTGGTGTGCTTCATTGAGGCAGGGGTGATGAGAAGATGAGCCGATATAGGAGTCAGGATTGGGAGTTCTGTCCTGAGCATGTCGAGATTCCTATTAGCCATCTAGTTGAAGACACTTGTCATATAGGCAGTTGGATATAGCAGTTTGGAGTTTAGGGGAAGTATTTATAGATGGAAAAAAATTTAAGAGACAACAACAGTCAGATTATACTTGAATCCCTGGGTCTGCATAAGATCGCTTAAAGAAGGGAATATAAAAGGAGAAGATACACAAAGGCCACATTCTGTGATAGTTTTAAAAGAGAAGCCAGTCAAGAATTCCAAGGAGCAAAACCCATCCAGGTGGAAGGAAAATGGAGAAGCATGATCATCGCTGAAGGTGAGAGAGGGAAGTGCTTCAGCAGAGAGGGAATAGGAGATACATGCTGCTGAGGCAGGATGAGGATATTGGATTTGGCCACTTGAGCTCTTAACTGGCTTTTACTTGGAGGAATTGACAGGGGAGGGGAGGTAAGGGCAGAGGGTGGGGTAGGAACCGGGTGGAGGGGAGCTATGGGGGAAAAAAGAGGAACATTTGTAGTAATCTGAACAGTAAAGATTTATTTTATATTAAAAAAAGAAGAGAATGGATTTGATTTTTGGAAATAGCATCCCACACGACTTTGTAATTGAATGTAACAATGAAGAAACCAGTGTCGTGAGCCATTGCTTGCACTGCATGGTGGCCGTGTTCTAGTAAAATAGAGGATACTGAAGGAGAAGCGGGTTTCTGGAGGAGTAGCAAGTGTTCCATTTTGGACATCTTAAGTCAGATATCCAAGATACCAAGTAGGTAATTCGATATAGAGTCATGAAAATCCAAAGAGAAGTCTGGGTAGAGAGAAGTTTCGGTTGTTAGCATGTATAGTGAGAACATTAAACTTTGGAAGAGCTTGTGGTGAGACAAAAGGAGCGTCCAGCACTGGATCGTTCTGTAATGTTTTAAGGGCAGTAGATGAGCTACAGAGAAGAAGGAAAGCACACATGTCACAGGGCCCGTGGGAGTAGTCAGCCGTTTCAGGTGCTGTCACTGAGAACTCGGAGGGCTCATTGGATTAGCAATGCTCAGGCTCCATTCCTGGTGGTTTTTATACCAGACAGTAACCACTGAAGTTTTCACATCTGAGCCCACCCTCCCCACCGACTCCCCAGAGAGGAAGTCTCTAGAATCCTGGTCCGTCCATTCAGTGAGAGGTTTAACTACTGTATAACCCATAATTTAACCAAATTTGAGCTGATGTCTGCAGCTAGTGCAGTCTTCTGTCACTGAATAAGCCTCTTTCCCTCAGGGGAGGTGTGTTTAAATAAACTAACTTTAATCATGGGGAATCCAGAAGCCAGCTTTGCTCCCTCCCCCAACCCCTCTCCTCACCCCCGCCTCTCCCTCATACACACAATAGTGGACCGTAGCTGTTGTGGGACTTGTGACCCTACAGCTCAAATTTTGTGGAAATAGAGAATTCTGCTTACACTCTCAAGGTCCTTTTGGAGGTATTGTGAAAACAAGAAGCATGTGGACTTTGCATTCTTAAAAGAAGCACATCAGACAAGTGCACATGGTGCTGGACAGTCTGTGGTCACATTGCAAACCCATTGCTTCCTCCCACTCATCCTTTCACTGCAGCTCGAGCACCACAGTCTCCGAGAAACAGACATAGGGCTCTTCAACACCCGCCAGGCCGTGGCTGAACTCGGGAATGCACGCGCTCTGCCCTTGCTTATGAAAGCGGCTTGCAGAATTCTCAGCCATGCCTGTGGGAACCCCCCTCCAGAGCAAAGAACCACGCTCTGCTGTCCTTGGAAAGTTCTTGAGTCCCTTTCATGGTGTCCCTACCCACTGAGCGCTCTTCAGGCTGCCTTGTGTAGTCTTCATATATTTAAATCAGGTTTCTCTAAAATTTGCATATCTTCAACAAATCTTTACAGAGCTTGTCACTTAGCATGCATGTACAGTCTGTACAGAGAGGTTTGTGGAAACTTGTGTATCACATGGCCAGAGGAATATTTCCTTGTTCATTCTCCTTGTCAGTAGTGGCTTCTCAAAGGAGAAGGGAACCAGTTGAGACTGATAAGTAAAAGGGGGGGCAGAGCAGGGGAGGAGGTGCCTCCCAGCCTTGAAGCCAGGTGTGTTAGCTGTACTGTGTAAGGGACAGGATAACAGTGGCTGGAAGAGCCACCCCAGTAACAGCCAGCCTCCTTTGTGCGGGGACTTCATGTGCACCAGATGCTTTGATGCTCACAACAGCCCCATTTTATAGGGACCACAACTGAGGCTCTCAGAGGGTAGTAGCTTACCCGCAGCCACACAGCTGTTAAAGCTGTGCCGCTGAACGGGCTCCAGGCTCAAAGCCCAAGTGCCTGTCTCGCTGGGTTACCCAGAGAGGACTTGGGGGTCCCCTGTGCAAGGACTTGCCATCACAGTACAGTGGGACTGAGCCATAGGTCTCACCAGTTTTTGTCTGTCATTTTTGTGCTCCCCTGCCAATGAAAGGGCGAGGCTAGAACCCTGCCTCCTTGTGGGGCAGAGCGGAGCTACCCTAGCCCTCACCCAACCAATCAGGGTCACATCACCCCCTGTATAAAACCCATTGAGATGTTACATTCTCTCTTGTCTGCCATGCAGTCGGCTTGAGTGGGACGGAGCCCATGCTAGCATGGAAGAGTCTCTCTTGCTAATTGCATCGGATTTGGTTCCCGGGTGGTCTTTGGGGATCACGGAATCTCAGCACAACACCACCCAGCATGTGGATTGAAAAGCCATTGGAGAAATTGTGGGAAGTATTCATTTCTTTCCCAAGTGTTGTTCTGGAGAGAGACACATGGCGTCTACAGTCTGATGCCCACAATGGCATTGCCACTTGGATATTCTGTGACTTGGATAAACTGGCTCTTGCCAAATTAGCTTTCAGGGATGGCCAAAAAGGACACACTTCCCTAGCCAATGGGCCCAGGCTGTGCCCTCAGTGGCTCTTGGTAAAATGGTATAGCCCTTTCTCTTGTCTCCACTGTATCTTTGGAGCTGGTTTTCTAGGAGACGTTTCTGTTTGAGAAGATAATATCTTCTTTTAATTTAAATTCTTTATTGTTTAAAGTATTACATATATCTCCTTTCCCCCCATTAACCTCTCTCCGGCCGCTTGCGCCCCCACCCCCCCAGGACATGCCCTTACCCCCCTACTGTCTCTGTCCATTGGTTATGCTTATATGCATGCATATAAGTCCTGTGGTTGATCTCTTACCCCTCACCACCCCACCACCTCCTACCCTCTGCCTTCCCTCTGAGGTTTGGTGATCTGTTCAATGCTTCTATGTCTCTGGATTTATTTTTCTTCATCAGTCTATGCTCATTATATTCTACAAATGAGTAAAAACATGTGATATTTATCTTTCTTTGACTTATTTCACTTAGCATAATGCTCTCCAGTTCCATTCATACTGTTGCAAATGGTAAGAGTTCCTTCTTTTTTATAGCAGCGTAGTATTCCATTGTGTAGATGTACCAGTTTTTTTTTAATCCATTCATCTGCTGTTGAGCACTTAGGCTGTTTCCAAATCTTAGCTGTTGTAAGATTAGGGGTGCATATAACCTTTCTGATGGTTTCTTTTGATTTCTTGGGATATATTCTTAGAAATGGGATTATTGGGTCAATGGGCAGTTTCCATTTTTAATTTTTTGAGGAAACTCCTGTCTGTTCTCCACAGTGGCTGCACCAGTCTGCATTCCACCAGCAGTGCCTGAGGGTTCCTTTTTCTCCACATCCTCACCAGCACTTGTTGATTACCATTCTGACAGGTGTGAGATGGTACCTCTTTGTTCTTTTGATTTGCATCTCTTGGGTGATTATTGACTTTGCGCATAGAGAAGATAATCTTTCAAAGGATATGGAAATGCTGAAAGAGAAAGCCAAACAATTCAGGAGCCTGTTAAGAGGAGAAAGTCACCCCCCAAAAACAAGTTCTCTGCCAGGACTTCACCATTCTCCTGGGGCTTAGTGAGAGGCCAGGAGTGCAGGCACCTTGGAGGATTTTCCAGATCCTAAAAACTGCCCCAGGTACCAAGAGACTAATGCTTCCTGCTTTCAGCTACTGAAATGAAATGATGTTTGAAAGACCAAGTCATTATTCCAGTAGCAAAAACTGCCTTGAGCTCTTTTCTCTTAGTTTTAAATGTGTGTCATCTCTAGATAAAACAGCCTAGCATAATGTGAGCCTGCAGCCAGTTCCTTCTCCCTGTGCACTGAGGGTCCTTTGTGGTGCGGGCGCCCCTCCTCCTCCGCCCCCGCCAGACCCCACTCACCCCCACTCCCACCCTCAGTGCCACAGCTAAGTCTGTCCTCTTAGAGGCAAGAATGAAGGGTGGGAAGACTTGTTCTCTGGATGTCAGGTAGGAGGCTCCGGGGTTTGGTGATGGAAGAGGACATTCCTGGGTCAGGGCACCCCTTCCCCGCAGAGGAGAGGAAAGAGGTCATTAGTTTCTGCAGAAAAGGGCGGTCTGGGGAGACTACAGCAAAGGACACCTAGAGTGGTGAGGTTTTTATACTTTTAGAAAAGGTGTTGGAGCTTCACTAAGCTCGCAGCGCACACAGCTGCACAAGGCTCCTATGCCTGCCTCCTACCACGCTGCCTCTGGTCTAACATTTAGCTTGTATCTGACTGGTATTTTAATTGATCGTGGGGGCAGGGCTTCTGTTTTAGGATGTTTTGGGGGGATGGTTTAGTGGTGTTTATTAAATTGTCAAGTAGAGTGGCTCTTCTCCTTTCCTTTGAAAGACAGGCGTTCCGATGCTCACCTGGAAAATTCACTGTGGCTTTGGTTCTGGCACCCTGGGCAGCGGACTTGTCCTGTAGCCCGCCTCCTCCCCAGCCCTGCCAGGCCCTGTCAGCCACTCGGGAGCCAAGATCCAGGCTGTTTGCTGGAGTGTGGTGCTGTCCCCGCCCTGCAAAGCCAGGAGTGGAGAAGAATGCAGAGTAGACGCAGCCCATTCCCTAAACACCTGCAGCTGCTTTGCCTGTACCCTGGGCCTGATGAAGTAAAATGCATTAAGATCTTTTAATACATTTTTGTGTCACAGTTCTGCCTTGGGCATTGGGCCAGTGGATGTGGTATAATCCAGGGATTGCTGCTGGTGGGAGTATAAATGGCTAATGCTTTCCAGCAAGCTTTCCTGTAGCCACCTGCGGTTCCCCATGAGTACTTACACATGAGCTCTGAGGTCAGTGAGCTGTCCTGAGCTTTAAGAAACTCTGAACTTGCTGGAAAATGTGATTCTTTTTTTCTAATGAGCTTGCCTGGTCATTTCAGTCACATTGGCCAGGCGTCTTTGTCATTTATTTTATAAATGGGCACTTTAGATAGCAAAGGGTACCTGTGGAGATTTGGGGTCCTTACCTAGGTCTCGTGGGAAGTTTCTGAAGGGCTGGGGCAGGCTCTGCTTGCTGGAGCACATGCATACCTGTGGGAGCAGCCTCGGATTTTCCTCCTCACTGCCACGCCTGCAGCTGGCACCGCGGGGCCCACGTGTCTGTGCAGACTGCATGTGCCCCGCCAGCTCAGGCTGCACTCCAGTGGTGGCTCTGCAGAGCTTGGGTCCCCAAAGCTTGTTGGTATTTTTAGATTCTGCTTGAACCTTTGACAATCTGAAATTCAAATGAACAAGAAAGTGTAAAACACTTCTTGCAAGTGAGGTAAAAACACCGAGCCCTGGCACCGAGGCCTGCCTGGTCCCTGCCCTGACTGACGCCGGGGCCTCCAGGTCAGGGTGTGTGTGTGGGGGGGGGGGGGGGGGCTCAAGGAAACAACTGTAATTAAAGTCCAAAAGTATCCAGAGCTGCCTGGTACTGCCAGCTTTAAATTGCGCTTTTCATTCCAAGACAAAGCTGAAAAGCAACATTTCAGTCTGGCAGGGATGGAATAAAAATGACATGGGCTTAGAATTTGAATGCGAATGCTGGGAGCCCTTTCTTTGTCTCCCTTTGGAAATTCCTTAGAAAAAGACAATTCTAACCCCTTTTTAATCCTTAGGGTTTGGAAGGAAGTGCTGGCCTGGGGGCCCAGGGCCTCAGCCAAGGTAAGCCTGCACTGCCCCAGCCTGAGGGCGAGGGCGCGGCGAGGCAGGGCGGGAGCTGGCAGGTGGCCTGCCCTCTGGTCCGCTGTCCTTAGGCCCGCCTGCCAGTCCTGAGCGGTGAAGGACACTGGCCTGGGCCAGGCCTCTGTCCGGGGGCTCCTCTTGGGCAGCCATGGCTGTTGGTTTTTGTAAACAAGTGAAACAGAAACACTGTAGCAGCTGTGAAAGCACTTAGAGCAAGGTGTGGAGTGTATTTTCTCTCTGCCTAATGGCAGCGTTTGTACAGGTTCTTGATCGTCATTGCATGTCTTAGAATTCCCTGGTCGGCAGAGGTGAGGTTTGAGGGGGTGAATGAACTGTGTAACTTTCAGGTGTTCACTTGAAAAGCTGAAGGGTCAGGTCAGATGTTGGTTCCCATCAAAGGAGCGTGTTTAGAAACCTGCACGTCAGAACTTCCAATCTTGGGAGAATGAGCCTGGCTCCCCTTTCTGCTGGAAATGTGTTTCCCGGGCCATCGCATTGGGCATCTTCAGGTTCATGTGGCACACGGCTCAGTGGTCACAGCCCCGGTCTGCGTCAGGAGGGCGTGTCGAGAGCACTTGCTTCTGCCATCAGCACCCTCTGCTGAAATGCCTGTCCTCCCACGAGAACCGCCAGGCCTCTGTTCAGAGCGTCTGCACTTCTCTTTCACTAGGGACCTTTTGGGACAGAGGGTCAGACAGGTCTCAGGTTGCATTTTTGCCTCACACCATAATCTGTGTCTCTGATGGTGACAGTCAGGAAGCTCCTGATCTCATCTCTGCTGCCCACAGCCACAGGTATGCGCAGGGCCCTGGGATGAGCCCCCGTGGTTCAGCCATGATGGCTGTCTACACAGGCATTCTCTCCCTCCCCTGTTCCGCCGATGTAGTTAAAGAAGTTCTCTCATTCTGTGGGTGCAGCTGCCGGAGACCTTCTGGAGGCATGCCAGCCCGCTCACAGGGCGCTGCCTGGTGCCGCCGGCTGTGGTCTGAGCTTGGGCCGTGGGACCTGCTCACAGAGCTACTGCCTCTCCTCTGCTCCCTGTGTAGTGGAGGGCTCATCCCAAATTGCTTTCCAGTGCCAGTGAGCAAAGAAACGCCCACCCAGGTTCTTGAGTGTGTGGTGCCCATTTACGAGGAGCCCCCTGGCGGCAGTGAGGGAGCTCCGCCTGCAGCCTCCCCGGGCCAGTGCTTCACGCACGCCAGTCCATGGGCTCCGCGCCCGGGCCCGCGGCACAGCAGGGAGAGGCTGAGGTGGGCCCAGTTAGCAGGCAGGTCGTATCTTCAAAGACGTTTTCCTCTCTTATGGGGTCAGCATCCTTTTTCTCATATCCTCCTATTCTCCTACTCCCTCCAAAGCACGCATGGTAACGCAAGCACAGCAGTTGTCAGCTAAGTGTGCTAACTTGTTCTGAAAAGTGCACGAAGCTGAACTACAGGGCCCTAATGGGAGTGATCGATGTGGGTTGTGTGTATGTGAACAAGTTAGTGAATTCGACATTGACGTATAATTTTTCTTTAATATATTTTCATTGATTTCAGAGAGGAAGGGAGAGGGATATAGAAACATTAATGATGATAGAGAATTATTGATCAGCTGCCTCCTGCATATCCCCTGACCAAGAATTAAACTGTGACCTCCTGGTTCATAGGTCAACAACCACTGAGCAACACCAGCCAGGTGCTATATAACTGTTTAAAATTAGGGGAAAATAATTGCGTGATAACAGCAAAGCCTGGGCCACAGCTCAGCAGCTCAGTCCAGGTCCCCTGTGTTTTTGTGCCTTTGAACACACCTTGTTTGACCTTCTCTGGAGAGGCCCCCCTGCTTCTGGGGTGGAGGACAGCCTGGCCAGGGTGGAGTCCCCTGTGCTCACACTGCTCATCACTGAAGTTAGGGGCAGGCATCTCCCCAAACCCAGCTCAGTCTCCGCATTCCACCAGAGTCCTCAAAAGTCCATGACACTTGCACTGGTTTCTGGAAACAGATCCTTGGGAACCAGGAAACGAGGATAAAGGTCCACCCCACTCCCCGAGTCATCCCCACCCTCCCTGTATCCCGCTACTGACGCGGAAATGCACATTCACTGGGCTGCTGTCCGTGGATAACACCTGCTCAGCCTTTGGGACAAGTTCCCGCCCGCACCGCCCCCTGATGAGCGATCCTGCCAGGAGCGGGAGCTGGGCTTCTCTAAGCCATGCGATCACCTCGGCACGGCCGCTCGGGAAGTCAGCTTTCCAAAACTGCCCAGTGAGTCACATGCCGTGGGACCTCCTTACCAGCACCACTCCAAAACTTAGCTGCTGGTCAGTGCCTTTCACCTTCCAAAAATGAAACGCCAGGTGCTCATGAGTGTCTTAATAGAGGTTCACAGAACTTGGCAGAGAAATGAGGAGTTTGGGGATGGGTGGAGAGTCCTTGGATGGGTAGCGAGAATATATGGAAGTGCTGTGGTTACCCCCGGGGCTCTCAGATCCACTAAGTTGCTGCCTCCCAGCTGTTGGAAGGCATGATCAGCAGAGCTGTGGGGGGTGTGGGTAGGAGAACACTGGAGCATCTTCCCTCCGCCCCAGTCTGCCTTGAGATGTAAGCCTAAGCCAGGTCCATGTGAATTCACAGGCAATCCATTTCCTGCTACTTGTATTCAACGAGCACCATTCATCAGGAGAGACAAGTCCTGGGACATTCTCCTGCATCACCCCAATATCTTAAAGGGAAGGGAGGGGCACACCCTCCCCTGCCACCCTCATTGTAGATGTCAGGAATAAAATGCTGCCACCGTACCTCTGGTATGCCCACCCCAAGCCCTACCTGGCAGCTTCCCCTCGTCAGGTGGGCTCTGCTGCACCAAGATGGCTGGGCTTGGAAGGTGGGGGTGTCACCACGCTTCTGCTGGGAGATCCTTTAGGAGAAAGGCAGCTGGTATTCAGTAGCTTCGAGTAATGAACTCATCAGTAAATAGAACACGTGAGCTCATTAATCTTCACTTTGCCTTTGGACCAAGTGGGAGCTCGGCTTCTCAGGAGATAAGATTCACCTCTGTTCTTTTCCTTAAACCCAGTTCCAATGTAGACTGAAAACCATGGCCGTGCTCTTCCTGGGAGCAGTGAGTAATGCGCTTTCTCGCTCAGTGCATGGCCTGGGCTCTGTCCGTGGCCTGTGCCCCGTGCCCCGTGCATGCAAGAGCTCAGGGCAGCTGAGGAATGTTCTCCGGGTGAAGTTTATGTTTAAAAGTTAAGGCTGTCGAAATCTTCATCCATTCTGGCCACTCAGTCTTTGCTCCAACTTCTGTTCCTCCGAAATCACTGCCTCTACCTCTTGTCTCCGAAAAGAACAGAAATTTAGGGTGTGGAGAGCAACGGCTCCCAGTTTGCAAGGGGCCATCGGGGAAAAGAAGTCCGAGCGGAAGTACTGCTTGGAGAGCGAGGAGAGCCCTGGGGTGGCAGGCTGTGGTGCCCGCTCCAGGCCAGGGAGGGGAGGCTTAGGGTGGGTTCAGATGCACCACCGGCTGGCCCTGTGGTCCTGGCCTAGGCCCATGGGACCCTGAGGTGTGGTGAGATAAACTGATGGATGAGGAGCCCGCCAGCACTGGCGGGGGGCTTCCCAGCACCACCCCTTCTCCCAAAGCGAGGGCTCGGGAGACATCGGGTGTCTGTGCACCTTGCATATCCATATACCGAGCAGCATTCCTAGAAGTTGGTCAGATGAGGGGAGGGAACAGGTCACATTCTGATGCAGGTATGTTCCCTTTGTCCTCTGAGCCTCCGCTCATTATTCCCGTCAGAGGGACTGCACCAGCCCCTCCCCCATCGTTTTTTCTGCCAGCTTCACCAGTGTTTCCCTCGGACCTCTCTGCTCCAGAGAGAGGACCAGGCCTGAGTGTGGGACCTCAACCTCCTACCTGCCAAGCGCAGTTTAGAAGCAACGGGCTCCTTGGAGATGAAGGAGCTCAGCATTTTCGTTCTGTCCTCTGTTTTTATGTAAAACCTTTTCCCACACTTGAAATCCATTTTCCTTTGAGAGCCCCCTTCACGTGCAGCTTATGGTTTGAGCTCCCACGATCCCCCAAGCCCTAGAATGTAATTTAACATAATCACTCGGTCTGCTCCCTGTCTTCCTCCGAGAAATGCTGGTGTCCTGGGTGGGTGTTCCAGGGACAGCGCCGAGCTGGAGGCCGGAGGGAAGGAGCTCAGAGCCCCTGCTCTCCTGGGGAAAGGTGTGTCTGCCTTTGGGTTCTGCCTCCGGGGTCCATCCAGGCAAGAGCGGAATGAAAGGCCCAGTGGGCCTCTGGAGACAACACTGAGCGAGGAGGCGGGCTCTGTGATCAGCTCCTCAGCGGTAGGAGCCTCTGCCGGGACGTCCACGTCCTGAGGTGCCCCTCCAGACAGTGAGCTGCGCTTTGGCATTGGGCAGCCCCCCTAACCCTGTTTTCTCTGCTTCTTCCGCTTCTGCAGGTTACGTGTTCTGTATGTTACACCGCCTCCCCGAGCAGCATGACTGTACGTTTGACCACATGGGCCGAGGCCGAGAGGAAGCCATCATGAAAATGGTGAAACTGGACCGGAAAGTGGGGCGCTCCTGCCAGCGCATTGGGGAGGGGTGCTCGTGAAGGCCGGCACGGCCGCCACGTGACGCTGTTCTTAGTTCACTGATGTTAGCCTTATTTAGGACAGAGTCAGCCAGACACCTTTACTGGGCACGCGTCAGACCACAGCCAGTCCGTTTCCTTTCTTTAGCCAGCCATCCTGGTACTGTAGTTTAGGGGTTGATGGTGGTTGAAATTGATTTCTGGCTGGTTACTAAGGTGCCTGCTAGCCATTGTATAAAATTAAAACATGAAGAATATTTTTTTTGAGCATGGCTAGTGGATTTAAAACAACACATACCTGTCACTGCTGGAGTCAAACTTATAAAAAGCCTTAAGCGGAAAGGGTTCCAGACGGAGACTCTTTGAGTTCGTAGAGGAGTAGAAGCTGGTGTTCCAGTCCCCACAGCGCACACGGCTCTGCCAAAACTCTGGTTCATGTCCGGCCTTTCACCTCCTCACTTATCCTTAGTCCCAGTGGCACGCTGCCTGGTGGCCACGCTGCCGTGGACGCAGGAGGCTGCTGAGATTTGCCCTGTGGCTCGGCTGTGTGGTGGCCTCACTCCCGCAGAGCTCATTGGGGTGGGGGAGCGGGTTCTTATAAAAATCTTAACAAAATTTTTTATCTGACTTGTTATGAAAAAACGCACCATGAGAAGAGAAACAGTAACCTCACTTTGAAAATTAGCTCCACTCAAGTCTAGTCCATCCACGAGAACCACCTTTCTACACGGGACCCCAGGCCACGAGCGGCCGCCCGGCCGTCCGACCCACTGGCTCTCCTTTGCCACTTGCCAAGTACGGGGTCTGGCAGTTGATCCCATTCGGCCGATTGCAGCACAGCGGGGAGGCTGGGTCCGCGTCAGCCCTGCAGCCACAGTTCTGTGTTGGGAGTTTTTTAAATGACCTTTCATAGCCCCCGGGAGCCCCTGGGAAGCTGCTGCCCAATTCTGCCCCTTCCAGCAGGAGCCAGCGGGAGGATGGCCTCTCCCGGCCTGCAGCCCTGTAGTCTAGTGACAACAGCCACGCCTGCACAGCAGGGCCAGTGAGGGAGGCAGCGTGTGCCGCGGGGACAGCGGTGTGTGGTGTGCACTGTGGCTCGTGGCCGTGGCCAGGCTCCAGAGGAGACATGGGCTCAGCAGGTGGGGCACCCGCTCAGCCTGTGCCTCTTCACAGGGGCAGATGGAGTGCAGTAGCTCGGGCGGGCGGGGGAGGGGTGGCCCCTTTGCTCTCGTTGGGAATCATTACCAGTCGGGTGGGGGGAAGGGGCAGGCAGGATAAGCCGGGTAGGTGTGGGGCCCAGAGCCCTGTCATCCAGGCGGTGGGAGCCGAACGCTTCTGCAGCGGCAGTTCGGATCTGTCCACCCGCTGGCTGTTGGAACAGTTTAACCCAGCAACTTGCCCTTTTATACCACACACAGGTCAACTCTGTCTGCAAATTAATTCCTGCAACTGAAAATGTTCTTTGGTCCAGAATCCAAAATAGGAAATAGGAAATCATGCTCTTCCCAACCTCCTCCCCACCCCACCAGAGTGGAATCCGCTGCAAAATCTCCAGCCTTAATTCTTGCTTCAGGACCCAGACCGGTGTCTTGCTCTAGGGCAGAGGGGCCGGGTCTGCCCACGTTTACCACTGTTGTCAAGCCACGGCCCTCGGGCCAGTCCCCGGCCGTCCTCAGTGAGCCGGCCCGCCTCGGCCCCCCCACGCTCTGATCCCCCAGAGGCCCCGAGCCCCCACCCTCCTCAGGCCCCACCCGCTGCTGCTTGGAGGCAGCGATGGGGAGCCCAGCACACAGGCTCGGCCCTCACTTCCTGGTGGCAGAGTGGGGGCGGGGGGGGGGGGCGCTTGTTCCCTGCAGTATCTGTTCTGTGAAGTTTGTTAAATGTAAGGAAAGCTTAAATTCTTGTATCTTTAAAAGAGAAATCTTATTTAACCCTTTTGTGTTCTAGATTTACTTACACACACAGCCTAGAGCTCGGTTTTAGTTTTAACATTGTGAAAATATTAAAAGACTCTTGTAACTTTATTCTTTTTTTCCTGCTGAAAAAATTAAACCAGTCGTACGAAAGTTCGGATTTCTCTGTTTCGCCCATTCTCCTACATGCCTGCCCCTGGACCACTAGGAACAGTCCCAGGCCCCTCCCACAGCCTCGGGGACAGATGAGCCCTCGAAATGGTCTGTGGGGCCCGCTGTGCTGTCAGCAGGAGGTTGCACGTCTGGGGAGATGGGAGGAAGTGAGCACCTGCTCTGGCCCCTGGTTTGCATGGCAGGACGGAGAGGATGAAGAAGGGCGCCCCCTGGAGGGAGGACCAGGATGGTGTGTTTGCTGTGTGAGCCACTGGTGTAGAGCTGCTCGCATGGCCCACACAAACTGCTAACGGTCGGTGGCACACCAAAAACACCCCCCCCATATGACCCAAAAAATGGTATTTATTCACAACAGACGGCTACTGTGTGGGCTGTTGTCATTTATTTGGCAATCAGGGAAAAGAGGTCAGTGCCCCTCAGTAGTGAGGTATTGCATGTTTTAAAATCCGGGGGGCACACAGTTAAAAATCACTGATGTAGAGGAGAGGATACACTTAATACTTGGGAAGATGTTTAAATCCATTTGGTGGAATGGCACCTCCCCACCACCTTTAAGGCAGAAATATTGGCCACACAGTTGTCATGACGATGATGAAGGATCCCCAGAGGGAATCCGAGGTGCACAGTGAACAGGTGGGCAGAGAGCACCGGGCCTGGGGCCTGGGAACGCGCTGCGCCTGGCCAGGGTGAGTGGGCCTGTCCCGCACTCGGCCTTGCCCCGTCAGCACCTCCCGGCTTTGGGAAGAGGGGCGTTCAGGTGGGCAGCCGGAGGACAGGAAGCCCCAGCTGCAGGTGGAGTGGGCGGGCCATCAAGGTCGGGGTCAGCTGGGAGCTGCGAGGCCTCCCCTCGGAGAAGGGAGGTCCCAGACAGGCGCCAGAGCGCGGAAACGCACGAGTAAAGATGGGCTCCCGAGTTTCCCTCCTTGGCCACCATCCTCAGAGCTTCCCTGGGAGGGCCCCGGAAGAGGGGGATAACCAGAGCAAGATGGGGAAAGACGGGGTGCGGGAAGGTACTGCCCGGCGAGGCCCAGCCCACGGCAGCCCGTCCACCTCCCTACGGGCTGAGGGGCTCCGGTGAGTCAGTGTCTGATTTGATTTACCTTCACCACGGGGTTCAGATATGAGTCTTAAATAGAAAATTACACAAACAGACAATTTATTGCAAAACAAAAATAAGAGGAACCATAGAGCCTGCGTGGCTTGGCTGTGAATATCAAATACAAATCAGGCAGACACAAGCAGGGGCAAGGGTTGCTCTGGGAGCAGTGCCGGGAAGTCTGCGGGGCCCACCGAGTTCCCATCCCCCGCCCCGTGTCTGACATCCAAGAGCAGTATGTGTGAGGCTAGAAATGCAGGTGCAGCATGATGCTCTCCAGGTCCATCCAGCCTGTTGCAAATGGTAAGAATTCCTTTTTTTTTTTTTTTTACAGCGGGGTAGTATTCCATTGTGTAGATGTACCACGGGTTTTTAGTCCACTCATCTGCTGATAGGCAGCTAGGCTGTTTCCAAATCTTAGCTATGCTATGAACATAAGGGTGCATTATCCTTTCTGATGGGTGTTTCTGGTTTCTTGGGATATAGTCTTAGAAATGGGTTTTCTGGGTCAAATGGGAATTCCATTTTTAACTTTTTGAGGAAATTCCATACTGTCTTCCACAGTGGCTGCACCAGTCTGCATTCCTACCAGGGTTCCTTTTTCTCCACATTCTTGCCAGCACTTTTTGTTGATTTTTTTAAAAAAATGTCTTTATTGATTAAGGTATTACATATGTGTCCTTATCTCCCCCCCCCATTGCCCTCCCACGCCCCCACTCATACCTCACCCCCTGTTGTCCTGTCCATTGGTTAGGTTTATAGAAGTGCATGCAAGTCCTTTGGCTGATCTCTCCCCTTTACCTCACCCTCACCCTCCCCTACCTTCTCTCTGAGGTTTGACATTTTGATCGATGCTTCTGTCTCTGGATCTGTTTTTGTTCACCAGTTTATGTTGTTCATTATATTCCACAAATGAGTGAGATCATGTGATATTTATCTTTTCTCTGACTGGTTTGTTTCACTTAGCATAACGCTCTCGCAAATGGTAAGAATTCCTTCTTTTTTCCTGCAGCATAGTGTTGATTTGTTGATGATAGCCGTTCTGACAGGTGGGAGATGGTACCTCATTGTTGTTTTGATTTGCATCTTTTGGCTGATTAGTGACTTTGAACATATTTTCATATGTCTCTTGGCTTTCTGTATATCCTCTTTCGAAAGTGTCTATTTAGGTCTTTTGCCCATTTTTTTTTAATTTGATTTTTTATCTTCCTTTTGTTAAGTTGTATGAGTTCTCTCTAAATTTTGGAGATTAAACCCTTATCTGAAATATCATTGGCAAATATGTTCTCCCATGCAGTGGGCTTTCTTGTTTTGTTGATGGTTTCTTTTGCTGTGCAGAAGTTGTTTGTTTCGATGTTGTCCCATTTGTTTTCTCCTTAGTCTCCATTGCCCTAGGAGCTGTGTTGGTAAAGATATTGCTATGACATATGAATGCTATTTTGTTGCCTATGTAGTCTTGTAGGATTTTTATGGTTTCCTGTCTTACATTTAAGTCCTTTAGCCATTTTGAGTTTGTTTTTTATGTGTGGTGTTTTTGAACTTTATATAAATGAAGTAATATGTGAATTCATTTTTTAAAAATTTATTTATTGTCTAAAGTTTTACGTATGTCTCCTTTTTTCCCGATTGACACAACCCCCCCCCCCCAACAAATTCCTATCCCAGGCACCCCTATGTTCATAGCAGCACAATTTACAATGGCTAAGATTTGGAAACAGCCTAAGTGCCCATCAGCAGATGAGTGGATTAAAGAACTGTGGTACATCTACACAATGGAATATTATGCTGCTGTAAAAAAAAAAGGAACTTTTACTATTTGCAACACCATGGATGGAGCTGGAGAGCATTATGCTGAGTGAGTCAGTCAGAGAAAGATAAATATCACACGATCTCACTCATATGTGGGATATAATGGTCAGCATAATTTGATGAACAAGAATAATGGTGGGGGTGGGTAGAGAGCAACCGAAGGACTTGCATGCCTGCAGGTGAGCATATCCAATGGGCACAGACAGTGGAGCGGTGGGGGCTTGCCCGGGGAGGAATGGCTTGGGGGTGGGGGGGATCAAGTGGGGAAAAAGAAGACCTATGTAAAGCTTGAGACAATAAATAAATAATAGCAATAAAAGAAATGTAAGTGCAGGAGAAAAAGCTGACGTCGACTCACTCTCTTTGGAGTGGCGGGTGGGAATGAAGCAAGTGTATGTGTGCTCCCCAGACTGGGACTTGAGATCACGTGTGATGGTGATAAGCATCCTCGGAGGCAGCTGGTTGGCACCCCATTCTGCCCTCCTGAGGGGGCCGAGCATGAGCTGTTGGAGGGAGTGGACCCGGTGGGTCGGCTCTGGAAGGCTTTGGGAGCAGGCGGCCAGTCAGGTGAGAATGTGCCAACCCCCTGGGGCGGAGGCTTTGGAGTCCGGGGTCCAGATAGGAGGGGAGACAGTGCCAAGGACAGGCCTGAACGCCGGAGGCCTTGGAGCCCCTCGGGCAGAGCCTGGCTCCACACCTGCTGCTCTAGGAGCTGGGACACGGGGGAGGTGGGACCTCCAGGGTTTGAGCTGTGGAGGGATGAGGTTTGACGGGTTTTAAGGATTTTAAGGAGAAGAGTTACCTAGGGATGAGGCTACTGGATAACTAACTCGGGTGACCGATGGGGGCAGAGCTACTGGGTAACTTGGGTGACTGGTGGGGGCAGGGAGGTGGGCTGATCTGCAAGGGAGAGACGAGAGGAATGCAGACGGTGGGTGTGGGTGAGAGGAGATGCGGCAACCCCACGGTTTGGGCCTGGACAGGAAAGAAAGATGGCCGCTGTAAGGGACTCGTGGTTGGGCTGGGTGGGAGCAGACTAAGCTGGGTGCAGGTGGAAATGCCAAGCAGACGCCACACACAGCCCTCAGCTCCGCAAGGGGTCCTGGCTTTGAGGTCATTATGGGAGGGAGGGAGCAAGGGAGCCGGCGACCCAGAGAGCAGAGTCTTGGGGTGTTTGAGAAGGGGGGCACAGGCACCTGTGGGGGTGCTGCTCAGGGACCGGGCGTCTGGGGACTGGCCCCTGGGAGGAGAACCAGGAGCCTTCCTTTTCGAGGAGAACTCGGGCAGCAGAGGGTGGGTGGCCAAGGTTGTTGCAGCCTAGGTCATCCTGCAGAGGCCGGCCAGGCACAGCTGAGTGGAGGGGAGGCGAGAGGGAAAGGTACGGAGCCGGAGGTGGTCGGCCGGAAACTGTCCTCGTCCGGGCCTGCGGGAACCGAGCGCACTCACGATGCAGACGTGCACTTTGTTCCGCAAGATTAGGAATTGTCGCCGTGCCTGGGCTTACAGCTCATGCAGCAAGACCTTGGTCACCGTTTCCCCAGCAGCTCTCAGAATTCACTGCACCAGAGAGAGCTGTGAGAAAAACTTGACTGAAGTTTCAACAATGCAAAACAAATTGTGATCAGCCGAGCCGGAGGAGATCGGACTCAGCTCTGCCTCCATCACAAGAATTGTCGTGTTGATATTCTGAACTTTAAAAAAATGTTATTGTTTAAAGTATTGCCAATAGTAGTACACGCGTCTCCTTGACCTTTTCCTGGCCTCCCCTGCCCCAGCACATGCTCTCACCCCCCTCAGTGTCTTGCGTCCATTAGTTATGCTGATATATATGCATACATGTCCTCTTACCTCCCCTGCCCCAACCCTCCCTGGGTTCAATGCTTCTGTGCCTCTGTATCTATTTTTGTTCACCAGTTTATAATGTTCTTTATGTTCCACAAATGAGTGAGACCATGTGGTATTTTCCTTTCACTGACTGGCTTATTTCATGATATTCTGGACTTTTTAATGTTTGGGTGGGTATTGGTCAGCTTTTTGAAATGTAATGTGTGGTGATTTCTCCTCAACCCCCTCGGAACAGGGTCCGAGATCCTCCCCGTGTCTTGTGAGGTCACCTTGTGTGGCTACCATCTGCCTCGGTCGCTGGCAGTCCGGATGGAGGAAGCAGGGCGCTGTGTCTGGTGTGAGCACCAGGCTGAGTCACGTGGGCTGAATAGCACTGGTCTTAGGACAGATGAGAAATGCCATGGACTTGTCGTGACTTTAAACATGTCCTTGAATTCCCTGAGCCCCTCCCCCGAATGTGGCTGGCTTTGGTGACTTGCTTCTAAGACGCACATGGAGAGGGCTGCTTCCTGGCTGCGGCTGGAGCCGAAGGCACGGACGACGTGTGCGCCTCTGTGTCACCTGTGCCGCAGGGGCTCGGGGCCCACAGGTGAGGGAGGGACTGACTGCCCACGCCCACGACAGCTGTGACGACCAGGAAGCGGAACAGCAGGTGTTGTGGTTTGGACGGACCCCTCGGGCACGGGTGGTGGGACCGGAACTTGTGGCCACTGCAGAAGGCGGTTTGGTGGTCCCCCAAAAGATTACACAGACTTACCGCATCATCTAGCATTTCCACTCCTGGTATACACCCCTGAACATGAAAGCAGGGACTCACGCATGTGCACACACATGTCCACAGCAGCTCCATCCACTGTGGGCAAAGGGAATCGGCCCAGGTCCACTGAGGGGCGAATGGGCCCACCAGGTGTGGATGCGCACCCAGTTCCGCTCAAAGAGGCGAAGGCGACCGCGGGGCCGCCTCGCCGACGCTGGGCGAGTGAGAGCAGCAGGCACAGGAGGCCACACTGTGCGACTCCATTTAAATGAAATGCCCAGAACAGGAAGTCACAGATGGAAAGCAGATGGGTCGCCACCAGGGTGGAGGGGAGAGAGCACCGGCTTGCTTTCCAGGTGGGGAAAATGATCCGGATGCTGTTTGCACGCGGTCGTAAAGGTACTAAACGCCACCGAACTGGTCGTTTGCAGCGGGGGAGTTCATGTTGTGTGACTCTCAACTCAAGAAGGCCTGGCTGCCCGGAGCCCAGGAGGCCGACTGAGGCAGCGGCGCTCGCCAGAGGCTGGCTGGGAGCATCGCCGAGCAAGAGGGTCCTTCCATTCCCACCAGCCAGGGTCTGTTACCCCAATACCCTAAATCCAGCACCCCATTGGGTTCACCCGCCCCTCGAGGTTTGCCCTCCAGAAGAGACCCCTCCCTGGGGAGGTGCCCTCGGGTGACGATCTCGGTGCTCCGGGGGGAGGGGTGCGGCCAGGCTTGCACCGGACGGTGAAATGGGGTTTTAGGACTCTTTGGGGTAAGAAAAATGGTGACGGAAAGGCATGAAGACTGCTTTAGGCCAGCGGGATGGCGTTAACATCAGGATAGCTGGCAGTGACCACACACTTACTTCGTGCCAGGCGCTGTCCCAGGAGCCGTTCACATACGCCGTATCTAATCCTAACAGTTCTAAGGAGCAGTGACTGTTCGCTCCATCTGCCAGACAAGAAAGCTGAGGCTAAGAGGCGTCTCCTGAGCCATGCAGCTTCTCTACAGATAATTTGAGAGCCACGGAGCTGGCCCGGTGCCCAGAGAACCCCCAGGCCACCTTACAGAGACGAGGCCACTGGATCATTCCTGTGTGGAGACCCGTGTCCTCGGTTACCGCGTCCTGTATGTGAAGGCCAAATCCAGCCTGCCATCGAGTCTTCCACCACTTCCCCTCCTCATTTTATTGACTTTTTTCCTCAAGCTATGTATCATTTCGGTCCTTGCTTGTGATTTGGAGGGAGGGGAAAGCAGCAATGACGTCATTGTGCTTTGTTTGCACAGGTTAAGTTGGAGTTAATATTGCCCATTGCCCTCCAAACTAGCCACCTGCGCCTTTGACTTCAAAGTCCAAGACTTTAGATCTTTAAATTGTAAACAGATGAAACGGGATGTATGGAAGCTTCGTGGTCCAGGTAGGCGGAGGGGCAGAGTCAGGCCTAGCTGTGTGTCCTGCGGCTCCAGCCCACAACATGCAAGGGCAGCGTTGGGAGAGTGAACGTTGGAAAGTGGGACCCAGGCACCCACATGAGCGCCTGTCCCAAAGCCAAAGGCGGTCAATTCCAGGAGACCGATGCCCCCAGAACCTAAGCTCTGGCACTGAGCGCCGCCTCTGCTGTCACCGCCAGGTGCCCGTCCCTCAGCCCTCACGTCCCCTCATCTCCGGGCTCCACGGGCACCAGGGCCCCGTCTCCCCTGCGTGACCCTCCCGGCCCCCTCACCACTGGGAGGTGACCCAGGCCCTCCCCACCCGGCCCAGCTCCCGCTGCTCTCAGGTCCAGCTCAGTGTCCCCGAAGGCTGGGCGCTTTGTGGGAACCGGACTGCAGCCCCCACCCCCCCGCAGGCCGGCGCTCGCCCGGGGCGCCTCTCCAGGTCCCCGGAGTCTCCTGTGGCGGCCGCGCTCGCGGCCCTGGAGCCACCTCCACCCGGAAAGCAAGGCGCCTGCTCGCCGCTGGGAAAAGGCGGGCGTGGAAGCCAGGCATCCGGCCGCCTCCTGGCCCCACGCGGTCAGGCCGTTTCCCCTGACGGCTGCTCAGCGGACGGACAGGCTGAGGGAACGTTACATTTCCCCGTCGTTTCCGGTTTCCCTCTGAGGTCCGGCTGCAGGGCCTGTGGGGAGCTGGCCGGCCCCTCACCGCGGCTGCTGCCCCGTCCAGCGGCCCCAGCCTCCCCTCCGGCCCCCGCCGCCCCGTCCTCCCTGCCCTCCCCGCGGGAACTCTCCTGGCGGTCGGGGCGCCGCCTCCACTGGCTGCCGTCGCCGGGCCCTCCCGCCGGTTTGGTCTTTTCCTCAGGCTTTGCCCGGCTGTCGCCTCTGGGAGGCTCAGGGCGACCTGGACCTGGACCTGCGCGGCTTCTGGCCTCACCTCCGAGCGAAGGCGCGGGCCCTGGGCGCCGAGGGCCGCGGGGCAGGACCCCTGACCGCGTGGATGCGCTGCGTCCCCAGCGCTCGGAGCCTGGCCGGCCGGGGCTGTGCCCAGTGGCCAGTGATGGCCGAGAGGTGGGCAGCCAAGGGGACGGAGGGGGGCAGCACGGTGACCCCGCTGCTCCCTGGATTTGGTCTTGCCTTGTTGGGCATTTCAGTCAACACGAAGCTCGGAAGCGAGCGCATGTGCCGAGGCCCAAACAAGTTTCCCCAGGGCCTTGCTGAGGGGGCTCCCCTGCCAGGCCCGAGCCCCCAGGTAACGACGCCGAGCCCTGGGCGTCGCTCAGAGCAGAGCCCGGGAGGGGACAGCCTGGGGCGCCAGCCGGCAGCACAGGTCTGAGGCCCAGTGTGTCCCAGTGTCGTTTCTCCCACCAGACGCCACTGAAGAGGCATCTCCGGGAGGAGAGGGAGGAGGGTCCCCGGTGCGGGGAGCGGGCGGCTCCGAGGCCTCTGTTCTGAGGAGAAAGCCGCTCAGCACGAGGCGGCCAGACGCGACACAGCACGAGTCAGGGCTGCGGGGGACGGAGGCGACAGCACCGGCTCGGAGGCAGACGCCCGTCCACGGCCCGCGACAGAGAAGGCAGGGGGAGGGCAGGCACCCGTGGTGCGGGGAGGGTGGGTTGAGGGAAGCCTGGGTGGCGGTCCCAGGGAGGGGCTGCGGGCGGCTGTGGAGGACACGCATGTCACGGCCTGGAAGCCGTCCCTCTAATAGGGGCGCACGCCTGCAGGCCCCTCGGGGTGTCTTGAGCACAGGCTGCATAATTGCTCACTTTGGCTGCTCCACCAAGTGAGGGGCGCAGCCTGCCCTCAAGTCCATCCGAACGGCACCCTGCCCGGGGCTTCTGTGGGTGCTGACGACGCTCCCCGGCAGCCAGAGGAGCCTGCACGCTGCCCGCCACCTCTGAGGCCCCTTCTCTGGGGATTCCGCTGGCACCGTGTGACCAGAGTCCTTCACAGCCGAGGCCCCGTCACCCTGAGGTGCTCCCGTCACTCCCACCCCCGTCCAGGCCTCTCCCCTGACTTTTGCAGGCGCTGGAGGGCCGGGCCAGGGCCGGGTGCCCTTGGGACCTTGGCCAGGAGAGGCAGGCCCTGGCCAGGCTCTGCCGCCACCATCACTCAGACCGCAGTGCCTGTCCCACTGACGGTGGGGCTGCCCCGGGGCCAGGACTCCCCATTGCTGCGCGGGAGCAGCTGTCCCCTCTCCCCTGACTGTCAGGCGCAGGACAAGCAGCAAACCCGGAACCCAGAGGTACAAGCTGCCCCCTCCCCACCCCTCCCACTGGCACCCAGGGCCAGACTCCGAGGCCACCAGTGCCAGGCATGGTGACCTCACACAGGCTGGTTCTGTCCACCCGACGCTGCTCAGGACCCACCGGGGCTCGGGGGCAGGAAGAGCTATTGGAGGCAGAGGGACGGACTGTCAGTCACTGTCAGTCAGTGCCACCAGGGCTCCCAGCCCGGGCCCACCCCTCACCTTCCGGGGCGGCGTGTCTGCTCTTCGGGGCGTGCAGACAGGTGCAGGCCTCCTCCTCACCTCCCGGCTCGGGCTGTAAATAGGATGCAAATGGCAAGTGCACAGACTTTTACCACGAGTCTCGCAGGGGGGACTGAGGCTTTAGGGGAGCCTCTGGGGAGAAGGTCAGTTCTGACAAAGGAGCTAGGCGGCGGGGGCCTCAGGCCGGCTTGTCTGGGAGAAGCTGGCTCGGTGAGGCAGAGGAGGTGAGGGACAGGCACAGGGCAGGACTCGGAGCGAGCCGGGGGGAGGCACCCTTGCCCCTTCTGCCAGGTTAGACATTATTCCATGAGATTACCTTAGCAGTGAGTAACCAGGGTCCAGGGGCTCACCTGCCCCCATGTGCCTGCTCCCCACCCACCCCCAGGGGAGGCAGGTCCAGCCGCAGCAGTCCAGCACCAGGTCCTGCCCGAAAGGGTGTGGGTGCTTGGTGGGGCCTCAGTCACCCACACAGCACCCGTCGGCAGAGGTGGTCCCAGGCCCAGGGAAGTGCACGTCCTCCCCAGCCGAGCTGAGGAAAGCAGAGCGCCCCGTGCTCTCCTCCAGACCTGCCTGCAGGGCTGCTGGGCACAGGAGGCTGCCCCCCCCCCCCAGCCCCTTCTCGCCACCCTCCCCATTCCTCTGTCACACCTCCGGGGCTCTGGATCCTCACCAGTAACCAGGTGTGAGGGCGACTTCCAGGGGGAAGCAGCATTTGGGGTGCCTGCATTCTGTCTCAACCACCCCTCCCCCTTTCCCAGAAACCTGAGCACACCCCGCACCGCACACCCCGCACCGCGAGGGCTTCTGATGTAGTGTTGGCCGCACAGCCCAGGCGGCTCAGACCAGACTGCATCTCCGTTCCCGGCGCCTCGGAGAGCACAGGCAGCTGCTGGAGCCGTGGCCGGGCAGGCTCGCAGCGTTCAGGGCTGCGGCCTCCGCCCTGGCCACGGGCACGGGCAGCAGCTATGGCCACAGGCAGCTGCTGGGCCCCCGGCCACCTTGGCAGCATCAAGGGACCTGGCACCACAGGAAAGCAGGGGTGTGGGGAACCCCCGAAAGCGGACACTAATGAGGAAAAGCTCCTGGAAGGAGACCAGTTTAATGTCCCTTCCCCCCGACACCTTCCTCTTCTGTCCGAGGGAGACTGTCCCCTCGGCGCCGGGCACTCCGGCGCTGCGAGTGGCCGCGGCCCCAGGGGCGCCTTCCTCCCGAGTCTCTGGGAGGGGTGAGTGGTGACCACTTTGTTATCTTCTGAATTAAATAAAGGTGACGCTGACTGGGCTGCAGCCGTCTGCACAGCAGTTTAGCAATTGGGGCGACAGCATAACTACTGGGCAATTTTTTGCACAATTCAACACTCATTTTTTTTTTGTGCCAAGGAATCAGTCTAACAAACATCCTGCTGTTGCTGAAATAATGTATTTCCCAACTCTTCTAGGAATAAAACACTTTTAATGTATTGGTCATTAAATAAGATTTTAAAAGTGACAATTTAAAGAGCGACTGAGAAGAGTCCCACATCCATCGTGGGCTCATGGTTCTCATGTCAGAAACAGAACAGAAAAAGCACTGAGACATGGAAAACTGTGTGTGTGTGTGTGTGTGTGTGTGTGTGTAGATGGCTGTGTCACACCACTGCCCCTGCTTCACGTCGGCAGCTTGAATAGCACCTTGACGAGGTGTACCCTCACCCCCTGTCCCCCGCCCCCGGCACAGGGTCCCCGGCAGGAACCGGTCCTCTCTCCCCCACAGGAGGCTGCTCTGCCGGCACAGGCTCTGGGAACGGTCAGAGGGGCCCAGAAGGCTCCCTCCCACAGCCCTGGTGACGGGGCCTTTCACGCCCATGTGCCTCTGCCTCACAGGGGGGGGGGGGGGTGGGGGGGCGGGGGGGGCGGGGGGAGTGGGAGGTGGTTACAAAGCTGTTGTTTCAGTTTGTAATTGACAAGGTCACAGTAACAGGCCAGAGGTCACAAACACCCCTGTCCACCTCCTCTGAGGGTCCAGCCTCACCGGACCTTGCCTCAGCCGGGTCTCCACCCAGGCCGCGTCCTCACCGAGGCCAGGGAGCCGGATCCACACCAGCCCTGCCCTGCCATGGCCCGGCCCAGGTTCCTTCCCAAACCGGGGGTCTGGGAACCCTCCCGGCTGAGTGCCCCCAGTTTGACCTGCACCCGGGTAGGCTCCCTGGGTGTCTTCCTGGTTGGGGGCCGGTCTGGTCCAGGCCGCAGGGAGAAGTCCCCGCAGGCCCGGCCTGCCTGGAGAACGGCAGCCGGACAGGCGTCTGGGGACTCACCACTCGGGAGGTGCGGGCCTCGGGGCGTCTGCTGTGAAGGCCTCCATGGGGTCCGCAGCCCCTGCAGCCCCTCCCCAGCCAGGCCGGCGGAGGGCAGGCCCCGGGGCAGCTGCACGGACTTGCTGGGCTCTGGGCGCAGAGCAGCGCCCACGCCCGCGAGGCCTCCAGTCAGGGTGGGCCAGGCAGCTGCTTCCGGCCGCCATGTCGGCAGACTGCCTCCCTTCCCCTTCCTTCCCTCCATCGGTAGGAGGAGCCGCTGAAGGGCCAGAGGCAGGGGAGGGCGGGGGACAGAGTCCATTCTCTCCAGACAGACCCAGGGCAGGTGTGGAAGGTGCACCCCAAAGGGGTCTGCAGGAGACGGGGAGGCGGCAGCCTGGTCCGATGCTGACAGTCTGTGCCCTTCGGGGGAGCTGAGCAGCCGGCGGCACGCAGCCCTGGCCCGGCCGCGGCTGTGCTGTGCGGGCAGCGGGGCCCACAGATCCTGCCGGCCCACCCCGTGTCCTCGGGTCCACGCCGTGGGCTTCCTCTCTGGACAGGCGACTTCAGTCTTCCAAGAGGCCCTGGACAGCTGAGCCTTTGGAGGCGTCTGCGCTCACCCGCTGACTCCGCTGCCCAGTGAGTGTGCGGCTGGCGGGGGGGGGGGGGGGGGGGGGGCAGGAGCCGCTCACGGGGGCCTGGGTGGGGGTGGGCAGCAGCACCGTGCTCATCCCACACAAGGGAGGAACTCGAGGGGCAGGGAACCCCACTCCCCCGGCTGCTCCCCCGTCCTTCATCCGACGCTACCCCACTACCCCCGTCACTCGGGACTTGGCTACACGAGAAAGCAGTGAGCCGCCCCTGCTCTGTGTACCCCAAACCACGGTGTCCTAAAGGCGCCGGAGGTAGGACCCAGGCAAGCACCCCGCGGTCACAGGGGGCGCAGGCCTCTGCGGGGGGGGGGGGGGGGGGGCGGACAGCCAGGCAAGGGAGAGCTGCAGAGAGGACACAGCGACAAGGATCGATGGAGTTACAAGGGAACCCAAATGGAGCGACTGAGACACAACAGTGCGGGCCGAGCAGGCCGAGAGACATGGCACGGCGAGAAGGAGGAGGAGGAGGAGGAGGAGGAGGAGGAGGAGGAGGAGGAGGGGGAGGGAGGGGAGGAGGAGGGGGAGGGAGGGGAGGAGGAGGGGGAGGGAGGGGAGGAGGAGGGGGAGGGAGGGGAGGAAGAGGAGGAGGAGGAGGAGGAGGAGGAAGAGGAAGAGGAGGAGGAGGAGGAGGAGGAGGAGGAAAACGTCTCAGAACTGGAGGACAGAGGATGACCAGGCCGCGCCGGGCCCAGGCCTGTGTTCCTGCCCGCCCTGCCCGCGGCCCCACTGGCACCTGGCAGGCAGGCCCAGCCCAACGGGAGGTGTGCAGGTTCCACACAGGCGTCTGAGCATGGCATCAGCAGGCGCACAGTGGGTGCTCCTGCCACCTCCCAAGGCGGACTCACCACGGAAGGACAGGTCTGCGACCTGGCAGCGGAGTGAGGGCCGCTGCTCAGTGCCCACTGCTCAGAGCCCGCTGCTCAGTGCCCACTGCTCAGTGCCCACTGTCCAGTGCCCGCTGCTCAGAACCCGCTGCTCAGGGCCCGCTGCTCAGTGCCCGCTGCTCAGTGCCCACTGCTCAGAGCCCGCTGCTCAGAGCCCGCTGCTCAGAGCCCGCTGCTCAGAGCCCGCTGCTCAGAGCCCGCTGCTCAGTGCCCTCTGCTCAGTGCCCATTGCTCAGTGCCCGCTGCTCAGGGCCCGCTGCTCAGTGCCCACTGCTCAGAGCCCGCTGCTCAGTGCCCACTGCTCAGTGCCCACTGTCCAGTGCCCGCTGCTCAGAACCCGCTGCTCAGAACCCGCTGCTCAGTGCCCACTGCTCAGAGCCCGCTGCTCAGTGCCCACTGCTCAGAGCCCGCTGCTCAGTGCCCACTGCTCAGTGCCCACTGTCCAGTGCCCGCTGCTCAGAACCCGCTGCTCAGAACCCGCTGCTCAGTGCCCACTGCTCAGAGCCCGCTGCTCAGTGCCCACTGCTCAGTGCCCACTGTCCAGTGCCCGCTGCTCAGAACCCGCTGCTCAGGGCCCGCTGCTCAGTGCCCACTGCTCAGTGCCCACTGCTCAGAGCCCGCTGCTCAGAGCCCGCTGCTCAGAGCCCGCTGCTCAGAGCCCGCTGCTCAGAGCCCACTGCTCAGAGCCCGCTGTCCAGTGCCCGCTGCTCAGAACCCGCTGCTCAGAGCCCGCTGCTCAGGGCCCGCTGCTCAGGGCCCGCTGCTCAGTGCCCGCTGCCCAGTGCCCGCTGCTCAGTGCCCACTGCTCAGTGCCCACTGTCCAGTGCCCGCTGCTCAGAACCCGCTGCTCAGGGCCCGCTGCTCAGTGCCCACTGCTCAGTGCCCACTGCTCAGAGCCCGCTGCTCAGAGCCCGCTGCTCAGAGCCCGCTGCTCAGAGCCCGCTGCTCAGAACCCACTGCTCAGAGCCCGCTGTCCAGTGCCCGCTGCTCAGAACCCGCTGCTCAGAGCCCGCTGCTCAGAGCCCGCTGCTCAGAGCCCGCTGCTCAGAGCCCGCTGCTCAGAGCCCACTGCTCAGAGCCCGCTGTCCAGTGCCCGCTGCTCAGAACCCGCTGCTCAGAGCCCGCTGCTCAGGGCCCGCTGCTCAGTGCCCATTGCTCAGTGCCCGCTGCTCAGAGCCCACTGCTCAGTGCCCTCTGCTCAGTGCCCGCTGCTCAGGGCCCGCTGCTCAGTGCCCACTGTCCAGTGCCCGCTGCTCAGAACCCGCTGCTCAGTGCCCGCTGCTCAGTGCCCTCTGCTCAGAGCCCGCTGCTCAGTGCCCGCTGCTCAGTGCCCGCTGCTCAGGGCCCACAGCTCAGGGCCCGCTGCTCAGTGCCCATTGCTCAGTGTCCTCTGCTCAGTGCCCGCTGCTCAGTGCCCGCTGCTCAGAGCCCGCTGCTCAGTGCCCACTGCTCAGAGCCCGCTGCTCAGAGCCCGCTGCTCAGGGCCCGCGTTTTGATGAACTTCCTTGGAGGAGTGTCCCCGTCCGCCCTGGGAGACGCACGTGCTTCTCGCTCCACCCCACGCTTAACTGTTCAAAACTAGGGAAGGACAATTAGTGTCAAAGGGGTTAAAACAAGTGCTGTTTGAGCATTTCAGAAAGACCAGGACACCATGATTCAGCAAACGGAGTAAAAGAAACAAACAGCCATTCAGTTGCCAGAGTGACGTGTTCATGAGGAGACACGGGGGAAACCCATTTCTCAAAGGGCGCCGGCCCAGGTCCGAGGCCTGCGAGCCCCCGCCACCCCCAGCGCGGCCCCGGCCTGGCTGGATCGGAGGTCGGGTGTGAGCGGTGTGAGCGCTGGACTGATGAAGACTGACCACCATTGTCTCCCCTGGAGACCAGCCCGGTCGGAAGGAACTGAGGAGAACAAAGCGGCCCCTTCCTGTCCTTGGGAGCAAACCTGCTCCGTGTCCGTCTCTGCAGGCAGGTCTGTCCCCGCAGGAGGGGCGGGGCAGCGGCAGAGCCCTGTGGGGAGACGTCCGCCCGGAGCCCTTCACTGGTGCCGGCCGGAGGCGCGAGAGCCCGGGCTGGAGGGCAGGGAGCCGCCGCCGGGCGCCTGCAGGGCGCGGGGCTCGAGTGGCTGACCGGCCGGGCTGGGGTCCCCCGTCCCCGGCTCCTCGCTGCTTTCTTCCTTCAGGCCGCTCTGCTGCTCCGGACACTCGAAGTGGACACAGTGGAAGACCTGGTGAGAGAAGGAAGGCACACGCCGTGAGTGGCGGTCAGTGTCCGCCTGCTGCCTGCCCCGCGATGCCCAGCAGCTGGAAGGCTGAGCACGGTCGGGGAAAAGCAGAGGAACCACGGAGGGTTGGCACTGGGACCGGGTTCCTCTTCTCTTTAATTCGCTAATTCTTGCTTTGGGCGTTGGTTACAACTCTGTGGGGCAACGTGGACTGTGGAAATGGTGGTGAAGATGCTCAGGCCTCTGAGCTGTGCACTTTCCACAGTGACTCGTTGGTACGGGAACTCCTTCAGTGAAGCTACTTACAAAAAGCCACAGGGCATCACCCAGGGGAGCACCCAGGCTCATCTGCTGTGGTGCAAACCAGCCCCTCCCTCCCCGGCCTCCTCTGGGTGCCTAGTTAGCGCCTGCCAGCCTGGGCCAACCTGCAATCCCAGCCCCACCCGGAGGAGCCCCCACCAGGACCGCGTCGCCGTGGAAGCAGCTCTGGGCTCTGCAGACAGGGCTCCACGCAGCACGGCGCTCAGCCAGCGAGGGCGAGCCCGGGCCTGACCCTGACCCTGAGAGCAGCATGGCTGGGGAAGGGCGGTGTGGGTGTGACATGCCTGGTACAAAGCAGGAGGTCACACCGGTGTGAGGGGAGCGTGTGCAGGGGCCCGGCCGAGGCGGGCCTTAGGGACCTCCCCCCCCAGCACGCAGAGTCCTCTCTCCACGGGCTCCGCGCCCGCTGGGCGCTGCCCTGCGCACAGTGTGGAGGACACGCGTGCTGGGAGCTTTCCAGAGATCCAGTCCAGATCCTCACCTTGTTTTCCAAAACAGCCCAAGACCGTGACTCATGTAATTTTTAAAAGCATCACTGGAATTTTCCTGAATTATAAAAACATTTTCAAGCTGCCCTGGATGTACGGTTCCCACAATCACTTTCACATTTGCTCTGCCTTATTCAATGGGTTTGATTAAAATCCATTTTAGCAAATCATGTCATTAAACACTTATTCCTAATAATTAGTCCTGTCCTCCACCTTCTGTTTATTTTTTCTATCTCATATTAACAAAAATAACTAAACTTAAGAACTATTTTACTTATCAACCTTAAGTACAATGTTCAAAGGATGCCATGTTTCCCCAAAGCCCTTTCAGGAGACGCACACACGCACGCAGAAGGCAGGTGGCCACCGAGGCCCTCGGGGCCTCAAAGCAGGGCCTGCGGGAGGGCCGTGGGGGGAATGAGGTCTGAGTCCATGTGAGCAGCAAACCGAGGGCAGAAGGGCTGTTGGCGGTGAGGGCTTTGGAGCAGGGACCCTCCAGGCCTGCTCACCCCGTGAAGCCCACGGGTCCAGCCTGAGCATCGCCCCCCAGGGAGACTGCGGTGGGAGTGTGTGTGCCGTGAGGGGGTGCCAGGCAGGGACTGGGGAAGACCCTGCGGAGGGAGGTCAGCTTGGCCCTCCACGGCTTCCTCAACCAGTGGTTCCGTGGTGGGAGCTTCGCCTGCGAGCCGCAGAGGCCAAGAGGAGGCGCTATGGTCCGCCACGTGCTTTAGAGAAATGGCCACACATTGTTACTTGTTAGAGGTGAGGTCCAGGTGGTGGAATCCACCAGAAGATCCCGACTGCAGGCTGAGAGGGCTGGCCAGCTCCCGGGGAAGGCCGGGGGTGAGCAGGGGTGAGGAGGGGCCTGCAGGACCCAGCAGAGGCAGAGGTGAAGGTCGGGGCGGGCGGCAGGGAGCAGACGCAGCCCAGACTGGAATGGGATTGAAGGTGGGTGCCAGGTCCTGAGGGCCCGAGAGCATCTTGAAGACACAGGTGAGCTGAGCCAGACATGTGACAGGAACTTAGGCTGGGGGCCCGGGGCAGAAGACAGTCCCAGGACCAAAGCATCTGGACAAACTCCAGCGGGCTGGCTCTCCAGCGCTCCTTCCCCTCGGCCCCAGGCCCTCCCACACCGGCCAAAGGCCCTGGGTGAGGGTGACGGGGCGCCTGTTGTAATGCAAGGCCTCAGTCCTCAGTGACTGGTTTCCTCGATATGCCTGCAAAGGGCTGGTGGCTGCCTGCAGCCGGTGGGGCAGCAAAGGAGACCCACGGGGCAGATACACGGGGTGGCCATGGGAGGGATCTGCCCACGATTGGTCAGTCCCCTTCCCTGGCCACCCCGTGTGCACAGAGAATGCGGACCTCATGCTTCCTTAGGGAGGGCCCGCCCTTCCCTCCCCGGGGCCTGCCGGCTAGAGAGGAGCCCCTGTGCTTGGGGTCTGCCCACGATTTCCATTTCCAGAAAGGGCCCATCGAGGGGGAGGAGGCACTGCTAACCGGGTGTGGGCGGGATGCAGGCAGGGCTGCTGGACGCCCGCCACCTCCCTGAGGGAGGACCAGGCAGAGGAGACTGTAGGGGCTCAGGAGGTAGGGCTGGGGGTTGAGGGGCTTCGTCCACAGCCTGAGCAAGGCCACACACACACACACACACACACACACACACACACACACCTACTGTAGAACCAAGTTCAGAGAGAAGACAAATGTAATATCAACTGTGAAATTATATTTAAAATAGAAATCCGTGCTTTCCTTCCTGCATCACTATTTTTCCATATTTCCACTTCAATTCATTTATCTACCACTGTTTCAAATTTCACATTTCCAACTCTAATTTTGAGACTAAGTGAGGCTCTCATCTCCGGTCTGCTCTCCTCATTTTCTCTTCGAGTGAGCTGATTCTCCCGAAAGCTCAGCCTTTGCTGTCCTCGCCATGGCACTTCCTGCAGACTCCACGTGGCAGCTGGTCTCTTGTTCTTCCTTTCTTTCCTCACTCTCTTCCTTCTGTATCAAAACGCCCTCTTTGGGCCCCTCTGCACGTTCTTACCGTCAGCAGCCAGATGGGAGGGCCTGTGAAACTGCATAAGCCCCGGGCTCCGACCTGCCTGGCACAGGGTAAACTTGAAAACCTCCTAAGTGGCAACATTAATCCAGTCTCCTCCACCGGCTTCACGCTCTGTAAGCATTTGGAGGGACAAGACCATCTCTGCTGGTTATGGAGAGTCTCTCTGGCTTCATGAACACTCCTCTTTCCGAGCTGGGGACAGGCTGGGCCACGCCCAACGGCCTTTGCTGCGTGGCCAGGGCAATGCCTCCGAACACAGCTCTGCTTCTTCACACCCACCGGCACTTGCTGCCCCTTGAGCTGCCTGAAAGCGAGCACACGGCCCGTCTTCTTCCCGAGAAGCCAGCACACGGCCCGTCCTCTTCCCCGGGAAGCGAGCACATGGCCCATCCTCTCTCCAGGGAAGCATGTGCATTCTCGCTGCAAGGTTCTGCTTTGTCCCCTTCCCGACCCCGCCTCCCTACCCTACCCTGTCTTGCTCTTTAACCAGCTACTTGTGTAATCCACTCCGCCTGTCAGTGGCTCTCCTCAGCTCCAGGCTGATGCTCGTCCCCGCGCAGAGCTGCATCTGTCCTCATTTCCCCCCTCACGCGCTCCCCTCCTGTGGAACGGGTTTCTCCCCGTGCTCTCGGGAGCTCTTTGGCCTCCGGATTTCCTGGTGAGCTCTGCAGCCCTGCCTTCCAGGCTTTGGGGGGGTCTCATGCCCCAGGGCCCAGCCAACCTCCTCTGTCTGCTGGTGTGTGGGTGCCCCTCTGACTCAAGGACCACGTATGCCGCCCTTTCTCCCACTCAGGGCCTTGCACAAGAATAAACAAATCAATAAAAAGCCAGGATTGAAAAATAAAGTTATAAAAGGTCTCAGTGTGGCCAGGCTCTGAATGGCTGGTTCTTCAGAACGAGCCTCTCACCTAAGAAAAGGTCCCCACCAGCGAGGCTGTCTGCAGGGCAGGGCTTGCTGCTCACTGAGCTGGGAGAGAGCTGGAGACACTTAGTAAGTGTCCACTGCCTCCCGCTGCCCGGTTCCTGCCTCAGCCCCGCCCCTGCAGCCAGTGATGCTCAGGGCTCGCCTTCAGCACGTGTTACGGCCCGTTTTAAATAATGTAAATGGCCGCTTTCCCCTACACACCCAACAATACCAACGGCTTTCTCCTCTGCATATTTCTCCAGAAATCATAACCATTCCTCCGACACCGCCAGGCTCAGGGCTCCGGGCTCAGGCAGGCCTTCCATCTAAGTCGGGGAAACTGGAGGCGCTTGGAGTCCCACTGCTCCCTGCCACCCAGCTCGCTGGGCACTGGGAGGCGCTGTGACCGGAGAGGAGGACCCCGGCGGCTTGGAGCCGGGCTTCGGTCAGAGACCCCTGAACCCCAAGAGTGTCGCTAAAGGCCCAGCTAACTTTGGTGCTGTTCCCTGGCACTTCCGGAGGGCAAACAGGCTCTGAAGGTCAAAGGCAATGCGCAGGAAAGTTACCTTCATTCAGTCACAAAACTGAGGGGTGAAGCCTCCACGTGGGAGGGTGCTTACAAACGGAAAGACGGGTGAGGCCTGGAGTCAGTGGAGGTGGAGGGTGGAGTGGGCGTCAGGGTGAGCGGGATTCCTTTGGAATACCACAAAAGGAGTGCATGCACATGGCGACAAATAATGTGTCTAAAGAAAGGATGACTACAACACTTAGACCTCATGTAAAAAAAAATCATAGTAATGCCAACGGAGCCGCTGAAAACGGAGCAGAGCTGCCGCCCAGGAGGCGCTGCCTGGCAGGTCCCGGGCCACACCTGTTCGGTTAAAACAGGCGAATAACCTCTGTGCCCAGGAGCCGAGCGCGAGGACAGGGGGAGGCGGGTGTGGTGCCTCCCCTCTGAGACCTGGGGCTGACGTCTTACGGCTTAGAATGAGCATCACTGTGTGCTCAGCACCAACAGAAACACCTTCCCTCCAGGGATGCGATTGCCCCTTCCCTTCCTCACCAACACCGGCCTTTGTCTCCTAATTGGACACTGTTTGGGCTTCACCTGAAGAGGCTGCTGCCTGAATAGCTCTCCTTTGATCGCAAATAGATGCCTGCTGCCTCTCACTGGGGGAACATTTGAAATCCCCAGAGGAGGCAGATGTAACCGTTTGGGATAAGGGGGGGGGGGGGGGGGACACTCACTTTTAAATGAGGAATAACAGAACTTGGTAACAGACCCGTAGACTGAGGGAAGAAAGGGCCGGTGACTCCGGGTTCTCTGGGAGGGAGGAGGCTGCGGGGCAGTGCGCGCTCCGGGGCTGACAGCAGTGAGGCCCAGGGGCTCCGGCTCGGCCAACCACCAGGACCTGTGCTCCTTCACTGGTTTTGTTTTTGAAGCCCTGACCATCTTACTGACAGGAACATGGACTAGGGCGCACACTGCCCAGCCCAGCAGGGGAGAGGGCGGGCAAAGGTGCTGAGGTCACACCCCTGGGGGTGGGGGTGGAGGGCTCACCCTCAGGGCCCAGCAGCTCCAAAGCCTGTGCCCTCTCAGTACCAGGATGCCTGCCTCACACAGAAAATTACAACAGCATGCCATCGGTGACCAGAAATTAATTTTGTCTGGAAGGGGAGGCTAGGGAAGGTCAGAGAGGGAGCTGCCTTGAAGAACTGGGAGGCAGACAGGGAGGGGAGTGGGTCCCAGATGGAAGGGACGAAGGGAGAACGTCCAGATAAAGGTCTGGGCCCTGCCACCTGGTCACACTGGGGCTGCTCGGCCGCCTGGAACGGTGTGCGGCTCAGTCATCTCAGCTGCCACCCCCGCCACCGCCTCGCACCCAACGGGCCCAGAGCAGGTAAGCTCCTGGTGCTTGCGCCCCCCCCCCACCTGCACAAGGCCCCCCCACCACCACCTGCACAAGGCCTCACCACCCCCACTTGCACAAGGCTCGGGCTCCTTCGTTCTGGAGGCGGCACCTGCGGGCAGGCGGGCACCTGTTGCTAGCGGGCACCCTGAGAGGCTGCGGCTGGTCCTGACGATGCTCTTGGGGACAGAGGTGGGAAGTCAGCCTGCCCGGGGGGGAGGGGGGGGCCTCCTTCGCCGGGGGCCATGTGGCGAGGGGTGCGACCTCTGCTCTTTTCACAGGAAGCGGGAGGAAGTATGTCTTGGAGGAGTCCTCACTACCAGTGGGGGTGCCATCTGGAAATGTGTGGCCTGTCCCCCCAGGTCCGCTAGCTCTCCTCCCACGCGCACCTGTGGGCTTCCCTGTAGGTGGAACAGGCAAGTCCTGACTTTCTCTTCGCTCAGAAGCTTGTGGGATTCAATTTCTTTCCTCTGAACCTTCCCTGCACTCCCCCCGGAAAGGCCGTGTCCGAGAGCGAATGAGGCGTGCAGGGCAGAGGCGCAGCCTGATTTACGCAGAACCATTCCGCAGTGCCCGCCTCATCTGCCCTCCTCCTTTTCGGCAATCCTGCATCCCATTAGCCTGTTTGATTGCCGCCGCTCACAAAGGGGCACCTTCGCCGAACCAGCTCCAATGGCCTCTGGATCTGTCCCCCGGGAGGAGCCTGCTAATTTAGAATGTGGTCCTGGGAATGGCCGCCTGAGTCACTGCGGTGTCCTTCCCCGTGGCTGCTGTTCAGTGTCACTCGCCTCTCCTCTCCGGGAGCCAGGACGCGGACCCCACTGAGGTGGTTGGGGTGTTCTTTCCTCTGTGAATCCTGGGGAGCGGGCCCTTCTCTGAGCAGACTGGCTCTCTGTGAGTCCCTTTCACTGCAGGGGCTCCTGAGCAGTTTGTTCCCTGTTCCTTCCTGGTTTTTAAAGCAGAGACGCCTCTGCTAATTTTCCCAAGTTGGCTAAGCGTCCACCCTGAACTGCAGCAGAAACTGGGGAAATTTAATAAATGGTGATCAGTGACTCTACCTTGCTTTTCTGGTTTCTCCCGAGTAACTGTCACAGGCTGCTTTCATTGCAACCAATACAAATAGGATTTCTGACCCAAGCTTTCCACCCAATTTGCCGGGCGGCATGTCTGTGTAACGGAGACCTGGTGCTAACGACGCCAGTCAGGTGCGAAGACAGGCTCCGGAGGCGGCCTCCCCAGTGCTCCCCGCGTTTCCTCCACACGGGCTGGCAGCAGGGCCACCCACTGAGCTGCAGGAACCATGAGTGATCCTGAGACGGTGATGTGAACGTCTTCTTCCCCCCCTCTTGGGAGAAGGGTCCCTCTGCAGGATGTTTCATTTTTGTTCCTTTAAAAATGAAGACAAGCTGGTTTGGCTAAGTGGATAGAGCACTCAAGGGTCCCGGTTCGATTCCATCAGGGGCACTTGCCTGGGATGTGGACTTGAAGCCCAGTAGGGGTCGTGCAGGAGGCAGCCAATCAATGATTCCCTCTCATCATTTATGTTTCTATTTCTCTCTCCCTCTTTCCTCCTCCCTGAAATCAATAAAAATATATATTAAAAAAAAACCAATAAAAATGAAGACCAAGCGTTTCCAACAAACATCCCTTTTTAAAAAGCAAAGAGTTACAGATGGACTTCTGAACAGCACTGACCACTGTGTCCAGGTAGGAGCCTGCGTCCCGGGGAGACGCTTGCAGACAGTGAGCCACACTCATCACAAGTGCTCAGGGCGACAGGCACCCAATAGTTTTGCACAAATATTCATTCATTCCTAGTGGTTTCTTAGTGACACTGCTTATATGTGGCAACAGTTTTCTAACTCTCCAGTGCCACTTCCTCAGAGCACAGAGGCAGGGCACCCACAAATAACTAGAACTCCACTGCTTAGAAGGTTCTGGAGAAAAAGCCTTTCTAATACTATTCCCTCGGGCTGCTCGGAGATTCCTGATTCCCCTTCTCACGTTTGCACTCGAGTTCCAGGGAGAGCAATTCACTCACTCAGCTAATTAGGCCCTGAAGCATAGGCGGTATTCTTTTCATTTTGGAAAAACAAAAAAAAGAGAAGTGTTCTAGTTTCAGGCAGCGTCTGGCAGGTGTGGCCTCACTAAGGCCCCTTCCCGAGACTGGCATCATGAGGACCTGGCTGTGGCCTCCGCCCTGGGAAGGCAGGTGCATAGCTCGCCTGCCTGCCGGACCTGGGAAGTTCTTCACTTCAGCCCGGGGACGCGCGGCTTGTCTGTCAGAGCTCCAGCCACTGGGCCATTTCGGGCCCAACTCCTACCTGCTGGCCCAGCACTGCTGGGACACGGGTTGGCTTCTCCTCCCAAGCCGATGTCTCCATCCCTCTCGCTGCTCCGAGGCTCCTGGCACCCACCTGCTCAGGCTCTGGGCACCTTCTCCCAGCCAGAATTACTGCTGCTCCAGTACCAGAGGCACGGGACTTAAGAGTTTTGGAACAAGGACATATGCTCACTCTTGTGTCATTTCCCAGTAAAATCTTTCATAATAGACATTTAAGTATAAAGATGCCTACAGAAGGACCTTTTATAATTCTGCTACAAGTATTTTTCTGCCGTTTTTGGTCTCATTCGGCAAAAACCTTTAAGATCTAGTTCATTCTCCTTATTTCAGAGACAAGTGTCCTGAGCACCAGGGAGGTGAAATGACCTGTGGGGCCACACAGCAGGTTGGGGTGAAGCTGGCACCAGTGCCGAGGTCTCCACACTTCTCTATCGCCCTCCGCTCATTCCGCACCTCTCTGCCCCGTTCATATGGCCGTTTCTCAGGCTTACTTCTAGACCCTTTCTTCTTCCAGGCCCCTGACCTTGACCATTATCTGCACATGCAGTCCTTATATCCACATCTTGGTTTGGATAGCTCACCGTTACCCTTTATTTTCTTACAATAAATGCTTCCAGACTTCCTCATTGCCAACACAGCCCCATGTTCTCCAAGGTCATGGGGCTTGCAGCCTTGGTGCGATCTTCTGTTCTCCCTCGTTCCTCAGATCCAGGTCACCAGCAGTGAGCCCCGAGAGCTGATTTCCCTCTGAACCCACTCCAAAGCTCTGGCCCCCTGATTTATGGAGGTGTGCTGGGTGCCGGGGCACGGAGGGGCCATGGCATGGTCTCTGCCCTCAAGGAGTGCAGGTGAGGCCTCCTGCTAGGACTGCTGTGCAGACTCGCAGGTGCAGGCTGGCCCACCTGAACTCGGCCCTGCGGTTCCAGGGCTCACCCTCTCTCCGGCCCTACAAATGCCACTGGTGTCTCCAGTGTACACACAGGGCACCCAGGCGCCTTTCAATCGGGTTTCAGTGACTCCTGTCTCCAAACAGGTTTTATTTGTGAGCATACCTTCCGCATCCCTGTGTGCAACCTGCAGGGCAGGGTTCTCTGTCCTGGCAGAGGGGCTGAGGGCTGGGACTGGCTCTCCGAGGTCAGGAGCACACAGAGGGAGGGGATCTGCATCTTTGGAGTCTGCCACCGATGTCTGTGTTAGCTCTGCTGCTGACCCCTAGGAATTCTGCCTTAGGAGGCAGCACATGACCAGGTGCACTTTACGGGCTTGCAGTGCCTCCTCTAGAGAAAGCTGGAGGGGGCCGGGGGGTCAGAGGGTGTGATGGGACCTGGGGCTCAGGGCTGGGAAATCACAACCACCAGGCCAGGACGGAGGTCTAATGGTGGTTGTTTTAAACAGAGTCCGTTTCTCTGTATTTTTTCTTTCACTAGAGCCACATGTTGCTATGGGAACGAGGCTAGCACTGGGAGCCCACAGCCACTCACGGGCCTGACAGAAGCGTGTGAATAAACTGCCTCTCCAGGCTCTGCTGAGCAGTCTCGGAGGGCAGCTCAGGAGACACGTGCAGACTTTCTGTCCTGCTGGTCCCTCTGGGTTCCTGCCGAGCCCCCTGCCGCGGGGCCTCCGGCCACAGGCCAGTGGGCAGCACTAAGCCGGGTGGAGGGATCTGCCACCCTTCCTCGCCCTCTCATTCACCTCCACCCAATTCCCAAGGGCCTGCTCACTGGACCCCTTTCTCCAGTAAGGCCCCCCTCCTCCCACCCTATCACACCCCCCTCCCCTACCCCCCCCGCCCCCCACCTGCTGCACATCCATCCACACCAGCCCTGCTTCACCTCATGCCTCTCCACTTTGGTCTGAATCATCAACTGCTAGTCGCAGTGTCCCTAGAATTAAGGCCTCTTCACTGGGTTGATTTCTCTCATGCAGTGAACCTGCAACCCCCGAGGAAGGGCCCTGCCTTGTTTCTCTCCTGTGCCTGGCTTCCCACCCCCCACCCCCCCTCCACCGGCACCACCTGCTCACTAAGGTCTGACTCTGACGGCGGGGCCAGGCAGAGCTGGGCTCACTTCTATGGCATTATCAGTTATTATGCCTTTAGAGACTACACAAAGGTGTGAACATGCTTAGCCATAGGGTAGGCTGCACATATTCAACTTTGGTAGAAAACTTCTCCAAAGTGACTATATTTGTTTATACTCCCGAAGCACTGGTGAGAACTGCCCATCACACCTCATCTTTGCCAGCACCTGGGACTGAGTTTCCTCATTTTCACAATGCAGTGAGGGTAGCTCCTTTTCACATCTGAGAGTTACAGGGTGTAATAAATAAAAGAGCTTGGAATAGGGTCTGGCACATAGTAAATGCTCCATATATAACAGTTGTAATTTATTAATATTATGGGTTTTTTTTTTATTAGAATTATCGCAAGTGAGGAGAAGCTGAGGTATTTGGCATACAAATTTTTCCACTGACAAAAGTTTCTGGCTTAAGAGACTCCATTGACAACAGAAACTCAGCCTTGAATGCCACAGTCTCTCGACAAGTTGAATTACTAAGTCTTTTCCTTTATTTGGCTGACTAGTGGGAGAGGGAGATATGGATGGACAGACCGAGTGATTCACTCGCTCATTCAGCCAGCAGGTACTCTATGCACACGCGCCAGGCCCATGCTAGGTGCCGGGGATATAAAGATAAATACGACACGCTTCTCTCCTCAGCCACATAAATTCGATAAGTAAATGGAACCCTGAGAGCTGCCTCAGACTGTCAATACCATCTTCAGTTGTATTATTGACTTGGCAAAGGCTCTCATGTGGGGTCTCGTGAGCAGAAACTGTCTACACTGCAGAGTATTTCCTACAGTCCCTGTAACCCTTGGTGCTGCTGTGCCCAGGAGCTCAATGCCTAATATAAAAAAATCACACCAAAAAATATGGCGGCATAAGTAAACACCTGAATTTGCTACCTGGCACAACTTTAAAACTACAACTAAAAGACAAAACGGGTATCATCCAGAACCACAGGAAGGCTGGCTGAGTGAAAATTCTATAACTAGAAGGAAGAGAAAAGTTCACTGAGACTCGGAGAAGGATTGGAGGTGCAGAAGTGCAGAGGTATGGAGGTGTGTACACAGAAAGGGCTGACAACTGAGTACACTGCTGTTTTTTTCAATCGGGAGGGAGACACAAGCTCCCGACTGCTCTGAACTCCAGTTCTGGGGGGGACTCTGGAGGCCCAGACTCATACAGGGAGAAACTGGACTGTATGGTATTGGGCGGAACTCAAGGTCGGCTTTCAGAGTTGTTTGCAGTGATCATTGTTCCTGCATGGTGCCACAGGACCTCTTCCAGACAGAGCTGATGCTCAGCCATTGCTGTTTGCTCCACCCTGGTGATTCCCTGAGACCCTGCCCCACCCAATTTATGCATAGAGGCTTTTGCATATAAATGGCCTGGCCCTTTGCAATCTGAAACCTAACTCACTGCAGCTGGGTCAATGAGCCCCAGAGCTTCCAAAAGAAGAACTAAGGCTCGACAAGAGCTTGCATTGCTTCACAGTTGGGCCTCAACTGGGGACCTCCAAACCCCAAACAAAGAGAAGGAATCTGCAGATCTCTCTGTAGATCCTGCTGGGTGGCCTCTCTCTTGGAGATCGAAGAGCCAATGTACCTAGTGGTCAGAGTGGGACTATCCAGACTACAACTCTTCAGATTCATAAGAGACACACTCAAGGGACAGACTTAATGAGCACCAAAGCCCCACTGAAGCAAGTCTTGCCCCATAAGGGTGTCTCCAGCACAGAAGTTTTCCCAGTATAGACACAACTGATCCTCACAGTCAATTGGTCTGGAGATCAATTCTTCCCATTGATACCAACAACAATCAAGGCTTAACTATAACAAGACTGTGCACACAGGCCACAAAAGGGTGCACCACTTCAGGTAATTAGGGAGGCTGAGCCACTGGGCCTTATAGGACACCTAGCACACAAAGCCACACTATCAACACAGGGAAGCAGATAAAATGTGGAGACAAAGAAACACATCACAAAAGAAAAAAATGGAGGAAAGCAAACTACTGTATATAGAGTTCAAAACCATGGTTATAAGGTTGGTTATTCAAGAATCTTCTAGAAAACGCTGATAAATTTAGTGAGAGCCCCAAGGATATGAAAAGGGACCAACTAGAAATTAAGCATACACTGACTGAAATAAAGAATAATATACAGAGATCCAACAGCAGACTAGAGGATCCCAAGAATCAAGTCAAAGATTTGAAATATGAAGAAGCAAAAAAAAACAAAAACAAACAAACAAAAAAACACCCAACCAGAAAAGAAAAAAGAAAAAAGAAAAAAGAATACAAAAAGATGAAGATAGTGTAAGGAGCCTCTGGGACAATTTTAGGCATACCAACATCAGAATTATAAGGGTGCCAGAACAAGAGAGAGAGCAAGATACTGAAAACCTATTTGAAGAAATAATGACAGAAAACTTCCCCTACCTGGTGAAAGAAATAGACTTACAAGTCCAGGAAGTGCACAGAACCCCAAACAAGAGGAATCCAAAGAGGACCACACCAAGATACATCATAATTAAAATGCCAAGGACAAAAGACAAAGAGAGAATATTAAAAGCAGCAAAAGAAAAACAGTTAGTTACCTACAAGGGAGGACCCATATGACTGTCACTGATTTCTCAATAGAAACTATGCAGGCCAGAAGGTAGTGGCAAGAAATATTCAAAGTGATGAATAGCAAGAACCTACAACCAAGATTATTCTACCCAGCAAAGCTATCATTTAGTACTGAAGGTCAGATAAAGAGCTTCACAGATAAGAAAAAGCTAAAGGGTTTCTGAAACCAGTTTGGCTCAATGGTAGAGCATCGGTCTGCGGACTGAAAGGTCCCAGGTTCGATTCTGGTCAAGGGCATGTACATTGGGTGTGGGCACATCCCCGGTGGGGGGTGTGCAGGAGGCAGCTGGTGGATGTTTCTCTCTCATCGACATTTCTAGCTCTCTAGCTCTCTATCTCTCTCCCTTCCTCTCTGTAAAACATCAATAAAATATTTTTTTTTTAAAAAAGAAAGCTACAGGGTTCATCACCACCAAACCAGAATTATATGAAATGCTGAAAGGTATTTAAGAAGAGGAAGAAGAAGAAAAAGGTAAAGATAAAAATTATGAAAAACAAGTGGATCTAAAAATCAAGTCAATAAAAAGTCTGATGAATAGAATAAACTGGTGACTATAATAGGATCAGGGGCATAGAAAGGGAGTGTACTGACAATCCTCGGGGGAAAGTGGTGTGGGAGGAGTGGAAAGAGACTGGACAAAAATCGTACACCTATGGATGAGGACAGTGGGGACGGGGGTATGGGCAGAGGGTGGGGTAGGAACTGGGTGAAGGGGAGCTATGGGGGGGAAAGAGGAACAACTATAGTAATCTGGACAATAAGGATTTATTAGGAAAAAAAATCACACCAAAACTTGCTCTTAAGCTCAGGTTTTTATAAGGGCCATGAAAAGAAACAGGCATAACTTCTATTTCTTTTGATACACTGATTTTCATAGGTGCAGACAGGCCCTGATTGGGCCCAGCCTGCTCCCTTTAAGGGAAGTTTTCATTTTGCTACGGGAATTCATGAGATGAAATGAAGGGGCCGTGAGTGGCGCAGCATCAGAACCAGCGTGGCTGGCTCCGGGACAGTCACTGCAGCTGAAACTTCGGGTCCCATGACATTAACGGTGTTGTTGACAAGGCCCAGTTTCTAACCTCCCCTGGAAAAGCAGGATGGGTGGAATGTCTGCCTCCTGAGTAGCTCAGTGGATCAGCAGTCGAGGCAGGTGGGTCCGATGACCACACAATTGCTGAATTGGTGACTGAGACTTCCATGAAAGCAAATGAGGAAACAGCCAAGAAGGACCATTTTGGCACAGGTGCTGGGAAGAAGCGCATGAATGAAAACAACTGAAGGAGAGCAGGATGAGGTGCATGTGCTGGAAGACAAACTGGCATGTGCCTGCCATCTAGTGCTAAATGTGAGAGGACGACAAAGGAAGCCCTGTGAGTGGGCACAGAGGATGTGCAAAAAGGTACCCAAGGGTAGAAGAGAGAAACACACGAGACGTGAGAAGGATGGCAAGCACAGGGAGAGAAGAGCAGAGCATGACACACACATGTGCGCACACGCGCACACACACACACATAGGAATGAAAGGAAATTATTCTAAGAAGTTAGGTTTAATGACAAGGATGGCACAGAGCACCAGGGCAGGAGGTCACTGGAGACAGTGGTGCAGTCTTTAAGAGGGGGACTTACTGACAGAAATCATAAACGTAGCTAAAACATTAAAGGAATTCACTGCTGCGGACAGAGCTCACAAAGGAAGATGAGGCAGATGCCCGAAGCAGACATACACTTCCCAGAGGAGAGGGATGAAATGCCGCAGGAAATCAGAAGCGTGCCCAAACAGGTGATCAGGAAATCTGAACCTCTGCAGACTGCCCAGGCCGGCCCCATGGAGAGAAGTGAGGGAAATTAGCATGCAGCAGACAGACGCTGAGCCCTGCTGCAGGAAGGCCTGGCCGACTGGAGCATGACAGACACACAGCGATGTCGGGCATGAAATCCCTATCTGGTTTAGCGCGGGAGGCTCTGCTATCCCAATAGCAGCCGGTGTTTGGAGGTCAGGGCAGATTCCATGCCACCGTCACACAGCTGCCGGTCGCCGTGGCCACTTAGACCTGTTCAGGCCACTTGTCCGCCTTTTTCCAGAACAGCCCCGCCCCGTCTCCACTGAATGCTCTTTACCTCACAGGAGCCTCTCCGATGCACATTCCCCACCATCCCTGGTTGGGACCCTGCCTCTCTGGATGGGACAGCACCTGCAGAAACAATCTTACCCGGGAGATGTGGCAGGTGATAACTCCACATTTCTTTTTCTGTAATCGCACAGACAAGCTGACCTTTCCATGGGAAAAGCCACGATTATCCATGCTTCGCAAATCTGCACAGTCTTTAGACTGGCAGACACTGGGTGTCTACATGGGCACAGGCTCTGACAAAACGGAGGCTACTGATGTCGGCTGGCATACAGAAGTGACACAGTGAGGGACCCTACATCCCCTCGACACTGCCCTCCACTATGACATGGGAGCCCTGACCCCATGGGGCATGATGGCATGGCTCTCACTCTCAGCTTTCTGGTCCCCAGCCCAAGTCACTCCTTCCCTTCTTCAACCCCTGCCTCTCACGCCTCTTTGCCACCCTGACTCACACACATTCCTGCTGTGCTAAGACAGGTGACTGCTTCTTCCTATGTTGTCCCAGAACCCAGTTACATGTAGCAAACAACACTCCTCGTTGAGGGTTTGCTATGTGCTTGATGCCCATTGAAACTCAACGTTTGTGTGCATCTTATACACTCTGAGAAGTGTATCATTATGTCCATCATTATGGACCTTGCCTAATAGTGATCCAGTCACTATTTATTTAATGGTTTAAGACAGTGTTTCCCAAACTTTTGACATACGTGTACCCCTTCTATAATTTTCATAACTCTGAGTACCCCTCGTCAAAAGAAAAATAGATGTATTTTAATAACAATCAAAATATATTTATTTTTTCTTTTTTGGTACATACACAAAATAATAATAAACAAAAAATAAAATTATTCATAATAAAATATAAATAAAAGTTATATTATAAGTAACATTTATTTGCACATCGGACCATCTCACGCCTCACAAGACTGTCTTGACTTGACTCATGAGAACATAGAATTAGGCGCAGCTAAGCACGGTGCAGTGCATATCCCCACCAAACTCCGGTGCTACGCATACCCCCCCACCAAACTCTTCCCGTACCCCTGGGGGTATGCGTACCACACTTTGGGAAACACTGGTTTAAGATGTTTCCCCGTTGGCAACACTACATTGAAGCTCTTTTCCTGATCAATAACTGACTCACTAAGGCAGCTCAGTGAGTTGCTCATGGCCAAATGTGACAGATCAGTGTCCCATTCACACCAGCTGGTCCCAGTGTACTATGCATATAGTCACCAGTTTATTCACAGCCGACCCATTCACACCAGCTGGTCCGGGGAGAGATCGAGGCTCCAGCTTTGGAGCTGTGTGATGAAGGGATTCTTCATCTAATCGCTTAGGTGAGGGGTTGAGACCCTCTCAGACTCTCCCCAGTGCTTCTCAGCCCTTTCCCACGGAAGAATTTCTTTTGTTGTAATACATTTGTGCCTTTCCTTTACCTCTGAAGTTTCAACCTCACTGCTCCTCATAAATCTGTCTTTAACCCGCAGTCCTTCAGAGGTCCACGCTAAACACACTCTTGCAAAAGCAAGTGGGGGATGGGCAGACTCAGTCCATCTGCCACACACCAACCCTCACCCCTGGTGCTTTTGCAACACCTACCTGAAGAACAGAAAAGCCAGCGATTGACTATTAATTATTTTAAACTCAGAATGGAAGCAGATCCTGACACACCGACACCGTGAGTGAACCCTGAGGTTGCTGTGCTCCCAACGGGACTCCATACTGTGGAGACACACAGCACAGGCATGCCTGCTCAGCCCCGATAGCCTTCTGTGGTCGCCGTTGGCCTCCCTCACCCCGGTGTCCCAGTACTGCAGTCCCTGCAGGCACTGCCTTCTCTTTCCCGACCCAGAGACACCCAGCGCCCTTTCCCGGAGTCATTTCCATTCCAGACAAAGCAGCTCGGCGATGCCAGAGGCCCAGGCGCCTCGCCTGACTGCCGCCTTGACCACAGGTACCAAAATGGGGGAAGAACCCGCCCACTCTTTCTTCATTGAATCCAAAGGTGAAGGACCATCCACAAACAGCATGGTCCATGGGAACGAGCGCCTGGCCCCGGAGCCAGGCCTGGGCCAGGGAGGAGCAGGCCCAGAGGCGGCTCGGCCATGAACATGGCTGTGCAGCCGGCAGGACCCAGCAGGCAGACAGGAACCCAGCGACCACACCACTGCTGCCCCGCGGGGCTGGGTTCCTTCACCACCACGCTCCGAGCCACAGGGCCTCTGACAGCTGTCCTCTGGAGGCAGAGGACTCTGAGGACAGGGCATTTGACCTATCAAGGTCCCTGTGGCTGCGATCCGCAGGGGCTGGAGGAGTAAGCAAAGCCACAGGATTGGCTTTCAGTAGCTGCTGGGGAGAGACAGAAATGGTAACGATATCCCCACTGTGCAGGAGCAGGGCTTTCTGCTGTACCAAGCTGTCGACAACGGGCCATTAGCGGGCAGAACAAACAGCTCCATTTAACTCGGGTGTAGCATTACCTGTACATCAGGAACTATCACAACGTCTTTCAAGAAGGAGACTCTTACCTCATTTGCTGTGTTGTGTGTTCCAACGATTCGGATAAAGGAGGCAGGCTGTCTTTCAAAAGTTACCGACTGCCAAGACCTGAGGGAGGAAGCACAACCATCCGCCTGGTTAGAGGCACAGTTAACCGAACACAGGAGAGGAAAGGCTGCCTGTCTGTTCTTGGGAGACCTGTGCTGGAGGAGGGACGGGGGACAGGGACAGGGACAGGCTTCAGGGAACGTGTGGCTGAGGGAGGCAGCGGTATCCAGTGTCCCATCAGAGCCTACAATCTCACTGGAGAAGGTGCTCTAGCCTTCTGTGAAGGTGACGTGGCTTCTTATAAAGCTTTCCACATGCCGAAACCGGTTTGGCTCAGTGGTAGAGTGTAGGTCTGCGGACTGAAAGGTCCTGGGTTCGATTCCGGTCAAGGGCATGTACACTGGTTGCGGGCACATCCCTGGTGGGGGGTGTGCAAGAGGCAGCTGGTCGATGTTTCTCTCTCATCGACATTTCTAGCTCTCTATCTCTCTCCCTTCCTCTCTGTAAAATATCAATAAAGTATATTAAAAAAAAAAAAGCTTTCAAGACAACAAGATGGCGGCAGAGGTAAAAGCCTAACTGCAGCCGCACTCAACAATTTCAAAAAATACAACTAAAATATAGAGTGGACACTATCCAGAACTACAGGAAAGTTGACTGACTGGGAATTCTACAACTAGAAGGAAAGAGAAAACCAGAAGGAAAACCAGAGGAGCTGTAAAAGCCTAAGGTACGGCACAGTGCGCGTGCGGGGAGAGGACGGAGCCGGAGAGGAGGGGCGGCGGAGTGCCTGGCTGGCGTTCCCCAGCGGGAAGGAGATAAAAGCTCCGGACCGTGCTGAACCCCAACTCCGACTGCACTGAACCCCAGTTCTGGGCGAGACCCTGGGGTCCAGCCTCATACAGGGGGAATCTGGGCTGTAAGACAGAAGCTCAGGGGAGCAGCGAAAAGCAGAGCCCCTGAGTTGCGCACATTGCGTGCACAGAGGACAGACTGTTGTTTGGGCCACGAGATTGCCCTAGTGGGAAGGAGACATAAGCTCCGGACTGTTCTTAACCCCACTTCCAACTGCTCTGAACCCCAGTTGTGGGCTTGTTGGGGGAGAGACTGCACTGTCTGGTAGTGGGCAAAGCTCTAGGGTGCCTTTCTCTCAGAGGTGCTTGCAGCGAGTACCAAAGGACACTGAGGACACTGAGACTCAGGAACCTCCGAGGGCGGGGCTAACCGGAAGGCAAGGCTCCACCCTGAAACTCTGTCCCTTCCAAGCTGAAATCAGAGAGGCTTTTGCAGGTTTCCAAGTCTAGTGGAATAAGGTTGTCTCCTGGCATAGACACAGCTGATCCTCCCAACCTACCAACTCAGGGAAGCAGCGAAAATGCCAAAACAAGGAAACAGATCACAAACGAAAGAAATGGAGGACAAAAAGCGACTGGATAAAGAGTTCAAAGCCACGCTTATAAGGTTGTTCAACAATCTCTTAGAAAAGGCGGATAAAATAAATGAGACCTATGAGGATATGAAAAGGGATCAACTAGAAATAAAGAATACATTCTCTGAAATAAAAAAAATATTATACAGAGTCCTAAAAACAGATTGGAAGATTGCAAGAATCAAGTCCAATATTTGGAACACAAAGAGCCAGAGGACACTCCTCCGCAGAAGTAAGAAGACAAGAGAATCCAGAAAGTTGAAGATGGTGTGAGAAACCTCTGGGACAACTTCAAGCGAACCAACATCAGAATTATGGGTATCCCAGAAAATGACAGAGAGCAAGATACCGAAAACATATTGAAAGAAATAGTGACAGAAAACTTCCCCCACCTGGGGAAAGAAATAGACTTACACGTACAGGAAGCACACAGAACCCCAAACAAAAGGAATCCAAAGAGGACCACACCAAGACACATCATAATTAAAATTCCAAGAGCTAAAGACAAAGAGAGAATATTAAAAGCAGCAAGACAAAAGCAGGTAGTTACCTATAAAGGAGCACCCATACAACTGTCAGCTGATTTCTCAACAGAAACCATGCAGGCCAGACGGGAATGGCAAGAAATATTCAAGGTGATGAATAACAAGAACCTACAGCCAAAAATACTCTACCCAGCAAAGCTATCACTCAGAATCGAAGGCCAGATAAAGAGCTTCACAAATAAATTTAAGCTAAAGGAATTCATCACTGCCAAGCCAGAATTATATGAAGTGCTGAAAGGGGTTCTTTAGGAAGAGGAAGAAAATAAAGATAAAAATATGAACAAACATGTAACTATCAACAAGTGAGTCTAAAAACCAAGGGAAGTAAAAATCATGATGAACAATATTAACTGGTGAATATAGTAGAATCAGAGGTATGGAAGGGGAGTGGACTGATGATTCTCGGGGAAATGGGGAGTGGGGCGGGGCGGGAAGAGACTGAACATAAACTGCACCTATGGATGAGGACAATGGGGGATGGGGAAAGGGCAGAGAATTGAATGGAAACTTGGTGTAGGGGAGCAATTGGGGGGGGAAGGAATGAGGAACATTTGTAATAATATGAACAATAAAGATTTAGTTTTTTAAAAAAAAGCTTTCCATAAATGAGTGCCAACTGTACACCAAGCTCATAAGAGTGTGGCCAAATATACATGACCCAGGTCATTAGGGAGTTCGTGAAACACATCTCCTCTGTGAGACGGGCCTGGCTCAGGGCCACCAGCTGCACAGCCACACAGAGTGGCACAGTGACTTCCCTGGGGATTCTGGGAAGAGGAGAATCAGGGCAGGACTGTGGGCGGGGCAAAGTGCCATGTGAAGTCCCAGCACCATGGTTAGAGACGTGGGGGTTGCTCACTGAGGGGTGAACCCCATGCAAGTGATGGCGCCTGGAGAGGAAGAGGCAATTTCCCACAGGCTTCCATCCTCCCTTTCAGCTCCCAAATCCTTTGGAGGACTGATATTAAACCCCCAAAGGTTTATTCTCAGGACTGCCTGGGCTCTGGTGGGCCCCAGAGGAGCCCTGATATGTCAGAGGCAGCTCCTCATGGATCAGCAGGGTAAGCCCGCTCATTTAAAGCCCCAGAGCCAGGCATGAGCCCTGAGAGGAGGACTCCCTCGTGGTTTTCGCTCACAGCTCATCAGAATGCCTGGGAGGAACGCATGGCACCCACGACTGTAAACGCCAATAACACTTTCTGTAATAAATGTGAGGAGTTCACCATTGTTGCCATCCCTCCTCCACTGCACAGTGGAAATGCCAGCTGCTGGGAAGCTGCTCCTGTAATTGTCTAATTACCAAGTAACACTACCAAAGAAAATGATGTATTTGCAGTTTGTTTTCCCCTCTGGTTTCAGGTGTTCCATCTTCTCTCTGCTATGAGCCTCCCACTGAGACTGATTCACTGCTGCCTGGACACCAGGCCCCTTAAGGTCATTAAAAAGTCGTTATCATCCTGTGTGCAAAGTCTGTGCCTCCGAAAGCAGTTTTCTGGAAACAGCACAAGAAAAATCACTCTCCTTGTACAAACACTATCATTCATACGTGAAGGTGATGCCGTCGACCATCCCCAGAGCTGGCGCTCCTGGCCTTTCTCTACGGGGGACTGCTTTGCTGCCAGACCCACCCAGCTCTTGAAGATTCTGCTGGACAGGTTGTGGCCCGGGGGCCAGCAGGCCCTGTGGGGCTTCCGCCCGGGCTTGGGCTCTCACAGGTCTGGCTGTCACTTCCCAGCTAAGCCGTGGAACCCATGACAGACGTGCGTCCTTCTGGCAGGTCTGGGGAAGCAAGAGCCACTGCGGGGGCCTGCTTCTCAGACCACCATCCAGGAAAGGAAAACAGGTCTAGGATAAGTGACAATGGACAGTGACAACTACCAGGCTCAAGTCAGCTTCTCAGAAAAGATTGGGGTGGCGCGGGGTGGGAGTGGAGGGGTAAAGATTTTGTCCTTAGCTTTCTAGCTCCAGGCTTATAAAAAAATATCTTCAAGTGCTTCTGGATGTGAAGGTGACCCGACCCTTGTAGGTCCAGGGTCCCCAGTACACGCTCATGGTCCAGAGAGTGCTGGCAGGTCCGAACCAGCCTCTCGTGGCCCAGCCCCTCCTTCCTCCCCCAGGAAGACTGGAGCCCCAGGGAAGGAACAAGGCCGCACTGGGTCGCCCTCCTCTCAGTGCTGCCACTCTCACCATCTCTCTCTGCCTTCCCCCACAGACACCACTGCCCTTGCTTTGCTTGGGGAGGCAGGGCTGGCAGAGCAGCAGCCTGACCAGGAAGGAGCGTTTGTGGAGTAATAAGATTCAAAGGCCTCAATTTAATACCAATCCTCTATGCCATTACATTAATATCTAATCACATTAGAGTTCATTTCACTAACACAGCCTGAGGCTGAATAGACGATTTCATTTTCAGCAAAACTAGATACACCCTAAGACCAAGGTATCAGTAGGAAGGAAGATGGTTAGGATGAGGTAATGAGCACCAGTCCCTCCCCAAGTTTCAGATTCCATTTCCCCCCAACTGCTTCCAAACAGCCTTGAATGCTGCTGGAAGGGAAGGTGGCATTGGAACAGTCCTCACGGCTGAGCCCCATTTGCAATCATATGCAACGTCCACGGAGGCTGTGCAGCCAAGATCCACAGCGCCAGGAATGCCACAGTACTAGTCCACTCAAAAGCTCAACTGCTGTTTTTGTTGAGGACTGTAGAAATATTCCTACTTTGCAAATACCCTGTATCTATCTATCTACCCCCCCACCCCCACCCCCCAAAAAATGCATTGACTTGAGAGAGAGAAACATTGATTGGTCGTTTCACTTATTTATACATTCCTTTGGTTGCTTCTTGTATGTGCTCTGACTGGGATCAAACCTGCAATCTTGGCATATTGGGACGACACTCGAACCAACTGAGCTGCCTGGCCAGGGCCACCCTGAATCTCCTGTCTGGTAGGCGACACTCCCAGAAAACGGGGAGCACCAAGGGCTTGTTACTCATGCAGGACAGAGACAAGGCTGAACCTGAGTAACGGGTGTCAAAAATACACATGAACTTTGCTTTGAGCACTTACCCTCAAATCACAAAACCCCATGCACTCACTGGCACTCCACTGGACAAGTCCAGTCTCTTCTTGAGTTGCAATCTCCTTATGTGTCCAATGCTAACAGAGAGAACCCCCTCCCCCTGACCCCTGACTACAGAATGAGGCCCCAATTACATTACACTGTAATGAATGTATCTGCACACACATGAATTCAAGGGTGTCAATAAGAATGTCTGCTAAAATGCTGATCAAACTTTTAGTTTGGGATAGAAGAATTTCAAGAGATATTTACTACAGTTTGGTAGAGTATATGTAATCATTTTTAAAAAGTACCTATCTTAACCTACTACTTAAGGCTTTCCTACTGATCATGTGACATGAATAGAGCAAAAAGGCAAGCCTGTGTTATGATGCAGGGTACTTCTGCTGAGAAGGGTCTCTAGTGGCAGTCTAGACCACAGGCCTTAATCCTGGTCCTTCATGAACTGGAGATAGGATGGCCCCGAGGTTGATGGCATGGGTTCTGGAGCCAGGCTACCTGAGTCTGAATTTCACTTTCTTACTCTCATCAGCTGTGACCTGGGGCAAACTGCTCAACCTCAGTGTGCTTCAGTCTCTTCATCTAATCTATATACTGTATATAAAAGGCTAAGATGTCCATCTGGGAAATGACATCACATAGCAATGCCCAGTGGCTTCCTCTCCCTAGTTCCTAGCCTCCTTGGAGTTTTTTCAGCCCAGGAACACAGCTTGCTTTATAGCCAGGTGGAAACATTTACACTTTAACCAAATGTCTGTGAGGCATTTTCCCGTGCCTCATCTCATTTGATCCTCACAGAAGTCCTGAGGTAGGTAAATAGGTGACTCAATGGAATCCTATTTTCTTTTCATTAGCCAGAAAAATGGAAATTTAGAAAGCTTAGAAAATTGACCTGACCGAAAAGAAGAAATGTTAGACCTTGAAAATGACTTCAGGTTTTCTCATTGCACAGAATATAGTTACGTAAACACTGTTGTAGTTAAATATTTTACCCTTTGTTCTTCCTACATGATCTACAATAATAATCTTCTTTGTGTTGATATTTATTGCTGTATTGCTGACAATTACCACCTTTAAGAGAAGTTGGGGTGCTTCACTGGGCTGGACAAAGTTTAGCTACATCAGAAAGCAGGTCTAATTAAATATATATATATATATACTCACACATGCACAATACATATAAATCTCTCGCTGGCACCAATTGCACACATGTGTTTCGATCTGTCATTTTTTATTGTGAATTTGGTTGACACTTCTATTATAGAGAAAGGGTGAGTAGCAATATTAAAATATTTCTTATAATTAATTTCCTTTCAATGTGCATGAATTTGTGTACTGGGGTACTAGTAATAACAGTAACTATAAAAAAATTTTGGTGAATATTAAATAAACTAACAAATGTAAGAGATCTAGAATAGTGCTGGTGTGTATGAGGTGCAAAAAATAATAGCTGACATGGTTATTACTACTGTAATTATGACTCAGCCCAACGAACCCGGACAGGACGCAGTGCCTCCCTGGCCTCATCTGTGAGTCATGCACTATACCAAGGCGGATGGTGCATGAGTTAATGACTACTGAAGAGGTTCCTGGAGGGGCCCACGCACCCCATCAGCACCCAGGTTTTGGAGGCAAGGAGGTAGCTGGGCTTTGGAGGAGTGAATAAGTGTTTGTTGAATACACTTATGAGGTTGGCACTTGCTGGTATTATGGAGCATCCACACAAGATGTAGCAGCTGCCCTTAAGAAGTTTATCATCTCTGTGGGGAGATCAGCTATCCTTCTGTGAATTAATTAGAAAACATTGCAAACAGTATAGTGATCCCAACTCACACACTGGTGGTGTTCCCAAACTTCCCTTGTAATTAGTTGTTTGATGCTTAGAAGCATTTTTTTCCCAGAGAAATAAAGTTATAAATCTTGATTGGCTTCCTAGGCCCACCCATAAAACTTAATTTAACCCACAATGAGGCTGAAATATATGAAGCTAATAAAAAAGGTGATGTTGCCATAGTAGTAATTAAACAAGCCAGAAAAACAAGAGATTTAAAACAATCTCTCTAGGGCTGCTGCCGGCGGAATGAGGACTAAACACTGGGATGAGTATAAAATTGTGGGGGTGCGGCTAGAGGATGGTGGGTGGTGCTGATAGGGTCTCGGGCCTGTCCTCCCACTGCCTCTCCCTGCAGACCACTGTGAGGTTTCCCGAGTGCTTCTCCATCGTGATCGACCTCAGGTGGTTCCCACAGGCTGCTCCACATGTGGGCAGCCAACCGAGCCCCACTTCAGAGGCAGGCAGTGAGGCAGGGGTTACCTGTCAGTGTCCGAGAGCCACCAGGTGCAGCTGACCTCAGAAGCCAGTTCAATGGCTACTAGCGTGTGCTCAGAGGGAGCAACTTTCCAACAAGCGAGAGGCTGGCCCTCACTGCTCAGCATCACCAGTCCCAGGACATGACTAACACCTTGCACATGTGCTCGTGTCCCAACTCCAGGACTGGACATCACACCCCCAGGGATTATAAGCTGACCTCAGGCAAAAGAAAGCCTCAGTTTCCCCTATGCAAATGGGGTAATGGCACTAACCATTTAGGGGTGTGAGAATTCAATGAGGAACTGAGTACCTGGCATGTGGTAAAGGCGTCATAACTGCTGGCTGCTCCCGTTAAATATTTATATTCACCCATCGGAGACCTGGAGGAGGCTTGGCGGGGGCGCCCTCCCTCCACACAGATCACTGTGGAGGGATGGGTAAGATCTAAAGCACAGGCTTACCACATGCAAGTTAGAGGACGCTACCCAGCCTGCAGTACCATGCACAAAACTGCACAGAGGTTACTCATTCAAACACATGTGCTTGTAAAACATTCTCTAAATATTCTGGAAGGACACATGCTGAATCCATGGCAGTGGTTGTCTCTGAGGAGAGGGTAGGGACGGGACTGCTTTGGGGGAACAAAGGAGACTTCAACATTAACTGGAAGATTTTATTTCTTTGATTAAAATAAAAAAGACTTGAGTATATCTGAAAAATATTAACTAGTTAATTCTGGGGATAAGTATGTGAGAGAATGTTATATTACTTTTTAATCTCTTCCGTATTTTCAACAGTTCTTTAAATAAATAAAAAGAAAGAGGAAGAAGAAAGGGATTAAACCACATCTGCATTTATGTGAGAATTTGCCCAGAGGTGGAATTAACGAAAATGCAAATATAAAAATCAGGGAGAATAGTGTAGCTATCCTTCATCAGGGAGGAGAGGGCGGGCGGGGAGGAACTGTCACCATCTCTGTGTGCCAGGCTGGGTGCAGGCCCCTGAGGGCCACAGGAGGAAGGACAAGAAGGGCTTTCCAGCCTATGCCCCGCCCATCAGGACCCGAGGGTCTCAAGTCTTTCCGCTCTGCAAACACATGACTCTGCTGCCTATGCTGTAGAGAGAGTGTGAATGCCAGAACTTTCTGAAGGAGACCTGCTGAGCAATGAGAGACGGGGACAAGAAAGCACTTGGCCAGGGCCAGATTTGCAATGAGACACGGCAAACTAATTCCCTGGGTTAATTGTTGCTTCCTCCACTAAAAGCTTAGGATGGGAATTTAATAAAGCTTTCATATCTAATATGTATTATTTCACACACACACACATGCGTGCACATAAAACAGGATTAAGGAGATGTTACCATCTTTGCGTCAATACCTCAGAGAGAAGACATGTAGGAAGTAGGTGGACTCACCCTGCAGAAACCTAAAAAGGCTCATGTGCTTGAGTCACCAGGCGCCTCTGATGGTGAGGGTGGTAGGGGCTGAACCAAGAGCACTAGTTGAAAGCAGGTAAAGGAGCAGGTGGATCCCCCCAACTCTCCTGTCCTCCTCCCTGAACAGTGAGGACACGCCCCCTTCCATCTTGGCAGGAGACAGGATTTCACTCTGGAGTCCTTGAACATACAGGGTCTGGATCCTGGGGCATTGGGCACGGGGGTTCTGCAGGGGCTAAGAGGAAGGGGTCACATGGAAGTAAGTACCCAAGAAGAAGACTTCTGGGCACCCAGGCCTAACCCTCAGGCAGGAGACTGACCAGCTCAGGAGGAAAGACCTCAAGATACTGGTCTACTTTCCTTCTCCCTGTCCTTCCATGCATCTCTCTATAAATATTTATCAAGTGCTGCCTATGGAACAGGCTTTGTTTTAGATTCTGCCTGCAAAAAGCTTCCATTGTAGTAGAGGAGAGAAGCAAACAATTTTATCCGACCTAAAGAGAGGGAAGCAAGCATGTGACTAGACAGAGCAGGGAGCATCGCTTTGAGTAATGCATTAATGAAGTTCCCTCTGGCACAAGGACAAATGGCTAAGATCAACACAAAAGGAGGAAAGGCCACACAAACTGGGAGAGGGCTCCTGTGCTGGGTCTGAATGAGTGGCAGGGTCTCCAGGGAAACCCAATCCCCTCTGCTGGCCTCCAGTGAGGCCCACCAGACGGCCACATGCAGATGGTCCCAGACAGCTTGCTCAGGGCCTAACTTTTACAAGTAAACAGCCAGCCAAGGATCAAAGACTCTAACATGAAAGACAGAGACCAAAAGCAGACAGAAAAGAAAAATAACTCAGAGGATATAGATGTAATTCAGCAAGCAGAATAAAACTTCAGAAAAAAATACATAATCCCTCTAGAAAGATAAGAGGAAGTATTATTACATGTTTGAGAGAGAATAAAATAATATGAAAAGGAATATTTGGAGAATAAGGAAATGCTCTCATAAACTAAACTGAGATGAAATACATAATTCAACAAAAGAGAAACTTAGGTTGAGGAAATTTTTTAGAATGTCAAATAAAATGATCGAAGTAGAGAATGGAAGAAAAGGGATAAGAGGAAGAGAGAAAAAAGGATAAGAGGAGGAGAGAATCAAACCAAGAGGTCAACAGTTAGCTGTTCAGAGAAAGAGTAGAGAAGAAGTGAGCTAGAAAATCGCCGACGTAGCAGAGCCACCTTCCCAGACCTCAGGACAGGAGTCTCCAAGTTAAAGAGCCACCACAGTCCATGAGGAACCACCGGCCCACACATGTTCCTGAGACACTAGAGGATCTAAAAGCTCTGGAGGGCAGCAGGGCAACAGGAAGAGGTGGGGGCCAGACCAATGAGACGCTTGAAAAGCACCACGGGAGCTGGAGCATAAGGTAGCCCCCTCAGTCCAAACGCTGAGGGAGAACTTAGTTCCCAGCCAAACTATCGTCAAGTATTAGGATCGAGCAAAGAAATTTTCAGTTAGGCATCAGTCTCAAAACTTTACTTCCAGTGCATTCACAGGAAACTAATGGAAAATGAACTCCACCAAAAAAAAAAAATGTTAAGGAAGGCAAAGGAAGTCATGGAATTCAGGAAATAGGAACAGGGCCTGGGAATGCCCAGAGGGTGGGGCTATCAGAGGGAGAGGGAAGGTGGGGGCGGCCAGGGACCTTCTCAGGAGAAAAACCACACTGACTTAGCAGAGACATTAGAGCAGGTTGAGGGAATTTGTATCCCTCTGACCAAAGTTACGGGGAAGAGTTAGTGGTAAGTACATAGAAAATTAATGAAGTGTGTAAAATACAAATTTTTAACTCCAGGAAAAACAGACAAATGAAAAAAGAAAGGTGATCATAACTCGTTACATGGCTTAGCTCTGAACAAGTTACATAGTCATGCTAGTGGCGATCCTAAATAATACAAAGAAAAGCAGTAACTAGAGAGGGAGGTGGGGAGAAGAGGCGAGAGGAAGGACAAGGAGGCCAAAATCACTTCCAAACTAGAAAGACAACAGATAATTTTGATAACAGAATTAAAAAACAGAATAAGCATGTTGTTTAGAAACATGAAGGTATAGACCAAAAGACAGGTCTAAAACAAATGAACGTGTCTGACCACGTGCTGGGCTGGACAAGTAAAGTCCAGGGCATCTCACACCAGGAAGTGCAAACTGACACACCGGCAACCAGCAGCATTTGAAATGTCCACAGGCCTGGAGCGCAGCCCTCCTCCATCGCTGCTTACGGTCTGCTCTATGCGGCCCCGCGGGGACCCAGCAGCACAGGACAGCCTGGCAGCACCGTGTGGACAAGAGACTAGAAATGGCCTAAATGCCCATCCCTGCGGACTGGCTAAGAAAATGTTGGTACAACTTTCTCCCTCCTAGGAAAGAAAACAAGAAAGACTAGCAGCTGGATAGCTGGATGGAAGTGGGGAGGGAAAGAGAGTGAGAGGGGAGTCAGCACAGGTGGGGGCACGACTCTAGAGATCTCTACGGTATAAAGAAACAGGGAAAAGATGCATCTGTTTATGCATAAACCATCCTTTCTTGAGGAGGGCATTTCACTGTCCCTATAGTTTTTAATTTTTAAACTATATTAAATGTATTTTCTTTGAATATATAATATTTTCAAAATATTAACTTTTTTTAAGGAAAAGGGAAAGAAGGTGCTGTAGGAGAGGAACCTGCGGTGGGAAGGGTAAAGCAAGGGACTGCTGCTCTGTTACCGGTTCTACTTGGTTTTTAAAACTATGTACATGTGTAACTTTGATAAAAATGGAAATATTCATAAGTTAAATAAAGAACAGCAGAGAGGGAGCAAAGCCCGTGGTAAGGAGGAACAGAAAGAGTCCTCTGTGAAGAGATGGTTCGCCCCCTTCGGGAGCAGCGCTGGAAGGCAAACGGGAACCTTGCAGGAAGATTCCTGACCTCAGGAGGAAACCGTTCAGGCTGTCCCCTATCAACTGAGCTCTGTGGCTCTGAGACTTGCTTTGTCCAAGGCCTCGAGTGTTCGACTGGGTGAAGCCGTCTGACATCCTTTATGAGCGTGCCTCACCCTAGAGAGCTGACCCACAGCTGCCCGCCGTCCCTCCGAGCAAGCTGTTCTCACTGTCCTCCTCGCCCTTGCAATGGCCAAGGGCCACAGCCATCTCTTTCATTATTCCTAAAGGTGCGCCCTGCACGGGGCATGTGAGGAGAGCACACCTTCCAGCATGGGGTGAAGTGGGGGTTCTCCAGCTATCACCCTCAAACTGGGCCCTGGGGGCCTCTCCCTTGTAACTCCCAGCCAGCCTGGACAGTCTTGGGGTTCCCCTCCTTTGCTCCAGAGAGAGGGTGTCTATGCAGCAGATGTTACAGCTGCCTCACTGCCCTGATTCACAGGGAATTTGGACCGGCTTATTCACCCTGTCTGCCCACCCATTCCACATTGTACAATTTTACCTGTATGCTCCCAAAAATTCTAGTTGAGCACTTCTTAGTTGGGATTCAGGAATCTGTATTTTAACAACTCCACCAGGTGATTCTCATCATGAGAGAAGTTTGGGAAACACTGGTCTCACCTGACTGCAGACCCGAGGAGGCAGGTAAACAGCTCGTTAGGAGCCACCGGGATCATGATCACTTAGTCACATGCTGATCAGCCAAATGCTTCCTGAGAGCAAAGGTCACACATGGGAAGCTTACAGACATATTTTGCTGGTGTGCTGAGTAATTTTTAAAACTGGAGTTAGCTGCCACTTAAAAAACGGGAGATGAGAAATACAAATACAAATGTTTGGCTTCCCTAGAAAACGAGAAGCTCCGGCATTCTTGGGCCTTCTTGGAGCTGAGGTGAAGAGACCAGACCAGGCCAGGCCAGGCCTCGAGCTTCTGGTGATCTCCACCACCCCTGGGCCCGTCCTGGTCTGCTGTGCTAGCTGGCATCACCCACCTGGCCAAGCAGGTGGCTAGGTTTCTTTTCCAGCCTTAGATAGAGCTCAGATGGTGGTGAAACGGATGAATTAAATTTCTAATTCTTATACAGGACTCCTACCACCTCAAAATTCTTTGGGGATCCAGCACCAAGAACAAATTATGTTTCAGTTAAAAACCCCACAAACCTATCTTCTTACAATGTTCTCTTCTTAGCCTCGAGACCAGGACAAGGAGGCTCTTGAAAGGAAGAAGCGCTGTTGCTCTTCAGTTGCTCTGGTGGAGCTTCTAAAATTCCAACTCCAGGTCACTCCTCAGACCAATTAAAACTCAGAGCCTCTGGGCAGGCCTGCCTGAGCTCCTCAGGTGACTTCAATGCACAGCCAAGGGCACGCCCTTCCTCTGCACTGATGGAGGGTGGAGCAGCCTCCTGAACAGAACATGCCATTTTCTGTCCCAATTACGGTGCGCCTGGGATTGCTCGGGCGAATGAATGCATGCCTTTACTGCTCTCACATGAGCCAATCTTGGGTTTTTGCCTTCCCTGTTCATAGCATAACTTTCCTTTTTAGAGAGTTTCCTCTCAAAGAAAAGGCCCTGACCCTGGCCAGCTTGGGAGTGGAGCTGAGAGCTTCTAACCCTGCGGCAGCCACAGGAAGGTCTGTGTCCTGGGGACACTGCAGTGTTTGAGTGTGTGTGTTTGTGGGGAGGGGGGGGGCAGGAAAAGTGGGGGCTGTTTTCATACTCCACATCTTGCTCAGTCCCCATCCCCAAGCTCCAGCGCTCCTCAATACCCCTAAGGGGGTGCAGTAATTGATGATTAGCATTCCACAGCTTGGCTTACATCCTGCTAGCCTGTCATATTTAATTACATTTTAACTATATTCGTCTTCAATAATAGCACGAACATAATTTAGATAATTATCTCTCTCTTATTCTCTGACTCTGTCTCACTTAGAGCTCCTTGCAACGAAGATTGCTTTCTCGGTGCAAATACATAAACAGACTCTGGGCCAAGTGCTTCTCTCTCTTGCAGCAGCTGTGCTACAAACCAGTGGTTTTGAGTGTCATGCAGACAAAAAGGAAATTCCTGTTTCTTCCTGTCTCTGTATTCATGTTTGTACACAACCGGGGGTGGGAGCTGGTGTGTTTGGGTGAGTGTGTGCCCCACGCCCACACGCTTCTCAGCACCTGGACAGAGCTTTGCATGATGCAGAAACAGGGGCGGCCTAGTCCATCAAATTAGCACCCATAATGCACCCTCTTGGTCTGGCATTTCTTATCAGGTTTAACGGTTCCCTCGCAAACAAATTGTTGAAAGAGTTCTAAATGTCTGGTTAGTCTTCTGAAGAGTTCTTTCTAATAGTGTTTCTGTCACACATGGGTCTTATCATTCGTGACCTTTAGCTTTGCCTGTCATTAGCCTCCTCTGAGAGACGGCCAGGCCAAGAGACCTGGGACTCTTCCCAGAGGAAGTGTCTTCAGCCAACACCAGTGAGGTCACAGGCCACCCGCGGTCCTCAGCTCTCACCTTGTCCCCACTCTGGAAAAAAGGTTCCTTCCGCAGGAGCCTGTCCATTGGCTCTCTGGTGAAGCTGGCCAACACAGCAGAGCTTTTTAGTTAAAGATTTTATGTTGTAAGTTCTCACATCTAAGACTTCTGAACAAATAAAAAATGGGTTCTAAAATAACTATATCAAAGTCAAGTTTAGAAATCTGGAGCAAAAAAGAACTTCAACAAATTCACCAGATACAGTATGGATGGAGATAGGAGGTCTTCACCCCCAAACTATCCAAGTTCCATCCATTTCCTTGGAATTCCCAAAGGCACCAATGAATATGAATTTTATAAGAATATTTTATATAAATATTTTGGCTTAACCCTTGTCTGATATTGAAGGAATATCTATTTGCTTAAGATCAGTTACTCATCTTTTCAGACAAAATTCACTGCTTATATGGTTCTCCGTCCACATTAGATCCAAGTACCCTTTTGACCCTCTGAAAATAAATACCAGCAAGTAGTCCTGCAGTGCTAAGGAACAGACAGAGGAGGTTACAGGGTGTCTGTGTAGTTCATCCTGGCCGATTTGGCTCAGTGATTGGCCTGAAGACCAAAGGATCTTGGGTTTGATTCCAGGTCAAGGGCATATAACTTGGTTGCAGGTCTGATCTTCAGCCTGGTCGGGTGTGAGTGGGAGGCAACTAATTGATGTATCTCTCTCACATGGATGTTTCTCTCTCTCCCTCTCCTCCTTCCTTTCCACTCTGTCTAAAGATCAATGGGGGGGAAAAATCCTTAGGCGAGGCTAAATAAATGGACTCCTGCTGCCATTTGTTTGGGAGGCCAAAATTCATGGTTCTCTCTGGAAACAAATATTCAGAAAGAATTCAGGAACCAAACAGTTGTCTAGACCAACAATGGCTATCACTATGCTGAATTCACAACTGACCCTTCTGATGTGACCAAACCCACTACTAGCTGATGTACAGAAGGGAAATTAACAACCTGCTCATTCTGGCAACTGAGCAGTAACTCTTGGCTAAGAAGAGAAATTCAAAACCACTTAACATGGTGATTAGGAAGGGTTATGGAGGCCTGTCCCTGGTGCCCTTGTGGGAGAATGGGTGTGGCCTTCCCTTGCAGGTGAGGAGAGGAGAGCTCTCTTTAAGAGCCAGGGCTCCCCATCCATAGCACAGGTTTTGGGTTCACTGTTCACCTCCCTCTGATGGCAGCTGGGCGAGTTTATTCCTGCCTGGCTTCGGTGTCACAGGCTGCAATGTTCCTGTGTAAGTACAGCCTGGGCTACTGTAGGCCAAGCCTGTGGTGGGGATGAGGGGACTTGAACAGGTGAGGGAAGACTCACCTCTCCTCCCCCATAGTCCTGCACCCTCCAAAGACCTTGATTTGTTTTGTGTTGTTCATTAGGGATGTTTTGGTCCCTTAGTGGAATTCTCACTGGAGAATTTTGCTGAAATCTGCCTGAGGGTAAGAACTACCGAATGAATGGAAGAGCCGGCAGCCTGGCCCACTTTGTGGCAGCAGACAGTTCTAGAGGCTGGTGGAGAGGGCAGATGTGGTCTGCTGTTCCTGAGGATTCCCTGTCCCCGGCAAGCTCCATGCCCAACAGAATGATTGTTTTAAGGACGTGAGTGGCTCCTTTCAGTCAGCAAGGAGCCATACTACCTCGGAAGAGGCTGCTGCCACCGAAGGAGCACCACCTCCTCCTTGGCTCTGCGTGACTGCCCAATGCCATGTCTCCCAGAAGCACACTCTCTCCGAAATGCACACTGGAAATATGAGGACTAGGCATGGGCAGGAGCCAATTTCCAAATGTTAGGAATCTGGCAATTTCATTTCCTAGTGTTTCAAATATCGAATGCATTTAGAACACAATGAGGACTAAATGACCCCTGAATTTCAAGTTTAAAAAAAGGACTGCTTTTATAGAAGTTCATGCCAAAAGCCTGTGCAGAACAACACCTGGCCCCGATCTCAGAGCCACTACAGGGCCCAGCCCGGCAAGCAGCAGCCTCCAGAAGGACAGGCAGGCAGGCAGCCTCCGAATCAAACCTGACCAATTCCATACCTAAATATCACACTAAGCCCCCGCGGGTATTCCAGACCTGATGACATGCCAAAGCCGTTCAGCACCTAACACCGGATAGATTCAGTACAAACTTAAAAATAGACTCTCTCTCTCTCCAGCCATTAAGGGCTGATATTTGCAGCTGAACAGATGAGAAATTGGGGGCACTGGGGAGAGCTTTAAAAATATCCAGAGTACAAAAAGAATGTTTCTCTATGATGAAAAGTATGGCTCTTAGCAAGGAGCCCTCGAGATTAGCCTGGAGCCATTCAGTGCTCAGAAACCTCTGAATGTGAGTTCTGTAATAGAAAGGTGACAAGTGTTCTGGCAGCCCCATAAAGGCCTTTTCCAGAATTTGCATAAACTGCCACATTCAACACAATTAAAGCAAGACCATGAATGCCTGCAAGCTGATGTAAGGCAGTGCGGTGAGGGCAAAGAGCTTTCTTCTGGGACCTTTCTGATAAAAAGTTGACTTTTAAAAAATAATTTCTTCCTCTTTCAAACACTTTTTTTAAATAATAATAACAATAATAAATCACCATCCCTCAACTTGGTGACTTTCTGGGTCCTCTACTTGTTGGCTTAGACCTCTGAAGACTGTGTTCTGTCGGAAGCCCCTGGCTCCCCTTGTGCTAGGTCCAAGTCACCCTCTGACCCTTCCGCCCCCATGTCCAGTCCTTGCTGTGCACAGGCCTAACCTCAGGCAAGAAGAAACTTGACCTGCAACTCTGCTTTGCCCATCTCCGAGCCTGGGGTCAGGCTGCCTCGTGGTGTCCTAGTGAAGGCAGCCAGAGGCAGCCTGGGCTCCTGCGAACTCACAAAGCCTGGTGGACAACGGGGCATGTGTTAAACACATGAATTAAGTTGAATGATTTAGAAAATTTATGACATAGCCAGATGCCAAAACAGGTAGGAGACCGTGGCTGGGCAAGGAGAGAGGCTGAGGCATGGCAGGTCAGGGCTGTCATCCAATCACTTGAATTAGCCACTGGGAGAAAATGAGGCAGAAAGAAGTTGCACTGATGGCATCTCACTCTGAGGAATCCAGCAACCTCAGATTTCCTGCCTGCATTTCCTGAATGTGCGTGTGTACCATGCCCAATATTCGATGCCTTGTATTTCTTAACACCTGCTTTGACCTTTGTTCATGCCCCCAAGGCTGACACCACACAGTGGCTTGTTTACTGTGAAGGAGTAAAGTAGTAAACTATGGCTTCCCTTCAGGCTGTGTCTCAAGTACCCTAGTTATTCACAGCCCAGGCCCTGCCCGAGGGTCTGCAGAGTTGAAGGCTGAGGTCAAGAAGTCCAATTGCATTCAGCAAGGTTAACAGTTATCCTTGGCACATGGAAATCTTCTGCAACAAAGGCTGACTCAGTGGATAGAGGGTCGACCTGTGAACTGAAGAGTCCCAGGTTCAATTCTGGTCAAGGGCACATGCCCAGGTTGTGGGCTCGATCCCTAATGGGGGGCTTGCAGGAGGCAGCCGAGAAATTATTCTCTCTCATCATTGATGTTTTTAGCTCTCTTTCCCTCTTCCTTCCTCTCTGAAATCAATAAAAATATGTTTTTTTAAAAAAAAGGATTAAAAAATAAATAAAAATACCACGAGTCTTGCTGAAGCCAAATCTGCTTGTTTTGGGGAGGAAGGTTGCTGGGCGAAGGGGATGGATGGGAAACCTGACCAGTAAGTCTTTCTTTCTTTCTTTCTTTCTTTCTTTCTTTCTTTCTTTCTTTCTTTCTTTCTTAAAATTTAAATTCTTTATTGTTGAAAGTATTACATATGTTCCCCTTTCCCCAATTGACCTCTCCCTGGCCACTCCCACCCCCCAGCACATGCCCTCACCCCCCAGTTGTCTGTGTCCATTGGTTGTAACTCTTTCTGATTCCATTGTCAGCCTTTAAAATCAGATAGATAAGCTATTAATCTCAGAAAGCCAGCAGTGAACGTGTGCAATAAATTTGTCATCGTTTTATGAATAAGTTCTCGGTCATGAGGGCTTACTGTCTGGCAATTCACCTTTTCCATGATATTTTCTATCACTGGTATTTTGGAGCAGCTTAGAAAGACTATTATTTGTGTTCCTGTAGATCGGAACATAAAACACCCTCAGAGTGATGGAGATGTACAGGCTTTACGCCTGCCGCAGGCTCGATAGACAAACAGCTTACCAAGGCCCAGTGGACAGCCCTGAGGGACAGGACCCCCTCTTCTGGCCCAGAGGTGCACCTGTTCCTCATAGCTGCTGACAGAGGCCCTGTTACTGCTGGTGATGTTGCAAATGCCCATTGGCTTTCTGTCAGACTGTCAAACAGAGCTGTTGGCAATCATAACCAGCAAGTTGTTCAGTCAATATTTTTGAAAAATTTAACCAAGTGTGTGAAAGTATGAAGTAGATTCTCCTACAGTTGCTGGATAATTTGCTCATCTCCCTGCTTTGTGGTGGCTCCGCCCCATAACAATCATGCCAGTGTCCTGCTGGGCAGTCCCAAAGGGCTGTGGGTTAGAGATGTAGAAATGGATGAAATTTCAGCTGTTTTGTCATTCAGCTGTTTGTTTTCCCCTCATCGAGTCAGCAGAACTCCAGATCTGAAATTCTGTACTGAGGAGCCTTTAAATTAGAGATTGACAACCCCAAGCACTTTTACACCACTGCCCCGAATTACATACTAGTCTTGCCTCCACACTGCCCCAGGGAGAAGGCCTCTCAGTACCCATTTGGAGGCTTTGCCTTCATGCCTTGAGAAGGGCCACTGCTCGGACCTAGAGATGACACTCCTTTTGGAGTCACTTCTCCTGGATATGACAAAACAGCATGAAAGAGAGCCACAATGTTGAGTTTTCGGGGCCAGAAGACTGGTGAACACTTCTGAGAGTCCTTGGCCAGGAGCCCTTTCCATAGTGAGCAAGTCTGGTCGGACGCAGCGGAGTGCACGCTACAGAAATGCAGCCTGTGTTTGGGAAACACAGGCTTCCTCTGAGGATCTTAGTTGTTGGGACTCCCAAGCCTGGGTCCCTGGGTGGATGGTTTTCTGCATGCACGGGAGCAGGTGTATGTCCCCAACTCCTATACTCTGTTATGCCCCTCCCCGCCCAGTATTGCTCAGCAGCTCTGACAGCATCTGAAGAATTTGCCTGGAAGTGAATTCCCAATGGTCCTCATAACAGAACCCCTCCGCAGTGACCTGTGCTGTGGCTGTCACTCACACCTGCAGTCAGTGAAGACAGCGACTGCCTTCACAGAACCCGGCACTGTGGTCTAGGGCTGCCCACAGGTGGGAAGTAGGTGTGCCTGCACTGGGGCTCTGACGTGCATTCTCATGCGCTGGTCCAGGGGCTCTCACACTGGAACTCGCCAGCATAGATGTAGGGAGTGCTACACACAGACAGGGGTAGAGGGTAGGGTGGGGTGGGGGTGTCCGTCTCTGAGACGGAACCCAGAACTTCTGGTGCCGTAGGTCTTGGGTGGGACCTGAGGATCCTATTCTTGTGTGCGGGTCCTCAGAACTGACTCTCACCTCACTCCTGGCAACTCAACAAGCATGTCAGGCCCTGGTTACAGCAGTTAATCTAATTCAGTCTATGCCTACCCCCACAACCAGCAAATGTTACTGTAAGGGCCAGATAGTAAATCTTTTAGGCCATACACCCCCATCACATATTCTTCTTTATTTTTTACACTTTAAAAACACAAAAACCATTCTAAGCTTAGAGGTCAGACAAAACCAGGCTATGGGACAAATCTGGCCCTGACTCCTACTCTCCCCAATCCCCTCGACACCCTAAGGTCCTGCCATAACCCTCCCAGCCTCCCTGGGGCTACAGCTGTTTCCGACCCCCAGGTTCCCAGGCTGGGTCCCTGCTGCTCCCTGGACCTGCCAGACTTCCCTGCGGACTGCTTATCCTAACTTTTACCCTCCAACTATGAAGGCCTTCTGAAATATTTTCTCACACAACAGTAGGCAAAACCCATGTTCAGTCCCAGCTTCATGGGTCTGGAATGTCCACTGCCAGCAGCCTGGGTTCCCTCAGGCTGAGTGTGGGGGCACAGACAGAAGCCCCCAAAGACAAACAAATGGAAGCTATGATTGGGCAACTTTGCAAAGGAAACACTGTCATCTTAATTTTCTTTACTCTCAAATCCTAATGATCAACAGATTGTATATTTCTCAGACACAAAAAATTTAATGACTAGTTATGTGACATTTAATTTCTCTATATATGAAATATAATTTCTAATTACAAATGACATTTTACCCGATGGGAGAAATAATCCTTGTGTTAAGTGTGATTTTCTGGATAGACCCCTCTCCTGCACAGTTCTGAGGTGTCCACCAGGCCGAGCACGGGTCTGTTGACACTGACAGCTATGATGACTGACTAGCTCTTTGTGCAGGTCGAGTGAGAAGCAACACACACGAGTGCTGCTGTCTGCTCCTGCAGGAGGGCGAGGACACTGATCCATCACTTCCTCCTCTGCGGACAAGACATGCTCTCCTCACAAATTAGCACCTGAACCCAGCTTCTTGACTTTCATCTTTCTGATAAATTCTCTGCTTTGAAACTGCTCCCATTCTGCCATGTAATCTGGGAGCTTGTCATGCATCTCACGTGTGATCTGACTGTGGGACAACATACCCCCAAAGTCCTGTCACTCACCAAGAAAGATAAGGCCAGGTCCTCTTGAGAGGGTGAGTGTTCCTATGGTAAAATTAACTCAGCAGCCACCAAAGATAGGAAAGCAAATAATGGCGGCCATTTTTGCCATAAAAGTCACTGATGGCTTTGTTAGACCTTTCCACAAACATAACCTAAAACAGATACACAAACACACTAATTTCAAACTTCGAGGAAAGCATTCAGCTACCCCAGCCATCTCAGAGGCACTCCAAAGAGCTGACAAGTAGATGGTTTTTGGCTAACTTATTTTTAATATGGTATATCAATGGTAGTTAACACTGTATTTAACATGGTAATACAGTATGTCAGATTCAAGAGCTGACATGGCTGTCTGTGCTTACAATACTGAAATAAACAACCACAGAAGTAAATTTGTTAAGATAATAAGATAATAAGAAGCTGTCCACTCCTTAGTGTTTATGCCTCTGGGCTGGGGCAGTGGCTGCGGGAGCAGGTGAGCAAGAAGCCCGGCTGGAGTGGTGTGCGAGGTGAGGAAAGTGTCCCAGAGGGTGAGCGTGCCGTCAGGGTGGCCCCGCCTTCTTCAGTGATGTCGTTCTGGGACACAGACCTTTGCAAGCCTCTGAGGAGCCAGCTGTGCTCTAGCAGGGCGGCTGAGTGGAAAGACCCTTTGATGGGAGCTTCCTCCTGGCTTTCTTTGAACAAGCTGCTGTGGCAGTGAGAACCCTCCTTCACCCCAAAGGAGCTCACACTTGAAACTGCCCGTGGAAAGGGGAACAGCCGCCAGTGTTCTCCCCGGGGTGGATCGGAAGCTATCCTTTCTGCAGGGCGGGACGATACACACTTGTACTGGCCAACAGGGATCTTTTACTCAACTCTCTTAAAGGTTTACTGTGTGATTCATTTCAGAAATGAGACTTTGTAACGCAAATGTAACACAACGAGAAGCCTGCCTTTAAAATGTAACTTAGTGATGCCTATACTTACTCACTGACACCTTTATAAAACTGTTAGTGTGGAAATGTATTTGTCTCTTCAAAAATAATTCTGCCTTTTACAAGTGTCATGCAATACGAGAGCCGTACATTAAAAACACAGCAGGAAGAGTTGAGTGGTCTAATTATATTGTGCGGAGGCACCAGCACACGGAGCATTGTCTTTTTTAGATTCCGGCCACACCACCACCAGGCACAGCCAACATCTCCTTTCCAGCAACCTCCACCCAACCTCTGAGTCCTCAGCTCAGCGCTGCTACTGTAACCAGCGGGGAGAGAAAGGCTCTCCAAGGTCACACAGATGCAACAATGCAGTAAGTAAACAGGCTACTGATTACGATTTAATGCTGCTCTTCTTCCTACCTTAACTTGGTTTATGAACAGATATTGATGATTTAACCTTTCAGCCAATTAGAACAGAAGGCTTGATTGACAGCAAATGAATAAATACCGTTTTAATGCAGGAGACAGAGTCATCCTCCCCTATTAATCAGCCCCTCTGCCCCAGAGCAGGAAACCGGATATCCATCACGCCACTCCGTCACAGTCCCTTGGGGTGTCATTTCATGGCCTACCAGTAAAAACTTCACATTTACAGCAACTGCCCCTCGATTACTGTCAATAACATCTAATTGATATGTCAAACCTCCAAGGAATGCAGTAAATTGAAACAGTGCCTCCCCAAAGAAAATCAACTGGCAAACAGGTAAATCAGCACCTGCCTTCCTGTAATCACTTAGCCACCTCCCGACCCAAAGCCTCCCCCTAGAAAGCCAATGCCCCCATCTTCACTTCAGTCTCAGACATCCCCTAAATTCCTGCCCACAGGATGTCACAGTGAACTCTCAGCACAGCCCAAAACGAGGCACTGAGTTTAAATCATTCTGCCAACGAAAGCCCAGCTCGGCCGTGGGTGCCACAAGTATTGCATTACATGGGGTGCAATTCGTTAGAGAACAATAACGACTGGATAATAATGCTGCAGGTTGTCTCTGAAGATCAGGCAATGCTGTCAGAAATACGATCTCATTTACCTTCCAAATATCCCTGCAGTGCAGGGCGGAGCTGGAATAATTATTCACAGCTCGAAGATAAAATGAAGCCCAGAGAAGGTAAGAGACTAGCTAAAGCACTTATCATGACTTGGATACATTTGACATTGACATAAAAGATTTGTCTTTTTTTTTTTTTTTTTTAAAGCAGGACTTAGCTCAGCCTGTATGGCTCAGTGGTTGAGTGTCAGCCCATGAACCAGGAAATCATGGTTTGAATTCTGGGAAGGGCACATGCCCGGGTTCAGGCTCAATTCCCAGGAGGGGAAAGGGGAGGGGGAGGGGGGGAACCAGGGGACAGCCAATCAATGATTCTCTTTCATCATTGATGTTTCTATCTCTCCCTCTTCCTTCCTGTCTCTGAAATCAAGAAAAAAAACATATTTAACAACAACAAAAAGGACTCTTAGCCATTCAAATACAACACTTAAAAGTATTAATAAAAATGCTTAAAAATCACATTGATGAAGGAAGAAAGAACTAGAGTTAAGTCAGTTTATTGACTTAACAAAAGAGCCCTGATTTTAATAATGGACAAAAGAGATATAGCAGATGTGTAAAGGTTCTAGTGGAAGGATATATAACATTCATCTGTCTCCCAAAAAATAGGAACACCCATATATAGCAAATGTAAAGTAGATAGACAGACATATAAAATATACATTTATAGGAGGTGTACACACACAGGCAGGTGTGTGGCCACACATGTTCTTTCTGGCATCTCATGCTAGTTTCTCGCCCATTGCTTCCTTTACTTATTCTTTCACTATTTAAAACAAAACAAAACAAAAATATATCTGACTAGAGGCCAGGTGCATGACATTTGTGCACTGGGGGCAGAGGATCCCTCAGCCTGGCCTGCACCCTCTGGCAGTCTGGGACCCCTTAGGGAGCAGGCCTAAGTCAGCAGTTGGACATCCCCCGAGGGGTCCTTAGCACTGCCAGAGGTGGAAGAGGCTCGGCCACCACTGCTGCACTCACCAGGCACAAGCCCAGCTTCTGGCTGAACGGCGCTCCTCCTGCATCGAGTGTCTGTGTCACAGTGACCAGTCATTCTGCCATTTGGTCGGTTTGCATATTAGGATTTTATTATATAGGATTGCTTTTTTTTACTTATTCTTTTTTATATAAAACAAAATAAAAACATATCTGATGTGGGCAAGTCAGCAGGAATGAAGTTCCAATCCTGAATTTTGGGGAAAATTTGTAGATTATCATGACAAATAATTTGAAAGATTCTGATAACCGATCCCACTAAACTACAGTGCCATATAATTACTCTTTAAGACACAGAAGGTATTCTTGTACAGGGATTCTGAATTTAGATATTTTATAATCATGATCTTTCTTCCTACCCAATTCCTCCCCCAACCACAAGTTTGCTTGCATCCTGACACTTTATTCCTGCTCAATTCCATCTAAACATATATTTATTCACTTTGTTTCTGTTATTTTCCTTTTTTAAAAAAAATTTACATTGGTTACACCCAGCCCTAATATCTTCCCCAAATTTTCCCAATTTCTCATCTTGTTTTGGAAATTCCTAATTTGGTCTTCTTCCTACAGCCTTTTGGAGTGGCTGGGAATTCTGCACAATTACTGATGTACAGATAACTCAGTACCAAGTTTTTTGTTTTTTTTTTTTTTTTACTCTCCTGGCCTACACAACCTGTTGTCATTCCTCTCCTGCCTGGCTCAGTTGGCAAACCCCTGGCCTTCTGAGCAATAGTCCTAATTTTGGATTTGGCCATAATCATAATTCTGGATGAGGGCCATCTCATAATGACAAGAAATAAAAGGATTGTCAAAATCCAGTGCCATTGTCTGGGGGGATCAGATTCTCAGGGCAAAACCAATGTTGGGCGAAATATAGTACTCAAAAGCTCCCCAAAGGCTTGTATAGGTTATCAGCCCACATACACACAAGTGTAAGCAGGGGTAAGGGAGTGCCATGAAAGAAAGGTAAAAACATAACAGAAAGCTCGGGAAAGCCTGAGATCTGCAGGAGAGAGAAAGAGCCATTACTGAGCCAAAGACCAGTGTAGCTGTTTCAAGCACAGAACTGACTTATCCCCCATGATTTTTATGTTTAACCAGAGTTATCCAAATATCACCCATTACGAACTTGCAGCTTAATATAGATCTTATTTCAGAGCATGTGTGGCAGGTGATGCTGAAATTGCTTACAAGTCCTGGTCATTCAGAGTGAAATTGTGATTTCAAGGTAATGATGAAGGGTGATGCTACAATTCCACAACTGAATTAGGGTAAATCCATAAATGTAGGTCCTAAAGTCAGTTGAAGGTAACTCACTTCTGATGGCATTCTTGCTGGTATGTAGTGATTGTATGTCTTTCTGAGCTCGCTATGAGGAGGGCACAAACTGTCACTATGGATAGGAAGGTCTGAAAAGGCATGCCTTCTCTGAGGGTGCACCCAGGGTAGCCCTGGGATTAGACCTACATGCTTGGTCCAAAGTTCACTTGTGCCCTCTGAATCTGAAGCCCCAAAGCTACCCAGCCCTCCTTCTCCCACAACACCCTGGACAAATGGAACAAGGACAAGTCAACTAAGGCCACTGCTACCTCCATTCCAGTAATGTGTTCTCGAGGCTCTGAGTTTTATTTGAATCAAGTCACCAGCAGTCAAACTCAATGGTAATGGGAAGAAGCGGAATGTTCCAGGTACCTTGGGATCATTCAGAATCTGAAAGCAAAGGTCCCCAACTGGTAGGATTCTCTGTCCGTAATGTCCTCTTGGGAACCACTCCTTTATACCTCAAAAGTATTATCTGTGTACTGGGAATGTAGATAGGAACAAAGCAGACAGGGACCCTACTTTCATGGAACTTAAAGCTGAATGGGAAAGACATACTTTAATAGATAATTCCAGATAACGTAAAATTATAAATTGTGACAGGTGTCATGAAGGAAAAAACAGTGCTATGAGAGAGAGTAAGAGAGGAGGCTAACTCTAGCTTGGCTGCAAATGGTTCTTTAACCAGCCAGGCAAAGGGCAAAGAGATTAGGGACCACCTTTGAGAATGCAAGGAAACATCCTGGGCAACCCTGGACTTCAAAGAGCTTGTTTAGTTAAAGAGACCCAATGATACCTTATATTTATATACTGTTTTACCACTTAGAGATGACTTCTGTGTACACCAATGTATTTGAGGCAGATAGGACACCTACATGAAGAGAAGTGTAACAATACTAGTGCTCAATGACTAAGCACAGTTTATTGGCTTGGATGGAGTCCCAGGCGAAAGGCCAGAGGTGGAATAGCTTCTCTATTTCCCAGGCGTTCCAAATCCTAAAGCATACTAGACCATCTTGCCCTAAGGTACTGAGCCTATTCCCTTATAAAAACACCTGCCATCTCTGGGTCTCCTTGCTCCATCCATATGCACATGAGTTAGGTTTGTTCAGGTTACTAGGAATAGGTCAAGCTCTGGTTTCAAAGTAGGAATGTAAACCCTTTCTCCTGTGGAGAAGTGATAAAATACTTATCCCTGCCTACGTGGTCAACTGCATGAGTCAAAGCATGACGACTAGGCATCAGGAAGTACTTGTGGCCATGCAGGCTGGCACTACTGAGATGGGAATTGGGGCCCTTGCTGCTGCTGCAACCCCATGAAAGGAAAGTCAATAAGTAGCCTTGGCTGGCACAGAGCATTCAGTGAGAAGGGAAAGTTCAGAACAGATCTGTGATGGATTAGACACCTCCCATCACGGTGAGTTTGGCTGGGCAGCTTCAACTGGTCCCAGAACATCAAACACAACAAGAGTGTGTGAGAGGAAATATGCTAAGAATCTAGGGGTGATGCTAAGACTTTTGACTTTGGAAAAAGAATTATTAACAACTCAAGGCTGAATCCCAAGTGCTCATCAGAAGATGAGTGGATAAAAAAGCTGTGGTGCTGAAACCGATTGGGCTCAGTGGTAGAGCCTTGGTCTGCGGACTGAAAGGTCCCAGGTTCGATTCCGGTCAAGGGCATGTACATTGGTTGTGGGCACATCCCCGGTAGGGGGTGTGCAAGAGGCAGCTGGTTGATGTTTCTCTCTCATAGACATTTCTAGCTTTCTATCTCTCTCCCTTCCTCTCTGTAAAATATCAATAAAATATATATATTTTTTAAAAGCTGTGGTACATTTACACCATGGAATATTATGCAGCAGTGAAAAAGAAAGTTATCTTACCTTTGAGGCTGAATGAAGGGATCAGGAGCATATTATGTTAAGCAAAATAAGCTGGTCAGAGAAAGACAAGTATCGTATAATCTCACTCATATGTGGGAATCTAATGAACAAAATAAACTATGGAACAAAACAGATCCAGACATAAAAGCATGGCATAAATTGTGGAATCTCAGAGGGAAGGTAGGGTGGGTGGGTGGGAAGAGATCAATCAAAGAACTTGTATGCATATATGTATAACCCATGGACACAGACAATAGGGTGGTGGAGGCCTGGGGTGAGGGGCTGGGGCAGGCAATAGGGGGCCAATGGGAGAAAAAAAGGGGAACATATGTAATACTTTCAACAATAAAGATTTTAAAAATGACAAACAAACAAAACAAAACAAAACAAAACAAAACTCAAGCCTGAGGCCTGGGTTGGGATACTTATCTCATGGTGCTTGCTCAGGCATGAGGGCACAGGTGTACACGTGCACGCACACAGATTTACCTCCACGACACTGGAGGCTTCTAAAGCATCTGCAGTACCACGGGGATCCAATTAACTCTGGTCCCTCACAAACATTGGAACACTAGTTAGACGTGAAAACACTGCTGTGGCCCATCAAAGGCAAGCCCACAGCAGACAGCAGCCCTGAGTAAAACAAAGACCTAGAAGAGCAGGGTTGCTTTGCAAGCAATCGACTTTATCACCACAACTTGACCCAGGGTTTTACGGCTGAGCCAGCAGACGTTGGGTGATGTGGGGGTTACCACTTAAGTGTGTCCTGGAGTGGCTCTTGTCCAGCCTCGTCTCAAGTCTCCCCCAGTGCAAAGTCACTTCACAGCGAAACCAAACTCTCCACTGCAAGGACACACGAACATCAGCTAGAGAAGTGCCACATAGTTCCTGTCTTTGAGTTTCCAGAGAATTCAGGGACCCTGATTTCTTTCCAAATGAGATCACTCCTGGGATCTGTGCTTTGAAGTCTTGGCTGTAGGCTTGAGTGCTGCCACTTAATGTTGTTTTAAGGGCACACACATTTATTATGTTGTTCGCAGCACTTCCTGGCTTCAAATTCCTCAAATTTCTAACCCAAAGATTCTTGAAGGCCTAAACAATGAGCCTCTCAAAGAGGGCTGGAGAATAAAGAGACGCACAATGAAGCTTGGCTGAATGCTGCAGAGCCTCAGACACACAGCCCCCCTGAGTGGATGGGCAGGAGGCAAGGCAAGGGGCCAAACGGGCAGGGGGTGGTGGAGACAGCAGGGCTAGCAGCCCAGCGCAGGCTGAGGGGGCTGGCCAGGGGTAAGTCCAAGACTGCTTCAGAAGAGGTCATACAGCCATCTCCTGAAGATCACAGCCCTTTGTGCTTAAGCCCGCCTGGGACGGAGCTCTGAGAGAGGGTAAGGGGAAAAGGGCGCGGCCAGCAGCCTCTCCATGCTGATAGGCGGAGAGGCTGAGAACAGTGCCTCTATTACAAGGGCGCTCTGGAACAGTGTGAGGACTGTCCTCAGATGAACTGCAGCCTCTGACTGGTGTGCCCTCGGCAGTGCAGCTGCTGACTGGTTGCCCCAAGTCTGCCCCGCACACAGTCACAGGGTTTTTCAGGCCTTCCTAAAGGGGCCACCCCACTTCAGTTTCTCACCTGGAGTATTGGCTGTCCCAACTGCTACTGCTCCAGTTTAGCCTGTCATTACCAAACATCTCTAACTGCTGCTCCCCGGCTTTCTTGTCCCCGGCCCTCTTACCATCAACTCATTTTATTGTTGAAGAACAATGTACCCGAATCAAAGGCACAGCTTTATCACTCCCCTCTTCTGCCTAGAGTAAGTTACTCCCTTGTCAAGGTAACAGTCTGGTCCCACTCTGTCCCTCAGCCTTGTCTCTAGCTCCTTCAGAGAATTGGCTCTTCAGAGACTGCCCAGGGCACACTGTAGGAGACATCCACCTCAACCTCCAGAACAGGCAGTCCCTGGACCTCCCACCTGCTCTCTGGTCGTGCCAACCATGCTTAGTCACCTGATGTGCACCAAGTCCCTGTGCCCATGCCTCCGCTCATGCTGCTCCTCCCGCAAGGCTCAGGAGAAGTGGTATCTCCATCGAGACACCTCCCTCAGACCTTCACAGGTAGAGTGGTCACTCCTTCCACTGTGTCCCCACTGTATTTGATGCATACCTGTGCTACCATAATATTTTATTATCATTTTACTTATTCATTTATATATCTATCTCTCTGGGTCGTGAGTGTCTTAAGTTCAGGAAATTTTTAAAAAAGTAACTGGCACTGAGCAGATGCCATTTAATGTGTGTTGAGGGTAGGAATAAAAAATTTATTTAGTGTCAACCTCTAGGGTTAACAGAATTAGGGTCTCTTTTCCACAAGAGGGCTCTGTACATATTTAAAGATAATTTTCAAGACCCCAGAACTCTTGTGGCCTTGTCTTACCTGAATCATGTTTTATCCCCGTCCCCCCATCATGAAACAGCTTCTGGAACTCACATCATCTGGTCACCTTCAATGCCCCTCTTTAGCAAGCCACCTGTGTCCTGACCAGCACAGAGCTCAACAGGAAGGTCGCACGGGCATGTGGACCCCAGGCAGCCAATGCTAAGGACACCCAAGGTCTGTGCTACTGCCTCACACTGCGTTTGTGACCAGCTAAAACTACAGCTCTTTTCACTTAAACTTCGCTTAAGCTTGACTGCCCTCTACTATATTTGTAAAATTGATTTTCTGAACCTAAATGGAGGCAAACATTTATCCTTATTAAATCCCATCCTGTGGGGTTGTTGCTACACTATATGCTGAAGATTTAGAATTTCATGCTGTCAGCTCTCACAGCAGTTACCCCTCCTAGCTCCCATCTAGGACACCCAAGTAACATGCCTTCTGCCTTCTTTCAGGACAGTTATAAAAATCTCAAAATGGTGAAATGTCCAGGACCAAGGACAGAGCCAGACTTTTTTCTCTCCTCTTCCGTGCCCCCATCTGGGCCTCCAGTACAGTCCATAGCAATAGGTTTCCCACAGCCAACCATTTCTCTCCATCTCCAGTGTCACTACCCTCATCCAAGACCCTGCCATCTCATCTGGGTTATAGCACAGCCTCCTTGATGGTTTCCCAGTTCCGTATTTACTTCCCCATAATTCATTCTCCACACAGCAGTTTGAGAAATTTTTAAAAAGCAGACAACAGTTCATACCACTCCCTTGCTTAAAACCCTGCAATAACTCCCCATTGCTCACAGAATAAAACTCACACCTCTTACCAAGACCTAAAGGTCAAATATGATCTGCGCTCTGCTGGCCTTTCCATCTCATCTCTTACCACCCACTCTCCGATTCCATCCCAGGCTTCAGCAGCACTAGCCGTCTTTCTGTTCTGCACACACACCAAGTTCAGCCCTCTTCATGGCCTTAGCTCTTCCTGAAATTCTCTCTCCCCAAGCTTGTGTAAAGCTGGCTTCTATATCACTTGTCTCAGCTCAAATGTTACTTGCTCAGACAGGCCTTTCTCAACTCAAGAAGCTGCTTCTTACCCACCATAGCCTTGTCACTATCTACCTTCTACTTCGTTTCATTTTCTTCACAGCATTTGTCAGTATTCGAGACTTTCTTATTTATCTGTATTGCCCGTTTTTCCCTATAAGATGCAAAGTTAATGAAAATAGGGATCATGTCAGCCTTGTTCAGTGCCTAACACTTAGTAGGCGCCCACTTTGTTTATTTCTTGAATGAATGCATTCTAGCAGGAATTATGGAATCAGAAGAAATCTAATAGATTTGCTCTGTCTTCACTTGCATTAATAAAAATGGCTCTTGGTTCCATTCTCACACCATTATTATTACTAGCTTTGTTATCAATATTTTATGATGCCATCAAAGAATTAAATTGAATTACCAGCACTGAGTTAGGTCAGACGATAATGGGTAGTAAAAATGCATTAAGTGGGATAACACAGACGTGCTACTTAGAAACCATGCCCTATGAGATCTCAATGGTGTCCGTGCAGAATTACTATCTTGTATGCAGCTGTCACAGGATAGGATTGCTTTCATATCAAGAGGACTGTCACTCAATTAGGTCAAGTTCATGCAAATGTCTCCAACTCCTGCACTTATATGTACTTATTCCTGTTAGACAGTAGGGGCAAGAATCATTCTGATTTCAGAATTTGAATTTTATTGACTTAACATCCCATTACAATGCCAGGGTAAGACTATTTACAGCAGGAATTCATACTGTTGACTTAGTGGACAACACATAAAGCAGGCTGTAAAGGGACTGAAATGATCAAAAGCCTGCCATCTCATCAACCCCAAGGCCATTGAGCGGACCTCCCTGAAGCTGCACTGGCTCCTGGGCCTAGTCACATGTGACGAAGACAGGACCATTCTTTTTACTATGACAGCAGAGCTGCATGGTCTGTATTTTACACTCATCTCCCCGCAAGGCCTCAGAATGAAATCTCTGGGTTTTAATAATAAATTAAAAATGCATTAAAGCATCAATCCATGTCCTGCCACACACCTGTGGAAAGAGCCGTAAGAAATAAGGAGAGGGCCGAAACCGGTTTGGCTCAGTGGATAGAGCGTTGGCCTGTGGATTGAAGGGTCCCAGGTTTGATTCTGGTCAAGGGCATGTACCTTGGTTGCGGGCACATCCCCAGTAGGGGGTCTGCAAGAGGCAGCTGATCTATGATTCTCTCTCATTGATGTTTCTAACTCTCTATCCTTCTCTCTTCCTCTCTGTAAAAAAAAATCAATAAAAATATATTTTAAAAAAATAAAAAGAAAGAAGGAAGAGGTGGGACAGGGCAGGTAGCAAGAGAGAAGGGAAAAGTGAATGTGATCCTCTCTTCTCCACTTGCCTCTCAAGGAACTTCAAGGAAAAGGCAGAGAAAAGCAGTGGAGAGAAAAGCTATGAGTCTCTGCTGCAGTTTTAGTCCAGCCTCCTTCCACAGCAAGCATCCATTAACGTGAGGCTTCTGTGAGATGAACACTGCAGGGGTCTGTGATCTAGTCTGCTCACATTAACAAAACTGGACAAACAAGGGCCTTGTTACTGCACAGCACGGAGGCAGGTCCCCGACCAGCACAATCCTTACAAGGGCACTTTCAGCCCTGGTCTAGAAATGTCCCACAGACTCTTCTCTTTGTGAAAAATAACAGTTTTATTGTGATACTAGTGGCCCATGCACAGATTCATGTACATTGAAAGGAAATTAATTAGAAGAAATATTTTAATATCACTATTTTCCCTTACTCTATAATAGAAGTGTCAGAGATGAAAGAAAATTGGTAAAATATATATGAACATAATATATAAATTAATAAACAATAAAAACGTGATGTAACAACAAATAAAGACATGATATAAAAACAAAAACATGATAAAAAATGACTGATAAATTGATTAAACTTATTCTACTATTTCCCTGTATACCGCATTAAGAGTAAAGACACTTTCAGAATGCTTGACTAATTTCCCTTGTGATGAAGTATTTACAACTTTAACATCACATGCTCTTTGAACTCGAGAGAAAGGAACATATAACTGACCATGTCTAAAAACGGGTTCATGTAGGAATATTCCTACTCTGTCATGAGTTTGTCCTTGTGATTTATTAATAGTCATTGCAAATGCTGGCATCATGGGAAACCGTCTTTGAATTAATGGGAGGCTAGTGTCAGATGGGGACAAATCAATTCTTGGAATCAGAACAACCTCTCCTTCTGCAGATCCTGTTAATACTTCAGCTTTGAGAAACACATGTGTGCAACTGGTCCCAGTGAGGGCTTTATATGTATCGTGAATGTGTGAGTCAACATTTATTTTTAAATTGCCAGTGCACATCATATGTACTGGCTGTCTGGTCACTTAGCCTTTTATATATGTAGGGAATTCACACACCATAAAATTTACCCTTTTTGAGTGTACAATTCAATGGTTTTTAGTACATTCACAGAATTGTGTAACCATCACCACAGACAATTTTAGAACACTTTATTCCCTCCAAAAGAAGCCCTTTTTAAAAAATTATGTCGTAGTCATTCCTTACTCCCTTGATCTCTAAAAACCAATAATTGACTTTTTGTATCAATGGATATGCCTATTCTGGACACTGCACAGACATGGTCATACAATATCTAGTCTTTTGTGACTGGCTTCTTTCACTTAGCATGTTTTCAAAGTTTATCCACAATGTGGCAGTGTCAGCATCATTCACTTTTATTGCCAAATGATATTCCATAGATGTACCATTTTCTGTTTATCTATTCATCAGTTAACAGACATTGAAGGGTTTCCAATTCTGGACTATTGTGACTAATGCTACTGTTAGCACCCATGTACAACTTTTTGTGTGGACATATATTTTAATTTCTCTTGTGTATATACTGGGAGTAGAGAGTCTGAGTCCCCTAGTTTTTCTTTACTATGTTACCCATAGTTCCTCAACTTCTAGTAGAACTTTTAAGTCCTAGATCAGGATAGAGATCTTCTGAATCGTTCAGGTAAATTAACACATGCCAAGCTACTACCAAATGGCAGGAACATAGCAGTGAACAAACCAGATTCAGTTCTTCCCTCATCACCAGAGGTGTGAACTAAAAGTGGTTTCAGCATTTCATCAGGCCTGAAATGCTCCCTTCCCTTGCCAAGTCTGTGAGTCCCATTGCAGAACTGATCAAAGAGAACAGAGGTCCTTCCCACATTTTCGCCTGAGTTGGAGATTATAGCTACTCCAAGTTTAGACTGGAAGGATCAGAATTCATAAAGGAGGTGACACTGAGCTGGGCATAAATGATGACCTAGAAATCACCAGCCAGAGAAGGGGGCAGGGATGGACTTCCAAGTGCCACTCATTTAAAAAGGCCTTTTAAAATGAGTGCCTCTGAATCATGGCTGAGTGCCACATACAGAAGCCAGACTTCTTCGAAAGCCCAGGCTGGGCCCACCCACTCCGGCAAGCCCTTCCTGGAGGAGGCTCTGCGAACGAACAATCCACTTTCTGAATCCTTTTATATATGTAGGTAATTCACACACCATAAAATTCACCCCTTTTGAGTGTACAATTCAATGGTGTACAATTAAACACCCTCTGAGGAACAGGGCCACCTGGGTTTTAAAATCACGTTTTAGGCAGGGGTCATACATCCTTGTTGGAAGACTTCTGTGGACCTGTAAGATGGCTCAAGGTTTTGATCTCCAGGACAGAGAGCAAAAAATTGGTTTGAATTAGTTTAAATGTTATTTCCTCCTCTTCATAGATCTTTTTCTAATCCACTATTAAGAGTCTGACAAATCGGTGTTATAATTTTTTTAAAACTTGCCTTACCACCCAAAATAACTTCTTGTTCATAAGAACATTTCTTTTGTTCACAAATCATTTCCAAGCTCCTACCATGCCAGGCTCTGTGATGAGTTTTGGTGATTCAAAGATAAATAAGACTTACTAGTAGTCCCTAACCCCTGAGAGATATCAGACAACCCTATAAATACTTCAGACAGAGTCTATGCAGCACATATTTAATTTCTCTGACCACAATCTCTAGATCCTCCACATCAGCCACTGGGTATTCTGGGAAGAGCACACTCCTCCCCCCGACTACCCCATTCTGCTGCATCCAGCCCTAGATGGGCAGAGAACAAGGGCTCAACAAGAGGGCTCCACAGGCTTCCCGAACACAGCCACTGCACCATTAATGTGGCCTCTCTCTGCCTGCTGGAAGCTTTCAATTCTCACCTTTGGCAGGACCTTTAACCAATAGTCCTGCTACTAAATGACAGACCTGCACCATCCGAGGGTCGGTGACCTTTGCATTCATTAAACAACTCAACCTTTCTCAAGCAGAACAGTCACCCACTTCCACTCAAGAACCCGACTTCAGCTACCACATTTGCATGCATAATATATTGAAAAGCCTTCTGTATAATGTTTACTTCTATGTTCCTTCCAAATGAAATCACTGAAGGGCAAATTTGATTTTCAAATCAGTTTAAAAACATCTGCCTTCTAAAAAAGTAAGAGTAAAGAGATAAGGCTTTTAGATTACAGGCAAGGACTAATTATTTTCACTGATACCGGTGAGTCCATGCTAAAAATACAAATGTGAAGACATTTTTAATGCACACTCAACATCTAATGGATATTAATATTTCATTAGTAAAAGGCTTCTAGTCATGAGGTATGTACTTAATGATTTTAGAAGAAAAAGGCTAACTTCCTGACCCTTCTTTCAACACAAACTCATCTAACCATGACCTGTTTGTGGTTCTACATGACTATATTTCTTTCAAATATAATTTAACTATATATGTTATAACAGCATGCATCTCTAAGAAGGTCAAGGTATTGAATATATTTCAAATTGCTGTTTTTGTTTTTATTTTTTTCACCTCCCAACAAGAATAACCAAGGTTGGAAGCTTTTCTCTAGAGATGGAAGTCTGCTGTCTGGGCTCAGGGACACAACAGTCAGTCATAGTTTCCAGGGCCCAAGGGATGGAGAGAAGCAGCTGCAGAGGTTGATTTTACCTTATATATACGAGTTAAAAACTCACCTATATGCATTTTGTACATATGGCATACAGGTATGTTAGTGTCTGTATAACTGTCCAGCCAACACAATATCCCAGGACTAACAATTGCATAGCATGGTAAGAACCATGCTATGCAATTGTTAGAAGGTACTTTTGAGGTAAATCCATTGTACTTTGTATTTTACATAATTACTATATGTTTTTATTGGTAACATAACACTGTACTATTACAATAACGCAGCCCCTGGAGTCTGGCTGTGAGCCTCGTTTAGGAAGATTTTTACAGATGTGTGACAGTACAGGGAGAGGAAAGGACTTGTCCAAGGATGCTCAACTGGTCAGTGGCAGAACCACGGCTGAGGCAGGCTGCCTGATTCTAGTCCAGGGCCTTTCATTTTACCTGTTTTACTTCATTCATGTGCAGTTAATGTCATACTGCACATTTTTCTTTCTGGTGGTGAGATATTTATGTTTTTAAGAACCTAATTACTAACATAAAGGCTCATATTTAAATAATTTTACATTTAACACAAATGTAGGTTTTCACTTTCATTCACACAGACATTATTTCATCCTCTAGTCTGTACCTTTCCGGGGGCAGGGCTCTGAACCCTGCACAGGCCACTGTCTGGGACACGCCGAGCTTGGGATGCGCTGATCACTCCCAGCAGTCAACTGAGGCAGCCAATGTGCAAGCTTCAACCCACTTGCATGGGTTCTTGAATTCTGTGGGCAGGTGGGCTTTTGCCTGGCATAGTACCAATACCATAGCAAGCACTTCATAGGAATGGGTTTCCTGCTGGTAAAGGGGAGTACTGAGAGAAGTAGGCAGTCAGGAGGGTTAGAGCAAGGGCTAAAGCTCCCCCAGCCCTGATCTTTTAGATCAAACCTCAGGGCTATAGGCAAATGCAGCTGCAAAACCAGAAATGATTCTGAAATCTGAGCCTGGCGAGGAGGGCTTGATTTTCACTGTGAACTTCATCTGGCTGCCAGCACCACTCACATTTTAAGGCTTAAGGTGGAGGAGAGGTCAGTGATGAAGATGAGCCTGACAAGCTCAGCTTAGCGGCAAATGGCCCCAGACCTGGGCGTGCACCAGATGGACAAGGTCACAGGAGGTCAACTAGAAATGAGGTAAAGGAATACCAGTAACAAAGATGTCAGTACTGACACTTCCTGTGTTTATCTAAGTGTCTGCTTTATCGAGGGTTCTCATGTGACCCTTTTTGCGCCATGGATCTCTCTGGCAGACCCCTTAGAATGCTTTCAAACGCATGAAGTAAAATGTATAGGGGAACAATGATACGGAAATACAGTGCTGCCCACAGATCACTTGGGCAGAAGGACACTGACAGAGCCCTGGCTACAGGTAGAAAGAACAGGCCTCACCACCTGGCAGAACTGAGCTGCATGGACAAGCTTCAGAGCCAGGAACCTTGTTTCTCAAGGAAACATGAGTCAGAAGTTCCCATTGTGAGGAAGGAGCACCTCAGCTAAGAAATAATAACAAAGGTAACAGCTCTCACATTGCTGCCCCACACCCTTTCCCCAGAGCCTCTCTGTGCGCTTTTCCTCCTCAGGGTCTCTTTCCAAAGAGAATGGAGACCAGGAATTGGCAACACTGGTACCAATTTTAGGCCCCCTCTTTGAATACAATCCTGAGTTTTCCATGGCTTCCCCCCACCTTACCTTACTCTTCATTTGTAGTAAAGTCGACAAATAATTTGACCTAGATATTTCTAGAGGAGAACACTGGTCTATGGCATTTCAGTTTGGAGAGCTATTCCCAAACCTGAAATCCAATTACACAACATCCCAACAAAACCTAAACAACGACACCCAGATCAAATGTAGGAAAAACATTCTATTTTCAAGGAAAGACCTTCACTTTGATCACAAGTATCTGCCGACACACAATGTTCTATATCTGTAGTGGGGGTGGTGTCTCCATGTAAAATTCCTAAGTAAAAGGATCTCAATAACCATAAATTCTAATTTAATTAAATTGATCTGAATAACCCCCAAAAGATAATATGCTGGGCCAAAAATCAAACTCCAGTAAACAACTAAGAAGTGTTGCAGCGGTGAGGCGAGGCCTCCAGAGACGTGGGTACAAAATGGGCTGTTCCACTGGTGTCTGATTAGGAACTGCTTTCACCTGGGCCAGTGCATTTCCGGCGCAGGCTGTTGGGTTCCACACGCACAGGAGCCTTCCCAGCGAGGCGCCTCACGGGAGAGAAACAACAGCCTCTAAAAGCCCTGCCACTGAGATATGTGTGTGGGACACAAAGAGGCTATGAAAGTGCCAAATGGATGGGAAACACTTTCTCCGAGCAACACGACAGATGTGGGCCACAGGAAGCCTGGTTTCCACCCAAGCACTACTTCCCCCCACACCTCACTCATAAGAAAGCTAACTTTATGAAGGTGACTTGTTTGCTTTTTAGATCTAATAAACTGTTTTCATAAACTGTCCACTGTTTATTTTGTTTTTTGGCTGAACTTTTAAGCAGACTCAAGAAGTAAGCAATCATTCAACTCCAATTTGTTTTTTAGGTGACACCAGGAAAGAGTCAGCTGATAGGAGAGTCTTTTTTGATGTGTATATTGCTTTTGAACTAGATCAGTGGTAGGCAAACTCATTAATCAACAGAGCCAAATATCAACAGTATGACGATTGAAATTTCTTTTGAGAGCCAAATTTTTTAAACTTAAACTTCTTCTAACGCCCCTTCTTCAAAATAGACTCATCCAGGCCGTGGTATTCTATGAAAGAGCCACACTCAAGGGGCCAAAGAGCCGCATTTGGCACAAGAGCCACATTTGCCAACCATGAAACTAGACTACAGAGAAGTAGTCTAGCTTCTCTTTTCTTCATAACCCCATACAGAGCTTTGCACAGAGAGGAATAATCTATCATTCTGATGAACAAATCCAACCTTTTGTGCCCAAAAGACACAATCAACTTTTAAATGTGAGGTCAGCTCAAGGAACTTCTGCCTCTTAGTTGACACCATTCACTGATATCCAAGTTTTAGAAAGTCAGACACACAGAAGTGACAGGCCAGAAATCTGCAGGAAGGCCAGCCTGTGGCAGATCAATGGCAGGGGCAATGCCTGTAGAAGTGCCAGGACTCCCAGCACCATGATTCAGATGACTCCCCAACATCACAAAATCAACAGCTGCTGGGCTTGCTCAAGCCTCTGGAAGGGTAAGTGGTGACCAAGAGCCCCACAGGAAGGCGGGAAGAGAGAACACAATGTCTCAGAAAAAGGGAAGAGTCTAATGAAAAAGAAATCTCAGTTTATTACAGGAAAACACCGAAAGTCAAGAGACAACTTTAAATAGAGGTTGAGCGGGTTAAAGTGTAAAACTTATGTCTGCTTCTTTTCTAAAAGTATTTTCCAATGATTAAAAATAATCAGAGCAAGAACGCCATCCGATCTTGACAGTGTGTGGCTCAGGGGAGAAGAGCACATAGCACAGTGACCCGTCCTCTCTCAGGGAAGGGCATCGAGTTATCTGGGCAAGTTCACTTTATATTTAAGATGCAATCTCTTACAGAAAATTTAAAACAATAACTTGAGACTTGGCAGCTTTATCATCTAAGCTATTGGGCTAAGCTTCAAGCTACTAATCCCTTGAGGAAAAGCACAGCCAGGAGACAGCTAAAACGAGCTTAAGAATGGATATAGTCGTTTTATTACAAATGGGTACTTCAGAACCATTTGATTTGACTTTGATGTTTTAAAGGCAAGATTAGACATTACACATTTTGGACACACTTGGAAAACAACTTGCCAATCTATCTAGTGAAAAAAGATGACTCTGAAAAATTCATCATCTTGGGAAAAGCTACCCACATTTTGGCTACCACTAAAAGCCAAGCAGAAATCTCCTCTTATCAAGGGTAAGTGGAAAATTACTGATCATTACATGGTATTACACAGTTTACAGAAACTGCAAGTGCTCACTACAAAGTGAGCACCACACTTATCCCATTATTAGAGAGGGCAGCCAGAGCACAGACACAGCCTGCCACAAAGCCTGCTCGTCTGCTGGCTGCTGTGGCCAGGCTCTTGTTCCCCAAACAAAGGTAACAAGAAGTGGCCTGGCGAGGGCTGAGGGCTGAGGGCACAAGCTGCACCCCACTCCTGCCATCTCCAGGAAGGACTGTGCTCTAAGGCAGTGGTCGCCAACCACTGCCCTAAGACACACTTGAACTTCCCTCCAGCAGGCTGAAGGGAGAAGGAGTGATCTTTATTTATCTCTAAGGCCGAACTCTCCCTTCTGCAGTCTGTGTTTCCAGGCTCAGCAGGCTGCTTGCTTTCATAAATGTTATCCCTACTGATTCTCTCGGAGAAGACTGGGTCTGTCTAGGTGTGTCAGAGTCCACAAGTGCCTCTATTTGCATTTGGGTCAGAGCCTTTCAATCTCTACTGGCCCTGAGCTGAAGGGAAAGCTTAACTGATGAGCCCATGAGAAGAGGGAAGCCCCAGCACCAGGCCTGACCTAGAGCAGTGGCTCAAAATATGCCTGTGAAGTTCATGGAGGCATACAGCAGATTTCTGAGTTACCTCGGTCTCCTGCCCCATAAATTGGGGGTTTAACAGGGCAATCATTCAATATTAGTTGAATTATAGTCTTAGTTAAGGGAGTAACAAAAGGAGAAAACTGACTGAGAATATCAGCTGTTCCATTCCCAAAGAGGAAGGCTTAGAAAACAGTGTGTGCCATGTTCCCTTCTCATCTTAGAAATATGTAACAGTAATTGATATTAATATAAGAATGTGATATTAATATTAGTATAGATTAGTGCAATGTAATATTAGTATAAATTTGAATGTCAGATTAGAAATCCAAAAGCGAGCGCATTTGTAATTGTAGGCACAATACATGCCATGTCTTAGCAAAAACTTCATTACTACTTAATGTCATGTGGCTCTCCATCCTCAGGGGGCAATGTAACCACATCCTATGCATCTGAAGCCTTTACATGAAGCAGCCACAAACAGGCAGAGCTATGACTGAGGGCTCAATGGTGCTGTGAGAATGTGATCTTAACATTAGATTAGCATAGTTCTGATTCTTATTTTAACTAGGAGAAATGAATTCAGAAGATTCAGAAATGTAAAACAAGTAAATAAACTTCATGAGTCCTTCCCTCCCCACCCCAGCATCCCTCAGAGAAAGGACTATACATTACAAAGCTCCAGCAGTCAGAATTTCAATTAAGCCTATACATCCACTGCCAAATTCTAGAGAGAATTCAGCAACTCCCCAGAGAATCAGGAAGGAAAAAAGAACAATATACACAAGTTACTTTCATCTACGAGTAGCAGTACCAATACTGCTTCCCTCCTTTGCCTAAGCATCACCGGGCTTAAGAAATTTACACTTGAAGGTTCAGAGAGGAGATGAGGAAGCAAGGACTATCATTCAGCCTTTGTCCCTGGAGGAAAATCAGGAGTTCTCAGACAAGTTTAATGTGCAATTCTCCTGAAGGTAGAAGGGTGGGCACAGTGACTCCTCATCACCCCTTTCAGGTCAAGATTGTCAAGCCCATTACTTAAGAATACAAACATTCTTTTGCTCGGGTAAGGTGTTTTTTATTTTTTATGGGGGTTCTGTATTGTTGTATAAATTTGAATAAAGATGTGAAAAGTGTATGAGCAGAAAACCCTTGTTAACTCCCTCCAAAGCATCTGGTTAATATGTACAATTCCAGATGATCACCAGTCTGAAATTACACTTTAAAACTGTAAGTAAGAAAAGTTTATTACTGATCCTCATTACATAATTACAACACCATGGTGAAATTCACTTATATTCCACTTCAAGGGATTGTGAAAAGAAAATGTCAACTGTGGGGGAAATAAGCTTTATGGATCTTGGTTTAACACAGGGAAAAAACTGGGAGGGAGATGTAGAGGCTACACGCAGTCTCTTTTGATAGAAGGAAATACTTCTATCAAAATAAATGGCCTAATGGACAGAGTGATGAAATTTTTTTAAGTAGGCAACAGGAATAAAAGGAAAGCAGAGGCTAATATACTCTACAACATAATGAAACCCTAGGCAATTAGGACTTGACCACTGGTGTAGAGACTATACTTTAAAAACTGATTTTTAAAGTATGAATTACGATACAGCTAACCTAATATTCTATGGAGCAAATATTCTAATCCCTAATATTCTATGGAGTAGTGACAGCAAAGTAGGAAATCATATGCAAATGTAAGAGTAATATATCTACAATCTATGGTCTTCATCAGACTTTTTGGAAGGTGAGTCTATCTGAGTTGTTCCTTTTTGTGATTTTTAAATCTGAACTTCACAGGCTCCTTTGGCAGGGAAATCTACAGTTTTCCTGCTACAATGTTGGCCAGTAGCAGGTGGCTGGGCTCCATATGCTTCTTTTCAGATGACCTATCTAACTCCATGCCATATTCTGAACAAGTCCACATTCTCACAGCCATTACCTGGTCTTATATAGGCCATGCAAAATTCTGGGAGACAGACCCAGAACCAGGGCATCTGCATTCTAATGTGGACCCTCCACCAGGAGAGAACCTGGGAAAGGCATCTGCGGAGATTCTCATCTGCACAGTGAGAGGCTGGACTGTGATTTCCAAGGTACTCTCAGTTGCCATATTTAATGATTATGGGACGCTGGTTTGTATTTTACACTGTGTGTGCATGATATGGTTCCCAAATGTTCAGAATGTATATATCAGAGAAGAAATACCTTCTTTCCTCCTCAGTATTCTCCCTCATGAGTGGCCTCTACCTACCAGGGTCACTTAACAGATATCAGACTGAATCAAAGTTGGTTGGGCTATGTGTCTGATTACAGCCTGACTTGCTGGAGGCTACTCTGGGAAAATCTGGCCTTGTACTTGCAAGGGGGTCAATCCCAGTGCACCTTGAAAGACCGCTGATTTTTAACAATCAGACGTCCTTCCAGTCTAGCCCCTTATTCCTCTGTTCTCTGAAATAGATCCAAGAAAAAGTGAATATTATCAAGTTATATGCAAACAAATTAAGATGGTCATTCAGCTGACAGAGCAGTTACTTGTGTTTGGGAGAAGGACGATCAAGGAAGATGGCTCCGAGCACTTTTGGCTGGGTTTTGAAGGGAATAGAGATGAGCAGAGATTTGAAGATCAGCAGGTGGAAATAAAGATAATTAGCTGATCTAAAGTATGGACTTGTTTGGCAATAGTAATTGGGCCAGACTGAAAGGAAAGTTGGATACCCTCAAGGAAAGAATAAAAGAGATAAAGGTTAGAAAGTTTGGTGAGAGTTAGAGATGTGGTAATTATATATTTGAAATCTGGACATGAGATCCGACGGTGGGACAGAATATTGAAAACAAGCTGCTTGGGGCAAGCTGGCCACGTGGAGATGGCAGATGACTCAGGAAGGTCTGAGCTTTTCTCAGCAGACCTCCCTGTGCCTGCAGCAGGGAGCAGGAATAAGCCAACCAGCCTAACAACAGCGGTCCAGACACCAAAACAGCACCAGATGTAAATGGAGTACACACTCAAGGAAATCCGTTAGAGGCTGCTGCAGGCCTCTGGGAGGGAGGTGTGGATGTCTGAAATACATGCAGGCAAAGTAGAGGACAAAAGGGCATTAAAGAAAAGATGTGCTATCTGACAGGCTGTGGAAGGCAAGAAGAGGAGAGTCAGAGGGGGAAGAGATGCCCAGGGAAGGGCTACACCAACACAGGCAGGGACACCGAGGAGGAGGGGCTGCTGCATGGGGACCCAACAATGACCTTAGTCTCAGACAAGCTGAGTTTGAGAAGCCATTCTAGAAGGGGCCAAGGTTTAATGGAACTCATGAACGGATGAGAATACACCAGAGTCAAAGAAGAGTGCCCTTTCAGCTCTAAACCCCAATTCTATGTGCATGCTGGACCCCTAAATTAGAGGAACACTTTCCCCCCTCTTTCTGTGTTTTAACTTAGGAAGGAAACATAAGCCTGTTAGCGCTCTGATATACTAGTACACTTGAGCCTGCATTAATCCCAGCATGATTACCCAAACAGTGCTTCTTGCTAGGAACCAGAGACAAACCAAGACAGGTCACTTTAAGACAATATGATCAAAACTACATGACCTTCCTAATAGGCTCTACTTTCCTCCTTTGCAGATGTGCATGCTGAACATTCATTTTAAAAAAGGATTTATATGATGACTGCTGTTCTGGTCTTTCTATGTGCTCAGTTTGCTTGCCTATATTAGGGTTCCGTGACAACTACCAGAGGCCCATCGAGGAGTAAACTGCATTGCTCTGTTGGCAGAGCCTATCTTTGGAAAGGGGTTAATCCAGGCTTAGTCACAGGACAGTGCTGGGGCTGAAGGGACCCAGAGTCCCAGGATGCCAGAGAGGAGTGTGTGCTGTGGGACAGATTCTATCTACCTGCTGGACAGGTACCCAGGGTGCCTTGTTCCTCATCAGAGATTAAGGCCAGCTTTTCTTTCCTTCCTTCCTTCCTTCCTTCCTTCCTTCCTTCCTTCCTTCCTTCCTTCCTTCCTTCCTTCCTTCCTTTTTCTTTCTTTCTTTTTTTTAATAACCTTTCACTCTGAACATCCAGAGAAGCAACGGAAGCATATTAACCTGGCAAATAAAGCAAACAGTTTTTAAAGCACTTGGCCTCTCCATAAAGAAAAACTTGACTTTCTCTAAGAGTTGTTAAAAGTAAAGGTAATGGTAACTGATAAATGGAGGAACCAAGTCATTAACTTGAGGGACAAGGACAGATGTGGAGACCAGAGAAAAATGAACCTTTGACAATGATTGAACCTGTGTTATGAATAAGGCTTAAGTGAATTAGGATGATAGACCAATAATGGATTAATAGAGAACTTGGGAAGACACGTTCCTAGTCTATAAGGATACATTATCAGGGCAACAAGCAACTTTTATTCTCTCACACGAACTCTGCTTTGCTCCACATGCCAACATGTGGGCTGGGATGGACAGACTTTCTGATTGAGCTCTGTGATGACAACAGTTCTAGTAGCAGGACAAAGGAAACTATGTATGCATGAATGGACACCAGAGTAGTAGCACTTACCATTCATTCATTCAGACAATACAAGTGTAAGGTCCTTGCCAGGCTATCATGGACAATAATGGGTAGGACAGATTAAATCCCTGGAGCTCTCATGGAGCTTACAGTCTAGTGGGAAAGAACAACAACAGTCAAAAAATAACCACACTAAACAAAGGGTCATTGCAAACTGATGGGATCTGTGAAAGGAAAGTAGCTTGGATGAATGAGAGGGAATAACAAGCGATCAGATTGAGATGGGTGGTCAGCACAGACTTTCCTGAGAAACTGGCCCTTGAGCTGAGAACAGAAGGATAATGGTATTAACCAGACAAAGAGCCAGGGTCAGGGCTTCATATAGAGGCCATGGTGTTTCAAAGGCTCTGGGAAGGTGCAGCGTGATGTGTGGAGCTGGAGAGAGGAAGCCAGGCTGGCGTGAACAGGGACAGTGAATCAGGACGAGTATGGAGAGATAGGATGAGATGGGGCCAGCTTGTGCAGGTGCTCCAGGCCCCCTGAAGAATGCTGGTCTTTATCTAGAGAGCAGTGAGGAGACAGTGAAGGGTCTTAGCAGGTATAATACAGTGCTGGGCTTGGAAAATGCCACTCTGGCTACAGCGAGCAAACTTGAGCACAGAGATGTGAGGGGAAGTTAACCGAGTGGAATAGAGAAGAGAAAGATGATGGCAATGGGACTAGTGGGGTCTTGATTTCTTGTCATTGGAATGTAATACTGATATGAAGGCTATTTTCATAATAAAAGAAAAAATATTTCTGACCATGCACATTTTAAGTATGCTCACCCAGCTCACTGGGAAAGTTTATTGAGTTATGCTTCATTTTACTTATAACAGGCATCACAGAATGAAGTGGCTCTTGGATGAAGCAAGAAGGAGAGAGGGAGCTCTGGGCTTCTCCCTCCTGATCACCTGTGAGCTGACAAGACTTCATTTCTTCCCAGCTCCTTCGTCTGTCAAATGTTCTGGATGGGAGGAACCTCTCCACTGGTGGCTGACAGAACCTGCTGATAGCTCTACGTTTACAACTCAGGTCACGTACTTCAAAATCTACTTTCCACTTGGCTTCCAATATATGGGTAAATTTCAGCATAAAAATTTTTTGCAGCAAAGAAGATAAGTCCTTTGTGTAGATATGTAGGTATGAGTGACTGACTCCCTACTGATGTTTTTTACTGTAAAATATTCATGTGCTCCTGGTACTTCATTATCTGATAGACAACAGTTTGATGAACAGGTGTCTCCTGGTCTGGTCTAACAGATGCCTTCTACAGGGCAAGCTCTGACATCTCACCATTAACACAAGAGTCTGCCTACTGTCCCTTATGTATGTATGTATGTATGTATGTATGTGTGTGTGTGTGTGTGTGGTGCGCTCGCACTTTATCTAAATTCTGTTGGTTTTCCAATTTCATTTTTTGCCATTCCTCTTACAGTTACATGCTCCTTTATCATTCAAGTTCTAAACCTTTTGACAAAATTAACACCAATGTTTGCCCTTTAAAAATTAAACTTAGGAAAGAACATGACTGGCTTTTTTCATTACTGTCAGATGCTATGTAGAAAAATGGAAATTAAGTGTGAGAAGAGAAAAATAAAATCTCCCCGAACATTTGAGAAGTGACAATTACACAACCAGAGCCCGTTAATTGGCTCACACTTTAAGAAGGAACAAGCTAGTACAGTCCTCCAACCGCACAAGGCAGGGGACCTGAGGAGAACAGCGTCTGTTCCCACAGTAGAGACTTGCAAGAAGCAGTAATATTTCAGTACCAGCCTACGTGACAGTCAAGAACTCCTGTCCCATCTTGGAAACTGAAACTGACATTAAAAATGAACCTCCTCTCATCAGCAGTCCAATGGTGAAGACATTTCCTCTTTTAAAATCTACTTTCTTTTCATTGCATCACATTAATGACCCCAAGCCCTCTGCACACAACCCGCAGGTTACACGATTAGCAGTGACCTCCTGGCACCAACCCAAGATTTTCGCTTTATTAAGTGTCAGGCTAAGAAACAAAGTTGGCAGAAGAAAAGCTTCCTCAACTTTATCACTAACAATGGCAAAAAAAGATGCAGGAAATCACAGGTAAGGTAAATAGTTTAGTTTTAAATGCACCGTTTTTCAATCTTGCTACACTTGGAAGAATTTATTGAGGCTGTAAATCTCTACCTTTAATTTATCTCATTGCCCTCAACCACTGCAGCACTCAGAAAAAGAAACACAACTCCCTGTTCTAAGATTCCTAGTGAATACACAGAACCAGCTACAGAAACCGACCCCAGAACAAAGCGTTGACTTTCCCCAGGACTAAATGGCAGTACAGTCAATGAGGGGCCCACACTGCTTCTCAGGTGTGACTGCCATCATGCTGAAGGTCAGTGAGCAGACAAGCTGACCCCACAGCATCCCTCCTGGAGACACAGAATGTCCAACTGCTGCTCAGGGAGGGGACAGGGAAGAAACCTTCCCATGGGAGCATGCTGTGGGAACTGCCTGATCCATGGTGATGCTCCAATATCTCAAGTAGGCCAGGACCTCTGAGAGGGAGAGCCATGTGGCAGCAGACTGGTGAAGTTCCTGGGAAAGGCAAGCAGAAGCACTCAGAGAACCAAGCAGATGAAGGTATAAGAGGCCCAACGGAGAAGCACGGAAAAAGTGGTTCAGGTGTCCTTTTCAGGGAGCACAACTGTGCTTGGGTAAGTAGCAAGGTTCTGAAAAGCTACAAGGTATTGCTATGGAGGGCATTCATTTATTTAATTTGCTGCTGACTGTGCATAAACCATGCCACTCTGCACATATGCTGCTCTGGGAAGAACAAGTGTCTACAAAACATTCATGGTTGCAGCAAGAAAAAACTCTCTTTCAAATAGTTTTTTTATTTTAAAAGAAATACATATAAGTTGTCCAAAAGTGTAGAAAACTAGAAATAAGTCCCATAAACCCAGCACACAGAGGTAGTCATTATTAACATTTTGGCCTATTTCCTTCTGCTTTTCTTCTTCCATAATTTTATTTCCTACTTGTGATAATACTTCCATATTTTTTTTACCTTGCTTTAAAAAATCTTATTATATAAGTATTTTCTTAAGTTATTAAAAACTCTTCATATTGTTTTTTCTTAATCTTTACCCAAGGACATACTTCCATTGATTTTGGAGAGATAGGAAGGAGGGGAGGGGAAAGAAAGTGAAAGCCAGAGCGAGATCGAGAGATAATTGGTTGTCTTCCACATGCTTCCTGATCAGGGCTTGAACCTGCCACCTAGGTATGTGTCCTGAAGGGGAATTGAACCCACAACCCTTTGGTGCCTGGTATGACACTACAACTTACTGAGCCACACCAGACAGGGCCTTTACAACGTATTTCCCCCCCCCCCATGTTTTTAATTAAGGTATTATATGTGTGCATATCTTACCATTGCCCCCACCCCACTCTCATACATGCCCTCACCCCCCCAGTGTTTTGAGTCCATTTGTTATGCTTATATGCATGAATACAAGTCCTTTGGTTGATCTCTTATTTCCCCCACCTCTCCCTAACCTTCCCGCTGTAATTTGACAGTCTGTTTGATGCTTTACTGCCTCTGTATCTATCTTTTTGCTCATCAGTTTATAATGTTCTTTATTATCCACAAATGAGTGAGATCATGTGGTATTTTTCTTTCATTGACTGGCTTATTTCACTTAGCATAATGTTCTCCAATTCCATCTAGGTTGCTGCAAATGGTAAGAATTCCTTCTTTTTTATGACAGCATAGTATTCCATTGTGTAGATGTACCATAGTTTTCTGATCCAGTTATCTGCAGACAGGCACCTAGGCTGTTTCCAAATCTTAGCTATTGTAAATCATGCTGCATTAAAAAACTAATAGATTTAATAAATAAATTCGTCAATGTAGCAGGATACAAAATCAACGCCAAAAAATCTATGGCCTTTCTATACATCAATAGTGAACTTACAGAAAGAGAGACTAAAAAAGAAATCTCATTTACCATTGCACTAAAAAAATTAAGATACCTAGGAATAAACTTAACTAAGGAGGTAAAAGACCTATATGCTGAAAACTATACGACACTGAAAAAAGAGATAGAGGAAGATGTAAACAGATGGAAGAACATACCATGTTCATGGATTGGTAGAATCAACATCATTAAAATGTCCATATTACCCAAAGCAATCTATAGATTCAATGCACTCCCCATTAAAATACCAACGGCATATTTCACATACCTAAAAAGAACTCTCCAAAAAATTCATCTGGAATTAAAAAAAGACCCTGAATAGCCACAGCAATCCTGAGAAAGAAGAATAAAGTAGCTGGGATCTCAATACCAGATTTCAAGCTGTATTACAAAGCCACTGTTCTCAAAACAACCTGGAACTGGCACAAGAACAGACATATAGACCAATTGAATAGAACAGAGAATCCAGATATCAACCCAAATCACTATGCTCAATTAATATTTGACAAAGGAGGCATGAACATACAATGGAGTCAAGACAGTCTCTTCAATAAATGGTGTTGGGAAAATTGGACAGATACATGCAAAAAAATGAAACCAGATCACCAACTTACACCATACACAAAAATAAACTCAAAATGGATACAGTACTTAAACATAAGATGGGAAACCATAAAAATACTAGAGGAATCCACAGGCAGCAAAATCTCAGACATATGCTCAAAGAACTTCTTCACTGATACTGCCCCTAGGGCAATGGAAGCTAAAGAGAAAATAAACAAATGAGACTACATTAAAATAAAAAGCTTTTTCACAGCAAAAGAAACCATCAACAAAATAACAAGAAAGCCCTATGTATGGGAGAAAATATTTGCAAATGTTATCACTGATAAAGTTTTAATCTCCAACATCTACAGGCAACTTATACAACTTAATAAAAGGAAGATAAATGACCCAATTAAAAAAAATGGGCAACGGACCTAAATAGAATCTTTTTGAAAGAAGACAGAAGGAAGGCCAAGAGACACATGAAAACATTCTCAAAGTCACTAATTATCGGAGAGATGCAAATCAAAATGACAATGCAGTTCCATCTCACACCTGTTAGAATGGATATCATCAATAAATCAACAAACAACAAGTGTTGGTGAGGATGTGGAGAAAAAGGAACCCTTGTACATTGCTGGTGGGAATGCAGACTAGTGCAGCCACTGTGGAGAACAGTATGGAGTTTCCTCAAAAAACTAAAAATGAAACTCCCATTTAACCCAATAATCCCACTCCTAGGAATATATCCTAAGAAACTAGAAAGACCAATCATAAAGGATATGTGCACCCCTGTTCATAGCAGTACAACATCATTTTTAAGAATACTTAAGAACTTATTCAAAAGGGAATTTGGATAGTATGTCTAGCAGGAAGATAGTTTATGAAAAAATTAAGCTAAAAGCTGGAAATACTAGGCAATTCTAATAATCCACAGAAATCTCAAATGGAAAAGAAAAATTTCAATATTACCCAATTATATCTAATCACTTATATTTACCAAAATATTTTCCAAGTTTAGTGTTGGACAGATAATGGCTGAGGTCATTATCACTTTGGCAAACAGAGTTTTCAGTCAATGGGACCACAACAAAGTGAAGAAATGGTTAAAATAAACACAATGAGGTCAGTATGCTAAGAAGCACACACTGGCAGGAAACAAGACAGCTGCATATGTGGGAGACATGCAGTCAGACACATAGAAGGGAAGGGAAGGACATGGGTCTGGGAGCATCAGCAGTGCTTTGGGGAATTCAGTTCAAGATGGCGGACACTGCAGGTGCATTAAAACTTTTTCCCTTCCTGGGACCCAGTGAGGTGATATCAAAGAAATACAAAGGGAATACATTCATAAAGGTGTTGTAAACTGGATGGAAGGATATTAGCAAATCAGGGTTTTGGTGGATTTCTAGAAAATGGTAGTTGGATTAACTATTCTTTAAAAAAAAAAATATATATATATATATAATTGATTTTTTTACAGAGAAGAAGAGAGAGGGATAGAGAGTTAGAAACATCAATGAGAGAGAATCATCGATCAGCTGCCTCTTGCACACCCCCCACTGGGGATGTGCCCACAACCAAGGTACATGCCCTTGACCGGAATCGAACCTGGGACCTTTCAGTACACAGGCCGTCGCTCTATCCATTGAGCCAAACCAGTTTCAGTGGATTAACTGTTCTTAAATCTGAGGGGAACTGCCAGATTTTCATATATTGAAGCAAAGTGGATAGGGTGAACAAAATATTACCACAATCCAGCCATATCATTGTGAAATTTAAGAACTCCAAGGATAAAGAGAAGATCCTAAAGGATTCTATTAGGAAATATAAATTACTACAATGAATAAGAATCAGATTACATCAGATTTCTCATTAGCAATATTTAATGCTAGATGGCAATATATCGGAGCTTTCAAATTATAAAGGAACTGAATTCTATAAACAAACTCTGTCTCAGCCATGTAAAATTCTGAAAATTTGCTTTCCACAGATCCTTTCTGAAAAAAAAAATTACTTATAGATTCACTCTGTTAATGTCCATGAGGGGTCTTTTTAACAAAGACCTAAGAAGTCATATTTGGCTTCAGATTCACCCAGAAGAGAGAAGAGGAAAAACAGCATGCCACCAGAGTAGCAGCAGGCATTTGTCCTCGGGGTGGGGAATCCCTGTAGTAGTCTCAACAACTGTACAGGAGCTATCCCTGCTGGCATGCAGGTAACAGCTCAGGTGAGAATGTATAAGACTCACACTGGGCAGGTGTGGAGACATTCTGGCTTAGAAGCCTCATATTCCAAACCATTATCTCTAATAGCTCCATAAACATAGATGCCAGAATTTTCATGAGGGACATGCCAGCATACTCATAAAAGTGGCACACTCAAAAAATCCAAAGCTATGGTTTTTGAGAAGATATTTACAGGGCCTCCCTGGCCAGGTACAATTTATTAACCAGGGGTAATTTTTATCATAAACAATAGTGCCTAACCGCACAGCTGACATTCTACATTTATTAGGTTTTCAGAAGAACAATCTAGAAAGGTAACCAACTGGATCCCAGGTCAATCTCTCCTACAGAGATAAAAAGGGGTTTTGCTAACCCTTTATCCACATTCCACAAAAGAAAAAAAATCTGAGAAACAGTGGAACCAATCCAAATACAAAAGAAAAAGAAATTTTAGGATCACAGCTGTAGAGTAGGCTAAGGAAGCAGTCTGTTCAAAATATTAAACAATGACCAAACAGAAGCTTCTGAAACAGAAAAAAAAAAAAAGACAACTAGGAACTCTAGAAAAACAAAAAAGCTGGCAAATATGAAGCTATTTATTATCTGTGGAATTATTCTGAGCACCTGTAGGAAAATCAACTCTACTTGATCTGAACACAGTACAATTCTTTGAAGGCAGGTACAAGTTCAATGACAGAATATGTCTCTCACCAAAGATCTGTAGTGAGAATATTTATAAGATCAGAATCTTATATTGGGTTATTAATGGTTTTTCCCTTTCAGGATAAATTTATACTTAACACATGAAAGATTTAACTATAAGTTAAAGAATAGAAAATAAGTATTAGATATCTTTACTAGTAAATATTAGGGTGGTGGACAGCTATCAGAAAATGGGGAGAGGCAGGAGAAATGAAGGAAATAAATAATTTCTTTATTAACACAGTAGAGAGTCAAGAAATACTGTCCATAATTGATGGATCAAAAAATAGAGATTTAAGTATATTGTTTAATTTTAAAAGTTAAGTATTAGCAGAACTAAAAAAATAAGAAGGTTAAGTAAGTTAAATTCCTCATTTTTATAGCAAAGTGTCAGTAAAGCTAAGTTAATAAATAAATATAAAATATTATGTACAATTGAGAAGTTACAAAAACAAAGGCAAAAACAGATAAAACCAGTTATTTCTGAGGAATGGAAAAGAAGATAAAAAGGCAAAATTTTACTTTTCACTTATATTTTTGGTATTGTCTACACTAATTTTCCATGTGCACATTTTACATTAATAGAGACTGATATCTGTATTGTATGTACTGTATTGACATATATTTAGAGTTCAACATTTTAAAGGACAATAGATAAATGAATCAAAAATTGGAAAATGGAGATTTTTGAAATAAGGCTAAAGGGTACAGGATTAGATTATGTGAAAAAGAGGTCAAAAATAATTTTATAAAATCCATTAATATATTTAAGACAGCACAGATAAACCTTGAGGGTTTTATATTAAGTGAAATAAGTCAGAGAGAGAAAAGACTAAACTGAAAGATCTCACATGTGTGGAATCTAAAAAAAACCCCAAACAAACAAAATGAACTCAAAGAAACAGGACAGATTGATAGTTGCCAGAAGCAGTGGGGTGGGGTGGTGGTGAGAGAAAAGGGTGAAGATGGTCAAAAGGTACAAACAACTAGTTATAAGAGAAGTAAGTTCCAGTGGTTCAATGACTACAGTTAACATAATAATGAATAGTATTTGAAAGCACTAAGAGAATAGATTTCCAAAGTTCTGATCACAAGAAAATAATTATAGCTATGTGAGGTGGTAAGATATGTTAACTAAACTTATTGTGGTAATCCTATATAATAAAAGGCTAATATGCAAATAGACTGAATAGCAGAACAACCAGAACAACCGAACTACCAGTCACTATGACATACGCTGGTCACCAGGTGTGCGTGGAACATGGTAGGTGCCGGCTACGGCAGGATGGTGGAGCAGGTGAGCAGGGGCTCCGGTTGCTGCCATCTGAGTGAGCTTCTGGCGATTACTGAAAATTCTTTGTTTCTGTGTGCTATGGTCCCACCCAGTGCTTGCACCTGCTGCCAGTGCCAGCCCTGCTCACACTCACTGCCGGTGCTGGATCCAACACTTGCACCCACTGCTGGTGCCTGGAGCCAGTCCTGATGGCTGGGTGCCATCGGCAGGTGTGAGCGGCAGCTGCCAGCCCTGATCATCCCTGAGGGCTTCTCCACCTCCCCCACCTCCCAAGGGGTGACTGGGGCAGGAGCCATAGCTCGCACCAACAGTTGGTGCTGGCCCCAAATGCTCTACACCTTCAGTGGGTGTGAGCAGGGCAGGAATCTTCAGCGCATGGCAATGATGGTGGCAGGAATGGTGATAGCAGGAGTGGGGCTGCCAGCAGATGGGACCAGGGGTCATTATGGGAGGGGTCAGGCAGAGGTGCAGAGAATGGGCCAAGGCACACCCCTGTGCCTACCGCAGCCTCTTGGCACAGTTTTTTTCAAGGTGTATGAATTTGTGCACTGGGCCCCTACTCACTTTATAATATACTAGAGACCTACTGCACAAAATTCATGCACAGGGGTTCCCCTCAGCCCAGCCTGCACCCTCTCCAATCCCAGGGATTGGGCCTAAACCGGCAGTCAGACATTCCTCTCACAATCTGAGACCACTGGCTCCTAACTGCTCACCTGCCTGCCTGCCTGCTAGCCCTTAACTGGCCCCCCTGCCAGCCTGATTTCCCCTGCTGCTCAGTCATTTGGTTGCCCCTCACTGACCCCTTTGCTAGCCTGGTTGCCCCTCGCAGACTACTGTTCAGTTGTTTGGTTGCCCCTCACTAACCTTCCTGCCGGCCTAGTCGCTCTACAAAGCCTATTTGGCCATCCTTTCCGTTGTGATGGTCACTTAGGCGCACACACACACACACACACACACACACACACATATGTATATATGTATATATGTATATATGTATATATGTATATATGTATATATGTATATATGTATATATGTATATATACTAGAGCAGTGGTTGGCAAACTGGCTCGCGAGCCACATGAGGCTCTTTGGCCCCTCGAGTGTGGCTCTTCCACAAAATACCATGTGTGGGTGTGCACATACAGTGCAATTGAAACTTCGTGGCCCATGCGCAAAAGTCGGTTTTTGGCCTGGGCGAGTCTATTTTGAAGAAGTGGCACTAGAACACTCAAGAGGCCAAAGAGCCGCATGTGGCTCGCAAGCCGTGTTTGCCGACCACTGGACTAGAGGCCTGATGCACAAAATTTGTGCAAGGGGCTTGGCCCCTGCAGCTGCAGCAGCTGCCTTGGTCTTGGCCCCCACCTCTGTGGCTTCGTTTGGAAGGTCATCCAGTCTAATTAGCATATTATGCTTTTATTATTATAGATTATTACAGATACATAGTATATCAAACTATATTATACATCTTAAACTTACACAATGCTGTATATTAAAAACATCATAATAAAATTGGGGGGAAAACAAAAGCACTCAAAACACAAACAGGGTTATCCAAGACAGAACATGAGCCTTTATCCTAAAAGCAAAGAATTTAAGATACCAATAAAGGAAAACACACACACACACACACACACACACACACATACACACACCCCAACCCAAGGAGCGGAGGAACTTAGAGGAGACAGTGAAGAATCTCATTCCCTGGTATTTTTCAGAGGACAGTAAAAAATCTACCCTCCAATTACTTCTTGACTAGGCAGAATGCTATTAAGGCAGGATCTAAGGCAAGATGTAAAGATCCTATAGAATTTCATTTTATAACATGACTCACATTCTTTATTTCAATAAAAAGCAGGCTACAATTCTTGAAGCTAATAGAATCCTCTCTGAGTATAGTAGTTAAAAAGGAAAGGCTTTCTTCTTTTATTATCTGCATATCTCCTATTATATTTAAGACCTAACACAAAAATGGAAGACAGTACATTGTGCTTATGACTATAACATAAAATCATAACCGTTGGTTCCAATGATCCCAAGAGGGTTAACAGGCATTTGCCTTCTTGCTACTACTCTTGTTCATCTAATATATTACTTATTTATACACTTACTGCTGTAGCATCGAAGTGCTAATATACAAAGTTAAAAACATATAAATTATTTAAATCCAATAAAGTAATGGAAATAAAAAATAAAAAAGAGGAAAGAAAGATATTGATAACTTTAATGCAAAGCTACTGGGAAAGGTCCTAATAAGTGAATGGGTTTTGAATCAAGAAAGACCCCATTTAAATAAATATACAATTATGATATATCTCAATCAGTAGTCAGCCAATTCTTATAGAAAACTAACACTGTATAACACCTTCAGCAGGGGAATATAAAAGAAAGAGGTGAGGCCAAAGTGGCTTAGTTGAGCATATGACCTATGAACCAGGAGGTCATGGTTCGATTCCTGGACAGGGAAAATTACTCTCTCATTATTGACATCTCTCTCTCTCTCTCTCTCTCTCTCTCTCTCTCTCTCTCTCTCTCTCTCCTTTCCTCTCTGGAATCAATAAGAATATATTTTTTTAAAAAGAAATAAAGAGGTGAGGAATTGTATTTGTAAAACATAAAATGACAAAAGCGATGGGTGATTGTAACCAGTAGATGTGTCAAAGACAAGCTTTGAGGAAGCAGAGGATGTGGTATGTGAGCTGGACACCCTATCAGCAATGACTATGGGGGGACAAATGGGCCTTGAAAGCCTCCAGCTTTTTTTTAATGTACTTTTTCTTGATTTCAGGGTAGGTTGCCCCCTGCACACTCCCTAATTGGGAATCGAGCCTGCAACCTGGGCATGTGGAATCGAACTGTGACCTCTGATTCATAGGTCTATGCCACCACTTGTATAAAAAGGCCTCCCTCTTTTATAAAAAGGGTTCTTAGAGCTTGGAAACAAGTTAATCACTCCATTTACCAGTTTTCATCATCAGCCTTGGTTTAAGTTCTCTACTAATGCTAGGAGGCGATGCAGTAAAGCAGAAAGATATGCCATAAGGTGCTTTGTATTCAGGATAAGATGAGATACAATATGCAAAGTACTGAATACTAGTTATTAAATAATTGTTAGTTTTCTTATACCAGAAGCCAGAGATGACTTCAAGATTTGTGTTCCACTGAGAAGTCACTGCCCAGCCTGAAAGTGACCTATTTCCCAGTCCTATTAAAGTGACTGTGGCAACTGACTAGTTCTCTCATTGGGTAATGCAAGTGGAAGGTATGTTCACTATGCCTAGGCCCAGTTGTTCAGAACCAGGAATACTTTCTCTCTATTCTTTCCCCATCTGCCAGCTAGGTACAGGTGATGCTGACCAGGCCCTAAGTGAGGGCAGAACCACAGAAGGAAGATGGCGGGTTCCACCATTACCTGGAGAGACCACTTGACAGCCAGAAACACCTACATTGACTGTTACATGACTGAGAAATAAAATACTGTGTTAAGCCACTGAAATGTTGAAGTCACTATTTGTTAAGTAGAAAGTGTTGCCCTAACCAATATAAACATGCTAATGATAATACTACAATAATGGTGAGGCTGTCAGACACTGCGTCAAATAACCATCATTAAAACTATTACCAAATCTTGGCCAAAAAGTACATGAAAAGATGTTCCTCATTATTATCCATCAAAAAATAAAAAACATATCAAACCACAATGAGATGCCACTTCACTCCCACTAAAATGGCTATGAACAAAAAGACAGACAATAGTAATTTCTGGCAAGAATGTGGAGAAACTGGAATCCTCATACATTGCTGGTGGGAATACAAAATGGTGCCGCTGCTATGGAAAAGTTTGGCAGTTCCTCAAAAACTTAAACCATATCACCCACCCAGCAATTCTCCAGTACTAGGTATATGCCTAAAAGAATTGAAAGCATACATTCACACAAAAACTTGTACCAAGAATGTTCAAAGCAGCACTATATATAATAGCCTAAAAGTAAAACAATTCAGCCCTGTCAGGTGTGGCTTAGCAGTTGAGTATCCACCCAGGAACCAAGAGGTCATCAATTCAATTTCCCATCAGGACATATGCCTGGATTGCAGGCTCAGTCCCCAGTACAGAGTGTGAAGGAAGCAGTGGATCAATGATTATCTCTCATCATTGATGTTTCTCTCTCTCTCTCCCTCTCCCTTCTTCTCTGAAACCAAACCTAACCAGTTTGGTTCACTGGATAGAGCGTCAGCCTGGGGACTGAAGGGTCCCAGGTTCGATTTTAGTCAAGGGCATGCACCTTGGCTGCAGACACATCCCCAGTAGGGGGTGTGCAGGAGGCAGCTGGTCGATGCTTCTCTCTCATTGATGTTTCTAACTCTCTTTTCTTCTCCCTTCCTCTGTAAAAAATCAATAAAATATATTTAAAAAGTAAAACAATTCAAATGTTCATAACATGATGAATGGATAAACAAAATGTGATACAGATCTCCATATGATTAAAAATTATTCAGCCATTAAAAGGAATGAAGTGCTGATAGATGCTATAACATGAACAAACCCTGAAAACTATGCTAAGTGAAAGAAGCTGGGAACAAAAGATCACTTACTATATGATTCTATTTATATGAACTATCCAGAATATACAAACTCATTGAAATAGAAAGTAGAATATTGGGTGCTGGGGCTGAGGGAGCTGGAGGGAAATGGGAGACTGCTAATGGGTAGGATTCTTTTGGGTATGATGAAAATGATCCTAAACATTAAATAGTAGTTAGGGCTGCATAGTGAATATACTAAAAACCACTCAACTGTATGATTTAAAAGGGTGAATTTTATGGTATGTGAATTACTATCTCATCAGATAATTTGGCTCTACCTAGAAAAGTACTGAGCTCTTCTGAGGTAATGACTGGTAAAGGGTATGAGGGAACCATCTAGACCAGTGGTTCCCAACCCTTTTTTGGCCATGCCCCACCTGAGCATCTCTGAAATCCTGATGCCCACCCCCCTGACATAGAATTCTTAATATTTCAAAAAGTGAACTGCTATTCATGTGGAGGAAGCCTAAAAGACCATTAACTTGGTGTAAACAAACTTCCAGAGAACATGGCATCCATGAAAGAGAAAAATAAAAGAACAAAAGGACAGTTGAAGTACTGAGGAAGAAATCACTAAGAAATTGTTTAAAAAATAATAGTAATATGAAGTGATATGAAAAAATAGCAAATAAAGTTTAAAAACATATAATAGAGAACCAAAATGCATAAATATGTCATAATATATATATTTATATACTGTATATGAGGCCCCTAGAACCATAAGAAATGTAAAAAGTTCACTGTTAATAACACATTCTTGAATTGCCTCCCTTAAAAATCAAACTGCCCCCTGTGGGGTGTGTGCCCCACGTCGGAACCACTGGTCTAGACGCTCATTCACTCTGAGTGGTAGTTACATGAGTAAATACACATGTACATGTTCATTCCAGGCATAAGTCTAGGCTGGTCAGAACTAGCAGAATTCTGACTCCTGGCCTCCCCATACCAGGTCAGCTCAAACAGCCCCAATGCCTTATGCATGAAAGACCCCTGTTTGCCTATAAAGAACCTAAGCTACAAACTTTCCTTAATTTGGGTAATAGCATAGCGAACATAGAGATGAGGTAAGTATTTAAAGCTAACCCTGAGAATGGTATGAGGGTGGGGGACAGGACAGAGTCCCAGAATAATGACTGAAGTGTATATTCCATCAGCAAAATTCTCTAGGGAAGAAAAAGTGTGGGATGGGGGGGGGGGAGACACACAAGACAGAATTGTATATGGAAAATATATTTTCCCCCTGCTTATTAGTACATGCCATTTTCAAAAATCAAGTTCAAATCACAAAATAAGGAGAGCTTGTTTGGTCATATAAAGTAAATTCTCATCTAAGTACTTACTTAATAGTCAAAACTGAAGTCAAGGATTATGAGAATGTTTCAAATTCCAAACAAGATATAATCTGGTGATTCTATGAATCTTCATTGGAACCTTCTGAATCCATTGGAAAGACTGTTTTTAAATTGGAACACATCTCTCAAAGGATGTCACTTACTTGCAGGAGACTTTAGTTCTGTCGGCCACCATGGTCCACTGTTGCTGGTTGGTAGAAACCTCAATGTAGTAGCTGTAGCTTCGATCATCACAGTCCCAAAGTAATAACCTGAACAAAGGGAATACAAGGATGCTGTGAAATGTCCTCACTGGCCTGATGGAGTCCATGTCTCCTCTCCATTCCACCTGCCCCTTTGCCCCAACACACTTTAAGGACTGGGGAAAGAAAGGGAATCCCCCAACAAAAGTTTGATGGGAGAGGGCGGAATCAATCTGCAACAAGAGGTTTGTCTCTTTAGGACTTAATTTCACTAGTCACCTAATCCCAGGCAGCCTCTGTTCCCAAGTGGCAGAGCTACTCTGCCTGGTTTACCAAGGAGATGTCTCTATGTCCTCTTTCCTGGTTGTTACAACTCCCCCCTCCAATTGGCTGCACGGACCAAAGGTAACCACCTGAGACCACTGTGCTTCCTAATTAATTGAGAGTGTTGCAATGACCCAAATTATCACCTTTTAGGTTCCTTCTCATTACCAACCTTATTTTTTTGCATACCATTGGTAAGATTATCTGATTTGGAGATACAGGCAAACATTCATTAGTAAAACTTTTCTATTATTTAGAAATTGATTATCTTGGTCCTATTCTTCTTACCCCCTTTCTTAGCCCAGATAAGAACCTGAGCTATATGATTCCATTTACATAAAGCTCAAGAGACAAAATTTATATATGGTGACAGGAATGAGAACAGTGGTTATTTCTGAAGGTGGCAATGACTGAGAACCTTCTAGAATGCTGGTAATGTACTAATTTTGATCTGTGTGGCAGTTACATGCAAATATTTAGCTACACATAAAATATATTATACTGTATGTGTGTTATTCCTCTATTTAAAAAATAAAATAAAAAAGAATCTTAAGTATTGCAATACAAGACCAGACTACAGGCCAACATTCTGCTTGACAGTGCCACAGTGAAGAGAGATCACTGTTTTTATGATCTTAGCCTCATTACTCCTTCCCACACAAAATCTCTAATTGTTTTACTGCTGGTCATGCACTTGGCCTTCTTCCACCAACTAAAAAGTTAAATAGTGAACTCCCTGAAGGCAAAACCTATGTCTCATAGGTTTTTCTTATTTATTTATTTATTTATTTATTTATTTATGCATTTTTATTGATTCTATTAGGGTGACATCCTATATAATAAAGAGCTAATGTGAAAATGGTCATCACGCCCTCATGCCGTCACACTGTAATGGCTCAGATGGAGAGACAAGAATGGGGACCAACCAGGCTGCGGCCCGGGAGAGGGACAAGCCACATGCCCCATGGTCCCGGGCACCAGTGCCTGTGCCTACAGCCTGGAAGAGGGACAAGCCACCTGTCCCTCTTGCAGCTGCGGCTTGGGCAAATCCACCTGTCCACAGTCCCCTGCGGCTGGGGCCAGCCTGGGAGAAGCCAGCCTGGATCCTGGGTGCCTGTGTCCAGCCAGAGGAAGGAAAGCACTGGTCCCGGGTGCCTGCGACCAGCCAAAAGAGGGAATCCTGGGTCCTGGATGCTGGGCAAAGCAGACATAGTTAGGGGCAATCAGGCCAGTAGGGGAGCAGTTAGGGATGCTCAGGATGGTAGGGGAGCAGTTAGGGGTGACCAGGCACGCAGGCGAGCAGTTAGGAGCCTTTAACCAGATAGCAGTTCCAGATTTCAAGAGGCAGTTGGACATTCCCTGAAGGGTTCTGGATTGGGGAGAGTGCAGGCCGGGCTGAGGGGATCCCCCCCCCCCATACCATGCATGAATTTTGTGCACTGGGAGTTGGTTAATAAAATTATGTAGATCTGTCTACTCAGATTTTCTGATTCTTCTTGATTCAGTTTTGATAGATTGTATGTTTCTAGAAATTTACCCAGTTTGTGCAGATTTTTCAATTTGTTGATATATAGTTGTTCATAATATTTTCTTACAAACTGTTGTATTTCTATGGTGTCAGTTATTTCTCCTCTTTCATTTCTGATTTTATTTATTTAGGTTCTCTTTTTTTTCTGGATGAGTCTGGTTAAAGGCTTGTCAATCTTGTTTATCTTTTCAAAGAACCAGCTCTTGGCTTCATTAATCCTTTGTATTGTTTTTAGACTCTATTTCATTAACTTCTGTTCTGATCTTTATTATTTCCTTTCTTCTACTTACTTTGGGCTTTGCTTGTTCTTTATTTAGTTCGTTAAGTGCAAAGCTAGATTGTTTGAGATTTTTTTTCCCTTGAGGAAGACCTGTAATGCTATGAATTTTCTTCTTCAGACTGCTTCCACTGTATCCCATAAATTTTGGGTTACTGTGTTTTCATTTTCATTTGTTTCAAGATATTTTTTGAAATCTTCTTTGATCTTACTGCTAAACCATTCATTGTTTAGTAACTTATTTAGCCTCCATGTCTCTGTATGATTTTCAGTTTTTTTCTTGTGATTGATTTCTAGTTTTATACCATTATGGTCAGAGAAAATGTTTGATATGATTTCAATTTTCTTAAATTTATTGATATTTGTTTTGTGTCCCAACATGGGATCTACCCTAGAAAACATTCGAGTATGTACATCCTGTTGCTGTGTGGTGAAATGCTCTGAAGATCTAAAATTCATCTGATCTAGTTTGTCATTTAAGGTTGCTGTTTCCTTATTGATTTTCTATCTGAAAGATCTATCATTTGATATGAGTGGAGAGTGACTCAGTAATATATGACTATATTACTGCAAATATCCCCCTTTATGCCCATCAAAATTTATTTTATAAATTTAGGTGTTCCTCACCTAGCTGGTGTGGCTCAGTGACTGAGTGTCAACCTATGAATCCAGAGGTCATGCATGGTTCAATTCCCAATCAGGGCACATGTCTGGGTTGTGAGCTCGATTCCAGTTGTGGGGCATATATGAGGCAGTTGATCAATGATTCTCTCTCATCGTTGATGTTTCTCTCTCTCTCCCCCTCTCCCTTCCTTTCTGAAATAAAAAAATAAAAAAATAAATGAAATAAATTTAGGTGTTCCTACATTGGGTGCATAAATATTTAGAAGCACTACAGATTCTTGTTGGATTGATCCCTTTATCATTATGTAGTGTCCTTCCTTGACTCTTATTCATTTTAAAGTAAATTTTGTCTGCTCTAAGTATTACTATCCTAGCTTTCTTTTTTTTCATTTCCATTTGCCTGAAATATCTTTTTCCATCTCTTTACTTTTAGTCTGTTGGTATCTTTAGTTCTAAGGTGGATATCTTGTAGACAGCATACATATGGGTCTTGTTTTCTTATGCACTCAATTATCTCATGTCTTTTGATTGGGTCATATTAGCAATTTATATTAAAAGAGATTATTGATGGGTACATATTTATTGGCATTTTTTTCCCCTTAGAACTATGTTCCTCTGTTTTATTCTTCTTAAAGAAGATACTTTAACATAATACCAGTTTGGTGACAATGAACTCCTTTAGCTATCTCTTATCTTGGAAGCTCTTTATTTCTCCTGCCATTTTAAATGATAGCCTTGCTGGGTAAAAAAAAATAGTCTTGGTTGTAGGTCTTTGCTTTTCATCACTTTGAATATTTCATGCCAGTCCATTCCGGCCTGAAATGTTTCTACTGAGAAATAATCTGACAGTTTTATGGGGAGCTCCCTTGTAGGTAACTATCTTTGTCTTGTTACTCTTTTTAAGATTGTCTCTTTGTCTTTAACCTTTGTTGTTTTAATTATGATGTGTTTGGTGTGGGCCTTTTCGGATTTATCTTGTTTGGGACTCAATTTGTTTCGTGAAATTTTGTTTCTTTTCTTTCACCAGCTTAGGGAAGTTTTCAGTCATTATTTATTTTCTTCCTTTTTTTTTTTGTGAATTCTCACCTGAGGATATTTTTTTTTCCCATTGATTTTTAGAGAGAGTGAAAGGGAGGGAAAGAGATAGAAAAAGAGAAACATCGATGTGAGAGAGACACATTGATTGGCTCCCTTCTGCATGCACCCTGACTGGGGCAGGGGATCAAGTCTGCAACATAGACATGCACCCTTGATGGAATCAAACTTGGGACTCTTTAGTTCATGGGAAAATGCCAAACCACAGATCCAAACCAGCTACAGAAGTCATTATTTCTTCGAATTTGTTCTCAATCCCTTGTTCTCTCTCTCTTCTGCTTCTAATACCCTTAATATGCAAATGTTGTTATGCTTCATGTTATCCCAAAGGTCTCTTAAACTATCCTCATTTTTCTAAAATTCTTTCTTTTTGCTGCTTCAATTGGGTGTTTTCTGCTACCTTGTCTTCCAAATTGCTGATTCGAGCCTCTGCTTCATCTAACCTACTGTTTTTGCCTTCTAGTGTATTCTTTATTTCAGATATTGTATTCTTCATTTCTGACTGGTCTTTTTATGGTTTCTAGACCTTTGTTCATGTGGCTGAAGTTCACAATACATCCTTTGAGTATCTTTTAACCATATTTTTTAACTCTTTGTCTGCTAGATTGCTTGCCTCCATCTCATTTAGCTCTTTTTTTAAAAAAAAATATTTCTCCTGTTCTTTCATTTGAACATGTTTCTTTACCTCCTCATTTGACTGCCTCTTTGTGTTTGTTTCTATGTATTAGGTAGATCTACTATGACTCCCAGTCTTTGTAGGGTGGCCTTATGTTGTAGATGTCCTGTTGGCCCCAAGGGTAATCTCGTTGACCACCTGAGCTAGGTGTTTCAGGAATGTCCCTTGTGTGGGTTATGTGAATGAATCATGATTGCTATTGGCCCATTTGTACATAGGGTTGAACCTCAGGCTGGCTGACTGTGAGCTTTTGTACAGGTATTGGCTAATGTCACAGAATTTGCCTCAGCAGGGTCTGGTACCTGTAGAGATCTCCTTTTTTTTTTTGGTGGGGGGGAGGGGCTAATGAAGCTAGCTTGTGAAGCTAACTGGATCCTGTTCTGATATTTATTAAGCTGACTACTGGATAGAGTTAAGTAGGCTGGTTCTGGAGCCTCTTGAGAGGGACTCTGGTGCAGGCCAATGTCAGACGCTATGATTGGCCCTGGAAAACTTATTTGGAACTACAAAGTGATCCATAGTTTGTTGCTGCCTCTCCTGGGCCTAGATGTGTACTGTAAGAACTAAGCTGCATAACAAAGCTGGCTTCCACCAGCACCAAGCCCAGGGGCAGTTCAGCAAAAGGCCCAAGGCACCTCAATATCCACCTCTGCCTGTTGGCTGCCTGTTAGGTTAAATGAGTCTCTAGTAGTATTCAAGTTGCATGAGGTTGGTTCTCCGCGAGTCACCAGGTAATGGTAAGTGGTATTTACCAGATTGATACAGGTTCAAACTCAGTGCCAGTGCTGGGTCTGAGGCCATTCAGAAATGTCAGGGTATACCAAGATTAGCTGCCACCCTACCAGGTGTCCACAGATCTCTGTGGCAGGATGGGCTGTTAGGGAGTCATCAGTGTTAGGCTAGCAGATTTTATCACGCCCAAACAGACCAAAATTTGGCTATGTGAATGGAGGGCTCAGCACCAGTCCAGTGTACAAGGGAAAAATGGTCCCCGTCATACATCCACACAATTTAGTCTGTCTCAGATTCTACAGGGACCTCCAGGAGAACCCAAGCTCATCAGGGCAGGGCTACAGGGAGGTGAGATGGTAGGGCTAGTGGATCTCCTGTGAGGGGAAGGTGCAGGTCAGACTCCCAGAAAGGTAGAGAGAATGGTTCCTGTCTCAGAGCCACACAATTGTCTGCCCTCTATTCTGCCCACACCTTCCCCTGGGGAGCTGGAGATTGTCAGGATGGGGCCACAAGGAGTTGGGAGGTTAGGGGTCCTGGGAGCCCAGAGAGTGGGGTCAGTGAAACTCCTATGAGAAGGCAGCATTGATCAGGCTCCTGGACTGTAGGAGGAATGGCCCTCGCCCCAGAACCACACAACTTAGTCACTGACTGTAGAGAAACATGGAACTTGGTTGAAATGTCTGTACAGAGGATTCTCTGAAAGGTCGGGGCCTCTGAGGGGACCTTGCTGAAGGCAGCAGCCCCTACCTTAACTTTTCCAAACAAATCCAATCCCTCAGATGTTTTGCTAAAATCTCTATGTTTAGTCTTTTAGACTCGACCTTGTAGAAGCATGTGCTTTCTCAAGAATGCTTACTTTGCTGATTATATCTAAAGGTTAATTTTAGTTCAAGCTGTTATGATAATAAAAGCCAAAGAAGGCAGGCAAACAAGGCTACTTGGTGGCAATAGCCAAACAGTGCCTTAGCCCTCTCTTTCACAAAAACATATGTTAAAATAATCTGTTCATCCATCACTCAGGGTCTGCTGGTCAACCCCGGCAACTGACACCTCCTGAGTCTGCTTGGGGCTCCACACCCTGGCCCAGGCAGCTGATTCCTCTGCAGGGTGTGAGCTTCACAAGGTGGGGTGACAGGGAGGGTGGGGCTATTGCAGTCCCCTAGGCTGATGCTGTGAGGAGGAAATTGTTCTACCTAATAAAAATCGCATCTGATGTGTAGGACTCAGAACAGAGGCCCTGGCAGCTTCCCCTTCAGTTCTCTTCCTGGAGCCACAACCCCAGCTCTCCTGATATGACTTTGGTCTGCTCTGCCCTTCCTCCAATGGAACCTAGGGTGAGTGGCTCTGAATGAGATTTTGTGTGCTGGTCCTTTAAGAGCAGACTCCTATCTCTCCCTGGCAGATAGGGTCTCATGATTTTCACAGCCAGGTATTATATGGGAACCTCTTCCTGACTCTGGTGCTCTGGGCTGGGATATCCAGCATGGGGTTGAGACCCCACACTCCTCTGGGGGAATCTTTGCACCTGAGATATCCCTCCAGATTCTCAGCTGCCACCCATAGGAGTAGGCCAGCCTTTTTATGTCTCTGCCTTTCCTACCAGTTTTGATGTGGCTTCTTCTGTAAATCCTTGGTTATAAGACTTCTGTTCAACTAGTTTTCAGTTGATTATTCAGGTTATCTACACTAATAAAAGGGTAATATACTAATTAGACCAGATATCTTCTGGACGACCTTCTGGATATCCTTCCAGACAAAGCCATGGTGGCGGGGCCAAGGTAGAGGCAGTTAGGGGCAATCAGGCCAGCAGGGGAGAGCAGTTAGGGGGATCAGGCTGACAGACAGGTGATTGGTTAGGAGCCAGCAGTCCCAGATTGAGAGAGGGATGTCTGACTGCCAGGATCGGGCCTGAACCAGCAGTCAGACATCCCTCAAGGGGTCCCAGATTAGAGAGAGTGCAGGCCAGGCTAAGGGACCCCGTCACCCCCCTGCACAAATTTTGTGTACTGGGCCTCTAGTCCTATATAATAAAAGGCTAATATGCAAAGTATCTTATAGACCAGTCGGCCTATCAAAGTGAAATATGCTAATGATATGCTAAGGCCACTCAACTGCTCCCTATGTCATGCACTGACCACCAGGAGGTAGACAGTTGACCAGTTGCACTGACCACCAGGAGGTAGATTCTCCAACTGATAGGTTAGCTTGGTGCTAGAGTCTGGCTGAGCGGGTTGGGCCAGACTTGCCCTGGAGCCCTACCACGTTCCCTACCCAGATGGCCAACTTCCCGTGTCCCTCCGAGCCCCAATCGTGCACTGGTGCAGTCCCTAGGCCTGGCCTGCACCCTCTTGCAATCTGGGACCCCTTGGGGGATTTCAGATAGCTGGTTTTGGCCTGATCCCACAGGGAGGAGAATCAGTAGGTGTAATCTATATATGTTTTCCAAAACTTTTTAATAGTTTCTTCTACTTAAAAGATCCCCCAGTGGAGGGACCCACTGGTGCATGAATTTGTGCACCAGGCCTGTAGTTGTTCTATAATTTATTTGTAATTCCAGTTTGGTCCTGGGGGGGGGGAGGGGAAAGAATGTAACTTCCACCTATTCTGCAGCAATCTTGGATCCTCTCCTCTGAGTTTTTTATGCCTAGTACTTGGCATAGTGTCTCACATAGAGCCCACTCTCAATGAATGTTTGCTGAGCAGATGCACTATTTGTAAAAACAGTAATAATAGTAGTTATTATTATTATAACAGCCAAAAATTATGCTTTAATGGTTACATGGCCCTGGACCTATGTTAGTGCTCTATATAATGCATCTTATTAAAACCTTTGAAGTGTCCTCTTAGCAAGCATTATTATTCTCATCAAATTACAGATGTTGAAAGTGAGGCTTAAAGTTAGAACTTGTCGGATCCGGAACCAAGATGGCGGCCTAGGTAGTCTCCTAAGCTACTGTCTCATCAACAATTTAATTAAAAACAACAACTAAAATAAAAAAAAGACTTCACCAAAACCTCAGGAAAGCTGGCGGAGTGGAATAGCTACAACTAGAAAGAAAGAGAGAAGCTCACGGATCGGACTGGGAGCCACAAAGCGCTGAGGTAGGGAGACGCTCACACGCTGAGAGGAAGTGTGGCCGCTGAATGCCTACCTGGCGGTGGAAGGGGAGGAATTCCCGATTGCACGGAACCCTTTCCAACTGTACTGAACCCCAACCCCGGCTGAAATTCCGTGGTCCCAGGCTCATAGGGGTGGAGTCTGGACTGTAGTGAAAGGCACTCAGAGACTGGGAGACCGGGGACCTGGGAGCCGCAGCCGGCAGGGTCTACAGTCCTGCGCCAGTAAGTACGCGCAGAGGTCTGACCACGGAGGTTGCTGCAACCTCTCCTTAGCAGAAAGAGTCCTGACCGAGGAGGCGGCCACTCCGTAGCGGAAGGAGCCAGAAGCTCCAGACTACAGAGACCAGCCCAAGTCCTGGCGTGCCCATGGGGCACCCACGCTCTTGCACGGGGAACCTGGGATGGTCAGGCGGAAACTCAGGGAAGCCTCGGAAGGCAGAGGTCAGGTGGAAACTCAGGCGAGTGCACAAGGGCAGGGCGGAAGCCAAGACTGTCAGTTCAGCCCTGAGACTCTGCCCCATCCAAGCTGAGCAGAGGCTTCTGCAGTTTTTCAAGTCTGATCCTATAAGACTGTCTCCAATACAGAAGTTATCCCAGAGTAGACACAGCTGATACCCACATCCAATTGGCCTGAAGGTCAATTCACAACAATAAAGACTTAGCTACAACAAGGCTGTGCACACAGTCCACTAAGGGGAGCACCACGAGTGTCTACCTCAGGTAACTGAGGAGGCTGACCCTCTGGACCATATAGGACACCAAACACACAAAGCCATCCTACCAACTCTGAAAAACAGTGAAAATGCCGAGACAAGGGAATAGATCTCAAACTAAAGAGATGGAGGATATAGAGTTCAGAAATATGGTTCTAAGGTTATGCAAGAATATCCTAGAAAAGGTCGATAAACTTCATGAGACCCAACTAAAAAGTATACAGAAACTGACTAAATTGGAAAATATGCAGAGATCCAACAGCAGAATGGAAGAACACAAGAATCAGGTCAAAGAGCCAAAAGACACTCCTCTGGGGAAGCAAGAAGAAAAGAGAATCCAGAAAGTTGAAGATAGTGTAAGGAGCCTCTGGGACAACTGCAAGCACACCAACATCAGAATTATTGGGGTGCCAGAAGAAGAGGGAGTGCAAAATACTGAAAACATATCTGAAGAAATAATATCAGAAAAATTTCCTCACCTGGTGAAAGAAATAGACTTACAAGTACAGGAAGTGTACAGAACCCCAACCAAGAGGAATCCAAAGAAAAATACTTTGAGACACATCATCATCAATATGCCAAGGGTAAAAGACAAAAAGAAGATCTTACAAGCAGCAAGATAAAAGCAGTTGGTTACCTATAAGGGAGCACCCATTCGACTATCAGCTGATTTCTCAACAGAAACCATGCAGGCCAGAAGGGAGTGGCAAGAAATATTCAAAGTGATGAATAGCAAGAACCTACAACCAAGATTACTGTATCCAGCAAAGTTATCATTCAGAATTGAAGGGCAGATAAAGAGCTTCACAGATAAGAAAAAGCTAAAGGAGTTCATCACCACCAAACCAGTATTATATGAAATGCTGAAAGGTATTACTTAAGAAGAGGAAGAAGATCAAGTGAATTAAAAATCTGAGGAATAGAATAAAGTGGTGAATATAACAGAATCAGGGGCAAAGAAAGGGAGTGGATAGATAATTATCAGGGTGAAAGAGTGTGTGGGTGCAGAAAGAGACTGGATTAAAATCGTATAACCTATGGATGAGGACAATGGTGGGGGGAAGGGGTAAGGGCAGAGGGTTGGGTGGGAATCGGGTGGAAGGGAGCTATGGGGGAGAAAAAGGAGAAACAATTGTAATAATATGAGCAATAAATATTTATTTAAAAAAAATAAAGTTAGAACTTGTCTAAACTCTAACAGTTAATGATATTGGATACTAGGTTCTAACCTGGTAGCCTGACCAAAGGGAGTGCAGTCTCTGCAAAATGTTTTCTTTACTCCTAGTGCATATCTCTGGGTCATCATTTACAAGTAACTGATAACCTATCACTCTACAAAAGTAGTTCATATTATTTCCCCTTAATTTTGCAATGAAAATCCTTTCTACAAGGTTCTGTTTAAGGTCACATGGAGGATTAGAAATGCCACCATGTTTCTCTTTCCCCTTTCCCTCTGTTCCTGGTTACCCTAATAAGATACTAATATGCAAATTAACCATCATTCCTCTACACCCACACTCACCAGCCAATCAAAAGTGAGTATGCAAATTAACTCCAACCAAGATGGCTGTGGCCACAAAGTGAGCAGGAGGCTTGGGTTTCCCTGGCAATGGAGGAAGCCAAGCTTTCCACATACCCTGATGGCCTGAGACCTACACTCAAGGCTACAAAGTTTCAATTATAGAAGATAAATAAATCCCAGATACCAGGGCCTCTACTGGGATTGTTGGGAGGGCGTGGCTGGCCTGCAAACCACCACAGGCCCCTCACCCAGGCTGTCCCATGCTCCAAGGAAACCCCTCCCTGATCTGGGACACCCTTCAGGGCAAACCAGCTGGCTCCCCCCCATGTACCAGGCCTCTATCCTATCTAATAAAAGAGTAATATACAAATTGACTGTCACTCCAACACAAAAAATGGCTGCCCCTATGTGGTTAAAGATCCTGCCCCCATGTGGACATAAGATGGCCATCATAAGATGGCCAGCAGGGGAAGGCAGTTGGGAGGAACCAGGCCTGCAAGGGAGGGCAGTTGGGGGGATCAAGCCTGCAGAAGAGGGCACTTTGGGGTGACTAGGCCAGCAGAGGAAGTTTGAAGGCAGTTGGAAGTTGAGGGCAAGGCAACCAGCCTGCAGGAAAGGGCAGTTGGGGGGAACCCAGGCCTGTAGGGGAAAGCAGTTGGGGAGGGACCAGGCCTGCAGGGGAAGGCAGTTAGGGGCAAACTGGCTGGCAAGAGAGCAGTTAGGCATCAATCAGGCTGGCAGGGGAGTCGTTAGGGTGTGATCAGGCTGGCAGGCAGAAGGGGCAATCAGGAAAACAGACAGGTGATAAGTTGGGAGCCAGCAGTTCTGGATTGTGAGAGGGATGTCTGACTGACCATTTAGGCCTGATCCTCGTAGGATAATCAGTAGAATATCCCTCGAGGGGTCTCAGATTGAAGAGGATGCATGCTGGGCTGAGAGAGACACCCCCCCCCCGCACGAATTTCGTGCACCGGGCCTCTAGTATGTGTGTGTGTGTGTGTGTGTATATATATATATATATATATATATATATATATATATATATATGTATTGCTCTCAATGATACCTAATATTTTATAATTCATTTTTTTCTTAAATATGTTTCTATTGATTTTTAGACATAGAGGAAGAGATAGGGAGAACCATGGATCTGAGTCTATACACACTCAGATTGGGGAAGATGCCCAACCAACTAAGCTAGGGTGGAATTAATCTTTTAATTAGAAGAAACTAAGAAAAGGATTTGGTAAGCATAAACAGATTACACCTTCTGATTCCCTTTAATTCACCTGAGTCTTTTATCTCTCAAAGTACTCTAAATGAATGACATAGGATCCCACCCTCTTATTTTTTTTTAAAGTGTCCAATAGTTCTATTCTTATATTATGTCAGCTTGCCTGATGAGAGGGAATCATTTTACTCATTAGCCATTTCCTCAAATATTATTCTAGTCTCTCAGCACTTTTATGCAGTTAGCCTACATTAATTTATATTTATGTTGAGTAACTTTTAAAAGTGTAATTTTTGCTTCTATGTTTGTATGTTTCTCAGGATGATTATAAACCTTTTAGAAAGAACATGATCTTTTTCTTTAAAAAAATTCTACTCCAAACATGAGCTCTGCTCATAATATATATTTCATATATATTTGGGGCTGAAATCTTAACTCTGCCAGAATAGATTAAAACCAGGAAAAAAATTCAAGTTAATTAATCACTCTATTGACTTAATAGTTCTGGTAACAGGTATTTTGGGAGACAATGTTGAAGCTATTTCCCCAATGGATTATTTGAATTATTCATAGAGAGTGAGGTTTATCATAATCCCTCTCCTTCTGGATAATAATGAGTTGTGTTCCTACCAGTGTATCCAAATAAAAATAATCAGTCACTTTTGGAACACAATCTAACCAGATCCTATTTCATAGGAAAAGACTGTCCCAAGAATATAGGATATGGAAAAGATAAAAAGGAAGACCAATTATGAGCATCCTAAATGCTCTTGTACAGATTCTTGGAATGATAGCCTATTAAAATAATTTTTTAAGTTGTGCACATTGTGTCCCATAGTAGCTTATTCTATAAAGTATTCTAATTTATTTCAAAGTAAATTATGTTAAAATAAGGATCATTTGTAATTCCTATAATTTTGGAAACACATACCGTATTTGCCGGCGTATAAGACGATTTTTTGACCCTGAAAAATACGTATTTGCCGGCGTATAAGACGACTGGGCGTATAAGACGACCCCCTAACATTTCCACTAAAAATACAGAGTTTGTTATATACTCGCCGTATAAGACTACCCCCCACTTGGAGGCATATTTTTCAGGGCCAAAAAGTCGTCTTATACGCCGGCAAATACGGTAGTTCAAATTATTTGTAACTTGCTAGTTTTGTTGTATGATCTATTATGAATACCTTTTCTTATATTATCAAGTATTCTTCTTCATCATATGTACTGCCTTCATGGAATTTCACTGTATGGATGATCTGTAATGTACTTAATTAATCTTATTTTGGGGCACTTAGGTAGTTGATAATATTTCATTGTTATGAAAACTCCATGATGAATATTCTTATAAGTTAAATGTATGATTATTGCCTGTGAAAGTTTCTGTAAGTGAAACTCCTTGAACAGAGTATATGAGGCCTCATTATGCATTGGAAAATAGCTGCACACCTCTCCCTTTCCCTCAAACTAAAGTCTGTACCAGTTCCTACTCATACCACCCACAGTGTGTACAAGCCTGTCTCTGTGCATCTCTATCAGTATTGTCTATTATCTTTAAAAATACTGCCAATATTATAGATGGACTATATCTCATCATGTACTTTAATTTGCAACTGTTTCCTTATCACTGAATTTGAATATTTTACCCATTTTCTATTTGTTCTTTTGTTAATGACTTATAAGATGCCCTCTATATTTTAAGGTTATTAATCCACTGCCTATCATAGTCTCCATGCTGAAGATATTAATTTTTATTAGCCTAGTCGATCGATCTTTACCTCAGTAATTTCTCCTGGCCTAAAGTCTTTTTTTCTGAACAGCAGCCAAATGCACATACTGGTTGAGACATCTCCTCTCTACCCCTCTATTAAGAATCCCTAGGGGCTGGAATTGTGGGGTCATGTGACTTCTGAGTGGAAAAGGGACACTAATGGATTGGAAGTTATGAAGCCTACAGCTCAGACCCACCTATACTTTGGAGTTTTTAAGAGATATTCTAATTCACGTGCCAGGATACGTATTTACTTGGAATTTAGGCTTAGCCAGGAATGAAAATCCCTTTGTTGATTCAACTGGAAAAAGGCAAGCACAGCTTAAGAACAGTAAAGGGAAACTGGTTCAGTTTATTTTTCTATGCAGAGGAATTTTGTCCTAATAAGGCAAAACAGCAAAGCCCACCAACTCCCTTCATGTATTTCCTGGCCAGGAAAGCCTGCCTGATGGTCTTTCTACCTGCAACACAGAGCTACTAATCTGCTGAGAATGTTTGCCCAGGGAGCTGACAGACACACTCCCTCTCCCTCTGCCTTTAACTGAAAGCAGCTCCTTAAACATATACCCCACATCTCACATCTCATCTCGCCACCAAAGCATCAGAAGCCATTTTCAAATGGGGCTGAAAAAGGGGAGCTGCTGGCCAAGATCTATCAGTGCAGATAGGGTCTGTGTTTAGCTGTTGCCACAAACCCTCCACCTAATGAGCACTGCATGAAATGCCTGGTGATGTGAAACGTCTCTCCATCCTCCCTATTCTCACTGTGGAGTGTAACTTAAAAGCAATAAAATGCTGGGCTTTTTAAAATTGATTAACAGATGTGATTTTGCCTACCTCTTCCATAAATGCTCTGGCTGGTTGCATACCACTCATTGATTACCAGGGTTCAGTTTACAGCAGCTAATTGCTCTCCTCGCTGGTGTTTTGATACAAAATTCAATAGTAAGTATGTTTTCAAAACTCTTGTCTTTGTGGCTTGAGTCAGAAGTGACTTGAGGCAAACCCAGTGGACTGAGTTTTCCCTTCTTTAAAATAATTGCTCTCTCATCAGTCTGTGAAGAAAGTTTCCAAATTGTAGCATTCTAATTGGAAAGCCTGCATTATGCATGCGATGACAAACTATGTTGTGCTGAATGGCGGGTTTTTTTTTTTTATCCCTTTCTTAAGGGATTAATTTTGTGCCAGACTGTGAACAATGGCTAAGGTTTAAGAGTTGAGATCAACAGCTTTTCCACGGAATGGCGTCTTTTAAAACAGGAGCCAAGTGTCTGTTTTGCTGTTTCTAACTGTCCACTGCTTGGGGGAGATTCCACTGAAAGGCCTGAGGCCCTGACTGCTGCTGTTGCAGTTTTCTCATTTGGTTGAAAACACACAATGAAAGGAAGATCAACTGCCAGGATGTTAGTAATCGAATAACTTATCACCAAGTCCATTTCTAATATTTCAGTTAAAATCAATTATGACCTCAAGAATTTGTACAGACTATTCTTTGTTAAAGATCTTCAGAAATCAAGTTCTTTAAAAATTATTGTCTTCATTCGGCAATTCAAAACATATTTACTGAGTATTGATTAAGTGATATTAGGCAAGCAACTTAATTTGTGAAATGAAAGGGCTAGATATGATGGTTTCTAAGCTCTTCCAGTTCCAGCGCTTTAAAATTCTCCATAGCAGCACATGCAGACTTTTTTTGGTTTATCTGTTATAAAATAACTCCTCTCTCTGCGACTGTTTATGGTGGTTCATGAGTTTGGTTTGTTGACCTGACGGCATTCTAGGGAGAAATATGACCCATGCTGGGCCAATCTGATTTCCTCTAAAAATTTGAGAATTATGTGAGATTCTACTTTACTTGGCCCTGTTTGATTGAAATGAGATGTTAAAAATGCAGTCATTCTGGAGTGATCCTCTCTCATCAGAGGTACAAATAAAAGTAAAGAAAGTCATCTGCAGTGAGAAGTAAAACAAGATAGCGTGGCTGAGAGAGGGTTGTCTTGGCTCCTGGCAGGATTCCAACATTTCATTTGAGTCCCTATGAGGTTTACCAGAGTTTCTGCCCTAGGGTTCCATGAGAAATCTCCCAATCATCATAATAAGGTCACCATTCTGGCTTAAGCCATCATTACCTGCTTTCTACAGCTTGGAGCCAAAGGGCCTAAGGTAAGCTCCTAGCAGAGAACATGAGAGAGAAAAAGCACCCAACAATGTCTAGATGCTCAGATGATAAGGATGATAAGGATGATGCACTGGCTACAGGACCAGAGAGACAATGACGAGAACAGGGATGGTGAGGAAGCTCATTCTGGATGGCAATCTTTTCATTCTAGTTTGAAAGGAGGTTCTCTGTAGAACTGGGAGTGGGAGGGCTACAGTGGTGGGTGCAAAGGAAAACCAGGCTTTGGCACAGGCTCTATGGAGCTGCTGAGCTGCAGGTGAGGGCTTGCAGATGAATCAGCAAGTTTAGAACTCCTTCAGCAGTGGCCCCGAGGGAGCAGGAGAGAAGGGACAGGTACCAGTGACAAGGAGGATGCAGTGTAGGGTCAGGCAAATGAAGGCCAGTAAAAGTATTTAACAGACTAGGCTGCTGAGGAGTTAAGGGGGATCAGGGGTAGCTCACTAACTTTCAGAATAGAGAGGGGCTGGAGGTCACGAGGTGAAAGAAGAAATGCAATGGATATGAAGTGAGAGAGAAAGGTAAGAACTTGTGGCCACAAAGGGCAATGTCAGTGCTTTACCTCATTCAGAAGAGTGAGAACTGGACTCTTCTGAATAAGGAGAAGGACAATCGTGTTATGGGCTCTGTTCTGATCTCTGCTCTTGAAAGGCAGAAGGGAGCCGGAAACAGCTGCTGAGAGGAACTGAGGAACGACTTGACTGGTGAGAAACTGGGATTTGCCCGAGATGAGAGGTTCTTCATTGTTGGCTGTGACAGGGTTCGATTACACAGCTTCCTCCTCTGGTGGGGAACAAGGTCAAGCTGAGACTAGCTGCTGGAGGTCTGTAAGTACAAAATGAGATTCTCAGCAGGAGACTGAGACCAAGTAACAACGCTTTATCAAAAGTGTGTGAAGCGGATGAGGTGGGTGCCCTGCAGATTCCAGACATGAGAACTCCCTAAGAGCTGCCACCACGGGGGGCCTATATCTATGTGGGCCTCCACCTTTCAGGACAAAGTGAATACTAGCCTCCTTCCAATAGCAGGAGGAGGGAAATACAGGCTGCGCGCCAGATGGAATGGGATCTTGGGAAATAGGTTAGTCCAAGGACATCAGAGAGTGTACGTCCTGCCTGATATTGTTTACTCACTCATATCTTGGACAAAGAAGATGTTTTCTCTAAGAGAGAAAGAAATAATGGCCCTGGTGAACAACAGTCTTTTGCAACTGACGAGGGAAAAGACAAGTATAAGCTCTGGCTGTCTGGGATGTGTAGTTTCTGTGTGTAGTCCCTGAAGTCCCAGGGTGACAAAGTGAGGGCATGGCAAAGTACACACTTGGGCTCCTTGTGTAAGCCGGCTATGACAAAGGGGGAATGAAAGGCAGGGCTTTTTCTCCATCAACTCTTATATTCAATAAAGTAGGTTCCCGGTAAATTATATGAAAGTAGAGAAATGATGATGGAGAATATGCCTGCAGAATATGGCTATCTGGCTGTGATAATACGACAACTTGTAACAGCTGAGACCATCAATTCACACCTTGGAGGGGTTAAGGTTTCAAGTTTTAGGTGATAACATAAAAGGTAACACCATAGCACCAAATAGTATGGCTGCAGCTGCAGCATTCAATAAACACTGCGTGTGGACTAAATCGTGAATGACTAATCATTATCCCACCTCACATTCACACACACCTCACCGGTCTCAAAATGTTTTTGCATACATTATCACACTTAGAAAAAAAAACACAACAATTTATAATCAGCACATTTCCTGCTTTCAATGCAAATCTATTTTCTAATTTGCTTTGTTAATTTTCTTACAGGGACTAAATACTGCCCAAGCAATCTTTTACAGATTATTCAATCACTTGCCAAACCTTTTATTAATAAACTAGAGTCCCAGTGCACAACATTTGTGCACGGGGAAGGGTGTATCCCTTAGCCCAGCCTGCACCCTCTCCAACCTGGGACCCCTTGAGGGACCCATCGGGATCAGGCCTAAACGGGCAGTCGGACATCCCTCTCACAATCCAGGACTGCTGGCTCCCAACCGCTCATCTGCCTGCCTGCCTGCCTTATTTTATCCTAACCACTTCTGCCTTCCAGCCTGATTACCCCCTAACCACTCCTCTGCCAGCCTGATCGATGCCTAATTGCTCCCTTGCTAGACCTATTGCCCCTAACTGCCCTCCCCAGCCAGCCTGGTTACCCCTAACTGTCCTCCCCTGCTGGCCTGGTCACCTCAACTTCCCTCCTCTGCAAGCCTGAGTACCCCCCAAATGTCTTCCCCTGCAGGCCTGGTTCCCCAAACTGCCCTCCCCTACAGGCCTAGGTCCCCCCCAAACTGTCTTCCCTTACAGGCTTGGTCTCTCCCAAATGCTCTCCCCTGCTGGCTTGGTCCCCAAAAGGCCCTCTTCTACTGGTCTGGTCACCCCAAACTGCCCTCCTCTGCCAGCCCAGTCACCCATAACTGCCCTCCTCTACAGGCTTGACTGCCCACAATTGCCCTCCCCTGCAGGTCTGGTCCCCCCCCAACTACCCTTGCTGGAGGCCTAGTATATCCAACTGCCCTCCCCTGCAGGCCATCTTGTAATGGCCATCTTGTGTCTTGGAGTGATGGTAAATTTGCATATTATTCTTTTATTAGATAGGACTAATGACCTGGTACACTGAGGAGTGGAGGGAGGGGTGTCCCTCAGCCTGGTCTGCACCCTCTCCAATCTGGGACCATTGGCTCCTAACCACTCACTCGCCTGCCTGCCTGATTGCCCCAACTGCGTACCCGCTGCTGGCCTGCCCATCCCCAATTATCCCCCCCCTCCCTGACAGCCTGCTTTCCCACAACTGGTCCCGCCTGCCAGCCTGCTAGCCCTGAACTGCCCTCCCCTCCTGGCCTGACCGCCACTAACCGCCTCTGCCTCTGCCCCACCACCATGGTTTTTTCTGGAAGGATGTCCAGAAGGTCTCCCAGTCTAATTAGCATATTACTCTTTTATAGATAGGGTTTGGCCTAGGATTATGATCTAGATTTCATATTACACAGTCCAATTTGATGAAAATTTTTTCATTTTATGCTTTTAATGTGGATATATGAAGAAATTTTGTCTAGGCCAAGCAGCTTTGAGAAAAGCCATTTTCTTCTATTTTTCAAGGTGACTCTTTCCAATGCAGCCCCTTTCTTAAGAAAGATGTTGGCATCAAAAATATTTGGAACCATTTCAAATGGTCTTGTTATATTTTAAAAGGTGAAGTCTCATTATGTTACAGACCTTTCCGGCAGTGGCACACTAAGCAGGTATGCAGCTGTTACAGCTCTTTCCCTGTGCTTAAATTTGGCATTGTCAATTTCCCTCTCTGCAGCAAGGCCATCCTCCTTGATCTCATCATGACGAGATACAAAATCAGTGAAATTGGCCCAATTTGGCTCACTGGCAAGCTCGGCAAAGGATTTGCAAGAGCTAGAAGTGCAGAGAGCCTGCCCAAACCACAGGGCTTAGCTCCCTAGGTATCAAGTTTCAGCTTCATTTGCTGGTCAGGTTATTAGGGACTGTTGTCATTTTAAAAGGCCAGATTCTTCTATTAACACCTGCAGGCAATATACATTTCTGTTTTTCTGTTTCCTGTCCCCACATCTGTGAAATTATTAGGCTGGTGAGAAGAAGGGACAGGCATGTTAAAGAGCTCAGAGCTCACTGATCTACAGGCTGAGTGTGGGGAATTTTACTCCTTGGATCTTTACTTAGATTTATGACTCCTATGGAATAAAATGGCCTTCATCCAACAGGTAGAGGAGTAGAATATCACCTGGCTCCAGGTTCTCCGAATAACACCATTCAATGTTCCTTCCCAAGTCCAGTCAAGTGCACAGACTATGCAGGACTATGGTCTTGGTATTCCTCATGGTCCCCAGCACATCAAATGCCCTACTGAGGTGAACTGAAGGGGACATGGGAAGCAGGACAAAACCTAGGTAGCTCATCCTGTACAGCATCTTTTCATTATGTTTACATCCACTCTGCCCCAGCCAGTCCTCTACTCCTGCACCACTTTGGAGAGTCTCGCTGAGAGAGAAAGTATGTACTATATCAACTCTGACTGCTATTTTTCTCTTGAGCTCATTTTTGTGCCCCTCCTCTGACCACATGCTAATATGTGCCCACATGCACAGAGCCTACAAAGCACCAAGCAGCAGAACCAAAGAGAAATTTAATGAGCTCCACAGCTCCTTTCTATTCCCTTGGGTCAAATTTTTACAGGAATCCGTGTCTGTGGGAAAAGTCACGATTTAGCTATAGGCAGATCTTTTTATTCTTTCAACCTAGTGATAAAGGGAGAGAATGGAAGGGCAAAACAAGGTGGGAAGGCTCAGCTCTGAATATTACAGGTGAGAGGACAATCCAGCAGGGATAAACTACAAGGCAAAACTCTTCCTATTCAGTCATGTCATCTCTCTATTTTTGTTCTCACCAAATCTCTTCTCTAGTCTCTCCTAACATAGTCAGTACTATTTCCTACATCTCTGTCTTTCTTATCAGTCTGACCTTTCCACCCAAATCAGATCTGGGTTTCAACCTTTTGCTCCAGCTTTGAATCATATTCTTTTCTCCACAGGACACAATCTACAAAGTCCTGAGCTCTTGCTGAAAATAATTTTAAAGCTCTTGCCCATCTAATTCAGGCCCTCATCCTCCTGTACCACCTCCACCTGGACTAGCTGTTGCTCATTTCTCCTCTAATGCTCTCTCTACAAAGTTACTCCCTGAATCCTGTCACATTTTTAGACCTCGAATTTACTCTCTTAGGCCATGAATGCTGACATGCTCGCCTGTGCATACTCTCCCCTCATATTTTCCTTGTCTAAATTCTTCCCTTTAAGTCCCTTCTCTCATGAACTTCCTTCACAGAATTTTCCCGTGAAGGCTTTCACACGAAAACAACTACTCTTAAAACAGAAAAATAGCCAAAACCAGTTTGGCTTAGCTGATAGAGCCTTGGTCTGCGGACTGAAAGGTCCCAGGTTCAATTCCGGTTAAGGGCATGTACATTGGCTGCTGGCACATCCCCAGTAGGGGGTGAGCAGGAGTCAGCTGGTCGATGTTTCTAGCTCTCTATCCCTCTCCCTTCCCCTCTGTAAAAAATCAATAAAAATATATTAAAAAAATAAAACAGAAAAATAAATCTATACAATTAAACACATAGGCTAAACAGATTATTCTATTTGAAGTCAGAGGTGTCTGGCCAATCATAACCCTCTATGTGGTACATGATTTCCCATTACAATATTGCTCAGAATAATGGTAAGATCTTCTCTACTAATATATCAAAGAATCCTAACTATGACAAATATTTATAAACAAAAGAATTAATCAATTTAATATATAACTGTTGTGATAAACCTTTTGAAGAATGGTAAGAAGCAAGGAAAAAAAAAGCACAATTCTATGTAATTTTTGGTAACAGCTAGAGGGAAAAATGGCTAATTATGTTTTTCAATGGAATTCTTTTGATCACTGGCCACTCAGTACAGTTTTCTTGATCCAGGTCTTCAAAGCTGGGATCAAAAGTTTTAATTCAAACGTTTTCAGCTGAACATTAATAACTCTAACTTTTCTAACTGCTAAACAGTTGTAATTAAATAAAACTGGTGTGGGTTACAGGACCAAAGGCTAAATGGGCAGTTGTCATCTTTTTGCTGGAATCGCCTGTACTGCTTTTCCCAGAGTGGGAGGCCCAGGCCAAGGCTCTGAGTGGAGAGGGGCTGTGGTTCTCCTGGCTGCTGCAGAGGAGCTGGGGATGTAGCTTCTGTGTCGCCAGAACTGCAGAGTAGCTTCCTCCCTCCCACATTTGTTTCGTTGAAGGATAGGCAGGCAAGAGAAAAACACTCTTTACAATGTATTCTGTGCGAGCTGCCTTTTTAGAAATAACTTTCCCCAGTGCCGGCATGAATATTCACCAGAGTGTACTGGGCACAAGGGCCAGTCTCTATGCCATGTACACTAATCCTTCAAAATGTATTCCAGGCAAGCTACCAGGGTAAACTGATCAGAAACCAGGCTCTCTGGTGATGGGCACTGGATGGCTGAAAGAAGAAATCCAGAGTGAAGGAAGCAGAGATGAATCAATCCCTCAGATCTGCTGGAGGCCCTGCTGCAGCTAGCCCTTGCCTTTTTAGGGGAAGCATAGCATGAAGCTTCATTAGAATATTGCAGTCTGAATTAAACTGTTTCTTTTGTTCATCTGGCTAATTCTCCCTCACCATGAAGAACAAACATTTATCTTCCCTGTGTCCCATAACCCTGTCTGTTAGACCTATTTTTACTTTATTCTTATTTTGGCTGATAGGACCCACAGAGACATTCTGAGAACACAGTCCTGGTACCATGCAGACACCCAATGTGTGTGCGTGCACACACCCTCCCCCTCCCTTATATCATTGCCCTGACTCACATTCGGGAAGGCACAGACAGAAAAGATGAAGACTACTCACAAGCCAGGGAAGGAATCAAGCCAAGGTGATGAGATCACATTGCTGGGGTTCCTCCCTCTCTGGCACTGAATCCCTAAGAGTCAAAATCAAAACTCATGCTGAGGGGAGAAGGGGACCTGGCTGAGGCAGCTTGTCTGCATCACACATGAGACTGTTGTAACTAACATTCTCCAGACAATCAAATTAATGTTTAGGTGTTGGGCAATAGGAGACATTGTGGGGTAACCTCCAAGGAACTGGTGCTGGGACTGTTAGAGCTGTAAGCACAGTTCGTATCCTAACAGCTTGGGGCTTTCAGGAGCTTGGGGGATCCATACAGCTCCTGAAAGCCCCGAGCCTAAGCCAGGAGGAAGAAAATGGCTTCAATGACATGGATCAAGTTATCTTCTCAACCTATTTTAATCAGGATGGACACAGATGTTCCCAGGCAATGTGGTGTAACTAGTAGCAGTGGCATCAGTCGGAAGACTAGTGTCCCAAGTTTGCCTCTGACCTGCAATCTTACCTTCTCAGATTTATAATGGGGAGTGGGGGTAAGGGAAGAGAAGAAGATAGATTTCAATTTAGATGATTTGTGGTTTCTTTAGAAAACTTTCCCCCCTTTTAATTACAAAGTACAGTCTGCCCTCTAGACTCCGGGTTTCACATCCACGGGTTCACCCAACCACAGATCAGATCAGTACATACTTTTGGTCTGTGGCTGGGAATCTGCACATGAAGAGCGCCAACTATATGCACTGTTCTACCCCGTTTCACATGGGAGACTTGAGCATCCATGGCTTTTGGTACCCAGGAGGGGTACTGGAAACATCCTCTATGAATATCAAGGGATGACTTTACATGAAAAATCCTTTGGTATTTCTTATAAAGTATCTATCATAAAAAGGTATTATAATTATTGCAAAAAATTAAACCAGTACCATACTAAAAACATTCTTTAGTAGCAGACCTCCTTTTACAAACATCACTTTGAAGAACCTCAATATTCATAACAGATCAAAGTATAGCTGCCAGACTCCCTCTTAGTTCTTCATCAAGGCAGCCCCTAGATCAGCCGTGTGCAAACTATGGCCCGCCGGCCAGATCCAGCCCATTCGGCTGTTCTATCCAGCCCGCGGAGCTGAGAGAGCGGAGGGTTCTCTTGCTCTCCCCTCCGCTCTTTCACCAGCAGCCCAAGATGAGAGTGCCAACATGGTCAGGTTGCTTTTGTTCCAGCCCTCCAGTCCAGTTTAAGAACTCATTGTGACCCTTGAGTCAAAAGTTTGCCCACCCCTGCCCTAGACTCATCCCCTACAAAATAAAGAAGGAAAAACTACTGGGTCAGTGTTTATTTTGTCCCCCCAAATTTAATGCTGATATTAATTTCATATCTTTCAATCATAGGCCTATAAGCATCATTCAGATTTTTTGAAACACAAAAGACTGGTCCTTAATTCTTTACTTTCACCTCTATGGACCAGAGCTTCATTGAGGAAAGGAGATGAACAGATTAAGCATTGCAGTGATAGCTCATGGCTGTCTCTTTTGTAAGTAAAGTTTTATTGGAACATAGCCATGCTCACTTGGCAGAGTTGAACAGTAGTGACAGAGACTATAGCATACAAAGTCTACTTGCCCTTTTATGGGAAAAGTTTGCCAATGCCAGGAACAGATAGAAAACTAAAGCTGTTATCATTGAGCCAAGGCAGGAATCATGGTACCAAGGCAGGAAATAAAGGAACAATTTAAGGTTGGGCTTAGTCTAGAAATGTCTAAAGTCTCTTTCTTCTGTTGAAAGGATTTCAGTAGATTTTCATGACAACACTACCAACAATTCCAAATTTCTGATATTCTCCTAAGAATAAGAGAGTAAGAAAAGAAATGGGATCCCCTCCCTCACCCAAAGGTTCCAAATAAAAATGAAAGCTTGGAAACCATTACCAAACCCTCCCTATTCCCTGAACTGATTAAGTGCCCAGGAGCTACAGTCTCAAATTTAAGAGGTGCAAATAGGACAGTCACTGAGCACCACCCTCCAGACCCCTTTAAACCACAAAAAAGTGGTAGGTTAGGGTGAAGAAGTTATAGAGACATTTAAAGTCAATAAACAATCCACAAACAGAGGTTATATAGTCATTGATAAGGCAGTTAATATGACAGCTATAAAACACTGCTGTCTCGGTTAGAGAGAAAAATGATACCATAAGACTAAGCCATACCAATTAGGAAGATAGTGCTGAGTTGTTTATTGGTCACCAGGAGAAAATGGATTTGTATGGATCTATCCCCTTACTATCTCTTCAGCTCTGTCTAGTGTGATTATAAAAGGCAGCTTACAAGATAGCTGACCAGGGCAGTCTGACCACAAAACAATAAAAACTTTATAGTGTTTGGTGTTTTATTGGAACTAGTCATATGGAATCTTTAATGAAACCAATTTTAAGTGAATGACTCTAACATGTTTTCCCAAATAGTTCCGACTAATTTCAATGAATTCTCTGTTTTTTCTCTGAGTCTAATACATACAGCTAATATTTCACTATAGTGAACACAATCATGGCAAAGCCTTTTACTAGTTTACCAAGAAGTTTATTATCAACTAGAGGCCCGATGCACAAAGATTCATACAAGAATGGGCCTTCCTTCCCCTGGCTGCCGGTTCTGTCTTCGCTCCAGCTGGAGCCGTCTTTCTGCCTTCCCACGCTGCCCAGAGGCCCAGAGTGGCCAGGGATGGGGCAGGATGCTTGCATTGCCATGCTCCTGTGTATGCAAATTAACCCTACATTTTCATTGTGTTGATTTGCATATTCACTCCTGATTGGCTGGTGGGCATCATGAAGGTATGGTCAATTTGCATCTTACTTTTTTAAAAAAAAAGTGTAGATGAGTTATTATTTATTTGGTTAACATCAATTCTCAAAACAGTTCTCTATAGACAATGCTTCAGCTCTCTCTAATGGGGCTCCTGTGAACATCCTAATAAAGGATACTTTATTATTTTTTTAACCTCAGGAAAGAAATGAATACAGAAGGTTAAATATTAAGAAAAGAAGTGACATGGGTTTGCATCAAACATCAGGGACAATTAAATGATAGGTGTCTAAGGGACTTAGGATCAAGATCAATGTCCTAGACCAGTGGTTGGCAAACTCATTAGTCAACAGAGTCAAATATCAATAGTACAGGATTGAAATTTCTTTTGAGAGTCGAAAACCGACTTCTGAGCATGGGACACAAAGTTTCAATTGCACTGTACGTGCACTCCCGCACATGGTATTTTGTGGAGGAGCCACACTCAAGGGGCCAGAGAACTGCATGTGGCTCGTGAGCCACAGTTTGCCAACCACTGTCCTACACCATAAGTATCCCTTCCCACAAGGCTCTTGAGATAAGTGTATGTGAAAGAAAATCACAAAGGATAAGCAAAGGGATGTTTTATTGCTAGAAAAATTTTTGAAAACTATTGCAAAAGGCATAGAATATGGAGCACTCCCTGTTTACAAGTTGGTTATTCCTGAACAGTTTCAAACAAAGCAAGCTAGGAGGCCTTCTTCAACACCCAAAACTCATTCTTGGTTTTTACCACTAAAAGCTAAGGATTAACCCAATGCACAATCTAAGAGCACCAAACAGTAAGGGAGAGGCCACTGTCCTTTGCTGCCCGCACTGAGCTATCCCAGAGCTGAGGCAGTAACCACCTCGCTGCTCTAAAAGATAACAGAGGAAGTAAGAATACCCCAGAAGAGAAAAGGATAGGTCTGCTTATCACTTTTTTTGTGGATGAGAACAGAGGAGATGAGAGCTAGGAGAGAGATAGGAACAAAGACTGGCATGTATGGACTCTTAGTAGCAGCCTCTTAGTCCTAGCCTATGCCACGTAGGCCCTATGGGAGACACAAAAAGAAGTGATTCCACTGAACTGTGGCCTACTACTCTCTGTCCTGCAAATTTACCAATCTACTCAGCACATCCCTGGGAAAGGAACTAAACACCTTGACCTTGACCACCATTTCAGGAAGGAGTGAAAATGGGGGTACGGTAAGGCATAAAGAAATGGTGGGAGGAAAAGCAGAGGGTATTTAAATTTCTTCTCCCAAGATTTAAAATTCTAGGATTGTATTTCTTGTTAAAATGTTCCCAAAACCAGAAACACTCACTGTAAGCCTACAAAACAAAACACCACATTCTAAGAACTTAAGGAGGAAAAGACTGGAAGTGGTATGATGGTTTTTATTCCTTTGAAACTCAAAGGTTTTGAATGTATCATTTTATTTTAGGATGGAAGGGAATGTTTGCCTTAACTCCACATCTTTAAGACTGATTGCCAATTTTAACAAGAATTCAGATATGTTAAAATACACTTATAAGTAGAGTAAAACCACACTAAATAAAACTTATTCTCCTTTTGATCAATCGGAAGTTTCTTGGGATCTTGCTTGCCCTGCCTTCCAGATTTCATTAGGTGTATCCATTATCACTGGGCAGGTAAAGCACAAAGACCAGTTACAAAAACAAAACAAAAAACCAGTAAGATTAAATGCTAGGTAATATTTTTTAACAAACAGTTTCTTTACAGAGGTAAATTTCATGAATAAGAAATCAAATATATGTAATAAATAATGCTTCTCATTTGGAATCAAAATTACCCAGTAGGCAGATTTAGGCTTTTTATTGAAAGCACATTTAAAAAATTGAGAATAATATAAAATATAATAATTATTTTTACTTTTTCTGATACATCCAGAAGTTGTGGGCTTAACAAAATAAACGGACAAGATGGCACATAGGTAATGTGGTACTTGCCTCCTCCCACAACCATATCAAATTACAATTAAACTACAGAAAAACCATTACTCAGAACCACCTGTAATCTAACTGAATGGACAACTAGGGATATAAAGAAGCAGCCACATCTGGACTGGTAGGAGGGGAGGAGACACAGAAGGGGCTGGTCCCACACCCATGTGTGATGGATAAAAATCAGTAGGTCTATATCGGCTGCAGAGGTACCCCCCGAGGAGCAAAGGTTCCTAGTCCCACATCAAGCCTTCCTATCTTGAGGTTCTAGAGCCAGGAAAAGAAGTCCCCATAACTTCTAGATATAAAAAACAGTGGTGATTGAGCCTGAGGGAGATGGAGAACTGCTGGCAGTTCCTCTTAAAGGGTCTGTGCATGAACTGACTCAGACTCATACTCTTTGAGTTCCAGCACCAGGGTAGCAGCTTAAAAGGAATCAGAAACATACAGAAAGGAACTGTTTTGTCTGGCATCAGGGTGGCACAGAAGGGGGCGGGGGGATCAGTTTTCTGCCAGATAAAAGTGCTGGCACAGGCCATTGTTCCTTTTCTGAGAACCTCCCCACAAAACACACAGACACACAGCTGGAAGGCAGCCGGCAAGTGTCATATCCGAGTCTCCATTAACCTGGCTAATGCTGTTTGCCCTGCCCCGGTGATTCTCTGAGACCCTACCCTAAACTTGCAGGCCCACCCAATCTATTTCCAGTGGCCTTTAAAAAATGGCTTCTTTTGCTTCATGCATTGGACTTTACTAAAATCTCTCAAAGATGCAGCTGGCTTTTACATATTCTGTACTTCTTGCTAAGTGGCTCCAGGTCTGGCACTAGTAGTAGTGGCTTTGGTTTGTGGCTTGGCCTCTCTTGGACTCCTGTAAGTCCAGCACAAGTAGCATCCATCTGCAAATCACTTTGTATCCCATGCTGGGTGACCCCAGGTAAGGAATAGAGAGTGGCTAACCTTGTATTATACAGGAGGTCCCAGAGCCAGCACACCCGGTGGACAGCTTCAGGCCATGCTAAATTAAAACCCTACAACCTCTGTAAGTGACACACTCAAGAGGCAGACTCAATGGTCCCCACTAAAGCCCCACTGAAACAAGTCATGCTCTATAAGTTTAACTCCTACACAGCAGTTCCTCCTCTGTAGTCACAGTCTGGAAAGTCAATCTCTCCCAGTGACATGCCAACAGCAATCAAGGCTCAACTATTATAGGACAATGCAAACAGCTTACACAGGGGTGCACCTTCGGTGTTCAGCTCAGGTGACTGGGGAAGCTAAGCCACCGGGCCCTATATCTACTACACAATGCTACTCTACAATTCTAGGAAACATAGCAGCTCTACCTAAAATATAAAAACACAGAGAAGCAGCCAAAATGCAGAGATAAATAATCATGTCACAAATGAAAGAACAGAAGGAATGCCCAGAAAAAGAATGAAATGAAATGGAAGCAAGCAAGCTATTGGATATAGAGTTCAAAACAATGATTATAAGATTGTTCAAGGATCTTAATGAGCTTCAGAGACTTACTGAGAATTTCAAGGACATTAGTGAGGATATCAAAGACATGAAAAAGAACCAGTCAGAAATGAAGCATACACTAATTAAAATAAAGAAAAATTTACATGTATTCAGCAGTAGAGAATCCCAAGAATCAAATCAATGCTTTGAAATATGAGGAAGCAAAAAACACCCAATCAAAAGAGCAAAAAGAAAAAAGAATCCAAAGATAGTGTAAAGAGCCTCTGGTGTACTAACATTTACATTATGGGGGTGCCAGAAGGAGAAAAGAGAGTGCCAAGTTGAAAACCTATTTGAAGAAATAATGACAGGAAACTTCCCCTACCTGGTAAAAGAAATAGACTTATAAGTCCAGGAAGCACAGAGAGTCCCAAACAAAAGGAACCCAAAGAAGCCCACACCAAAACATAACATAATTAAAATGCCAAGGGTTAAAGACAAAGATAAAATCTTAAAAGCAGTAAGAGAAAAGCAGTTAGTTATCTACAAGGGAGCACCCATATGACTGTCAGCCGATTTCTCAATAGAAACTTTGCAGGCCAAAAGGGAGTGGCAAGAAATATTTGAAGTGATGAATAGCAAGGACCTACAACCAACATTAATCTACACAGCAAAGCTGTCATTTAGGATTGAAAGTCAGATAGAGTTTCACAGATAATAAAAAGCTAAAGGAGCTCATCACCAGCAAACCGGTATTACATAAAATGTTGAAGGGTACTCTTTAAGAAGAGGAAGTGGAAGGAGAAGGAGGAGAAGGAAGCAAAGGAGGAAGAGGAGGAAAAGATAAAATATGTGAGCAATAAAATGGCAATAAATACATATCTATCAACATTTGAATCTAAAAATCAAAATAAACAAATAAGGAATCTAAAGATCAAAATAAGCTGATGAATAAAATAAAACCAGAAGCACAGAAATATGGAACAGTCTGAATCTCAAAGGGAAGAAGGGAGTGGGGGAAGATATTAATGTAAGATCTTACATGGATATATGTATTACCTATAAACATAGACAATAGGGTGGTGAAGGCTTAGGGAGGGGCAGGATCTGGATGGAGGGGAGCAATAGGAGGAAAGAGGGGGAGACACTTGTAATATTCTCAAAAATAATGACTTAAAAATAAATAAATTTAAATAATAAATAAATGGAAACACCCCCCATTGAATTTTATACTTTAAATGGGTAAATTGCATGATGTATGAATTTTATCTCAATAAAGCTGTGTTGTTGTTTTAAAGTATATTTTTTATTGATTTCAAAGAGGAAGGAAGAGGGAGAGAGAGATAGAAACATCGTGATGAGAGAGAATCTTTGATTGGTTGACTCCTGCATGCCCCCCACTAGAAATCAAGTCCACAACTCTGGCATGTACCCTGACCGGGAACGGAACCGTGATCTCCTGATTCACAGGTCAACACTCAACCATCAACATGCCTGCTGTACTCAATAAAGCTATTTTAAAAAATAAGTGAAATGCATGAAATATGGAGATTTATAAAATTCCAAAGTACATGTGAAATGTCAAGCAAGGTTTTGTGGCAGAACTATTGACTGAATGAGCAACCATGCCCTCAACTTCCTCTCCAATCCTGATGGAAAAGACTGCATAATACAGTTCTCCCTAATAACTAAGTGGAAGTTGGCAAGGTGCGGCTTCAAATAAAGCTCTGGCTTTGCTTAATAGAAGGAACAGACTTGCTGGCAGGATCCTTAACCCTTTCATTCCTCTTGCCCTTCTCCTCCTGCCTAAATGCAGACATGGTAGTTAAAGCTGTAGTAGCTGCTTTGTTTCTCTGAGGCCATAATACATGTGGGAAAGATGGAAAAAATCGAAAAGCTCACTGAAATGCAGAGCCAATACCAGCGGCCTTTTTGCTATGTGAGCCCAAAGGAAACTAACAAAATCAAAACAAAATAAATTTAAAAACCCAACACTTTAAAAGTCTTTCTCAACTGGGTTCTTTATTTGCAGTCAAATGGAACCCAAATACAAGATCATTTTGTGCAAATGAGTGACAGTAATAAAAATAAATGTTGTCATGTCTTAGCCACAACACTTAATGAAAGTTTCTGTAACTTCCACCAGAACTAATTTTCTTTTTAAGGCCATGGGACATTGTGTAGGAACTTGCAACAAATTAGAATCTTCAAGACAGAGTTTTAGTACCAGATGCATCGTCATGTTCATCGTGGAGAGAAAGAGAAGGAATTCAATTGTACTTTGGTCTCATCATCTCTCACATGGAGAGTGAGGCCACTAAAGCTCCAGAGCTACTATAAGACATGGCAACTAAAAGGACCATTAGCCATTTCATAACATTAGACTTTATAGAATATCTAAACAGTCTTGACTGTTTTTCACTCACAATGAAATGATAATGTGGCAAGGCTGGTAATGTCAGAGTCAATAAGGGACATGATTTCAGACATCAAAAGGTAAGAGGAAGGAAGAGAGGATCCTTACCATTAGGACTTAGGGGAGAAAGGAAAGACAATCCGGGGAGAAGTAAATGCATAGTCTGCTGTTATCCAGTAACCAACACCCCTTATACTGAATCTGATACATTGTTAAAAGAGGCAACACAGCAGAAAAAATGATTTCTCAGCTGGAGCTAGCCCAAGTGTCCAGGAAAGTTGCTGAAAGGAGTCTTTGAGGGCACCAAGTCGCCTGTCACAATCACTTTTCCCAGGAGGAGGAGGTGGAATGGAGGTAGATGGAGGTGGAAGAGTTCCTTGATCTCTGTGCTTCTCCTGGTTCTTAACTAAAGATATGCGGATGTTTTGGTCAAGTGCCCCTGTGGTTACCAGTTTACAAAGGGCTTTAAAACAAAGTGAGATATGCTGACATCAGGTGCTACCAAGATGCACCAAAAGCAGCTTAACAAGGTGACAAAATTGGACCATTGGGGAAAAATCTCTCTGATTTGAGGATACCCAAGGAATTGAAGGTTTTCAAAGGTGACCCTTCATCAGTTTTCAGATTAGCTTTACTTAACATTCAAAAGATATTTTCAAGTGATGTAATGTATTCAATTTGTAGACATTCCATCCAGTTCGCCGAAAGGCTCTGTTACCGTTAGCCCTCATGAGAAGAGGCACATTCCTGTAACCATGGATGCCCATCTCTGGGCAGCCGTGGGTAAAACACCTGCCACAGTACAAGTACAGAAGGAGCAGGCTTCTGTTTTCCATTCATTTCATCTTCCAAGGTAAATGATCCCAGTTTTTTTTTAATGATTGTTAAAAGCACTAGTGGTGAAGTATTTGTTTAGGGGGGTCTTAAATAACAATTCTGTGTAACTATTAACATACATTTGTGCATTAAATACTGGGTCAAATGGGCTGATAAGACTGTAAAAATGTCTTCTTGATGGGCTTATCTTTCAAAGTAAAAGGATTTTTCTTTTCATGTATCCAGCTATATTTTACAATGACTAGTTGTCAAGTTCTCTAATCACTCAAGAGAAATAAATGGTTGACATGTGAAGTAAATCAAACACACACACACATTCTTTTCTTTGGCATTTAACCTTTCCTGCTTTTCCAAAGAACATCTGAATTCTAGTGCCCCTCCTGTATTTTTAACATGCAATTTAGTTGCCATAGCAATACTTTCTGGTCTTGAAATACTTCTAGGATGAAACTGGTGGAGGCATATTTACCATGCTCTCAACCTACCTCCCTTAGGCTCCAGGATTTCTGGTCTCCTAAACAGTCACACAGTTCAGATTTAAGTGTCTACTTGGAAACACAGATATTATTGCTTTTGTTTTATTAATTAATTAATTAAATCTTCACCCAAGGATATTTTTTTCTCATTGATTTATAGAGTGGAGGGGGGAGAAAAGAGAGAGAGAAACGTGGATGTGAGAGAGACATATTTATTGGTTGCCTCCTGTACTTGCTCCAACCGACCAGGACTAGGGAATGAATCTGCAACCCAGGTACGAGCTCTTGGCTGGGAATCATACCTGAGATGCTTCGGTGCTAGGGCCAATGCTCCACCACTGAGCCACACCGGCTAGGGCAACAGATAATATTTTTTATTCAACAATGTTTTTTGGGGGAATCAGAATTCCAGGGTCTGAGAATGGTAACAGAAGACTAGTGCAATGCAGACAGGCTGAGAGAGAAACAACACTTGTTAAATAAATCACGGATCAGCATGACAAGGAGGAATTCCTTGTTTCGAGGCTTTGACAAATGATGCTCAGCATGACTGATATGAAGCAAATTTTATAAAATATCTTTCCAATTTTGACGAGAATTATAGGCAATCTTAATCCAAGCCAGAGGAGTCATATATTTTGATGTTTGTTGTATTCTTTAGACTATAAAAAGGAAATGTCTAGCTCTCTAGGTTGCAAAGGAGGCTGTGCAAATGTAAATAGATGTACTGCTTGCCCGTGCAGAACTCAGCCAGAAGGAAGTGAAAGTGGCACAGAACGTGAGGGAAGCTTCTTACCTGTGCCAATGCCGGTGCCTATCTCCAGAGCTTAATCTCAGTCATTCCCCGGAGATGCCAAATCTTTAGCAGTTTTCTCACATACACTTAGATCAGACAGGAGCAAATATGATGTCCAATTTAGCTGATAGATAGAACTCCCTTTACTGCACTAACATACTATGTTGTCAGTTCAGTCAATGAGTATTTATTGAGTACTCACAGAATGGAGAACTGTATTAGATACTTGGAAATCGAGACAAAGACCCAAGTTCATCTCAATCCTACAAAATCACTATTTTCAACAGGAGATTGTCTGTGGTCCTATGAGAGACCAAGGGCAGTACAGATGTGGAAGATACTCAGATAATCACAAAACATCAGTCGAGTCATTAGCTTTGGTTCCTCTCCTCATCCTTATTGACTAAGCCTTCATGGAGCAATTAAATAGGAAATAAAAGGGAATGGTATGTGACTCCTCTCCTTTTTCTTTTCTGATCCTAGCCTTTGGGCAAGAAGTGAATGAGCAGCAGTTTGGCAGGGAGATAATCAGTGGGAAGAAGGAAAAACAGCCATCAAATTGGGGTCTCAGGAATTTGCACATGAATAATAGCTCATCCTGAGCTGGTTGTAGCCACACCACAGTGAAAGGGCAGCTGAATCTGCATGAACCTGACAACTCAGAGAAAGAAAAATATGCTGGGGTGGGTGAAGACCACAGTGGCATATCTAACTTTTAAAAAAATATTTTTTATTGATATTTTACAGAGAGGAAGGGAGAGAGATAGAGAGCCAGAAACGTCGATGAGAGAGAAACATCGACCTACCAGGGATGTGCCTGCAGCCAAGGTACATGCCCTTGACCGGAATCGAACCTGGGACCCCTCAGTCCGCAGACCGATGCTCTACCACTCAGCCAAACCGGTTTCGGCTCTAATTTTTTTTTTTTAATGATCAATTTGTTATTGCTTGCTATTGCTTTATTTTATGTTTAATAATTACAAAACATAACCTGATTTGTGGTTCAGACATTCAGTGCTAGATTAACTTTTATAAATATAATTGGCTTTTCTAACTGTAGAATAAAAAGAGCTTTACCTGCATAGACTAAAGGGATCAGGAATACCCATCAAGAACACACTTTGGAGTTCTGGAACGAAGATGGCGGCTTAGGTAGTCTCTTAAGCTGCTGCCTCATCAACAATTTAATTTAAAAAACAACTAAAATCAAAAAGGACTTCACCAAAAGTTCAGAAAAGCTGGCGGAGTGGAATATCTACAAATAGAAAGAGAGAGGCTCACAGATCGGACTGGGAGCCACAAAGCGCTGAGGTAGGGAGATGTTGGCTCCTGCAGAGAGGAAGTGCGGCCGCGGAATGCCTGCCTGGTGGCGGGAGGGGAGGAATTCCCGATTGCACGGAACCCTTTCCTACTGTACTGAACCCCAACTCCGGCCGAAACCCCGTGGTCCCAGGTTCATACGAGTGGAGTCTGGACTGTAGAGAAAGGCACCCAGAGACTCAGAGACTGGGAGACCGGGGCCCGGGAGCAGCAGCCAGCAGGGTCTACAGTCGCTCACACGAGCGAGTGAGTACACGCAGAAGTCTGACCTTGGAGGCTGCCACCACCCCTCCTCTCATAGCAGAAGGAGTCAGAAGCTCCAGACTACCAACCCAAGTCCGGGCCAGCCCCTGGGGCACTCACACTCTTGCACAGGGAACCTGGGATGGTCAGGCAGAAACTCAGGTGAGTGCACAAGGACAGGGCGGAAGCCAAGACTGTTAGTTCAGCCCTAAGACTCAGCCCCATCCAAGCTGAGCAGAGGCTTCTGCAGTTTTTCAAGTCTGATCCTATAAGACTGTCTCCAATACAGAAGTTATCCCAGAGTAGACACAGCTGATACCCACATCCAATTGGTCTGAAGGTCAATTCACAACAATAAAGACTTAGCTACAACAAGGCTGTGCACACAGTCCACAAAGGGGAGCACCAAGAGTGTCTACCTCAGGTAACTGAGGAGGCTGACCCTCTGGACCATATAGGACACCAAACACACAAAGCCATACTACCAACTCTGAAAAACAGTGAAAATGCTGAGACAAGGGAATAGATCTCAAACTAAAGAGATGGAGGATATAGAGTTCAGAAATATGGTTCTAAGGTTATGCAAGAATATCCTAGAAAAGGTCGATAAACTTCATGAGACCCAACTAAAAAGTATACAGAAACTGACTAAATTGGAAAATATTATGCAGAGATCCAACAGCAGAATGGAAGAACACAAGAATCAGGTCAAAGAGCCAAAAGACACTCCTCTGGGGAAGCAAGAAGAAAGAGAATCCAGAAAGTTGAAGATAGTGTAAGAAGCCTCTGGAACAACTGCAAGCATACCAACATCAAAATTATGGGGGTGCCAGAAGAAGAGGGAGTGCAAAATACTGAAAACATATTTGAAGAAATAATATCAGAAAACTTCCCTCACCTGGTGAAAGAAATAGACTTACAAGTACAGGAAGTGTACAGAACCCTAAACAAGAGGAATCCAAAGAAAAATACTTCGAGACACATCATCATCAATATGCCAAGGGTAAAAGACAAAAAGAAGATCTTACAAGCAGCAAGAGAAAAGCAGTTGGTTACCTATAAGGGAGCACCCATTCGACTATCAGCTGATTTCTCAACAGAAACCATGCAGGCCAGAAGGGAGTGGCAAGAAATATTCAAAGTGATGAAAAGCAAGAACCTACAACCAAGATTACTGTATCCAGCAAAGTTATCATTCAGAATTGAAGGGCAGATAAAGAGCTTCACAGATAAGAAAAAGTTAAAGGAATTCATCACCACCAAACCAGTATTATATGAAATGCTAAAAGGTATTACTTAAGAAGAGGAAGAAGATCAAGTGAATTAAAAATCTGAGGAATAGAATAAAGTGGTGAATATAATAGAATCAGGGGCAAAGAAAGGTAGTGGATAGATAATTATCAGGGTGAAAGAGGTGTGGGGTGCAGAAAGAGACTGGATTAAAATCGTATAACCTATGGATGAGGACAATAGTGGGGGGAGGGAGTAAGGGCAGAGGGTGGGGTGGGAATCTGGTGGAAGGGAGCTATGGGGGGGGAAAAGGAGAAACAATTGTAATAATATGAGCAATAAATATTTATTTAAAAAAAAAAAAAAGAACACAGTTTGGGGTAGACCCATTCTGTCCTAACATTTTCCAAGGGAGGGACTCAAAATCGTTTTGTGTCACTAACTCTTTAAATCCTCAGCACCCAAGACTCCAGTTTTATTTAGTGGCACCTGCCTGTGCTGTTTTGTCTTTGAGCAGTCTACTTACAATTCGGTTTGTTAGTTAAAGTATTGTGGGCATTTTTACTTATGGTATTGCTCATATCAATTACAAATCCATCATTTTCAAAGCTAATGCAAAAATTGTTTGTGGTTTCTCATACTAGCCTGGAAATACTTAAGAGAATATCAAGATTAGCAAGTGAAAGATAAATCTTAAATTAAGGTAACAGAGAAACTAAGACATTAAATATATCTGGTTAGTTATTATGACTCTACTCTGGTCTTTTCATGTGGCCAGGCCTCTGAGGATTTCCTGTTATTTAAATTTTAATTTTTTTTAAATGGCATGAAAATTACATAATTACCACTCAGTTGTCACTTTTTAAGGCCCATTCCAGGCAAATTCTCCTGTTTTCTCTCAAATAAAATGCATAACTTCTGTTGTGCCTGTGAACCTAGCAACAACAAAGACACACTCCTTTACTTCCCAGGTGCACTGCCAAGCTTTGACTCTTGGAAAGAGAAACACAAGGATGGGGAGAAAGTTTCTGATTAGACTGCAAGGACTAGGACGCCTCCTGCTGTTCATTCTCCAGGAGCTGGTTAGATAAAGGGCGGCCAGGAGCGAGGAAGGTGCTTCTAAAGGCATGATGGCCCCAGCCCTGCCTCTCTTTAGCAAGAAACCTCCCCTCTAACTGCGCTGTGAAACCCTGGGACCGGGTTGGTGGCAGGTGGGATGGTCAGGGAACTGGTGACTAAAAATTGAAACAGCTGCAAAGCAACTCGGAGCTGTCACCTCTCCAGTTAAACCCCCTCCATCTGCTCCAGCCACAGTGGCTGCTGCAGCCGGCCAAACGTGCTCCCCACAGGTCCCCGATGGGCTTGGTCTTCTAAATCTAAAACTGCACTCTCTCCATCCCCTTGTCCTCCCTCCTAATTGCCTCTGAGCACTTGGGAATATATGACACCTTACACAAAATGTTTGTTTATTATTTATCTCTCCCACGGGATGTCAGTTCCATGAGAGCACCAATGTTTGGCGACTGTTTTCTTTATACTGTGCTGTAGCCCAGTGCTTAGAACAGTGCCTGACACACAGTAGAAGACTCAACACATGATTGCTAAATGAATAAAAGAAAACAGGGGGAGTGGAGATGGTCAGAGATCATGTTTCAAGGTCAGCTTCTCCAGACACACTAGCAAGATTACGTTACAGCTAACTGAGGTTAGGTGTAAGCATTATCAATCAAGAAACAAGGCTTGCCCTAACCAGTTTGGCTCAGTGGATAGAGCATCGGGCTGTGGAATGAAGGTCCCGGGTTCGATTCCGGTCAAGGGTATGTACCTTGGTTGCGGGCACATCCCTAGTAGGGGGTGTGCAGGAGGCAGCTGATCAATGATTCTCTCTCATTGATGTTTCTAACTCTCTATCTCTCTCCCTTCCTCTCTGTAAAAATCAATAGAATATATATTTTTTTTAAAAAGAAAAGAAAAGCTTGCCCTGGCCAATGCTTAGAGCATCGGCCCTCGGACTGCGGGTCTTGGATTCAATTCCCAGTCAAGGGCACATATCTCCGTTACAGGTCCCCCAGCCCTGGTAGGGGCACATTCAGGAGTCAACCAATCAATATGTCTCTCTCACATTGCTCTCTCTCTCTCTCTCTCTCTCTCTCTCTCTCTCTCTCTCTCTCCCACCTTCTCTACCTTCCTCCCTCTCTCCTGCTCTCCCTCCTGCCTCCTTTCTACCCTCTCTAGAAATCAATCCTCGGGTAAGGGTTAAAAAAAAAAAAAGAAGGAAAGAAACAAGGTTCTGCTTGCCTACCAGCCACAGGGGAAACTCAGGAAAAGAAGAAATGGATTCTGTGGATGAAATCGGACAAATAGAGATGAAAACAAATTGTTTTTATCCACAAACAACTATGTCTCCTCACAGGAATAAAGAACACAGTGATGGAGATATTTGTGTTTGAGACTTTGGCCTTAGAAGTCATCACCTACAAAGAAATCTGAATTTGAAGCCAGGGTACCATAGCCAGGACTGTCAGCTCTGCTTTCAGATGGGAAAGTGTAAGACACTCAGCCCTGTAATATGCATCCTCGGGAGCTGATTCAGAATCACTGGCCTTCTTCGGATACAGTGAGTAGGAAGCAAATCAGTCATCACATGCAACTGTAGAAACTGTAGGTAAAATGTCACTGACTAGTCAACTGTCATTGGCCAATTACCCGTTCCCACGAAGAGGTGCCCCTGATCTACTTTCCCACCAATAAATATCTGTCTGGGCACATGAGCTGCTGCTAACCACAGCCTGCCAGGACATCCAGCATCGTCCACGGGCATTGGTGGTTAATAAATCCCTCTCCCTCTCTTCTTAACAATGTCACAGAAGAGGCAAATGCAGCCCCTGACAACATAATGTGAGTTTCACAGAGACGTGTCTCTCTGAGCACTCAGCCAGTTACACAGGCTTCAGCTGCATGGATTTTCTCCCCGAAGAAACAATATCTGGGCTGGAGGAAGTCGGAGGCATCACACTGTGCTGAGATGCACAATCTGCCTTTGGTTGTGCTCATGCACATCATCCCTCCTTTGAGTCAGGAAAAGAAAAACTAGAGGAACCATTTTAATCCCACATTCAAAAAGAAACAAATGGACACTGTTCCCTCTTGCCTAAGTCCCAATCACATCTTTTTCTGGACTCAGATTCAACCTCTCTGATGCTTTGACCTGAGCTAGAGGTCAAAGTGGCCTTGTCACATGAAGAGCCCATTTGTCTCTAAGCTGTCACTTTGGCAAAGACCTCATGAGGCCCCTGTTGGATCTAAGATTTTAGATCTCTTACTAGATCTTACCTCCCCTCTATCTTGTCAGACTACCTCATCTGCACAAACTGTCGAGGGATGCTCATTCTGAGTTGCCACAGGCTTTATATATCAGCTGAGGCTCAGAGGAGGCAGCAAGGACGCAATTCGACAAATACGACAAATGCTCCAGTAGCAGTTTGATCACTGAGATCACTGAGGAGGAATGTTCAAGTTAGCCCAGGAGATGGTGAGGTTATAGAAGCGTGCTCAAAGGAGTGGAGATTTGAAGCGGGAATAATAGCCAGGCATACAGGGGGTGATGAGAAGGCAGTGAGAGACACAAGCCATGAGGACAGCGTGTTTAAAGAGTTGAAGATGCCGAAACCGGTTTGGCTCAGTGGTAGAGCGTCGGTCTGTGGACTGAAAGGTCCCAGGTTCGATTCCGGTCAAGGGCATGTACATTGGTTGCGGGCACATCCCCAGTAGGGGGTGTGCAAGAGGCAGCAGGTCGATGTTTTTCTCTCATCGATGTTTCTAGCTCTCTATTCTATCCCTTCCTCTCTGTAAAATATTAATAAAATATATTTAAAAAAATAAAAAATAAAGAGTTGAAGATGCGGGGGGAAGAGGGTGACAAGTGTAAAACTGCAAGGAGCAGAAGAGGCTGTGACAGAGCAGGTGCAGGGTGGGTGGAGAAGCCAGAGACAGGCTGGACAGACAAGCCAAGTCAGATCACTCCTAGTGCCTTTGTCAGAACTTTCTCCCAAAGGCAAAGAGTAGCCACAAATTCTCTAAGGAATGCGATTTGTGGTAACAGGTAGGAGATGGTTGCTGGGGGGAAGGAAGGGCTAGATGAAAGTCTGGAAGGCCAGGTGGAGAGGAGGAACTACAAAGGTGCGACTGTGGTGATGACAGTGGAAGGAGAAGAGGAAGGATTTGTGAGACCGAGTAGGAGCTGGTATTGACAGACTCTACAACTGACTAGTTGAGGGGAGGAGGGAGAGAGAGGAAGAAATTTAGAGAGATTCCCATGTTTGGAGCTCAGTTGATAGATAGAGGGGTGATACCATGGTATGAAATGGGGCATCAAGGTGTGAGGCAGCTTGAACAGGGGAAGGGAAAGATAATAGGCTGCATTTCTGACACGGGTTTGAGATGCACATGGGACCTTGTTAGGGGTGTGTGTGTGTGTGTGTGTGTGTGTGTGTATGTGTGTGTGCGCTTGCACGTACGTGTGTGGAGGGCAGGAAGTACCAGGTAAATAGACACAATACAAGGAACATTAAGAGAGAGTGGGAAGAGCTACTAAGCTGCCAGTTTGCTTACTTGTTCATTGGCAAGACGGCTGGTCTCCAAATTAGAAATGGCAGAACAAACATAATAAAGAGAAAATTGAAGCCCCAAATAGGTGAAGTGAAAGAAAGAGGGTATCTAGTCAATTTAAATGATTTCAAGTCTCCTGGCTCAGATGAGTTACACCACACGCCTGCTGAAAGAAATTGCAGATGTAATCTCAGAGACACGATTGGTAATCTTCAAGAAACTGTGGAGACTATAAAGAGTGCCAGTGACAAGAGAAGGACAACTGTTTCCCAGGTTTTTAAAGTGAAGAGGGATAGACTAATGGGAAATATTCAGATAAGTTTCACACCACCTATGACAAAAATTCACGAATGGCTTATGAAATAGATGGCTTATGAATACTTTAGTTAATGCATGCAGGCGAGGAAGAGGAAGGAGGGATACTATTTGCTCTGTGAAGAGGTTATTTGCACTGGCAGTTTGTTCAGACTGCCTGTGGCTTGTCTCTTCCCCTTCCTAAGCACAATGTGAGCTGTCTGTCTGCAGTATAAACTCCAAGCTTCTCTATCTGCGATTTGTTGGCTATGGTACTCAGGCTGTACATGATCCTTTATGAAAAGGGGTTGACAATTTAAATAAAAAATACACAGTCTTAATTCTCCAAGAAATCTACCATCACTTATCAGGGTACCCAGAAACTATTGTGAAAAAAAATTAATATCTACCTCAAATCATTGAGGCAAGCAGCAATTACCTCTGTGGTTACTAGACTAAACATCAATTAATTTTTGCATATTAGACCCCTACTACCTTAATTTGTGCTATTTCTCTCTTTATACATACTGACTAAATTGAGAAGTGTGATAGGGGGAAAGCTGCCATGTCCTGCCAACATCTCTATCCATGCAGGCTAAGATACAATGTAAAATAGCTCATCGAATGGTGTATACACACACACACACACACACACACACACACACACACACACACACATAATAAAACCCTAATATGCAAATTGACTGATTGCCTCGCCTGCCAGTCACCCCACAGATGGCCCTTATTGCTGACTAGGCCTAGTGACCCTACGCTATATGTTGGGAACAGTCCCTTAGATTTAAAAATGCAAACCTGGCAAGGCTGCTCTAACACTGAAAAAACAGGATGATGCAGCGATGACATGCATGGACTCTGGCTTTCACATTTTGTGGTCAGCCCTGATTCTGACACTTATAACTGTGTGACAAAGCCAATTACTTAACTTCTCCCTGCTTCAGTTTTTCCGCCCATAAGATGGGGAAAATGGTACTACTGCCTCAGAAGGATCATGTTATGTATTACTTTTATAATCAGGGCAAATAATGTAGCTGCCCACACAACAGCAAGATGCCTTTCACCTGTGTGAAAAGTGTGGTCACTGGTGCACACAGCATCCCAGATTGCCTGAGAGATGTCCTACTGCCGGTTTAGGCCCCAAATCCCCCGAGGATGCAGGCCAGGCTGAGAGACAACCCCCAAACCCCCCGCTGTGCATGCATTTCATATTTTATGCACAAGGCCTCTAATACACACACACACACACACACACACACACACACACACACACACACGGCACCTGTTGCAGAAATATTCCCGCAAGACTTCTGGCAGGCTTCCCTCCCGCCACCCCCACCTCTCCCGCCCCCTTCCCCCACCTCTTCCGCTGTGGCAGGCAGGGTGGACGGACACGCCCTGCCCATACAGTCCATCCCACCATGCCCGCAGCCACAGCCACCACCATCTCCAAGGCCTCTCACGCTGCCACCACTGCTATGCACCTCGCCCCGCACACCTGACGCGCTGTGCCTGCCTCCGCAGCTGCCGCACGTGCCGCTGCTACCACCACCACCCCCCACCCCCCCTCCCCCGCCAACGCACGCACTGCCAGTGCTTTCCCTCCAGCAGCCACAGCCGCCTTGCTTTCCACTTTCCCTCCCTCTTCCTTCTATGCTGTCTTCAGTCTTCACTCCTCCCTTCCTCAGTATATGCAAATTAACCACCATCTTTGTTGGTTTAATTTGCATACTCGCTCTGATTGGTTGGTGTGGCCTATGTAGCAGAGTAATGGTTAAGTTGCATATTACTCTATTATTAGGTCATATATTATTTTACCATTACTCTTTCAGAGAAAATCTTAGAAAATTAAGAACAAATAGTCTATTTAAGACCCAGATGGTTTTCTTGAACTAAAAGTATATTCTCTAGGCCTTAGAGTCTAGGGGATATCACCAATTCCTCACCAGTTTTGCTCAGTGGTTAAATATCAGCCTGTGCACTGAAGGGTCTTGGGTTTGATTCTGGACAAGAGCACGTACCTCGATTGCAGGTATGATCCCCAGCCCTGGTCAGAGTGCATGCAGGAGGCAATCAATTGATGTGTCTCTCTTACATCAATGTTTCTCTCTCTCTCTGTCTCTTCCCCTCCCTTTCCCTTCCCCTCTCTCTAAAATTCAATGTAAAAAATATTCCTCAGGTGAGGATTAACAACAATAACAAAATTATATAATCATATAAATCAAGCAATATTGGGTTAAAGTTCCTTTCTTAAAGCAAAATGAAAACAACAACTAAAAGCCAGAAACAAAGATCATTACAAAGACTTTTTAGAAGCAGGTCTCATATACAGTTCTGTCTGGTCCCTATGCAAAGTCATTTATTAAAGCTTCAAATGATTTTTTATTCTATATAACTTGTGTTGACATTATCCTGCAAGTCCCTAACCAATACGAACCAAGGAAAGGCCTCTAATATGGTTTCCCCAGAAGTCTAACTCTTGTTGCATCCCTCCTTCCCCTGAGAATCCAACAAGTACCTATATCTCTGTACCTCTTTCTACACCTCCCTCCCTATCAAGAGCAAAGAACAGAAGAGTGTCTTCACTGAAGTTATTGACACATCGCTGTACCAAACTATAAGTTGTACGTGTCTTTCATTTCAAAAGTAATGAGTGAGAAGTAGTCTTCTTACCGTATTGACCCAATCATGTACGGCTGTGCCAGCTGAACCACAATGGCCCCGCTTCCTAGCTGATGGCATGTGTAGCCAGAATCCCAATCATAATTCTTGGTGTCCCCATTCAGCAAGGCGTTTCGGCTCCGACTGACTCCTTCAATCACACTGGCACAATCAGCAATCGTTGCGACATTCTCCTTGGGAACTGTGAAGCCAAGATTCAGCATCAAGACAAGAAAAGCCAAATATATCTCTCTAGTTTGTTGTAAAAAATAAATAAATCAATATCTATCTCAAATCATTGACAAAAGGTAAATTAGAATATCTTGATTATCTCAGAATATGAACACATTTTCCATGTCAAATAGCTTAAAAACAAAACACTGTTGTACGAAAGGTTGGAACAAACCAAACTACATATAACAATTAACCTTACAGAATTTAATGGAAAAGAAACATAATACCCCATAACATGTAAAATGAACTAACACACTGCAAAATAATACAGTGGGAAACTACATAGTAATTGAGATTAACGAACCATAGCTATATGCAAGTAGATGAATTAAAAAAATACAATGTTAAGAAAAAGGCAGACAGAAGAACACAGAGTATGAGTTCATTTATACAAAGTTTTAAAAAAAGGTAAAACTAAAAACATAGTTTGTTTAGAGATATATACATACATGTAAAACTAAAACTGAAGTCCAGGGAATTATTATACAAATTTGAGGATAATTTCTCTGGAAAAAGAAAGATGAAATCTTGGAGGGACCCCCACCAATGGGGTTCAAACATTAATGACTTCATTTCCAGAATGAAATTTTGTAGGGGTTTCAAAAATATTGGTCTTATTCTGTTCTTTAACTACATGGTAAGCTCATGGCACTTGTATTCTCTAAACTGCACCTATTTATTATGTTTAATAAATTTACTAGAAGAAAGATTATATATATGTATGTATATATACACCTATATTACCATTTTAAAATTCATAAATAAGAAAAATATACAGGACATGGCATCAACCCTTTTTCAGAATATACATTGCCCTCAGTCATGATTTATTTCCCTCTTTTGTTTGTTTACTATTCCATGCATTTTAATACACATGCTTTTCTCTTCGTTCACTGCTATATTTTGAAACATCAGCTCTGTTTTGATTCTGAGTTTCCCACTATACTTCCAAGTCATCAACCTGTTCATTTGTAAAAATCAAGGGTTTCCACAAAATAACATCTGTTCAAAAACAATGCAGATTTTCTAAACACTGAGAATGATAAAAGGTTTATTTTTTCCTTAAGCTATTTAAGTTATTTAATCCAAATCTACAATCACCCTAGCTATGTACATTGAAGATTTATAGCTTACATAATTTGAAAATAGATTGGGGAAAAAGGTAATTTCTCATCAGATATACAGTATACTGTACTTTTCAGTACAACATTATACTCTGAAAAGAGGGTGAGCAGTACTACCACTGTGCCAAAATGTTTCTAACTTTACAAGGATGAAGGTAAATAGTCATACATGTAAATAGTCATACATGTATCTTTACGAAATGTACTTATTTCCCAAAGCTGGGCATGCCTGTACTTGAGCCCTCATCTCACCGACCTTCCCTAATGGCTCTGCTCTTGGCAGATGAGGACAGCCATCCACAGATAAAGAAGGAAAGGAGGGGAGGAGAAGGGAGAGAGAATGAATTTTCTGGTGATGAATCTCTTGCTATGAAGCTTAACTCCAAAGCAAAAAACAAAAACACTGGTGCAATAACCTGCAAGGACAGTTTTCTGACAGAGAAGGGGCTTAGAGAGAAGCTCCCATGACTTTGAAAAAAGACAGATGAAGCGCTATATTTAGAGGCGGTGTTCGGGTACCGTGTCTCTTGGAAAAGAGGAAGTATTCTGTGATTCGGAAGAGAAAACTTATGGAAGGGACACAAGATGCACAGTAAATTGAGCCGAGACATAACAATACTGTGGGGGCAGTACCAACCCCAACTCTCATAGCGGTTCACACAGCACACGTTTATTCTTTGCTCACCCTATGTGTTCAGTGACAATCTGCCCAGGGGCTGTGCTCACTGTATCACTCAGGGACCAGGTGACAGAGGCTTTGTTTTAGTATGTGAGAAGAGAGAGAGCTGGGCTGGCTCTTAAAACTCTTCCACCAAAGTAACACATCATGTGGCTCACATGTGGTGGACTTGGCAAGTCACAGGGCCTTCCTAAGTTCAAGGAGGTGGGAAAGTGCAACCCTGCTGTGTGCCCTTAGAACAAAGGGAATGTTTGGTGTACAATGTTAACATTGTACCACAACACTGAACTAGGAGGAAGGAACATTCAGTAGAAGATAAATCTAGTTCATTCATGTAAAGTATATAAAATATTTCAATGTGTAAAGATGCAAGCATTTATATATCTAGTCTCCTACTGAGAGGCATTTAGATTGTCACCATTCTTGTCTTTGTGATTACAAAGGTGTTTTCTTCTGCTCATGGGTGTTTCTTCAAGGATTCCATAAGATTTACATGAGCATGGAAGTGGAATTACACTCAAGGCTATGAGTTGACCTTGCATCTGGCAAATTACTCACATACGTGGTTGTAAGAATTTATACTCTCAACCCATGCACCTCCTCACAGTCTCTTGGTAATGTTAGATAGATAAGTGTGACAGGACATCTCAATGTGGTTTTGGTTTTTGTTAGATTAACATTTTTCTCTTTCTTTCCCTTCTGGAATCATTCTCCACCTCTCTTCTACAAACTATCTGTATCTTTTGTCTATTTGTCTACTCTATTGTCTTTCTAACTGATTTGCAGAATGCTATTTCTTTGTTGGTTTATGTACTCAGTTGAAATACTTAATATTTTCCTTTATGATTTGTGCTACAGCATCTTTATTTGGCTACTATTTCCTTAATATTACTCTACTTTCTATTTTTTAAGTCAGTATTTTTATAATTGGCAGATTTATATGGCTTATATTAACTGTTATTACTCATATTTTTGGATTCACTTTACTTTCTATTTATAAGTTTCTCTTTGCTGTTTCCCAAACCTCTCTGTCCACTCTGTTGCTGTTTACTAATAAATTGACAGTTTTCTTTACTTCCCTCACCAACTATCTATTGATTTGAATGTTATGTATTTCTACTCTTTACTATTTAATATTAATTTACTAAGTTTTAAATATGTGTACCACACTTAATGTCTAAAATATATATAAAACGTTATATAAAAATATATAAAACATTATATATTTCTACTCTTTACTATTTAATATCTAATGTAAATTTTAGATACTCTTAATGCCTAAAATGAGAAATCACATATGTTCTTTCCCTTAACAATTTTAATACACATCACTTGCCTTATGGCTTATTTGTCAGTGTTATCTAACATTTTAGTTCCACCTTGCTTTGCATTCTGAACATTAGTAGTCATTATTATCATTTCATACAGTCAAAACTTACTTATTCACCAATATGTTTGCCATTACTTTTTATACAGTCCTTCCTCCTTGGCTCAATTTCCTTCTTTCTAAGACACATTCATTAGTATTCAGCAATCTTTGTTTAAAAGTGCATTTTGCCACCAATCATGAAAAATAGGTTAATTGGGTATAAAACTTTATGTTAAAAGCTGGGTTTTTTTCTCAGTCCTCTAAAGATATTCTAGTCTTCTGGCTTCTACTGTTATGTCCGCCCAAGTCTGCTATCCCTCTGTTATACTTGTGTTTTTCTCTATAGTTAATATTAAGGCTTTCTCTTTGATTTTGGGGTTTTGTGATTTTACTATGTTGCACCTAGATGTAAATTAAATTTATCCTGCTCAGGACTGAATATAAACATTTATGGATTTATTGACTTTGGGAAATTTTGGCCATTATTTGGGGATTGATTCCCCCTTTGTTTGTTTTTTCTTCTAGCATTCCCAACAGACCTCTGTTAGAACTTTTCATTCCATCCTCCATGCTTTTTAAGCTTCCTTTAAAATTTTCCTCTTTAACCTCTTTTTGAAGCATGGGTAATTTCTTAAGATTATTATTTGTGTTTAATAATTCTCTTTAGGTGTGACTAACCTGTCCACTGAATTATTAAAGCTCATTACTAAACAAAAATTACACGGCACTAAAAACACATCAACTAAAGCTATGTGTGTCAACAAAGCTCAACCTCACATAGAAAGCTGGTTAAGAAGAGCAAGTCAGAAAAACACATGTTTCCATTTCTACTGTTTAGTAATATATACCTATATGGTGACCTTAGAAAGAAAAGCTAGGAAATGCAGAGAAATAGTTATCCTCTGGATAGAAAGGCAGTGGGGAAGCGAATGGGAGAGGGACATACCAAAGCTTTAAAGGTTTATCAGAGTTTCATTTCTAAAGCTGGGTGGTGAGCATGAGAGTGTTCCTCGTCTCCAAACTTTGCACATACGTCTCTATGTTCTGTTCCACATACGGAATATTTTTTTTTAACAGTTTCACACATTTTAACACTGTCCTCATGAAAACTAGAAAACTGGTAAGCCTCTGGCCGGATAAAACCTTTCATGACAATTGTGAACTCTGATACACTCTTCAGCTCCCACTGGGTCTTATCAGTTGTCTTTGTGGACACTTCCTGAATTTGTTAATTTCCATCTACCCTAGTTACTGCTTCACAATTTTACTCCTAGATAATCTGATTTTAACTAGTGATCAATTAGTATAGCAGCATCAGGGACTATCACAAAGTCATTCCTAATAACAGTTTCTAGCTCTTTGGGAAACAAGTGTAGGGTAAGCACTCAGAACTCCTTTTATATAGACACATTTATAAATGGGTTTATTAAAGAAGATTCTTTCCACCTCTAACATTTTCTTTAAGCAAAATTACTTTAGTAATATCCTCTGGAATCTTGAAGTGGTCTAACATATATGCTAAATTAAACAATTTTGTCTTCTAAACAAGGAATCCTATATGTATATGCTGAAGAATAATATACCATGGTTTCTACTACCCTGTTTTCCCAAAAATAAGACAGTGTCTTATATTAATTTTTGCTCCCAAAGATGCGCTAGGTCTTATTTTCAGGGGATGTCTTATTTTTCCATGAAGAAGAATATGGTACACATTTATTGTTAAATGAAAAAAAAGTAAATTTATTACCTGTATACGGTATGGTAGTACGGTAGTTGTCAACACAAACCAGACAATGAATCCTGGGGGCCTTATTTTCGGGCCTTATATTTCACTCAGAAGGAAACCTGAAGTAGGTCTTATTTTCGGAGGATATCTTATTTTTGGGGAAACACGGTATGATGATGACATAATTATTCATTTATGTTTATTAGTCAAAATCTGGATCTAGAAAGGGTGGCCAACACATACACATCTCAACAGATACATGTAGAGGTGGACTTTATTAGTGAAATCTACCCTAAATCCAAAATTTCCTTTTAAGAAATGGCTTTTGCTAGAACTCTGATAAGCAACTATATCTACTTAATAAAATACAAAATCAAAAGATTACCACTTTTCTTAATTTTCATGCCTATTTTTAGATAATGAGTCAAATTAACAGTAAAATGACCAATGATGTCAACAAGTGAAAGGGAGAGAAGGACAGGAACTTGTGTACAAACCCAAATGGATAAGGAACTTCTGTAAATAATCAAGATGAGACTATCTGTCCAGTACTGTACCAACCGATTCTTAACCAAATCAGTATTTAACTTCTGATCTAACCTGACAATGAGAGATTCATAAAGGCAGAAACTTTTCTTTTTTTCACTGCTGTACTCCTAAATGCCAAAAAATAGTGCCTAGTATAGAGTAAGTATTAAATATTTGCTGAATGACTTAACCAGAGGTGGAAAATGAGATGACTATGTAGGTTATGGCACTTAACCTTACTTAACATAGTTCCTTACCAAAAGATAAAAAATATCTAAAAGCTACTGAATAAAGCAGAAAAAATTTGCTTTTTCAGTGAAAGTTTTCTTAGAAAAGTAAAGTATAATCAATCTTTGGGTCTTGACCTAAACATTAGAACGAAAACAAATATGCCCACTGCAGAAGAGCTGCTATCTAAGCATTACGTATCCATCCGCTCTCTCCACTTTTCCCCTAACAGTTTAGCCCATAGACAGAAAGTGTGGTCACTTGAGGTAGACTAAACTATTTTGTGACAAAGAAATCATTTTGGGGAGTTCAGGAAGGAAAGAAGGAATGTATGTAACAATGTGGCTTTTAGCGAACATAAAAGCTCTTTTATGCCTGAGGGAGAGCTATCTGCTTTAATCACACTAAAGGAGTTCTCACAGAAGAGATTTGTCTTAAATGTCACTGCTGGGTTTACTGGCACACACATAGGCCATTCCCTCCACTTCAGCAATAAGTAATTCTGTTATTAATTTTTCTTCCTAGAAACACAAACCTCAGCCTGCCTAGTTGGACTGCCTAATGGTCTGAATAAATTCTGTGACTCTTTTACTGAAAAAAATTAGAGAGTGATTCAAACTGATTGCAAGGCACAAAAGGTGTCATACTGTTTTTCCTCCCATAGGGGCCATGCCACTCCCCATTTGAATGTTCATTACCATACTTCATATGTGTCTGATAAATTTATTAAAAACACCATCTGGATGGACTCAGCTTTATACTGTATTTCTAGTCTTCTTGTTTCCTCCCTTGTCCCACTGGAATTTTTGCCCTAATTTGTGTCACTTTGTTTATAAAACCACTAGTGGCCTGGTGCACAAAATTAATGCACATTAAAAGGGAATTAATTAGAGGAAATATTTTAATATTGTTATTTGCTCTTTCTCTATAATAGAAGTGTCAGAGATGAAAGAAAATTAGTAAAATGTGTATGAAAATCTTCCTCCTGTCAGAGTCTGGGGTGTGCCATGGGAGCCAGAATCAAATCCCCACCCATCCATGCAAGCCTCGAAATTGCATGAGACCCAGCCCCAGCCAGCCCCACCCTTGCCAAGCCCCAGCAGGGTGGCAGGTGATGGGGCAGCCTCAGGTCCCCCATCAAGCCCTGCTGGGCAGGGAGCATGGCCTCAGGTCCCCAGCCTGGTCCAGGCAGGAGGCACGGTCTCAGGTCCCCTGGCCTAGCCTCAGGTCCACCGGCCCCGGCTCAAGGGCATGATGACTATTTGCATATTAGCTCTTTATTATATAGGATACTGCCAAAATCCAGCATCTGTCATTGTCTCTCTGGTTTGCCTCTCTCTGCCATCATTCATTAAGGGAAACTGCCTGGGCAGAAATTACTTACCCACTTCTGTGCACATAGCAATTCTGCTCAGACAAGTTTAATTTGCTGCTTCTGAATGCAAAAGTTGCATCTTAACAAAGTGTACACATTTTGCAGGTGTATGGGTACTGGGATGACTCAGAGAGTGGGGGACTACAGAAAAAGTGATCTGAAAACAATTTCACCATTCTTCTTTCTTACTAGTACACAGCACTAGAGTAGCCAAGAGCTTGCCAGTAAAATTTAATCAGGAGTAATAAATTTTTTAAAAAGTAGTATTACTTCACTAGGACATGACCTGAGGGCCAGCTATACTAGCTATATCTACAATAATCTATAATAATAAAAGCATAATATGTAAATTGACTGAACCACCACCTGGAAAACCTTACAGACCACCATGCTAAGACACCCACTGGTGCCAGGCCAGCGAAGGCAGGTACAATGCGATTGACCGGGGGCCTGGCCATCGCCCCGTGATTACCCTGCAGAGGGAGGCCCAGGCCACTGACAGGTTTGGGAGGGTGGGAGGGGCCTCTCTCTATGGGGTGATCCATTGTGGAGCCCCGGCTGGGTGGACAGGACCTAGCTCTTTGGGGCAATCAATCATGAGGCTCCCAGACTATGAGAGGGCACAGGCTGGGCTGAGGGACCTCCCTCCTGCCCCCAGGGCACAAATTTCGAGCACTGGGCCTCTAGTTTAAAGATAAGACTGACGTGTTACTTAACTATCTCCAGTGATTACCTTTGAGAGGAAGAGAAAACAAACCCATCTGATGCAAATTTTAAAAAATGAAAGCACTTAGCACTTAACAGAGGACCATAATCTTTAAAACTGTGCTCATGGAGGGTTTCAGTACTGTTTCACCATCTGATTTCAGTACGAAATGTATTCTAACAGCACAGTGGTTCATGCCACAAACACATGCTTAGTAGCCTTAGCACAGACCCTTCTCTATTGCTAAGATTTTCAGAGATACAAAGTATGTCTCTTTCAAAAAGGCAACTAAGGCTCTTAGCTGAAGGTCATACCCATATATTCACCCACACAGCTGCACTTTTTGTTTTTAAGGGGGACTCACCTTAGGAGCCTATTACCAAGCATATACAGGTACTTGTTGCTGACAGGCAAGCTTCCAACCCATCTGCAATCCACCCTCTGTCTTTATTTCAAAGGAAAAACTACCTTCACTAAAGGAACAATTGCGAATTAGAACACAAGCTCATCTTTCTTGGAAACTATCAAAAGCTACAAAAATGTATTCCACAACACTGGCACTCAGTTACATTAATTAGTCTTATCTATCTGATAAAAAAAAAAACACACTTTTCAATCATATATTACATCACATCGCTGAAGAAAAACATTTAATAATTTTCTTTCCTCAAATTTTCCTGGTTCCCAGCTCTGTGAGAAGGCTGCTTCCTAACCCAGTTCCCAGAATTCTGTTATGACCCCTCTCCGTATTGGCAGGGGAACATGGGGAGAAAACAGGCTATGCCTTTGAGAGCTGGAGCCCTGTTCCTGTGAGCCTCTTTTTCTTGTTTACTTTTCCTTTTACGATTTCAACTAATATTCATCTTAGCATCCAATTCTGACATCACCAAGGTTGCCCAAATCACAGCATATCTTGATATTGATATTGGACAACCATATTGGGCTATATTTAGACAAGGATAAGAAGAGGTAACACTTTTCCAAGCTTCAAATCTGGTCCTCCCTCCATGCCAAATAATCAAATTTTATAACTTTGCTAGAGGCCCAGTGCATAAATTTGTGCACCAGTGGGGTCCCTCAGTCTGGCCTGTGGGATCAGGCCAAAACTGGCTCTCCAATATCCCCTGAGGGGTCCTGGATTATGAGATGGTCAGGCCAGGCCGAGGGACCCCACTCATGCACGGTTGGAGCTGGGGAAGGATGCAAAAAGTTGGCCAGCGGGGAGGGACCACAGGATGGCTCCAGGGTATATCTGGCCCATCTCCCTCAGTCCTAATCAACCAGACCCCAGCAGCAAGCTAACCTACCGGTCAGAGTATCTTCCCCCTAGTAGTCAGTGCAGGTCATAGCGACTGGTTGACCAGTCAATTGTCCGCTGGTGGTCAGTGCACATCATAGCCACTACTCAACTGGTCAACCGTCTGGCCCCTGGTGGTCAGTGCACATCATAGTGAGCAGCTAAATGGCCTTAGCATATCACTAGCATATTATGCTTTGATTGGTTGAATGGCTGACCAGACACTTAGCATATGAGGCATTTATTATTCTATATAATAAAAGGCCAGAGGCATCATGACTGAAATGACCAAAGACCAGACCACCACAGTCCCCTGCAGGCTGGCCCCACCCTCAAGCAAGTGGTTAGGGGTAATCAGGCAGGCAGAGTGGTTAGAGGTGATAAGATAGGCAGGTAAGTGGTTAGGGGAGATCAGGTAGGCAGATGGCTCCTCTCCAGGCTGACCCTGCCTCCAAGCAAGCAGTTAGTGGCAATCAGGCAGGCAGGAAGAATGGTTAGGGGTGATCAGGTATGCAGGCAAGTGATTAGGGGTGATCAGGTAGGCAGGCGAACAGTTAGGGGTGATAAGGTAGGCAGACGGCCACTTTCAGGGCTGGCCATGCCCCCCAGCAAAGAAAGAGGGAGCCCAGGCCAGCCAAGCTATTGTACCCCAGCCTGTAGCCTGCAGAAGGAGGCCACTGGTGGCAGGGGAGGGGGAGCAGTGTTGCATAGATGGCAAGCAGTGCTGTGGCGGGGGTGGGGCAAGCTTCCTGTAGCCAGGGGAAGGAAATCCCCAACAGGTCCTGATCTCAGGCAAGGCCTAGGGACTATACCTGAGAGGTCTCAGATTGTGAGAGGGTGCAGGCCAGGCTGAGGGATCTTTCATGCACTGGGCCTCTAGTATAGGATAAAGCTACTAGAGGCCAGATGCATGGAATTTGTGCATGGGTAGGGTCCTTAGCAGCTACTGGCCAGTACCTCCCTTCCCCAGCTGCTGACCAGGATCTTCCTTCATTCCATACTTCCCCCTGGTGGTCACCACAAGTCATAGCGCGTGATTGAACTCCCAGTCAGTCAAACTCTCAAGGGGATACTTTACAGATTAGGCTTTTATATATATCTGCTTGCCTCAGTTGGCCGCCCCTCCCATCCCGCTTGTAGCTCACGCCCTGCCCTCCAGCGCTCGTAGCTCTCCACCACTCATAGCTGTTGGCACTCATAGCTCTCTGCTGCTATTAGCTCACGCCCTGTCCGGCCTGCCACTGAGAGCCGCTGCTCATGGGCCAGGGGGGAGGGACCAAGAGGTGCTCAATGCACTTCCTGGTGACTGGTCATTTGGTCATGACTGTGTTACAGCCATGGGCGATTTATATTATAGATAGATAGCTCAAAACATTTCAGAAGAAATGGCCTTTTTCTAGAAGATGAAGGTAAGAAATCAGAGGTAGTTATTCCCAGGGGCAAAGGTGAGCCCAGGGAATCTCAAATGTATAAATTCACCAGGAACAATGAATTCTCTCTCCACACACTGGGGCTTTTGAAGGAAAGTGTGGCCCAGAACTATCTTTTTTTTTTTTTTAATCCTCACCCGAGGATATGTTTTTATTGATTTGAGAGAAAGAGAAAGAGAGATCAGTTGCCTACTGTATTCAGCCCAACGAGGGATTAATCCCGCAACATAGGTTTGTGCCCTGACTAGGAATTGAGCCTGCATCCTTTTGGTGTATGGGATGACACTTTAACTAACTGAGCTACCCAGTCAGAGCCAGAACTAATTCTTTAGAAGTCAGCTCTCTTCTGTGTGGCTTTAATGCTGGAGGTTTTAGCTGTGAGAATCTTCAATTCAAAACGATCTTACTGGGGTGAAGGTGGGCTATGATTAATCAATGGGAGAATAAAGAAGACATATATAATACTTTCAACAATAAAGATTTTTAAAATGACCAAACAGACACACACACAAAAAAATAGATCTTAAAGCAGTGATTTTCAACTGGTGTACTATAAGAATTTTTAAAACTTACAGTCCCTAACTTTTTAGTCAGGGGCACTGACCTCCTTCCCCTTAAATTGTCAAATAAAAAAAATAAAAAAACAACAACTAGCACAACAATAACCACCTGATGTGAAGGAATAAAAATTATACCTATTTCTCTTATCAGATCGGCAAAAAATATATATTTTTTTGGGTGTGCCGCAGAATTTTAGTAATTGGTTTATGTGTGCCATGAGACGAAAAAGGTTGAAAATTGTTGCCTTGAGGAGAAATCAAGATGGTTGCATAGGTAAACGCCTAACTGCAGCCTCACACAACAATTTCAAAAAATACAACTAAAATATAAAGTGGACATTATCCAGAACTACAGGACAGTTGACTGACTGGAAATTCTACAACTAGAAGGAAAGAGAAAACCAGAAGGAAAATCAGGCCTAAGGTACGGGGACACGGTGCGCACGTGGGGAGAGGATGGAGCCAGAGAGGAGGAACAGCTGAGTGCCTGGCTGGCGTTACCTAGCGGGAAGGAGATAAAAGCCCCGGACTGTGCTGAACCCCAGTTCCGACTGCACTGAACCCCAGTTCTAGGCGAGACCCTGGGGTCCCAGGCTCATATAGAGGGAATCTGGGCTGTAAGATGGAAGCTCAGGGGAGCGGTGAAAGGCAGAGCCCCAGAGTCGTGCACATTGCGCACAGAGGACAGACTGTTGATTTAGCCACTGGATTGCCCTAGCAGGAAGGAGACAAAGCTCCGGACTGCTCATAACCCCACTTCCAACTGCACTGAACCCCAGTTCCGGGTGCATTGGGGGAGAGACTAGACTGTCTGGTAGTGGGCAAAACTCTAGGGCACCTTTCTCTCAGAGGTGCTTGCAGCGAGTACCAAAGGACACTGAGGAACACTGAGACTCAGGAACCTCATAGGGCGGGGCTAACGGGAAGCTAAGGCTGTAGACTCCACCCTGAAACTCCGCCCCATCCAAGCTGAGCACAGAGGCTTTTGCAGTTTTCCAAGTCTAGTCGAATAAGGCTGTCTCCTGGCATAGACACAGCTGATCCTCACAGCCAGTTGGCCTGGAGGTCAGTTCCAACAACAATCAAGACTTAACTACAATAAGGCTGTACACACAGTTCACAAAAGGGTGCACCAAGAGTGTCCACCTCAGGTAACTGAGAGGCTGACCTGCTGAACCATATAGGACACCTTAACACACAAAGCCACCCTATCAACTCAGGGAAGCAGCGAAAATGCCGGGACAAGGAAACAGATCACAAATGAAAGAAATGGAGGACAAAAAGTGACTGGATATAGAATTCAAAACCACAGTTATAAGGTTTTTCAAGAATTTCCTAGAAAAGGCCAATAAAATAAATAAGACCTATGAGGATATGAAAAGGGATCAAATAGAAATAATAATTGATCAACTAGAAATAAAGAATACATTGTCTGAAATAAAAAATATTATACAGAGTCCTAAAAACAGAATGGAAGATCACAAGAATCAAGTCAAAGATTTGGAACACAAAGAGCCAGAGGACACTCCTCTGCAGAAGCAAGAAGACAAGAGGATCCAGAAAGTTGAAGATAGTGTAAGAAACTTCTGAGACAACTTCAAGCGAACCAACATCAGAATTATAGGGGTCCCAGAAGAAGAGAGAAAGCAAGATACTGAAAACATATTGAAAGAAATAGTGACAGAAAACTTCCCCCACCTGGGGAAAGAAATAGACTTACAAGTCCAGAAAGTTCACAGAACCCCAAACAAAAGGAATCCAAAGAAGACCACACCAAGGCATATCATAATTAAAATTCCAAGAGCAAAAGACAAAGAGAGAATATTAAAAGCAGCAAGACAAAAGCAGGTAGTTACCTATAAAGGAGCACCCATACGACTGTCAGATGATTTCTCAACAGAAACCATGCAGGCCAGATGGGAATGGCAAGAAATATTCAAGGTGATGAATAACAAGAACCTACAGCCAAAAATACTCTACCCAGCAAAGCTATCACTCAGAATCAAAGGCCAGATAAAGAGCTTCATAAATAAAAAAAAAGCTAAAGGAGTTCATCACCGCCAAACCAGAATTATATGAATTGCTGAAAGGGGTTCTTTAGGAAAAGGAAGAAGATAAAGATAAAAATTATGAACAACAAATACGTAACTATCAACAAGTGAATCTAAAAACCAAGGGAATTAAGAAACATAATGAACAATATTAACTGGTGAATATAATAGATTCAGAGGTATGGAAGGGGAGTGGACTGATGATTCTCAGGGAAAAGGGGAGTGGGGTGTGTGTGCAGGAAGAGATTGAACATAAACTGTGCACCTATGGATGAGGACAATGGGGGATGGGGAAAGGGCAGAAGGTGGGATGGGAACCTAGTAGAGGGGAGCAATGGAGAGGGAAAAATGAGGAACATTTGTAATAATATGAACAATAAAGATTTATTTAAAAAAAAGAAAACTGCTGCCTTGAAGAATCAACATTAGACTTTTAATAGCAGTTTATCAAAGAGGTATTCACTCAGTTCGTTAGGCCTTTAAATTTAAGACAAAAGCATTCCAGGTGTAAGAAAAAAAGATATTCGAAACATCTGACTCTGTTTGAGTGAACAGTAACTATCTCACTGGGGTGGGTTTTTCTTTTTCCAGATATAAACTGTCAGAAAGTCTACATCTGCTCTCACAGAGGGACAACTTTACTCAAGTCAACGGGGATGGGGTTAATACTCAACATACAAAAAGTTGTTGAAATTGGTTTGCAGGTTTTGAAAACTCTATCTCAAAAAATTTGAAAAGTTACAGTATAAAGGGCATCATTTTCTGTGTCATAAGAGTTTTATTTGTCCTTATCTGCTAAAAGATGTTGAAATCAACAGTTATTTTTGTTCTGCTACTGGGTGAGAGGTCTTGTCAGGCAACAACAATTCTGTGACTCAAGATCAGAGATGTCACCACAGCCTGGGGGAATATTTCTTATTCCAGTTGAGCATAGAACAAAGATGAGCAAAAGAATTAAAAAGCCTCACAAAGGAAGTGGTGGTTTGCATAATACTTTTTTTTCAAGGAAGTTTTGTTTTGTTTTTAACTATCCCTTTCATAAAGTAGTAGCTTTCCTTTTTTCTTTTCTGTTTTCTTTTCAGCAGAAGGATAGATGTTGTTCAAAAAATATGAAGTCAGAATGATTCTGGGATAATGGGTAACTCTTCAGTCTTAAGACCTTAAATGGTATTTCTTTCAAATGTATCAGTAGAGCCGAAAACCTGAGCTTCAGAATAAACAGGAAATGGCGGACAAGGCGCTGTTCTTGCTTCTCCACAAGGAGATGGTGTCAGGAGTGTACAAGTCCTTGGAGCCGGGGGAGGTGGAAAATGGACGCTGTATTACTAAGTTGGGAAACATGGGGTTTTGAGTGGGACAAGGATTAATAGAAAGGTTTACAAAAGATACCCGAGGTTCAAGGATGAGTTAGATACTATGAAGTTCATTTGTAAAGATTTCTGGACTACAGTATTCAAGAAACAAATTGGCGATCTGAGGACAAATCATCAGGGCATCTATGTATTTCAGGACAACAAATTCCTTCTGCTTACTCAGTTCTGCAGAAAACAGTTCTTAGAACATGCATCTAAGTATTTAGCATTTACATGTGGCTTAATCAAAGGTGGCTTATCAAACTTGGGGATTAAAAGTATTGTAACAGCTGAGGTATCTTCAATGCCTGCCTGTAAATTTCAGGTGATGATACAGAAGTCATAGAACATACTGAAATGCAATGCTTCAACAGTGTAAAGAGTTAAATTATTCATCTATAAAGTCCTTCAAGTAGCAATGATTTAATTAAAATTGTTGGACATTTGTGTTGATATAAGCTATTTGCTAACTTATATAATGGAAGATGTACTTTTAAGCACGACTAAGGTATTTTATCAGTTTAACATAGGTCAAGTTAAAGCAGATAAAGAGACATTCTACCATAATATACACTTTACTGAAACTATTCAGGATGAAAAAAATCCTAATTTCAAATAAATAAACACCAAGATGTAGGATCCTTATTTTAACATTTCTACTTGCTTAGGGAATGTATGTTTAACACCAGATGGAAAAGCAAAACTCAGGGTTTGATAAATTAGCAAAGAGAGAGAGAGAGAGAGAGAGAGAGAGAGAGAGAGAGAGATAACCAGAATGATTTGTGTAAGAATGAACAAATTTTGATTGCTTTATGAATTTTAGTTATTAAAAAAAGCAAACAGCACACTAAAAAAATAAATAAATAAAATAAAAAACAAAATAAAATGCATCAGTAACTGTAAAATTTGAATTTTACTAAAAGTAGAATTGGAAGTGAGTGTTCAAACATTAAGTGGAGCCTGTGACTGCACAGAAAGGCCCCAATCACATCTGTGACAGGCGTGCTCCTACCGTTCCTCCTTGGCAGAGCCTTCCTGCCACAGCTTTTGGAGGCAACGAGAAAAAGGTTAGAGATGACGCCAGATTCTCACATGTCTCAGTCCCCACAAAGCATCCTGGATTGAGGTGTGTGGAAGGAAAGAATCTCTGAGACTCTCAAGGGAGCAAGACTAGAATTTAGCAGAAACATATGGGTGAGTCTCAACATCTGAATACTGGGCTCTCAGAACTGACACTTGGTAATCAAACCACACAAGATGCTGGAGGGAAAAACTTGCCTACTGGGCTTTCTTCCAGGGTTAGCCTGAGGGACCAGCCCAGGGCTGTGGAAAGACTGAGCAATCCCCTAGGTGACACTGAGGTGATACCTCTCTACACGGAGAAGTGGGGCCCCTGAGGAAATCTGGCTCCCCACTCCAAAGATTGACAGTCAGGGTCTTCCACGTGACCTAGAACAATTCTATTCTTGCCTCTAAGTAAAGCCATTAACAGAAAGAAAAAAAACCTCAGCAGAACCAGTTTATACTACCTTCTGAAGGCCAGTTAACCTAGATGGAGGAAATAGAATCACGCTGTTTTCTAGTAGATTTATAGTATGTGACGAAGAAAGTCTTGTCTAGCCCTCTCAGTTGATAGGACATAGTCCCTTGCACCAAGAGGTCGCTGGTTTGATTCCCTGTCAGGGCACATGCCGGGGGTTGCAGGCTTGATCCCCAGTAGGAGGCATGTAGGAGGAAGCTAAATGATGTTTCTTCCTCTCCCTTTCTCTCTCTCTCTCTCAAATCAATAAAAATATTTTTTTCAAAAAGTGCTGTCTAAAATACAATAAAAGTTAATTTTTTAAAGATTTTTTGCTGAATGTGAGTGAAGGGGGACAACAAGATGGCGGCAGAGGTAAATGCCTAGCTGCAGCCACACTCAACAATTTCAAAAAATACAACTAAAATATAGAATGGACACTATCCAGAACTACAGGAAAGTTGACTGACTGGAAATTCTACAACTAGAAGGAAAGAGAAAACCAGAAGGAAAACCAGAGGAACTGTAAAAGCCTAAGGTACGGAGGCACATTGTGCACGCGCACGCGGGGAGAGGACAGAGCCGGAGAGGAGGGGGCGGCTGAGTGCCTGGCTGGCGTTCCCTTGCAGGAAGGAGATAAAAGCTCCGGACACTGCTGAACCCCAACTCTGACTGCACTGAACCCCAGTTCTGGGCGAGACCCTGGGGTCCAGGCTCACACAGAGGGAATCTGGGCTGTAAGGCTGAAGCTCAGCGGAGCGGCGGCGAAAGGCAGAGCCCCGGAGTCGCGCACATTGCGCGCAGAGGACAGGCTGTTCGCTGAGCTGCTGAATTGCCCCAGCAGGAAGGACTCAAAAGCTCAGGAATGTACTGAGCCCCAGTTCTGACTGCACTGAACCCCAGTCCTGGGCAAAACCCTCGGGCTCCAGCCTCATACAGAGGGAATCTGGGCTGTAAGACAGAAGCTTAGGGGAGCGGCAGAGCCCCTGAGTCGCGCACATTGCACGCACAGAGGACAGACTGTTGTTTGGGCCGCGAGATCGCCCTAGCGGGAAGGAGACATAAGCTCCGGACTGTTCTTAACCCCACTTCCAACTGCTCTGAACCCCAGTTGTGGGCTTGTTGGGGGAGAGACTACACTGTCTGGTAGCGGGCGAAGCTCTAGGGTGCCTTTCTCTCAGAGGTGCTTGCAGCGAGTACCAAAGGACACTGAGGAACTCTGAGACTCAGGAACCTCCGAGGGCGGGGCTAACCCCGGAAGCCAAGGCTGTAGGCTCCACCCTGAAACTCTGCCCCTTCCAAGCTAAAATCAGAGAGGCTTTTGCAGGTTTCCAAGTCTAGTGGAATAAGGTTGTCTTCCTGGCATAGACACAGCTGATCCTCCCAACCTACCAACTCAGGGAAGCAGTGAAAATGCCGAAACGAGGAAACAGATCACAAACGAAAGAAATGGAGGACAAAAAGCGACTGGATATAGAGTTCAAAGCCATGCTTATAAGGTTGTTCAACAATCTCTTAGAAAAGGCAGATAAAATAAATGAGACCTATGAGGATATGAAAAGGGATCAATTAGAAATAAAGAATACATTCTCTGAAATAAAAAATATTATACAGAGTCCTAAAAACAGAATGGAAGATTGCAAGAATCAAGTCCAATATTTGGAACACAAAGAGCCAGAGGACACTCCTCCGCAGAAGCAAGAAGACAAGAGAATCCAGAAAGTTGAAGATGGTGTTAGAAACCTCTGGGACAACTTCAAGCGAACCAACATCAGAATTATGGGCATCCCAGAAGATGACAGAGAGCAAGATACCGAAAACATATTGAAAGAAATAGTGACAGAAAACTTCCCCCACCTGGGGAAAGAAATAGACTTACACATCCAGGAAGCACACAGAACCCCAAACAAAAGGAATCCAAAGAGGACCACACCAAGACACATCATAATTAAAATTCCAAGAGCTAAAGACAAAGAGAGAATATTAAAAGCAGCAAGACAAAAGCAGGTAGTTACCTATAAAGGAGCACCCATACGACTGTCAGCTGATTTCTCAACAGAAACCATGCAGGCCAGACGGGAATGGCAAGAAATATTCAAGGTGATGAATAACAAGAACCTACAGCCAAAAATACTCTACCCAGCAAAGCTATCACTCAGAATCGAAGGCCAGATAAAGAGCTTCACAAATAAATTTAAGCTAAAGAAATTCATCACTGCCAAGCCAGAATTATATGAATTGCTAAAAGGGGTTCTTTAGGAAGAGGAAGAAAATAAAGATAAAAATTATGAACAAACACGTAACTATCAACAAGTGAGTCTAAAAACCGAGGGAAGTAAAAATCATGATGAACAATATTAACAGGTGAATATAATAGAATCAGAGGTATGGAAGGGGAGTGGACTAATGATTCTTGGGGAAATGGGGAGTGGAGCTGGGCGGGAAGAGACTGAACATAAACTGCACCTATGGATGAGGACAATGGGGGATGGGGAAAGGGCAGAGAATTGAATGGAAACTTGGTGTAGGGGAGCAATGGGGGGGGATGAGGAACATTTGTAATAATATGAACAATAAAGATTTATTAAAAAAAAGATTTTTTGCTACTATTTTAAATTAATTCTTCTTCTAATGGTTTAACACAGTGCTTTGGGAAATGAAAAATTGGTATTTTTAAATGGGGCTTGATTACAAACATTTCAAATCTGCCTGTTAAAAAGCATCTTTCTTCTGAGATCTAGTGCCCTCTGCATCATGTCTAATACGTTAACTCTGAGAGGGGAATGGTTGCTCTCCTGCCTGCCTTCAGCTCTAACATCCGCTGGACAAGCAACAGATTGGGGGGCAGACACCCAAAGAACGGACTTCAGTTCTCTAAAGGGATTTCTAGGCAGTCCCGAGGAGGATGTTTAAACCGCCCGTGACTCAGTTTCTTTACCTCTACAGAGAATAGTCCCTTCTTCTCTATATATTCCCATGAATACTGACAGAATAAATTAGATGATGTCTTAAAAGAATCGAGATTTTCAAAGGCAAGACCCAGACTTGGTACTTCCCAGGCCCGAAGAGCCAGGTTTTTCCCCGTGTGGAAGGGGCAAGGGGATGAGTGTTTCAGGAACCTAGGCCTTATACAAGCAGGGAGTCTTCTATTCCCATGAGCCACCTTATAGTTGTAAAAGGATAGGAGGCAAGGGAAAGAAGAACCAATAACAATTCTCCTGACCTGGAAAAAAAAAACAAAACTATTAGCACCTGCTAGTGTAATATGCAGCTGGCAGCTTCAGAATCACCAAGAAAGCAGTTCCTCCTGGTCGATATTTGCTGGGGACAGCAATTCCTGACCTCCTGAATCAGACCAAGATGATTCAAGTCATTAGACCGAAGAAGCCTCTTTGTGCTAACAGTATGTGACTACAGGTCTCCTTTCATTAAACAAAGAGGTCTGTCTGTCCACAGCCTGCCTTCCAGGACAGTCACTGCTTTGAGGTTTTATAAGCCATCACGAGTGAGAAATCAAGATACATTAAAAAAATCAGAGACACAAATGAGCTTATAATTTATCAGGGAGAGTGACAGTGGTAAATGCCACGTGGCTGCCCCACTCTTCTTAGGGGAAGGCAGGAGGGGGTGCAGGGAGAGATTGGAAAAGGGGCTCCTTATAATATTTAGATGGTCTTCAAATGCCCATAATTTCCTGAGGGTGTGCTCGTTGCCAACTTGACAGATGTTGCTGGAAAAACCTGTACTATTCTGAAGAAAGGCTAACCTTTCAAGAGAGGGAGCGGGGGAGGGAGGCAGCCGTCCCTCCGGTGAGGAGATGACATTAGACTGGACAGCACACAGCCCTTCGCAGGCTGCATCTTTGAAAGGCTGTGCAATAACACTGCCAAAGAGAACTGTCCGGGGATAAACCTCATTTACCATAGTTTTCTTTGCCATGAGTTTAGTTTTTAAAACTAAATATTAGCAAGCCATAGACAAAGAAATGATTGTTAATTATTATTTTTTTAAACCACCATGACTCTTAGCAATTAGTTGCACAACATCCCCCCTCCCCAAGAGAAGCCACGGATACGCCATATTATGGTCTCTCCTAAGCCTCACCCACTTTCTTTTTCATTCCTTCTTTCTTGTTGTACTTTATATTTTATGCATGAAGAGAAATGGGTTCTTCAAAGCAGACTGCCAATGATCTTAACCCCGCTTCCCAATGGGTACAAACTCACCCGCCTCTTGTGCTTGCCTGGCCCTTGACATTTCCCAAAGAGAGCCTTCCAACAGAGGATCCAGAACACTAAGTTCTCATTTATGGGACAAAATGGTAGCTTTGCAAAGCTTTAGTCCTTTTCCACTAAGGAAAAGGACTAAAGCACAATAGGACTTCCTTGTTTAAGATCCTCAGCCTGTAAGTCAGTGAGTGCAGCAATATCAGCATTCTAGGTGGTAAGAGCTGGGGCTGGGGCTGGAGGGTGGAGAGCTGATAGCAGCCAGAAGTCCCTCTCAGCATGCACTCCTCTGTCCTCTTCCAGAGGACTGCACCTCCTGTTATTTCCAAGGCAGTTGTTTTATATTCCCAACTCTAAACCCCCTTAAAAATCCACATGCTGTTGCTCATTAATGTATCTATTAGTCATTTCTTCCCGTGTCCTGGCTACACCCTATGTTTTTGTTGCTCTGATAAGGAGCAACTCACTTACCGTATTTGCCGGCGTATAAGATGATTTTTTGGCCCTGAAAAATACGTATTTGCCGGTGTATAAGAGACTGGGCGTATAAGACGACCCCCTAACATTTCCACTAAAAAATACAGAGTTTGTTATATACTCGCCTTATAAGACTACCCCCCACTTGGAGGCATATTTTTCAGGGCCATAAGGTCGTCTTATACGCCGGCAAATATGGTAATGCCTTCTGTGGAAGGCAGATTAACCACCCTACCCATTTAAAGATGAACAGTAATGTGCCATAAGGAAAATTATACTCCAGCATGAAAATCTGCAACTGGGGAACCATTTTACAGGACAGCAATCATTTATATCAATTATCTTGTTTATCAAAGACAATGAAACCCAAAATAGCAGTAAAAAGGTACAGAGTGCACTGTGAGGAATAATTAGGTCTTACCCTTCCAGGGCCGACAGCCATTTACCACCTCGCTATGGGAGGTGATGTTTACAGTATCTGCTTTATAACCCTCTTCACATTAACTTTCAAATGTCAAAAGCAGGCGGTTAATTGTTTATCATACAAAATATCACATATGTAAAATACTGAGACATAAAATTATTATAACCCATCTACCACAAGAAATCCTAGCTTTTACATTTCAGACCTTGTTTGTCAGTCTCTGGATCGCAGCTTAACTGCCATTACATGGACTGTGTGTGCCAGGTAGTCACTAGCTGACAAACTATCTTCTCTGTGTGCACTCTGTCCTCAGCCAAATGAGAAATAAAAACAACATGATATGAAAATGACTATTATAGTTGAAACTAATATGTTCTAAGAATGGGAGATGTATGAATAGCAATGTCACATGTTCTGATTTCATTTTCTGACGGTGAGATTCGAGAATCATGATGCAAAGCTCATCAAAGCAGTTTATTAAACTGACAAGAGTGAGTATGTGTTGCCCAATACCCTGTGTCTACCCCAGAATCTCTCCATCAGGAAACTAAGCACCAGCGTAATTTCTTTTATAAAAGCCTCTGGGTGACTCTGCCAAATCCTCTCTCTATTACCCACTACTTCAATCTTGCCCAAACCACCCCTTTGGGCAATCTCTGTCTTTAGGCTCAATGAACCCAATTCTCTTCTAGAGTCATAAAAATCCTACAGGCAGGAAGGAGAAGAGTGCAGTGGGAAGAAGGGAGCAAGTAGGAGTAAAAACAAGCAGTGTATTACTATGGGGAAGGAGAGTCCAGGAAATCAGCTCGGTGGGAGTGAGGTCTGATAGCCCCTTTACAATCCATTAGACACAATTTATATACCAAAATGTATGTGGCTAAAACTTAGCAAAACAAATGACTGGATGGAGATAGCTACCAGCTGACCATGGGACTCCTATCTACAGTGCTCCATGGGCTCAGATTGGAAAATACCTTCGTGCCTGTAGTTGGTGACCCCATCTGACATCATCAGGCCCTGGATGCACGTGAATCGGCTTGGCTAAACCACACAGCCAGTGAAGTAAAGAAACTCACAGTAGCTCATCAAGTCATCAAATTTACTTAGCAAGAAACCTTGAGAAACACTTGGTTGAGGAATAGATCCTTTGTATCTTATTACAGTGATCCAGGAAACAGAAGAAGAGGGAAAGCTGCTCAAGTCATTTTAATGTAATTTTGGTTGTAAAATGACTCAGAGATGGGTCAAAAAAAGAAACTTATATCCCATTTTCCTTAAGAAAGCAGGTATAAAAATTATAAAATAAATATTAGCCAATAAAAATATAATTATTTAGAAAATACATAATATCCAATAGCAGTTGTCCTGGGAATGCTAATATGGGTTACCATCAAAATTCGTATATTTCAGTGGGTTAAAGGGAAAAAAAGCCTCTGGGTGATTCAGAATAAAGGAGTATTTCCATGCGATTGCTCTGGCTGGAGTGTGGAGAACAATGAGAAGGACCAGAGTGGAGGCAGGGACACCCTGCGGAGGCAGGCTTTGGCAGCGGTGAGGAGATGGTAGTGGCCTGCACTAATTAGGGTGGCAGGAGCATCAGAGAAATGCAAATGAGATACACACTGAGATACTACTTTATGACCAAGATGAAAGAGCAGAAGGGCTCCCGTGCACTCCGGTGGTGGGAGTGTGCACCAGCACAGCCGTATAGGAAGGCAATCTGGAAGTGTGGAGCAAAATTTAAGTTGTGTGCATTCCAGGTCTCAGGTATCACATTTTTGAATAAGTCCTAGAGGAATTCTCACACAGGTGGCAAGGAGACAGATACAAGGAAACTCATTGTCTTATTGTTTCTTGGAGCAGAAAGCTGGAGGCAACCGGAGTTTCATCACCAGAGAATGAATGAATAAGACAGATCAGGACAATAACAGTATCTACTTTACAAGATTGTTGGGAGGGTTAGAAGATTTTATGTAAAACATATAGAACACTGTCAAATAGTAAGAGCTATATAACTTTGCTAATAATAAATTTGTAATTATGTGATGGAATACTAAGCAACACTGAGAAGCAATGATGTATAGATCTTAAAAAGCATAATATTGGATGAGAAAAGTATGAAAAGGAATAAGATTTATAGCATAAAAACATTTGAAAATTAAAACACATATACAAATACCCAACATGGTAGATTTTACAAATATATGTTCATATTAAGGATTTAATCAAATATACTAGAGATGGTGTCATAAGGCAAGGACAATAGAAGTGGGGTTCAGAGAAATGAAAATACAAATAAAAAAGAAGGACTTGCTTGGGTTATTGAAGATAATGTATTATAACCTGGGGTATATGATTAACATAGTTATCTACATCCAAGGGATACTTGTTTAAAAGCAAACAAAATACCTCAGATCCGTGGTCGGCAAATTGTGGCTCTCGAGCCACAAGCGGCTCTTTGGTCCCTTGAGTGTGACTCTTCCACAAAATACCACGGCCTGGGTGAGTATTTTGAAGAAGTGGCATTAGAAGAAGTTAAAGTTTAAAAAATTTGGCTCTCTCAGTGGTAGAGCATCGGTCTGTGGACTGAGGGGTCCCGGGTTCGATTCCGGTCAGGGGCATGTGCAATGGCTGTGGGCACATCCCCGGTAGGGGGGGGTGCAGGAGACAGCTGGTCGACGTTTCTCTCTCATCGACGTTTCTGGCTCTCTATATCTCTCCCCTCCTCTCTGTAAAATACCAATAAAATATATATTTTTTTAAAAATTTGGCTCTCAAAAGAAATTTCTATCTTTGTACTGTTGACATTTGGCTCTTGACTAAGGAGTTTGTCGACCACTGCCTCAGATCATTATGTTAGTTTTTTCATTTCATAGTTGAGAAATCTGAGACTCAGAGATATTTTATTTTATGTATTACACAGCAAATCAGCAGTAGAGTGAGAATTAGAATCTGAATTTACCTTCTGATCCTCAGAGTGCAACACACATCATTCCATCCACCCATCCACCCATCCATCCATCCATCCATCCATCCATCTATCCATCCAACATTTACTGACTATAGGATTATACGTACTTGGAATATAGCAGTAAACAAAGCAGACACAATCTCTTCTACTATCAAACCATGTGAATTAATGTATAAGTTGGTTACAAGCGAAACTAAATGCTTCGCTCACATGTGGAATCTAATGAACTAAATAAACTGATGGACAAAATAGATCTAGAGGCATAGAAGCATGAAACAGACTGTCGAATCTCAGAGGGAAGACAGGGTGAGTGGGTAAGAGAGGGAAGAGATTAACTAAAGATCTTATATGCATATAACTAGTATGCATAACCCATGGACATAGACAATAGTGTTGTGAAGGTCTGGGAAAGGGTCAATGGGGAAAGAACAGGAGACATATGTAATAATTTCAACAATAAAGATTAAAAAACAAACAAACAACTAAGTATGTTAAAGAAAAATCCCCAGATCTATTAGCACCATACAAAGAAACTTTAACTAAATTTGGGGTAAGGGTTAGGCAAACTTTTCTTAAGTGACTTTTAAGCTGAAATATAGAAGATTAATAGGAGGTAACCTAGACAAAGGAGATGGGTGTGATGAGGCGAGGTTAAGAATTGAGGATAGGGTAAAGAGCATTCCAGACAGAATGGTAGTGAAAAGGCCCTCTGGTCAGAGAGCACATGTGCATTCTGGCAATGGGAAGGTTTGAGGCCTGAATGTAGGAAGTCAGATGGGGATTGGCACAAGATGAAGCAAGTATGCTGGCCAGATTATGCAGGGTCTTGATGGCCATGGTGAAGATTTTGAACTTTATTCTCAGAGCAATAAAAAGGCTCTGCATGATTCAGAGCAAAGGAGTGCTCCAACAGGAGTGTGCAGAACAATCAGAAGGACTGAAGAGGATGCAGGGACACTGCTGAGCAGACAAGCATGACAACAGTACAGGTGGTAGCAGCAGTGGTGACATGAGGGAAATAGATCTGACATTTGAAATATGGTATCAGTGTAAAAGTTATTTCTATAATATAAAAATATCTCATGATATATACTTTAGGGAGCTTCCACAGCTCACTGAAGTTTTACTGAGGTGTGCTTCCAATTTTTTATAACAGACTTCTACTGTTATTTCATCAAAGGGTCACTGGAATAAAGCATGATCATGCTCCTGGGTGGCTGGGTCCTTGGTTTTGAGCAAGCAAGGAAGGAAATAGGGCTCTAGGCCCTTTCTTAGATTATCATTTGCCAGCAAAGACCATTTCTCTGTTGGCCAGCTCCTCTGGTCATTAGCATAATGGGAGCTGCCCAGTGGACGTGGGGTTCCACCTCCCACAGCCATGAGACCTGCCTGCACAGCTCTGAACTGACAGTTCTGAACTGAGGATTCAGCCAATTCATATGTAATATTTTACAGAATTATTTCCTGCAAGTTCTAATTCAAACAATCTAACACCTTCTGCACTTTTACATCTCACTTGAGTCCCTCACTTTTACATTCCACTTTATTACCATTTTAGTTGATTTCATCACAGCTTCATGGAAAACAACTTCACCAACGACCATTTCCTATCATTATGTGTGCAGAATTGAAGTAACCCCCTGCTTGAATACTAGGTAGTTTTTATGATAATTTTACCACAGGTAATGCTGTGATTTCTAAGTACATTTCTCTCTTGCACAGCACTGTACTGATTCCTGTCTTTAAAAAGATAAGTATTGAATGCAGCTATAAAAGAAACATACCCATCGTCATAATATTAATGAGCCAATAAATTAAAAAAGATTGCTGCTTCCCAGACTTGTTCACCTACCAGGCGCCCACTATCATATGATCACTTAATTTTACTCAAATCTGTGACACACCCAAGCCCTGTAACACTGAATAATGAGGCAGGAAAGGGCTGTCATGTTCAGAGGACCCTCCCCAAATACTTTATGCAGCAGTCTGCTCCAGCCATCTCTAAGTGCCAAGTTTTCATCTGATTCACAGACACACAGCTCTCACATTACAATTTTAACAAATACTGTATTTTTCTGTGTATAAGATGCCCCTATGTATAAGACGCCCCCCACTTTTCCAACCCAAAATAAAGAAGTCAGTATTTTAAACATAAAACAGAACATATTTTTATTTAGTAATTATTGCAGGTAATGTTTACATACCAGTGCTATGATATTATGCAATATATCACTTTATTCAGCCTCTGTTGCATCACTGCTCCCTTCATCACTGTTAGTTCCAGACAGCAATTTCTTCAACTTTTATTGTATCACTACTGTCTTCTGAGTCACTGTCTATATATGTGAGACCATCCTCAGTTCTGCCCATGTCTATGGCATTGCCAATTCCACATTTCTTGAAGGACTTCAAAATCACCTCTTATTTGATGCCATACCATGAGTTTAGGGCCTAATTGCAGACCTTGGGAATGGTTTTTTTGTTTTTGTTTTTGTTTTTCACTCTTCCTGTCAGTGTCAAGCTATCACCTGCTTTTTGCATCCATCTACTCCATTCTTCTCTCATCAGGGCTTTAAATGGCTTGTTGATTGAAACATTTAGTGGCTGTAGCTGACCTGTAAGTCCACCAGGAATAATTGCTAGGTGTCTTTGCAAATCTGATGCAACCCTTTTTGTCTTTTCTGTTAAACCAGAGGCCTGGTGCATGAAATTCATACACTTGGGAGGGGGGGGGGTCCCCTCAGTCCAGCCTATGCCTTTTCACAGTCTGGGAGCCTCCAGGGGATGTCCAACTGACTACTTACATCCGCTCATTTTTTAGGCCTGGGGGAGCAGGCCTAACCCATCAGTCAGACATCTTTAGCATTGCTGCAGAGGCAGAAGAGGCTCCCACCAACGCTGCTGTGCTTGCCAGCCATGAGTCAGCTTCTGGCTGAGTGGTGCTCTCCTGTGGAAGTACACTGACCACCAGAGGCAGCTCCTGCGTTGAGTGTCTGCCCCTGATGGTCAGTGTGCATCATAGCAACTGGTTGTTCTGCCATTTGGTCAATTTGCATATTGGCCTTTTATTATATAGGATGTGCTTGGAACTGATCAAGGACAAGTAGAACTTACTTCTTTAAGAGCGCCCCCCCCCCCTCGGCCTTCTGGACTAAACCTTTGAAAACCAAATAGCCATAATGTCTTCATTCATCCATCTCTTCTCTTGAACTTGCACAATAATGCCAGATGGCATGGTCTCTTTAGGATATGTTTTCCTCTTAAAAATAAGTGTAGGAGGAGGTTAGGACCATCTGCACAGCATGAAAGCACAGCAGATAGTGTGTCTTTTCATGGCCACTTGTTTTGATTGCCACTGTTTTGATTCCTTTCACATCAACAGTTCTGTTGGAAAGCACATCAAAATTGAGAGGCATCCCATCTACGTTTGCAATCTGACTTGGTTCAAGATCATATTTTTTCTGAAGTTATATGATATAAGAGTGACACTGTTGGATATTATCCTCATAAACTGGTGGTATTTTCTGAGCTAACTTTGTTCATGTTCTCATGGCCAAATCTTCTCTCCTCATGAAACTGAAGCACCATTTTGCCTTTCCTGTAAAATCAACAATGGTCATTTCACTTGCAAACATTCTTGCCTGACGTTGAATAGGCTTGGTTAACACACAGAAGCCACTCTGGTGCTGCTCCATAATCCACATCTGAAGCCTCTGCTACAAGTTTGACCATTTTGCTGGTTTTCCTCTTCAGGCCTTCTTCTTTTTTTGGCATCTTAAGGAGTTGTTCTTCCTGTTTTCTCCACTGTCTGATCATACACTCAGCGGGAGGAGGTCCAAATTGTCTCTCTGCAGCTCTATTTCCTTGCTCTTTTGTATAGCTGATTACATTCAGTTTTAATTTTACAGAGTAAGACAATTGCTTACCAGTATTTATCCTTTTAGTTTTTGACATCTTTATGGGCTCAGAAAGCTCTGGTCCCTGTTGCATCTGCACACTCTCCACCTCCACCTTCAATTACGGCAGCAGCTGATGTCAGTAACAATAAGGAGAACGCCTGTTGACAAGGTCTGAGCAGTCACACACCCACACGGCCCCCTCCTCAGCTAACTTCTGTGTATAAGATGCCTCTCGATTTTCAGTTTAACAATTTAAGAAAAATATAGTGTCTTATGCATGAAAAGAAACATTAAGTAATACTATAATGCTCAAAAGGCTACTGAGATCTTTCCTTCTAGTCTCTCTTGTTTTTTTTAAAACCTATTTCTTGAGATAAATTCACAAAATAATTAGCATGTATTTAAAATGTACAATCCGCCAGAACCGGTTTGGCTTAGTGGATAGAGCATCAGACTGCGGGCTGATGGGTTCCGGGTTTGATTCCGGTCAAGGGCATGTACCTTGGTTGCGGGCACATCCCCAGTAGGAGGTGTGCAGGAGGCAGCTGATAGGGTGATCCTCTCTCATCGATGTTTCTAACTCTCTATCCCTCTCTCTTCCTCTCTGTAAAAAATCAATAAAATATATTTAAAAAATAAAAATAAAAATAAAATGTACAATCCTATGAATCAGACATATGCCCACACCCATGAAATTATTAGCACAATCAAGATAAACCTCTCCTCTGCCCTCAAATGTTTTCGCAATACACTTAGTATGCCTCCTGCAGCCTCAGAAAACTATGGATCTGCTTCCTATCACTACTGGATTGCATGATCCAGAATCTATAACAGTAGCTCCTTGGGTTATGTCAGAGATCCGTTCCTATGATGTGATGTAATGTGATTTTGCCATAAGTCAGAACCTACCTACGTCACTCACATGGAGCACATACACAGCAGTAATAAAGTAAAACCGTAAAAAAAAAAATTAAAAGAAAAATTAAAATAACAATTCCTGACCTTCTCTTTTGGTAAATAAATAATGAAAAACATAAAGCACATATGTACATATGTCAAAATGATGGAACTTTTTAAAAAATAATAAATAAATGGGATATGGCGATGTAACTAGAAAATGAAGTAAGTCAAGTCCGATGTAACCTGAGGACTGTCTGTATATAAAAGCCTAAGTGACCAGCCAATGGGCCAGTAGCTATGATGTGCAATGACCACCAGTGGGGGCAGATGCTCAACACAGGAGCTGCTGAGCTGCAGTAACTTGGTAACTGTGGTTCTTGGGTGACACACTTGGAATCAGAGAGGAGGGAGCCCGATTCTGGGGTGCATCACCCAACAACCACCCTCTCACAATCTGGGACACTTCGGGGGATGTCAGGGAGCCAGTTTTGGCCTTATTCCCACAGGGCAGGCTGAGGGGCTCTAGTTATTTATAAATGGAACGTACAGTATATACTCTCTTTTGTCTGGCCTCTTTCAAATAGATTCTCAAGAACTCTTGGCTTACTCAATAGAATTATCAGGTAAAACACTACACTTTATAAAGAAATTCCCCTACCTAATCCAGAAACAGGAGATTTCTTAATTTAGGGGCTACATGTGAGAGCATGTGGGGAGTTAAGGTGCATAGAGGGCACTAGTGCTGGCCCTGCCTACTCTGCCTTGTCCTTCACTTAAGACAGGCAATGTTGTGACAGCTTTATTTGAAAACGAAACATTTTTTTTCAGATTATAAAAGTAATACATATTCAGTGAAAAAATATATAAATTCAGAAAATACAATAAAAGAATTAATATTACCTATAATCTTACCCAACCAGAAAACCTCTGTGAAGATTCTGATGTCCTTCCTTATCATCTTCTTTATGTACTGTTATGGACTGAAATCTGTCCCCACCAAGTTCCTATGTTCAAGCAGTAATTCCTAGTACCTTAGGATGTGACTATATTTGGAGATGGGACCTTTAAAGAGGTCATTCAGATTAAATGAGGTCATAAGGAAGGGGCCCTAAACCAATATGACTGGTGTCCTTCTAAGAGGAAGAGACTTCAGGGATGGTAGCCCATGAAGAAAAAGCCCTGTGAGGACAGGAAAATGTGGCCATTTGCATGCCAAAGAGAAGCCTCAGGAGAAACCAAACCTGCTGACACCTTGATTTTGGACTTGCAAGCTCTAGAACTGAAAGAAAATAAATCGTTGTTGTTTAAGCCTCCCAGTCTGTGTGTGTGGGTGGGTGGGGGGGTGTAACTTTTTCTTTTCTTTTCTTTTCTTTTCTTTTCTTTTCTTTTCTTTACTTTTTCTTTTCTTTTTTATGGCAGCCCTAGCAAATTAACACCTGCACCTATAAAAAATATATATTACCTTTAATTTTAAAATATTGGCATCAATCTGGTTGTAAAGATGTTACCCTACTTCTGTTTACATTATATTATGGGCATTCCCCTGTTATAAATGACTATATAGAAATGTGATGTGCGAATGTGCCATTATTCATTTTATTATATCAGTATTGTTGGACATTTGTAGTCCTTCTCCTTTTTTGGTTATCATAAATAGCACTGTGCTGAACATTCATTAGAAGAAATGCTCTTCTTGAATATTTTTAAGATAAATTATTAAGGCAGATGTAGTAGATCAAGGAATATTTTTACGACTCTTAATACATATTGCCAAATCACCTTCTAGAAAACTTACACCACACATATTTCAGCAGTAAATGACACTGCCTTTCAATGACAGCCTCACCCATACTAAGCATTTTCATTTAAAACATCTTTGCCAACAGGATTTTAAAATGAAACTTGACAGCTGATTTTCAAGTTCACTGGAAAAGAAAATATGAAAGAATAGCCTAAAAATTTTAGGAAAAAAAACTGTGAGTATGGATTTGCAGTACTACACAGCAAAATAGATAAAGTTGTAGTTACTTAAATGATGTGACCCAATCTAGGATATACAGATCCATGATATTTATGATTTTTAATCAATGAGAAAAAACAAAATATCAATAAAGAATTTCAAAACAATCGGTCACATATTTTAGAAATAAAAGCAAAACTCCTACTTCAGACCAAACACAGAATAAAATTTAAATGCATTAAAGGGCTAATTGCTAAAACACGTATACAACAATAACAAAATAATTAACACTGACAACTATTACAGAGGACCATATTTTTATATTTTGGCCTGGGGAGGGAGTTTTTAAGCAAGTCACAAAATCCAGAAGCAAGACATGACTGACAGGTATAACTAAGTCAAAATTAAAGGCTCTGTATAGCCAAACATAAACAAAATGAAAAAGTAACTAACAGTCTGGGTGAAGAATTTGCAGTGTATACAAAAGCAAAGAATGAATATCTATAATCTACAAATTAATAATAAAAACACAAGCAAGAAAAAAAGTTGACAAAAATTAAGAAGTACTTTATGCAAAAGTAAAAATGGTCAAGAAACATAATAGATACTCAATTTTAATAATAACTAGGCTAGTGCAAGTTGAAACTGAAATACTTTATTTCAGTGTATGTATTCCTATATTGTTTTCTTTGTGAGAAATGATTATTATGTAAATAAAACATTTTTAATTAAAAATATTTACCAATAAGACAGGCCAAAGAAACAGTGTCTTGTTTCAATCTGCATTTCTTTGACTATTAGTGAGGCCAAACTCTTTCAAGTTTATTGACTATTCTGTTTCTTTTTCTTTTTCTTTCTTTTAAAAATAAATTGCTTTTTGTACACATTATCTCCTAACTGGGAATTCATATTTTTTCTCAAGTATTTTATAGTACTGCACATTTATTAAAGTGAATAATTCATTGTCATGTATGTTGTAATTATTTTTTCCCAGTTTGTCAAACACCTTTGAGTTCTGTTTATGGTTTCTGTCTTTGCCTTTATGCTGAGGAAGTAGTCCCTCACCTTGAGGTTAGATGAATACTTATTAATAGTTCTCTACAATTCTTTTGAAATAACATTGTAAAATATAACTCTTAACAGGAAACTATTTCGATTTATAGTATAAGGAAATAATTTTGTTAGGTGTTTTCGATATATTAGCACCATTTGCAACATTGCCCTTCAGTTAGCAGCTGATGTGAAATGTTATCTTTATTCTGTGCTATATCTTTACATATCCTGGGATATATTTCAGAGTTTGGATGACTGCTTACTTTATTTACCAGTTTATCCCTGCATTAATGCCATACTACTCTAGTATGTAGTACTAACTTTAATACATGGTGTTAGTAGACCTCTCATTTCACTAGTTTTGCTTTCTGTTTTGGGGGGAGTTGGATTTCCATTTATTTATTCTCTTGGAAAACTTCTTAAATAACTTAGTCAAAGTTGTTTTATTTTTTTAAAGCACAACTGGGTTTCTGAGTAAGCCCTACATTAAATTGGTAGATTAAGATGGGAAAAATCAACACATTTTCTATATTAAATTTTCTCATCCAGGAATATCTTTCCATTACTCATTGTTTCTTAAAGATTTATGATTTCTTTACACTAGAACCTGTGGATTTATTAACTTTATTCCCAAGTAGATATTATTGTTTGTGGGGAGGGGAGGTGTTAAAAAAATTCTAGCTGACCTTCCTAGCATGCTAACTTCATATCTACACAATTGATAAGCTCACATCATTCTTCTGCCTCCCACTTCTGATACTTATCCCATCTCTAACGGCATAAGGTGGTTCAGAGATGGATGACCTTTGGTAATATGGACAGGGATAGCCTAGGTATAAAGAAGACGTACAGTTCATGGATAGTTACTGAGTATTTTACAGTTTTTATTGCTGTGATGAATGAATCCATCCCACTCCCCATTATACATTCTAACTGGTTATTGTGGGTATTTGATAAAACTATTGATTTTTTGGATATATTGTTGCATCTGCTACAGTCCTTAGAGTTCTTATTAGTAATCATAATTCTTCAGTGTATTCATCTGCAAATAATGATATTTTATCCCTTTCCCCCAAAATGTATCATACTTATTTCTTGTTCTTCCCATTCTCCATCCTTGCTTCTCCCTTCCTTCCTCCTCCCTCCTTCCAGACCAGTGTGAAACAGAAGTGGTAATCGGGACCAGCTTCAATGGAACACATGCTGTGCTTTCAGACAGGCCCTACCTGCAGAAGACACCCACACTTAATGTCCTGTCTTAAAATTCTTTTTTGTATTTATTCCTTTTGAGGGAGGGGAGGGCAGGCAGGACAGATAGAAATATTGATTTGTCGTTCCACTTATTTATGCATTCACTGGTTGATTCTTGTATGATCAGGGACTGAATCCACAGCTTAGGTATGTGCCTTAACTGGGAATCGAACCCATGACCTTTTGGTGTACAGGCTGTCGCTCCAACCAACTGAGCCATACCAGGCAGGGCAAAATAATTAGTTTTAGAGATAGACTCATAGAGAGTAGCCTGACAGCTCGGGGAAGGGGTTTACTGGGGAGAGACCAAGGAGGAATTGAGCAAAACAACAATAACAACAACAACAACAACAACCCAACAACAATAAACTCATGGAGATGGACAACAGTGTGGTGATTGCTGGGATAGGGAGGAGGGGGGAATGGAAGAGGGTAAGGGAGGATAAATGGTGATGAATTGAGACTTGACATGGGATGGTGAACACATAATACAGTATACAGATGATGTGTTATAGAATTGTACACATGAAACCTGTACAATACAGTTAATCAGTATTGTACAACAAAATTCAATAAAAGTAAGTAAGTAAATAAATAAATACAAAAAAATCCCCAAACAAACCCATACCCAACTATGCAGAATTTCCATTGTTTTGGTAATAACTATATACACACACATATGAGCCACCAAATGTGAATTTTGTAATTTGGTGATTCTGCATATAAGATAAATGTTCCATATTTGCATTTAAAACTTCTACTGCGCAATATAAAGATGAATGGTAAAATAGTTGCTAATAATTTAAATGTTTCTTTTTTCTCTCTTTACTTAGAAGGGAATTAAACAAAACACCATGCCAAATTGAAAAGACTGCAAAATCAAGAAAAAAGCTTTTTTAAGTATTTAAAAAACAACAACATCTAATTTTAGAGAGAAGAAAGAAGGGAAGGAATAAGGAAGGGAAGAAGTGAGAGAAACATCTGCATATGCCCCAACTGGGGATTGAATACACCACCTTCTGATATATGGAATGATTCTCCAACCAACTGCACCACATCGGTCAGAGCTTTACTTTTAACTGAACTGTTTCCCTGTTCTTGAACAAGGAGGTCCCACATTTTCATTTTGCACTGTGCTTTGTAAATTATATAGCTGTTCCTAGGACTTACAATGGGTATTTTTTTGTTTGCTTTAGGCTTTATTAGGACCGTCTCTGGTTCAATCTCACTCTTTACAAAAGGGTCATCACAGAATTGTTATTGTGGAAGACTGGAAACACCTACATGTCAGTCAAAGGGTTAAGTAAACTATAGCACTTCGAGTCAATGGACTACTGCACAAATGTAAAAAGGCACGAGAATACTCATATATATCATTAAAAACACTGTTGACTGAAAAAGATATATGTGAATATATATATATATATATATATATATATATATATATATATATACATATATATATATATATATGTGTGTGTGTGTGTGTGTGTGTGTTTGTTGTTGTTGTCAACCTCACCTGAGGATATTTCTCCATTGATTTTTAGAGAAAGTGGAAAGGAGGAGCAGAGACACACAGAGAGAAACATCAATGTGAGACAGACACATCGATTAGTTGCCTCTCCCACACTCCCAGACCAGGGCAGGGGATCAAACCTGCAACGAAGGTAAGTGCTCTTGACAGGAATTGAATCCGGGACCCTTCAATCCATGGGCTGACGCTCTAGCCACTGAGCCAAACTAGCTAGGACTATTCTATATATTTTAATAAAACAGGGGGGGATAAGAATATATATTTGTAATACTTAAAAATTTAAATTTAAAAAATACCTACCAGGTTTTGGGATGGAGGACTGAGGTAGTGAATTAGGGACTAGGCCCAAAAAGTTAGATTTTACACCCCCATGGCCATTAGAACATTTTTTTTTATAGTCAGTGCCAGAGAAATACCTGGTCCATTAATAACCTGGCTATGCAGAATGTGAATTTGAAGAAGCATATTGGTAAGAAAGTGAAATTGTTGTATGATGTTAGATACATACTCCAAAATACCACATTTAAAAACAACTATGTTGCCCCGCTGGTATGCTCGGTGGTTGAGTGTCTACCTATGAATCAGGAGGTCACAGCTCAATTTCAGGTCAGGGCATTTCTGAATGGTGTGGGGTGTGCAGGAGGCAGCCAATCAATGATTCTTTCTCATCGCTGATGTTTATATATCTCTCTCCCTTTCCTTTCCTCTCTGAATTCAATAAAAATGTAAAGATAATATTTTAAATATATTTAAAAATAATATTTAAAAATAATAAAAATATAAAAACAACTGTGTTAATTCAACTCCTGGTTGTTTATCCCAAGAAATCCAAGACACTAATTTAAAAAGATATCTGCACCCCTATGTTATTTGCAATAGCCAAGATATGGAAGTAACCTAAGTGCTCATCAATAAACTAGTGAATAAGGAAGATGTGATACATATATATAGTGGAATATTTCTTGGCCATAAAAAAGAATGAAATCTTGCCATTTTCAATAACATAGATGGACCTAGAACATATTATACTAAGTGAAATAAGTCAGACAGAGAAAGACAAATACCATATAATTTCACTTATATGTAGAATCTATAAACAAAATAAACAAACAAAACAGAAACAGATTCAGCTACAGAGAACAAATGATGGTTGCCAGATGGGAGAGGGATTGGGGGCTGGGTGGAAAAGGTGAAGGGATTCAGAAGTACAAATTGGTATTTACAAAGCAGTCATGTGTTGTAGAGTACAGCATAGGGAATAGAGTAAATAATATCGTAATAACTACGTATGGTCAGGTGGGTATTAGACTTATTAAATTATATAAACATCTAGCCACTATTGTATATACCTGATACTAATCCATAATAATAAAAGCATAATATGCTAATTCGACCAGATGTCCTTCTTGTCCTTCTGAACAAAGCCAGGTTGTGAGGAAAGCCCGGGTCCTGGGTGCCAGAGGGAAGCCAGTACCAGCAGTCAGGGGAAGGAAGACCTACTCTTGCATGAATTTAATGCATCAGGCATCTAGTATAAAATAACAATAAATGATAACTGTAACTGAAAAAAATTGTTTACATTTACATTTACCTGGACACACACATCCTGCTATATCCCTGCTAGACAAGGGAAAATATAAGTAGAATAAAAAACATTTAATCCTATAAAATATATAATTAAATTCTGTAAAATAAGAGCAATAAAACCTTTCAGGCAGTCTTCATCCTCAAACAAATAAAAACAAAAAACAGGTATAAAGGGTAATGAAACTTAAACACACACAAAGGGCCTACATTAAACCAAGAATCCTAAATGACTATGGGAAATCACTGTCTAATCATTCGCCACCTCTCCCCCACGTAGGAACTGCATCCTATTTTAATTTGAGATCATGAGTTCCTCAGGGTAGCAGGCAAACAAATATATTCTGTACACATTATTTTGGGGTATTTACTTACCTACAGTTTTGTAACACTCTTAAGATCTTGTGAGAAAATAATGCTTAATTTTCTCCAGAGGAAGAGTGAGAGATTATGAATAACTGTGATTCCTACTTCAACCCCCACCAGATGCAAGATGTCCACTGGAAGGGGCACTGGCTTTGGAGTAAATCAGGGGTAAGTATGTCTTTGCAGCTTTTGTATTATTCTCTCCTGACCCTCACTTTCTTCCTCTGTTTATGGACTGGCCCACTCATAATCCTATCATGATGACATCCCCAACTCAGCTTAGGTGCTCCTGTTCCAGTGTTCCTATAGCATCTCCCAGTAGATGGTTTATTTTGCTATGTTGTCACCTTCTGTTTAAGTGTCTTTCTCTCCCATTAGCTCATACGATTCTCCAAGGCAGAAGTTACCTGTGTGTTTTTCTATTCCCAGTGCTTAAATACAGTTGGCAGCCTCTTAATAAATGCCTGCTTAATGCCAAGTAATTTACAGTAGGTAAGGAAGTTAAGCTTCACTGACGATTAGAACCAGCCTTAATAACTGGTGAGAGAAACAGGCTGGAAAGTACAGCCTCTTGGTCTGGACCAGTCCAGCCTCAATAGTGCCATTTTAAGAAACTGTCTGCAAGGAGGTCTTCATGGCCGTTCTGCTACTCCAGCAAGCTCCCGCCTTTGTCACATTCTAACCGTTCAACCTCTGGTGAACTCCCGCAGGCTCAAATCTCTTGTTTCTGCTCCAGAGGAGCAGTTTTAAACACAGCTGCAAAACACAAAAGTCATATCCCCAATTCAACAAATTTCAAAAGCCCTTCACAGCAAAGATTTCCAACTCTGCTTACTTTCCCAGGAACTTTACAGAATTCTAAACAATTTTAAAATACTTTTAGATGACAGTAGCAATTACAGAACACCTATTTGGTTTCTGCCTCCAGCTTTTCCCAGGGGACCCAGTGGTGCCATTTTGTTTCTATGTAAATTAGCACCATGTAATGCTCTGGATTGTTTACTGAATTCTTCAAGGCCAATTCTTCTAGATTGTTTACCATTCTTCACAAAGTTGGGTTCCTTCGCAAGCCAACTAAATATTTAGCCTTTCTCTGTACTCTGCCTGTGCCTGTGTCGGCTGTTCTCAGCTCCACATATTTCCATGCCTGGCCACCGAGCTCCTCCTGCTCCTTTGAATCAGATGGCATGTCTCCTGATGTCTGGAGCCCTTTCACAACCAGTTCTCTGTCTGTCGGCTTCCAGCTCCATTCCCTCCCTTGCTCTTGGAGGCTAAAGCTCTGAAAACAAGTTCCCAAGCTTGCCAGCTTGGTTTTTAGTGAAGTTCTGCCAATGGAAGAAACTGGTGTGAGACTGGGAGATGGGAGGAGGAAGAAAACATTTCTGTCTGCTCTGGTGTACTGCAGGTAGCACAGTGGCTGATGAAATTGGGCTCTGGTTCCTGTTCAGACAGCACAGTTCCATGGTGGCAGCAGTGACTGTTCCCAGAGCTTCAGCAACACGAAGTTCCTGTGCTTAGGCTGCCTATGTTGTTGCCTTACTCTATTACTAACAAGAACCTAGAACATAAAAGCCATTGGTCTTCATGGATACATGCAGGCAGACTCAGAGCTAACACCTAATGGCCTAACTCTGGTAATGGAAGCTGCTTCTTGTTGGATGAAAGGGTTAAACAGCCCTGAATTTTGAGCCTAGAGCTCCAGCATTAGTTGCTATCTCGTAAGCAGAGGTAGAGCCAAGGATAAGGACAGAGAGGGACTTATGAGAGCTTATGTTTTCTAGAGGAACTAGGACATCTAAGAAGGGAAATGAGACCCATGTAATGCTAAATAGCACAGTCTAATATCAGTGTGAAGTGCTTACTGCTCCCCCAAGTCTAACTAACTGCATATTCTCTATTCATCTATAAGACTCATTAGAAGAGCTATTTAAAAGGAAAAAAAGAAATGTAAATGGCCCTTAAACATATGAAAAGATGCTCAATTTCTCTCATAAGAGAAATGCAGTTAAAAAATTCATGGAGATACCATTTTTCACCTATCAAACTAGCAAAATTATCCATGCTTTTACCCTTTCATCAAGTAACCCTCTTCTCAGGATCATAAAAACATATTAGCAAAAATAAAAAGAGTTATGTACAAGGCAACAGCACAATTTCCAATACCAAAAAACTGAAAACAACCCAAATGGTTCATCAATATATAACTGGTTGAATAAACTACAGTACATATACACTAATGAATACCATGCAACTATAAAAGGAATCAATAATATCTTCCTATATAACTAGCGCTAGGATAAGTGTTAAGTACAAAAAAGCAAGGTGAAGAAAGTATCTATAGAGAAAATCAAGATGGTGGCATAGGGTAGACACCTAAATGCAAACTACCACAACAATTTTATATTTACAACAGGAAAACAGAGGAAACATCACCCTGAAATACCAGACGGCTGGCAGAGTGGAAGCTCTACCGTTTAGGAAAGGAAGGGAAGGGACGCAGAGCCTCAGGAACTGTGGAGGTGCGGAGATCTGTGCGCTTGGAAAACGTGGCCGCCGAGTTCGCTGCTGGCTTACTCCCGGCACGCAGAGAGGGCATGCAGCTAATGAGAAGCTGGCTTTCTTGTTCAGGAGGAAAACAAAACAGTCCTATTGCTCTGATAGACAGCCCCAGTCAGGGAGAGTCAGGCAGTTGGCAAAGCTCTCTTGGAGATGCGGGTAGTAGGCAGCCATTACTGCAGGACTCAGGAACTGGACCCTCTTAGGGAGGGGCTGATGGGATACCAAAGCTTGTCTGTGCCACCCTGAGACTCTGCCCCATCCAAGTGGAACACAGAAGCCTTCCTAGTGGCTGTCTTTCTCGTCCGAGAGAAAAAAAAACCTCCCAATTGCACTGAGAGACAACTCTGAGCCGGGGGAAAACTGATGAGGTCTCTTAGCTGAGACACTGCTGATCCTCACAGTCAAATGGCTTGGAGATCAACACTTTCCAGTGATACCAACAACAAGCAAAGCTTAACAACAAGGCTTCACACACAGCCCACAAAGGGTTGCACCAAAATTGTCCACCTCAGGTAACTGGGAAGGCTGTGCTACTCGCTCTGCCAGGACACCTAGCACACAAAACTACTCCCTCAAATCAGGGAAGCAGCTAAAATGCAGAGAAGAGGCAGAACATAAAGGAAGGAAATGGAAGAAAGTAAAAGAATGGTCATTGAGTTCAAAAGCACAGTTATAAGGTTTTTCAAGAATTTCCTAGAAAAGGCCAATAAAATAAATGAGACCTCTGAGGATATGAAAAGGGATCAACTAGAAATAAAGAATACATTGTCTGAAATAAAAAAAATATTACACAGAGTCCTAAAAACAGAATGGAAGATTGAAAGAATCAAGTCAAAGATTGGGAACACAAAGAGCCAAAGGACACTCCTCCAAAGAAGCAAGATGAGAAGAGAATCCAGAAAGTTGAAGATAGTGTAAGAAACTTCTGGGACAACTTCAAGTGAACCAACATCAGAATTTTGGGGGTCCCAGAAGAAGAGAGAAAGCAAGATACTGAAAACATATTGAAAGAAATAGTGACAGAAAACTTCCCCCACCTGGGGAAAGAAATAGACTTACAAGTCCAGAAAGTTCACAGAACCCCAAACAAAAGGAATCCAAAGAAGACCACACCAAGACACATCATAATTAGAGTTCCAAGAGCAAAAGACAAAGAGAGAATATTAAAAGCAGTAAGACAAAAGCAGGTAGTTACCCATATGATTGTAAGCTGATTTCTCAACAGAAACCATGCAGGCCAGATGAGAATGGCAAGAAATATTCAAGATGATGAATAACAAGAACCTACAGCCAAAATTACTCTACCCAGCAAAGCTATCACTCCGAATCAAAGGCCAGATAAAGAGCTTCACATATTAAAACAAAACAAAACAAAAAAAAAAAACACACAAAAAAACAAAAAAACCTAAAGGAGTTCATCACTGCCAAACCAGAATTATATGAATTGCTGAAGGGGGTTCTTTAGGAAGAGGAAGAAGATAAAGATAAAAATTATGAACAACAAATATGTAACTATCAACAAGTTAATCTAAAAACCAAGGGAATTAAAAAATTTGATGAACAATATTAACTGGTGAATACAATAGAATCAGAGGTATGAAAGAGGAGTGGGCTGACGATTCTCAGGGAAAAGGGGAGTGGGGGGTGTGGGAAGAGACTGAACAAAAACTGTGCACCTATAGATGAGAACAATGGTGTTTGGGGAAAGGGCAGAGGGTGAGGTGGGAACTTGGTGGAGGGGAGCAATGAAGGTGAAAAAAGAAGAAATTTTGTAATAATCTGAACAATAAAGATTTATTTTTTTAAAAAAAGTATCTATAGCATATAGTATGCTACGAATGTTGGGAGGATATAAAATATAAATTGTATTACTTCCCATTTTTAAAAACAGAAAGACAACCCAAAAAACTAAAGGGAAAAAGAGATTCCTTACAGGAGTAGAGGGGACAGGAATAGAAGCTTGATTTCTCTAAATATAGATTTTTTTGTAAATTTGATTTAGAGACCATGTATATCTCTCTATATAAAAGGCTAATATGCAAATTATCCCCTCAGGAGTTCGACCGGGAGACCAGGAGTTCAACTGTTCACTATGACGTGTGCTGATTAACAGGGGGTGGAAGGAAAGAAGGCTCTGGCTGGCAGTGGGCAGCTGGCAGCAGGGGAAGGAAGGCCTCAGTGGATAGCCAGAGGCCCTGATTGGCCCTGATCGCCAGCCAGTTGAATTTCGTGCACCGGGCCTCTAATATTTTACATAGTTATAAGACAAAAAGCATTTTGAAGGCAATTATTAAATAAGTGAAATGAAACAAATGAATCAAAGTACATACTGAAATAATATCATGATCACACAGAGAATTATTTTAAGTGACTTGAAAACACAGTAATTTTACTACATATCTCCAGTTGGATATAACGTAAAGGCCCAAAAAGTACTTGTATTGCAAAAATATTAAAACTAATTTCAGTAATCGTATGGTTCCTGGTAGTATCAGAACTGTAATTCTGAGACTATTTGGTATGTACTGGGGACAAAGAAAATGAATTACTGTGCTGTATTACTGATAACCAACACTTTCAGTATGGAAAAAAGGATGTGAAAGATCTAAAGGTGAAACAGAAACTTTGTGTACTGAATTTTAATTAGAAGCTTTAGCATGCACTCATGATTTATTTTACATGTTATATATATATATATATATATATATATATATATATATATGCACATATTTCTGAGTTCTGTCCATTGAAAATGCCTAGAAATAAAGACCAACCCAATAGCAAGTACTTTGACTGAGGTTTCTAAATGTCATTTCCCACTTAAAGAAACTAGGGCTTCTTGAAGAAATGGCTGATTTCAGATCAGGAGCAGGAGACATACAAGGTGAACCTGGTACATTTTGTCCTGCCAGATATCAAGGAACTATTAAGGACTACTGAGGTTGTGTCAGAAAGACTGAAGAGCAAATCTGAAGAGGCTAAAAGATGAGGGCAATTTGAATATCAATGAGTACAACTGATTAAAAGATCTTCGATTTGTTTAATCCCATAAATTCAAAATAGTATGTACTCCTGCTCCAAAAGGAAAACTCCACAAAAAACCTCACTGATCAACTTTGGAAGATGCCAGGTAACCACCTCTTCACTTTAAGAACTGGTAAATAAAAAGAAAGGATGTAAGAGTTATCCTTTTCTTCCTGGGCAAATCACATCTCAGGATTATCAAGCGAGTGTTGATAACATTTCTCTCTTCCTAACTACTAAATGATGGAATGACAAAATTAGCTGTAACTATTTTGCAGTTTTAAATAGTTGTGGATGAATATCCAAAAGGAACAACCAACTATTTTCTGTGTTTCTTGATAAGACACACACACTACCACCTATGGGATCCCATATAATAAAAGGCTAATATGCAAATCAACCAAACGGCAGAATGACCGGTCGCTATTGACCTCATTGACCACCAGGTGGCAGACTCTCAATGCAGAAGTTGCCCTCTGGTGGTCAGTGCACTCCCACAGGGGGAGCACTGCTCAGCCAGAAGCCAAGCTCATGGCTGGCGAGTGCAGTGGTGATGGCAAGAACTGTCAGTCAAATATCCCCCAAGGTCTCCCTGACTGCAGACCATAAGACGGTGCAGACCAGGCTGAGGGAACCCTCCCCATTCCCTAGAGCATGAATTTCATGAACCGGGCCTCTAGTATTCTTATAAAAGTAAAAAAATAAAAATAAAATCTGAATCAGATTAATCCTCTACCACGTTACAAGAAGCACAAGAGAGAAACATGTTGAATACTACCATGGGGATTTAATCACCAAAATTCAGGCTGTTAGAAACTCTACAAGATAAAAACTTAGTTTCTTTGACAAATAAACTGGAGAGAAAGAGAGATTCAAGAGTCATAACAGCTATTTATTGAGAGTACAGATTTCATCTGAATTCTGATTTAAACAACCTATAAAAGCACATACATTAACTTCAGACTTTCACCCAACTAGGGACATTTGAACACTGAATATTAAATACTCATAAAGAATTAATGTTCAATTTTGTGGTATAATAATAATAAAGGCCCAGTGTATGAATTTGTGCATGGGTGGAAACCCTGCCAGCCAGGAGGAGGGGGACGCAGGAAGTTGGCCAGCTGGCCCCACCCCCAATCAGGTTGGGGGGCCAATCAGGGGAGGGGCCAGATAGGGGAGGTGCTGTGGGCAGTTGGCCAGTCACAGGGACAATTGCATATTAGCCTTTTATTGTATAGGATTATAATTACGGCTACAAAAAGGAGTCTTACTTTTAGAGATACATTTTTAAATATTTATGGGTAAGATAAAAAAAATAATAAAAAGGCGCCAAAACCGGTTTGGCTCAGCGGTAGAGTGTCGGTCTGCGGACTGAAAGGTACCGGGTTCGATTCCGGTCGGGGGCATGTACATTGGTTGCGGGCACATCCCTGGTGGGTGGTGTGCAAGAGGTGGCTGGTTGATGTTTCTCTCTCATCGACGTTTCTAGCTCTCTATCTCTCTCCCTTCCTCTCTGTAAAATATCAATAAAATATATTAAAAAAAAAAAAAAAAGGCTGGGGATTGCCTTAAAAATAATCTAATGGGGAGGAAGTAGGCAATGTATAGATAAACTAAGTTGTCCATCCCTGAGCTGATAGTTCTTTAAGCTGGTCTATCTGAATAACTAATATATTATTCAATAAGTGAATTTAAATACGAGATTAAGGCAGTTGATAGATGTTTCTCTCTCACCAATGCTTCTAACTCTCTATCCCTCTCCCTTCCTCTGTAAAAAAAGCAATAAAATATAATTTAAAAAACTAAAAATAAATAAATAAATATTAGATTAAATGCAAAGAAATTTTGGCAATACTTATGAAAAAGTGGAAGGACTTGGCACAGAAAGTGTAGTGCCAAGGCAAAATAGACACATTCTTTGGGAGGCTAAATGTTTATAAAATATCAGTCATATCTATTCCAATATTCCTCCCATGCCTCACTAGTAAGACAGGTTCATATTCCTATGTACTACTAGAAGCCTGGTGCATGGATTTGTGCATTGGTGGGGTCCCTCAGCCTGGCCTGCAGGGACTGGGCCAAGACCAGTTCTCCACATTCCCTGAGGGGTCCCAGATTGGGAGAGGGCAGTTCTCAGGTGATATACCCTGGAATTGAACTCACTCCTCTCTGGTTCTGGGTGTGCATCTGTCCCCTCGTGGTCAGTGCATGTCATAGCTACCAGTCAGTTGAATGATCGGCTAGTTGCTTAGGCTTTTATATATATAGATTTGAGGGCTGGTGTACAACATTTGTGCACTGGGGGAGAGGGTCCCTCAGCCTGGCCTGTGCCCTCTTGCAGTCTGGGACCCCACAAGGAGTGGACCTAAGCTGGCAGGCGAATATTCCCCGAGGGGTCCTTAGCACTGCCTTGGAAGCAGGAGAGGCTCCTGCCACTGCCACTGCCGCTGCACTTGCCAGCTGTGAGCCTGGCTTCTGGCTGAGCAGCGCTCCCTGTGGTAGCGTAATGACCACCAGGGTGCAGCTCCTGCATTGAGCATCTGCCCTCTGGTGGTCAGTGTGCATCATAGTGACCAATTGTTTTGCCGTTCGATTTGCATATTAGCCTTTTATTATATAGGAAGATCCTTGAAGATACTTCTAATGAAAAGAAGACAGTCATCACAGGCTAACTCCCAGGAGAGAATACCTCCCAGCATGGTCCAGAAGCAGCCACTGCATGAAGGAGAGGATGAGGTGGGAGCATGCTGGGAGGGGTCTGACACTCAGAACTGGTCAGTGTAGTTAAGGTTTCCATAGATATATGAGCGCACACAGCTCCCAAGCTTCCCCATGAATCTGTAAAAGTGCAGCATGAAGAATGGCATGCTGTCAACAAAAATGGGTCAGAAACCCTTTCGTAGAAGAAGACTAAAATCTTACTGAGCTAATGTCATTTATTTTTATTTATGTTTTGCCTGGAATCATTATACATTTTAAGTAATAACATTAGAATTTGATTTTTAAAAATGCAAACATTTTTAAAGTAATTTTAAGGCATATAAGGAGGGTTACTCCCTCTAATTCGAGTAGCCTACACTATGAAACAATGACCACAAACTGTGAAAGAAAGAAATTCTGAATCGTGAAACATCAAAGTAGGGTTTGATACCCTATTCACGAAGATGAAGACATTATTTTAGTTTTGCTCTTTTCCCCTCGTGAGAACCTGGAGTTTGTATGAGTGGTTCTCAAGGGAGGAGTGCACATTTCACAGGATGTGTGGAGGAATAAGCAATTGTCAGCTATAATTTAGAAGTAACTCCGGGTGCTTCTGACACTCACTTTGTCCCCATTAGAGGGCCACTCCTTTCTCCAAGCCCCCTATAGAGTGGCTGGCTGAGACCTGTGTGCTGCCAAAATTTGCCTTAAGTTATCACACGGAAGGCTGGCAATTACTATTTCAAACACCCCTTTCAATTAAGCAGAGCTATCATGTCAGACAGGTACACCCTTAGGATTCACACACCTCCCTGCTTGCCCAGCACAGGGGCAGCTGTGAGCTATGAAGATAGCAGAAGGAGGACCAGACAGGATCCCGTTGCAGGCCACCTGCCCATATATGCACCACTGCACCCATGTGGCTGAGGAGGGATGATAGGCAGATGACTGCAGTGTTCTTTGCAGTCAGGCTTGTGAGCACCACAGAAAGGGCATGATGAAAGTGTTTGACCAGACACCAAAAACACTTCTTGCATCTCTAGTCTTCTCTCACCCCTGACACACCTGAGACTATCATGGCTTCAGACTATGCTGACTAGCTCAGTGTAGACCAAGAACAGCACCCCTCAGTACAAGTAATTCTGAGTTTAATTCCTGTAACAGCCTCTCATGCCAGATCGTCTTATTTCTTCGATAATTAGTGTGTCCACAAATCTGTTCTTTCTCCAATAAAAATGGGGTCCTTTTTAAAGTAGGTGGCAACTTCTATGCAGTACCTCCCAAACTGCAGTGCACTGGGTTGAAATGAGTAGACAAATGCTACACATCTTAAGACCATGAAGGTGGTCTTATTTCTCAGATTCTTCCCAGGGAGGACTTCGATAATCACACACTGTGCGGTCTGAAGTCTATCTATGAAAGAACCTGGAGAGGAACTGAACCCTCCCTCTAGCCCCAATATTCCACTACAAAATTAAAAACCTTGATAACATTAGGTAAGGCTTTAGCACTGTTAGTTTTCAAATTACTTAAATTACAAAAACTATTAACATTTATATTTATATAAAAAACCATATCCATAACAAACTTAAAACCAAATTATTTATTTTAGTTGAGCTCTAAAAGTTCTCTGTGTCAGGATAACTTCTATTTCTACTGTTTTATTAATACTACTCTCTTCTATTTCCATGATAAAGGATTACATTTAGGGGACAGCAGGCGTTAGGAAAATGTAGATTGATGACAAAAGAACTAGAAAGCATTTGCAAGTTATTCTTGTCTTTCCCATCTAGTCATTGCCATGATTTTAGGATCTCTGTCACTATGCTGTGTCCCAGCATGGACAGGACTTGAGAAGGGGAGGAGAAATGAGCCATTTGTGAAGGCAAAATCTTCCATTTTGCAGGGACATCTCATCCCCCACCTGAACCCCTAGCGTGCATGTTCCATTAGGCTACAGTAAAGGCACAGATTTAAGAATTTAATTAGTCAAACCATGATCCTGGTGAGAGCAGAGTAAAAACCTGTGGGCATGGGGAAAAGGAACAACAAGGAAAAGCTATTCATGACATCTAAAATGCCAAGACCTGGTGGGACTGTACACAATGTCAGACCACATAGTACCTAAAACAAATACAAAAAAACAACAGAAAGCAACCAAATAACCACAGTTTAAAATAGACCCTTTGGAAAGATCAATCAGGAAGTACTTCCCACAAGGTAACCTGGCTTTCACAATGACAATTCAGTTACTCTGGTCTTATTCAAATCCATAACGGATTTAAAAACATTTTCTTAAGGTGAACTTGGCTAAACAGGGCAAATACAGACTGAAAAGAACATACATTCATACCAAATCAATGCCAAAAATATGTGCATAGCCTTGGAAAGTGTGAGCACTGGATCACTGTTATACAGACCTCCTTCCTGATCTTACTACCATTAAGTACAGAAAAGCCTTTGGTATGAAAGGCTTTGCCCAGCTGTCCTAAGCATTCCCCACATAGCAAATCTGAATGAGTCATTAGAACATTTCAATTCTTAATTATGAGAAAAATATTGATATTATTTTAATTTTACTGATATTATTTTGACTTCTAAAAATATGAGCCCTCCCCTGTGTCATTCGGCCTTATTCAAACCAACCAAATTTCTTAGTCAAAGCTGAGGAAGATATGAGGCAAGGGAATTAAAAAAATACTTGAAAATAAAAATATCAAAGCAGATGTACAAAATGTAGCTGTAACACTTACCTATCAGGCCCTTCTCGAGAGTGAAGGTTTGGTTTGTAAACATGCATTCAAAAGCCACGATGTGAAAGATCTTGTTCACTGTGTTGTGAGTCCCAACTATTCGAATATATCTGGGGGTAAAAAGAAAAGAATGTTTGTTGAAGAAAATGAGCTTCCATCACAACCAATCCAAAAATAACAAGAGTAAGGCATATTACATAAACAAACAGTGTACCAGGGCCTGGACTAAAGGAGACTTTGAACTTGACTTCAGACCCTGTACCTGCTCCTTAGGGCTAGCTCCAACCGAGCCTTAGGAAAATTACAACAAACTTAGGAAGATAGCACTTTCCAGAAAATTAAATAGGACTTAAGATTTTATTTACCTAGAAAATCAAACCATGCACTGTTCAGCTCAAATCCTGAATGTCAGTACAACTATACATCCATGAGACATTTACGCTAGAGAAAAAGAAACCGCTTCTATCTTTGCCTGTGGTTAGGAATGTGCCTGTACACAGGTGCACAAACACATAGAAAATCAAACACTTTCCAATTCAATAAGTTTTCATCCATTGGAGACAAATACATGAAATCAATATTGCTTTCTTGCTTAAAAGAAACATTCACAGAACCACTGGAAAACACTCACAGTTTCTTGTATTTTAATACTGCTCCCAAATTGTTGTTAGGAAGTTATCCCCCTTGCTCCCCGCGCTCTCTCCCTCCCCCCACACCACACACCACACACACACACCACACACACACACACCACACACCACACACCACACACCACACACACACACACACACACACACACACACACACACACACTGCCTTTACTACTGGGAAGCCTTCTCCTGACCAGAGGAAGTGATCCGAAGAGGTGACCCAGCCTGCTCTGCACCTCCCTCTGGGCCACACGGACCTGGCTTCTGCACACAGTGCGGTTTCACAGAGCAGGTCTTGAGCATCTCGGCCTGTTCCCCCTCTGTGTCTCCCTGGAGGCTTCACCTCCAACAAACAAGCATTAACCTTGGAGTGACTTGCTCCTTTCACTCTCCAAAGGGACCTGACAGTTCACAGGTTAATGAACAGACAAACTCATTCTTCTGAGTGCCACATGGGGAATGTACCACATTCTTACTGGAATTCAAAGGAAGAACTAGGAAAAATAACTAGATTAACTGATGACGCTCTCCCAAATTATGAACTATGCACTCTGTAGGACAGGGCATATTAAACGCACAGATTTCAATTAGGAGATGACAGACCAGGCCAGGGTTCAGCAATATCCTCTCTCCACCGTGTAAAGCAACCTTCAACTTAGATGATACAATTTTACTTCTGAGTTAATTGCTGTTCACTAATTCGGTAATTTCCTTACATTTCTCATCACTCCACGTTAACTGTATAACATAAATGCCGATTTTAAAAATTCTCATTAAGGAGACTAGATTTGGGGGTTTTATATCATGGGGTATTTTCCCTCCTGTTTCCTCAAGCCTGAATCTCACAGCATTCCCTGTGCACCTCATTTAGCCATCTGTTCCTGGACAGGAGCTGATCAATCATCTTCATAACCAAAATAAATGCCATCTCCTGGACCGGCCCTTCAGCATGCCCACAGCCATTGTGGGAGACACCGTGCTTCCCGTGTGGAGCGCCAGGGCAACTGGTCCGTCACCAAAGCCCTCTGGTGAAGCAGGAATCTGGCCCTGATCTATTTTCTTCAGCCCTCATGGTAGATAGAAGGTGCTGAATTTCCTGGGTTTGGGTAGGTTCCTTTAAAAGAAAGTCTGGATGGTGTGGGTAGGACAGACTGTGTTGTTCTTTACTGCTAACGGTGACACTGGGCTTTCTGGAAGGGAAGGGGTGTGTTAAGGCTGGCACCTTGGTCTGAATCTAATTTTGTCCATTTCCTTAAAACCACAGAAACACAACCAGCATAGCATTTGTAGCTGCTCATGGTCGTGATAGCCTGAGTGCTGCTGTCTGCAGCGCGGAGGGGATGGAGGGATGTGGTTTGGTGCAATTTGATCAGACCACTCTCCTGCTCCCGAGGTCAGGCCTCCACCAGAGGGGAGACAGCTCTCCCAATACCGCGCAGGCAGAGGAGCCAGACAGCAACCAACAGGGCCTTTCCCCTGGCAGTTCTCAAGGTTAACAGTCCCAATGACTAGGGGATGCAGTATGATCCCCCTCCTTTTCCCTCTTTTTAAAACATGATATGGAACCAAGTTCTCCAAGTTTAGGTAACAGTCATTTCCCAAAATTTACCCTGGTGCAAATGTCAGGAAATGGAGAAAATATGCAACCTTCCTTTCCCTGGTTCCCTAATTAGAAGAAACTGAAAATAAAAATTGTACTGGAATAAATTTCACAGCCTTAATGATAGTGTTTGTGATAACAAACAAGATAATACTTATAGCTGGAAAAGCAGGAGATGCCTCCAGATAAATAGTTCTATATAAATGAAGATAATGTTATCTCTGCTGCATAATCCTGAGGTCAAATTAGCAATTCACCACTGTATATTACACTTCTCGATTACCCTTTTCTATGTAATGCTCATAACAAGTTTAATTATTCTACTTCTACAATACGTTATAAGTCTCCAAATATTACAGCATAATTTACAAAAAAGGCATAAAGTCCCTATTCAAACACACATTTTAAAAAATGGTAACAAAGTCAAGAAACCATCTCCTTCTCTCCAGCAAGAAGCTGATGGCATAGGACTCTGTCCTCCACTGGAACTAGCAAATAGGCTTCAATTCATCCCCCAACTTTGCAACCCGCAAGGTGGCCTGGAGCTCTACACTGCGAACTTCAAGGTCCTGTGCAGCTCAAGTGGAGGGGGCCCTGATCCATGAGCAGTGTTTCGGGGGGAGGGGGGGAGCACAGACTTTCTTAATGGGGCTCACAGTGGAGCCTCCTGAGGCAGAAGGGAAGTTATTATTACCTGAGATACTGAAAAGCCAACGGATGGGGATGGAAAAGAGTCCTCTCTCACCATTTTACTTTTCTTGAAAAACAAAGCAAAACTTGCTTTGGGTCATAACATCTAAACCAGAGAAGTAACTACCATATTTTTTTTGTTACAAATTTTTGAATAAGAGGCAAAGTTTAAGATTAATTTTTTTTTCCCTTTCAACACCATCTCACCAATGCAGTCAGATTCTGATTTAACCTGATAATCAGGGCAGTGACAGCTCGTGACTTCATCTGTGTTCAGAGAAAGCACTGCTGAAAAATGTAACAGCCACCCTTTGTTCTCTCCTAGGTACTCAAAGCAGATCAGACAGTTGAAAGATAATTAAACCTTCAACGGTGCTAAGGCAGGCAGATATGCAACAGATTGGCCATTTCTTGTGAGGATGAATGCTGTCCACATGAGCCCTGGTGTAACAGTCTGTTTCCAAAATTCTCCTCCCTTCCCTGTTAGTTGTCTTCTAGTTACTGACAAAGACTGGATCCTGAACATGGTTCAGAAAAGGATGATTCAATGCAGAAGTTTCTAGGAGCTATGATAGTGTGAGTGAAAACAGGTTCTGCCTTTTTTTAATCAAATGAAATCTAAAGCCACCAAGGCTGGCACTCTAAAACTGAAAGGCACTATGGAGTTTTGAAGAATGTGCTTTAGAGTCTAACAGAGCCAGGTTTGTAGCCCAGCCCCATCATTTAATTTGATGACACTTGGGGGGAAATGCTTTAAACCTTTTTAATCTTTCGTTTCTTTCTTTATAAAGGAAGGTTGGTAACAGAGACCTTTTAGGACATTTAAATGAGGTAAGCATGTAACATGTTTAATGCAGGGCTTGGCAGAGTGGGATATCTTTAAATAGAAATTTAAAGAGTAGATTATTGGGTACAGAAGGTCTTTGTTTGAACTTTGAGAAAACTGGTTGTCTGGGCAAGAATCCTTAACTATGGATGCTAAAATGGTACGATTGTAAGGAGGCAGGCCCAGGGGCAGACTTCAAGAACACAGACAGGGCCTCGCCCTTGCTCTTGGGGCATGAGAGCGAAGGCACTGAGGGCCACAGTAAGAAGATGACCTGGCTCTACAGTATTTCCCACTCCAGGCCCTAATCTTTAGAAAAGCCTATTTATAATACCCTTGACCTGACTCAGCTATGCACAAAAAGGCAAGGCAAGAATCCTCTGCTCATATTTGGTCCAGCAACCCACACCCACAGAAAAATTTCCTTTTTGTGCAAACCTTAAAAGTTTAAGGAAAATAGGATTTCCTAACAGCAGATATCATAATACTGTGATCTACAGGACTTTTGCTTTCTGAGACAGTAGACAGAGGTTTCACTGCATTCCCTGCTTGCTCTGAGAAGGTACAAATTCCTATTCCTAACCTATATTTCCATCCTTTCTTATCAGGATGCTACCAGGTTTAATTTCTAAGTCATAAACATTACATCTTTAACATCCTAAAGAAAACAGAAACAAACAGCAACTTGTACATCCCTACTTTAAACCCTTGATATTTATTCTCTAGTCTTTGATTCTGGTGGAATACAAGCCTATTTGTAGCAGTTTCTACTACAAGATCAAATTGAATTCTGTAATAAATATTTAAATGAACTCTCATGGGATCAAATAAAGCCAAAATCCATCAGAATTCTACTCTTTGGTAAACAAAGTTTTATTCTCAAAGTGGACTTCATATTCTTGGGTTAAACAAAGACTCTTTAGAAAACAAGAGTTAGCCTAAGACTCCTGCATGAGAAGGGATGCCTAACATTTTGGAGCTCTCTCTGAGGTGGCCACAGAGAACTATATGAAGAAAAAAACTGTTCTTAGTTGTGGACAGATGCAGTGATGGAATAAAAACTTTACCTATAGCATTTACTAGGGACTTGGGACCGTGTGGGATTTGGATTCATCATTTCTATAATTTCCTATTGGACTTTTCCTCTCAAGGACATACTAAGAATGTATATAAATAATTCTCTAACCTAAAAGCAGGTAATATCTGTGGGTTTCCCCAGGATGAAATTTTTCTTCCAGTTCCGGGTACAATGTTAGTGCTCTTATAATCAAACCACACTGGAAGGGAAGTGAATTCAGGTCTTGTTGTTAAGGCAGCGAGTGGAAAACAGTTTACTGCCAGAATGACAAAAAGCTTCTAGAAAAAGCATGTTGCAACAGAAAAGATTTGTTACTCTTAGAGAACCTTCCCTCTGGCTGATCTGTGGGGCTATGATTCTCCTCTACTGACTTCAGCAAAGGCTTCAGCAGCGCTTGCTTATCTGGGAAGAGGAAGAATTATTAAAAGGCTAAACACTGTGTCCCGAGTGAGCCTAAGCAGAGGCTACTGTCTCAGAGAGCAGTCCTGACAGTGGGACCATTAGCCCTGCAGAGGGAGAGATCAAGTTCCACCACCTCCGCTATTCAACCTGAAGGGCAAATCAAAAGAGAAGTCATCTTGTGTTTCAGAGAAAACTGATGCTAAGCAGAATCAAGTATGCAGAGGGGGTAAGATGGGAAAATAATTACTAACACATCAGAACCTAGTGCTTCCAAAATAGTCATTCCAACTTTAGAGATAAATATTTAAGTGCTGTTTTTTTTATTTGGAGGAAATAAATGAATTTTGAACAGTAGTAGGCTTTTTTCCCATTTCCAAGTACATAGAATCTAAAACCTGCCATAAAAATATGCCTTAAATTTATGAAATTATATTTGGAGTTAATATCATAAAATGTCTTAATTATAATATTTACATAAATCATATGAAAATGACATAATATGTAAAATGTATGTAATTCATTCAAATTCTCTGCTTATATATTTAACCTTGTAGGTATATTGGGTAAGTCAGCTTTTAATCAAGATTTAATAAACGCCTATAAGGTATAAGAAACTGTGTTAATCACTGTGAGGAATGGACCCAAAAGACAGGACATAAACCTACATCTAGAGAAGTTTATAGTGCAATTTAGAAGGGAAAACTAAAATACCTTGGTAGTAGTGATGAGAAAGACAAAGAGCTCTTACCTAGTCACACATGGAGTCTAACCTTAAAACACCAAATTTAGCAACATGAACTATAAAAGTCCTCCCTGTATGGAGGGACCAAGAAATGATTATACTAAGTAAAATAGGCCAGTCAGAGAAAGACAGATATTACATAATCTCATCTTGTGGATCCAAATATGTGGAATCTAATGATCACAATAAACTGATGAATAAAATAGAACCAGAGGCATGGAAACATGGAACAGACTGATGAATCTCAGACAGAAAAGGGGTGGAAAGTAGGGTAGCGGGAATGATTAGCCAAAAACTTATATGCATACTTGCATTGCCCATGAACACAGACATAGGGTGGTGAAGACTTGGGGTAAGGCTTGAGTGGGAACTGGGTGGTGGGAGGCTAGGGGGAAAAAACGAGGGAGGGCACATCTGTATACTTTCAACAATAAAGATTTTTAAAAATATAAAAAGCCCTCCCTGTAAAGTATTCCTTCTTCAAAGACCAAACCAAAACAAACGTGGCTAAAAGAGAAATACTGCCCCCACACACAAATGATCACCGACTCAGCCAGCAAATATTAAATATTAACTGAGCATTTACTGTGTGCCAGCTACTGCTGCTGGATGCTAGGATATGGGATTGACTAATAAAGAGAAAATCTCTTCCCTATGATATTTACCTTTTAGGTCAAGAAACGACAACAAATTTAAAAAATCAAATAACTACCCAGTGGATAGTAGGTGATTTGTTTAGCATAGAACTTTATAGACCATCTTGCTAAATTGGAAAGATAAACAGTTATGAAACTTCTCTCTGCAGGAATAAAAGAGGGTCAAATGGGAAGGCACAACTAGCTGCCTGAGAACATGGATACAGTGTAATGAGTCTGAGGTGTAGACACAGTGCACCTATTAGAGACGTTTAACAGGATATAGGCAAAAAAGCTAATTAAGTAGGCTTCTTAGGATCTGGAAAGAGGAACTGATTTGAATTTCATGAGAAGAAATATTTATTTAATGGTTTAGTTTTCTTTTTATCTTTGCTTTTCTCAGATTATAATTTTCAAGGGATTACAATGGTAAATGGAAGATATAAAATGAAAAATGAATAGTAGAAAGAGGGATGGGGGGATGGACAGAAAAAGAGGTTGGATTAAGGTAGGTAGGGGTGGAGGAGAGAAAGAGAAAGAGCATGAATATAAATAACCCAATCCCTTCCCTATCTCTGTGTATGCTAATGTGAACAAACGCCCCTATGGGAATACTATTAACCAATGTTACTACTCAATAAAACATTTTAAACCAACACAAAGTATATTTTAAGAAATAGAACTAAATTACCAAAGTTCAACATTTGCATTTTTTCACTAACTTTTCCCCTAGCCTTAGATGCTAGGAGAGGGAGAGAAAATTTCACTAGTTTTATCTTTAAAATGGCTGCATTATCTTTTTCAGTTTATCCAATAGGCTGTACATTCCATGAATGTAGAAAAACGAGCCTAATGGAATTGTGCACTAGAGAAAAAGCAGAAGAAAATTAAATTTGTTAGTTTTCCTATGAATCTGTAAGAACTCATTTGGTGAATATGACCTGTAACAAGCCTGCATTAGGAACATAATGGGTAAGAAAAGTTTTTTTTTTTTAACCTAAGATTAGGGTGAATATATGGCATCTATTGTAACAAAATTTTAAGGATTTGGAGTGAAATATTAAATAGAGAAGAAAGACAAATAGAGGGGAAAAATTTGCCTCTTCTCAAAGAAAAAATTTAAGAATCCAAGAATGCAAACATTTGACACGCAGAGAAATAAGACAAGAATTGCCCAAGACATTCAGAATAACAGAAGTGAAAATTGAGCACCAAAGTCAAGAGAGTAATAAAGAGAGAGCAGAGGGAGTAAGGAAATACAAATCTTCATTCCAGATCCCGGAGAAACTAGCACTAGAATTAAAATAAACACTACCATCTCCTGAACACATCCCACGTGCTGGCCTTTGCATGTATTCTCTCCTTTCACGGCAACCCACTACCCACACACCCATACAATCAGCCTGCAGACTGATCTCAGAGCTCCACAAAACATCCGTCACTCAAAGCTTCTGTATTCTTAACACATTATGTGGTGCAGGCAACAACAGCTCCTCAGAGAAATAACTAAAATATATTTGGGGGAAAACAAGCCCAACCCATAAAAGTCCCACACTTGCCATCTACTATCCCCAGACTGTTTCATTGCTCACAAAGAAAATCAGGGACACTTCTTTGCCTTTGGGAAATTCTGGACCTTCACCTAGACAGAGAATGGATCAGGAAAAAAGAAAAAGCAAACCTAGATATTTACTTAGCACATAATTCAAGCATCAGTGTAACTATGTACAAAGCAACCAACCAGAGGCAGAGTTGTCAAAGTAAACAGAAATAGTACTACAAAACTCGAGAGAAGTATTTTTGTCTTGGTGCCAAACTGGATATGCATAATGTACTATCTCAGGGACTGTAAAAGCTGGAAGCGCAAGGCTAATCTCACTGTAGAAGTCTGTCCCCCAGGTTCCAATGGCACGAGGATTACTAATTTCAGCATTACTGCTATAAGAGATTTTGCTGCTAAAATCTGTCAATGTGTTAGAACAAGAAAAACAGAAAACACAGATGCTCTCCAAGTGGCACTATTAGGTAGTCAGCAGAGTCTGCCGTTAATAAGAGGACTGAGCAGACACAGGGCAGATTCAAACCGCACAGTCTGCCCAATCACTTTAAGACACCTCCCCATAGTCTTCTGTGTTAGGAGTCCTATGCACTGTTGAAGTTTAATTTTGAAGCCTCCCCCCAATTCATATTTCTGGATTAGCAAGCAGGTTGGGAGATAGAATAGTTGGCAATATTTTTTTTCCCTTCTCAAAGCTTCTTGAGAGTTCAACCATTCATGACCTAGACTTTACTAGTACAGCATTAGTGCTAAGCCAGTGATCAGAAAGGAAATGTCAATCCTTACACTTGTTTCAGAAATTTAAGGAAAGAAAAACATGAGACGAATGCACATAAAGTAAAATGTGGATTTTGTAAGAGAGGATTTACTTTTTAATAAACAAGAAGATTCTATGGTATTACTAATAGTCATTGCTACTGCTGTGGTGTTTGAATTCCTCATTAAAATAAAACAGACTGTGGAACCTCAGAGGGAAGAGGGAGAGGAGATAAACCAAAAACTTTGTATACATATATGCATAACCCATGAATACAGACAATAGGGTGGTGAAGGCCTGGGGTGGGGAGCGGAACATGGGCTAGAAAAGGTCAATGGGAGGGAAGAGGGGCATATGTAATATTTTCAACAATAAAGATTAAAAAAAAACTGGCTTAAAGAAACTCCATATTGTTTTTCCATAATGGCTGCATAAGTCTGCATTCCCACCAGCAGTTCACAAGGGTTCATTTTTTTCCACTTCCTCGATGGCACTTGTTATTCATTGATTTATTGATAATAGCAACTCTGACAGGTGTGAGGTGATACCTCATTATTGTTTTAGTTTGCACCTCTCTGATGATTAATGATTTTGAGCATTTTTTTCATGTGTCTTGGCCATTTGTATATCCACTTTGGAGAAGTGTCTTCTTAGGTCCTTCACCCTATATGTACGCCTATGTTCATAGCAGCACAATTTACAATAGCTAAGATCTGCAAACAACCCAAATGCCCATTAGTAGATGAGTGGATAGAAAAGCTGTGGTACTTTTATACCCTGGAATACTACACAGCTGTAAAAAAGAAGGATCTCTTACCCTTTGAGACAGCATTATGCTAAGTGAAATAAACCAGTCATAGAAAGACAAAGTATTACATAATCTCACTCATATGTGGAATCTAAAGAACAAAAGAAACTGATAAACTAAATAGATCCAGAGACAAGGAAGTATAGGACTGTTGAATCTCAGAGGGAAGGCAGGAATGGGTCGGTGAGTGGAAAGAGATTAACCAAAGAACTTGTATGCATATATGCATAACCCATGGACACAGATAACAGTGTGGTGAAGGCCTAGGGCAGGGGGCGGGTGCCGACTAGAAGGTGTCAATGGGGGAAAAAGGGGACATCTGCAATACTTTCAACAATAAAAAGTAAATAAATAAAACTGGCTTGACTATTCCTTTTTCTTCTTGTACATTTTAAAAATAGTTTTATATATACATAGTTTAAAAAGTCAAATAGTCTACAAGGTTTATTATAAAAGATACTTCCCCCTCTCCACACTTCATTTCCTCCCCTCCCCTCAGGCAACCATTTTTACCTGTTTTATTGAGTTATTTTAGGATTTATCAAACATCTCTAACTACCATGCTTTTAATGCTACTTCTTGATTTTTCAGTTTTAGGCTTTATCTACAAGTATTTAGGTCTCCTCTTCTCACATGCATCCCTTCCCATCTTCCCAATTTAGATTATATTGTAACTGGTTAATCACTATTCAGTGTTTATATTATGATTTTGTAAACATGATCACAACTAATATATGGAGTACTTTCCTTTCGTTCACAATTATTTTCCCTACTAGAGTTAAAAATTATCTTGATTTTTGGTTTTGCTTAGTTTGGTATATACACTAATTTTCCTCCTCTCTCCCAACTCCCCCTTACTTGAACTAAAGATCTTCTCAAAACATTCTTACACATTGGGTATTTCTGGCAATTTCTTCTTTAAAAAAAGTCTTCTCAGGCCTTTTGGCTGGTTTCAATCAAGCCTGTTCCCCCTAAATCTTAAACAAGCTTTTATCCTGGGATCTGCCTCCCCCATCATTCTAGGGGTTCCTTTCATTTATCTCCCAATCTATACTACCCTTATCCTGGATCTCATGTTGTTTCCTTTCTTGCTCTACTCTCTCATTTTTCTGGAGAGCATCTCCCAATAGCTTAAAAATTTTAAGACTTTGTCTGAACATACCTTTGGTCTAGCTCCATATATGATTGGTAGTTTGGCTGGGTATATAAATTTAAGTTGTAAATAGTTTTTCTTCACAACTCTTAAGGTCTTATTCGATTGCCTGTTAAGCTGCTAGTTTTGCCAGAATAAGTCATTATGATACATGACCTGGCTTCTCTCTTCTTCCTCTTCCTCCTCTTCTTTTTAAAATAAAATATGTCCTGCTCTGGAAGCATATGCAGTTTTCTCAACATACTAATATTCTAAAATTTCATGATAATGTGCCTTGTGTGGGTTTATTTTCTCAGTGGGTTGGGCACTCAGAAGACTCTTACAATCTAGAAACCCAAGTCCTTCAGTTTTGGTAAATTTTCTTGAATTGTTATGAATTTCTTCCTCTGGATTTTTCTAATCTCTCCTTATGAAACTCTTAGTTTTGAATTGGTCCTCCTTATCTTCATCTGCACTTTTATACTTTCTCTATTTGCCATCTTTTTGTCATTTTGCTCTACTTTCTGAGAGTTACTCAACTTTATTATCCTCACTATCTACCAAGTTTTTCATTTCTGCTTTGATATTTTTAAATTTCCAACTATACTTCTTATTCTCCAAATATTTTTTTAATGGCATCTTCTTGGTCTAAGATTGCCATATTTATTCTAATCTCTCTGAAGATAGTGATTATTATTATTTCATCTCCCCATGTAGTTTATTTTTTTCCTGTTTCTGTAGATGTCTGGTTGTCAAGTTTTCCAGGAAGGAACCTAGATATACCATAGGAAATTGTGAAAATATACCTCCTGAATGGATCAGCTGTCAAAAAACAAAACAAAAAACAAACAAAAACACACACACACACACACAAAAATCCCACTTTCAGATTCTTTAGCTCTTGGCTGGTCAGATTGCCTAGGAAGATGTTTCTAATCCACTGTATGAAAGATATGGCTATGACTACCAGAGTTTCAGAAGTGAAGTGGTGAAACAGAGCAGAGGTATTTGTCTTTGTTTGTATGAGGAGGGGTAAGGAGTGAGGTGTTACTGAGAAGTAGGGGTCTCAGCATACAACCACTTAATCTTCCTGTAGTAAAACTTTTCTCAACTGTGAAGGTATCTTTCCAGGTTTAGAGACCCTTGTTTTACCTTCACCAAAGAATAAATTTCCAAAGTCAGACAGAGAAAGACAAATACTTTAGAAACCACTGCATGTTTTTCTAAAAAAAGCATAACTCATCAAAACAGAATAGAATGGTGACTGCCAAGGGCTGGGAGGTGGGGTCGGAGAAAAGAGGAGATGTTGATTAACAGGAACAAACTTTTGAAGACAGAAAGAATTTATAAGATGAGTAAGTTCTGGGAATCTGATGTATATCATGGTGGTTTCAATTAACAAAGCTATTATATACTTAAAAGTTAATAAGAAAATAGACCGTAGTAAATACATAAAAAAGAACTATGTGAGATGATAGAAGTGCTAACTAATAATCCTACTATGGTACTCAATTGACAATATAGAAATATATTAAAGCATCATGTCACACATCATGTTAAACTTACACAATATTATATGTAAATAAAGAGGAACTATGCTAACTGACCATCACATCCTCAGAAAGATGGCAGCGTCCACAGCCAATAAGGAGGAACTCTGCTAATGGATTGCCTCACCCTCAAAGATGGTGGCACCCATAGCCATAAGATGGTGGCACCCAGTCCCCTCAGCCCTGCTGGGGAAGTAAGCGTGTGGCAGGGCCGGGCCCACCCTCAGGCAGGTCTGGCCACTCCCCGCACCTGCCTCCAGAGTCCCCCAGTCCCCTCAGCTCCCCAGCCACCCAGGGCCAGCCCAAGGTGTAGGCAAGCCTTGGATGGCAGCTGCCCAGAGGCCCAGGGCTAGAGGCACAGGCAAGCCTTGGATGGTGGCTTCCCAATAGCCCAGGGCTGCCCCAGGCTCAGGTAACCAGGGCCAGCTGAGGCTTGTGCTGCATCAGTCCAGCCTGAGGTGTGATGGGAGTGTCGCCTTTCCCTGATCTATTGGTTGCCTCCCACCCCTGAGGGCTTCCAGACTGTGAGAGCAGGCAGGCTGGGCTGAGGTACCCCCTCCAGTGGATGAAAATTCATGCATTGGGCCTTTAGTATGTCAGTAAAGCTGGTGGAAAGCAGAGTAAATTTCCAGTTTTCCATCAGAGTGGCAGAGAACCATTCAAAGGTCTGTAAAGTGGAAAAGAGAATCTAGAGCTCTTTATTATTTCATAAACACAATTAACCAATCCTCCTAATTTCAGCCTTTTCTATCACCTCATGCACTGCAGCTTCTAAGGTGCCTGGTGCCTCTAATTCCTAAGCCTTTGAAGATTCAGTGGCTTAGGATTCTGTTTTCTTGAGCCTGTTAAATCACTTACCACTTGTTTATCTGCTTTGTAGCTTCCTCTCTTGTGTTTTTACCGCTTATTCCCATTTTCTTTATCCTTGTAAGTTAATACCTAAAACAAATCCCTTTACTGTCATTTTAGTGGGGTTTTGTTCTGAAGGGCCTGAGACTCATGTGTTCATTCTGCCATCATTATCTGAAATTTTAACTATTTTTCACAAGAATATGTCCATCCCTGTGGTTATTGCTATAGGGATAAAGGTTCAATCAAGGATCTTTTCTGGACTAACTCAGGAGTCTGAGACCTTAGGTCTAATCTACTATGGCCACAGTGTACAACCTCTAAAATTGTCTGCTCCTTAGGACAATAACACAGGAGATAATAACAATTCCTTCTCATTTCCTTCCCTGCCTTCAGCCTGAGGGTTACAACTCTTTATCCCTTCCTGCCTTGAAATAACATTTTTATCTTATTGCTGCATCTCCATCCTCCTCCTTGTCCTATCCCTTCTACAGGTCTTCAGTTGTCTCAGATTATTTAGTTATTTAATTGTCTGAACTGGTTTTTCATCAAGTAAATGCCCAAACAATGATATGTTCAGACAGTAAAACAATAATAAATTATCACCATTCTGCAGAAAGATTCAAATCATGGAGTGATTTTTGTTAGCCATAGTCTCTCTCTCTCTCTAAAAGAAAGGTGTGTGTGTGTGTGTGTGTCTGTGTGTGTGTGTGTGTGTGTGTGTGTGTAATTAGATTGTTCTAATTCCCACTGAATAGAAATGAAATCATTCAGCTCATGCTCACACTGAAACAGCTGCAGACACAGAATTGGCTACTCTGTTTATCTTGACCACTGTAGAAAAACACCATCTCCTCCCCTATCCACTGTCTCCAGAACAATCACTGTAGCTCCACATGCAGATGCAGTGATTTAGACTCTGGAGCAGAAATAGGCTTGTCTGGTGTTCTTCCTGCACATTCGTATGGCACCCTTCCTTTGCTGCTGTTGGCAAGACCCAGTTGGTTCAGATAACAGCTGTTGCAGGAGACCTAACAGATTCAGCTGGGAGTCTCCTGGAGGCCTCTTAATGCCCTAGCTCAGCCAGCTGTTTCTAAGCAGAGCCTTGGGAAGCAAGTGCCAAAGTAGGAGAAAGTACATACTGTACATCCTCTGCAATACTTGGAGCTCCTGCAGCAGCAGTAAAGGACAGGGGGAGGATGAGCATAGAAAAGCTTCATAGATGTGGGGAGCAGGGTGCCGCAGGGGTCTAAATTAGACAAGTGGAGAGAGCAAGATGCAGGTGGAATGAGAAAAACCTTTCAACAAGGGTCCATTCAATTTCACTGTTTACTTCAGGGAGAAAAAGGAAACTCTCAAGTTGTTTGTTTTCATCCAGTGAGTCAGATAGGATCTGAAAACAATAGGAAATGATTTCCAACTGATTGTGAACTTTTTGCTAAGCTAAGGAAAGTTATGCACACAGGATGATCAACCACCCAAGTTTGCCAGGGAACAAGCTAGTGTTAGTGAAAGTCTGGCAGCCCAGGAGACTGTTCAGTCTTTGGCAAACCAGAAGAGATGTTTACCCTTCGCCACCAACAGCTGTTTCTCCTTCTGGGGCTCAAGTGAAGCTGGGCTGCATTCACATTCTGCTCAGTACTTCCTTTTGTCCAGGACTGCTCCTGCCACACACTTCTCGGTCTGTATCATGGACAGTCTAACAGACAAGGGCATTAAAAAGGCCATTCTGGGCTTGACTCTCAGTGGGAAATGAACTGTGTCATTCAGAGTTCTCCCAGCTTCCTTTCTGGAGGCCCTGTCAGAAGCACCAGCCTTCCAGCCCACACAGCTGAGTCAAAGTGATCATGGCAGAAAGTGAAACAGAGCTCATCCCAGCGCCTGGAGAAACAGTGCATCCCTCAGTAACTTTAAAATGCCGAACTCTGAAAAGAAGAAAGCCAAAGAAAACTCAATTACGCAGAGGTGGTAATTCAGTGTGTGGATTACTCAGGCTTTTTTCCTCTGCTCTCTCCTCCCCCTGGCACTAGTCCTTAGGCCCTTTCACTGCTCATTAGCAGGGAGGAGGAGGAAGGAAAAGAGGGGAAAGTCGAATGAGCCAATTTTTCTATTTATAAGCAGATTTCCTAGAGAGGGTGTTCAAACTATTGGCTCAAGAGGTTCTTCAGTAGGGTGAAAGGATTGGGAATTGGGGGTCGTTGTACTATCTGTTGATTTTAATCATTTGGTCTCTCTTAATCCCCAAATAAAATGAATTCCTGGTCTTCTATCTTTATTGAAAGGCTAGCAAACTATAAATGTTAGACAAAGAATAAAACCAACAAGATCCCATCTTTTAAAAAGAGCCCTTTGACAAACAGCAGAGAAAATTGGTAATGCTGGCAATTTACAAATAAATATAATCGGATATTATGCTTTAGAAATTTTACAGTAAAATTACAGACATCCCTCCAGTTTAGACTAAATGTGATATACCAATTTGAGAAAGATATCAGAAAGAGCAAGTCAGTTTTGATTTATTCTCAAAGCCTCATGTTTCCTCACTGGGGAGAGGGGTGGTGTTAAATAATACATATGGTTAAGCAGTCAGTACTTGACCAGGCACATAGTAAGTGCTCAGTAATTGGTAGCTAATATATAATAGGCACTCAAAAATGTTAAATCAAAATATTTAACATGATTAATTTGGCAGATTTTTATTTTTTTAATATATTTTATTGATTTTTTTACAGAGAGGAAGGGAGAGGAATAGAGAGCTAGAAACATCGATGAGAGAGAAACATCGACCAGCTGCCTCCTGCACAACCCCTACCGCAATCGATGTACATTCCCTTGACCAAAATCAAACCTGGGACCTTTCAGTCTGCAAGCCAATGCTCTATCCACTGAGCCAAACCGGTTTTGGCAGGCAGATTTTTATTGAGTAATTACTATATACTGAGTACTGGTAGGCAGTAGGTATGAAGACAAATATGAGTTAATCAATTCTAAAAAGTTCATTGTTTTGATGCAGATAGGTAACCACAATATCATATATAATAAAACCTTAATATGCAAATCAACCAAATGGCAGAACAACCGGTTGTTATGATGGGCACTGACCACAAGGGGGCAGATGCTCAATGCAGGAGCTGCCCCCTGGTGGTAATTGTGCTCCCACAGGGGGAGAGCCTCTCAGCCAGAAGCCAGGTTCATGGCTGGTGAGCCCAGCAACAGTGGTGGGAGCTTTTCCAGCCTCCACAGCAGCACAAAGGACCCCTTGGGGGATGTCGCCTGCAGCTTGGGCCCACTCCCCAGGCAGGTGGACATCCCCCAAGGGGTCCTGGACTATGAGAGGGCATAGGCCGGGCTGAAGGACACCCCCACTCAGTGCACAAATGTCATGCACCCGGCCTCTAGTATATCAATAAATGTTGTTATACAAATTCTACAAAACATAGCATAGTAAAACAAAGGAATGGCATCCAATCCAGACTGGGAAGAGCAGAGAGGGCTTCCCCAATATGGTCTCTATGTACTGAAGGATAGTGTGGGGATATGCCAGGAAAAAGAGTGCGGGGCCTTGGTCTGAACAGTAGTTACAATATCAGCCTGAGCACTGAAGGGTTGAGGTTAGATCCCCGCCCCAGTCAGGGCACATGTAGGAGGTATTCAATACATGTGTCTCACATCTCTCTCTTTCTCCCACCCCCCTGCCCACTCCCTTCCTCCTTCCCTCTTCTTCTCTCCCTTCCATTCTCTCTAAAAATCAATGGAAAAAATGTCCTCAGGTGACAAAAGTGGGGGAGGGGAGAGGGAAAATCCAGATGGAAGAGCAGCATGTGCAAAGTCTAGGAATGTGACACACTCCGATGCTGGGGAAATGTGGGTAGTGCAGTGGGAAAGGGCTGTAGGGGAAATAAAATTGGAAGCACAGGGCAAGGCTATGAGGATAAGAAAAGGATGATGACCAGACTGTAGACAAGAGAGGGGTCTGGCTTATTCATTAGTCAGTGGATCTGAGCATGTTTCAATGCAATAGGGGAAAGCTGTGAGAGAGGTAGATGTTGCTGTTTCCTATCAGTGCAAGAGTGGAGTGGGCTCTGACTTAAGGTTTCCCTTTTCCATTTTAATGACTCAGGGTCTCCTCAGATGCCTCCACTGCCCTGTTCAAGTGTTGAGTGGGACTGGACCAGTAGTTCTTAACCTTGGCTGCCATCAGAATCACCTGGGGAGCTTAAAATATATGGATCTCACCAAAACCGGTTTGGTTCAGTGGTAGAGCGGACTGAAAGGTCCTGGGTTTGATTCCGGTCAAGGGCATGTACACTGGTTGTGGGCACATCCCTGGTCGGGGGTGTGCAGGAGGGGGCTGGACAATGTTTCTCTCTCATGGATGTTTCTAGCTCTCTCTCTCTCTCTCTCTCTCTCTCTCTCTCTCTCTCTCTCTTCTCTCTCTCTCTCTCTCTCTCCCTTCCTCTCTGTAAAATATCAATAAAATATATATTTTTAAAAATATATGGATCCCAACCTTAGAGATTCTAATTTAACTGGAATGAGGCAGAGATTCTAATGTACAGCTATGGGTGTGAACCAATAGTCTAAATCATAATAAATACCTATAGTCATGCATCAATTGAAACACATATTTCAAAAGCAAAGATTAATTCCTTTGGGGTAATGCTCCTCTGAATTACTGGACTGCTGCTCCTCTTTGTCAGTGCACTGCCACTTATTTTTTGGGACCCCTGACCAGTTACTTATATCATACTAGAAGCCCGGTGCATGATATTCTTTCGCAGGGAGGGGGGCAGGGGGGTAGGGGATCCCTCAGCCTAGCCTGCACTCTCTCCAATCAGGGACCTCCCGGGGGATTGGGCCTAAACCGGCAGTCAGACATTCCTCTAGTAATCTGGGACCACTGGCTCCTAACTGCTCACTTGCCTAATTGCCCCTAACTGCCTCTGCCTACTGGCCTAATACCCCTAACCACCTCTGCCTGCTGGCCTGATCACCCTCTAACTGCCCTCTCCTACTGGCCTAATGGTCCCTAACTGCCCTCTCTTGCCAGCCTCATCGCTCCTAACTGCCCTTCCCCTGCTGGCCTCATCACCCCTAATCTCCTCTGCCTCCCTTCCTCTATGGCTTTGTCCAGAAAGACATCTGAAAGATGTCTGGTCTAATTAGCATATTACCCTTTTATTAGTATAGATGCCCTATATTTGAATCACAGGTCACTGTTCAATGTACTTCAGGTATCTATGGCTTCCTCAGATGGTGTCTGCTCCTGGGCATACTCTTCTCTCCTTACTCCCTTACTGGGCCCTTACTTCTCCTGTAAAGCCCAGCTCAAATGGAATGTACTTTATGTAGTCTCCAAGAGCCTTGATTATCACAAAGCAGCAATTTCTTCCTCAGCAGTGCTCACATCACTTCTGCTTATAGGGAGGGCAGTGGTCAGCAAACTCATTAGTCAACAGAGCCAGATATCAACAGTACGATTCAAATTTCTTTTGAGAGCTGAAAACCGACTTCTGAGCATGGGCCACAAAGTTGCAATCACACTGTTTGTGTGCGCCTGCACATGGTATTTTGTGTAAGAGCCACACTCAAAGGGCCAAAGAGCCAAATGTGGCTCGTGAGCCACAGTTTGCCAACCATGGATATAGGGTATTTCACACTGCATCACAGTTAAGGGTGCATTTTTTGGTTTTTCCTACTGAACTCTGCTTTTTTGAAAACAGAGACCTTTCCTTGTTCATTTTTCTTTTTCAAAGACTCCAGTACAGGACCAGTAGAGTCACCAAATGCTTTCAGATGTTTGCCAAATGAACAAATCAAAGTGGATGAACAAAAGGTAATCATTATAACAACTGCAGTTAAAAACTGAGAATTTTAAGATTGTTAAAATTAATCAAAGAAAATCATATTTATATAAAACTAGAGCCCTGATGCGGGGGTGGGAGGGTGGGGGAGTGGTGTGTGTGTATGTGTCCCTCAGCCCAGCCTGCACCCTCTCCAATCTGGGACCATCCCTCTCACAATTCAGTACTGCTGGCGCCCAACCGCTCACCTGCCTGCCTGTCTGATTGCCCCTAACCACTTCTGCCTGACAGCCTAATCACCCCCTAACCATTCCCCTGACAGTCTGATCAACACCTAATTGCTCCCCTGCCAGCCCAATTGCCCCTAACTGCCCTCCCCTGCCAGCCTGGCCACCCCTAACTGCCCTCCCCTGCAGGCCTGGTTGTCCCTAACTGCCCTCCCCTGCAGGCCGATTCCCCCCAACTGCCCTCCCTTGCAGGCCTGGTCCCTCCCAACAGCCCTCCCTTGCTGGTCATCTTGTGGTGGCCATCTTGTGTCCAAATGGGGGCAGCCACCTTGTGTGTTGGAGTGACAGTCAATTTGCTTATTACCTCTTTAATATATAGGATTACTTCTTAGAGAAGTATAAGTTACTTCCAAAGAACAAAGGCCAAAGAAATTTCCATGGTATTATACAGAATATGAAACTAGGTGCCTATGTCTTGGTGTATATACAAGTCTCAATGAGAAAGCATTTCTGTTTCAAAATTTCTTTTTAGAAGGCAATCACAGACTGGTGAAACAGGCATAGTTGCAGGAATGAGTAGGCAGGATTTGAGTATACCAGGAAAAAGGAAAACCACCAGTAAGGTTTCTAAATGACAACCGTCAGCAGATTGGAGAATTGCTTACAAATACAATAGAATTAAATAACCAAGTATGATGGCAGAGTTGCTCAAATATCATCACAGAGGAGAGATAAAAATTCCTGTCTAGAAAGATGATGATATTGAAATCTATACTTCACTCATGGAAGTGCCAGAAATAGCAGAGAGTAGCCCAGAAATGACAGGACTGGATGACTTAAGAGAAGAAAATGAAAGTAAAATTAAAAACATCAAAACTATCCTGATTATTGCTATGAGAAGGTAGCTATTGCTACTTCTTTGGGGTTCACCAACATCTACTTTTTAAAAAGCTACTCTAATGCTGAAAAATCTGCGTGTAATACATTCCCTCCAAATTATGCTTATCATGAATACTCTGGGCAAATATAACTGGGAAAACAGAAAAGGAGATAAAATTATTTATGTAATCAGAAGCATAAAGGGAAGAATATAAAATGGCCTTAGATGTATTTTACTAGGAGTAATGGGAAGAAATGAAGAAAATGGTGAAATTAGGTTGCATATCAGACATTCTCTCAGCATGGCTTCTAGTGCAATGTGAAAGCATCTTCTGGGGGGTAAAATGCCAGTTATAATGCCCTCTTAATAAAATGACCAGGTTGCTATAACCTATTAGGCAGCGATTAAAACCTTGGGGGCGCTGCCACTCCTTCCTCAGGGCTGCTGCAGCCCAGCTGTCTCAAGGAACAGGTCGTGAGTCCTGGCGCTCTGGGGTTACACTGGCCAGGTAAAAGATGGGAGGCCCATCATTCAAATCATTTAAAATTGGACACAACATTAGAGAAAATGCAATGGAGCTGAGAAGGATGAACTAGAGAACCTAATGTAGCATTAAAAAAAGAAGTCACATTCATTGGTGCCAAGGGACATTTGGAGGACACTGTGTTTAAATTTTGGACTCACTTTGCAGGAATGAGTGTTAACCGTCCTTGACTCTGCACTTAGGAACTCCCTCCCAAAAATATTAAGAAAAGCATCGGCAACCTGACAGGGAACAGTTTAAATCTTCAGCTCACAAAAAGATATCCTTTCTTACTTCTTTGGTTCAGTGATGATGATGTCATCATGCATCTGTGGTTTGTAATTTTTACATGGACACAAAAGCGGACAGAAAATATATTCAAGTGATAGGCAATTTTCCATGCAAATGATTTCAGACTAATAAGAGTTGTGCTTTATGATTAAGTGGAAATTTGGTTATTTGCTTTAAATATTTATGATAAAATGTTTAGAATTAATTTTGAAGCTATTCAGTCCATGAGATAAAAAACTTTGCAATATTCTGTGGCTGATCTTGGTGATAGGGTAATTATGTTACCTTCACTGTGGAAGGACTTTATGTAATAAACCACATCCGCAAATAGCAGTCAGAATGGTTTTGTGCCCAGTTCTCCTACCACACCAAGGTAAGCTAGAGCAAATCTGTTAACCTTACTCTGTTTCAATACTTCTAACAGTATAAAATAAAAATATTGATATACTAGTATCATAGACAGAAGAAAAACTAAGCCATCTAGGTTGACAAATAAGACAAGGTCCTGTGGATCTTGAGAGGTGATGAATTCTCACCGCTCTAAGACTTCTGCCTGAGATGCCTCAAAATCATTCAGTAAGGTACCAGTTTTGTGTAAATAAATCATGCCATAGGAAGATGAAATCCTATGACAACAGAAATTCTGAAGTACCTGAGAGAGACTGAGCAATCCAAGCCTCCACAGGTATTTTCAGGACTATGCTAAACTGTAACACTAATAACGTCAAGGCTAATGTTGAATGCCTCATAATGCTAACATTAAAATTATGGCAAAGAAAAAAATTTAGGTAACACCTATTGTGCATGGAGTGTGTGCTAGGCACTATACTAAGCTCTTTACCCATTTTATCTCATCAGATGCTCATAACTTATGAGGTCAACATTATTACTATCCCCATTTTAAAGATGAAGAAATTGAGGCACATTCATAGTGTTTAGCTAACCTGCTCATGCTCACAAGCTAAGAAGTAAAGAGCTATGCTTTGAGTCAGGCTGACCACCAAGGCTATGTTTCAATCCATTATGAGTGCTTTGCCAGGCAGCATAGAATGGCAATGACTATTGAGTCATAGTTTCCTGTTGGTTTTTTAACTTAAACTTGCATTTCTCCCTAAGGCCCTACCATAGACCTGGAGCTAATCTGCATAGCTCTGAGAACTGAGCTTAAAAAAAAGTAAAATATCTGACACACTTATAATCATGCTATTATGTACGAGCAAGAGGAACAGGCTACTACAACTAAGAATACAATCCCTGAGGCTAAGTCGATCTGCAAGTAACATTTTCATGTGCTCCTTAGTAAATAATTTGAAGATAAATTATTAAAAAATAATTTCTGCTTTTAAAAATGAAAGGAAAGACTGCTCACAAATTAGGCAACTGTTGATTTCCAGAAACAAGGTTCAACAGAGAACAGATATTTTTGTTTCTATGTTAACTGAATACCACTCACTCCAAAGGAAGAAATTACACATTGAATCTTGGCTCTCATCTGGTTCTTCAGTGGTCAGGGGGAATCTTCTTCAGAATTAAAAGGAGAATATGGCCGAAACCAGTTTGGCTCAGTGGATAGGGCATTGGTCTGCGGACTGAGGGGTCCCCCAGGTTCGATTCCGGTCAAGGGCGTGTGCCTTGGTTGAGGGCACATCCCCAGTGGGGGGTATGCAGGAGGCAGCTAATCGATGATTCTCTCTCATCGATGTTTCTGGCTCTCTGTCCCTCTCTCTTCCTCTCTGTAAAAAAATCAATAAAATATATTTTTTTAAAAATAAAAAATAAATAAAATAAAAGGAGAATATGGCCTGCTTCATAAGTGAATGGACTTGATTCATCAAATGTAAAGAATTTAAAAGTTAAATATTTTTTAAAAACCCACCTACGCTGATTTTCACTTGCCAAGAAAAGAGGCTCACAATTTTAATTTTCAAAATAAGTGTCCTCCCTTCCTTGCTTCCATCTTGGCAATAGTGTGTCCTTAGCATGACGAGCAGGCGCTGCTTGGCAGTCTCTTCCTTTTCAAGGAAAATCTTTTCCTGTCTACAGATCAATTCTGACAGCTATCTGGAGTTACCAAGGAACCACTCCATTTTCCCAGCACTGTGAGTGCCAATCAGCTGACACAAAAAGCAGGGTCTGTAAAGGAAAGCTGTCCCCAAAGCATGTCATATAAAGCACGTCTATACTGTACCATTCATTACAAGGCATACCACAGAGTATATACAAAACAGAGGCCTGGCTTCTCTTCACAAAACAGAATTACTGGTTTATGAATTAAGACCAAAAGATGTATTGCTAATCAAATATCTTGGAAGTTGCTGAACATTGAAATGCTCCTAAATAGTTGTAAGCACAAAATCATGATTGATTACATGAAAGAAAGTAGAAAAGAATAATAAATGTAATGGTGATCTATCTTATGGGGTCTTTTTGGAAGAATAAAAACATTAAAAAAAAAAAGGCTTTCAGCCTTATGACCATTCACTAGGAATGGAAAGAATGATCTTTCCTTCTAATGACATATGCGCAGTTTCTTCCAGCATTTCCGTACTGCTGCTGTCACAAGGTTGCCGCATGTGGTCCTTGGTTAGGTAGGGTAAGCACACATGTGGCATGTTCTCGGTATCCTGAATGAGGAAGCCTGTGAAGAGTTAATTTTCAGAATAAGGCTTCAAAATAAGAATACAGGTTCAAAGGGCAGAGTTGTTTTTCTTGAAGTGCACAAGGCATACAGTTACCCTATGAAAACCCATACCCACATGTTTAAAAAATGGGAATACTTTAGAACAAGAGTCACTGCAGATAAACTATTTCTGATTTAATGAATCACTGTGGCCAGAAACCTGCTGATCCTGCTTTCCCCTATCAAAACTTGCTGCTCTCAGCTCTTGCCCCAAGGGTGGCCAATAATTTACATTAAAATAAAAGAATGGAAATATTAGGAAAATTTGGTTAATTCTTTTTTTCATAAGCAACATATAAAATAATTAAGATTAGTCATACATAATATATTGCACAGTGAAGTGGCGGCCTCTAGATACTTAAACTTGGGTTTTCTTGAGAAGGGACTCGGAGCATGATTTCTGATGACTACACCACAGCAATGACTTGCCTCTGAAATGAACTGCTGCTTTTGTGGGGAGGCAGGGAGAGAAGCTCCTCAAAGAGGGTACTAGGTCCTCTTTGAATTCTGTAAAGCTACTCAACATGTAAATCTGGTATCATGTACACAGGAGGCTTCAAAGGACACTCAGTGGAAAAAATTATTAGCTATAGAAGAGGTGGTAGAGAAAAGACCCAAAGGAGAGTAATTCTTGAAAGCTTCTAACATCCCCAGAACACAAATGGTGCTCTTTCTCAGTCAGTAGACAGGGTAAATAGACATATCCATTAATGTAGAGCTGGTTTTAAACTGTCCTCCTAACTCTCTATAGTCTTAACAGTGACTATGTACTTGCACCAGAAATGGCAAAAAAGACCCCTTTCCGGAAAAAAAAAAAAAGCAGTTTCTCCTTTTATTCCCTGTACCTTAGTAATCTTAGTTCACTGTAATAGAACTTTTCAGAAGATATACACTGGGTAAGTGTTGTGGTGGTGATGCGATTACAGGAAGTAGGCAAAGGTGTGGACCAGCATTATTGCTGACAGCAGAAACCAGATTCTTTGTGTCTTCAGCTTTTCAACACTAATAATAAAATAGACAAGAACCCACTGCTCCTCTTACTCCACCACCCAGTGTCTTACACCCTTTTCTCCATATCACTCCCATAAAGAGCCTTTTAAGGAATTTTCTTTCTAACTGACCCCATGAAACTTTATTTTTTAAAAAATAAATCTTTATTGTTCAGATTATTACAAATGTGTTCCTCTTTTTTCCCCTCTCCCTCAATTGCTCCCCTCCACCAGGTTCCCACCCTACCCTCTGTCCTTTGCCCATCCCCCAATGTCCTCATCCATAGGTGCACAGTTTTTGTTCAGTCTCTTCCTGCACCCCTACTCCCCCTTTCCCCGAGAATCCTCAGTCCACTCCCCTTCCATACCTCTGATTCTATTATATTCACCAGTTAATATTGTTCATCAGGTTTTTTAAATCCCTTGGTTTTTAGTTTCATTTGTTGATTGTTACGTATTTGTTGTTCATAATTTTTATCTTTATCTTCTTCCTTTTCCTAAAGAACTCCCTTCAGCAATTCATATAATTCTGGTTTGGCAGTGATGAACTCCTTTAGGTTTTTTTTTTATTTGTGAAGCCCTTTATCTGGCCTTGGATTCTGAGTGATAGTTTTGCTGGGTAAAGTAATTTTGGCTATAGGTTCTTGTTATTCATCACCTTGAATATTTCTTGCCATTCTCATCTGGCCTGCATGGTTTCTGTTGAGAAATCAGCTTACAATAGTATAGGTGCTCCTTTATAGGTAATTACCTGCTTTTCTCTTGCTGCTTTAAATATTCTCTCTTTGTCTTTTGCTCTTGGAACTTTAATTATAATGTGTCTTGGTGTGGTCTTCTTTGGATTCCTTTTGTTTGGGGTTCTGTGTGCTTCCTGGACTTGTAAGTCTATTTCTTTCACCAGGTGGGGGAAGTTTTCTGTCACTATTTCTTTCAATATGTTTTCGGTATCTTGCTCTCTGTCATCTTCTGGGATGCCCATAATTCAGATGTTGGTTCGTTTGAAGTTGTCCCAGAGGTTTCTTATACTACCTTCAACTTTTGGATTCTCTTATTTTCTTGCTTCTGTAGAGGAGTGTCCTCTGGCTCTGTGTGTTCTAAATCTTTGTCTTGATTCTTGAGATCTTCCAGTCTGTTTTTAGGACTCTGTAATATTTTTTATTTCAGACAATGTTTTCTTTATTTCTAGTTGATCCCTTTTCATATCCTCATAGGTCTCATTTATTTTATCAGCCTTTTTTAGGATATTCTTGAAAAGCCTTATCACTGTAGTTTTTAACTCAATGTCCATTCTTTTCTTTTCCTCCATCTCCTTCTTTTGTGTCCTGCCTCTTGTCTGCATTTTAGTTGTTTTCCTGATTTGATGGAATAGTTTTATGTGCTAGGTGTTCTGGTAGAGCCCAGTAGCACAGCCTTCCCAGTTACCTGTGGTGGACAGTTTTGGTGTAGCCCTATGTGGGCTGTGTGTGCAGTCTTGTTGTTAAGCCTTGCTTATTGTTGGTATCACTGGGAAGCGTTGATCTCCAAGCCAATTGGCTGTGAGGATCAGCAGTATCTCAGCTATGAGGGCTTCTGTACTCCGCTTGGATGGGGCAGAGTCTTGGGGTGGCGCAGACGATCTTTGGTTCCCTGTCAGTCTCACTTTAGAAAAGTCCTGTTCGCTTTGGGTCTCGCAAGATTGGTTGCAGGTGTGCGCACCTCTTTGGTAAAGGTGCAGACAAGCTTTGGATTCCAGCCAGTCCCTCCTTAGAGAAAGCCAGCCTCTAGGAGAGCTTCTGTGCTCAGCTTGGATGGGGCGGAGTCTCAGGGTGGTGCAGATAAGCTTTGTTTTCCTATAGGCTCCTCCCAAAGTCCTGCAGTAATGGCCTCTGGCTTCACATACCTCCTAGAGATCTCTGCCTGCTGCCTGACAGTCTGGCCTCTCCTGACCAGGGCGTCTATCAGAACAATAGGGTGATTCTGTTTTCCTCTTGAACAAGAAAGCCAGCCATGCATTAGCTGTCTGCCCTATCCACGCGCTGGTAGTAAGCCAATGCCTTTTCTCGCACACAGTTCTCTGTACCTTCAGTTTCTGAGGGTCAGCACGCCTTCTCTCTCCTTCCCAGATGGTAGAGCCTCCTCTCAGCTAGCCATCCGGTGTTTCAGGGCAATGCCTCCCCTGTTTTCCAGTTCTAAATTTAAATTTGTTGTGGTAGGCTGAATTCAGGTGTCTACCCTATGCTGCCATCTTGGTTTCTCCCTAGTTACTCCCCATGAAACTTTAATACCACAGATATATAGTATATCTGTTTATGTACCGAATGTATATCTGCACTTTATACATGAAAGAAAATGTTGCTCCCTTTCAGAATGCATGCTCTACAGTCTACACCAAAGTCCTTAAGCATTTTTTAAATTCATAAACCCCTTAGAGAATCTGATTAAAGCTATGAATCCTTTCCTAACCACCCTCCTCTACCAGTACATATGTGTACAATTTTATACACAATCGGGGCATTCATAGGAACCTCTGGAGACAATCCATGGAACTGAGGCTGAGTGTCCTGCTTTGTACACTTTCCTGGGGGTGACGGCAATATATTCTTATACCTTTAACTACCATCTGAGGATTCTTGAATCCCAATTCATAATCTGAGCACTGACCTCCAAGTTTCAGGTTGAGATGCTTAGGCTGCTAGAAATATGTTAGATGTCCCACAGATTCTTTAAACTGAATTATCCAATTCTGAACTCATCATCGTCCACTCAAACCTGCTTCTAGATCCCAACTAATTCATGCCACTCTTTCTTGCCAGCTTCCCAGGTAGACATTTGGATTCCTCTGATTCCTTTCTCCTGGCCTCACAGCCATTCAATACAAAAGTCTTGCTTGTTTCTCAAAGCATCCCTCCCTTTCACCCCTTACCCTAACTCAGACCTTATCTCCCATCTTAGATGTCCACTCAAAGTCTCTGCCTCTACTCTTGCCCTTCTCCATCCAATCCATTCTTCAAACAGCTGTCCAAGTAAGCTTCTAAGAATGCAAAATCTGTCAGGTTTTGCTTAAAATTCTTCAATGACCAACTTTTTCCCCCTGGGGTAGGGGGAGACAGACAAATGGCTTTCAAGATAAGGCCCCAGATTTCTATTAAAGTCTCCAAATCACTTGCTCCTCAAGTCCCATTCTCAGGCCATTCCCACTCCCCATGGGATGATCAACTAGCATCAACTTATTAGGTCACTTGGCACATTGTGCAGCTTCATGCTCCTGCTACGTCCTTTGCCTGAAACATCTTCTGTGTCTTTTCTCCCCTCTTTACCTTGTGAAGTAATTGCTCTCAAACTTCACAGAAGAAGAGAGGTATGGAAGGGAGGAGAAATAACAAGAATTGTCTTTAGCCCTCATGTCCTTCTGGTGCGGGACAACCCTATCCTTTTGGCCACGGCTCTACAGCTCTCAGAGCATGCTGGGCCAATCAGATTCTATTTCCAGGAATTTGGGGTTAGGACTCAGGATTCTAGCTGATTGGTTGGCATTTCTTGAATTGGAAAATAATACAAATCTGAAATGAGGCAGCCATGGCTGGCCACCTACTTCTCACTAAAGAAGAGAAAGTCAATCTGTAGGCAGGAGCAGTGGTGAGAGACAGAATACTGTCCAGCTCTGGGAGGACAACCAAAATAACCCTATCTCATGACCACTCCCTGGTCCCTTTTCTGGTCTGCAGTGAGGCCTAACCACATTCCTTCCTTGGTTCCATCAGCTATCCTTGTATCCTGATTGTGACACCCCAGTCAGTCTGAGTGGTTTCTTCTCCTTGCAATATAAGGGGCTTGATTATGTCATCATTAGTAGAGAACTGACATCCAGTATGGAACCCAAATTGCCTTCGTTTGTTTCATGGCCAGTACCACTCACTTATCCTGCCTCTTTGAATATAATATATTACTTTCTGTGTAAATGGAAGGGCAATCATATTAAAAGTCATAAATGTACCTGATTTAAATAAACTAGCCAAGCTTCAATGCTCCCAAAAACATAAAACAGAATTGGAAACAAATGAATCTTTGTGCTTTAAGGCTTATGAATTAAATCAGCTATTAATCAGACTTGGAAAAACACTGGCTTCTTTCCCATAGTTGCTACTAGAGAATTATTATTCAGAATCAATAGAACCCACTAACCTACATGACTTTCTGGTACTTTAACTCCCTAGTTTACTGCAGAACTTATTACTAATTACTATAGGTCTAAGAGAATACACACACAAGGGACAAAAGGCATAAATTATTTACAGGGTTATTCGTCTCCAATGGTCATCCCATCAGATTCAACCTTGTAAGTGTCATAGAACCAGTTATTTTAAAATCAGATAGTATTTTATAGGAAATAAAAAAGATGCTATAGCAGTACAATAAATTCCACTAACAGCAGATCTACATTTCATTGCAACAAATGTCTGTACTCTATTAAGCAAGTACTGAAATCTGCCCTTACTGTGCCACAGAGTCAAGGGTTTCCCTCTCAATGTTGTGCAGACTTGCAGGTATCTGAGGTTAAGGACCTAGTGTGGGACATATTTTAAATACCCTCCTCACTGCCCAAGTTTCCAGATGAGACTGTTGGATCTGACAAGACTTACTCTAATTTAAAAGGTCCTTGCTCCGGGCATTTATTTTTTCATCTAAAACATTTTTTTCTTCTCTGCTGTGATCCATTTTGTCTCTGCATCCAGGACTTATTGCATTGCTCTTGCTGACTGAGTGGTCAGAAAAAAAAAAAGAAAAAAAAAAAGCCCCCAAAAACACACCACACAAGCTGATGAGTCTAGAGCAGGGGTGGGCAAACTTTTTGACTCGAGGGCCACAATGGGTTCTTAAACTGGACCGGAGGGCCAGAACAAAAGCATGGATGGAGTGTTTGTGTGAACTAATATAAATTCAAACTAAATATCATTACATAAAAGGGTACGGTCTTTTTTTTTTTTTTTTTAATTCAATAGTTTTACTCACTGGATCCGGCCCATGGGCCTAGTTTGCCCAGCCCTGGTCTAGAGTCTAGGGTGTGAGTACTTGGCAGCCCCCTCACTGCTTTAATGGCTTTCAACAGTATTAGTTCACCGAAAGGTGATCCAGTCCGCCTGGGACAATTTACCATTCTGTGTATTGTGCTCCCATAAGACCTTTTATTTTGTTAGAGATTAACTTTGGTTTTCTGTTCAAAAGACACAGAAATTTAAACTCTAAAAGGGTTCCAATAATCAGGTAGCAATTAATAAAAACAGCCCAGTTGCTTGTGATGGATGCTAACACCACTCAGGACTACCCAATGAACACTGTCAGGACCAGGGAGACTGTGGGCCCTCCTTCCCAGGATCTCTCCCAGCACGACAGACAGGCTCACTCTGCCCAGGGGTGCTTGTGAAACACAGACCTGTGCAGACGCACGGAGTGAGATGGATGACTTCTCAAGGTCACTGCCATCACCATGATTCATTATGTTGGACAGGCTGCAGCTCTGAGCTGTGTGTTTTCCTAAAGCAATAGACTCTACTGTCCACCTTCTGTAAATAATAAATCTCTCAGCTTCCCAATCTTTCTGTAATCTGCACACCAGCACACTGAAAATAATGTAAACAAGGTTAGCTCACAAAATGTGGCATGCATCCACAGTGAATCCAGTAAGTATGATGTAGTTGATGTCCTTTCCTGTCTCCAAAGTATTACCCAGTATCTAAGCTGTGCTTACAATGGGAAAAATTAATAGAAATTTCAAATTCATATACCTTTTATAGCCTCATGTTTATTTATAATTTTTATAAACTGAAGGGGAGATTTATTCAAAGAAAACAAAAGACAATTTTATCCACAGACTAAAAACAACAAATCATGGCAACTCAATGTAAAAGAAGTAGGATCCCTTAGATGTCCACCCCATTCTACTCCACCTCCATCTCCTAGGCCATCAGTCACAAGTGTCTCTGGTCCTGGAGTGATGAAATTTTAACCATATCTTCAGTTCATTCACAACCCAAAATCTATAAAGTGATTAAAATTTAAATATATCCAAAATCCCTGGGAAATTCTATCTTCGTAAAAACTGTCAGTTTATTCTCTTCCCACGTGGAGTCAGACTCATTATTAAAAGGCTCCAAACCTAAGTACAATATAATAAGCTACACTAATTTGTCACTCTCAGGCATTGCTGCAATGGTGAGCTGGGGTTTAGTGGCTTGGTGTGGACTGACATTTTCTAAAAAAAAATCACACATAGTACAATAGCAGTGAAAAGAAAATCCTACTTCATCAATCTACAGATCCTTAAAAAAGAAAAAGAAGAACACTTTAAAGTATGAGGCAGAACAGGTTAAAGCCCCTTTTATTCATATTTCCAGGAAAAACAAATTTATCATTTTCTGTTTATCTTCCCTTTTTGGCAGGTATATTCTTGGCATCTCAACATTGAGCCCATGGCCTACCCGTCTGGTGCTGGGAAATCTTAGAAGAGCTGTTCTGACTCCTTGGCTTTTATTTTCTTTTTAAGATTACATTTAATTATGTTAGCATACAATATTATATTAGTTTCAGATGTATAACATAGTGACTAGATATGACAATGTGATCACTCTGATAGATAAGTCTAATCAGACTCCCTTACTTTCCCTCTAACCTCCACTCAGATACATGAGCCTCTCTGCAGTCTTCCTTCCAAACATTTATTTCCCCAAATCTGACATGATTTCTACCACTTTGTACCTGTGATGCATCCAAATGCCTTCTCCTCTACCAAAAGCATCTCACACTTGGCATAAAACAAGTTCATCAAAGGTCTTTCAGATCCTTCGAAAACCCTAAGCTGGACTTCCTCTCCCACTTCTCTGTCCATGTCTTTCTCCAATACCCACTTTAGGTTTCTGTGAGCCCTGCATATGTGTGCTCATTACTTTATCTCTTGGGAAGGGGAAGAATTAGATCCTTCTATGAGCTTTTTTTTTGCAGCTTTAGGGCCAGTGGCTATGAGGTAATCAGCATCAATAATTTAGGAGCTAGCATTTAATAAGGACCACGGTGTTGGTCCTTGCTGGCTACTTTCCTCAGAAGGCTACACAGCCACAAGAGATGAAGGGTGAAATCTATCATTTTGCTGTTTCCAAAGATTCCCTGGACATCACTAAAAACTAGAGGCCTGGTGCACGACATTTGTGCACTGGGGTTAGGGGTGGGGTACCCTCAGCCCAGTCTGCATCCTCTTATAGTCCAGGACTCCTATGGGAGTGGGCCTAAGCCAAAAGGTGGACATTCCCCGAGGGGTCCTTAGTGCTGCCACGGTGGCGGGAGAGGCTCCCACCACCACTGCTGGGATTGCGAGCTGTGAGCCTGGCATCTGGCTAACTGATGCACCCTCTATGGGAGCACACTGACTACCAGGGGGCAGCTTCTGCTTGAGTGTCTGCCCCCTGGTGGTCAGTGGGTGTCATAGCAACCGGTTGTCCCACCATTCAATGGATTTGCATATTAGCCTTCTATTATATAAAATAATATAGAATTCAGAAAAATTTCTGATTAAGATTTGTATTTTGCTTAGTAGATTTTAAGTTCACTGACTATAGAAATCATGATTAAGTTGTATTTATACTTCCCACACCATTACTACAAAAAAAATCCCACCAATTTGTGTTGCAGGAAATATTGTGATAGTTTCCTTTTTAATGAGACCACAAAACATGTACTTTAGGAAAACATTCTGCTATATTTAGTATTGGGAATTACACACAAACTTGTTAATATTGGTTTAACATTCAGGTTTAAATCAGAAGTGGAATAGAAATATATAGATATCAAGGTAAGTGACATTTAACTCTGCTCCGAGGCCTTGCAGCTTTGTGAAAAAGAAGCTTTTTAGATATCAACAACCAAACTGAATAAGGGTAAGAGGGAATAGCATAGAAAAGGTATATTCTATAAACCTCAAATCTAGATTTATTGATACTTAGAAATGCCTATATTATAAATAACATTATTTAAAAAACTAATACTATATAATAAAGAGGTAATATGCAAATTGACTGTCACACCCTCGCAAAGATGGCTGCCTACTACCAGGCAGGTAGAGGGGTTAGTGAGGGACAACCAAACAACTGAACAGCAGGCTGTGTGAGGCGACCAAGCCATCAGGGGGGCAATTAGTCTGGCAGAGGGGGCAGTGAGGGGTGATTAGGCTGGTAAGCAGGGGACTGTTGGGGGCAAACAGACCGATAGGAAGGGGGGTCAGTAAGGGGTGACCATGATGGTGGTGGGGGGCAGTTAGGAGTGACCAGGTTGGCAGGGAGGGGGCAGTTGGTGGTGACCTTTCTGGCAGCGGGGGAAAGTTAGGGGCAACCAGGATGGCCAGGGGACAGTTAGGGGTGATGAGGCCGTCACACAGAGGCAGTGAGGGGCAATAAGCCAGCAGGGGGCAGTTAAGGTGACCAGGCAGGTGAGCAATTAGGAGTCAGTTATCCAGGATTATGAGAGTGATGTCTGACTGCCAGTTGAGGCCTGATCCCTGGGATTGACCTAAACCAGCAGTTGTACATCCCCTGAGGGTCCCAGATTGGAAAGGGTGCAGGCTGGGCTGAAAGGACCCCGCCCTCCTGTGCATGAATTTCATGCATTGGGTCTCTAGTAAATTATATTTGAAAATATAATAAATTATTTTGACTTATTGAATCTTAATAAAACAATTGATTCCTGAGAGTTCTCATTTTTAGCAAAATTATCAGAATAAAATAATTAATGAAATGTTTTAAAAACAAATTGTTTTAAAGACAGGTTATTTGAGAAGTTATGTGTACATTTAGCTGCACCAGCTGTGGGCAAACTACGGCCCGCAGGCCGGATCCAGCCCGTTCAGCTGTTCTATCTGGCCCACGGAGCCGAATGAGCGGAGGGTTCTCTTGCTCTCCCCTCCGCTCCTTCACCAGCAGCCCAAGATGAGAGTGCCAGCATGATCAGGTTGCTTTTGTTCTGGCCCTCTGGTCCAGTTTAAGAACCCATTGTGGCCGTCAAGTCAAAAAATTTGCCCACCCCTGAGCTACACCCTCCAAAATACACACACACACACACACACACACACACACACACACACACACACACATGAGACATACAGAGAGAACTAACCCTACATAGAAATCAGCATGAAATCAATACCTTTTATGTGGCTTTGAAAGCACTGATAGACCTATGGATACACCTACTGTGTCTCAGAAAAGTGTCATTGGCGTTTCCCCTGATGGTAGTGACAAGGAAAGGAACTTAGAGTTAGCAGCAACCTTTTAGTGATCTTTGGAAAACATGGTTAAAAAAAAAAAAACCCGGCCATCAGTCTCCAGGAGAGCTGAGATGTGATAACCTCACTCTAGAAATCTGAAGGGAAAGAGGCTTACATAGAAAGACGTTTCTATGCTCTTGTCTTTAAGGCCAGACCATGGACTGAATAATGTCTCAATATTCTTCCCAAGTGTGGAATTCTAAGTCCCTTGATAAAACCAGCTCTGAAGGAGAAATCAGGAGGGGAGAGGTGCCAGGACTAGATGAGTAGCATCAAAGTTAGTGGGAGAAATGTTGTTGTTGAGTTGTCCACAGAGCTCTTTCTTAAAATGCCAAGCACAGACAATCAATCTATATATACAAAAGCCTAAGCGACCATTACAACAGAATGACTGGAATGACGGGTCAACCAGTTGCTATGATGCTCCCTGACCACCAGGGGGAAGATGCTCAAGGCAGAAGCTGCCCTCTGGAGGTCAGTGCGCTCCCACAGCAGAATCATTGCTCAGCCAAAAACCAGTCTCATGGCTGGCAAGCAGCAGCGCGAGCCTTTCCTGACTCCATGGCAGCACTACAGAGTGGCGGCAGCAGGCACAGCAGGCCAGGATGAGCATGAGCTGTGCAGTGCCCAGCTCCAGTTCTAGCTTCTCCCTGGCTGCCTGCCACTTGATACACTGCTACATCCCCCGAGGGGTCCAAGATTGTGAGATGGGACACCCCCCACCTCTAGTGCTTGAATTTTGTGCACCCAGCCTCTAGTATAATAATAAAATATAAATTTGGTTAAAATCATGTTAAACAGGAACTGTGAAAAGGCTTATTCAAACAGAGCTGAGATACCTATCCTGCTTTTTATCAGAATCGGATATTTACTGAGAAATCATAAGATGCAAACTATTGTGCCAGGTATTGGCATTAAAAAGTGTGGGTTAGAAAGTCTGTGCCTGAAAGAGCTTACAATTTTCTAGAAAAGTTCTAAGCTAATCATGATGACAAATAACTAGAGAGGATGGGAGTAAGCAAGCACCTGAAATCAGAGAGCCAAGGCTTGGCACATCGTCTCCCAGATTGTTGTCTAACACTGCTAACCACTGCATGAAGGGTTACCAGATATTTGAACTCTAACTCAAACCTTTTCTTGCTCAGAAGGAATTTAACTATTAGAATTATTGAACAGGTTTCTTCAAGAAGACAAGGTCTGTGGGAAAGGGCAAGGCGGAGTTAAAAAATTCAACCTTGCTTGAGTTGCTAGGATTGACACACAAAAACAAACAATAAGCAGTTCCAGTAAATAAAAGTAGTATGTTTCAAACATCAGTTTATTAGTAAAAATGTGAATCTGGACTTAGCTGACATTCTCCCAACCAAAAAACTGTATAGGGGTAACTATGAGAGGAGAATAAAGCCAAGTCTGCAATCGTGTAGATGCTATTTAATACAACCAGAAAACATACCCACAATTTAGAGGCAGAAAACTAACTCTATATTATTCTTTGATACTTAATGAACTTAGAAGGCCACAATGAAAAGTTCCTTTAAAAAAAGTAAGATGGACAGGAGTCAAGATGGCAGAGAGAGAGAGTGTGTGTGTGTGAATAAGGTATAGAAAGGGGAGTGTGTGGACTATGTAGTGTGTGTGTGTGTGTGTGTGTGTGTGTGTGTGTGTGTGTGTAAGGGGAAGTTAGATACTGCAGGAGTCTCAGGGGCCATAAGACTGGGCTTTGCTAGACAGGGAGCCCCTGCTACCACTGCAAGAATGCCTGAGACAGCCAGCTCTGGAAGAAAAACCATGCCATCTTGAAGGGAAAGCTGTTGTGACTAGGAGCTCCACCACCTAGACTTGCCTCAGACACCATACCAGACCCTACAGCCACTCGGCCAAAGACCTGCTACCTCAGCTGCAGAACCACAGACACTGGGACTTCAGCTTCCCCACTCATAAGCTCCTATGAGTCCCAGAATGTGCGACCCTCCCACTGACCTGTAACTGTGGCCTCAGGCCCTACACATCCCAGTGCCTGGGCACTCCAGTGACTCAGGTGTGCAACCCTCCCGCCAACCCACCCAGGGGCCCTGTGTGTCCCATTGCTTGGGCTCTCTAGTGACTCTTGGGATGCATGACCCTCCCACCAAGCCCTCCAATTCAGCCACAGGTTGAAGCAACTCAGTGCCTGAACCCTTCTGTGATAGCAAAAATGGGGAGACAGAGTAACAACCCCAAGGAAAGAAAAGGAAGAATTGCCAGAAAATGAATTATATGAAACAGATACGTGTAATATGTCAGAAAAAGAATTCAAAGTAAGGGTTATACAGTTCCTAAACCATCTGGATGAGAAAATCAAAAACATATGTAAGAATCAAGAGCAAATCAAGAGTGATATAGATACAATAATTTAAAAAATAAAACAACACACACACACACACAATGGAAGGTTTCAACAGTAGATGAGAAGAAGCAGAGAACAAAATTAGTGAGTTAGAGACAGTGCAGACAAACACACCCAATCTAAACAGCAATTAAAGAAAAAAATTAGAAAGAAGGAGAGCCTAAAGGAGCTTTGGGACAACATGAAAGAAAGTAACATACATATAATAGGAGTACCAGGAGAATAAGAAGAAGAACAAGGATTAGTAAACCAATTTGAAGAAATAATGACAGAAAACTTCCCTGACTTGAGGAAGATAAAAGTAGCAGAAGCACAGAGAGTCCCAAACAAGATGAACTCCAAAAGACCCACACCAAGACACATCATAATTACAATGGCAAATGTTAACAACAAAGAGAGAATCTTAAAGGCTGCAAGAGAGACAGAAAAATAACTACAAAGGCTCTCCCATTATATTATCAAATGATTTTTCAATAGAAACACATTAGGCCAGAAGGGAATGGAATGAAGGATACAAAGTGATGCAAAGAAAGGGACTGAATCCAATAATACTCTATCCAGTAAGGCTATCATTCAAAATTAAAGGGGAGATCAGGAGCTATTCAGGCAAAAAAAAAAAAAAAAAAAAAAAAAAAAAACTAAGAGAGTTTATCACTACCAAGCCAGCAATGCAAGAAGTGCTAAAGAGATTGTTATAAAAAGAAGAAATAGAAAAGGAAGAAGGAACACAGGCAGAAAAAATAAAAATGGCTACAAACAAGTACCTATCAATAATAACCTTAAACATAAATGGATCAAATGCTCCAATCAAAAGACACACAGTAGCTAAATAGATAAGCAACCATGAGTCATTTATATGCTGTCTACAAGACACCCACCTCAGAACAAAGGACTCACACAGATTGAAAGTGAAGGGATAGAAAAATATTTTTCAGGCAAATGGAAATGAAAAAAAAAAAAAAAAAGCTGGGGTAGCAATACTTATGTCTGACAAAATAGACCTCAAAATTTAGGACCTAACAAGAGATAAGGAATACCACTTCATGATACTAAAGGGATCAATACAATAAGAGAATATAACTCTGGTAAACATATATACACCCAATGTAGGAGCATCCAAATACATTTTAAAAAACCTTCTGGAAGATATCAAGGAAAAGATCAACAGCAGTACAATCATAGTAGGGGACTTTAATACTCCATTGACACCACTGGTAAATCCTGTAGACAAAAAATCAGCAGAGAAACAGCAATCCTAAACAACTCCCTAAATCAGATGGACTTAATTGACATCTTCAGAACATTTCACCCCAAAGTTACAGAATATACATTCTTCTCAAGTGCTCATGGGACATTTTCAAAGATAAGCCACATATTGGGGCACAAAATCTCTTCAAAATGAGGAATATTGAAATCATATTAAGTATCTTCTCAGATTAAAATGGCATAATATTAGAAATAACTACAATAAAAAAAATCAAACACTGGGAGGCTTAATAAATAGCATGTTATTAAAATTGGGTTACCAAAGAGATCAAAGAAGAAATAAAAAAACACCCCGGACACAAATGATAATGAAAACACAACAATCCAAAATCTATGGGACACAGTGAAAGCAGTCCTGAGAGGGAAGTTCATAGCATTACAATGCCTACCTCAAAAAAAGAAATACTGGTAATAAATTATCTAACTCTATAACTTAAAGAATTAGAAAGAGATCAACAAGAAAAGCCCAGAGTGAGGAGAAAGAAGGAAATAATAAAGGTCAGAGAGGAAATATGACATAGAAACTAAAAAAAATAATACAAAAGATCAATAGACTCAAGAGCTGGATCTTTAAAAAGATAAATAAGATTGATGAACCTCTAGCCAGGCTTACCAAGAAGCAAAGAGAGAGTACCCTAATAACAAAATCAAATGAAAGAGGCAAAATAACATCCGACCCCAGGAAATACAAAAGGTTGTAAAAAAAAATGCTATGAACAACTCTATTCAAACAAATTGGTCAACCTAGAAGAAATGGATATATTCCTAGAAAAATATGACCTTTCAAAATTCAACCAGGAAGAATACAAAAAATCTGAATATGCTGATAACTATGGAGGAAATTGAAGCAATAACCAAAAAACTTTCAGCAAACAAAAGCCCTGGGCCAGAGCACTTCACAGTAGAGTTTTACCAAACATTCAAAGAAGAACTAAAATCTATCCTCCTCACATTATTTAAAAAATTCAAGAGGAAGAAACACTTACAAGCTCTTTCTATGAAGACTGCATTACCCTAATCCCAAAACCAGATAAAGACAGTACAAAGAAAGAGAATTACATGCCAATATCTCTGATAAACATAGATGTTAAAATCCTCAACAAAATTCTAGCAAATCAGATTCAGCATTATATTAGAAAGATCATACACCATGACCAAGTGGGATTTATTCCGAGGATATAAGAATGGTACAATATCCACAAATCAATAAATGTGATAGATTACATAAACAAATTGAGAAATAAAAATCATAATCGTATCAACTAATACAGAAAAACCATTTGACAAAATCCAACACACTTTCTTGATAAAAACTCTCAGCAAAGTAGGAATAAAGGGATCATATCTCAACATAATAAAAACCTCATATGACAAACCTACAGCCAACATCATACACAATGGGCCAACACTAAAACCATTTTCCCTAGTAGGAACCAGACAAGGATGCCCATTCTCACCCCTTCTGTTTTACACAGTACTGGAAGTCCTAGCCATAGCAATCAGACAAGAAGAAATAAAAGGCATCCAAATTGAAAAAGAAGAAGTAAAACTGTCATTATTTGCAGATGATATGATAGTATACATAAAAAACCCTAAAGACTTCATAAAAAGAACTAGTAGATTTATTAAATGAATTCTGAAATATAGCAGGATGTAAAATTAACACCCTGAAATCTATGGCTATTTAAAAAATATTTTTATTGATTTTACACAAAGATGAATTGAGAGGGATGGAGAGTTAGAAACGTTGATGAGAGAGATAAATCAATCAGCTGCCTCTTGCACACCCCCCATCAGGGATGTGCCCGCAACCAAGGCACGTGCCCCTGACCGGAATTGAACCCAGGACCTTTCAGTCTGCAGGCCGACACTCTATCCATTGAGCCAAACCGGTTTCGGCTATGGCTTTTTTTATACAGCAATAATGAATGCACAGAAAGAGAAACAAACAAAAAATCCCATTTATCATTGCACCAAAAAATTAAAGATACCTAGGAATAAACTTAACTAAGGAGATAGAAGACCTGTACTTGGAAAACTACAGAACATTGAAAAAGAGGTAGAAAAAGACACAAACAAAAGGAAGAATATACCATGTTCATAGATTGGTAGAATCAACATCATTAAGATGTCCATACTATCCAAAACAATCTATAGATTAATGCAATCCCCATTAAAATATCAATGGCATATTTCACAGACATAAAACAAATGCTCCAAAAATTCATATGGAATAAATAAATAAAAAGTCCCAGAATAGCTGCAGCAAATCTTGAGAAAGAAAAACAAAGTTGGAAGGATCACAATACCAGATATCAAGCTATACTACAAAGCTACTGTTCACAAAACTGCCTGGTACTGGCACAAGAACAGACATATAGAACAATGGAACAGAAGAGAGAACCCAGAAATCAACCCAAGCCATTATGCTCAATTAATATTTGACAAAAGAGGCAAGAGAATACAATGGAGTCAAGACAGTCTCTTCAATAAATGGTGTTGGGAAAATTGGACAGATAAATGACAAAAAATAAAACTAGACTATCAACTTACACCATACACAAAAATAAACTCAAAATGGATAAAGGATTTAAATGTAAGATGGGAAACCATAAAAATTTTAGAAGAATCCATAGGCATCAAAATATCAGACATATGTCATAGCAGTATCTTTACCAATACAGCTCTTAGGGCAATGGAAACTAAAGAGAAAATAAACCAATGGGACTACATCAAAATAAAGAGCTTCTGCACAGCAAAAGAAACCATCAACAAAACGAGATCCCACTGCATGGGAGAACATATTTGCCAATGTTATATCTGTTAAGGGCCTAATCTCCAAAATTTATAGGGAACTCATACATCTTAAAAAAGGAAGATAAACATTCCAATCAAAAAATGGGCAAAGGACCAAAGTAGACACTTCAAAAGTGGACATACAGAAGGCCAAGAGACATATGAAAACATGCTCAAAGTCATTAATCATCTGAGAAATGTAAATCAAAATGACAAGATTCCATCTTACACCTGTCAGTATAGCTATCATCAACAAACGACAAGTGTTGGTAAGGATGGGGAGAAAAAGGAACCCTCCTTCACTACTGGTGGGAATACAGACTTGTGTAGCCATTGTGGAAAAACAGTATGAAGTTTCCTCAAAAAATTAAAAATGGAACTACCATTTGAGCCAATAATTCCAGTTTTAAGAACAGATCCCAAGAAATCAGAAACACCAATCAGAAAGGATATATGCACCCTTATGTTCATAGAAGCACTCTTTACAATAGCTAAGATCTGGAAACAGCCTAAGTGCCTAACAGGAGATGAGTGGATTAAAAAATTGTGGTCCATCTACACAATGGAAGACTATGCTGCTGTAAAGAACTCTTACCATTTTCAATAGCATAAATGCACCTGAAGAGAATTATGCTAAGTGAAATAAGCCAGTTGGAAAAAGATAAATATCACATGATCTCACTCATTTGTGGAATACAATGAACAACATAAACTGATGAACAAAAATAGATCCCAGAGACAGAGAAGCATCAAATAGACCATCATACTTCTGAGGGAAGGCAGGGGGCAGGAAGTGGGGGGTGAAAGGAGGGAAGAGATCAACCAAAGAACTTGTATGCATGCAATGGACACAGACACTGGGGGGTGGGGTGAGGGCATGTGCTGGGGGGGGGGGTGGCGAGGAAGAGGTCAATGGCAGAAAAAGGAGACATATGTAATACCATATGTAATACTTTATGTAATACTATAAAGAATAAAGAATTTTTTAAAAGCTATAATACAAAGTAAATAAAATCCAGGAAGAGCAACACGTGTGAAGTAAAGCTTAGACAGAATGATTCCAAGAGAAAGACTCTAGAACAGAGGTGGGCAAACTTTTTGACTCGAGGGCCACAATGGGTTCTTAAACTGGACCGAGGGCCAGAACAAAAGCATGGATGGTGTGTTTGTGTGAAGTAATATAAATTCAAAGTAAACATCATTACATAAAAGGGTACGGTCTTTTTTTTTTTAATTTCAATAGTTTAGAACAGCCATTTGGCCCACAAGCCATAGTTTGCCCATGCCTGCTCTAGAAGTTAAGTACTAGTATATATAGTTTGGCTAAGAGCTGACTAAATAGGGACCTGTCTCTACAAATAATGTAGAAGGGAATTCCAAGGACGAAGAAAACTTTGGCAATATTTGTTAATGTGGAATGAAACAGGGGATTAAGGAGAAATAAGAATGAAATTAAGGGAAGGAAAAATTATTCTCAATGCCAGAACTTCTCCACAATCTATGTAATATAAACACCATCTTCAGAGATAATAAAATACACACATCTCAAGTGATTAAGGTATATATACAGATAGACACATAAGTTAAACAGACTGAAGGCTGTAACAAAATGATTCTAAATGCAGAAACCGGAGCTGTGTTAACTCTCTGATAAAAGGGAAATCATTATGCAAATTGTTAGCCACTAAGAAACCTCCTATGTATATCACCCTGCAATGTACATCAAATTTTATTGCAATTGTGTACAAAGAAAATTGAAGACAAGCTGATGTATTCTGATATCATTCATTTTACCTAGTCTATGCACCCTGGGTACCCAATAGCTTTGTATGCTTATTACCTCATAGTTGTCTTTCTTGGAGTGCTTATAATCATAAAAAGCTATCCAGCATCCTGAATGGACTGGATAATTAGAATTACAATGACTTTCATATGAATATACAGTGTCATAATTTCTTTTAAGTGCATTATCCTACTCAGTGACTACACCCCTCCCACTCTCCCTGACTAAAGGCTGCTCTCCAAGGCAGAGATTAAGTTTCTTGAGCAAAGTTGGGCTTATCTAAACCAATTTCTTCAGTTGATGGATGAGATCTCTAATATTTCATCAGGTTCACTTACCTGAACCTACTATATTTCTTTTATAACCATCTTATTCTGTTCAGAAGGTACATAAATTTTTTGTTGAACTTATTACAAGTCTACTGTGACATGCAAGTAAATGAAAAGTAAACATTTTACATAATGATTTCTTACTCCTTTGTTGAAGAAGTATTTCAGTATATACTGCTGCCTAACACATTCTTCTCAGAAGAAACCATGTCAGGCACTGCAAAACTACTCTGGGGTTAGGACTAGTGTTTCCATGGGAAACCATTACCCAGAAACAGAGTGAAATTATCCTGTTTAGCAATAAAGAGACAGACATTATTTATTACAACACCTTTTAGGAATATCAGAACCAATGATACTATACAACTGTTATAACTGAGGCCAAAGCAATCTACTGTCTAAAGATAGGAAGAGGGTTAACCTCTATTTTCAATTTCTGTTTCTCAATTTACTGTATATTTCTCCCCTCCCCTTCATTCTGGAATGTAAAACTCTTTTTAATTAAAGTATAATTGATATAAAATGTTTTATTAGTTTCAGGTGTACAACAGTGATTCAACTTTTATATACCTTAAGAAGTGATCACCACAAGAAGTCTAGTAACCATCTGTCAGCATGCAAAGTTATTCAGATATTATTGACTGTATTCCCTATGCTGTACTCAATAACCCTGTGTCTTACTTATGTTATAAGTTTGTACCTCTTAATCCTTCACCTTTTGATTCAAAGCCCAGCACCATCCAATCCTCTGGCAATAATCAGTTTGTTTTCTGTATCTATGAGTATATTGGTTTTGTTTGTTCAGTTTTTTAGATTCAAATATAAGTGAAATAACACAGTGTTAGTTTTCTTTGACTTATTTTACTTAGCATAATACCCTCTAGTTCCATCTCTGTTGTTGCAAATGGCAAGATTTCATTCTTTTTTTTATGGCTGAGTAATATTCAATTATATATATACTAGAGGCACAGTGAATGAAATTCGTGCACTGGGGGAAGGGTGTGTGTGTCCCTCAGCTAAGCCTGCACCCTCTCCAATCTGGGATCCCTCAGGGGATGTCCAACTGTCGGTTTAGGCCCATTCTGTATGGAACCAGCTATCGAACATCCCTCTCACAATCCAGGACTGCTGGCTCCCAACTGCTCGCCTGCTTACCAGCCTGATCATCCCTAACCCAGCTGTGGGCAAACTATGACCCGAGGGCCGGATATGGCCCAGTCAGCTGTTCTATCTGGCCCGCAGAGCCGAAAGAGCGGAGGGTTCTCTTGCTTTCCTCTCCGCTCCTTCAGCAACAGCCCAAGATGAGAGTGCCAGCATGGTCAGGTTGCTTTTGTTCCAGCCCTCCGGTCCAATTTAAGAATCCATTGTGGCTCTCGAGTCAAAAAGTTTGCCCATCCCTGCCCTAATCACTCTCCTGTCAGCATGATCGATGCCTAACTGCTCCCCTACTGGCCCGATTGCCCCCAACTTCCCTCTCCTGATGGCCTTAACACTCCCAACTGCCCATCCCTGCTGGTCCAGTCACGCCTAACTACCCTCCATGCTGGCCTCTGGTTGCCCCTAATTGCCCTCCCCTGCTGGCCTGATTGCCCACAACTACCATCCCCTGCCTGTCATCTTGTGGTGGCCATCTTGTGATCACATGGGACGGCCATATTGTGTGAGGGTGTGATGGTCAATTTACATATTACCTTTTTATTATATAGGAGGACTAGAGGCCCGGTGCGTGAAAATTCTAGCACTGGAGCAGGGTCCCTCAGTCCGGCCTGCCCCCTCTCACAGTCTGGGAGCCTTCAGGGATGGGAGGTGATCTGGCCATCAGGAGAAGGCAACACCCCCATCACACCTCTGCTGCTGCCACTGCCAGCAGCACAAGCCTTGATGGCCCTGGTCACCTGAGCCTCAGACTGCCCTGGGTAGCTGGACAGCTGCCTTCCGAGACTTGCCTGCACCTTGAGCCAGCCATGTGTGGCTGGGGAGCTGAGGGAACTGGGGGACTATGGAGGCAGGCACACAGAGTGGCCAAACCCACCTGGAGGGCTGCCCTGGCTGTGCCGCACACTTGCTGCCCTGGCAGGGCTGAGGGAACTGGGCACCACCATCTTATGGCTGTGGGCATAGCAGTCTATTAGCATATTCCCTCCGAATGGCTGTGGGTGCCACCATAAGGGTGTGATGGTCAATTAACACATTCCCTCTTTATTAGATAGGAATGTGTATACAGGCAGTTCTCGGGTTATGTCAGGCTGGACGTATGTCTTTTTGTGGTTACATCGCCATCTTCCATTTATTTATTAAAAAAAGAAAGTTCCATCATTTCAACTATGTACATATGTGCTTTATGTTTTTTATTATATATTTACCACAAGTAAAGGTCAGGAATTGTTCTCTTTCTTTTAATTTTTTTTACTGGTTCATTTCATTACTGCTGTGTATGTGCTCCACATGAGTGATGTAGGTGCTTATAGGTGGTTTTCGAGTTAAGGCAAAAATCACGTTAATTTGCGCCATAGTAATGAATCTCCGACATAACCCAAGGACCTACTGTGTGTGTGTGTGTGTGTGTGTGTGTGTGTGTATACACACACATACATCAATCTATCTTTCTATATATGTATGTATGTATGTATCTATCTATCTATCTATCTATATTGTTTTTATCCATTCATCTCCATAAATACCCAAGTTGCTTCCATGTCACAGCTATTATAAATAATGCTGCAACCACCATAGGATGCATGTACCTTTTTGATTTAGTGTTTTCATTTTCTTTGGATAAATGCCCAGAAGTGGAATTGCTGGGTGCTTTGTTATAGTCTTTGTTTATTTGTTTTAAAAATCCTCACCAGAAGATATTTTTACACCGCTTTTTTACAGAGTGGAAAAGAGGGAGAGGGGAGAATTGAAGGGGGGAAGAGAGAGAGAGATACCAATATGAGAGAGACATTGATATGAGAAAAATATCAATTGGCTGCCTCCTAGAGGGTCAAGGAACGAACCTGCAACCAACCCTGCACTGCATGGATTGATACACTAACCATTAAGCACACTACACTGGCCAGGGCATAGCTTTTGTTTTAAATGCTAATATTTCTGATATAAGAATTGCTGCCCCATTTGTTTGCTTCCATTTTCATTAAATATCTTTTTCCATCCCTTTACTTTCAGTCTGTTTATCTTTCAATCTGAACTGAATCCCTTGTAGGCAGCATATTTAAGAGTTCTGTTGCCTGCCTAACCGGTTTGGCTAAATGGATAGAGCATTGGCCTGCAGACTAAAAGGTTCCAGGTTTGATTCTGGTCATGGGCATGTAACTGGGTTGTGGAGCTGATCAATGTTTCTCTCTCATTGATGTTTCTAACTATCTATCCCTCTCACTTCCTCTCTGTAAAAAATGAATAAAATATATTTACAAGAAAGAAATTATATATTTTTAAAAATTTTTGTGGGTTATATTAATCCACCACCATTTGTCTTTTGAATGGAGCACTTAGTCTACTTACATTTAAAGTGATAGGTATGTATTTATTGCCATTTTAATTGTTTTTATACCAGTTTTACTTTGTTTACCTTTACTAGTGAGATTTGTTTTCTTTCATATTTCTAATTTTAGCCTTTTCTTTTCTACTTAAAGAATTACCCTTAACATTTCTTGTAATGCCAGTTTAGTGGTGATGAATTCCTTTAGCTTTGGCTTGTCTGGAAAACTCTCTCTCTCCTTCAATTCTAAATGAGTCCCGGTGAAGTAAGTAAGTTGGTTAGAGAGCATCGTCCCAATAAGCCAATTGTAGGTACCATCCCTGGTCAGGGCATATATAAAAATCAACCAATGAATACATAAATAAGTGGAATAACAAATCAAAATTTCTCTCTTTCTTCCTCCTTGTCTCTAAAATCAGTAAATAAAATATTTTTTAAAATTCTGAGTAATAATCTTGCCACTCAATTTACTATATATTGATTGCATTATTATATTCTAAAAAATTAAGAACACACACACATACATACACACTCCTATTGGGTTTACCAGAACAATCTCTCACTCACTTTCATAATTCTGGACTCTACTGGGAATTTCCAATAACAATATTTGAGAAAGTTAATTAGTAAATTGTTCTCACTCTTTTAATAATCATGTTTACCTAAAACATTATTTTTCTATATAGTACATTTTTTTCATTATAATAGAATTTTACTAATTTTTTTTAATCTATGAAATGTTTTATGGTAATGTAAGGAAGAAATATAGTAAGTTCTTTCTAAAATAGAAATATTTAGCCAAAACCGGTTTGGCTCAGTGGATAGAGCATCGGTCTGCAGACTGAAAGGTCCCAGTTTCGATTCCAGTCAAGGGCATGTACATTGGTTGTGGGCACATCCCCAGTAGGGGGGAGGGGGTGCAGGAGGCAGCTGGTCGATGTATCTCTCTCATCGATGTTTCTATCTCTCTATCCCTCTCCCTTCCTCTCTGTGAAAAATCAATAAAATATGTTTTTAAAAAAATAAATAAAAATAAATAGAAATATTTAGATTCCTTCTTGAAAAAAAATCTAAAGATTTTTATATCTTTTTCTAACAACACAGCTGACTATATGTGTAAATAAATTCCTCTTCATGAAGAAGTCAGAGGCAAAAACAAATAAACATAAAAAATGAATTTGGAGGAAACAGAAAGTCTTAACTGAAAACAAAACTGAGCTCTAGAAGTTAAAAACAGGAGAGGAGAAATTTTAAAAATCAAAATAAAACCCAGAAAATTAAAATGTGGCAATATCCCAGAATGTATAGCTTAAAGACAGACACACACAACACAAAACAACAACAAAAACAAACAAATAAACAAAAACAACAAAAGTAAAGAGTACAGAAAAGACTTTAAAAATGGGAAGATCAGTCCAGGAAGGAAAATATTCAAATAATAGAAGTTTTGGAAAGAGACATCTGGGAAAATGGATAGGAGAAAATTTACAAAATTGAAGTATGTGTGTTTTCATATTTAAAGGGCTGAGAATGATGATAGCATTGCAACCAGCCTAGCTACATGATTATCAAATTTGGCACATAACAGACAGAGAAAAGCTTACAAATGTCCAGAGAGAGAAAAACAAAACAAAATAAAACAAAAAATAAAAGCACATCATATACAAAAGATCAGTTTCAGATATTTTGTATCAAAACAGTTTGAGATTTCTCAACTGAAGGCAGAAAGCAATAGGAAAATGTCTTTGAATTTCTGAAGGAAAAGAATTTCCAAACTAGAATTGTGTCTGTAGCCAAACTGTCAAACAAGTGTGAGAGTAGAATAAAGATATTTTCAGACATCCAAGGTCTCAAAGTTTATTTCCCATGAATCTTTCAGAAAACTACTGAAGGGTATCCTCTACAAAAATGAGGGTTTATCCTAAATCATGAAGTACAAGAAATAAAAGATCCAACAAAGAAGAGAATCAAAGGGAATCTCCAGGGTGATGGTGAAGTGCGTTGACCAATAGAGGGCAACCAATCTGAACAATTGAAGTAATGTAACTAAAAATACTACAACAACACAGCACTACTGATGTTTCATCACCATACCCTCGGCCACTGTGTGTTTTGCAATCTGACAAAACTTCAGGAGGGTTTACTCTACTAAAAAAATATCACAATAAAATATCACCTCATATCATCAAAAGACAAGGGATAGCAAGTAATCGTGAGGATGTGGAAAAAGGGGAACCCTTGTGCAATGTTGGTAGAACTGTGGAATGATAAACTGTATAGTTAGCCACTATGACAAAAAGTATGGAGGACCCTCAAAAATTAAAAATAGAACTACCATATGATCCAGCAATTCTACTTCTGAGAATATACTCAGAGGACACCCAAAACAATAATTCTAAAAGATATCTGCACCCCTATGTTCATAGCAGCATGATTTATAATAGCCAAGAAATAGAAAAAACCTAAGTGTCCATAGACTGAATGGATAAAAATTGTTGAGCTATACATTCGCAATGAAATATTATTCAGTCATAAAAAAAACCCCACAACTCAGACTTCAATGGTCAAACAGAGCAAAAAAAATGCATTTTTTAAAGTAGTTTTAAAAAGTCTCCAAGAAGTGAATAGTAACAACCCAATAACAAGCAGCATCAATAAACTCTAGGAAGAAGAAAGAATTTAATTTTCAGAGTTGTTCCATTGTAATATTCAGAATGTGCAGTTTTCAAGAAAAAGTTATAAAACATGCAAAAAAAATAAGGTAATATGGCCCATTCACAGTAGAAAAAGAAATTTATAGAAACTGTTCAAGAGGAAGGCCAAACATTGAACTTACAAAAGAAAGACTTTAAAAATTGTAGGCTCTAGTCCTAGCTGGTTTGGCACAGTGGATAGAGAGCTGGCCTGCGGAATGAAGGTCCCGGGTTTGATTCCAGTCAAGAGCATATGCCTGGGTTGTGGGCTCAATCCCCCCCAGTGGGGGCCTCCATGAGGCAGATGATCACTGATTCTCTCTCATCATTGATGTTTCCATCTCTTTCTTCCTCTCCCTTCCCTCTGAAATAAAAATGTATTTTTAAAAAATGTAGGCTCTAATTAATGTGGTCCTTGGAAGTCTATAGTTTAAAAAGCGTATACTATTAGAAAATAGAAAAGACTGAAAATTACTAAATAAGACATTCAATCAATTTATTGTTATTGTTGTTAAAAGTGTTAGAAAACAAAAGCAGTAGAAAAGAGAAAGAAGAGCCTGGCCAATGTGGCTTAGTAGTTGAGTAGTTGTCAACTTATGAACCAAGAAGTCATGGATCAATTTGCAGGTTGCAGGCTCGATTCCCACTAGGGGGAGTGCAGAAGGCAGCTGATCATTGATTCTCATTGACATTCTATCTCTCTCTTCCTCTTCTTTCCTCTCTAAAAACAATAAAAATATATTTTTTAAAAAGAAAACAGAAAGAATAAGGATAAGACCAGAAAATACTGAAATAGAAAACAGTGCATAAAGAGAAAAACAAAGCTGGCTCTTTGAAAAGATTAATTGACAAAATTCCAACAAGATAGAGAAGAATAACTGAGAAAAGGGGCAAATAAATAATATTAGGCATGAGAAAGATACTATAATTATAGATGCATAAGAGATTAAAGCCCTCGATGAGTAGCTTAGTTTGTTAAGAGAATCATGCAATATTCCACGGTTGCAGATTTGATCTCTCTAGTCAGGGCACATTCAAGAAGCAACCAATGAATGCGTAAATAAGTGGAATAACAAATCAATGTTTCTCTATCTCTCTCCTTCTTCCATCTCTAAAAATCAATGAAAAAAAGAAATGTGAATAACATTAAGTTAATAAATTTGAAAACCTATTTGAAATGGACAAATTTATTTTAAAAATATGAAATACTAAAAAGAACTTAACAAGAAACCAAAAATCAGAGTGGCCATACAAACATTAAAATCTATATATATAAAAGGCTAATATGCTAAGTGTCTGACCATCCAGGTAATGACATCACATAATAATGGCCAACTTCCTCTCCCTAGTGACTAGCCTCCTTGCAGTTTCTTCAGTCCAAGACCATGACTTGCTTTATAGCCAGGTGGAAACATTTTGCCCTGTAACCAAATGTCTGTAAAGCATTTCCCCATGCCTCATCTCATTTGATCCTCACAGAAGTCCTGGAGTAGGGTAGACAAGAGACTCCATGGAATCCTATTTTCTTTTCATTAGCCAGAAAATAGAGATTTAGAAAGTTTGGAAACTTGACCTGACTGAAAAGAAGTAAGAAATGGTGGACCTTGAGAATTACTTCAGCTGAAGCCGGTTTGGCTCAGTGGATAGATCATTGGCCTGCAGACTGAAAGGTCCCAGGTTCGATTCCGGACAGGGGCCATGTACCTTGGTTGTGGGCACATCCCCAGTAGGGGGTGTGCAAGAGGCAGCTGATCAATGATTCTCTCTCACCGATGTTTCTAACTCTCTCCCTCTCTCTTCCTCTCTGTAAAAAAAATCAATAATATATATATATATATATATATATATATATATATATATATATATTTTAATGAAAGAAAATTACTTCAGGCTTTCTTACTGTACAGAATATAGTCAAACCCTGCTTTAGTTAAATATTTTCCTTTGTTCTCCCTGCGTAATCTACAATAATAATCTGCTTCATATTGATATTTACTGCTGTGTTGCTGGCAATTACCGTATTTGCCGGCGTATAAGACGATTTTTTGGCCCTGAAAAATACGTATTTGCCGGTGTATAAGACGACTGGGCGTATAAGACGACCCCCTAACATTTCCACTAAAAATACAGTTTGTTATATACTCGCCGTATAAGACTACCCCCCACTTGGAGGCATATTTTTCAGGGCCAAAAAATCGTCTTATACGCCAGCAAATACGGTACCTGAAAGAGAAATTGGGGTGCTTCACTGGGCTGGAAAAAGTTTAACTACATCAAAAAGCAGGTCTAATTAAGCAAGTTTATTCTATATCTATAAAAGGCTAAGTTGACTCATGCATGCTCAATACATATAAAACTCTTGATGACCCCAATCACATGCATGTGTTCGCAGCTGTCATTGTTGATCATGAATTTGGTTGACACTTCTATTATAGCAAAATTAAAATACTTAAATATTTCTTCTAATTAATTTCCTTTCAATGTGCATGAATTTGTGAACTGAGCCACTAGTATTTAATTAATAGCCGGTAGTCTTCCCACAAGGCCTAGAAGGTTTAACAGGTGAGTTCTACCAGACATTCAAAAAACAATTTTAATATTATACAAACTTCCTTCAGGGGAAAGAAAAAGAGGCAATGCAACACATTTTATGAGGCTGATAAAACTGAAAAAGATCAGACTAAGAATATACAATAAAATTCTAGTTGTCCTCACTCATAAATATAAATGCAAAACTAAACAAAATTTGGCAAAATAAAACCAATAATGCATGAAAACATAATTCATTATCACCAAATTAAGTTAATTCCAGGATCTTCAGGTATGTGCAACATTAGAAAATCTTAAAATATTATCCATCTGATTAACTTTGAGTGAGGAAACATATATAATCATCTCAATATTTCCTGAAAAAGCATTTGATAATATTCAACCAGTTTTCAAAAAATTAAAAAAGTCATAGCAAGTCAGAAATATAAGGCAATTCCCTTAACCTAACCATGGGCCTCTATCAAAATCCTATTACCAAATGCCTTTTTCAATGGTAAAATAGAAGCATGCTCTTTAATACTTAAAAACAAACAAATATGAAAAAAATAACCACCTATGGCTCCTTCTAATCAATATTATACTGAGGTCAATTATCAGAATAAGAGAAAGAAATGGGGGGGGGGGGGAGCGCAACAAATGAAATTATTGTCCATGTAAAAAAATCCAAAGAAACTACTACCCTGTTTCCCCGAAAATACCGTATTTGCTGGCGTATAAGACGATTTTTTTGGCCCTGAAAAATATGCCTCCAAGTGGGGGGTAGTCTTATACGGCGAGTATATAACAAACTGTATTTTTAGTGGAAATGTTAGGGGGTCGTCTTATACGCCCAGTCTCTTATACACCAGCAAATACGGTATTTTTCAGGGCCAAAAAATCGTCTTATACGCCGGCAAATACGGTAAGACAGTATCTTATATTAATTTTTGCTCCCAAAGATGCGCTAGGTCTTATTTTCAGGGGATGTCTTATTTTTCCATGAAGAAGAATACGGTACACATTTATTGTTAAACAAAAATAAAGGACATTTATTACCTGTACACGGTACGGTAGTACGGTAGTTGTCAACACAAACCAGACAAACTGTGAATCCTGGGGGCCTTATTTTCGGGGGGATGCCTTATATTTCACTCAGAAGGAAACCTGTAAGTAGGTCTTATTTTCGGAGGATGTCTTATTTTCGGGGAAACACGGTAGTAAGTATGGTAAGAGAGTTCAGCAAGATAAAAAGTCCAAATCCAAGAGTCAATTGCATTTCTACACATTTTGTAATAAATGTGGAGAATATAATAAAGCTAGCAAAAAGATATGCAAGATGTGGAGAAAATTATATATTTGTATTGAATGACAATAAAGACCAAAATAAATGGGGAGACATATGTTTGTGGATAAGAAGACCCAATATTGTACAGATGCCAAAGTAATGCTCAATCTCTTAAACCTAGTGATGAGGAAAGGGTCTTCATTTTATTAATATTCATTACTTAAATGGCATGTAAGCAAGATACACACTCTGTATATCTTGTATATAAGATATATTTCACAAAAAATGTTGTAGTCCAGGTAATTGTTTTTTTTTAATTTTTAAAGAGGTTTATAAAAGAATTTTTACAAGTGTATCAAATGTTTAGCAAAAAGAAAAATCTCTCACACACATAAACGTGTGTACACATAACAATTAATAATAGAAAAACTGGAATAAAATCAGAATATATAAAGGAGACAATGGCAAAGATATTAGTGTGCAGCTGAAAAGCTGGGTTGAAAACAGAAGATAAATAGGGCCAGGGACTTGAATGGAATTTTGCCCAAATCCAAGGATGACTAAGTGGGCTGTAGTGGAGAGGCTGACCTTTTGTACTGGACAACAGCTAAGCTGCACTCGGCACCCCACCTCAGTCATCCAGTATCCCTTTGGCAGGCTGGTTTTTTAGGACTCAGTAGGAAAACCTTAAGCGTAACTTAAGGCACAGTGACTGACTCAGTTGGAAGATAAGTACAAAATTAGAGTACATTCTGTCCTTACATTTTACCTTAAAAGTTTCCTTTTCCTTTTAAGATTGCAATTGACTCTTTCTGTAAAGTGTCTTATGATACTGTGAATTAGGCTACATAAAAATAAAGCACACTGCATTTTATAAAGTTTTACTGCTTCTCTGCTATAACCTCAAAGTGCTTGATTCTCCAGGCCTAAGTTGTATATATATATTTAGACTCCTGAGTAGTTTCACCTTATGAAGAATTCAATAAAATGGTATTAAAAGAGACAAAGACTGATGTCAGATATAAATTCCTTTTTGTCTCTCATCTGAACTGAGGCCTCTGACAAATGGTTCTTATGGATATGTAAAATGCATCTCCACCCCGCACCCCAAGCCTCCCCAGCAAAGGCCTGCTTAGCTAATACAGGAGTTAGATCACAAACCCGAATAACTCATCTTAATGTCTTTAAGTATTAAAGTTGTGAAGATCTTCACAACTCCTATTTCCTAACAGTCACATAATTGATAAGGAAATCAGTGTTTTCAGGCCCCCCAAAACTGGGCAACAATAGTTGGACTGGTGTACATTTGATACCTTCTGAATTACTTCAAATGCCAAAAAGAAGACAATGCTTGAATATGATGGCCAATTCAACAGAAAAACATTCCTAGTATAAAATACCTCCAGGCTTGCTGAAACTGGTTTGGCTCAGTGGATAGAGCGTAGGCCTGCCGACTGAAAGGTCCCAGGTTCTATTCCGGTCAAGGGCATGTACCTTGATTGCGGGCACATCCCCAGTAGGGGGTGTGCAAGAGGCAGCTGATCAATGATTCTCTCTCATTGTTTCTATCTATCCTCTCTCTTCCTTTCTGTAAAAAATCAATAAAAATATATATATATTTTAAAAAGACCTCTAGGCTTTAATGGGAATTTCATCTCGTCTTGCATAGGGTATACTGATAAAAATACACTTGCATCATATCAAATCTAAATGTTCAGGATTCTTTTAGCTTGAACTCAGCTAGCTGCTATTTGGCTTCAACCTTAATCTTTTGAAGGGTGTTAAAAGCCCAAGATCTGCTTTAGTGTCATTTCTGGCATCCCTGAATCATGTGACATGAAGGTTGCTACAACATCTAATTCATGTTAACAACCAAAGTAATAAGAACAAAGTACTCTGTTAGCATTTCCAGTTAACATCTGATTACTCACTTTCAAACAGAAGCCAGCATGCTAGATGAAACTTGGAATGAAAGTTTCTTCTGTACTTTTGGTATTAAAATTTAATCAGCTGAACTTTGAATTTGTGTTTATTATTATAAGAGTAAAATGCTACTATAGTAATGATCATGGCATTAACATTATTAATTTTATGTAGAAAATTAACTACTAAAAACCAGAATGATCAAATAAATGAGACTGTTTAATATTGCAAATATTAAGAAGTAATAGATGAAAGATGAAACAGAGGGGCCGGAGACCGGGATCAGGACACAGGCTTTATTGGTAGAGTTTAAGTCATTCTCCGTCCATTAGTTAGGGGAAGGGAGGATTTATCAATAGATTTACTAGTTATCTTTAGAAAGAACAATGGTTTTTTAAAGCAAAATATGCTTATAAGCCCCAGCTGGTTGGGGTCAGTGAAAAGAGTGTCTGCCTGCAGACTGATGGATCCCGGGTTTTATCCCAGTCAAGGGCATGTTCCTCGGTTGCAGGCTTGATCTCTGGACCTGGTAGGGGCATGTGCAAAGGCAACCAATCAATGTGTCTCTCTCACATCTATGTTTCTCTCTGTCTCTCTTCTCTCCCTGCCACTTCTCTAAAAATCTACGGAAAAATATCCTCTGGTGAGGATTAACAAAACAAAACAAAAAGCCTATAAGACTGAAACAAAATATCAAGCCAACTATTAAATATTAGAAAATATCATAATTCTAATCTTTAAATATTATTTAGCAAATTATTATTCACAGCCTGAAGCAAAACCCTGAATTTAAGTTTTGTTATTTTATTCCATTTGGGATATGAATTTTAAGAAACAAGTCTATTTGAGAAATCTTCATGTCATATGAGGATAAATTTAAAGTAGATGTCAACTTCATCATGTCAAAATTTCACAAAGAAGGAAAGATTCCAAAGTAACATATAACAATATCCATGATAAATTACTTTCAGTTTAAAGGAAGAAAAGACTACAAAATAAGAGAAAAATGAGTTGCCCCCAAATATCTTGCTCCCCCTCAGATTTTACTTGAAAGAGCCTACAGTGACCATAGGGTCAAGTTAACAGGTGATGGTACTGAGAATTCTGGTTCCTACATCAGTTGGTCAAATTTTAAAATTCTGACTACTAAAAATGTAATGAAATTATAATAACATTTTTATTTGGAATACACTTTTAGATTTATTTTTATTTGCCAGAAGTCTATTCTGTGATATTTTCCATCTCAATTTTCCATTTTTCAAAAGTATGTATTTAAAATATCTCTAACATGACATTCTGTATTGTGTAAAAAGAAAAGATACTCGAAGACAGAATTAAAAATGATATATTTTAAAGAATTTACTCTTGGACATTCACTGTACTAAGAATTCAAGTTAAATAATCAAATCACATTTCTTTTTCAACCACTATTGCATTTCTAAATGAAAATCTTTATATATTTGTTTGCTGTTTGAGATTAAATTAAATCTAGAATTATAAGACAAAAGCCATAGGAAGGTATCTAATGTGCATTATTCAGCAGTCAGTATCTGGTCAGAATGAAAGACATTATGAGTAATGGCCACAAGATTTAACATATGGATTTGGGAGGAACCTTCCAAAAGTAAATCATTTAATTTGTCCCATCTGTGCCCAGAGGAGAAATCAGCCAAATACGTAAGATATTCCGCTAAATTATTGAAAAAGGACTTGTGCATATGCCAAATTCATGCAGAATCATAGAGGAGAAGAATGATTTCAGAGTGTGTCAGACATTTGTGGTGAAGAGACCTAAAATTCAAGATAAATAACAATCCATTTCATTTGCATTCCACATTCTCAGACTAGGTGGCATCACCTTGATTTGAAATGCATGTGCTCACCTCACACCAATAGGATATTCTCCCTTCTCAGACACCCTTTCTAATCACAGCCCATAGGGCTGTCGTCTAAAGTGAAATGTAATCTCCAAGTGACAAATATACAATGATGGAAAAAGTGTTTTCCTCACTCAAGTGAAATCTGGTTTTATGATGCTCTTGCTCAAGAGACATCTGTTAACATATTTGGATTTAAATGTTCAGATGTGCACTTTGTGCAAAGAAAACTGCTCTGAAAAGAAATCTGCTTTAGTAAAACAGCTTTGAGGTTCGCCGTTTAATTGGCTGGAGCCAGACTGTGTTGGTAATTAGGGCCCCTCTCCTATTTGCCTTGTACAATGAGAGTGGCATCAGCTCTCCAACAGTAAGAGCTGTTTTGTTTGACTTTTTAAGAAAAGAAAAATGAAGATGGTATAACTTCGTACCACCTATATTACTAATTAGGGTCACAGTCTACTTATTTATATATATAAAACACTAATATGCAAATAGAATGGCGGAACAACCGAACAACCGGTAGCTTGGCATGCACTGACAACCAGGGGGTGCATGTGGAACATGGCAGGCGTCAGCAGCAGGTGGCAGTGTGTGGAACATGGTGGGCATCAGCCATGGCGGAATGGTGGAGCAGGTGAGCGGGAAGTCAGACCAAGGCAGGGCACCAGTTGCTGTCATCAGGGCGAGCCTCTGGTGGTTACTGACAATTCTTTGGTCCCGCGTGCTACAGTGCCGTTGGGCACTTGCACCAGCTGCCAGCACCAGCCCCACTCACACCCACTGCCAGCGCCCAGCACTGGCCCTGATTGCCCCTGAGGGTGTGAAGGATGGGCCGAGACCACCCCTGTGTCCCTATGCCCCTAGTATGTTTATAATAATTTTTTTTAGAGTTTTATGTTTTTCACTGAGGAAAAAGATGCTTTGGAATAGTGAGCTATTTTGTGTTTTTTCTGCTCACAGTGTTTTAGCTTTTTCTTATCTCTTCATTGTATTATTAGAGTTCGTATTGACTAAAAGAGAACATATCAACTGAATTTAGTGTGCTTAGAGATTTGATATGGTTCTTTTCAAATGAAGTGTGTTGAAAACAGCAGTACCCATCAATCCTTTGGCCAATAGGATAATACAGATCCTTTGTATATATAAAAACACCTATTCTTTTTCTAAACTTTAACCTTGAAGTGACCCTGTTTCTGATAAATACTAATACCAAAAACTGGAGAATCATTTAAAATGGAACTTAAACTGTAAGACTTTTGAAATATTAAAATGCCATCATAAAAGCTACATTTTTAAGGAGTTATATAAATTGTATTTTATGATGCATTGTCTTACCCTTTCTCAAGAATGAAATCTGAGTTATGTTAGGTCACAGGTTTTATATTAGCAAAAAAGATTTTTAAACAAAGGGAAAAATGACAATAGAACAACAATATTTTATTTTTAGGGCTATGAAATGTACCCAACGCTCCACTAGATCTTTTAACTATCTTTAATGGGCAGGAAACCTGTGATGATTTATAGTATAGAGATTAATAGCGATGAGGATTTAATAAAGAGTCTTTTAAACTTACTTTTACCACATTTTAAAGACATATATTATATCTAGAACCAAATTTCTTTCTGCTTACCCTTGTTGGAAAAGTATATTTTCTTTAACTCAATACATAAAATCTGCACCTTTGTTCACCAAAGAAATATGCTCAAGAACTGGTCTGTTTCATGGCTTGATACACCACAATATCTGTTAGCGATACGTTACTGCACCAAAAAACAAGCAAATGCAATACCATGTTCTTTGTACATTTCAAATAGAGCCAGGAAAATTCAGGATACTTCTTCTTTAACCCTTCAACATCAGTATCGCCACCAAGACACATGTATTAAAACTTGCACTACACATATAGCCATGCTGGATATTGCTGGGTATTCACATTCATTCACAAATGAATGTACTTTAGAGTGACTTTACATTAGACAGAAATTTTATGAAAAAAAGCAATAATTATTCATCAACTGTTTCAAGAATCAGTCACTTGAATACAGCCTAAATCAATTATTGTCAGTTGATGTGATTTAAAAAAAAAATAGCATAAAAAATCAAGAAGACTAACCTGAAGAAAAAGATGAATAAAAATTAGATGCCTTAATCTATTATATGCTAGCTTTAAAATAACGGGCACTGTGAATATTAAACTATACCAAATGGTACATTTTACAAGTTATATTTTCTCTCTGGTTCCTGGTGCCTCAAGCTTCATGTTAGTCATTTATGATTTATATTGTCAGTCAAAGCTCTTAATAAAAATACAGCTTTATGTCATTCAGCTGGGAATAGATTTTTTCCCCTTTCTCTCTCTGTAAAGTCTTACATACATATTGAATATATTCTAGTAGTAATTATGAAATATAAGACTTTAGGGACATCATTGATTGTCATCATCTGCCACTCAAACTTCTTTCTGATGGTACAATGAGGTGACTGGAAATAGCTACCTCCTAGGGCTGTCGCATATCTGAGTATGCTGGACTGTAAGAGCACAGAGGCTTTTCTTCTCTCTGCATGGTAGAGACACTTGCAGACATGTTCCCAGTGTAGTCACATCAAGCTCTTTGGACTTGGGAAACCTAGCCTTCCTACACAGGCTGTCTCACACACATTAATCTCTACCATACAGTCAAAAGAGAAGTTTCCAAGAGGAGTTTCCAAAGTGCATGCACTCCAGAGTTTTTTTTACAGTATTGTTTTTTTTACAGAGAGGAAGAGAGAAGGATAGAGAGAAACATTAATGAGAGAAACATTGATCAGCTGACTCCTGCACACTCCCCACTGGGGATGTGCCTGCAACCAAGGTACATGTCCTTGACTGGAATCGAACCTGGGACCCTTCAGTCCACAGGCTGATGCTCTATCCACTGAGCCAAACCGGTTAGGGCTATAGCTCTACTCTTACTACAAAGGGGCAGTGGCAACAATGACCTAGTTACTTCCTGGGCACACCATCAGCAGTCCACAAAAGGAAACCTTAGGGACAACGTTGAGGGAGGCACACTACAAGGACCTAGAGGCCACTGCCTGTTTCTGTGAAAACAACTCTCCTATGGAACTCAAAGAACTGCATCGGATTTTTAAAATACAGCAAAATATAGGCAATTTAAAGAACTGCCATTTAAAAAAAATTATATCCACTCTATATTTTGAAACAACAGTGACACTCAGCATTTTTACTTAGCAAAATTGCTTTTAGAAATTGCACAGGTTGGTGAAATCTAAAAGCCTGGGAACTGCTAGTTCAGTAGATGCCTTCCAATCTGGAAAGGACCTCCCTAACTTACTCCATTCATTCCTGTTTCCCTAACCCTGGAATAGCAAGTCTTCAAATGCTACCCATTTTTATGACTCAACTTCTTATTCATTCAGTCAGTATGTCAGTTAGTTTACTCAAATATTTACTGAGCATCTAAGCGGAAGGCACCATGCTTGGCTGAAAGAATAGGAGTATATGCACCAAGAAGATCAGCTCATGAACCCTACTCTCAAGGTGTTTATATATTATGCTCTTCATCAAGTCTTCAGTGATAGACTGATTAACAATTTATGAATCACATCATCTGTTAATGGAATGACGAAGAACCAGAATATTTAAAATCAGAGTTGCTGTGGAAAATCTAGCACATATAGGTAGGTCACAGTACCTACCACACAGTACAGTCTCAAAGAGAAGGGTTTTTGGATGAGTCACAGCTTTAAATAGGAAAGAGGACAATAATAAAGGTTTGTATCTTTAGTTAGGTCAGCAAAGCAGAGCTTCCTATCTTCCTAAATCTAAGAACTAATAGCAACATCTTCTGATTATTTTACCAAGAAAGAAAATGCTCTAATGATTAATTCTTCTTTAACTAATCCTTTTTATACATATAACACCAGAGTGGTTGTTTCTGAATAAAAGTCTCCTTTTTCTTTTTTCAGAACCATTCTCTCTCTAATCCTTACCCTGCTGAATTTAATTGCCTGGCAATGCCAAAACAATGTCTGATCCTAATAGGTCAGCATTGATCGCTCTAAACCAATTGGTTCCTTCATTAGCAAGAAAATGAAGTAAAGAGAAAAGGCAGGTGGCTCGGGAACAGGCAGCTGGGCTTTTGCTCCTCTTGCAGCGCCTCTCTCTCATTACATAGTAGCTGATCGATTGGAAAGTTGCTCAAAATCCACAAAAACTATTCATCACTATTGACACAGGCCCGTTTTAACAGGCCGCTCAATTCAAGATTTGGATATCCCAAGCAGTTTATTTGTGGGGCCCATCACATTTCTTTCTAAAGAGATCTCTCTGAAGACGACAAGGAGACAAAGGAAGCCACATCACCCAAACAACCACATCCTGGCAGTGCACCAATGAAGCCCTGAGTGAGAAATCCCAGCTATGAGTTCTGGAAGCAAAGGTTTCCCAGGCAGAGGGTCCTTCTCCCAGAGTCTGGATTTTATGGCTTTGGAAAGGCAGGTAGGGTGAGGAACTAGTCTCTTGGTGATACCAGCAAGTGCAAGTAAGCAGGGATCTAAAAATAGCATCATCAAAGGAAGGCGAAAACATACACAGGAAATGCACAATACATTCAGACTGCACCACTTTGGTTGGCAGAGGTAAACTAAGGAAGAGAGCAGACTTCAGAGTTTTGTCAGATGGCCTAGAGAACGATCTCTCTGCCAGAATCAACGAGTCACTTACTCCTGGGGCAAAAAGACCCTGATCCTCATGACAATGCTAAGCACTGCTTCAAGCTAGGAAAGCAGACCAGGGGAGGGTGGTATGACACCATCCTGACTGTGCAACTACTATTCTAGGATACAATAGGCATTTTACATAGATACATTACTGAGCCTGATGAAAACCTTATGAAGGGGTCATTTCTATCCTCATCTTCATACCAAAACAATAAAACTCAGAGACATAAAGGAACATTTAATTACACACAGCCAAAAAGAAGTGGCAGTCAGAATTTGAATGTTAATAATTTTTAGTAGGGAATTTGAAAACAAATATAATTTTTTAAAAAATATATTTTATTGATATTTTACAGAGAGGAAGGGAGAGGGATAGAAAGCTAGAAATGTCGATGAGAGAGAAACATCGACCAGCTGCCTCTTGCACACACCCCCACCGGGGATGTGCCCGCAACCAATGTACATGCCCTTGACCGGAATCGAACCCGGGACCCTTCAGTCCGCAGACCGACGCTCCACCACTGAGCCAAACCGGTTTCGGCAACAAATATAAATTTTAAAAAATCATAAAATTAACTTATAAAGTATAAAAATAAAGAAAAAATATAAAACAAGGCTGATTTTTAAAGGATACAAAAAGAGGGGAACACATAATCATATTCTATCTACTGAGTTATTGTTTTATTCCCAGTGGGTTTTGGTAATTGACCCAGGTCCTGCACATTCTAAGGGGAGAGACCAGCACTGTAGACAATAAGCCTTCCTTTCACTTGCTGCCTTCTACATAGCCATCAGGTAGCTGAAGAAAACTGGCCTTAAAAACAATGAAATGTGAAAGTAGTAGGTCAATTTTCTCCTAAATTTCAAATCCAGAAACAGAGAGTTTATTTCAACTTATAGATCAGTAATTCATTATCTTAGCAGAATCAAAATCTAAGAAAAAACTTCAATTTTCATACAATCTGAAGCTTCACCATAGTTACTCAGTAAAAAGCATTTGCCAATATGTTGAATTTATTCATTCATAAAACACCTTTCATGTTTAAGATACAGTCAAACCTGAATGAACATGGCTACGATTATTAAATACAAATATAAATTATCTGAAATATTACAATGTTGACTTAGAGGGAATACCAGCAATAATTGAAATAAGAAATCAAATTTACCACTAATGACAGACCCACTGAGATGCTGAGCCTCTCTAAAACTTTATACCGTTAAAAATAGGGGGAAGATAAGGAAAAAGAAAGAGATATTCTTTTGGGGCCTGTCATCTGTGCTAGGCACTATGTTATACCCTCAGGATATGAAATGAAAAGACCAGGGCACTGCTCTCTAGAAGGTGAGAGTCTGGTAGAAGAGACAAGACATAAATCACTAATCCATCTAGTCACCCATCCTTCCTTCATCTCTCCAACCGTTTACTGAGAACCTGCAATGTGTTGCCAAGCGCTGTGCTGGTATTGAGGAATAAAACAATGAGCCAGAAAGAAAGGGTCTCTGCCCCCATGAACTCAGAGTCTAATGGAGGAAACTGCAGCTATAATAAAATGTGCTAAGTACTATGACAGGAGAAAGACATGGTACTCTGATAGCATAGTATAAGAGTGCCAATGGTGAAGGGCAAATAAGAGAAAGGCAAACAAGGAGAAGAAGATAAACAGAAGAGACAACTATTTTGTGGTAAGAATCCAGGCATACATGTGAGAAGGACTTAAAGAAATTCTATAAATGTACCAGCCTTCTATATGGCTCCCAATGGTTGTCTTCTGTTATTCATGTCCTTGTGTAGTTCCCTCCCATATCAACATATTATGGAAATGACAATGTGTGACTTCTGAGGTTACGTTAAAAAAATTGTGGCATCTGCTCTGTTCTTTCTTGGATCACTCTGGGGGAAGATAGCCACCATGCTGTGAGCATGCTCCAGCAGCCCTCTGGAGATGCAAAACTGGAGAGAAACGAAGGCATCTGCCAACAGGTTGTGTCAACTCACCAGCCATGTAAGTGGACATCTTCAAAAGTGAATCTTTCAAGGTTAGCCAAGTCTTCAGATGACTACGGCCCTGACTGACATTGGCTGCAATCCCATTAAGAGATCTCAAGCTAGAACCTTACCCAGCCAAACTAGTCTCAAATTCCTAATAGGAAATGTGAGATAACAAATGCTTATTGTTTTATTATGTTTGAGGTAATTTGTTACCCAGCAGCAGGTAAGCAATACATATAACATTTAAGATGGGAAGGAAGTGGTTGAGACCAGAAGCTAGAAAGGGCTAGTGAAACTTTGAACAAAATGGGTATTAGATTTGACTCTAAAATCAATGGGGTATCACTGAAAGTTTTGAAGTAGGGAAATGATAGAGTCAAGTTTACATTTAGCAAAAACACTAAGTATGGAAAATGTACTGAAGAAAAACAAAACCAAAGTAAAAAAGCTCAGGCACTGTACTGGATGCAAACCTAGTACTAATTCTAAGTTTCTCTCAAACTTCCTCCAACTTCCTCTTTAACCCATGCTGAGTGCCCTTCTAATGTGGACTTGGACAAAATGTCATACTGCTTTCCGAACAGTTGTCTAGTGGTTGAAGAAAGTGCAGAGAAGTTAACTTTCCATTGGGTGAACCTTGATCAGTAGGAAACAGGAGACGGGAGGGAACAACCTGCTGTGTGTCCACAGTGGTTGTGAGGTGTTGACTGGCAAGGTAATGTATCATATCACATTTTTCCCCTTTCTGACCTTTTTCTTCATCACCCTGGGCAGAAACTTACCAAAGACAGGCTCAGCTCCAGTATGTCAGTTAGTATGTCACTGCCCTAGGCTCTATATTTTATACTGTAATGTTCAATATAGGATTTGTGACAACATGGATGAACCTAGAGGACATTATGCTAAGTGAAATAAGCCAGACACAAAAGGAAAAACACCACATGATATCACTTATTTGAGGAACTAAAATAGTCAAATTCATAGAAACAGAGACTAGAACAGTGGTTGCTGTTCCTGTGACAAGTAAAGGATTAATGGAGGTATTAGTCAGGGAGTACAAAGTTATGTAAGATAAATAAGACCTAGCAATCTACTGTATAGCTTCGTGCCTATGATCAACAACACTGTTGTTATACTTAAGTATTTGCTAAGAAGGGTATATCATGTTGTGTTTCTAACATCATTATCATAAAGATGGTATAAAGGATATGTTTAGTCAATAGACTGTGGTTTCATGGGTATGTACTTACTTCTAAATTAATCAAGCTGCACATGTTAAATTTAGACAGCTACCGTGTTTCCCCGAAAATAAGACATCCTCCGAAAATAAGACCTACTTACAAGTTTCCTTTTTAGTGAAATATAAGGCATCCCTCCAAAAATAAGGCCCCCATGCTCTGTCTCAGAATGAAAATTAATTTACCGTAAACTGGTCACTAGGGCCGCCCCGACTGGCATCTAGCAATCAGTGATGTTCCGCGGAGTCCTGGCCTCACTGCTGTGTGAATGGAGAGAAATCAGCGTGGAAACTTTGTGAAACCTAAACTGCAAGAAGTTGTGACTTGGGTGAAGAATTCATGGGAGAAAATCACTGACAGTTGCATTGCAAATGCACTGCGAGCAGGCTACCTTGACAAGAAGTACTCATTTAAAGACAGTGCTATTGCTAAACATGAGAGATTTGGTCCACTGATTCTGAAAGAAATGGAGTCACAAGAAATTCACCAGGAAATTCAGGAATTGGATTGTTATGATGATGTTCCAGAAGATGATGACATGATTGTCATAGAATAAATGAGTAAATTCTTGATACTGTAGGATTCACAGTTTGTCTGGTTTGTGTTGACAACTACCGTACTACTGTACCGTATACAGGTAATAAATTTCCTTTATTTTCATTTAACAACAAATGTGTACCGTATTCTTCTTCATGGAAAAAAAAGACATCCCCTGAAAATAAGACCTAGCGCATCTTTGGGAGCAAAAATTAATATAAGACACTGTCTTATTTTTGGGGAAACAGGGTATTATATCAATTACTAGAGGCCTGGTGCCAGGAAATTTGTGTACTGGAGTGGGGGGTTCCTCAGCCCAGCCTGTGCTCTTTTGCAGTCCAGGAGTCTTCAGGGGATGTCTGCCTGCCAACTTGGGGGATGGGACCTAAGCCGGCAGTCAGACATCCTTCTCACAGTCCGGGGCTCTCTCAGCCCAGAACCCCTCGCTCCTTAACACCCACCTGCAGCAGAGGTGGGAGAGGTTCCTGCCATTGCTGCTGCACTTGCCAGCTGTGAGCATGGCTTCTGGCTGAGCAGCACTCCCGCTGTGGGAATGCACTGCCCACCAGGAGGAAGCTTCTGTGTTGAGGGTCTGCCCTGGTGGTTAGTGTGCATCATAGCAACTAGTTGTTCCATGGTTCAGTTGATTTGCATATTAGGGTTTTGTTAAATAGGATACCTAAATAATGTGGTTTAAAACATGTAATAAATTATTTCAAATGCTGAATACATGTTGAAATTATATTTTGGATATATGGTTTAAATAAAATATATTATTAAAATTAATTTCACTTGGTGGTTTTTGTTTTGTTTTTTACCTTTTTAAATGTAGCTACTAGAAAATTAAAAATAACTTATCTGTATTGGACATCACTGAAATAATTGAGGACCTGAAATAATACAATAAATAATTTAAGCAAGAAAAAGTCAATTAGTTATTGCAATGAAGATATAGGAAAGAGGATGAACTGGAAAAGAGTTTTAGGAGAAAGACTGCCAGAGCTGAAATGACTAGATATGGAAGACGGAGAAATGAAAAATGTGCTTTCTAGCTGGGGCAACTGGGTATCCCTCACTGAGAAGAGAACATGTGGGAGTGTATGACTAGTTAGCTTGAGGTATTCTGCTATAATTTGAGGTGCTTTGTGTTGCTCTAAGGAAGTTACGTGGTGATCATTTCAGTGAGCTGAAAGCACAGGAGACAGATCTAGGCAGGAGATGAATACCATTTGTTGACTAATGTCACAGGAGCCCATGAGATCACCTGGTAAGAATATACAGCATAAGAAAAGAACACAAATAAACAAATACATTAAGGAAATTGTTTTAGATCGTGTGGGTATTATTTCAGAAACAGAGCAGGATCAAAGGACAGTGAGTTCTGGGGTAAGGTTGGGTAACTAGTTAAGTCTGGGGATAACAAAGATGGAAGCAAGGAAGACAGCTGGACAAAGGAGAAAGAGCCTTCTATGTAGAAGAAACATCAAGTGTAAACAGAGTTGTGAAATAGCCTGACAAATTAATATCTATAATAATAAAAGTATAATATGCTAATTAGACTGGACATCCTTCTAGACGTCCTTCCAGATGACCTTCCGAACGAAGCCGTGGTGGCAGGGGTAGAGGCAAAGGCAAGGCCCTGGTTGCTGCACCGAGGCAGAAGCAGCCACCACAGTGGCAGGGGCTGAGCCCCTTGTATGAATTTCATGCATCAGGCCTCTAGTTGGAATATAAAGTATGAGGAATGGAACAGGAGACACCAAGTGGGCACAGACTGGGCAGATCATGACAGGCTTTATGTTTTAAGCTAAGGACCTTGACCCTGACATATCATGGGGTTCCATGGAACACAATTTGAAAACCACTGCACTAGATGTCTTCTCTAGACCTTAAAATCTTCTTTAGACTTTAAAACAGTCTATGGTTAAAGGTGAGAAGAACATAAAAGTGTACTTGTGCTATATGTCTCCCTCTTTCCTCTCTTTCTCCTTCTCTGTTCCTTTCTCTCATTCACTCTCTCTCAGGTAATAATATGCATTGTTAAGCCTGAATATTAGGAATATGCAGGCATACCAAGAACAATCCTCACTTTGCATTAATTTATCATATATTCAGGCAAAACACCCAGGAAAAAGGAAGTAAATACCCCCTTGATGATTATCATTTAACAACTCAAATTAAAAAGATACAATGAATCAGAAAGAATATATGCACCCCTGTGTTTAAAATAGCATTATTTACAACTAGAGGCCCAGTGCAGGATCAACGGAAACCAGCTCTCTGACATCCCCTGAGGGGACGCAGATTGCAAGAGGGCACAAGCTGGACCAAGGAATCCTACTGGTGCATGATCAGGGCCCGAGAGGGATGCGGGAGATTGGCCAAGCCAGGGAGGGACCTCAGGAGGGCTCCAGGGCTTGTCTGGCCTATCTCCCTCAGTCCTGACCAGCCAGACTCCAGTAGCAAGCTAACCTACCAGTTGGAGCGTCTGCCCCCTGGTGGTCAGTGCACATTATAGCAAGTGGTTGAGCAGCCTTGGCATATCATTAGCATATTACACTTTGATTGGTTGAATGGATGACCAGATGACCAGACACTTAGCCTATTAGGCTTTTATTATGTAGGATAGCTAAGATTTGGAAACAATCTCAGTGCCTATCAGTAGATGACTGGATAAAAAAGGACATCCAGAAGGACATCTGGTCTAATTAGCATATCACACTTTTATTATTACAGATTTTAATTTCCTGTGTACTAATATGCTCACTAGCCACCTTACATGGGTTTGGTTTTCTGTGGCAGAGATTGTGAATTACATACCCCAGAATCTATTCTCCTCTTCTTATTTAGTAAAACAACCCTGATTGTTTTGTAAACTGAGCACTTGGCTGCCAAACTCCTTTGCAACTATCTAGGACTATGATCTGGCCAAAGAGATGTAAGAAGGAAGGTTGTGCAAAAACAACCAGGGAGTCTCCCTAGAGTTGACAGCCTACTCAGCTGGGAAATACACTCTTTGGCACTTCTTCCCCCTTCCTTCCTAAAGTCTGGAATTGTCATGACCGCTGCAGTTGCAGCAGCCTTCTGGGACAACATGGCTGAGAACAGAACCTAGGACTCCTGGTGGCAGAACAGAAAGATAAAATTAACCTGGTTCTTTATGTTTTCATGGAGACATTAGATCAGTCCTAGAATGCCTATATTTAACCTTCTTTTACATGAGGTTATACACTTGTATGCTTGAACCATTTTTACCTTGGGTTTTCTGTTATATGCAACTGACCCTAATTCTAGCTGCTACAGTATGCTTCCTATGTAGTCTCATAAAAGCATATATTTCACTTATTTTTTAATGTTTTTCACACTTGTTTGTTTACTTGTTGCTTCCCCAACTAGACTTTAATTTTGGTGAGGGCAGGGCTGTGTCCTATGTGGGTTGCTGTTGAATCCACAGTGCCTGGCACATAGTAGAAAATAAATATGTATATAACAACTACTTTCTATGTAAAGAAAAAGAGAAAGAGAGAAGGCGAAGGTGCAGTAATCAATCACCTAGGCATCTTTCTGCTTTATAGGGTTACTAGAGGATAAAATATGTAAAAGCACTGTGAAAATTATAGTCTGTTATATAAATGTGAATTAATATCATATAAATGGGGGAAAAACATATCATCATACCATCTAGCTATACCAGATTTTGTAGAGCCATTAGTGTTGCTCAATTCTTTCCTCCTGTAGGTTTCTCTTCCTTATGCAGACCATTCTAAAGACCTGTAACCCTCTCCCAAATAACTATACCCAACCCCTATACCAATCATTCCTAGATCCTGGCTCCTGGTCATACAGAAAATGGAGACCATGAGACATGGTATCTTTCAACTATCCTTCTTTTCAGTATTTTCCCCCTTTCCTGTCACTTTTCTTTTTTAATGCACACCTCTCCACTTGTATTCTTGACCCCACCCTGCCCTGCTTCTTTCACCAATTCCTTTCTCCAGCTGCCCATCAGTTATTCCTTCTCTCTAGTATCTTGAGCCCTCTATCAGTCACTTCCTCTCAGACCAGATCCTTAAACAATGCCCATTTCACCCTAGTCACTTTGTTAACAAGCATCCCTTCTCTACTCCCCTTTGTTACCAAACTTCTTGAACTCAGTGTCACACACAAACTCATTTCACTTCACTTCAGACATAGCTTCTCTTCACTTCCTCCCTTGCTCTACCTAAAACTGATCTTAAAGGTCATCCAATGTCCTCCTAAAGGCCCATCCCATAACATTTTTTCAGACTTTATCTCATTTGACAGCCTTAGGAGTATCTAGCATGATTAACCATCCTTTCTTCTCAAAAGCCTTCCCTCATCTACCTGTTCTAACACTCTCTCCATTCTTCTGCTGACCAGACCTCCTTAGGGTCTTTTGTACCCTCATCCTCTTTGACTTATCCCAATAGTAATTCCCTGGATACCATCCCAGATCCACTCTTGTTTCAGCAAATACACTCTCCAAGGCTAATTAAGTCTCTTTCAAAGCTTCAACTACTTTTAAACAAACAGTAAGGTTAACTTGGCTTTCTGATAAAAGTATTCATGTTCATTATAACCACCTTAAAAAAGGGTGCTCTTTTTTAAAAAACAAAACAAAACACAAAACATCTACTTTGTGACCAGCCTAGGCTAGGAATTATCACATGTATTATCTATTTAATCCTCAACTGAATCCTATGAAATAGATACCCACTATCCCTTCTGCCTGGATGGTATTTCCCACTTTAGGTCAGGCCAATTCTTACCATCTTCAGGCAGGTTACTCCCTTCCTGACCCCCTTTCCAGATCAGAACCTCATGTGATTCTCTCATAACATCCTGTTCTTTCCCTCCATAGTATGTAAATAGCTACTTTGTATATGCTATATCTGACTCCTTCAATAGATTATAAATCCAATGAAGATAGGAAGCATGTCTGTTTTATTTACCATTGCACAGTTAGCAATGTATTTGTTGAATATATAAAATGAATAATTTGTAGTGAGTGATGAACTAGAATATGAATCAGGTTTTCTTTTCACTGTACTATACGGTAGATTCCAAACCTTTACATCACCAACTTCCCTCTATTGCCTAATGAACCCACCAACTTCTCCCACCTAACTAATCTACCTTCCTGCAATTCCATCGTCATTTAGTCAGTCATTAAAGCTAAAAACCTCAGTCATCTTTCATTCTTTTTCATTTCCCATATATAACAGGTCTCTTGTTCTATTTTTAAAATGTCTCTCAAAGCCATATGAACATCTCATCTTTTCTTCTGATACTTAATCATCTCCTTCTTATTGAGACAACTTCCTGACTCCTGGCTCCATAACAGCTCATACATTCTGCTGAAAGATACTTCTAAAATTAAAATTCCCCAAGGGAGGAGAGAATCACCATTGTACAAAAGTAAAATGATCAATTCTAATAAGAGACAAAAATTAGAGACCTAAATTATATTTCCATGCTACTTAATCTATTGCCTGGCTTCCAGGGTAGAACTGTTTTTGAATTATTTCTCAAAGGTAGTATGGTCAAGTAGTTGAGAAGTCTGGGGGTAAGAGTCTGGGTTCAAGTCTCAACACTTCCACTTATTTATTAGGTCTGTGAACAAAGATTTTTCATTGTAAAATGGAGACAGAGGTAAGCATTAAATGAGAATGATTCAATATAACATATAGCTTAGTGCATAATAAGTGCCAATGAATGTTAGCTATTCATAGTCTCATCTTTAGGAAAATCCCAAAGAAAACTACAACTGCCTTTATATAATTAAAATTGTAACAAGAATATATTCTTTTAAAAAAATGTTTTTATTGATTTTTTTAGAGTGAGAGGGAGAGAGAGAAACAGCCAGAGAAACATCAATGTGAGAGAGAAACATCAATTGGCTGGCCCCTGCATGCTTCCAACTGGGGATGGAGCCTGCAACCAAGGCATATGCCCTGACCAGGAATTGAACCAGTGACCTTTCCTGTGCATGGGATGATGCTCAACCACTGAACCACACTGGCCAGACTAACAATATATTCTTGAAAGTAGCTAATATAATCAATATACAAAAATTAGTTTTATTTTAATATGCAAGCAATGAACAATATGAAAGCAAAATTAATAACACAATTCCATTTGTAATAGCATCCAAAAGAATAAAATAATTATGAATAAATTTAACAAAAATGAGTCCTAAAATTCATATGGAAAGGTCCTATAATAGCCAAATACAATCATGAGGAAGAAAAAAGATGGAGGACCCACACTTTCTGATTTTAAAACTTACTACAAAACCACAGTAATTAAGATAGTGCAATACTGGCATAAGCATAGACATATAAACAAATGGAATAGAATTGAGAGCCTAGAAATAAGCCTATTCATCTATGGCCAGTTGATTTTTGACAAGAATGCCAAGACAATTCAACAGAAGAAAGGATAATCTTTTCAACAAATTGTGTTGGGCCCTAGCTGTTTTGGCTCAGTGGATAGAGCATCAGCCTGGATTGTAGGGGGTGTGCAGGAGGCAGCCAATCAATGATTCTCAGTCATCATTGATGCTTCTCTCTCTCCCTTTCCCTTCTTCTCTGAAATCAATAAAAACATATATTTTTAAATTGTATAGGGTCAATTGGATATCCACATGCAAAAGTATGAATTTAGACTCCTATATACACATCATATATAAAAATTAACTCAGAATGGATCAAACACCTAATCATAGGAGTTATACTATAAACTCTTAGAAGAAAACACAGGTGTGTACCTTTATGACCCTTGGTTAGGCAATAGTTTCTTAGATATGAAAATTAAAACACAAACAACCAAAGAAAAGTAAGTTGTACTTCTTTAAAATTAAAACTTTTTGATTCAAAAGACATTATCAAGAAAGTAAAAAGACAACTTACACAATAGGAGAAAAATATTTCTAAATCACATATCTGATAAGGGTCTAGTATATAGAATATAAAAGCAACTCTTAAAGCCAACAATAAAAAAAATAACCCAATTACAATGGACAAATAAACAAAGAACAAATAATCACTTAAAATGGGTAAAGGATCTAATTAAAACATTTCTCCAAAGAAGATATACAATATCCAATAAGCACATGAAAAGATGTTCAACAGCAGTAGTGATCAGGCACATTGTATATCCAACCACAGTTTGATAACAGTTCATGACCACTGGGATGTCTATAATAAAAAATTCTGATAACAAATTTTGGTGAGGATATTGAAAAATCAGAACCATCACACAAAAATAGTGAGATTGTAAAATGTTGTAATAGTAAAAACCAGTCTGGAAGTTTCTCAGAAAGTTAAACATAGAGTTAGCATATGACCCAGCAGTTCCACTCCTAGGTATATACTAAAGAGAACTGAAAACATATGTCCACACAAAAAGTTGTACATAAATGTTTATAGCAACATCCTAATATATAAAAACCCAGGGTCTGTAATTGACCTACTGAAAGTCAGTCCTGCAGTCAGTGCTGGGTTGCTGTGGTGACCTAGCACTGACTGCTGCTGCTGCAGGTGCAGTGACCCAGCACTGAATGTCGAGGGGGCAATGGATTAGACCCGGGGAGAGAGAGACAGGTAGGGTCTGATCTGCAGCCTCCATGGCAGCTGTTGATCAGCCGTTGCCTGTCTATTTTTCTCCAGACCTCTGAGGGGGCTGCTGGTCAGCCCTGCCTCTCTGATCAGTCCCAGAGATTGGCCCGGAGGTGCTGACTGGCATAGAAACTGAGAAATAAGAACCAAATCTGGGTGAAGTGCGAGGAGCCAATGGCTGACTAGGAGGCGAAGCTTTTGACACTGACTGGTATAGAAACTTATCAATAAGAACCTAATTTAGGTGAACTGCAAAGGCAGAACCTAAGGAGGGGGCTGAGGAGGGATTTTAAGGGCAACAATTGTTTGGTGTAAGGTATAAGAAAGCAGTTCAATTTGTTAATAACCAGTTTGGCAGTATAATGCATATGGCTGGCTATTAGTCCAGATAAGGGATCGTGTGTTTTTGTCTGCCAAGAGCATCTCCTCCTGCTGAAAAAGGCCCCTCACCATTTAAGCAATCCCATCCTATATAATCTATCTATACTAATAAAAGGGTAATATGCTAATTAGACTGGGTCAACCAGCCATCTTCTAGACATCCAACTTCCTTCCAAACAAAGCCATGATGGTGGGGGCAGAGGCAGTTAGGGGTGACCAGGCAGGCAGGTAGAGGCAGTTAGGGGCGATCAAGCAAGCAAGCAAGCAAGCAGAGGAGTTAGAGGCAAACAGGAAGGCAAGCAAAGGCAGTTAGGGGCAATCAGGCAGGCAGGCAGGTGAGCAGTTAGGAGCCAGTGGTCCCAGATTAGAGAGGGTGCAGGCTAGGCTAAGGGAACCCACCCCCATGCACAAATTTTGTGCACCAGGCCACTAGTTATTTATAATAGCCAAAAGATGAAAACAGCCCAAATATACACAAACTGATAAATGAATAAATAAAAGTCTGTGTATCCATACAATGAACATTATTCAGCCACAACAAAGTATTACTGGAACATGTTATAACATGTTTTAATTAAAGAAGGTAGCTGAGACTGGGATGCCAGGAGACAGGCTTTTATTAGAGAGAGGGTACCTCTGCCGGCTGCTTCCAGAGAGAAAGAGGCCTTAAGACACCAGGGGGTCTACTTTTAAGGGGAGGATAGGGGACGGGGCTTAGGGTACTCAGCGCACGCTGATTGATGGTAGGAATGGGGGCTTAGGGTATTTGGCAGGTGCTGATTGGTGGTTCAGAGCTCAGGAATATCTGGCCACAGGTGGGGTTTGCGTCTGCCAACAATTGAATGAAGGGAGGATCTATCATATTTCAATATAAGGTAGCTGATATATCTCTATTCCTTTAGAGCAGTGTTTCCCAAAGTGTGGTACACGTACCCCCAGGGGTACAGGAAGGGTTTGGTGGGGGTACGCGTTGCACCAGAGTTTGGTGGGGATATGCATTGCACCATGCTTAGCTGCGCCTAATTCTACGTTCTCATGAGTCAAGTCAAGACAGTCTTATGAAGCGTGAGATGGTTCGGTGTGCAAATAAATGTTATTTATAATATAACTTTTATTTATATTTTATTATGAATAATTTTATTTTTCATTTATTATTATTTTGTGTATGTACCAGAAAAAGAAAAAATAGATATATTTTGATTGTTATTAAAATACATCTTTTTTTATGAGGGGTACTCAGAGTTACGAAAATTATAGAAGGGGTACACATATGTCAAAAGTTTGGGAAACACTGCTTTAGAGAAATAGTCTGTTTTCTCCCCTCCATAGACTTAGAGAACTTGTCATCTACCATGGAACAATTTTTGTTAGTCTTTTGTATTTTAGAATAGCAGTAGGCTCAGTTGGGTAAACTCACTAAAGGAATAGGATAGAGAAATTTGCATCTTATCCAACACAGTTCTCAAACAGAGGACACATTCATTATTGACAGCACAGTTAGGACAACATAAGAGTCAGGCATTTAAAAACTGAAAGCTGCAGCTGGAAGGAAGGTAGAAAGGAATGGAGGGAGGGATGAAGGGAGGGAGGGGATAAAACCTACACTATGAAACACACATCCCTGAGCCTGCCTGGCATGTGTGGGATCTATTTCTACCAAAACCCAAATTCAAAACAAATACCACGATTCTCGGATGCGCAAAGCTCAAGTAAGCAAGAGCATTTCTAGTTGTTATCAGCAGATAAGGGGAAATAAATAGATGTGTTTCATTCTGGCTTTGTTGTTATCAAATTAGCCTGGCCAGCAAAAGTGGGGGGGGGGGGGCCTGTTTAATGAAAAGGTGGAGCTGAGCTTGAAACAGTGGCCCTTGCTTGAAACCCTTTCTACCTCAATTAATTCTCTCAGAAAAGAGGCAAATTCAGAAACCAGATTATAGATTGGCCCTTTTCCTTTCAGTTTTAAAATTCATACTGGGGAGTCGCTGAACAAGAAATATTGAGGATTTTAGTGCTTATTGTGAATCTTACCAAGCCATCCTTGTCAGATTCATACCTCTAAACCAGTTTCCCAAACTTTTGACATATGTGTACACCTTCTAAAATTTTCGTAACGCTGATTACCCCTCATCAAAAATAAATAAATGGATGTACCTTAATAACAATCAAAATATATTTATTTATTTTTGTAATAATATATTATTGTTACACAAAATAATGATAAATGAAAAATAAAATTATTCATAATAAAATATAAATAAAAGTTATATTATAAATAACATTTATTTAGATCAATGAGAAGGATGAAATTGATTTGACTCATGAGAACATAGAATTAGATGCAGCTAAGCATGGTGCAGTGCATGTCCCCACCAAACTCTGGTGCAACGCGTACCCCCACCAAACTCTTCCTGTACCCCTGGGTATACGCGTACCACACTTTGGGAAATACTGCAAACAATGAGAAGAAATCAAATTCACAATGTCAGAGTTTCAGGAACAAATACAAAATTGTCTGAGGTTGTGGCTCTGACTTGTACATTCCTAGGAATGTACTATGATCTCTGGCTTCTGTCCAGAGGGTTAAATGAAAAATCTGTCTGGGAAGGCCTGTCCCCTCACACCTGACCTGGGCAGGGCTGTCACTACATGTGTATCACCACTGTGAACCTTTTAAAGAAACAGATTCCCTATAAGTGAAGATAATTTGGAAACTGGCACAACAGTTAAAAAAAATAAATCCAATTGGACAGTCATTGTAGGGCTTCTGCCAACTTCTGGTTTCTTGCCATAGAGAGTAATGATTCCTGTCAGTCACTTAGAAAAAGAACAGCTTCTAGATAAGCCAACCCATCTTGACCTAAAAACAGCAACTCTGTATCAGCACATGAAAACTTACAGGAAGTTGGGAGTCTGAATTCAAATTCAGAAAGTTAATTTCTGCTCCAATATTGAGGCTATAATGAGAAATAAGCTCCTGCAAAAACACATATTAATCATTTTATTGGTTCAGTTGTAAAAAAACAGAAAGAAAACATAGTGTTGCAGTCCCAGCACAAATGATATATTGTTTTGTGACTGTGCCTTCAAATTATTTTATTCAGATTTCTATAACTTCTAAAAACCAAATATCCTCAAATATTGGGGTGGTAAACACACAATACAACATACAGCTGATGTATTATAGAGTTACATACCTGAAACCTATATAATTTTATGAAGCAATGTCACTCCAATAAATTTAATAATTTTTTTTAAAAACCCACATACAAATATCCTCAAGTAAATGCAAAATGTAATCAAGAAAAGTAGCCATAAAGCCTACTTGAGTTTTCATATTAATCATAAATATTACAGTGTTTTTTTAAAAGATGCTAAACAATTTGGCATGTAGGCTAATTTCACATGTCAGTTGTGTACAACAGTTACAAATTAAATTTTTTAAAAAGCCTCTGGGGAAATAAGAGCCTGGTGAAGATATTGGGGAGTGGTGGCAAAGTGTGGGTGTTTCAGAGCTCAATGATAGTGGTAAGAATGTCAAAGGGCCAAGGAACCCGCAGAAAGATGTATTAGTTAACTACTCTTCTTTGTAGAGTGGGCTACATTTTAGGCCTTGTCACCCAGAATCTGCCCTTAGACCCAAGAGGCATTCATAAGTCCTTAGGAAAAAAGTGGGGGAAGAAGGCAAGGAAAGAAGTTCTTTGTAACTCTATGGGAGGAGGTCTAGCACCTCTTACAGATCACTGGCTACAACACAGCTCAGACATTTTAGAGTCCCAGAAAAGAGGAACAGTAGGAGCATCAGCTCAGGCCAAAGGCAAAATTCTTTGCCAAGCTGTAAGTTCTGCTGAAATTTTAATTTACAGTCTGAGAATTGAGGGGTTTTGTGTGTGTGTGTGTGTGTGTGTGTGTGTGTGTTTTTGTTTTGTTTGTTTTTAAATAAAATCTTCAAATTATGACTCTGGGCAAATTTAAGCGAGTCCCACATCACACTGCATTGGCATATACATACATTACCAATCCATTAAATTAGTCAGACATGATATTTGGATAGGCCTTTTAGATTAGGGAATGAAATTTTCTTACAGTAAGGACTTGGCATTCTCAATTACAGAGAGTTCAGTGATAGTAGAAGGATTAGGGAGATAGTGTTCAATATCCCTAACCTCAAAAACAGTGTCCGAAGATTAAAGGACTGATCCTGGATGTGTGCACTCATTATGAGAGATGACGTGTATGTGGGGGGGGGGCGGGAGGATTTGGGGGAGAGGGAATTAAAGTTTCTAAATCATCTGAAATCAATACTCGCCTTGATGAGGGAGATAGGACAGATAACTTGAGAACCTTGCTCAAGGAGGCTCAGTGACCAGTCTGAGGAGTCACTCAAATACCAAGTGACAGAGCCAGGTCCAGAAATGAAGTCTTCAGAGTCCAATTTCATGTTCTGTTCCTGTTACCTGACTGTCTATTATAAATAAACAACCCACATAATCAAGGGGACAAAGATGGGAGTGAAGAGGGAAAGAACAGAGTAAAAATCTATGTTGCATCTGAATAATTTTCAGATTCTGATTTTATTTTTCTACAAGTCTAGAAAATTATTTGGTGACCATACTATTTTTAAATGTTTGTTTTAAACTATTTTATACTGTTTAAACTTTTGTTTTCATTTTTAATCCAACTTCCAACACATCTGTTGATCACATAATGATATTTGGCGCCAGAGATTAAGCAATGAGTTTTCACTAAATTTCAACATTTATTCCCTGTCCAATTCAAATGACAGCTTTCAGAGCCCAAATTGAAAGATCATTTCTGAGCAAAAAAGAGAGGATCAATTTTGAAAGCTGGTTCTTTAAAATTTTATGTTCATAACCAATTAGTCATCAGGTGTGTTTATCCTTCCTGATGCCGTGCACACGCCTGGCTGTGCGAACTAGCCACAGCTCTTCCTGTGTGCAGTCCGTTCTCTGGTTAGGGCTTTGAGAAATTCTGGCTGTGCATTTAAAGTCATTTTCGCAACATGCTAGACTTCAGTTCTAAATTAGAAAAAGGAAGACAGGTTGGGCAGATAAATGTGGGGAAACACGCAAGATAAAATCAGTTAAGGAACTGTTTTCAACAAAAAGCAAAAAGAATATAATCACTGTGTAGCTTAACAATGAGGATACATTCTGAGAAATGTGTTGTTAGATGATTTCACTTACTTACACAAACCTAAATGGTAGGAGATAACCGTGTTTTGTTTTGTTTTTACTTCAGGGGCAACCTACTACAAACCGAAGCTATATGGCATAGCCTATTGTTACTAGGCTACAAACCTGTATAACATGTTACTGTACTGAATACTGTAGGTAACTGTAAGACAATGGTATTTGTGAATCTAAATATAGAAAAGATACAGTAAAACTATGGTGTACCTATATAGGGCACTTAACATGAATGGAGCTTACAGGCCTGGAAGTTGGTCTGGGTGAGTCAGTGAGTAGTGAGTGAACATGAAGGCCTGGATCATGAATGTAGACTACTATAGACTTTATAAACTCAGGCTGCACTAAATTTATAAAAAATATTTTCATTTCTGAAATTTCTGAGTAATAATCAGTGTACTATAACTTTTTACTTTATAAACTTTAAAAATTTTAAAAACTTTTTTATATTTTTGTAATAACAACTTACAAGCATGCTGCATAGATGTACAATATGTCTTCTTTATATTTCAATTTGTAAGTTTTTTTCTATTTAAAAAATTTTTAAACTTTTTTAACATTTGTGTTAAAAACTAAGACACAAGCACACATTAATCTCTGCCTACACAGGGTCAGGATCATCAATATCACTGTCTTCTACTCCACATCTTGCAGAGTCTTCAGGAGCAACAAGCCTGGAGCTCTAATCTCCTATGATAATAAGGTACCCTTCTAGAACATCTACTGAAGGACCTGCCTGAGGCCCTTCGTGAGGAAGTGCCACTCTTTTCAGAAATATGTCCATAGTGGTTCACTTGGCTTATTTCTTGTTTTCATCATAGTTTGCATATCCTATATAATAAAAGCCTAATACGCTAAGTGTCCGGTCATCAGTTCAACCAATCAAAGCGTGATATGCTAATGATATGTTAAAGCCACTCAACCACTCGCTATGACGTGCACTGACCACCAGGAGGCAGACACTCTGGTAGGTTAGCTTGCTGCTGGGGTCTGGCCAATCGGAACTGAGCAAGACAGACCAGACACACCCTGGAGCCCTCACATAATCCCTCCCCAGCCCCAATCATGCACTGGTGGGGTCCCTAGGCCTGGCCTGCACCTTCTCGAAATCCAGGACCCCTCAAAGGATGTCACAGAGCTGGTTTTGGCCTGATCCCACAGGCCAGGCCGATGGATCCCACTGGTGCACAAATTTGTGCACCAGGCCTCTAGTAAGCAGATAATTCACTATGAATATTCTTCTCTATTAAGGAAAACTTTCTGGTGTTGGGGGAAGAGGGTCCATGTTTTGAAAATTTTAAAGTGTTGAGGTCTACATAAAAGCTTCTACTAAGCCTTTCCTTGTGAACTCTCTTAGAGCCTCTTCTTTTCTTCTCCTCACTTTCCCTTTCTCTTGCCTCTTCTTCAGTTATGTGTTCCTATTCCAGTTCCGAAACTTCCTCCGTAGTCAGTTCCTCGGGAACCACCTCTAAGAGCTCCTCAATGCCATCCTCATCCATACCTAAACTGAAGTTGCTTTCCACCTCCACCAAATCTTGTTGATTTTTGCAACCTTTACACTATGATGTTAAGATGGTTATGATGTCACTAGATAATAGAAAATTTTTATTTTGATCTATGGAACCACCGTCATGCATTTGGTCTGGCATCGCCTGAAATGTCATTATGCAAAACATGACTTTATTTTCCATGGATATTTTCACAATGTTTTCCTATGTTCACAGCTATGATGATGATCAATAGAAAAACTTAAAAAAACAAAAACAAAAAAACACAAACAAATTAAAAAAAAACCTATGTAAATGACTACCCAAACTGGATTGACTTAAAAGACTAACAAAATCCATGATTCTTGTCTAACTATTCAGATTGAGTCAAGAATCCTTGCATTCAAGAATCCAAATGGGCCCAATCTGATATATGCACAAAAGTATGATTTTTTCAAAAAGCTTTTTGTTGTTGTTGCAAAGCCAATTCCTCTTCTTCATTCCCATTAGCACAACCTCTAAGGGTTTGGATAGATGATGATCAGTTTCCTACTGGTTATTCTGTCTTTGGTATCACACCTATCCATTGATACTTGCTGCCTGGCAGATTAGGGAGAGGGGAAGGGAGGCAAGAGTTCTAGGGTACATTGTTCAGCTGCTTGCTTTTCCCATGGTAGGTACCTTCCCTAATCATATTTCTTCAAATGGCTCCTCAATGACTTCAAAAGCAAGTTATTGAGCAATGATATCAGAAGAGAGATTGGCTATATAGAACATTAAAACATTGTTGGGGACTAAACATTGCTAGAATGTAAAGAGATGGAAGAAAACTACAATGAACAGAATTTCAAAGTACCAAACACTGTATGAGGTTGGAAGAAAACACTGAGATGTAGGAATCATGGGGAGATAAAAGCCCCAAGGAGCAGTCTTGAGTGGCAAAATGGGTGTTGAATTGGCATCTAAGAAAGATCTATGCCTTTAGCTAAGAAGCATAGGTGGAGAGGATCTGTAATCTGGAAAATGTCACTGAAGGGGTTAGCCCTTTCCTCTATAGCCCTCAGTGTTTCTAGTACTATCAAAGACTATTTTTAAAAAAGGTTCCAAATAACCGGTCTGCCCAAGACTCAGGAGCTAAATTTTCTCATCCCATTATTCTGGGTACACACTCAGGTTATGCCCATGGGGCAAGCACTTCCATCTATCTACAGGTAGCTCCTATGAGGCCACAGTTCAGTTAGCCCCACCTGACTTTTACACTGCCTAGTACACTCTATTGTTGTATGTATCTCTCTGAGATATAAGGTATGATTGTGGTGGGTTTTTTTTTTTATTGTTTAGTTTATTACAGATGTTCCTCTTTTTTCCCTCCATAGCTCCCCTCCACCAGGTTCCCACCTCACTCCAGGACTCCTCCCCCTCCCCGCCCCCCCTACCCACACACACACACTGACCTCATCCATAGATGTAAGTTTTGTCCAATCTTTTCCCACACCCCCAACAGGCTTTTCCTCTGAAAATTATCAGTCTGCTCCCTTTCCATGCCCCTAATTCTATTAAATTCACCAGTCTGTTTTGTTCATCAGGTTTTTTATTCATTTGATTTTTAGGTTCACTTATTGATAGACATGTATTTGTTGTTATTTTGTTATTCATAATTTTTTATTTTTACCTTTTTCTTCTTCTTCCTCTTCTTAGAGAATACCTTTCAGCATTTCATATAATCCTGGTTTGGTGGTGATGAACTCCTTTAGCTTTTTCTTGACTGTGAAGCTCTTTATCTGACCTTCAATTCTGAATGATACCTTTGCTGGGTAGAGTTATCTTGGTTGTAGGTTCTCACTATTCATCACTTTGAATATTTCTTGCCACTCCCTTCTGGCCTGCATAGTTTCTGCTGAGAATTCAGCTGACAGTCATATGGGTGCTCCCTTGTAGGTAACTAGTTGTTTTTCTCTTGCTGCTTGTAAGATTCTCTCTTTGTCTTTTGCCCTTAGCATTTTAATGATGATGTGATTTGGTGTGGTCCTCTTTGGATTTATTTTGTTTGGGGTTCTCTGTACTTCCAGGACTTGTAAGTCTATTTCTTTCACCAGATAGGGACAGTTTTCTGTCATTATTTATTCAAATAGGTTTTCAATATCTTGTTCTCTCTCTTTTTCTGGCACCCCCATAATTCAGATGTTGGTACACTTGAAGTTGTCCCAGAGGCTCCTAACACTTCTTCATATTTATGGTTCATTTTGCTTTTTGCTTTTCCAGTTGGGTGTTTTTTGCTTCTTCATATTTCAAGTCTTTTACTTGATTCTTGGGATCCTCTAGTCTGCTGTTGGAACTCTTTAAATTAGTCTTTATTTCAGTCAGTGTATGGTTAATTTCTGACTGGTCCTTTTTCATATCCTTGAGGGTCTCACTAAATTTCTCAGAGGTTTCTAGAAGATTCCTGAGTAACCTTTAATTGTGGTTTTAGACTCTATATCCAGTATTTTGGGTTTCATCCATTTCTTTCATTTCTAACTTGTTTGTTTGTCTCCACATTTTGGCTGCTTCTATGTTTGTTTCTATGTAGCTGCTAAGTCTCCTTGAGTTGATAGAATAGCCTTGTGTGGTAGATGTGCAATAGGGCCCAGTGGCTCAGCCTCCCCAGTCACCTGAGGTGGACACTCTTGGTGCACCCCTTTGTGGGCTGTGTGCACAATCTTGTTGTAGTTGAGCCTTGATTGCTATTGGTATCACTTGGAGGAATTGACCTCCTGACCAATTGTCTGTGATAACCAGCTGTATCTACACAGAAAGATCTGTTGCACAGGAGACACCCTTATGGGCAGGACTTGCTTCAGTGGGGCTTTGGGGCCCCTTAAGTGTGTTTCTTATGGATGTGAAGAGTTGTGATCCAGCATGGTCTTATTCTGACCACTGGGTACACTGGCTCTTGATCTCCAAGGAGGTGCAAGGTTACCCACTGTCTGGGGCCGCCCAGCAGAAACAACAGAGACATCTTCAGATTCCTCCTCTTAGGGGTGTGGAAGTGCCTAGACGAGGCCCAGCTGTGAAGCAAGGCTAGCTGCTGCTGCTGGGCCTTAAGGCCTTCTTTTGGAAATTTGTGGCTCTCTGACCCAGCTGCAGTTTGACAGGTTTTAAGTGGAGAAAGGACATGCCATTCATATGCAAAGATGTGCACAGCTTGGGTAGGATTGTAAATTGGGTGGGGCGAGGTCTCTGGGAATCGCCAGGGCAGAGCAAACAACAATGCCTGCCAGGCAGCCCTGCACTCAAGAGGTGCAAGGGTTTCCCTGTCCCGCGCCTCCATGCAGGAACAATGATCGCTGTGAGCACCTCTAAGATAAAGCTGCCCTCACATTCCTGTCCTGATGCCAGACAGTCCAGTTTCCCCCCGAATGGGTCTGGGGCCCCAGAGTTCACCCAGAACTGGAGTTCAGATCAAGCAGGAGCTTGTATCTCCCTCCCAATTAAAAGAGCAGTACATCCACATGGCAGCACTTTCCATGCCTCTGCACCTCTTACCAGTCTCGATGCCTTTCTTCACCTCTCTAGTTGTGAAACTTCTACTCAGCCAGCTTTCACACAGTTCTAGGTGGTAGCTGTTCTGCCTTTTAGTTGTAATTTTGATGTGGTTTGAGAGGTAGCAAGTATAGGTGTTTACCTATGCTGCCATCGTCTGATTGTTTTTTAAATCTAGTTTCTCTGCCTAGAATGCAATCTCTTTGATGGTGAGATTTATTTTATTCACCTCTTTTCCCCAGTACTAATACAATGTTCACAAATAACTGATATTTAAACATTTGCTGAATAAATGAATAAGTATACAAATATAAGTTTTAGCTGTCTCTATCATTTTCCCACATTATGAGGAATATTTGTTTTGGGTAACTGATCATCATAGCTTATTTTTCTCAAAGGGGAAGATGAACAAAAATGAAAAACCTTTTAAAAGCCATTTATCAGCTTCCTACCATGGGAAAAGAAAGCAGCTGAACAATGTACCCTAGAACTCTTGTGCCTGCTATAAATGAAGAATGTTTGTTTCTATTATCAGTTATATCTTTGCTTATGGCCCATAAAGAGTCAGATTTAACTGCATTGAAAATTTAAGGGAAAAATATAAAAGATCTTGGTAAAACAAAAATGTTGATATGAGATGAGCCTTCCAGGAGAAATAAATTATACAAAATCACTCTTTCTGACTCTAAGTATAGAGAGAAATATGTTTAGGGTTGTACAACTACCATGTAAATCTATTAAGACCCAGATGCAGAAATTGGCCTAATTGTATATAAGACTGCCCATTTACCAATCAGACCATTTGGACTTATCTACCCAAGTGTGTTCTGGTCCTTTTCATCCATCCATCCATCCATCCATCCATTCATTCATCTATTTAGTATGAGTGTTTCTTTGGTTATTTTTAGATCCTTGCCCAAGGATATTTTTCTATTGATTTCTAGAAAGAGACAAAGGGAGGCAACAGGAAGGGAAGGAGAATGAGAAGGGGAAGGGAAGGGGGAGAGAAAAAGAGAGAGAGAGAGAGAGAGAGAGAGAGAGAGAGAGAGAGAGAGAGAGAGATCAACATGATAGAGACACATGGGATAATTGCTTCTTACACATGCCCCTACCGGGGTTGGGGAACCTGCAATCGAGGTATGTCTTGACCGGGAATTCCATCGGATCCAAAATTCTTAACACTGGGCCAAACTGTCCAGGCAGGGCCTGGTCCTTTTCTTTAACTCTACCACTCCCAACACAGCCTACCACACCTCTAAAAAGAGAGGGAGGAAGAGGTGTGGAGCAGGAGAGAGTATATGTGTCTATGAGTGGAGTGAGCAAGCTAGTAAATTTTCTGGTTACTATAGGAGATCCTTATATTTGAAAATTCTCAAATGGAGTCTGAAATTTCCAAGGTTCCTTTTGAGCCAGGGTGGGGAACTGTTTTTCTGCCAAGGGCCATTTGGATATTTATAACATCATTCTTGGGCCATACAAAATTATCCGCCTAAAAATTAGCCTTCTATATTTGGTCAAACATTTAATTAACTCATTCCTAATACCTTGGGAGGGCTAGATCAAATGATTTCGTGGCCAGATGTTCTCCACCCCTGCTCTAAAGTAATAATTTTCCTCTTTATGGCAGTAATTCTCAACATGATTTCCATTATCCTACCCTCTAAGGAACTTTTAAATTTGTGTGTGTGTAACTATGCCCCACCCCATAAAATTTTAGCAGTACAAAATATATTTTTGTATGTACTCTGTGTGTGTATGTATGTATATATTCATGTTTTATACATAAAAGAGTAAGATCTTTTTGACCCCCAAGAGCCAGTTTTCATCCCTGAGAGGTAACATCCCCCTCAATGAAAATGCATGGGTTAGAGTCCAGCAGTGGCCAAACTATGGCCCGCAGGCTGGATCCGGCCAGTTCAGCTGTTCTATCCAGCCCGAGGAGCCGAAAGAGCGGAGAGTTCTCTTGCTCTCCCCTCCGCTCCTTCACCAGAAGCCCAAGATGAGAGTGCCAGCACTCTCAGGTTGCTTTTGTTCCGGCCCTCTGGTCCAGTTTAAGAATGCATTGTGGCCCTCGAGTCAAAAAGTTTGCCCACCCCTGGGTTAGACTGAGGATATGAATATCATAACCACTGTTCTTAAACAAAGAAGGCAAAAGATCATTAAACTCATAAAATAGCTATGTGTTTACATTTAAGGAAAATACATATGATTTACAATCATGAAACTTATACTTACTTAGGAATATGGCTAGTTTACACACACACACACACACACACACACACACACACACACACACACTCTTTTTTTCTTTATTGATTTTACAGAGAGGAAGGGAGGGATATAAAGTCAGAAATATCAATTTTTCAGCTGCCTCTTGCATGCCCCCTATTGGGGATCAAGCCACAACCAAGGAATATGTCTCTAACCAAAATCAAACCCAGGATTCCAACGCTCTATCTACTGAGCAAAACGATTAGGGCTAGTTTACTCTTTTAACATGAATTGCATAATCTATTTAGGTGGAATTCCTATCTCTTAATATTTACTGAGAGTGTGTACACAGTTGAGCTCCCATGTGATCAAGTGCCATGTCCTCTATTCCCATTCCTATCATCTTGTTGGCCCAAAGGGGATTCTGTTTAAGGGGAGGTTATGAGTAGATTTAATTTTTGCTTGCAAATCTCTGTTTCCAAGAAGGACTATAAAAGAGGATCACTCTTCCTTTCCATTTGCTGATTATCCTTTCTGGTGGCTGGTTATGGGCAAAACTTTCCATATCCATTCCTATTACCAATTAAGCTCCATCAGTGCTAGGGCCAGAGATTTCAAGCTCTTGAAGAATCTTACTTTCAAATGTATAAACATAATGTGGCAGACCTATATTATGGGCTATAAAAATAAATTAAGCACTTATCAGTATATGTATTAGCCATGTAGCCAACATGGATAAACCTTGAAAACATTGTGCCAAATGAAAGAAATCAATCACAAAATACCACAATTTTATGATGCCATTTACATGAAATATTTAGAAGAGGCAAATCTAGAGAGACAGAAAGATTAGTGGTTGCCTGAGGCTAGAAGGAATGAAGAAATGGAAGGGGGGACGTAGGGGGTCAGTGATAGCTAAAAGACATGGAGTTCATTTTTAGGGCAATAAAAATGTTCTAAAATTAATTGTGATGGTTGCAAACAATGAATATACTTAAAATATTAAATTATACGCCTTAAATGGGTGAATTGTATGGCATTTGAATTATATATCAGTAAAGTTGTTACCAAAAAAAAAAAAGAGGTAGTATTTATAATTCAGAAATGTTTAGATATCATATTTGAGACCCTCTGATCAGTCCCTTTTACTTGGTCTGAAATTTTAAATTCATAGTGATTAAAAGAATCAGCATATGATATAGTTCAGTGTTTCCCAAACTTTTGACATATGTGTACCCCTTCTATAATTTTCGTAACACTGAGTACCCCTCATAAAAAAAAATGGATGTATTTTAATAACAATCAAAATATAATTATTTTTATGTTTTTGGTACATACACAAAATAATAATAAACGAAAATAAAATTATTCATAATAAAACATAAATAAAAGTTATATTATAAATAATATTTATTTGTATCAATGAGAAGGATGAAATTGACTTGACTCATGAGAACATAGAATTAGGTGCAGCTAAGCACGGTGCAGTGCATATCCCCACCAAACACTGGTGCAATGCGTACCCCCACCAAACTCTTCCCGTACCCCTGGGGATACACGTATCACACTTTGGGAAACAGTGATCTAGTTCATAAAGAAGAGAAAAATGCTCATTTTTAAGGACTTTAAAATACTGGCTTAGAAACGTTAAGAGAAAACATTTTAACAGGTTTAATGATGCTCAAATCAAACTTCCTCTCTTAATAAACTAAATGTCCAACAACAAGGTAATATAAATAAATTACACCAGACCTGAAATACTCAAAACTGACTTATTCCAAGGTATTCTTAAATCTGCAGATTCTGAAAAACCACTGATAATATCTCATTTCCCTGACAAATAAATAAAACTGGGGGAAAATTAATCCTTTTAAGCTTTCAATTATTCTGTAAGTAGAAGTCTATAACTATTTGTAAGACTAATGCAACCAATGGTGTTACTAAAATGAACACTGTTCTGCATCATTACTATGGGAACAATACCGAAAACTCTGTGCCTCTGTGAGGATAGTATTTTTCTTTAATCACTCTGCACACATGGACCAGTAGAAAACAAGATGCTACTCAAAGGCTATGTTGGGCAGCAACTCTGCACACTCACTGGCTAAGACACTAATCTGGCGCCTGCAGGGATCATCAGCAGTGACCCAGACTTGCACCTCAGTAAAATTCCTCAGTCATAGGCTTATGACTTGTTAAATCCAAGATTATCAAGAGGTCAGTGGTAGACATTTACCAAAATGATGAAATTACCATGCAACTATTAAAAATAATACCTGTGACAGCTACATAGGAAAGGTTTAAAAAATAATGGTACATAAGAAAAAAGCACAAAATTTTAAATTTACCTTGTAACTGCTGAATAAGGCAAAAAAAAATGTTGCAGTTTTAAGATTGGATGAAACTTTTTAAGATTCTTATTCCTTTTATGTCTTAAAAAGCATTTAACAATAAAAATGTTTAAGAAAATATTTACAGTTTTAGAAGGCAAGATTATTTATATGGCAAGATTGTTTTATTCATTTGAACTTACATTTTGGTTTTAAATTCTAATCTTAATTTTTTAGCAATTTCCTCTGTACATATATAGGGTGTCGCAAAAAGTATACACACTTTAATAGGTGATAGCTCAATTTTGAAAATGAAATGTATTTTAATAAACACTATCTTCATAATTATTCAAAGTGTGTATACATTTTGAAGGGACACCCTAGGTATTAGTATTTTGTACACTGCCTTACAGATTAGGCAGCTCATCACAAAGATGGCTGCTCCTACAGGTCAGCCTCAGGATAAAGGCACATGGAGCAAAGGATTTAAGTGATCTACAGCAACATGGCCAATGAGCAGATAAATAATTCGAAGTAGATACCACTGAATTTTCAGATGACATCAAACAGTAAGGCATTAACTAGATCCTAGAAATTCAGACTAAAGCTAAATTGTCAATAGAATAAGTAATTAGGTTCATTATGCCAAGTACAAGGTACATCCATAAAGCAAAAGAAACAAAGAAAGAAATGGAAATGGAGAGTGCAAATATTAAAACACAGAAGACTTCACCAAAATATGCACGTTTTCCTCTCAAAATAATGATCAGTTGCTCTCAGTTTCCATTAAGGATCAGTGATAATGGACTAAGGAAGGCAACATAAGGGACTCGGGATAACTAAGGAACAACTCTTCAATTGGCTAACCCAAAAAAAAAAAACCAGTGCCATCATACAATTGTAAAACCTCCATATCAAGTCACTGTTCTGAATCAGAGGTCTTTGGTGGGGGTGGATTAACTCTAGGAGGCATTCTGGGAACCTGTGGGAGTACTTTCACCCTCCAGTCTAACCCTTTCCTTTCTTCTTTCAGCCACAGCTAGAGTATAACAATGATTTACTCAAACCCCCTCTTATTGAAATATAACCTACATACAGAAAAATAAGGGTGAAGTATAAAGGTACATCTTAGCAAATACTTGTAAAATGAACCCTTACTTGGACCTCAAGCCCCTCCCTCATGTGCCCTTCTAGACTACTAAAGCTAGTCTTCACACCCTCCCTTCTCCTTAGGCAAGCTGGTTATTTTTGACCCTTTCCACTTTTAATAAAAGTTTACAATCAGTCTGTTAAATTACACTAAAAATCACTTGAGGTTATATTGATTTTTAAAAATATATTATTTTTTGTGAGTAGTTACACTTTCTACAAATTTTATTTCAAAATGGTAAGGGCCTGAAATAATACTTATGAAAAGGGAATGTTCTCAATGAAATAAGAGAGAGCACTATCCCTTGTTGAACAAGGATTTAATAGTCTCAAACTAGATCTTCTGTGAAAAGCAAAATTCACTCAGAATGGTCACTGAGAATATACCCATGTGAAAGCCTTCCCCAGATGTCATGACTTGACCAGCTAATTATTTTACACCGGGGGGTGGGGGGGGGGTGGGTGGTGGTGGTGGTGGTGGTGGTGGTGGTGGTGGCATTGGTATACTAATACCTTGCCCTGTAGAGGTTTAAGTGATTTCATAAAAAAAAAAAAAAAAAAAAAAAAAAAAAAAAAAAAAAACACCCAAAGACATATACACAAATGGCAAAAAGGTCATTATAAATAAACTACTAATTTTATTCGCCAATTAAAGCCTCAAAGTTAAAAAACTTGAAATCCATCAAATCAAAGGATAAAAGTTAGTATTGGGATTCTGTAGTTAAATAATATAAAATGATAACTCAGAACAAAATGGGTTAAAATGATGTTTTTGGAATCTTAAAAATGTAATCCAGACCTGTTGGCCTACTCATCCATAATGAATAAATGATTATATTTTTAAATAGTTCATGACAGGGTCCATGCCTTATTTAGCACTTTTACTTGCTGACTGAGTGACATGGGACAAATTACTTGACCTTTCAGAAACTTAGTTTCCTTATCTGTAAAATGGAAATATACTGACATTCAACTGTTTGTATGACTAACTGGAGAAGAGCATGCAAAGCATCTAGGACAGCCGTGGGCAAACTACGGCCCACGGGACGGATCCTGCCAGTTCGGCTGTTCTATCCGGCCCGTGGAGCCGAAAGAGCGGAGGGTTCTCTTGCTCTCCCCTCCGCTCCTTCACCAGCAGCCCAAGATGAGAGTGCCAGCATGGTCAGGTTGCTTTTGTTCCGGCCCTCCAGTCCAGTTTAAGAACGCATTGTGGCCCTCGAGTCAAAAAGTTTGCCCACCCCTGATCTAGGAGCTAGGCACCTTAAAGGAATTAAATAAGTGACGCCATTCAAATTATTTTCATTTACTGACTGACTTGTGAATGAGTCCCCGAGTTTCAGTGGAACTGCCTCAGAGGCATTTTCATCTTAGGCTTTTACTTCTAATTGGGGAATGAAAATCTTTGTCTTCTTTAAAGGAACTTCAAGCATCAGCAAGCAAATGACATAGTCTATTCAAAATTCATCCCACAAGATTGTACTGTCCATTCAGTTTATAAAGAAGAAATTCTAAAGCAGTTGAGAAATTCTCTGTGATACAGAAAGAAATGTAATTCTGCCCCCAAACTGGCTTGATGACATGGCTCCAGCTCACTGTAAATTTTGTCAATTATGGACCACAAGTTTTAGGTAGATTTCCCCCACTACTAGGCCTGAATCTGAATGAGTTATAAAAGTTTTCAAAAGTTTATCTTTCTTAAAGATATAGAGATATTTTCTACTAGAAATACTCAGGAAAATATATTAGAAGATAGTATGAAGCAATAGAAAAAGCAATGCACTTACAGCCAAGAGAAATGGGTTTTCATTTTAGTTCTAACACTTATAACATTGGTGTGACATTAGGAAGCATGTTTAATCTCTACAAGTCTCAATGACCTACAGAAATTAAACTAAAAATGAGAAGGATGACTTACCTTTCAAGCTCTGAGATTCTATGTGAAAGGTATATCCACGGTAGGGGTATGGGAGAGGGAGATTTACCGTATTTGCCGGCGTATAAGATGACCCTTTGGCCCTGAAAAATATGCCTCCAAGTGGGGGGTAGTCTTATACGGCGAGTATATAACAAACTCTGTATTTTTAGTGGAAATGTTAGGGGGTCGTCTTATACGCCCAGTCGTCTTATACGCCGGCAATACGTATTTTTCAGGGCCAAAAAATCGTCTTATACGCCGGCAAATACGGTAGGTTGCCTCTCATAATCACATTGTATTTAATGGCAAGCCACATCCAAAAGTTGAACCTGCTATAATTTTTTCTGGTACCTTATTTAAGAAAGGATCAGCATGGACCTCCAGGAGGAGGAGAAGTACTGTCTAGAGCTGCTACAAGTCTATTCTGATGTGTCGCAAGAATAATAAAGAATGCCTGATGTGGTACATCTGGACTAGGAGCCAGAACCGCCTGTGAATGAAAAGAGCCACATGCTAACCTGATAAGTTTAGGGAAGGCCTGCGTGGCAGTCTTGCAGACTCAGAGACCTGAAGTAACCACAAAGGATGGTTTGAAAATTAAATATCTTACTACCAACAGGTTATAGTGGGCAATCATTTTCTAGGCCAATGTTTTTCCAGACAAAGATCAACTTTGATCTTTACTGAGCCCATCTGCCTTCCAGCCTCTAAGATAACCTATCTGTGAGATGTCTGAGGAACTTTACCTAGACCCCTGAGGGCACAACAAATGGCCCTGAAACATTCCCTCATTGTTACTGTTATCAAGTTAATTGTCAACTGTTAATTGCTTTGGAGTGTCCCTTATCCATCTCTGTAAAAGAAGCTCATGTCCATCATTTCACCTTTTACCCTATCCCAGAGGTTTCCCACCAGCTTGCCTCCTTACTCCATCACCAATGAATGTCATGTAATCCACCTATGTCCCTCCTTTTATTGCAATGTATAAATACAGAAACGTAACCGGCCATTCTCCAGAGCATTATCTCAATCCTTTGAGGTTCTGCTTCCAGGCAATTGTCGACCATTTGGCTCAAATAAACTCACAAAAATTCTTTACAGGTTTCAATGGTTTTTTCCCCATTAACACGCCCAACCTTCAAACTCCTTTAAATGACTCTAATGAAGTTTCATTACTGGTCTCCCCAGATTGCAAGTGAAGTCTTTTTATACTCTGTATCCTACATCTTAGGCTGGCATAACCTTTCTGTCCTCTACAGCAGCATCATGGTGTTCCTATTGATCATCCTGGGACACACTGATAAACTCTATACCACTGTCCCTCATCTGCAGTGATGCTCAGTCCTTCTTGCATATTAAAATTGCCTGAGGAGCTTTAAAACACACACACACACACACACACACACACACACACAACAACAACAACAACAAACAAATGACAGACTAATTTAATCAGACTCTCCAACAACAACAACAACAACAAACAAATGACAGACTAATTTAATCAGACTCTCCAAGAGATGGGATCTAGATACTGGAACTTTGTAAAAGAACTTAAATAATTCCAATGTACAACTGGAGTTGAGAGAAGTCCACAACAAGGAACAAAGCACATTGTGCAAGAGTTATACAAGTGCAGAAAAGACACCTCCCTAGAAGACTGAGGAGGGAATCTGGCACCTTGAAGTACCAGAGTTTTGTTTTTCTAACCTGTCAAATTATCCATATGGTGTTTATGAGTACACAAAACTATTAAACTATACTAGCATGAAGAAAAATGTCAACAGTAAAGATAATTATTGTGTAAGAAAGAACCAGCAAGAAGAAAACACACAAGATCTACTCTCACGTACAAGAGAAATATTATTGCATTCTCTAGAACAACTATTCTCTACTTGATAATTACAATACAGCACAATAATGATAAGGTTGTTAGGGTTTTGCGTTAACTAGAATAAGTTTTATTTGATTACAAGATTAAACTGTTCCTGTACACTTAACCTTCATAGTTTGTTACTCCAGAACAGTGTAATTTTTAAGGGAACATTGCTCCAGAGCACTAGGAAGTCTTAATGTTCTACATTTGCATAAGTGAAGGTACTTCCATATTTGCATAAAAATAGGTAACTGGGTCCCTTCAAAGGTGTGAAGAACAAAGAGCAGCTTCTCCCAAGGTGAGAGGCTTTGTTGAGAGTAGTAGAGATTAAGGTGAAGTAAAAAAATAAAATAAAATAGAGGGATCCAAAGACTGAAATACATTCCTAATATTTAAGCATTAAGAAGTGCAACAAAATATTAGCAAATTGAATCCAGCAATAAATACATTAAAAACATTACACACCATGACCAAGTGGGATTTATTTCAGGGGTGCAAGGTTCATTACAATATCCACAAATCAATAAGCGTGACTTAACATCAAATAAATAAACTGAAAGACAAAAACCACATGATCATATCAATTGATGCAGAAAAAGGATTTGACAAATCCAACACCCTTTCTTATAAAAAAACCTTTCAGCAAAGTGGGAATAAAGGGATCATACCTCAATACAACAAAAAGCCTTATATAACAAACCTATAGCCAACATCATACTCAAGGGCAAATACTAAAACCATTTCCCCTAAGAACAGGAACAAGACAGGGATGCCCACTTTCAATACTTGTGTTCAACATAGTACTGGAAGTACTAGCCATTGCAATCGGGCAAGAAGAAGAAATAAAAGGCATCTAAATTGGAAAAGAAGAAGTAAAACTGTCATCATTTGCAGATAACATAATGTACATAGAAAACCCTAAATACTCCATCAAAAAACTACTAGATTTAATAAAAGAATTTGGCAACATAGCAGGATACAAAATTAACAACTGGGAATTTATAGCATTTTTATATAACAATAATAAACTCACAGAAAGAGAAACTAAAAAAACACACAATCCTATTTACCACTGCTACCAAAAAATAAAATAAAATAAAATAAGATAAGATACATAGGAATAAACTTAACTAAAGAAGTAAAAGACCTGTACTTGGAAAACTACAGGACTTTGAAAAAGGAGATAGAGGAAGATAGAAACAAGTGGAAGAATATAACATGTTCATTGATTGGTAGAATCAACATCATTAAAATATCCATACTACCCAAAACAATCTATAGATTCAATGCAATCCCCATTAAAATACCAACGGCATATTACACAGACCTAGAACAAACTCTTCAAAATTTTATATGAAATTTAAAAAAGGCCCTGAATAGCCACAGCAATCCTGAGAAAGAATAACAAAGTCAGAGGGATCATAATACCAGATATCAAGCTATACTACAAAGTCACTGTTCTCAAAACTGCCTGGTACTGGCACAAGAACAGACATATAGACCAATGGAACAGAAGAGAGAATTCAGAAATCAACCCAAGCCATTATGCTCAATTAATATTTGAAAAAAGAGGCAAGAGCATACAATGGAGTCAAGACAGTCTCTTCAATAAATGGTGTTGGGAAAACGGAACAGGAACATGCAAAAAAATGAAACCAGACCACCAACTTACATCATACACAAAATTAAACTAAAAATAGGTAAAGGATTTAAACATAAGATGGGAAACCATAAAAATCTTAGAAGAATACATAGGCAGCAAAATATCAGATATATCTCATAGCAATATCTTTACTGACACATCTCCTAGGACAATAAAAATTAAGGAGAAAATAAACACATGGGACTACATAAAACAACAACAACAAATAAAACACCAAAACTTTTGCATAGCAAGAGAAAACATCAACAAAACAACAAGAGAGCCCACTGCATGAGAGAACATTTGCCAATGTTAAACCCAATAAGGGGTTAATCTCCAAAATTTACAGGAGACTCATACAACTTAACTAAAATAAAAGAAAATAAAAAATCCAATAAAAAATGAGCAAAGAACCTAAATAGGCACTTTTTCAAAGTGGACATACAGGCCAAGAGAAATATGAAAAAATGCACAAAGTCACTAATCATCTGAGAGATGCAAATCAAAACAACAATGAGCTACCATCTTCCACCTGTCAGAATGGCTATCATCAACAAATCAAAAAAAGGACAAGTGCTGGTGGGGATGAGGAGAAAAAGGAACTCTCATATACTGCTGGCAGGAATACAGATTGGTGCAGCCATTATGGAAAACAGTATGGATTTTACACATAAAATTAAATTTGAACTGCTATTTGACCCAGTAATCCCATTTCTAGGAATATATCCCAAGAAATCTGAGACACCAATCAGAAAGAATAAATGCACCCCTATGTTCATAGCAGCACAATTTACAACAAGTAAGATGTAGAAAGAGCCTAAGTGCCCATCAGCCAATGAGTGGATTAAAAAACTGGTACATCTACACAATGGAATACTACATTGCTGTAAAAAAGAAAGAAATCTTATCACATGGAGACCATTATGCTGAGCAAACTAAGCCAGTCTGAGAAAGTTAAGTATCACATGATCTCACTCATTTGTGGAATATAATAAACAATATAAACTGATGAACAAAAATAGATCCAGAGACACAGAAGCATTGAACAGACTGTCAAATCTCAGAGGGAACACAGGGGAGGTTGGGGGCAGAGTGGGGGACAGGGAAGAGATCAACCAAAGCACTTGTATGCATGCATATAAGCATAACCAATGGACACAGACAGAAGAGGGGCGAGGGCATGTGTTATAGTATAGGGTGGGAGTGGCCAGAGAGAGGTCAATGGAGGACAAAGGAGACATTATGTAAGACTTTCAATAAGGGAATTTAATTTTTTTTTAAGTGTATCATAAAGAACTTTTTAAAAAGGGACACAGAGTGAGACTTCTCTGTAGGAGTTGGGTGCTTGGGAGGAAAAGCAACCCAGCCAGGAATAGTACCAGGTTAGGATGACTGCTCCCTTCCTTAGGCCCTAAATGTTCTTTGTACACACCCTTTGTTAAAAACTGCCCTTTTAGACATTCTTTTAGCATACTATATGGTGCATGAAGGTAGGACCATGACTCATTCATCTTGGTTTTCCCATGTATTCCCAATACCAAGAACAGTATTTGATACAAAGCTAATGACAAATACTAATAAATGAATTAATGAATGGTTTCCAAATGATTGTTAAATAATACATATTATCCCGTCATTAAGATAATTTTATTCATTTGACTGTCATTTACTACATTAGTTCTCTCCCTGTGCCTATTATGTTTTCCGCTAGATTTCTGAAGAACACTGGTCAGGATAGTGCCAAAAACCAAATCCTGTGATACCCCACTAGAAACCTTATGGGGATCACTGATTCAAGAACCATCAGTCTGAATATAATTTCACCATGTGATCAAGAGCCTTGCACACATAGGTATTTAAATTTTAGCTCATTCTTATCTGAACACATCTTGAGAAATTCAATCAGATGCTTTGCTGAAATCAAGATACACTATATCTGCAGCACTGCCCTGATTTTCCAACAAAACTCTTAAAAAATCCATTTATTTGGGAATGATTTATTTTTAGACAACTCAAATTGGTTACTAGAATGATGCATTTTCCTAAATGCTCATCCATAAACCATAAGGTTAACTGCTGGTTCTAGAATTTTACCAGGGATAAAAACCAGGACTATTGTTATTTGTATATAGAATTTCTCCATTTTGGGGGGCGAGGGGATCACCTATAGTATTAGCCTTCTGGTTATTTTCTTCTAGCATTCATCATATCAGAAACTGCCATATTTATTTACTTGTTCATTATATTTCTTTCTCCCACATAAACTATAAGTTCCCCAACAATAGGAGCCATATATGTTGGGTTCAGTGCTGTATGTCCTCAGTGACTGAAGTAGTGAGTGTTGAGCATTCCATCAATATTTGCTGTATGAGTGTTTCCAAATTCAAAGAGGTTTCTCTAATGCTCCCTCTCCCAATTATAGCCTGCATTTAGAAAGTTTGTGATTACACATTAAATTTTGTTATTTCATTGTGTGTACAAATATATAGATATATAGACACATAGATATAAATAGCATTTTGATATCCATAGATATCAATATGTCAATAGAGAAAAGGATACAGATAAGGATATAGGGGTAGTATCCTTATCTCTCCTCACAGGAACTTTTAAATAATAGGAAATATGTTTTATTCTAGGAATATACACTGAGTGGCCAGATTATTATTATCTCTGAATGCATAATAATCTAGCCACTCAGTGTATATCCTATATAAACGGCTAATATGCAAATTGTCCCCGCAACCAGATTAACCAGCAGGCAAGCCGGCCAACCACCCATGTCACCTTCCCCTTGCCAGGCTGGCTGGGCCCTACCTATGAACGAATTCATGAACCGGATCTCTAATATATATACACTGAGTGGCCAGATTATTATGACCTGCATAATAATCTGGCCACTCAGTGTATATAATGCTTAATACAGGCTTGATTTGTTTTGTTCCTTTGGCTCATTGTTAGCTCTGAGAAACCTACCACCTCATATTGTACAGTTTTCCTCTCAGCCTTTTATCAGCACAGACACAGACAACTATTAAATACTAGAGGCTGATGCACAAAATTCATGTACCGGGGTTGGGGGTGTCTCTCAGCCCAGCCTGCACCCTCTCTAATCTGGGACCCCTCGAAGGATGTCCAACTGCCCATTGGACAGTCAGATATCACTCTCATAATCCAGGATTGTGGGACATCTCATAATCCAGGACTGCTGGCTCCCAACTGCTCGCCTGCCTTCCTTCCTGATTGCCCCTAACTGCTTCTGCCTGCAGCCTGATCATCCCCCTAACCACTCCTCTGCCAGCCTGATTGATGTCTAAATGCTCCCTTGCCAGCCTGTTTGCCCCCAACTTCCCTCCTCTGCAGGCCTGGTCCCTCCCAACTGCCCTCTCCTGCTGGCCATCTTTGTCCAAGTAGGGGCAGGATATTTGACCACATGGGGGCAGCCATCTTGTGTGTTGGAATGATGGTAAATCTGCATATTACTGTTTTATTAGATAGGATAGAGACCTGGTTCACAGGTGGGAGCCAGCTGGTTTGCCCTGAAGGGTGTCCCGGATCAGGGTGGGGATTCCTTTGGGGTGTGGGCCAGCCTGGGAGAGGGGCCTGTGGTGGTTTGCAGGCCCCTTCCCCTCTGGAAGCCCTGGTATCTGGGATTTATTTATTTTCTACAATTGAAACTTTGTAGCCTGGAGCAGAGCCATGCCTGGTGGCAGTCATTTCTGTTGGAATTTATTTATCATCTATAATTGAAACTTTGTAGCCTTAAGCGTACCCCTAAGCCAGCCAGGGTGTGCAGAAAGCTTAGCTTCCTCCATCATGGAGAAAACCCAAGCCTCTCTCCTGCTCTCTCTGTGGCCACAGCCATCTTGGTTGGGTTAATTTGCATACTCACTCCTGATTGGCTGGTGTGGGTGGTTTGTGGGTATAGCGGAGTGATGGTTAATTTGCATATTGCTCTTTTATTAGATAGTATGATCTTAGAGAAAAAATGATTAAATATTTGTTCTTTAAAAAAAATATAGAACATACATAAAAAAACAGAAACAACTGTCTTTCTACTACTACATTAAGGCACAAGAATATTCTGGAATAACCATATATTTAAGGGAATACTCAATAATAACATTCTGAATATAAAGTTAACATTTTGGGACAAAATCATTAAATGCCATAAACCTCTTAAGTTTCTTGAAACTGAAAGTTTGTGCAGATTCTCCACCTAGTACTGATAAGTAGATAACTAAGACATACCACTTTATTAGAGACTAGAGGTCTGGTGCACGAAATTTATGCACTGGGGGGGGGGTGCATTTCCTCAGCCCCACCCGTTTCCTCTCGTAGTATGGAAGCCCTCAGGGAATGTCCAACTGATGGCTTAAGCCCGCTCCCATAGCTGTCAGTAGGATATCCTTAGTGCTACCTTGGAGGCAGGAGAGGCTCCCGCCACTGCCACTGCACTTGCCAGCCACTCGCCAGCTTCTGGCTGAGTGGTGCTGCCCCTGTGGGAGCTCATGTACCACCAGGGGGCATCTCCTGCATTGAGCATCAATGCACATCATAGTGACCATTCGTTCCGCTGGTCAGTCAATTTTATAATATAGGATAAGAAGTGAGGCTCAGAGTTAAAGATGCTTGCCATAGTTAAAAAGTGGCAGAGTAGGAACACTCCAATTTCCTATCTGAAATCCCAATCTCCTATTCACTCCCCCCGCCAATACTTTATTAACATTGCAAAGACAGCTCAGAAATTTTCTACAATGAAACTAATGAAGTAATTACAGCCACCCAAATTCTAATTTGGATATATATTAATATCAGTTTTCTCATTTTTAAAATTTTTCATTAAAAAAAAAGACAGTTTGCATGCCTTGCTCCCTAGCTCTGCATTTTTCCCTTGGCAAGAGCTATAATCCCTATCTGTCTGAGTCATCTGTTGGCATGATTCAGTCAGAGTGAGCCGTCTCAGTCCTGTAAACAGGAAGTACTATAAATTACAAGTCTACATCGATGATAAATGTAGTTATAAGACTCTTTGAGCACCCAGCTTTTCCCCTGACTTTCTGTGATAACCTAAGCAAGCCAGTTTCTTCTGTCCTCCTAAGGATGCAGAATCATACATGGTATCAAAAAGGGCTTAGTTGGTATAATGTATACTATATCAGAGATTTTTCAACTGGTATGCCAAAAGAACTTTTAAAACACACAATACCTGACTATTTAGTCAGGGACACTGATCTCCTTTCCTTTAGACTGTCAAATAAAAAATGATAACAGCCAACACAACAACCATCTGGGGTGAATTAATCCAAATTATACCTATTTTTTTGTCAGACTGGCAAAAAAAAATCCAATTTTTTGGTATGCCACAGAAATTTAGTAATTAGTTTATTTTTTTACAACCATGAGATGTAAAAGGTTGAAAAACACTGTACTATACTAATATCCTAATACAAATTATAAGAAATTCAAGGTTTAAAGACTATGACTATATAAATGCAGAGTGACCCTGTATTATACCATGTATCTATGTTTCAAGATTGAAAGGTCAAGGGGACAAAGAGGGAGAACAAGGACACTGATGACAAAGTACCCCTGGATGTGTCCCACTAGCCATGGAGGAAACAGCAAACTTCCTGCAATATGAAAACTCCATGTTTTCTGATGCAGTACTTTATAAATCTCATATCCATCACATAGCTGTCTTACCTTGCAATGTTAATAAAGATTCTAGGCTTCCTGCTCAGTACATAGTTCATGTAGAAAAGATGGTTTAATTAATTAATAATTAAGGGGGAAAGATCAGACTGAAATGTACAAAATTAACCTAGATATAATTTTGAAGCAAGGGACAGTATTTATATAGGAGCTCCTCAAGTTTTGAAAAATCCAGCAATCGAGTTTCTTCTGTAGGTGGAAGATAGGAAAAGATGAAAAAGGAAGCGGAAAAGGCAAAGGGAAGTAACTGCGTAGAAGGATGACATGTCAGACCCAGTCTCAGATTTTAAGCAACCTTTTCAAAGTCACACAGTAGGATGAGTATTGGAGCTGGAATTCTAATCTCAATTAGTCCCACTAACTCCCCTACATCAACAGCAGTGACTATCAAGTTCTGAAACATGTATAGAAGGGATAAAACTTTAAATATTACTAATCTTTTATTTTTTATTTTTTTAAATATATTTTATTGATTTTTTACAGTGGGGAAGAGAGAGGGTTAGAGAGTTAGAAACATCGATGAGAGAGAATCATCTACCAGCTGCCTCTTGCACACCCCCTACTGGGGATGTACCCGCAACCAAGGTACATGCCCTTGACCGGAATCGAACCCGGGACCTTTCAGTCCGCAGGCTGATGCTCTATCCACTGAGCCAAACGGGTTTCGGCTAAATATTACTAATCTTTTACAGTTATATGATAATATAGTACATAGACTGTTTTCAGATACCCTGGACCCTCAATAAGCTTGGGTAGCAGAGAAAGAGTTAAAGTGGGGAGATAATGATCTCTATTCAAAGTGCACACTGACAGCTAATATCTTTTCTGAACCAAGATGGCAAGTAGATAACTTTATTTCTGACAGGACTATGGAAGTGAGTGATGGACAGAACTTCAGTTTAGAAGGGTATAAGTAAAAATCAATATACAAAATATCACCAATGTACTACAAATAAGACAATATTTTCAAATATCAACATTTTCAAATATAATTCAGGCCTCAATTAGATAAACCATTTCTTTCTTCTGAAAACTACAAAGGAAGAGTTGAGAGTTCATTCTTTCAATTTCAAGTATGTTCATTGAGCACCTACTATGTGACAGGTTTGGTTTTAGATCTTCAGGGGCTTCATTTTACTGGGAATAAGAAACGGTAAACAAATTAAATAAGACAAATAAATTAGTAAAACATATGTGGTATGTGATGATGTATGGAGAAAAATAAAACAGTGAAGAAGGAGAGGCATTGGCAGCTTTTAAAATAGGATGGTCAGCAAATATTTTACTGAGAACATGACATATGATTGTAGACCAAAAGGTAAGGAAATGAGCCATCCTATCTAATAAAGATGGAATATGCTAATTGACCCTCAGGCCATCACAAAGATGGCGTCACCCACAGCCAATAAGGAAGGAATATGCTAACTGACTGCCCGCCTTCAAAGATGGCCACACCCACAGCCACAAGATGGAGGTGCCCAGACCCATCAGCCCTCTCAGGCAAGCCTCGGATGGTGGCTGCCCAGTCTCTCAGGGTCGCCCAAGGTTCAGGTAACCAGGGCCGGCCGAGACTTGAGCTGCTGGCAGTGGCAGCAGTAGAGGTGTGATGGGGTGTCACCTTCCCCTAATTGCTGGTCGCCTCCCACCCCTAAGGGCTCCCAGACTGAGAGTGGCAGGCTGAGCTGAGGGAACCCCCTCCAGTGCATGAATTTTCATACACTGGGCTTCTAGTGCATAATAATGAAGTGTAATATGCTAATTAGGCCAGACAGCCAAATGACCTTCTGGACAACCTTCCAGATGAAGCCGGGGCTGCTTTGAGGGCAAGGCAAGCCACCATGGCTGTGAGGGATGAGCCTCTTGCACAAATTTTTCTAGTATAGAAATAAGAGGAAAAAAGGTTCCAATAGAGGGAATGGCAAGTTCAAAGGTCCTGAAGCAAAAGTATGTCTTGTGTGTTCAAGGAAGAGCAAGAAGGTCATTGTGTCTAGAGTGGAGAAAACAAGTAAAAAAGAAAGTTCAAAAGGTAATGGGGCACCAGAATATGGGGCCTTGGAGCCACTGTAAGGAGTGTGACTGGTTCAATAGGGTGGGATGGGAAATCACTGGAGACATGGCTAGGAGTGTTACGATCAGTGTCATAATCTGATGTTTTTAAAGGACCAGATCATGACTCTGGCTGTCAGGTTGAGAAAAAATTCCAGGAGGCAAGGGTAGAAGCTACTGTCATAGGGCTGCTGTAATAATCCAACAGGAGACCGAGGGCAGGTGTTGAACAGGAGTAGGGGTGGGGTAGTTGATACAGTCAGAGAAGATCATGTTCTGGAAATATTTGAAGGTAGAACTAATAAAGCTTACTGACAGACTAGATAATGCCAGGGTTTTTGGCCTGAACCAAACGGTGAAGTTGTTATTTTCCAAATTATGGAATACTATAGGACAAATAGAATTTTAGAGGCCAGCTCAAGAATGTGACTTTATTTTACATTTCAAATGTCTTACTAGACATTCAAGTAAAGGTGAATTTATGAGTCTGGAATTCAAGGAAGAATTCTGGGCTGGATATATAAATTTTGGAGTCTTTAGCCTAGAAATAGTTTAAAGCCTCTAAGTCTGAGTGAGATCATCAAGTGTAGTATGAGCATAAACAGAGAAGAAAAGAGAGTCACAGAGTCCCGGATATTCACTTTTAGAGGTTAGGGAGACCAGGAGGAGCCAGTGACATACAAAGTGGGAGCATTTGGTGAGTAAGGAGGAAAGCTGAATCAAGTAAATGGAGTTTTTATAAATGGAGTTTTTCAAGGAGAAGGGTCTAATCAACTGAATCCAAGGCGAAGGAGGACAGGACCTTGACAAGGGCAGGTGAGGGAGTATTATGAAGACAGGCCTATTTGAAATAGGTTTAAGAGACTAGGCCAGCTTTGGCAAATTTTCTTAATATTTCTGGAAAGTATCAAACATTTTCACACAAGCTATCTAAATTCCTTTCAAGTTCCTTCCAACTTGTGAAAAGGCAAGCAACATTAGTGTTAATGAAATGTTTGGTTTTATATTATAGCTAATATTACTTTCAGGTTATGTCAAACTTATGGCACAATAGATATATTTTTAGTGTGTTTGATGTCTAGTTTATAGTGTGTTAAGTTCAGCAGTCGCCAACCAATGGTCCAAAAGATTGGCAACCGCAGTTCTATATCACATATACTAATTAAAGATTTAGGCATCCTATATAATAAAGAGGTAATATGCAAATTGACCCTCACACCCTCGTACAAGATGGCCGCTCGCTCCCACGTGATCAAAGATGGCTGCCACAAGATGGCCTGCAGGGAGGGCAGTTGGGGGCAACCAAGCCTGCAGGGGAGAGCCTTTAGAAGCGACCAGGCAGGTAGGAGAGGGCAGTTGGGAGTGACCAGGACTGCAGAGGAGGGCCGTTAGGGGCAACCAGGCAGGCAGGCAGGCAGAGGCAGTTAGGGACAATCAGGCAGGCAGGGGAGCAGTTAAGGGAATTAGGCAAGCAGGCAGGTGAATGGTTAAGAGCCAGTGGTCCTGGATTGTGAGAGGGAAGTCCCAGATTGGAGAGGGTGCAAGCTGTGCTGAGGGACAACCCCCAGCAGTGCACGAATTTAATCACTGGGCCTCTAGTGTTTAATAAAAGTTTTAAAGTAAGGATAATGTGTTATCATGGCTAGAACACTGGTCAATCAAGGGAGCCAGGAGATCTGTGTTCCACTGATGGTTCTTCCTTTAACTAGCTACATAAATTTCAGAAATTGTTAGCATCTATGGGCCTCTTTTATTAACTGTAAAATGAGTGGTTTATACTAGATCATCTGTAAGTTCTTTGTGACCTTAAAATCAAAGAACTTTTAGGAATTTTAAGGGCTTAAATGCTTTATTTGATGTGTCTTTACTTTTCCAATGTATCACCATCCAAAATCTAGAATATTTTTATACTGAGTTCTAAGCTAGTAAAGTAACTTACACTTGTATTTTACCTACCAAAAGCTGTAATTCCTTTTGTCTAATTTCCAGAAACATCCTGTGGAGAAATAAAGGAGCTGGATGACTGCCTCTGAAGGCAGCAGAGATAATTATAACCCCGAGGGTTAAAACCACTATTCTACACAACTCGAAGCTAACACTAAAGGAGAAGAGAAACCACCTGAGGAGCATGGAGCACTGGGTGACCGAACCTCAGGCCCAAAGTGCTACGGGGCTGTCCACGGCTCAAGGGGGCGGTTTAGCGGCTTTTCTCTTGGGTAATATTGGTTCCTCTGGATGTACCAATCCCCTCCCATTTCTTTGCTAACTGCTAAATTTCTTAGGGAGAAAGGGGCTTTTTGAATACAGAATACTATGTTAGACACTACAGAGAGTTATAGATAGGAAAAACCTACCTCCTCCATCCTATGAAGGCAACAATAGCTAACATTCATTGAGCGTTTACTATGTGCCAGGTACTATTCTAAGTACTTTACATATAGTATCTCATTATTCCTGAAAATAAGCTATAAAGTAATTGTTTAAAAAAAAAAGTCTGTTTTGAAATGGCACAAACAAAAGTCACACAGTTACAAAGCCTAAAATTACACAGTTAGAATGTGCAGAGCTAGGAAATAACCCAGCTCCAGAGTCACTCTCCTAAGTATGAAGCTTTCCTCCCCCAAATTACTCGGAGAAAACAAAAGTTCCTATTTTAAGGGCTCAGGCCAAAACCATGGCAAGAAATATTGGCTCCCAGTACTGGAACATATAGAAGTACATAAAACAAAGTCATGGCACCTTCATAGTGCTGGTGTTGAGGACAGGATTTTGTTAGACTCAACTATTATTTTGTAGGGACAAGATTTACTCTGAAATAAACTTGAATTTATTTAGTAATAGAGTCTTGCTGTAACTACATATAAAATAAAAACAGGAGTACTGAGCACCTAGAGAGGAAGAAGACACTCAGGCTAAACTGATGCCCTCAAAAGCTGAGTCCTTTCTGCTCTGCTCAGCCACAGATGTCTCTTCCAAGGGAGAAAGAAAGCTAGAGGGAGTCATGTAGAATAGTCCCACCTGTAATACTGAATAGAGAAGGAGCAAGACCTTTTTGGGGAGAAAAAAAAACCCCAACTCTGTAAGGAACTCAAGCTGGACAGAATCATTTTGATTTCTACTTTTGTGTATCAAGCAAATATTTACTTCACAGGCAAATGGATTATGGTGATATGACCTTGTGTCACCAGTAACAATTTCCCAAACAAGACTGGACAACACTTCTATACTGACTTAATCAGAGAAAAGTAGATTTAGGCCTCTATGAGGAATAACAATGGAGACAGAAACCCTGATCTTTCAGACAAATGTCCCCTATGAAAGAAAAGTAATAAATGTATAGAACATTTAGATTAGTCTAGGTAGGCCCTGTGTCCATGTGAAAGGACATAAATGTGTTTTGTGGGCTGTATCCTTCCATGTCCCCAAATCTAGAGATGCATCAGCGCCTAGCTCAAGGGTGGGCAAACTTTTTGACTAGAGGGCCACAATGGGTTCTTAAACTGGACCGGAGGGCCGGAACAAAAGCAACCTGAGAGTGCTGGCACTCTCATCTTGGGCTGCTTGCTGGTGAAGGAGCGGAGGGGAGAGCAAGAGAACCCTCCACTCTTTCGGCTCCACGGACCTTAGTTTGCCCACAGCTGGCTAGCTGGTCCCTCGCTTCTGTCAGGTTCTAACATTCTCTTTACAATGCACATCCTGTCCCTGTCACTCTCCCTATCTTGGCCTCCTCCCTCTGTTTCACACTACAGAGGTGGACAATGCTGCTCCCTTTCCCCTCCGAATGACCATGCTCTGTCATTGCAGAGAAAAGCAAGCACTCAGCTGCTCAAACCAGAAATCAGGAAATTGACCTTAACTTTTATCTCTCCTCCCTCCCTTCCATCCTCTCCCCTTAGCACTCCTGATTCCCATATACATCCAGTTAACCACCAAGCCCTAAACCAGCTTCCTTCTAAATCTCTCAAATCTATTAGCATCTCTTACCCCAGCTGCAACTGCCCTAGTCCCCTAACTAGCACCTCTCACAAGAATTGCTCTAACAGTCTCATTGTTCTCCCTTATTCATTCCTATTTCCGTCTAATCTACTTTGTACCTCTGCCAAGAGCAGTTTTCACTCTGATCTGGTCATGCCATTTCCCTGATTAACAGTTTCCTGCGTCTAAAAGCATGCATCCCTGGGGCGCTCTGCTGGTGGTCTCTGTGCCTTATATCCCACTGGCCACCTGCATCTCAGCACTGGGCCTTCTTTGTGCATCCCTCTGTCCTTACTTGTTATCCTCGTCTCCAATGACAAGGAGCTTTCCCTAGCTCTCTGAGAAGATGTTAAACCCTTGACTACCAGCCGCCAATGACTGTCCACTGCACAGGAACCAAAATTTCATGACAACAGGGGCATGTTATTACTCACTTTAGTAAATCACCAGAGCCTAGCCCAGTCAGTACCTGGCACACTTAATACTCACACTATATATTTTTAAATTTACTCCAGAATCATAATAGAATCATATGGCTGGAAAAGAATTTCTTGGTCATCTAGTCCATCCCCTGGCCAATACCACAATTCTCCTCTTCTAGCCTGGGGGATCTCCATTATGTCACATAGAATAATTATTTTAGAAATCAATTTTCTGAGGAAAATGACCTTTGCTATAAGTACCATATAGCCGATTAATTAAAAGCATATACTCTAGCCCTAGCTGGTTTGGCTCAGTAGACAGAGTGTCCGCCTGTGGACTGAAGGGTCCCAGGTTCAATTCCGGTCAAGGGCATGTACCTTGGTTGTGGGCACATCCCCAGTAGGGGGTGTGCAAGAGGCAGCTGATCAATGTTTCTCTCTCATTGATGTTTCTAACTCTCTATCCCTCTACCTTCCTCTCTGTAAAAAAAAAATCAATAAAATATATATATTTTTTTTAAAAAGTAAAAGCTTATACTCTAGAGCTAGATTACAAGCTTTTAACTAAATCCTGGCTTTGTTACTTTCTAGTCATGCAACTTTAAAAGGCTTCTTACCTAACCTCTCTCTGCTTCAAATTAAACATCTATAAAATGGAGATTTTTTTTAAAGTGCCTTTTTCATTAAGTTATTATGGGATTAAGTGAACTAAAATATGTAAAATGCCCAGAACAGGGTCTTCTAAAGAGTAAGTGCTATGTTGGTATTAACTGCTGTTATAACCAGATTTTATGTTATGTGTATGCCACAAATAAAATGCTAAAATAGCTTTATTGAAACAGTCTAACTTGTCAAATACAGCGCTAAAAACTAACCTCTCGAGCCCAACATATACACAAAGGTCACTTAATTAAGAGAAGATTCATTAATCTATATATATAAAAAGGCCGTTCCATCACCACCAGAACGACCAAAGGACCAACCTGTTGCCTCCCCATAGCCCATAGGGGACTGGTGAGCTGTGGCGAGTGGCAAGCAGCGAGTGGCTTGCACTGGGCCAGCCCCTACATTCCCCCCACCAGTGGCGCAGCAGAGCCCATGCCAGGCAGAGGCAGGAGAGGAACATCCCACACCCTGCCAGGTTCTCAGACCACCGCACCAGCATCGAGGCCTCAGATGCCAGCCCTTTGTTATCTAACATAACTCTGCAGTCCTGGAGCTGCCCAGGCAGAAGTTTTGCGTGCCTCACCTATCCAGCCCAGAGCCAGTTTCTCTGTCTACTCTTGCCACCTGCTGCCCGCCTGCTGCTCAGACACACAAACCAGGAACTCACCGGCCTTGCCAGTGGCTGTTGTTCCCCTCAGGTAGCAGCCCCCCAGCAAAGGAGGAGAGGAAAGGAGGAGGGAAGCTGTCGGTGCAACTCTGTGGGGTTCAGGCTGCCTGCCTGAAAGCTCTCCCCAAGTGCCTCCCTGCTCTGCCTCTGCAGAGGGGACCCTGCCCCTGACGTGTGTTCCTCAGGGTTGCCACCATCTTGGGAAGATCAATGCCTGGCTGACTGCCAATGCCTCAGGCAGTAGACACCCTGTCGTCACTATGACAAAGAGGTCATGGAGGGTCAAGAGTCAAGACACTACTTCTGGTTGAAACAGGTGCTGTGGGAGAAAAGGGACCAAAAAAAGTTGGTTATGTCCAACAGTCATCAAGCACCATACATGATGTGCGAATTAGTAATTGTTAGAACCAAGTTTAGTACTGGTGTGCCCCATTTTAAGCAGACCCCTTATATAGATTTGCCATGTTGATAATTCACTTTACTCAGAAAGAATGCACAAAGATTCTTGAAATAAGCAAAATATTTTGCACCTCATAGTACGAAAAGTTTAAACTTCATTAAAAATAATCTCTATGAGTAAAGGGAGTTGATATTAGTAAAATCTAATATACCCAATTCAAAATGTCATTTAGAAATGCATCTACTATGTAAAATCAAAGTATGGGATCTAGGGTTTGGAAAAAGAAACTTTACTCCACTCTACCTGCTCATCCCCTCAGTCTTATTCTTTGCAGAAAAGTCTCAATAAATAGATGGAGCAGAAGGAAAAGTAATGCCTCATGGCACTGAAATTTATCAGTTTCTTCAACCAATATTTATAAAAGTTGTATTAACTTTGTGCCTGTATTATAGAAAAACAATAAGCTCTGTCTCTATCTTCAAAGGGCTTAAAGTCTCTGTGAGTTCCTGGTAAGGTAAACCCGTAAACAGCCAAAAAAGAAACAGGTTCCAATACAATCCTTATTATAAAATTACTGAGTAAAAAACTGTCCTCACTCTCCCTCTAGAAAAAGAATTAAAAGGAGCAAATAAATATATTGTGAATGAATCACAACTCCTTTGGGGACCCCAACCTTCATGGATTAACACAGGTTATGTGAGGCCTAAAGTTTACTGAGCCTGAAGGACTAATTTTAGGGGTGATAGGGGTAATTTTTTTAATAAGGCTCAAAAATGAATTTCTTTAGAATAAGAAAATAAATTACAAATAATTGTAGGCTTAGGAAATCTGTCCTTTCCTCTTTTAAATCATTTCAGGCAGGTTATCCAAAATGCTGCTGGTTGCCACTTGCTTGCTCTCTCCCCTAGAACAAATCCAGCCCTCATAGGGGCTCTGAAGCTTCCTTAGCTTTACCATAAAAAAATAAAAATAATAAAATAAAACATTTCAACAACACTCCTTTCTGGACAAAATTCTTTCTTTTAAATTTTTTAAATTTTGTCAAAGTAGAAAATACTTAGTTCATAATGTATCTCCCCCCCCCCCATAGGTGTGTAGTGTAGTGGTATATCATTGTTGTTTCTATTCTATTGTTGACACTATTATAGATGTCTCCCATTCCCCCCCCCCTTTTTTTAAAAAATATGTATTTTATTGATGTTTTTACAGAAAGGAAGAGAGAGGGAGAGTTAGAAATATCGATCAGCTGCCTCTTGCACACCCCCACTGGGGATGTGCTCGCAACCAAGGTACATGCCCTTGACTGGAATCAAACCCGGGACCTTTCAGTCCGCAGGCCGACACTCTATCCACTGAGCTAAACTGGTTTCGGCCATTTCCCCCCTTTTATCCTCCTCTACCCAGACCACCCCCCACACCTCTGGTCATCACCACCCTTTTGTCTATGTCCATCCCCCACCCCTCTGACCTCTGTCAGTCCCTCCCATCCTATATAATAGAAGGCTAACATGCAAATAGACCAAATGGTGGAACAATCAGTTGCTATGACACACACTGATCACCAGAGGGCAGACGCTCAATGCTGGAGCTGGCCCCTGGTGGTCAGTGTGCTCCCACAGGGGGAGCACCCCTCAGCCAGAAGCCCTGAGCTGGGCTCATGTCTGGCAAGCTGAGCAGCAATGGTGAGAGCCTCTCTGACTGCTAAGGATGTCTGACTGCTGGCTTAGGTTCGCTTTCCTGAGGACATCCCCTGAGGGCTCCTGGACTTCAAGAGGGCATAGGCCAGGCTGAGGGATCCTAGCCATATGTATACTAGGGGCAAACAAGGCGGCAGGGGAGGGCCTTTAGGGGTGATCAGAAAGGCAGGCAGAGGCGGTTAGAGGCGATCAGCAAGCAGGGGAACAGTTAGGGGCATTAGGCAGGCAGATGAGTGGTTAGGAACCAGTGGTCCTGGATTGTAAGAGGAATGTCTGACTGCACTCTCCCTAGGGGTTCTGGATTGGAGAGGGTGCAGACCCAGCTGAGGGGTTTCCCCCCCTCCACCCCCATGCATGAAATTTGTACACCGGGCCTCTAGTTTATTCATAATTAGTTGTTACTTTTACTCATTGATAGCTATATCCAATTCTCCCATCTGGGCAAACAGAAGACTGAATGTCTCATTACGCTGTGGTTGGGTGAGGCCACATGCCTGGGTCCTGCTTGAGCGGGAAGGTTTAATTGCTTGAAACTATCTTTCCCTGCCTTAACGATCATGGAAGCATGTGCTGAGATGAAGCCTCCGTCAGTCTGGGTCCCTGGCTGACTACCAAGGGCACAGCCCCCTGCCACTCTCCTTGATTGTGCTGTCTGAATGAAAAGCCACAAGATTTTGGAGCAGGTTGTTGCTACAGTAGAATCTCACCTATTCTGACTAACACAAAAATATCTGCAGACCATTACTTTCTCAAATGATCTATAGGAAAAGAAACCTAGCTGGGATTCTTTGGGCCTAACTCTTTCTCTATTGACTGTCCCATATTTGACCAACAGTCAAGTTGAAAAGTCTAATAAAAAAGAGTCTAAGTCTACTAAGAAATACTGACCTGCCAGTAATTATGAACTTAAAAATAAATTATGCGAGTCTGATGGTGAATTGGTGTGATCTGATAAGGCCCTTCTTCAAGTCATTCTATCATTATCATTTGATTATGCTGAAGTATACATCCAAAGAATATTGGAGAATCACTCTCTATAAAAAAATGTCTTAAAATAGACATTTAAAAAATATTTTTTGGTTATTTGTAACATCACAGATTCTTCATTAAATGCAGACACCTAAACAGAAAATTTTAAGTGTCTGAATTTTAAAATAAATTTGAAATAAAAATTGTTATTAAAATAAAAAATTATCAGATCTTGGAATGAATGTACAGAATTTATAATTCAGAATATTGGTGTTGACACTTTTACCATATAATCTGGTCAGGTGGGCATGTCAGAAAGAACAAGACCAAGTGCTCATCTCTTGGATAATCAAATTTATTGAGAGCCTATGGAATATCATGCTAAGCACTGCTGAAGAGGGGGAAAAATGGAAAACTCATTTTTAGAAGCACACAATCTAGATGATGTAAATGTCAAAATGCAATTCATCTCTCCACTGACAGAGATTTTGCTGGGCCTCCTAGGAAACTCTCGGGGAACCCAAGATAAATATTAGAGCAAAACAAAAAGCAAGACATCAAGGTGGTGAGGTCTCCACAGCATGGCGCATATAATTGGGACTCGACTCCTTTCTAGCAGAAATGTAGCTGCCTCACTGAAGACATAGCACAGTCTTTCAGCTAAACCATCATAAGGACTGACCACAGAAAAGCAGTCTCTTTAAGTACACCCTGTACTCTGTCCGTGGATGTAGGTAACCATAACTAAGCAGCTACTCTTATAAGGACTTATTTATTGTCCTCCCCACCAGTAGGTAGACAGATGCCTACCATTTATTTAGTGATAACTCTATGCCAGGCACTGAGTACAGTTATGATTGCATTTAATCCTGAACTCAATGAGGTATGGTCTAGTATTAAACATAGTTTATAGATACAGAAATCAAAGCTTTGAGAAGTAGTTTACTGATGGTCACACAGTTGTACTTAAACCCAGGTCTGACACTAAAGCAAATGCTCGATACCCAATACTAAATAATTAATTTCTTCAATACATACTGTGAAGTCCTAAGTTAAATCCTGCACACAAATCTAGACAAATCAAACAGAGCAGGCAAACTTCCTGTGCACACCTAGCTAATTAGAAAGCCTAAATGATCCTTCAAAAAATCCTTGGTTAAAAAACAACAACAACAATAACTCTTCCCCAGATAATTTATATTTTTCTTCTTTATTAATGGCAACTTTATAACTCACCAAAAAAAACCTGTCACAGCTTGGATTTTCTGCCAAGATTACTTAACTACAGTTATTTTTTTTAAAGAAATGAAAAATATATCCATACAAATTGATTAGTACTGAGACAAAATACTGCAGTGGAGGAAGACTCACAAAAGCTCTGCTGCTTTGTCAGTCCTCATGAGAATATTTAGGTGATCCTATATAATAAAAGAGTAATATGCAAATTGACCCTTATGGTGGAATGACCAGAATGACCACTTAACCAGTCACTATGAGGCACACTGACCACCTCTTGGTCCTTTTCCCTAGCCAATAGGCTTCAATCACCCAATGGTGAACAGGGAGCCAGGGGTGGGTAGTGGGGAACATGGGTGGCGCCAGGCCAAGGCCCCACACACAGAGGATAACCCATGGCAGGGGTGGGACCAGCAAGTGGGTGGAACAGCTAACCTCTTGGTTCCTCCCCCAGGCCAGCAGGCTCTGATCACCCAATGGCAAAGGGGAACTGAGGGTGGGTGGCAGAGGGGAGGGAGGTGAGGCCGGCTTTGAGCAGCCGGGGAAGAAGGCCCTGATCTCAGGCCAGGCTTAGGAGCCATACCCATGCATGAATTTCGTGCACTAGGCCTCTAGTAGTTTATAGATACAAAGATAGTAATTTGTTACAATTCAGCTGTCAATTTTGGGATTAGAAAGATAGGGAGAAGGGCTTCTCAATCACCTGGTATAACAAAATACAAAGAAAAGATGTTGGAAATAATTCAGCAAAGTAAAAAAGAAGCTAAAACAGTAATATTTGGAGACTGTGATTGGCATCCTTATTCTTTTTAAAAAAAATTTATTTTATTATTTTTTAATTTATTAAGCTATTATATATATACATAACTTACCATTGCCCCCCCCCCACCTCCCATTCATGCCCTCCCTCCCCAGAGTTCTGTGTTCATTGGTTGTACTTATAAGCATGCATACCAGTTCTTCGGTTGTTCTCTTATCTCCTCCCAAGTCTCCCCCCCCCACCCCACCCCCACTGTCATTTTATGGTGACTATCTCAGGACCACACAAATAGAATCCTCTCCTCCTCTGGTTCACACCGCCCCTCCCCCCGGGTCCCACTGCTTTCCCAGGGCACACGGCTCTCCCGGGGCACATGTCTCCCCCCGGGGCACACGGCTCTCCCGGGGCACCCGGCCCCCTTGGGGCACATGGCCCCCTGGGATACACGGCTCACCCTGGACGGCATCCTTATTCTTAAAGACAAAATTAACAGGAGAAGAGACAAAAGCCCTAACAGTCATTAACAAATTTGGTGTGTTGCCAAAGGAAAAATAAGTGAAAAAAATTCAAGAATGTTGGAGTACATACTTTGTCCAGTCATACTGAACTTTGACACAAAAGAGCTAATTAGACATATTTTCTGAATAAGATTATAAAACAAACAAACAATACTATCTCTCCCTCTTGTTTTCCTCACCACCAACCTGCTTATTAGAAGGCAATATGAAATAGTTTACCATGTTGGAAAAGCACCTCATCCTATCTAATAAAGAGGGGATATGCTAATTGACTATCATGCTGTTGCAAAGATGGCACTGCCCACAGCCAATAAGGAGGGAATATGCTGATTGACTGCCCCACCCTCAAAGATGGCAGCACCCACAATCACAAGACAGTGGCACCCAGTCTTCTCAGCCCCGCTAGAGTGGCAGGAGCCCAGCAAGGCCGGGCCTACCTGGGCCAGACTGCTCCCTGTGCCTGCCTCCAGAATGCTCCAGTCCCCTCAGCCCCCCAGCTGCCCAGGGCCAGCCCGAGGCACAGGCAAGCCTCGGATAGCAGCTACCCAGCCAATGCCCAAGGTGCAGACAAGCCTCAGATGGCAGCTGCCCAACTGCCCAGGGCCACCCGAGGCCCAGATAACCAGGGCCAGCCAAGGCTTGTGCTGCTGGCAGTGGCAGCAGTAGAGGTGTGATAGGGTGTTGCCTTCTCTTGATCGCCAGGTCACCTCCTGTCCCTGAGGGCTCTCAGACTGTGAGAGGGGGCAGACCGGGCTGAGGGACACTGCCCCCATCCCCCTTCTAGTGCATGAATGTTCATGCACCAGGCCTCTGGCCTTGAAATAATTGATATTTAAGCTTTTCTGAGGGAAATTCCAAGTGTTGGTAGGATGCAAAAACTGAGTTAAAATTTAGCCACGGGAGAATGAAGCCTGCAGGAAGATCCCTTAAAATGTTTTTTTTGGTCCTGGTTCAATAGCTTTAAAACAGACCTAGTGATGTACATTTACATAACTCTCCAAGAGGTAATTTATAATATAGATTCAGTTTGTTCAGCTGCAGCTCTGATAACATAAACCCAGAGCCAAGCCTAAGAACTGCCTTATGGCAATTAGGGTCTGTCAATGGCCAGAGAGGGCAAGTCTAGGCATGGCAATGGCTGCCTCTGTTCTGTCCTGCAGCCTCTCTTCCACCACCGCATTCTCCAGGACTGTCTTCATTTGCCCTACTTGAAAGCACTGATAACCTCTCTAACGTGACACATGAAAAATTCTTAACACATAAAGAAAGGAAAGGGAAATAATAGAGAAGGAGACCAGAGAAAGAAAGCTGTAAGAGGGAAGGAGGTGAGAGATACATGTTTTTATAAACCAAGATCTACAGTAAAATTAAGCGGGGGGGGGGGGGGGGAAGTACAGTATCTTCTTTCATTCTATTACATTCCAACAACTAAGCACACAAGCCAGTCCTAGTCCCTTTCTTTGCTCGGTGGCATATAATCTCTTAATAAAGGTTATTCCAATCAACCCTTTGTCCTCATGTTTCCATTACAATATTTATGAGGACCATATGAGAGTATAATTGATAAAACCACATGGCCCATCTGGGTACTATTCACTTGCAACTCAGAGACCATGCAGTAATAATGTTTAGTTCTGGGTGTTACACTTTGCAAAGGTCACTGAAAAACTGGACTGCATTCAGAGGCAAGCGTCCAGGACAGGGAAAGAACTCAAAAGCAAACCAGTGAGGACCTGGATGTGTTCAGCCTACAGAAGAGAGGCTTCTAATACTTGAAGGGCTCTCATATGGGAAAAGGCCTGTTATTGTTTTCTATGACCTCAAGAGGAGAGAGCTAAAATCAATGGATAGAATAGACAGAAATTTCAGCTCAGTAAAAGGAAAAACTTTCTTAGTGCCTCAGAAGACAATCCCATTTCATGCAAAAGGGTAGACAGCCACTTAGCAAAGATGCTTAATAGAGGTTCTTTAAGCACTGACTGAGTGCTTGGGACCAGGTCAGTGTTTCCCTAAGTATAATTAAAAGACAAACTGACTTAGAGCCACCCAATGTGCTTATTAAACAGAAAATAACAGGAATTCAGAAAATAACAAGTTCTTGGGACCATTCTCCAGGTTTCATGGCCCAGAAGGCCAGAGGGGGAAGCGACTGGGAACCTGCATTGTAACAGCTCTCATGAACACTCATCACTGAGACTAGACTAGGTACCTGAGCAGCTTCACTGATCCTCTGGTATCACTTGGGCTGTTCAGTTTCCCTGCTTTGATCACTTTTATTGTTGTTTCCTCTGCCAGAAAACACCTTAGTTAAGTTCCACTAACCCCTTCTTTGTCTATTTAAACCTATCCATCCCTTCAATATACAGCTTTAAACGAATGATAAAATATTTCTTTTCTGATTTTCCTACCACCTATGATCTCTAATTAGTCTAAACCAGTGGTTCACACGCCCCACAGGAAGGCAATTTGATTTGTAATGGGGGAAATTCAAGAATGAGTTAACAACAGTGAATTTTTTTGCATTTCTTATGGTTCTATGGGCCTCATATACAGTATATAATATAAGTATATATTGACATTTCTACATTTCAGTTTTCTCATATGTTTTGAAAATTTATTTGGTACTTTTTCCATATCACTTCATATTATTATTATTATTGTTATTTTAACAATTTCTTAGTGATTTCTTCCTTATAACTTCATATGTCCTTTCATTCTTATATTTTCTTCTTTCATGGATGCCATGTTGTTTGGAAGCTTGTTTAGACCAAGTTAATGGCCTTTTAGGCTTCCTCTACATGAATAGGAGTTCACTTTTTGAATAATAAGAATTATATGTCACGGGGGGTGGTGGGTATCAGGATTTTAGAGATGCTTAGGTGGGGCATGGCCAAAAAAAAGTTGGGAACCACTAAACTGTATTGCTACAGTGTACCATCCAGGGAGATTGGTACCACAGAACTGAGTTAAAAATACATATCTATGTACTAAGAATACTTTGAGGGAAAGGCCTGTCTTCTTCCCATTTTATCTTCAATACTTAGCATAGAGGTTGCACACAATGTGTTATTAATATAAAGTTAATATTTACTGAATGAATGTCTTACATTATGGATATGTTGTGCCTTCTAAGTGTAAGCTCTCTGAAAGTAGGAGCTTACCTCTAGTCATTGTGGTCCCAGCACAGAACTTACATAGATCAGAAGGTCTGATAAATCTTGATTCAAACTAAATAATGAGTAAAAGCCATTTTATTTCTGGGTTTATAGGGAATACAGCATCTTTACAAACAGCTGTCTCATCTAGTGCCTACTACTACTTCTTATAACTCCCTCTAGCCTTAAAGGTGTACCTCAAGCATGTTTGTAAATGGCAAATATTTTGAGATCTCTCAGACTATAATGAGCACGTGTTATAGAAGAGACAGAAATTTGGTTCCTTCTTATCTTGTAAATATTGTGTGTCACCAGCCTATGGTGCAAAGCATACCCGTATGCCCATTGACGCCTTCAGGCAGTGCCCCATTTCTTTCCCCCTTTACACCCTGAACTTGCTGGATAAAAGGTCTACCACTCTCTGTCTCCACTTTTCTAGTATAATTTATTCCTGGAATTTATTGAAAATTCTTGATTCATCTTTGATAATTCCTCTGATCTCCATCTCCCTTTTTCATTCCCGTTGGCAGCCCTATTGCTCTATCTGAAACTGTAATCTGGGAGGAAAAGTCAGGGAGGGTGGGTGGGAGGTAATCAACCAAAGACCTAGTATGACATATGCATAACCCATGGACATAAGGCAAGGCAATAGGCTAGTGAATGTAAGGGGTGGGGATGGGCTGGAAGGAGGGGGAAAGGGGTCATATGTAATACTTTCAACAACAAAGAATTATTTTTTTTTAAAAGAAGAAGAAACTGCAATCTGGTAGTAATTAAGACACAGGTCTTATTTACTAAAACCAACCTCTGACCTCTGATCCTTGGGTTTATAAAGAAATCTTAATTCATGTATCTCAAAGATTACAGTTTATACTAGACCTAGACACATAAAAATGTAAACATTATAAGCAATACAAAATTTTAAAACCCTCATTCTTTTGGAAGCATTTGCCAATACAGTAAGGCTCTTTTCCTCATGACTTCTAATTGAAGGCATCACCGCTGGTTCCATCTTCTAATCTCTGTTCCCTTTCTCCATTTGTCCTAAAGATAACAGTAACAGCAGCAACACTTTTATTAGCTGTCATTATTAACTGAGCCCACTAAGCTAGGTTCTTTACATTATTGTGGTTACTCCTATTTGCCTTATTGTCAGGTAAAGAACTTGAAGACCAAAAAGGTCAAGTAATAGTCGCTAAGGTCATATCACTACTATGAGATTAATCTGCAATTCCAATTCATGTCTATTTGGTTCCAAAGCCAGTATATCACTGCACTATGCTATCTCTTAATAACACTAATAACTCTAATTATTTTTGCAATCACTTCCAAACTTTCCAATTGGTAAGAATAAAAAAGCCATGTTTTAATAAGCAAAATATAGAGGTAATATACAGGATGGATTGGAAAAAAATTAGGAAAGGAATTAAATAGGTTGGGAAACCAATTAAAAATGTAATATTTAAGCACGAGTCAATAATGGCTTGCACTAGAATGCTAGCAATGAGAATAGAATAAAAGAGACAATATGAGAGAAATTAGGAAAGATGGATCAAAAGAACTTGGCAACTGCTTAAACATATAAAGAGGAAAAGAATCAAAATTGACTTAAATTATAAGTCTGTGTGACCAAGAAACAACATGAACTGAAGTAGGAAACATAAGGAAGGGCAAAATGAGTTTGCGGAGAGAGGGGGGTGAAGGTTAGGGGGTGAGTGGTAAATTTCTTGTTATAATTATTAAAAGTAATACAATGATATGACCTATATTTAGACTATACCTATCTTGTAAAAATGCCTTTCTGCTTTTCCTTAATGTGACACTCAGACTAATAGAAAGAACGTCAATTGTAGTAAATACCCTTGCGTTCTTTGCATGTGATTCCTTTCTTTTCCCAACGTGTAAAAAGTGCAATTCCTGCAGATTCCAACACCATTCATTCAAAGGAGATGGTTAAGAGGTCTCATCTGTTTGGCTGGGAAGCGTATAACAGGTCCTTCATAAGAAGACCATAGACAACTGTTAGAGTGAAAATTTATGCAAAGTAACAGATTAGTAATAGTTTTACACCAGCAGGGCTTCATGTCTCATTATTTTATACTGACTACTAATAGAGTTTAGTATTAGAATTTGAAAAGGAACAAAATGGAAAGCTCTCCCTGTAGAATTTATTATACTCTTTCAGCTATTATGGGTTTTATTACAGATTTCTACTCCAAGGCGTTATTCTTTGTTTTATTTTCAAAATGTGGCTCATATTTTAAAAATGGCTTTCTGGGAAACCTCTACATTTGCATGAATTCAAATGAAACCCTGTTCTCTATCTGCTGTCATCATTCTGTTCAGCAGCTTGTTACATATTTTATAGGGTTAGGACGTGATTAACAATGGAATCCTCCACAGCATTCCATAAAACAACAAAATCAACAGTAAAACTCAGCAAAGTAAACACCCAGAGTGCTTTTAAATATTTGGTTTTATAGTTCTTAAATGACAAGTTCTAAGAGAAATGCAATGATACAGATGAGGATGTAACTACGCTACCATCCTGCGATGAAGGACAGCCTGATAACTGGATAGATTCTGCATGAAGAATGTTCCTACTTAACTCTTCAACATTCTCTTATGATATCTACTGGAACATCAAATGTCTCCCTGCATATTGCATATCATCCCAAATGGAGAGAGAAGATGATAGAGGGAATTAAAATACTACAACTGCAATAACTGTTACCTAAATAAATCAAGTTGCTTTTTGGAAAGAGAAGACATCAGAAAGTGGGATACATTTCAAATGGTGCGGGAATGTTGAGGATGCATTCCAAATTCAACCCTGTATTCTACAGACTCGTGAAAATGGTTTCCATTGTTAAGGCAGGTAATAGAAAAATACATGCAGGTAAGTTTTTCAAAGGTGATCAATGAATAATGACTCTGATGTACTTCAAAATGGAAATCCTTCAAGCAAATAGGTCTGAGTTTCAAGTAATTAATCTAACATTTGCACAGTAGATTGTGACAAAATATAATAAAGTTAGTGCACTTTATTATATAAACACTGCTATTAACTCAATGTTCTCATCCTCTGGTGGACACAGCTGTTTTATTAGAGGTGAGTACAAAGATAAAATTTGGGTAAACACTATTTTATGGTTTAATTGTTTTTGAGGTTAAAGAATTTAAAATTCACATATGGAATGCTGTGTCAATAAAGCACTGAAAATCATCCTATTCTTAGGAAATTTTAAGTTTAAAAATATCTTTCCACAAGTTGTTTCAAAAGCATTGTGAACAAGGTGTGTGTGTGTGTGTGTGTGTGTGTGTGTGTGTGTGTGTAGGGGGGGGGGGAGAAAGTATAATAAATTTAACTGAAAATAACCTCACAGACCTAATCATAAAATTCCTAACTGGGCAGGTCATGGTAGATAGTCACATCCTAGGCCTATATCTCTATATCTTCTTTTTTTAAAAAACAAACAAACAAAAAAACCTTTTTAAAATTGATTTTAGAGAGAAAGGGAGAGGGAGAGAGATAGAAACATCAATGATAAGAGAGAATCACTGCTTGGCTGCCTCTTGCTTGCCCCCTACTGGGGATTGAGCCCGAAATCTGGGCATGTACCCCTGACTGGAATTGAACCTGGGACCCTTCATTCAGCTGATGCTCTATCCGCTGAGCCAAGCAAGCTAGGGCGGCCTATATCTTCTTTAGTGAAAGGTTTTTCTTGCCTTAAGCAAACCCTATGCACTGTTTTTGTGCATTTAGGTTAATACATCTTGGAAATAAGCATAACCACCTTCAAGAGAATACATAATCTTGTTAACCATCCTGCAATCCAATCCCCACCTTGCTTTTTCCCACCTTCACGTGACCTTATTCTCCTTCCTTAATTCCAAATGCATAACAGAAACTGCAAATATCATTCTCTGGAGCATTTGAGATTGCTTCCCAGCAATGGTCGTCAGTTTTGGCTCAAACTCTTATTAAGATTCTTTACAGGTTTGAATATTTCTTACATGGTTATATCCAATTTTTGTAAATTATTAATAATGTTGCCATATACATTTTTATTTACGTTTTATTGAGGAATAGTTGGATGGAGTGGCTGGGTCATATGTAAATATTATGTTTAACTTGTAATATACTGTAGAATTGTTTTCCAAAAAGGCTGTACCATTTTTTGCCTTCCTACCAGCAATGAATGAGAACGCAAGATGCTCCCTATCCTTGAAGACTTAGTATTGTCAGGTGTTTGTTTTTATCTCACTGTGGTTTTACTTTGCATGTTCTGAATAACTAATGATAGTGAGCATTTTTCCATGTACTCATTAGCCATCAGGCTATCTTCTTCGGTGTATTAGCCATTTACATCTTTGCTTTTTTAAAAAATGGGTTTGTCTATCTTCTTATTATTGAATTTTGAATGTCCTTTATATATTTTGGATACAAATCCTATGTCATATATGTAACTTGCAAATATTTTCTCCCCTTGTAGCTGTTTTACATATCTTTTCAAATATCAGCTCTTTTACGTATCATTCCCCTGGCTCAGTTTACCACAGCCTTTCACTAAATTATATGGCATGGCATTAAAATAATCACTTTAAAGTAAATAAAGTGATATAATAAAGATAGAGTTATCAGGAAAGACTCTCTGAGAAGGTGGCATTTGAGAGCCAAATTATAAGAAGTTGAAGAAAAGAACAAGACAACGCCCTTTGGAAGGAAAGAACTTGGCAAGTCCAAGAGAAAAAGGTAGACCATCATGTGGAACTCAGTGAGGGAGGCAGAATAGGCCTGGCATGAAGGTAAAGAAGTAGAAGCAGGGACCACACCATGTAGTCTTATGGGCCTTGGAGGAGTCTAAAGGTAAGGCAAGACCTGAAGGGTTTTAAACAAAGAAAATAATTCAATCTTCTTTAACTTTAAAATTTAAAGTAATTCGATCTTCTTTAACTTTTCATTATGTCTGGCTACCACATGAAAAAAGTAATTGGAAGAGCAAGTAAAGAGACCAATAAGAAATAACTGTAGTCATTTGGAGTGGTTGGCAGCACAGGATGAATCCAAGATGTGCTTTATAGTTAAAACCAACAGGACTGAAATGTGAAGAACAAGGAAAACAGAATAAAAGATGACTCCCAGGCATGAGAATCAAGAAAAGAAGGTGGATAACTTCCATTTACTGAGACAGAGAATAACTAATTGGAGGAGCGGAAATCAAGAGTGACATTTGGGATGTAAGTTCGAGATGTCTAAGAGATATTCAAGTAGATATTTTAAGTCAATAGCTGGAGCACAAAGGTGAAGCCTTGACCAGAGAGATAAATCTAGAATTAGAAGCACATACATGTATGAAAAATAAGGAAGTGCAGGATAAAGCTGTAAACACTCTAACATTATATAAAAACTAAAGGCCAAGTGCACAAAATTTCTGCATGGGTAGGATCCCTAGGCCTGGCTGGCGATCAGGGCTGATCAGGGCCTTCCTTGCCATGGCTGCCGGCTGCCGGCTGCCAGCTGAGGCCTTCCTTCATTTTGCTCTGCCCCCTGGTGTTCAGCACACATCATAGCAAGCAGTCAAACTCCCAGATGGTCAAACTCCTGAGGGGACAAATTGCATATTAGCCTTTTACTATATAGGATATCAATTTACATCTTTCTTCCCCAACTGGCCTGTAAATCCTTCAAATGTATAGATCATGTCTTTTCATATCTGTTTTTGGTGCATGACACTTAACAAATACTTAATAAGAGTGTAGGAAACTCAAGCAGGCATAACATACAAGGGAAGGTGACATCAGATAGTGGAGGGTGGGGAGATAGACATGAACAGCTCTAGGGAGACTGGAGTCCAGAGTGGAAGCTTTAAATGCCAGATTTTGCAGTGTCCGTGAGGACAACTAGAATCTCAAGCAAAAAGGAGCCCTAAAAATAGCAGATTGAAATATTTGCTCACAAAAATAAAAAATAATAATAAAAATATTTGTTTGCAAGTAAAGAAATTGGTTTTCAACTGGAACTTTTATGAAGATTCTCTTTCCTACTATTTTAGTTTCCTACAAGCAAAGTAATGATGAGGTCTTTCCCTTTATTAAAGACTAGAGGCCCAGTGCATGAAATTCGTGAACTGGGCAGGGGGAGGGGAGTTGAGGGAAGAGGTCCCTCAGCTAGCGGTCAGACATCCCTCTCGCAGTCTGAGGCTCTCGCAGTTTGGAACCCCTCGCTCCTTTCCATGCGCCAGCAGCGGAGGCAAGAGAGGCTCCCACCACTGCCACTACACTCATCAGCAGTGAATCTGCCTTCTGGCTGAGTGGGGCTCTCTCTGTGGGAGCACACTAACCACCAGGAGCCAACTCCTGCATTGAGTATCTGCCCCCCTGGTGGTCAATGTGCATCATAGCGACCAGTTGTTGCACCATTCAGTCAATTTGCATATTAGGGTTTTATTAAATAGGATTACAAATTGGTAGGACAAATGACTGGGTTAATTTGAGACAGAATATTCTTGGAATTGATAATCCTATATAACAAAAGCCTAATATGTTAAGTGTCTGACTGTCGGTTCAACTAGTCACTATGACGCACACTGACCACCAAGGGGCAGACTCTCCAATCGATAGGCTAGCTTGCTGCTGGGGTTTGGCTGATCAGGACTTGGCGAGACAGGCCAGACACACCCTAGAGCCCTCCCTTGGTCCCTCCCCAGGCACAATCATGCACTGGTGGGGTCCCTTCCCCTGGCCTAACAATATGGGGCCCCTCAAGTGGATGTCAGAGAGCTGGTTTTAGCCTGATCCCCACAGATTAGGCTGAGGGACCCCATAGGTACATGAATCTGTGTACAGGCCTCTATTCAGAATATAAATCTCTCTGACATTCTTAAAAATAGAAAGAGACTCTAAGAATCCCAGCCACTGCTAGCCTAAATTACTTCTGCATTTCATTTGCTACCCCACCACCACCACCACCAAAACACTAAGAAAATGATCAAGATAATTCTATTCTGATATAAGATTCTCCTCTTCGATGGTTTAACTCAGCAATTCTCAACTGGTGTACCACAGCAGGCATAATGTTGCGCTGCAAGAATTTTTAAAATATGCAATACCTGACTCTTTAGTCAGGAGCACTGACCTCTTTTCTCTTAGATTGTAAAAAAAAAAAAAAAATGACAACAGCCAACACAACAATAGCTGTCCAGTGTGAATGAATCAAAGTTATACTTTTTTCATCAGATCAGCAAAAAATGTTATTTTTTGGTGTGCCACAGAATTTTAGTAATTAGTTTGTGTGTCATGAGCTAAAAGATTGAAAATCGCTAGTTTAAGGTTTACTGGGGAGAAAAGCCACATAATTACTCAGCAAAAACTGGAATTGAGACAATCCCAACACAAGAAACCCCTAACCAAAGATACCGGAAATCACTCTAGCTGTTTTCAAAATATATGGCAAGTTTTCATTGTAGCCACATATTTCTATATAAACATACACACAAAATCTCACTTCAGGGTCAGAAGCAAGGTTATTTTGATTATTTGGCAAAGGGAAGCTGACAACTTACTATTTATATGAACAGTGGTAAACAATGAACACATTAATTTTCTTTCCCCTCTCTTCATTAACAAGTAACAATACAAAAAACTTAACTGTAACCTAAAAAGGCATTTTTATATGCATCCTTACCAGTTGGGCAAAGTAGACCACCTGCTATATAAAAATCTGACCACCTTTCTACTGCGAAGACATTTACTTATCACTGACCATCCATGGGCTCCCCCCACAACTCTCCAGATACCTTGCAGTTACAGGTGGAGCCACGTTACTGGTTCTGGCCAACCTTCTTGTTCTGAGTGAAAGAACATGACACTTTCATGCTGAAAAATGCTAGTGTCTGACTCTCCATTCCCCCTTCCCTTTCTACAGTGACAACAGAGGCCCCATGTTCCAGACAGCACAGCTATAAACTAGTGGAGCTTTCATTGGCTTCAGTCTCTGGGAGACTGTGTGGAATCTGTGGCGAATAGTAAATGTGTAATGTCAATAAGAAATAGATTTTTGTTATGCTGAGTCACTTAGATTTTGTTTTTGTTGTTACTAAACTTACTAATATGCCTTTACAGCTGAAAATCACATAATTATGAATAATCTAGAGGAGATAAATTCAGAGACTAATTTCCATCAAAGAATCCTTCATATTGTACAAAAGTATATTTAATTTACAAGTATAATTTCTTGCAAAGACTAATTCTTTTAAAGTAGAGGTCAGCAGGTAGTCTTTGATTTTAAGAGTCATTTTATTTCCTATTGTTACTTCTGGAACTGGTGTGTATATCTGGTTTGCAGCCTCCCATGGGCAGAACTATAGCTTTGTGTTGTCTCATTTGTTCCATATACCATATAGACACTCAGCCAAACCTGGGTCATCTCACACTAGCTTATGGTAAAGATATCAACTAAAAACCCGACCAAAACAGCCTATTTAATACAGAGGGGAATCGGTGCTAATATAATTACTTCAGAGAAATAATGTTTGCACATAGGCTAACAGGCTTTTCCTCACAACACTAAACTTTCAAGGGACTAACTACATCTAAATTCTGTAAAGTAAGAAAACGCAAACGATCTTTTTTCTACATGAGTTTTTCTGTGTGTTTAAGTTTTGTGTTTTCTTCCTTTCCAGCTCAGTAATATCACAGCAATCATCAAACAGTTGGATCTGAGAAATGATGAAACCAGACTGACCCTTATGCCATTTCTGCCCAGGAAGCGGACAACACACTGCTATTTGTTTTTTGGTTGGTAACAACATTAGTTTGAACATCATTATGCACACTGCAGTTGCATATTTATTCCTCTTCCAAGAGAAGAGAAAAAAGAATCACTAGTATAATATAACAACAATGGGACACTTTAAACTAATAGCTAGTAAATTTATAATAAACAAAAAGAAATGTTTCTTCATATACTATATAGACACTCAGCCAAACCTGGAATCTGTTACTAATTATTTCACAGTTGGGGCTTTTATAAAAGCTGTATAGATTAATAATTGATGAAATCTTTAATTTTTGTCAGCTAACTATAAAAGTAATTAAATTTTGTTCTTCAGAAATTCACCTCCCTAGCCCTGACAAGGACTTTCATTCTTACACTGCTCCCGCTCTGGGGTGAAGGGAACAGCAATAAATTTTACAGCCACACACTGTGATATCTCCACTAGGCATACCTCAGGCAAGTCCTAGAAACCTATTCCAGCTTGGTAAAAACTCTAAGCTTCACAATCCCATTCCCTTCTTAAATAAATAAAGGTGGTTTGTTTGTTTGTTTGTTTGTTTGTTTTTAACAGCTTTATTAAGGTTTATGTGAAACAAACTGCATATATTTTAAGTTATAATTTGATCATTTTTGACATAGGAAACCATCACTATAACGAAGATATGAACTTATACATCACATTCCTTGGACCCTTTGTAATTCTTCCTCCTCCCGTATCTCCCCACTTTTCACCCATTCCCAATAATTAGAGAATAAAATATCAATATTGCAGGGTCTACTATTTTCATATTAAATCAGGAAACACATTAGAATGTACTAATGAAAGAGTTGATTAAACCAAAATGCAAATGACATAATTTCCTATTTGTAGTTCTAATTTTTTTTTTGGGGGGGGGTATTACAGATTTCCCCAAACTCACACAGAGAGAATGCTATGAAAAAGTATCTCATTCTATTTTTGTCCCTCTCAGCTGTGGTTTCTAAAAACTGTCAGGTCCGTCTTTTGCCTCAAGATTTCTCCCCCTAGACCTAGGGAAGAAAACGCCCGTCATTTCACAAGAACAAACACAAAGGTATTATCTGTTACTGAATGTAGGCAGGTCTATCAACATCTCTGTATACAAATACCTCAGTTATAAATCCAAAGTAGAAATCATAGAAATTATCTCTACCCTACCAACAGAATATCAGGCCGATACCAACTTAAATATGAATTAAGACTACTAGGGGTAAACTTAGGTAATGGAGAAAATTTCTTTCATCCACACCCACAGCTTTAGTGTATGCAGTGTCAATAGAAAATCTAACCTACCTTATGCAGCACCACCCCATGCTTTCACCTGCCTGCTGCTGGCACCTCAGACTCAACGTGCCCCAAAATTGATCAACTTGTCAAAAAAGCTTCTCCCCCTCCTCTTGACTTCTCTCTGTTCCAGCTCCACTACTTTTCTAAACAACCCAAGCTGAACAACTTGATCATCTTTGTCTCCTACATCTTCACTCTTCACCCTCCTCCACTTACAGAGTTACATGGGGGTGGGGAAAGGACATATTTATGAAAAGGCAAGTATATTGCAGGGGCAATCAGGGAAGGTTTACTAAAAAATATTTATTGGGCCTTGGAAGATACTCAGGATTTTTCTGACAGAAGGGCCTAGAATTTTTTTGGAAGCTATCCCTGCAGATATTGGTTTATTTCCTGTACACTTCTACAGCATTTTCTACTTCTGTTATCTCACTTAACACATACTTTTATTGGAGTTATTTTGCACCCATCAAATTACAAGCCCCTTGAAGGCAGAAATTTGTTTTTATTCTCCTCTGTAACTCTCTACGTTCCAAGGATAGTATTTTAAAATTCAACTCAAAAAAGAGTGAACCCTCTGCTATGTACAGTATATCACTGTAGGTCCAGAGAACAGACTCGAACATTTAGAGAATGGGCAATGAATGAATAGCACAACCCCAGTATATAAATCTTTAATTAAAGGACATTTATAGGTACATAGTTTCCATAGTCCTCTTCAAAGGCTTTTGACTGCTTCTCTGAGCAAAATTTCTCTAAGCCTTACTTCCTTAATAACCATTCAAAATATTTAATTATGTCTGACTATGAAGGCAAAATCTTGAGGGTAGACTTGGGATTCAGAGGTTGTCAAAACATTAAGAAAAAAAAGAATTCCACTCCTTAATAAGAAAATAAAATATCAATATTGCAGGGTCTACTATTTTTATATTTTTATAAAAAACTAAAGTTGCGCTTAAAAAAAAAAGTCTATTCAGAAATGCTGATGAATGACCAACAAGTAAATATGCTGAATGAGGCCCAGACTCACCAATTCCACTGACTTTCAATAGTGCTTCCTGATCCCTCACCTCCAAAGAAAGCTTCTGAGACCTGCCTGACCATGTCCCCTGAACAGTATGGAAAAGGAGGATGAGGAACGGTCCCTCTTAAAATACACTGCCTCATTCAGGACTCTGTAATCCCCTCGTCCATCAAGAAAAACATTGTTAGAAGACGGTTCCAAGGGTCACATGATCATTTCACCCTAAGTGATCTTAATGTGGATTATACAAATGATCACTCAATTTTCACCTTGAAATATACTGCCTGTATTCCACAACCACATCTTTGCCCTTTCAATAAAATTTCATATCTGCCTGCAGTCATTACATGTGATGTATTCTTTCAGTCTTCAGACACTTGAAAGTCACACAAAATATTTTAACATTTAACTCAAAACTGTCCATGTACACCAGTATTTAGAATTATCCAAAATTTTATTATTGGCAGGAAATACTGAAATATTTCCTTATAAATCAAAAGACATTAATGTAATATCCTGTAGACCAAATTGTTTTTACCCAATACCAATGATTTCCAGAGAGAAAGAACAGAGAGGGAAAATTTATCTAGTGAGTGGTAAATTTCAATCCCTTATTAAAGACATAAATATGTTTTCTTGCCAGTAATCTTAAAGGCCCCTGCAGACTGTGTGCTTTGCAGTTGTTAAATGGGCTTTGTTTTCCTTTCTATAAGAACAGAAGAAATAACCAGGGAGGAAAGAAAATGACAAGTGAAGAAAGAACCTGGCCGTGAAATGCAGTCCGGTTTTCGTTTATCTTACTGCCCAGCACAGGCCTAAGCTTAGGGGGGAGCCAAGCTTGGATGGGAGGACAACCATGGTCCCAGCCACAGGATTTCCATCTGACCAAAGAAGATCTGTCTGGTCTTAAAATGAAAGCATAGGTCCAACATGGGTGGATTACAGCTCAGGGAATCGCAGGCACGCCTTGCCCATGGACATAATGCTGGTCAGGGAATGCTCATTTTATTGTGAAGTCAGGAAAAAACCTTTTTTGGAAAACCTTTATTACCTAGATACTATCCCATGACTTAATAGTCAGCTTTTGAAAAATACTATATCATTTTAATGTGCACATTTTTTGAAGTTTCCAGGTAAAAGAGAACCAACAAGAGAGGAGCTGATGGAGTCATTGTCTACTTCAATGTTTCCCAAAGTGTGGTATGTGTATCCCTAGGGGTACGGCAAGGGTTTGGTGGGGGTACGCGTTGCACCGGAGTTTGGTGGGGATATGCACTGCACCATGCTTAGCTGTGCCTAATTCAACATTCTCATGAGTCAAGTCAAGACAGTCTTGTGAGGCGTGAGATGGTTCGGTGTGCAAATAAATGTTATTTATAATATTACTTTTATTTATATTTTATTACGAATAATTTTATTTTTCGTTTATTATTATTTTGTGTATGTACCTATATATATATATTGTTATTAAAATACATCCATTTTTTTTGACGAGGGGTACTCAGCATTACGAAAATTATAGAAGAGGTACACATATGTCAAAAGTTTGGGAAACACTGGTCTACTTAAGCTAAGTGATGCTAGCACGAGCCATCTAGAGCCACGAGGAGAACCCTCCTAATAAAGCACCTCTCACACTAACCTGCCTTTAGGAGAAATGAGCCCCAGAAGACCTCCTGCCTCAGTCCCACAGGCCAAACAAAATGCCAGTATCAACTGGAAAGTGCCACCTCAGAGGCCTTTAAAATCACATCCAGTTATATGATTCACTGCTTCTTCAACATGCACTGAACAAAGCAGTAAATTAGAGCTGTTTTCCCAAGATTCATTTGCTACATTAAAACTCTTTGGAAGTTGTCTGTAAAAAATCTTCATCACGGATTATGGCTTTGGAGCTCTGGGGAACCATATAAATATAGGATAGTAAACTTCTTACCACAGTATCACTATTTAAGGGGCATCACTATTTAAGGGGCAGAACCAAAGGACTTAATTATCTGCAAAAGTATTTTAAACAAGTTGTAAGGTTTTCCACTTAAGAAATTGGCTATCAAATATCAACCTACCCTTGAAAGGTGAAAAAAGCTCATCTCTGGGTGGCTTAATTGGCCACTTTCATCAGTCTGTTTTTGAGACACATCATCTTTTCAACTGGGCAGACATGCAGGCTGCCTCAGCCATTTGGACATCAGAAACAATGCTAACTTCTGTAGTTAGGACTTAGTCATAATGAATTTACGTTCTTTCCCTCACTTTTACTAGTGGAGGACAGAAATAGAACTCAGAATTGAATAATTATAGGTAACCAGCCTAAATGACTTGTAGTAACGAAAGGTTGGTCAAAATGATCCAAAAAACCTCTTCCAAAGTCTTAAACCTTCCATCCCCTAAATCATCTCCTCTAATTCAAGGACATGCAGAGAAAGAAAACAAGATGTCATCTCCTGGAATTATTTTTCTTTACCACCAGAAAGAATATCCAACTTACATTATTTCTGATCCATTTAGTAAATATTTTTGAAGGTGAAAACCTAGTCATTAAGGAATAATTACTGTCTCTTCTGAGATGAATACATTTACAGTTCAATCCTTTATTAACCACTTAGAAATATGGATAATACATGAAATAAAAGAGCTTCCCAAAATATTCTGCAAGATTCTACTTTGTCTTTGTAGAAAATATAGGTATTGTATAGATTTTCTGCAAAGCACTCTGAAAATTCCATAAATCCCATCCTGCAGGGATTTCACTTTTCTGTAGTCTTTCCACCATACTTGAGTTCATATCCCCTCTAAATATATGCTGCAATATGAACATTTCCATAGACAAAGCACTGCACACTAATAAAACACAGCACTGTTTACATACACTGCAAATATATAACATATTTTTAGCGTAGCTTAGGAGCAATATTTTTAGATGGATGGAGCCTGCAGTGATATTAGTAACAAACTTCTGTAAATTAGTGGCCTAAATAGAAATTTATGTTCCATAAAACCCAGCATGAAACAATAAGTTAGAAATATTTAAATAACATTTCACAGAGCGTTAAGCAGCAAGCACCAATGTGTCAGGCTGAGTTGGGTAGTAGAAAGGAGAGCTGGGCACCGTCTCACAGAAAGCAGCAAAAGACAACGTCTTGGTTTTTAAAATAACTTTTAAAAAATCATGTATGACCTTTAGATTTCACCTAACATCTCAAGGGTTGCCTCAATCTTGAAGGCAAGTAAAAAATGACCAATCAGTCATGGGATAAATTTTATAACTTCTATAGACTCAAGGCCAAAAAGCATCTATAGGAGTTGGGGTATGGGTTCATATTTTCATTCATTTTCTAAGAGTCTGGTAGATCTATTATATGTGAACAGATGTACTTGTATCTAGGTTTGGCTTTCTATAATCCTGTTCAAGTCATAATCAAGTCCATTGTTGCAGTACTCACATTTCAGAGAGCAAACAATATTTCTAGGGGAAAATCAGCTTCCAATTTAAATTTATCTTTGCAATTCTGCAAAATACCAAGACTTTAAGCATTATATTCAAAATCTAATATTACAAAGTCCGATACTATGGTTGGATCCAGTAAGTACATGAAAACACTACAGAATCTCCCCAGCTTTGTAATTGAGATATTTTCCCAATATAATTGAAATGGGATTTTATGGCAGTTCGGGGTAGGGAGAAAGAAAAAAAATGTCAACTTTCTTTCCCAAATAGAATGGGAGGTGTTAGGGCTTCAGAAATGGGATAGTAGCATGCCAAGTGAGCCTAAAATGCTAGCTTTATTCTTTCTATTTCCTCATGTGCAATTTAGAAGAATAAATGCAATATTCTAAGGGGGGGAAAATTCCAGGGTCCCAATTTTTTTAAAAAAGGGAAGTTCTGACTCATGAATAATATCGACAAATTAAAAAATGAACAACTGGTTTGAATTAAGGCTTTGTTTTATTGAGGCAAGAGATTGATGTTGACATGCTGGATTTTTCCAGTTAATAACCCCAGTTATCCCACTTTGATCCTTTAATTCCTCATGCCTAAAACTGGATTCATTATTGTTCTCCTAATTTGACTTAGCCTAACCATGTCTGTCAATGGCATTTTTATCCTACTGACCATCTAAATTAAAGTTCTTGCATTCATCATTTCTGATTACTCTTCTCTTACTCTCAGAGCCACTGTGGAAGCTCAGTAAGATTATAAACTTTAAGAAGATTGGACTATGTCTGTCTTATTCACCTTTTATTTATTCTTTCAGGTCTGCCATATGACAAGGACAATGACAGGTACTGGGCAAAAGTGAGTAAGACAGTCAGGGTCCCTGCCCTCATGGAGCTTACAGTCTAGTGGGGGAGTCATACATTAAATAGATATACAAATAAAGGTATCATTACACATTGTGATGTGCTGTAAAGAAAAAGACCTGGGTTCTAGGAGAGGACTTAATTTAAAGATAAGGGGTGGTGGTTGCCAAAAAAGACTCTCTGTCATAGTGAAAACTAAGCTAAGACTAAAGGGTAAGTCTGAGGTAGCTAGGTGAAGATTGGGGAAAGAGTATTCTAGGAAGAAATGTGACATTGGGGGAAAACCTAGGGCAGAAAAAAAACTCAGTACATTTTAGAAAATGCTAAAAAGGTTAGTAAGGTTGGAGGTAATAAATAGGCAGTGCAGCGGCCAAATTAAGGCTTCTGGGTTTTTATCCTGGGTATAATGGAAAACCTAAAGGGTTATTTGCATGAGCTGATCTGTGCCTTAGAAAGAACTGGGTGGACAACAAAGGGGAACAAAGTGTAAACAGGGAAACCAGTTAAGAGTTTGCTGCAGTTATTCTCAAGAGCGCTCAGTGACTAACACTGATCCCAGCCATCCTCATTCCCAGGGCCTGGCACAGCTCCTGGGTCTGATAAATGAATGAATCAATAAATCACTATCAGTTTGCATCAGTTCTCACAGCCTTCTTTCATGACACTCCTACCTATCCCAGGATAGAGGCACCCTCTAATTTCTTTCTAGGATACAATTACATTTATTTTCTAGAATCAAATTTTTAGTCAGCATCTTGATTTTTTAATAAAATTAGATAGTATTTAATGTCTACTATTTAAAGTTAAAACTCTTCAAGTGCCACATTCAATTCTATATGAAGGTGAAGAGATTGGCCAAAGAAAATATATCATAGCCCATGGACACAAACAACAGTGTGGTGAAGTCCAGGGGAGGTGTAGGTGGGGGTGGCATGGAAGTGGTTGAAGGGGAGCTGGGGTGTATCTGTTATAGTATCAACAACAACAAAAAAGTTATCCTCAAAAGATTTTTAAAAATTCTATAGGAAAGTATTATTTTTTGAAATCTCAAATAATCACATAGTGTCTATATAAGAATAAGCAAAAATTAATATAAGAATATTAATCATGACATTTTAATGTCAAAACAGAAACAATCTATATGTATATAAATATAGGAAAAATCAAACTATGATAATTCTATATAATAATATACAGTCTAAAAAATGTTTTGAAAAATAAATATTTCATAATGTGAAAAAAGCACTATTAACATTAAATGAAAAAAGTATATAAGACATATACAATGTGATCTGAAGTTCATTTTTAAAAAGAAATGTACATGATCAAAAAAATTGATCATTTCAGAAAACTACTCCAAGACCATAGGGATTCCTGAAACAGAGAGGAGTTTTCAAGTCTGCTCCAACCAGGAAGACGAGAGGAGAAACGGTCCAGAGATGGAAGACGCTGACGACGCCTGGCCACGCTAGCGGACAGCAGCTGTGCGTTGCTGCAGGTTAACCAGGACCAAACCAGAGAGGGTCGGACCTGCATTGCCACCATCTGTCCATCATCCAGATATCATTGCTGACATATACACATAAGGAACTATTTGACATTGAAACTGGGTCGCAGAACTGTTGGACATTGAAATTGAGACTCAAACGTTTTTTTTTTTGTTTGTTTTTTTTTAATATATTTTATTGATATTTTACAGAGAGGAAGGAAGAGAGACAGAGAGCCAGAAATGTCGATGAGAGAGAAGCATCGACCAGCTGCCTCTTGCACACCCCCCACCGGGGATGTGCCCGCAACCAAGGTACATGCCCTTGACCGGAATCGAACCTGGGACCTTTCAGTCCGCAGACCGACATTCTACCACTGAGCCAAACCGGTTTCGGCTCAAACGTTTTTTGTTATTATATTTTTATTTCTAGTCTGCAGTTGCAAGATTTTTCAAAGAAAAGAAATGGGGGGAAATAGTTATAGAGATAAAGAACCATTGAACAGACTGTTAAACTATAGCAGGAAGGCAAGGGAGGTTGGGGGAGGGGGGCTGTAAGAGATCAACCCAATGGAAGGACTTATATGCACGCATACAAACATAACCAATGAATACAAGAGGGGGGGCGGGGGTGGTGGCGAAGCATATACGGGGGGTGGGGGGGGCGTGGGGAGACAGGGGAGAGGTCAAGGGGGGAAAAAGGAGACATATGTAATACTATTTGTAATGCTTCAAACAATAAAAAAAAATAGATCAAAGATCAAAGTAATGATTTATGGATTGTGAGGCTATGGGCGATTTTTACTTTCTTAATGTATTTTTCTGGTTTCCCAATTTTCTGCAATAGTAATTCTTTTAATCTCTGGGAAACCTCCCAGAAAAGGAAAACATTTCAACCCAGCTCATTTCCCTCCTGATTCGTGCTCAGAAGTCTGTGACTGTTTCCCGTGACCCCCTTCTACCATCGCCTGCACATGGCATACGATTGCTCAGCAGCCCGAGTCTGCAAGGCCTTCCTTAGTACCCCAATCCCTGCTCTCAGCAATACTATACAAACACTCCTCAGACACAGCACATGCTTGTCATGACTCATGCATTTCTTTTCGGTTAGCTCCCACTTCTATCAAACTGGCTTTTTTCCTCCTGCCCCACAGCGCCAAGTGCAGTATCTTCTATAGAGACACAATTGTTCAGAATGAAGTTATTCTAACAGGAGCCACTGTTTGGTTCTCAGAAGACTGGCATCGGCCATGATCTCCTGGATTCCTATTGTTGTTTTGCCAAAAGCTGCTGCATACTCCCACTTTGAGTCATAGCTGATTAGGGCAGTGAAGAGACCTAAGAAAAGGTCTAGCTCAACCCTTGAAACCTGTAAAACAGACCCCCAGTTCTCTGCTGGTCCCTGGGAGAGGCGGTGCCAGTGCCAGGCCGGGAAACAAGACGACTCAGGCTCAGTGGTCTTCTCCCCTGACCTCCTATGGCAGGGAACTCCAAGAGCCTTTCTCCAACTTGCAAATAATGTGAACTGGCAAGCAAGTTTGGAAATACCCACGCAATCTCCTGAAGGTCAATTTGGCAGGCTGGAGAAAATTAATCTGGGATTGCCATTGTGGTTTCCACTCTGTATAATCTAACTGCTGAATATCAAAGGTTCATTTAAAGTACAAGAAGCAGCTTTTAAGCTTAACCATTGGGCACTTTAGAAAATGTTCTCAAAGCAGCACAACACAAAAGCCAGAATAATTTGATCACAAATTCCTCCCAGGGATATGAAACTAAAAGCACAGCTCAGTTACCTGTGAGGCCACATCTTCCCTCCCCACGCCCTGCAATGAATGAGCGCAGGCCTGAGCCAGGCAGGGTGTAGTGTGTGCTGTGTGCTGTGTGCTGTGAACTGGCACAGAAAGGCCACTTTCAACCACTCCAGGAAGGAATAGTAAAGTCACTGATGAGTAATTACTCTGATAAAGTAACAAGATCCTATGAGGTTAGGCTGTGATCTAAGTTGACAGCTTTGCTTATAAACATTGGCTCTAAAAAACACCAATTAATGATTAATTTGAATACTACTCTGATATTGCCCAAATTCTGGCACTTCATGTCATGCCGTCATCTTTTACCACATAAACTTCAGTTTTATTAAGGCAAAGAGTTAAAAAATACTTCCAAGGGAACATAATACAAGTAACAAAGGAACTCTGACAATTTGCTTTTTGCATTAAAAAAAGATGTGTCAAACCAGTTATTACAACACACAGCAGCTTCAGAATAGAGAGCACACCCCACACATTGGAAAAGAGCAAACAGTTTTCCTAACAGATTTCTCTGCCTCAAGGCCAATATGGCAAATAATCATAGAAAATGTCATTACTCTACCTAATTTTCCCTTGGAGCTTTTAAATAGGAACTTTAAAAATTATTTTTAAAATATGCAGAGGGACTGTGGATGACTATGAAGGGTCTTGCCAAAGACACCCAGGCTTAAGCGAGGTGACACCTGGGATGGGTGGGGTTTTGAAGATGGTTAATAAGGCTAGGGAGCAGGGATGCATGGCCACGGCAGATGTCTTTCCTAAAATGGAAGGGCTCCTGAAATGGCATGAACTCCACTGAGGCAGAAGAAGTTGGAGAAAGGACAAGAGAAGCCTTAATCTGTGCTTTCTTTCTCTAATCACTGGGGATGACAGTCAAAATTAGAGGAGAGTACAGCAATTCAGAGGTAAAAGGCACAGAAGCAAAAAGAAGTCGTTGAAAGGTGACAACATTTTATTAGAGACTGAGATCGTTTCATTTCAGCTAACCTGTCTTAGTCAGCCTGGCTGCCATAACAAAGTGCCACAGATTGGTGGCTTAAACAAGACACTTATTTCTCCCAGTTCTGGAGGCTGAAGTCCAAGGAGCTAGCCAATTTGGTTCCTGGTGAGAGCTGTCTTACTGGCTTACAGATGGTCACCTTCTTGCTTTGTCCTCACACCCAGGAGACAAAGAGAGACAGAGAGAGCACTGTGATCTCTCTTCTCTTCTTATACGGGCACTAATTCCATCATGCACCACCTCCAATGACCTCCTCTAAATCTATCTACTTCCAAAGGCTCTATCTTCTATTACGATCACATTGTGGGTGATTATGGCTTCAAGATAGGAATTTGTAAGTCCACACATAACTTTTGCTAGTACATGTTATGTTGTTAGCTGTAAGGCCTGATTAAAATTGCATATACGTGGCTTCTTTTACAAGAGCCAATTCTCATCCACAGGACATGATTATAATAAGATGCTCAGAAGCAAAACTGTGTTTTCTTTTACACCTAAAAATGCTTGTTTAGCAAACAAAGTTATCTTTATCTGAAATGCTTTTAAAGCCTATGCTTCGTATTTATGTCTATACTCTTTAGATAAGATCTCCTTGTTGCCAATTCTCACATTTTACTGATCTATTAAGCAGTATCTATACTTGCTGATTTTGTTTTCCGTCACCTGTTATCATAACCTAATGCTATCAGGGAGTAAGAAAGAATCAATGCTGACTGTAGTTAAGGAAGTGAAGGAAAGCAACCCTAACTGGGGATGTGTTTTTTGTGAAGCCTGGACAGGAGCTCCTCTTATCCTGCAGTCATTAAAGAACCACTACCTTGACTCAAACCGAGTAAAGATACTACAAATCAGGTAACCGTGTCAGGGGTTTTCTGTTGAGACAGCAGTTTAGTGGGGAGAGAATCCACTCAAGGTCTTTGGCGTCAGGCAGACCTGGTTTTGAAATCCGGCATGGCCACTTTTTTGTGGTGGTTAACACTGGACTCCCCTGGAAATTTCTTCACCTATAACAAGGAGAACAGCCCTGCGGCACAGGGATGCTCTGCTGGACTAGGTGAGACCAGTAAGTGCAGGTACCTAAGAAGCAGCTGCACATGGTCAATATGCTGTTTCCTCTTTGTTCCCTCAAATCCTCCTAATAGGAAAGGGGCAGTCTGCTTGAAAGTGTGTCTATGTGAGAGAGGGACCACGTGCAGAAGAAGGTGATATATTTGTGAGAACTGTGCTTTCATGACTCTTGCCCTTTAAAATATTTTTTGTTTTGATTGATTTGAATATCATATTAATGTATCCACACATATCACACCTCCACTTACTGATCTTTTAGGCCTCTCCAGGCATGTGGATGCTTGATATGTTTATTAGTATGACCTGACTATCTCTCTCCTGTCTTCCTTCCTTTTTTTGAGAGAATTACGAGGCTGGCAGTGAGGATGGCACCAAACCTCATCACTCATCTACCACCACATTCTCCCTTTCTGTACCACTAGTTAGACTCTGCTTCTTTCCATGTCTCCTCCGGGACCACCCCTGGCTTCTCTCCCTGAGAGGAAATGTGAACAGGCAGGCAAAGCGGAAGACTAAGGAGGGGAGAATGTGGGTTCTTGGCTTCTTCACGGGCTTTGACCCACCTCACATGCCCTCAAAACCTATGGGCAGCTATTTCAAACCACTGCACGGAAGGGCTGAGGAATCTGGTTTTCCTTAAAGAAGGAATAAACAATCACCAGACTAAAAATCAGAGGCTTTGAAAATTACAAGGGCTGTTACCGTGGAATGACTAAGTTGCCTTGCTACCCGTGTTTCCCCGAAAATAAGACCTACTTCATGGAAACATAATACATCTTCTGAAAATAAGACCCAGCGCATCTATGGGAGCAAAAATTAATATAAGACACTGTCTTATTTTTGGGGAAACAGGGTATGTTTTGTGAGGCACAATTCCATTTCATTTTCATCACACACAGAACCAGCATTACAGCTCTAGCGGGAAGAGCTGCAAATGGTGCTCCCCCTGGTCTATCTGAACATCCCAAATAGTATCACACTCTACCTGAAGAAGCCCTGAAACAGACTGACAGTGCTTCAATTATCCTGGCTATAGGCAGACAAAATAAGAGTCTCAGGGGTTCTCAAAAAGCTTGAAAAGTTCTCTCTAAGCTATGTTATCAGGTAGAAACCAGAACACAACCAAAGCTGTGAGAGTAGATTTCCTGGGCTTTGTGCTTGCTATAAGACACTTTCCAAATATGCAGTGAAGGTGGAGAGAAGCAGGGGAAATAGAAGCCAGGGGCCCAAGGCACGTCAATGACCAGACTTCAGACACACAAGCCACTCAGCAATATCATACCCCCATCCTCCCACTCACACAGTGTCATCCAGATCCACCTTCCCATTTAAGTTTAACTGATAATACAGTGTAGATTTGAGAGAAAAAATGGAAACACCAAAAGGAGAAAGCATAAAAACATTGTGCTTAATGCTAGTAAAAACATAAAACTTTGTTTCATGGCAAATGTGAGGCAGATATTAGGTTAACAATACAGTGGCAACATTATTATAATCTTGTAGAGAAAAAAATCCCATTTCTTAAAAAATTTCTAACATTAAAATCCAGGCTCAGGCTTGGGTCCCAGCTGTACAAGGTAGCACTCCCTTTCTGGACCACATCTGTGTGACTGGACCCCGGATGCTGCCATTACCGCCCCATCAATGCACCTGGAACAAGAATTTCATTTCTGAACCCAAGCCTGTTCAAATCCCCCCAGGGAAGCGAGCAGTGTAAAAGTTCTCCTAACTTAGAGTAGTAGCCTTATGTTTAAACTAAAAAATGCCTTCCTACTTGAATTATCTTCTCTCAGGTAAAAGGAAATGAAACAACCCTTCAGGCCCTTGAGTAAAATCCCACCGAGTAGGAGGAGGCAAAATAGGAAGGTTTCATTTAAATGGTGAGAGGAAAAGAAGAGAGAAGATGAATGGCATTGAATCTGGAAGGGTTACATACATTCCAATAGACACAGTCCGAAGGTGTGCCAGCACCTCGCTTTCTTTCTTTAAGGAGACAACCACAGCATCACGTAATTCAAATTCATTCCTTTCTGAGAGCTGAGTAACAAAGACAGAACTTGGCAAGATGGCACAGCACAGTGCGAGTGAATTGTATTCCCAGCTGATACTTGGTGAGATGTTAGGTTGTCAGCTAATGTAACATAAAATGAGGCCACACATTGGAAAGTGTTTCGAAAAGAAAAACTCCAGAGAAAAGATGAAGGAAGCATTATAATGAATCTGGAGAAAGTAAACTCCACGTGGTGGGGGCCTTGACTGTGGCCTCTCTTCAGCTGGCGTCCCAAGGGCTTCTCTTCAGTCATGATGAAGAGGCCGTGCCTGCCTTTTTCCCATATGGGATGGATGGCAACACCATTTGGCAGCACCTGGCTGCCGAGAGAGAAAGAACACCTGGTGTGGAGACCTCCCATCCATTAAAGTCAAGAGAGGGAGAAGTGGGAGAGGAAGCTGGATGCAACAGTGGTGACCGGGGTCATGCAGTAAGGAGTTATAAAGGCATAAAAGCCTCTTTATTCAGATGGTTCCTTTCAGGGCAACTCATTTCTTGCTACTTAATGCAAGCGGTTAAGAGAACAGTTGGGTTGGACATAACTTACAGCACGTCACACAAATCTGGAGTGCCCACGGAACATTAATTTCAGGGCACGTGTTGAGATTATGCTCTTAAAACCAGCCTCTTTGCCAGGGGCAGCTTGTAACTCAGAAAGTCATGTTTCATTTAGGATGTGCTGTATAATGTTGAAGGGGAAAGTGAACTATTTTGTTTTGTTGTGTTTTTTTTCTCCACTCAAGTAGAATAAAGGATTTGGGAAAGAGCTCTACATGCTAAACTGTAATTTTCTAGGAAGCTCTTCTCACTCATTTCATCAATCTGCTTAGGTCCTATTTCTTTAACATTTACTCTTATTCTAAACACACAACTTCCCCTGCTAGACCGAGATTTCACAGGCAAGCTGACCACACGAGAATTTGCTTTTCCTACACACACTTGGGCTCACTTTCTCCTCAACCCAGAACAGTGCTCCCACACTGCACAGCAGCACTAACTTTCCCCACCACAGGGGCTGCTGAAATCCCACCTTCTTCCAAGTGGTAGTGAAGTGAAGTGGCCCTTTCCCCCACTCTTACCTACTCCTCAGCTCTGATAACCAGTAATAACTCATTCAACTTAAAGAATCATATTAATTATTCCAGGTAATATACTGCATGTCTGTATATTCTTTTCTATGTCATGTCTGTCTGTGTAGCTGTTATATTAATCCTTTGTACTGATGCAACTGTCATTCCTTCAACTGCATTCTTGCCAAACACTGAGCTGTGTCTGGAGACACAAAGATAACCACTCCTGTTGAAGAGATGCCAGGTCAGTGAGAGAGACAGACATGTAAACAGATCTGTATGTGAGATAGATGGCCTAGAGAAGGAGGAGAAAAAAAAGTATTGCAAAATAAGTCAGCACAACAGCTCAAATCATCAGGAAGCCATAACATACCACAAAGACCCAGCAAAACACAGGATTGTGAACATGAACATAATGCTTCCATTTCTGCCTCATCAGTCTACCCTCAGCACTCTGCCTTTCCTGCTGTTACAAGGGAAGAAATAACCTGATCCCTAGCTAAAGCTAGTCTTCCACTTGAGCTCTCTATCAGGGACTGCTACCTGCAGAGACCTGCATTGTCAACTTTCCCTTACTGTCTGCTCATTCCAATTAGAACACAAACATACCTTATAGACCATCCTCCTTAACCCTCTGCTTCCCTTCCCAGTCAAACTCCTTTCATCTACTTTTACTGCTATCCCTTCTGCCTCACCCTACATTCTCTCCTCCCACTAACCAACTGAATTGACTCTTAGCAAGGTCACCAATACCCTCCATCTTGCTAGATCCGTTAGTCAATTTTCTGTTCTCATCAGTTTTAGGTAGCACCTGCTATCCATTCCTACCTCCCATCTGCCCATATTGAAAGACTGTCTTCTTTAAGCTTCCATGAAAATTCTCTCCTTGTGTTCTTCCTGTATCACTGGCAACTCCTTGTCAGTTTTCTCTATTCACTTTTCCTTGCCTGCCTAACTTCCTGTCCCCCTTATGTCCATTCTCATATTGCCTAGTGATTTTTCAGAAATATAAAACAAGATATTTCATTCCCTGATGTAAATCCTCCAATGACTTCCCATAATTTTTAGAATAAATTCCCTACTACCAAGGGTCTGCAGTTTCTGACTCCTCCCTACCTCTCCACCTTCATTTCTTGCCATACCTTCTCCCAACACCTCAACAAACTACCTAACACTAGATTTCAGACATTCATGGCCTTTTCTCTGTTCCTCAAACACCTCAGGATAGTATCCCATTCCAATTTCTTCAAAACACTGGCAGCAAGTATTGCATTTATTCATTCACGTTTTGTTTGTCTACCTCTCCTTCTAGAGTGTGAGCTGCATGAGGGCAGGGCCTTGATCTCACTCACTGTGGTATGTGCAGCTACAGGCACTGTGTTCAGTACATTCTAGCTGCTCTGTAAATATTTACTGAATGAATGAGTGAATGAATGAATGAAAATCTTGTTTAGAACACTGTGCCCAGCCCTTTGCTTTTCAACTGCAGTAAGGTTAACAGTGAAACATAAAAATAACTAAATCACAGGTAAGTCAGACTTATGGCAAAAGGTTCACAGAATTAAAATTAATGAGGAAGTAGTATTTTATTTTCATTCATTAGAGGATCATTGCTAATTTTTTTTTTAAATGTCTGAGGGTTAAGTAAAAAGAATGGGCTACAGGTTCAGTGGACTGGGTTCAAGCTCTAGAGCAGGGGTGGGCAAACTTTTTTACTCGAGGGTCACAATGGGTTCTTAAACTGGACTGGAGGGCCGGAAGAAAAGCAACCTGACCATGCTGGCACTCTCATCTTGGGCTGCTGGTGAAGGAGCAGAGGGGAAAGCAAGATAGAACTCTTTGGGCTCCGAGAGCCAGATAGAACAGCTGAACAGGCGGATCCGGCCCTTGGGCCGTAGTTTGCCCACGGCTACTCTAGAGTCAATTAGCAATAAAACCACTTCCTGAGATTGACTATTACCTGAGGTTATATTCAGTTCCTAAAGAAGAACACTATCTTTCTAAAACAAAAGGAAATAATAATAATCCCATGTCAGTTGGGTGCCTCCTCTGTGCCAAGGGCTGTGCTAAGACTGTGTGGCCAGCCTGGTCTCCTCTGCCACTTGATGCAAACCCAGGAGACACAGTACTGCTGTTCTCACTTTAGAGATGAGGAGACTGAGCTTGAAAAGGACACACAACTGATAAGTGACCAAGCTGCGACCAAACCCCAAGTCTGTTTGACTATGAACTCTGTGCTCTCAACCACTGGGTGTAGAAGGAGAGTTCAGAGAACTGCATGTAGTCCTACCGAAAGCATGAGGATCAACTTTCTGAGTTTTCACCCAAATCTAGAATTCTAAGATATTTTCAGTAATAGTATAAACATTTATATAAAAATTGTTTTTAAGGAGTCCTATAATGCAGACGCTACATTGAGCTTTTGGTTATATAGGCATTTGATGAACTGGACAAAATAATGTGCTTTGGGTTACCCATGATATTCTCTCTGTCATCCTAAGGGGTTACTTTATTTATAGTCTGGAGACCTGTCTTAGAAAAACAAAAAAAAAGAAAACAAGTTTGCAAGCATCACAAATAATTTCTTGTACCCCTAAGGCAGGGGTGGGGAACGACCAGCCTGCAGGCTACATAAGGCCCAAGAAATCATTTGGGGTGGCCTGGCTAAGGCATTAGAAATGAGTTCATGAAATGTTTGACCAAATACAGCGGGATAATTTTTAAGTGGATAATTTTGTATGGCGTGAGAATGATGTTATAAATAAAAAATGGCCCTCGGCAGAAAAAAAGGTTCCCCACCCCTGCTCTAAGGTTAATGAACAGAAGTCAGCAAATTATGACCTGCTTATGGCCTGCAAGCTAAGAATTTTAAGCCTTTCAAAAGTGTTGTTTACAAAAGAAAAAGAAGAACATGTCACAGAGACTTTGTGCGGTACTCAAAGCCTAAACTATTTATTATCTGGTCCTTTACCAAAAAGGTTTGCTGACCCCTGGTCTAGAACTTAAAAAAATGGATACAAAAGTATAAAATAGCTGTAATAGATAACAAAATACCTGCTTAGAAAAAGCGACTCCCTGAAGGTTTTACAAAGTATTTATGAAGGTTTTTGTTTGTTTTACCATGGACCACAAAACTTCCCAGAGTCCGATTTTAAAATGAGTCTGGCCTCCGAACCTAGGATCAATGAGATGGTGTACGGGGACATAAAAGGAAAGGAGAGTGTTGAAGAGCTTGGGGAAGTAAGAATCAGAGTGATCCGACTGTAGAGCTGCATGGGGCCTTACAGGAACCAACACACTCACTCTGTCAGGGAGGAAACCCCCAGGGGACAGGCAGGGACTGCTCTAGGCCACAAAGTGCACACACAGCACAGGGGTGCATCCGGACTCCTAAGCTGGATCTGTTCTCCCCGTGCTGCCATGTGGCCTTTACCTTCCTGCAGAGACACGCTCCACAAACCAAGAAGTGGGAGACAGCTTTGTAAAAGGTCAGACAAGAACCAGCAAATCTGCAAAGAATGTGTGATCTGAAGGTGAAGTCCCAATCCCTCTTATAAAAAATGTGTGTTTTTTTTTTAATTTCAAAAGTAGTATACTTCTTGATAGAAAATTTAGAAAATGCGAGAAAAAAATTTTTAAAGACTAAACCATTCATAATCCCTCCATTCAATGATAAACACTTTTAACATTTGGTGTATTTCCTTACAGATTTTTAAAAAATGTCTATACATATATGTCAATTAAAAATTAGAATATTGTTTAGTATCTTTTTTCCCCTACTTATCTTGTTACAAGTTAACCTGTAAGCATTTTTAATACAGAATTCTACTGAGACAGTTTTAATGATCATATAATTTCACTGCATGTTTCTATCATAATTCCAATAACTAGTTAATCCTTCTAGGACCAGCATGTATGAGAGAATGTTTCAGCTCACCCTCATCAACATGGCCATAGGCATAATTCAAAATATTTTCCCATTTGATAACCACAAAGTGGTTTTTCTTTGCTTCACAATGAAGTCGATCTTTTCTTCACATGGCATTTATTTATATGTCTTCTTTTATGAATTATCCAAATTCACTGTTATATGTTCTATTCCCATTTTTCTTTTGGGTTGTTCTTCTTATTCTTTTTAAGAGCCAAATAATAAAGATTCTAATCTTTTTTTCCTGACATAAATTTGGTATATTTCCCACTTTGCCATTTGCCTTTTAATTCTTTTTTTTTTAACTTTTTTGTTTTTGTCAAAAATGTAACATTTCTGATTATCAAATTTCCTGCTTTTTGTTCTCTGTGATTGTGATGGAAATCAGTAGCAGCCCAATGTTGTCTTGGGCCATATAAGGATGATCATATAAGCTGGGACTGGTTAGTCATCTATTAAACTGCCTCTAAAAGCAGCCAGCATCAGGCTTCCAATCTGCACAGCTGCAGAGGCTGTGCCCACTGGTTGGATGGAAGGATGGCAGGGGCTTGCCATGGGATGGACTAAGAATCAGAACTAAGAATAGTCCTAGGCTCGCTGCTCGCTTGCTGCATGTCACAAGGCAAAGTCTCTCTGAACACCACATACCTCACCTATAAAATGAGAAATGTGGAGAATACAATCTCAAAAGGCACATCTAGTTTTAAGGTTCATTCTTATTTGACACGTGAAAGAAGGGAGCTCAGTACTAGATGTTGCCGGCTGACTAGAACCCACACCCCAGAGAGACCTGTCAATGAAAGGAATGAAGAAGGTGAGAGGCGGTAAAAGGGAAAGTCTGACAGGAGAGCCTGCGGTCCTTTCGAAATGCAGGTTGTAGAAATTCATTTCCAGTAAGTCAGCAGGATCTGCAAGGTGGAAGGCGAAGAGAACCGAGAGCCAGAAAGGGTTGGACATTAGTGCGCAGGTTTTCCCAGAGACGGCACCAGGCAACCTTCCTGGGGTTTCCTGAGTTGGCTGGGGACAGTAAATGTTAGATATTAACCTAAAAGCCAGAATAATAAAATAAACAAACAAACAAAAACAAAAGGGGACTTGGAAGAGAGAAAGTGGTGGAAGTTTGAGGTGAAGGGAAAAGGTGGGGCATGGGAGTGCTTTTCAAGAGCAGCCATAAATCAGATCCCAGAGACATAAAGAACTTTTACAAGGCAGTGAAACTCGAGCACAAGACAAGAAATGGCCCCTGCAAATACAATATTGTGAAAAAACAGTACTTGCTCTGAAGTACCATGATGCTGGAAAGAAAGGCAAAGTGTTCATTAAGTAATAGGAGCACCAACCAATCTCGAGTCCAGGAACACAGATCACAAAAAATTACATTAATGAGCTAAAGCCCTTCCCTTTACCTGGTAACTAACTAGTACCTACTTACATGTACCTAACAATTGTTTTTCTTGCATAAGACTGAGTAGTAACCCTGCTTTGTTTTCTTCACTTTATTGCTATGTTAGTAATTTATCTTAGCACTGATTAAAACATAAAATGTCTTTAGGAAACGTTATGTCCTAATTTATGGCTGAATTTAGCAGTCAAACACTGGTAACACTGCCTGCCATAAGGAAATCAGCATATCTATTATCACACACCAATAAGTACATTATAATAATAATAATTTAAAAAGAAATGGTTAAATTAGGAAGCAGTGAAGAAACATCCCTAGTCCTCCCTCCTGAGGTTTAAGAATTAAAGGGGCACTTTCCAGGGTTTCAGCAACAGAGGCTGCCTTATCCATCTGTTTCCTGCCAGTACTTTTCAAACTTTGTTGATTTCACTCAAGAGAAAGAAAAGCCACTCCCTCTTCCACAAACAAAGAAGGTAAAACTACACTGCAAATAGCTTTTACGCCCAGGCTCAAAATTCTCAATAAATTAAAACTCCATTATTGCTTATTCTGTCTTGGGTGTTGGCAAACTACTAACTACCGTGTTTCCCCGAAAATAAGACCTACTTCATTGAAACATAATACATCTCCTGAAAATAAGATCTAGCGCATCTTTGGGGGCAAAAATTAATATAAGACACTGTCTTATTTTCGGGGAAACAGGGTAGATCCATTTCAGAGGTGAGGAAACTAACAGATTTCACAAGTCTAGAAAACACAGGGACACAGGCCAGCCTTCCCACAGAGGGCCTCGGGCTGCTCCTTCAAGCCTCCCTTCAGAGTACACAGCAGCCCAGCTTTGCACCACGCTACTGTGGCCCTGGGAAAGCAGTTTTAGTGTTCTAATACCTTTGTTTCCTTCACTATAAAATGGGGGTAATATTTATATCTACTTCCTAATACAGTGTTTGTAATACCCAGATGAAAGGAAGTGCTCTTTATAAAGTGCTGGCATTCTTGTCATTTATGTATTTAAAAGAGAAGAAAGATGACACAATAATAATGATTTTTAAACTTACATCACTGTCACTCATGAATTTCATAAGCTCATCTCCCAAAAGTGCTATATGGCATATATTTAAGAATAAGCATAATTTCTGTTTCAATTATTTTGTTTTACTCCACAGAGATAACTATTGTATATGTGTATACAAGTACACACATGATATTTAAAACATATATATGTACATTTACATATAATACATCTAAAATTATAAGAAAAATTATAGTATAGCACAAATATCATATAAATTCTTCCTAAAAATTGTTGATAAATAAACCAGCATCAATGTTCATTTTGCTCAGGAAATCAAATAAGATAGCATTTTGCTCATGAAATTAAATTTAAGCTTTCAATTTAAGATTTTATTCACAACATAAAATAGTGCCAATGAATATAAAGTATTATTACATGATGGTATAAAATACTGTAAGAAGGAGTTGACAATTTGTTTATAGGTTTTTCTAAACCAAAACAGCAATTCTCATCTAGAATTTAATCTAAGAATGATGAGATTAATTTTTAATTAATCTGCATTTTTAATCCTTTAAAAGTATCCAGGTTATAGACAAAACTTCCATAGAGTTCAGAATAATAACAAAGCATGACATAACTTAGCAATTACTTTGAATAAAGGATATGTGTCAACAATTACAATGGGTGAACATGTTCCTTTCTCTGGCACCCTGGAGGAGCAATGTTGAAGAAGAAAGAATTATTTATGCTACAAACGGAGAACTGTAATGGGCAGTTTTAATATAACACATCGCAGCAGTATAAGCAAGCTGCCAGGAAGGTGTTACCTTGTTTTGACTTATACTCATCTGATTTCCAAGAGCAGAGGAAAGCTCTGAAAGCAGCTGGGGCATTGGTTGGTTGTTTTGTTTTGCTTGTTATTACTGAGAGTCAGTGGCAACAATACCTGTGCTGATGGGGTCTTCAGGCAGGAACACTGAAGTTCCACCATTTTCTGCTGAAAATGAGTTCTCCCGACTGCCAGGTCTAGTGATGTCAACACCTACTTCCATCTTTTCTCCTTCTTTTTAAGTGCTTACAGTAATTTAAGGATTCCAATCGTTATTACATTCATTTTGAAGTAACAACATAATACATTGCAAAGACAAGTTTTCAGAGGGGAAACGATCTACAGTTAATCAGTTTGCTACCAACTGTGACTGTGGGTATACTGAAGTCAAATTTACTACAGAATGGCGAGAAGAGGGTAGAAGGTGTGGAGCACAGAGAGGGGAGATGCGCACTGAGCTGAGATCAGCCAGGGCCAGAGGAAAACCTCTGTACAGGCTGATCCTGCAGCAAAACAGGGAAATTGGTTTTAGTGTTTTTAACTTCAATTAGTCACATTAATTAATGCTAAAAACAATGTTAACAGTATATTATTTTCATCTAGTTAAATAAAGGATTATACACATTTGAGTAAATTACATAGCATTAAACATTTAAATAACTTGAAATGAAGCCATTACTGTCATTCAAACAAGTTTCTACAGTTAAAGACTGAATGTTAAGTATGTACTGTTTTGGCATTACAGGAATATAAATCTTTTATCTTTTTAGTGAGAAGAACAAATGAAGAGATTTGATGATTTCGGACTTGATTAAGTCGTTTGCAGTAGCACACCGCCCTCCAGTGGTAAAAGGCTCAAATGCAATTCCCAAAGGCCAAAGTTCATAGCAAATCTCATTTTGAATGGTAGTAATATAAGATTAGCCCCCCCCTTTTGTTAAATACAAATGGTTTATCTCAGCATATATTTTCAATATCAGATCTTCTTTCATTGCCAAATTTATCTCACCAAATGTAAAGGTTTTTATTCAAGTCTAACTGGTTCCTAAGAAATGTTCTGGAAAGTAAAAAAGAAATCAAAGTAAAACAAAACCTTACATGGACAGACACAGCTGCAATAATGAGTGGGTTGTTTTCCATAATTCTAATAATGGCTGAGATACCAAGAATATAGAGCTATTAATTAATTTTATGTGTTAAAATTTAAACTCTAAAGTGAGATTATAAAAATTACGGAGCAATGTGCAAAATTATAGAAATTAATTAAAATTATAGAACTGTCTATTACATATAAAATGTCTCTTACTCATTTTTTTCTACGTACAAACATTTCTGTTTTTAAATAACAGTATAAAACTTTATTTATGTACATTATTTTTTCATCATCATTTTGGGGTCTATTAAAATGGAACCAAAATCAAGAGCTTTGAAAATTAATCTAAAGAATCAGGAAAAATATTTACCCTTATAGGTTATCAAAAAAAGTTTCCTTAGACCAACCTATCATACTTCTATTCTTGAAAATACTTTGATTTCTCATTTGCAAAGGGATCATAATTCTAAAGTAGTAACTAAAATGATTATAATATTCTTGGTCTTCTACTCTATAAAATGCAAAATATGAAATCATTACACCACACCCTTCAGCAAACACATTACTAGGTAGAATGTGGTAAGTTATTTTCAAAATAATAATGATGATTATCAAATTTTTATTCTTCTGTTGCTTGTGCAAAGAACAAAAAAGTCTAAATATGATTTTGAAAGCATCATTCATTTCATTGGAACCCACAAAGCAGCACTGTATAATGTAAAGAGAATGGCTTTAGGTTTGGATTTTGACTCCACCAGTGCACAGCAACTTAGGCAAACAACATCTCTGTGCCTAAGTTTCTTCATCTCTGACATGGAGATAATCCTTACCATCTCGTGGGAACACTGTGAGGATTCAGTGTAATGATGCAAGTAAAATACTTAGCCCAATGCCTGCACTCACTTGGGAGATCCTCCAAGAATGCTAGTTTACGTCTATCCATTCTTACCACGGAAGGAAGGCAGAAGACCTATTTTCCGCTCCAGAAGGACTAGAACCAGAGTGGGAGATATGGAATCACAAGGATGAATCAATAAAACACATTCATCTGTGAAAATGCTGTCCTCTTTTACTGTCATACATTAGAAGATACAAAGAAGCAGGAACACTGAATTCTAGGAGGGGGCAGGATGGGAAGGGAAATAGAACTAGCATTTCGGTGTTTCACATGCTACTCATTGCACCAAGCCTTCTTACACATTATCTTATTACTTAATAAGGCACCAACGGTCTCTATCCAGCAGAATAATTACTGTGATGGCAATCAGTGACACTGGATATTCTTGTCCAGGGAAGACTGGAGGATGGGCTGCACTGACTCTGCAGGTAGATCAGGGAGGGAGGGTTAGGACAGCAAAGAGGAGGGGCACAGCCCCTTGGGATGGTGGCTGAGAGACAGGGATGTGCTCATGAATGACAATGTCTTGCTTAAACCATCTTAACTACTTTCACCTCCTTTTCTCTTCAGAGTTGAGTGTGTAAAGCAGTGAGATGGTGGAGATGGTAATGGAGTCATATCAAAATCTTTTCCGGGGAAGACACTGCATGTATAATTTTCAGAATTATAACAAAATATATTTATAAAGTAGGCTCTCCACCCTTTATAATCATGAAAACAAAGCAGTTAAACAAGCCTGATGTGAAGTGACGCTGTGATGTGCTGTCACTATCAAGAAGAGAAAAATGTTGTAGCAACCAAGCAGACCCCACTTTCACACTGATTTCATGTGACTAAAGTAAAATCCATTCTTCCAAGACAGCCCCTGCCTTGATACTTTTATTACAATTCTTACTTTTTAATGGATATTTTAAGTAATATCAAAGGAATAAGACTTCAATGTTTATAAAAAAGGGCAAGAATTTTTAAATATTTAGAAACATGTTTATTTTTAAATATGTAAATCAGCTTCAGGAAAATGAAAGAGTAAAAGGGAGGAAAGAAATGCAAATGATCAGGTTTCTAGCTCTTGCCAGCTTACCTAGTACCCTGATGACATACCAATGTTAACAGCCCTTATGCCTCTTGCTGTGTCAGTGTCCTAAACAATGCCCACAATGCTTAAGACAGCTGATGTCAGGTACTCAAGTGGCAATACCTGGCAACACACACACACACACACACACACACACACACACACACACACATCAAAGTCCATCCTGAGGGTGGAAACTTCCACCAGGGCAGCAAAGAGCAAAGTTACACACATGTCCCACCCATCCACACCTAAAACATCTTTTTCCCAAAAGGGAAATCTCACATTAAAGAGCTAGGACCACCTATAACAAGCAAAGACAGATGGGTCTAGATTCATAAGGTAAAGGACAGAATTGTTTTTGGTGATTCTCTGAATATTCATAGAATCCATAAAAAGTCCAATCGTCTTAAGATGCAGTCTGTTAGAAATGAATATGCAACTGTACCATATAAAAACATTATCTTTCTCAAAATGTACACATGAAAATTTGTACATGGTGGGAAATTTGGCACCTCTCTTTGCTGTCTGAAACAAGTACTATCTGAACTTTATATTGATTAGTGATTTATATTTTCTAATGCAGGCCCAAGAATTTGCTTTCCTTTCTTTCTGTTTCTTTAAACACTGCATTCCCTCTTTTGTCATTTTACCATCACAAAATACGAGACACTCAGTACAATGTTTCCTAAGTATAGTGTTAGAACTTAGAACTAGCTAGCTCTTCAAAATGACCAGGACTCCTGGACCCCCACACATGACAGCATGGAGTCCTTTCTTCAAGTTTACCAGGTCATTATATGGGAAGAAAATGGGAGAGAGTGGGAGGGGAGGAAAGTCGAAAGGGCCAAGAGGAAAATAATGAAGTACTGAGTAAGAAAGAACTATTCTCACTTCAGATGACTGTCCCCTACAAGACCAATTATAGTGAAAATCGCCACATACGTGAGAACTTCCAACTTGTTGCTAAGACTCCAACCAACTACTAACTAAGCAACCACTATTGCAAGCACAGGTTTCAGCTCTGGCTACTCTTTCAAGTTCCAGGCAGGGCTGAGAGATGTTCCTCAAGTCTAAACTAAACAAGTTAGGCTAAAGTCAAACTACAAGCAATCAACCAAGACAGAAACAGCCATGTTTTTACAAAGGCATCCAACACAAATAACGTGTTAGATAGGCTGAAAACAAATGGATTCAAGGCTGAGGCATCCCTTAGCCTCAACACTGCTTTTCTGAAATTGGTTGGTTTTACAGAAACACTAATCATAAAGTTACTTTCATATGAACAAAAAGGTACATTAAGATCAACATTTGAGTGATTCCCAACAAAGTATAAGAGGCAGAAATCTCATCATTTATAAAAAGCTGTTTACTTTATGAATCTGGCTACCTAAATCACCTTTCTAAATATCTACAACTTATCCCAGTTTTTTCCACAGTGAGGTTTTCCTAGGACTCACATGAGGTATCAAGGACCAGTCACAACACCAGAACTAGTCTGTCATCCACATTCCATATCCATGGAACAGCAGATTGTGCTAAACAGGTATATGTATCAAGCTGAATTTCTGTCATTATTTAGAGGCACATATATATTAAAAAATGTATGCAGGTCTATTTTGTTCTGTTCTCTAGTACTAAAAATATATACAGAGAGGAAGTAACACAGAAAAGGTTAGAAGGGCACCCTGGCTTTTAAACGCTTTGGCCAAAACCTGCCGCACACCCCTCTGTTTAGAAGCTGTCTGCTGAGCTAGTCACACAGCCCAAACCTGACAGCAACACAAGCTGGGAGTGGAAGGGGACCTATTACAGTGAATAAGGCGACACAGGAATTTGTTGGTGAACGTAACTAGTGCTTCTGCACACCACCCACTTTAAAACTGTTCTGTGCTAAAAATCAAGCAGCCCCCACTCCTCCTCTTGCATGCTCTGCTCTCCATGATCAGGATTCAAGTGCACCATCTCCTATGGTGATTCCCCCATTACTGACACTGGGCCAGGGTTCGAATCCATGTTTTCTCACAAAATGACATCCAAAATGGATGGGGCCCTTGGATTATAAATTCCACAGGACAAAAACTATACAATCTGGTTGAATCACCACACGTTTTTCTCTATGACAATTATGTACCATATTTTTTTAAATAACACATTAATGAGTGATCTGCATATTTGGAATTTAGACAATGCCTGTCTACAACTGCCAAGCCTATTTTCTGTCTGCTTTCTTATTTTCTCTTTAATTTTGCTAAGTGAACATTATTTTGACAAGGGATTAAGCAATACCCAAAAAGTAGAGAAAAAATATTAATAAACTAGGCACTATTTTTGGTTAATCCTAACCTGAGGATATTTTTCCATTGATTTTTAGGGTGAAGAGAGAGTGAAAGACAAAGAGAAGCATCGGTGTGAGAAAAACACATCGACTGTGGATCAGGAAGAAGCCTGCAACCAAGGTATATGCCCTTGTCAAGAATCGAACCCGGAGCCTTTTGTTCTGCAGGACAATGCTCTAACCACTGAGCAAAACTGGCTAGGGCCAAATTAGGCACTTCTGTCTCATGATTCTCAGCACACTGGCCCAGTTCTGCACACGTCTAACAGCAGCCTCAAGAAATGTTGCGCACAGGTCCGCCCGCTTGTCTGAGATTGCACGTGTTTATCTTTATTTTTAAAATCTCCTCATTGTATCTTTATTTTTTTAAATCTCCTCAATGACACTTGAAAACTATTATTAATCCAGCTACTCCTAATAATAGTATTTAAGTAACTTGTCATCTTGGGATCTTAATAGACAATAGTTAATTAATTGTCAAGCATTAATATAACAGGATTCTAATCTCCAACCTTTGAAGCAGGGTTTTTATTTGTTATAATGGTGAAACTTTTGTTTGAATTGCTTATTTATGCAATATACATTCTCTATCACCTCAATTCTAATTTTTATATCTGCTTTGTGAGTAAAATAATCACATGCCGAAGGACACAGACAGTTCACTTCACAAACAGTAATGAATCTCCTGTGAGTCCTTTTATTCACACCACAATAGATTCTATATTACCAGGCAGAGGAAAACAAAACAACACCATAGATTATTTCCCTTATTTGCAAGATATGCACACAGTATTCTGATAGGAACAAGAACCTGAAGGAGCAGCGAGCTATGTCTTAGGAGTGTGAGTAAATATAATATTCTGTTGACATCTTGTTCCTGCTTTCAAATAACCAGGTATGTTACATATGAACTGTCAGAGCAGCTCAGTAAGTTTTCCTGTCTAAGTGTGCCCACATTCTTTTCAGAGACCTCATCTTAAGCTAACTTTCCTATCTTAGTTGAACACCACTGTAACTTCTTAACTTGCAATAGTCATTTTAAATCAATATTTAAATGATATAAACACCACCACTTTTATCTGCTAACCTTCCCTTCAGATACACCATACATAGTTTCCATGTGACAATGCAAATGGTCTGCATCCAGCAGAAAACAGAAAGGCGTCAAAGAGAGAGATATAGAATCCCTTTCTTGGGCCCTTAATGAGGTCTCCAGAGCCAAAGGCAAACCAATAACAAATTGTACTTTCCACATATTGGGTGGGAAAAAAGGAGAAATGCAAGGGGGCTGGGGGGAGCTTGTCATCTGAAATTAATTGAACTTAGCCATGCCAAGAAAGCTCGGGTAATAAACCCTCCCCATCTAAATTAAGGGTTTTATACCATGAAAAATAAAAATAAAAAATTTATGGCAGTAATTTCATCTGGGTTTTTCCAAGAAGTGCTTGCTGATTTTCTTGTACTCAGTAGAAAAATCCCCAAGGAGCAATGCAGACTGCAATAAGGCAGACTTCTAAAAAGATACCATTTAATTTCTCACTCCTCCCCTTGTATTATTACCACATTTCCACTTTTCACTAGCTCAGTATTAACTCTCTCAGCACAGTTCTCTCCCACTAGCTCTCAGCAACATCATAAGGGGCAGGGGAAACATGCTCACTCTGCAAGCGCTCATCCACTGCTCTCAGTCAAAACAATCGGAAGCCCCAGAAGCACAGGCATTTATTTATTTGCCTTTGGCTTTTCGTCAGGACACCCAGCCATCTTACTCAAAGGCACCAAAAGTCAAAATGGTTTCAAAACAGTTCTATCACTCAACATCTTTAACACTGGTGACAAGAACTGGTGAATGACTTCTGAAGAAAAAAAAAATCAAACACAGAACCATGGTTCCCAATCTGTGGATCGCATGTGGCAGGGCCAAGGGTTCTGCAAATCCCCATGGACACCAAGCACAGCCTGCAGACCAACTGTAGAACATATACAAACATCGTCACAATATTGTTTTCTAATGTCCACAGACACTGTTGTGATGACTAAGATGAGCATTTATTTAAAAACACAACTAAAGTCATAGTAGCTTTTTCTCATCTTCTCAATTAATGGATGCTATAAGTAAAGGAGCTAATTTAAAAGCCTGTAATCTTTTCAAGTCAAGGTGAGTCTTCACAATGAAGAAGAAGGAAAATAACTGAGGATTGTCCGCATTTTCAGTGCTTTATATTCAGGCACGTGGCAGGCACTCAATACATGCTGACCACAGGTGTGAGGACACTATTCCCGGCCCCATTTGTATCTCTTTTTTTTTCTTTCATTCATCCCATCTCTTCATGCACAAAACAGCAGCAAACCTCAAAGTATGGCCTGGACTCCTGGGGTCCTGAGTACCGTTTAGGAGGTCTATGGGGTCAAAGCTTCTTAATTTTAGGAAGTTATTTGCCTGCCTCGTAAGTACAGTTGAGCTTTCCAGAGGCTACATCTGTGATATCACAACAGACTGAGAAATAAATATGAGAATCTAGCTGCCTTCTACTGTAATACCAAAAATTAAGGAAGTTTGCAAGGTTACTTTCCTCACTGAATTCTTTTTTGTTTTTAAAAATATAGCTATTTTTCATTAAAATGTTTATATTGACATGTAATGGGTTTATTATTGCACTTTAAGTTAATTCATAAATATTGATAAGATATACCTCGCATTAACAAAAGTTCTTTGAGGTCCTTAATAATTTTTAAGAGTATAAAGAGCTCCTGGGAACTAAGTTGGAAAACTGCTGTTACAGAGGTAGCAATGCCCTGGTTTCTGTTCGCAGTATACAAGAAGATGCTGGAACCCACCTGGAGGGATGCTGAGGAGGGCTTCACAGATTCCACTGGGTGGCTGACCAAGGGCTCTCACATCCCTTCTAGCATTAAGTTCTATGATTCTATCTTAAAGGGAACCTAAGAAAGTCTCCTCCCAAAGTTGTCACTACTGACGTAGAATATGAATAAATATGAATGTTCCTTCATTGTGCCATTCACAAAACAATATGAATACATTAATGGGCAAATTAACATTGTCTGTGGGGTCTTCATGTCAGTACAATATTTCCAACATTTTGGAAGCAAGGTGACTTTTTAATTTTGCTTATTAAGTTCTTTTTATAGGAAAAGCTCTCTCCTCCAATTGGAGCCTCCCAAAAATTTCAAATCACATAGTGCAGTAGCATTCACTCTGAAGGGAAAGAATGCTAGCACAGTGCTATTCAGTCAGAAGAATAGCCATTCACTATATTCTCAAAGGATGTCCTTACGACCAAATGGTAAGGTCAATAACAAGGCAAAGGTTCTGCTGACAGCAATTCCCAAGGCAAATAAATTCATGCCAAACCCATACAGATGAGGAAACATCTTAATCTTCTGCAAAGGTCCTGCTCTTGCAAACCATAAAATTAGGATGGCTTAGCTTAATAAGCACACTATGCCCATAGAAACCAGTAAGTTGTTCAGATGTATAGTTTCAGATCAATGAAGGAAAAGCAGTATTAGAAAAATATAATGAATATACTTGTGTAATTTTATTAATTTTATTGATTTTTTACAGAAAGGAAGGGAGAGAGACAGAGAGTTATAAACATCAACGAGAGAGAAACTTCGATCAGCTGCCTTCTGCACACCCCTATGGCAGTCGTGGGCAAACTACAGCCCGGAGGCTGGATCCAGCCTGTTCGGCTGTTCTATCCGGCTTGCAGAGCTGAAAGAGCGGAGGGTTCTCTTGCTCTCCCCTCCGCTCCTTCACCAGCAGCCCAATATGAGAGTGCCAGCATGGTCAGGTTGCTTTTGTTCCGGCCTTCCAGTCCAGTTTAAGAACCCATTGTGGGCCTCGAGTCAAAAAGTTTGCCCACCCCTGCCCTATGGGGATGTGCCCATACCAAGGTATGTGCCATTGACCAGAATCGAACCTGGGACCTTTCAGTCCACAGGCTGATGCTCTATCTACTGAGCCAAACTGGTTTCGGCTACTTGTGTAATTTGATTCAATTCAATGAACATTAACTAAGTGCCTGCTATGTTCCTGTCATTTTTCTAGGTGATCATGAAGATAAGATAAGCCTTACTCTCTAGAAACTTAAACTCTGAACAGGAAAAACACTGTACCTCAATGTGATATGATATAAAAATAGGTGTTTAATACTATGGAAACAGATGAAAAAGTCTCATGAAAATAGGGGGAAATAGTCACAACATATGTAATAGGGAAGAGAGGGTAGGGAGAAGTTTGTGCCTAACTCAAGATCTTCAGTCTGAACTGAGTCCCTAACATCTCCTGATGATCCTTCTATGTGTCACTTCCATTTTTCCATTTTCCAGCTGCTAGTTCAAACCTCCTCCATTCCTCTCACATCTCCCAGCCAACCCCCTACAGCCTTTTCCTCAGCAGCTGCTCTTTCGCCTTCTTTGAGATGAACCAGCCTTCAGCCACCTATCCCATGGCCAGGCCTGCTGCCCCTACTCCTGCCTCTTCTAGAAGGCCAAGCCTAGTCTCCCCACTAAGACCCTACAGCTCATCTATTCTCCCTCCTCAAAACCTCTGCTCTCTGGCCTCTACATCTCCTGATTCCTTATCACCAGCATTTAAACATGCTTCCCAGCAGCCATCTCAAGAAGTGATTATTTATTCCTCTCAATGCCTAATAAATGCCAGGGCCAGGAAGTAGGGGAGGCAACTATACTTGTTCCCAGTTACTACTCCCAACCAGGCTCTTCCAATTCTGCCTACACACAGCCCGTCCCCTGCTGTCAGCATTATCTACCAACTTCACACTCATTCTACTCAACTGAAAACTTGTATCCCTGGCTCACGTCCCCTCCACACCAGCTCCTATCCTCACCTGCTAACATGAATGTACACCACGCAAACAAAATCTGGGCGCCCAGGTCCCTGATAGCTTCTTTCAGGGCCCCTTCCTCTAGATACAAAATCTATGGGCAATAATATCTTGACTTTGTCAACAGAAACATATGCCCATGCCAAAATTCTAATATGAAACAACTAACATTTCATCTCCCCTTCCCACCTTTCCTATTCATTTGCTTTAGTATCCCTGTTACTAAAAATTCTTCCCTCTCATTAAACTGTCTAATCCACTGATCCTGTCACAATCCTGTCCCCCTTTGTCCCCTTTGTACAGCTTAGATTCTTATAATCTATGTATAATCATTCCCTATTTCCCTTGTCCCTCTCTCCATTATACTTGCCTGGCAAACTACAACCTTAATATCTACTTTCTCAGAACACAAACTCAAGTAACAGTACATAGCTAAAGAAAAACCACACAATCAGACTTCATTTTAAATTCATCAAATTGATGTTTCTCTCTGTCTCTCCCTCTTCTTTCCACTCTCCCTCAAAAAAATCAATGGGAAAATATCCTCAGGTGAATTAACAAAAACAACAAAAAGAACTAGGATCTATTTTCAACAGAGTAGAGGGTATGGCTCATAAAGGACCTTTAATGAATGATCACAGCAGGAAGGAATGAACACAATGAACAAATTTCAGTTCATCAATTCTCAACCCCTCCACTCCCAGTTATCACCCCCCACCTTATCTCTGCTGCCTCATTACGTTAGTCCAAGGTGTACAACATGATTTTTTTATTCATGATGACTTTACCTCACCCCCTTCAACCTACTTCTCTTCCTCCTGACATAACATCCTTGTCGTCAAAGCAAATGAAAAATTCTTACTGATGTCTATGACATTTAGCTCCCTGGGATCACTCCTTCCTCTTATATGGCAATTCACACTCTTAAGGTTCCTCCTACTTTTACCACTCCTTCTCAGGCTCCCCCTAAGCTTCCCCTTTTCTCCTTCTTTCCTAAAATGTTGGTATTCCTAAGGATTCTGACCTAGGCTTTCCCGTCTCTCTATATGTACTGAAGCATCTCATGCATTCATATAGTTTCAGTCACTATCTACATGCAAATATCTCCCAAATCTTTATCTTGAGCCGAGATCCTTTTCCCTAGCTTCAGACCAACGGCCTAAATGACCAGTTCAGATTTCTATTTGGATGTCCAACTATTTCCTCAAACTGTATATTTAAAGGGAACTTATCAGCCTGGCCCAGTAGCTCAGTTGGTTAGAGCATCACCCTTATACACCAAGGTTATGGGTTCGATCTCTAGTCAGGCCACATACAAGAAAGCAACCAATGAATGCATAAGTAAATAGAATAATCTCCCCCCCCCCCCCCATTGACTTTCCCTGGCAAATCTGCTTCTTCTCCTATATCCTCATCTTAGTGATTGGTATCTCCATCCAACCCATGGATCAAGTCAAAAGCCTAGTCTTTGATACATTCATGTCTCTCTCACATCCCCCACCCCCAACACATCTACTTTTAAACAAGGTCAATATATTCCAACAACAAAGTATTTCTTTAAATTGCCCACTTTTCTGCATTTCCACTGCTACTTGCTTGATTCAAACCACTGGCATTTCTCATGCCTAGACTTCTGCAAAAGTTCCCAAATTCTATTCTTATGTCCCTGAAAGCCATTCTCCATAAAGTAGCAGGAGTGATTATATGAAAACATAATAAATCTTATTTTAATCACTCCACTACTTAAAACTCATCAATGTCTTCAATTGTCTACAGATAAATTTCAAATTTCTGAAAACCTGGCTGACAAAGCCCTGAATGATACGGACTCTGCTTGTCTCTCCAATCTCATCTCTCACTATCTTGCCTCCTCTTCTATTCTCCAACTGCAATAAATTACCACTTTCCCATACTCTCTCTTCCTGCATGTATACATGTTATTCCCCAAAGCCCGAGCCAGGCTTTTTCCTTCCTCAATCTGTACACAGGCCCTCCTCACCTAGCCACCAGCCATGATCTTACAAGATTAGGCCAGATGATTCCCGCCCTCACCCCCGCCACCCAGTACTCATTATCTTGTTGCTAACTTCAGAGAATTGAAATTGCCTATTAATTTGTCTGTAAACCTACCTACCCACCTCAAAACTTCAGAATCAGAATCTCTAGGGCGGGGACCTCAGCATCTGTATATTTTTAAGGCTTACGTATAGCTCAAGCACAGCCAGGGTTGAGAACATTGTTGTACCTTCTTATTCAGACAAGGAGCATTACCTTTACCATAGTAACCCAATACCTATCAGAGTTATTGACATTCAAGTTACCTACTAAATATGTAGTGAAGAAAAGATGGGAACAGGGCATCCCTAGTTGGTTTGACTCAGTGGATAGCGTTTCGGCCTGCGGACTGAAGGCTCCCAGATTTGATTCTGGTCAAGGACACATGACAGCAAATCAATGATTCTCTCTGATCATTGATGCCTCTATCTTTCTCTCCCTTTCCCTTTCTCACTGATATAAAATATATTTTCATATAAAAGGTAAAATGATTTTTTTTAAAATTTTTAAAGAAGAAGGGAACAGGGCAGCGAGCAGAGGAAGGGAAGAGATGAATAAATGTATTATAATCCTCAAGAAAGGTTTGAATATTCTTCCACACACCTGTAAAAGTACATTACCAGGAGTGCAATCTTTATGACTCAAGTTTCTATTCTGCTTTCAGTGTTATTTCTTTTTCTTTGCTACAACTAAACTCTATTCTCTTTGCATTAACTATAAGTAAAGAATGTCAGCTAAAGTATGTTAGGCCGAAAAGGTTGAGTACAAATCAGCTTTCACATCTATAACACTGCATGCCCTGCCTTGCTGACCTTATAAATACTGCCTGGAAAACACAACATGCAGAAAAACGTCAGCCATTTGAACACTGTACTCTCCTCAAAATGCAGAGTGAGAACTTCTGAAATAGAGCAGTGGTGTGGGTTAAATGGTTCTGAACCTTTTAGAGAGGGTAATAAGTGAACAGTGCTTTAGTAGCAAGCATACATAAAACATAATAAAATGGCATAGAATTAATATTTCTCCAAATAAAAATCTAATAAAACCCTGAATTTGGGGAAGAGGCATTGCACAAACAGGGCAGAAACATCTTTATATCTCCCTTGTTGCTCTAAGCACAACAGCCTCCGTATATATTTGTTGAATAAATGCCTGATGAATGAATATGGTTCTTAAAGGATTACTCACATTTTCCTCTCCTGATCAAAGAGCCAGCTACTCTTAGACTCATGGTCCATTAAAAAAAAAAATGTATTGCCCTGGCTGCTGTTGCTAAGTGGTTAGAGCATTTGCCCATGCACCAAAGGGTCGTGGGTTTGATTTCTGGTCCAGGGCAGGTACCTGGGTTGTAGATTGGATCCCCAGCCCCAGTTAGGGTATGTGTGAGATGCAACCACTCAATGTGTCTCACATCAATGTTTCCTTCCTTCCTTCTCTCTCTCTCTCTCTCTCTCTCTCTCTCTCTCTCTCTCTCTCTCTTTTTCTCTTTGCTCCCCCCTCCCTTTTCTCCATCCCTTCCACTCTCTCTAAAAATCAATGTAAAAAATATTCTCAGATGAGGATTAACAAAAAAAAATATATAGGGTGCCCCCCCCAAAAAAAATGTATACCACTTTGAATAAAAGCAGTGTTTATTAAAACACATTTCCTTTTCAAAATGTAATAGAGTCTATAGATATGGTATGTACACATTTTTGGGACTCTATGAATATATATTTATCAAGTGCCTAAACCAGCTTGTAATTTGCTAGTACACAGCATTCTAAAAGAACCTGCTTTTGCACTGCACAGCTTGCCATACAAATCTTATTTGGGGGTATTGCCTCCAGGGCACCAGCACCACCAAATAACAAGCAATCCAGCCATGTTCCTTTAAACATGCAACATGCCATGTGCTTTCATGATGCCACGACTTTTCATATATACTATTCCCTCTGTCCCAAATAACCTTCCCACCCGAAAAACTCTACTCATCCTTAAAGATCTAAATAAATATTATCTTCCTTGTATTCTTTAAATTCCCCAGAATTAATCATTTCCTCCTCTGTGTTCTTCTGCCATAGAATTTTCTAAGTATCTTTAGTGTCTTTGAATCCTATTTAAATTAGGATGATTAACTACATATTCATATGCACAATTCAAAGCACAAAGAGAAACCATTCACTTTTTTCATAGATCTAGAAATGCTTCACATAGGAGAATAAAGAGTAAAGATTTGCCTGGATAGATGACAGGAAGGGCATAAGATACAGTCCTGGGGAAGACTTAACCAAATAGAGGAAATGTAAATTAAATGGTCTGGGACTCTATTCAAAGCTCAGAGGGTGGATTATGAGCTTGATCCTCTTTTACAAGAGGAAAGGGATGGTATGATTCCCATCAACCATTTAATCTTGGCATGTCTGTGGAACATAAACACACCAAACACCATATGGTGACTATCGATTAGGTGCCATCAATTCAGATGACCCATGTAAAATTCACTCTTCCAGTAAAGTGTGCTCTCTTTTAAGAATAGCAATGTGGCCTCATTCAATACTGTCTCTCCAGTACCACACAGGTGGGAGCTTACTTAATGAACCGAAATGAATTCTTCTTTAATAACTTTACATAACATGCTCTGCAAAATCTTTACCAGATTCTGTAACACAGTAGACATGTTGCTGGAAGGTAAACTACTTTGCCTGACTCTTTTATAGAAAAACTAAAACAAATAATCCTTTTAGAGGCAGTCATTAATAGTTTAATAAATTTCAAGAAATATGAACACTCTTAAGAAGTTTTTAACTCTCTGAAGAGGTGGATTTAAAAAATGAACCCATTTGACAGGTCTCAGAGGGGATTTGGGGGGGGGGGCGCGAATAGGGGATGAGAAAAGATTAACCCAAGAGCTTATATGCATAGCCCATGGATGCAGACAATAGTGTGGTGAAGGCCTGGGGTGGGGCAGGAGCTGGCTGAAGGAAGGAGAATGGGGGATATTTATAATTAAAATTTTTTAATGAATCCATGACCCTAGACAAGTAGTTCATTTGGTTAGAGCATCATCCCAATACGCCATGGTTGCGGGTTCAATCCCAGATAAGGGCATATGAAAGAATTAATCAATGAATGCTTGAATATGTGAAACAACAAATCAATGTTTCTCTAAAAAATCTATAAATATTTTTTAAATGAACCCATAGCATTAATAGCTATTCTTTATATAAATGTTTAACCAACTACTATGCTGACAGAATTTTGTGCTTGAACCTTAAGTATTTCCATGTAGCCTAAAGCTGAAGTTTAACATTGTGATATATGTAATGTAAAAATAACAAAATTTTAAAATATGTATGGTCTAAGAGCACCAAAATTAACAAAAATATAACAAGGATCCATTGAAAAACCTATGTTAACAAGTGCAGTGGTTTTTGATGGGGCTGAGCCATATCTACTAAGTATAAATTCCAAGGAATTCATGGTGTCCCACCCTTAATCCAATGCCTACCAGTAACTATGGACCCTGTTAAGAGCCCCGAGAACCCTGGGGTTTATCTGGCTTATCGAATTTTTCTTATAGGGTTGATTTAATAAAACATGTTTTAAGAAGTACTCCCATCTTACATCCAAAGTTCCATAAGGTTTTCCAAAAGCCCTGATGTAAATGGAAATGAAGAAATGCTCCATGGGATGGTTAAAATCGAACTAGGAGTGTTGTTAATAAAAATAAACCCAAGGAATGATTCTGTTTGGGAGAGAGAGATTAATATGAAGACATACACACATACATATCCACTTACAGCCACTCTCACAGTCTGCTACTGATTGTAAAGTGGTCAGGAGAGGTGAGGCAGAAACACCAAAGGCATCACCTAGACCAGTGGTCAACAAACTGCGGCTCGCGAGCCACATGCGGCTCTTTGGCCCCTTGAGTGTGGCTCTTTCACAAAATACCACGGCCTGGGCAAGTCTATTTTAAAGAAGTGGCATTAGAAGAAGTTTAAGTTTTAAAAATTTGGATCTCAAAAGAAATTTCACTCGTTGTACTGTTGATATTTGGCTCTGTTGACTAATGAGTTTGCTGACCCCCTAGCCCACAAAACAGCTACATTCAGGTGGTAGCTGTTTGTGGGCTAGGGGGTTGTCTGCAGCTCACCAGCACCAATGCAGTGCTCACTCAGATTATATTTTTTATTTCTGAAGCCTTATTAACATATCCCAGGCTCCAAAATGCAGTATATGATCCTTGACTGCAGAAACAAATTGCCAGCTGCCTCATAAAGGACAACCTCATTTAGCAGAAGGCAAATGCTAGCATAGAACAAAAGTAAATAAAGATGGCTACATATGCTCTAGCTTTCAAATTGGAAGGTGACAGTGATGAGAGGAGCAGAAGAGAGAAAGGATTAAACATAAAAAAGACCAGCTGTGGACTATCTGACTATTTTAGCAGTCTAATAGTACAATACGGCAACAATGCCAATTAAAATGACTGGTGTGAAGCTTTAGATCCAGAGATCCTAAGGGTAAAGAAACCATGAGAGTCCAGCCAATTCACCCCCTACTGTCATATAAGGAAGGCTACTATAAACTTCTAAACTTCAATGAAGAGTGCTTTGTAAACTCCAGTGCTCTATACAAATACATGGTACTGCTGCTATTCCTAATATGAGTCTATTCTTCTTTTAGTTGTAACTTTATCAGAAGTACCAATTTCTTCTACATGTTTTCATTTCTGATAAACAGAGTTGTAGTTGTTAATATTACCGATGTTATTTTTATTATTTTACCTTTTATTTCTTTGAGAACCTTCAAACAGTTTATGCTGCCCAAAGTGAACATCTTAACGGTTATAAAGCATTAATAGAATATGCAGTTTATTATGAGCATTAAACCCGAATAGGGCTCACTTCATTTCCACCCATAGAATGTCAGTTAGATCTATCAAAATTCTCAATGTCCTAGGAACCCCATATCTTCATAGACCCAACCACTCGTTAAAGGTTAGGGCAAGAAGGGAAAAAGGAATGGCTAGCCTTTCTTGTCAAAGGAGGAGGGCTCGGTGATGGGTTTTCAGTGAGTGGAATAAAAGAAAAAGTTCTAAAGGGTCAAAGGGAGAGAGCATGAAGAGAAGCTTAAATGTCTGACTTCAGCACCCACCTTAAAAGGACTACTTCCTCCAACTGAACTAAAATAGACCACCACTAGCTATTACAAAACCACCTAACGAAGAAAGGATCTCTGCATGTGACCTCTGATTACCTTTCAACACCGCAGCCCTACTAAACAAACTGGCACCAGAGTAAATGCAGCCAAGAAGAACCTAACGTTTACATTTTATGATTTCATTTCAATTTTTCATATAATTTTAGTAGACCCACTTTGTGGGTATAATTTAATTCTAAAGTATTTGGGAATTACATTTAGTCCAGTTGTGCCTGAAAAAAGGAAAGAAAAAGTAATTTTCCAGTTTTACAGATGCTTCCAGAATTCTGTCTGAAGATGGATTAATCTACAGTTACTCAGCTGCAGAATATTACTTCTATTCCACAGGCTTTGTATATGAACTATTAAATCCATTGGATCGATAGCAGTTCCTCCCACCTACTCTTAAAGAGCTGACTTAATAAGAACACCATTTTCTTAGTCAAGGCTTTCTTTATTAAGGGAACGCAGTCCTGTGTGAATACAGTCAACATTTCCTCTTACATTATGACAACTTCATATAAACAGAGCCTGCGGCAGGGCAATGAGGCAAAATGTTGGGTGGTAAATAAGAGAATCTGTTTAAAAGACACCATAATGGGGCTTAAAACTGAACTTAACTTGCAAAGGTTAAGATAAAAGAAAACCAACATTAACCATTTGCTCAAAAAATATTGAAATGACAGGCACTAGTGGCATCAAAACATAGAAAGGGGAAGTGTTATTTTCTTAATAAGTATAAAACTATTCACTATTAAATATTTCAATATCCCTTCTTCACTCCCCTTCTGCAACTGAAAGACAACAGTGGAAAGAAATTTACCCTTTTGTTCTCTCTGGACCTGCATATTAATAGAGATGACAATGACATTATGCCCATTGTTCTTAGTTTAGACAATATGAGCAATCAATGAAGGCCCCAAGATACAGGCAGCAGCTACTAAGCTCTCTCTTTCTCCTCTGAGCTTTTATGCACACAAAAAAGCATAGAAGAAATCATAAAGTGCTACTTAACGCCCCAAAAATTAAAAATGGAGAAAGAGGGTGGGATCAATGTGTATTGTCTCACAAACATAGTTTCAAAGATAATTGGTAATGTTCTCTTTTTCCAAAGAAGTGAGGGTTAAATATAGTCACTCAGTGCAGAGACTGATTATCTTCAAGATGTGTAAATTATACATTACAGTTACATAACAGACTAAATCACAGTCATCAACAAAAGAACATTTGGCACGATTCTTGAATTTTTATGATTCTAGTTCATAAACAGAGCCTCAAAAAAGAGAGGGGGGGATTCACCTTTAAATCAGCCCTTTAATTAGCCTCACACCTCATGACAGGTACCAAGAGTCCAAGGTGAATGGAAGATAAAGGCAATCATCTTCATTGGAGTGCAAAATGGGAGGGGGCTTTTTATTTTCAAGGTTTTCTTAAAATAACACGCAGTCACTCCATTAGTTTTTAAAAACTGGAAAAAGAAGGTCAACTACTCAAATACATGTAGAACTGTGTGTTTAAACACCAACAGACCTAATGTGACTTTCTGTCCCTAGGTCAAATCCAGACGCTGAAAAGAACACAGAAGACTTTAAAAAATCTGGGCACCACAAACCAAAGACTGGCCAAGAATTCTCATGCTTGTGATGCAGCTAAAAGGGCTACATGGCCCCACAGTGTCATGCCAGTGCCACCACTATAGGCAATTCAGAACGCGTCAGGAGCACTCGGCTAGCAACACGCTGAGAATGTCCAAACATTCTGCCTCAGTTCCTATGACAACACAGAAGCAGCAAGTCTCCTCAGGCTTATCAGATGTACCCAATTAACATTCATATTTGACAAGCTCATCCTTTAATCCCCCATACAAAAACAGCTACCATTATTCTATAATACCAGTTAAGAAGTCATAGTGATCTGAGTAAAGTACACTAATGGGGGGAAAAAGAGATCTTAACCAAAAAAAATGGAAGAAACCTATGAGGAATGCAGAGACCGAATCAACCCAGAAAATACATTCTTTCCTTCATTCCAACGGGTTGTGTCTCTTCTGCCACCAATTCAACACAATTTTCTCTCTGCACTTTGAATAAAAAGCAAAAATTTCTCTTTTTGAAAAGAGACTGGCCTTCTAAGGATGTTTAGAATTCAAAGGCAATACTCAGAAGATTTCCAAGTGTCCAGAGCTCCAAAGAACCCATCAATCTTGATATATTTGGAATGACCGGACAATCTAAGGATGCCCTGAGCCACTCCACTCAGCCTCAACCATATTTTAAGATGACTATGAAGTCGGTGTTGACTTAGATCCACAACAACCAATATTATTTGTGGGTCCCTGGAACACTGCCAATATTTCTTACATATAAGAGATTCTCAGCCCAGAAAACAGTAAAACATATCATAAAGTGATTATCGTAAACTTCATGGCCTTAGATAACAAAAGCAGTCACTGGCTTATTTTCTGAAACTAATATGTTTCCAAGTAATTAAATACCAAAGTAATGCTATGACAAAAAATTAAAACTTCTTAGGTGTATTGGGACACAAATCTGTGTGTTTGTGTACCTTCTTAGACACAATCACCTCCATGCATGTGTGTTCTCTTTTTCTTTCTCAGTTGGTGTCTTACCCATTTGGACTTGGATGAAATACCCCATGCAGGGCATGGAATCTAGCTTCTGGGTAGCTACAGAGGGCCTGGGTGAGGCAGGTTGGGAGTACAGAGGAGTTTGTTTTCAGGGATAAACCTCCAACAACTACGAACAGAAGAGGAGACTGGAGGAAACTAAGCAGACAAATCCCCCCTTTCTTCCTCTTTTCCAAGGACCACTCCAAGTGTACTTACTCCTTAAAACCCTATCAGAGAAATCCTGTTGGCAAGTGAGCATGCTTGCTGAGTGACCTGCTATGGCTCTTTCCAGCTTGTTATGAAGAAAGAGTTTGAACAATCCATCAAATCAATTTCTTTGCATCTTTCCTTTCTTCTCTTCCTTCTGCCCTCATCCTTACAGACCTGGACCTCTATCTCTCAAAGAAAGCATCAACATTTTAATCCTTACCTCTGGCTCTGTATGCCAGAGAACCCAGGCTTAGACATTAGGATTAAAGGAATTAATTCCAGAACTAAGAAGAAACCATTAAAATATGTACTTTTTTTTTCAAATACAATAAATCCTAGGGAGAAGTAGAAAAATATTAAGTATCTAAAACTTAAAAGGTCAGGCCGATACAATATCAAATGTCACCAACTGAGAAAGCAGTCAGGTAGCAACCAGTCAAATACAAAATTTCTTCAATGTGCCCCACTCTACCAACTTCAGAGGACAAACAAGATCAGGCATTTTCATTAGGGAGCAATTCTGTGGAAAAGATGCTACACGTTGCCTATACAACATTTTTTCTTTCCTACTAGCAAAGTCCTGATAGCATCAGTTTGGTCCACTCCTCTCCAATATGAAGAGATAATCTTGATCAGAAAGCACAGGGTTCCATTATCTTCACCAGTAACTGATGAGGGCTTGTTAATATCAATTAGTTCTAGTCAATGGCATATGGAGATCTGTTAAGTGGCCTCTGGGAAAGGTTTCTTATCTATTTTGAGGAACAGAAGAGACATTACTGCACTGGGCTATGATGCCTTGCTGTAACAGCCATCTTAAAACCATGAAATGATAGAGCCTGAGGACAAAGTGGACAAAGAAATAATGGCAAGGATTTCAGAACCCCAATCCTTTCCTATCCGAACCAGGAGGGTTACCACCTGCAAGGGTCAGTCATGTCTGGGGCCAAATGAGATGCCTCCCAGGTGCTTTATTTGTCTTGCTTGGGTTTGCAGTGGGCTCAAAGAGGATGGAGGGGTGAAAAGAAAACCGAGAAGCTGGATACTAAGGAGAAGAAACCTGAAGCCAAGAAGGCTGGTGCTGGCGGCAAGGTTAAGGCGCCTAACAAGGGGAAGCCCCACTGTAGCCGAAACCCCGTCCTCTTCCCAGGAATTGGCAGATATTCCTGGTCGGCTACGTATTCGAGAAAGGCCATGTACAAGAGGAAGTATTCAGCAGCTAAATCCAGGATTGAAAAGAAAAAGGAGAAAGTTCTTGCCAGTGTCACAAAACCAGGTGGTGGCGACAAGAATGGTGGTACCTGAGTGGTTCAAGTCCACAAAATGCGTAGATATTATCCTACTGAAGATGTGCCTCGAAAGCTGTTGAGCCATGGCAACAAACCCTTCAGTCAGCATGTGAGGAAAGTGCGGGCCAGCGTCCCTCCTGGGACCATTCTGATCATCCTCATTGGGTGCCACAGAGGCAAGAGGGTGGTTTTTCTGAAGCAGCTGAGGAGTGGCTTGCTACTTGTGACTGGACCTCTGTCCCTCAATCGAGTTCCTCTGCGTAGAACACACCAGAAATTTGTCATCCTCACTTCCACCAGAGTTGATATCAGTGGTGTGAAAATCCCCAAACATCTCAAGAAGAAGCTGCGCTAGCCCAGACACCAGGAGGTGAGATCTTGGACACAATTTTTCTTTTTTAAAAGGACACAAAACATGTGCTATATCAATTAAAGAAAAAGTGATGAAGCATGGGTATAGAGAGTAAAGAAATCATTACTGTGGGACATTAGAGGCAGCTTTCTAAAGAAAATGAAACTAATAAGCATGCCTTTAGTACAGCATAAAGGTATGCTTTCTAAATTCAACTAGTGTAATTTGACTTCCAAAAAGCTCTCTCTTGCAGATGTGAATAGTTCTCTCTGTCCAGCATCCTCTTACAAGTGGGAAGTACTGCTGCTTTCACTCTCTGAGATCAGTGATGAGTGCCAGACCCAAAGTGGACTAGTCAGAACAATTCCTGGGATTTTTTAAATCTTAAGATTTTTTTTTAAAAAGTGTCATAGCATTTGAGCAGTTAGGGGCAATTGGGCTGGCAGGAGAGCAGTTAGGCATCAATCATAGCAGGTGTGTGGATTTGTCAGAAGTCAGTGAATGAAAACAAAATTTATGCATTTTTTGGATGTCAATTATAAGAAAAATGTAAACAAACTGAACTCTGAGTTAATAATATGAATGCTGAAGTACTTAGGGGTATGTGTACTAATGTCTGCAATTTACTTTGAAATGGATTTTTAACAGATGCACTGATAAATAGGAGGATTGATAGACATATGGATATGTGATAAAGCAGGTATGGTAGCATCCATACATGGTAAAACTTTTTCTTTGTATAATTTTCAAAATAATTTTATTTATTTATTTATTTATTTATTTATTTATTTTGAGAAAAACAAAGTGAATGCCCGGCCGGGTGTATCTCAGAGGTTGAGCGTTGACCCAGGAACCAAGAGGTCACCAGTTCGATTCCTGGTCAGGGCATATGCCCAGGTTTCGGTCTCGACCCCCAGTGGGGTCATGCAGGAGGCAGCCAATCAATGATTCTCTCTCATCATCGATGTTTCTATCTCTCTCTCCCTCTCCCTTCCTCTTTGAAATCAATAAAAATATATTAAAAAGAAAAACAAGGTGAAGTCCCACTCTCTTGGCAATGCTGTGACAGCTCAGGAGTCATCTGTGGCCATGTTTCCCAGGGTGTGGAGGAAACTGTTTAAAAAAACAAACAATGTAGAAAGAGCCAAGAAATATGGAGTGGAGGGGGTTTTGAGATATCTGAGTTGTCCCTGACTTCAGCGCCCCTTGAGGCCCAGCTGCATGCCTGCCATTTCAGCAGTTACATAAGCCAAAAATTTGTTTTCACCTAAATTAGTTCAAGGTGGGTTCCTTGAACTTAAAAATCCAAGGAGTCTGGACTAATATACTAGCCAAGGTAATAATAAGAAAAAATGGACACTGGAGCACTATTTATAAAAAACAAAATATAAAAATAATCTATCAAACAAAAGAGAAATAGTGAAATTTATGGTATATTTGATGATATAAAATAATACTCTTAATAAAATTTTATATGAAAATCCCACAAAACTCTTCATAGTCTATATACATATGAACCACATAGTTTACATATAATTATTTATATGAAAATATACAAAATTGTTAAGAATGGTTATCTCTGGATTTAGAAATATTATGTTCAAATGTATACTTTATTTTCTAAGTTTTTTTCAATATGTATATACTAGAGGCCTGATGCATGAAATTCATGCACAGGGGGGCGAGGTGTGTGTCCCTCAGTCCAGCCTGCACCCTCTCCAATCTGGGATCCATCTCACAATCCAGGACTGCTGGCTCCCAACCACTAGCCTGCCTGCCTGCCCGATTACCCCCTAACCACTCCCCTGCCAGCCCGATTGCCCCTAATTGCCCTCCCCTGCAGGTCTGGTTGCCCCTAACTGTCCTACCCTGGATGGCCTGGTCACCACCAACTGTCCTCACCTACAGGCCTGGTCTCCCCCAACTGCCCTCCCTTGCAGGCCTAGTCTCCCCCAACTGCCCACCTCTGCCAGCCCGGTCACCCCTAACTGCCTTACACTGTAGGCTTGATCACCCCCAAATGCCCTCCCCTGAAGGCCTGGTCTTCCCCAACTACCCACCTCTGCCAGCCTGGTCACCCCTAACTGTCCTCCTCTGATGGCTTGATCGCCCACAACTGGCATCCCCTGCAGGCATTTTGTGGCAGCCATCTTGTGTCCACATGGGGGCCACCATCTTTGACCACATGGGGTGGCCATCTTGTGTGTTGGGGTGATGGTCAATTTGTATATTACTCTTTTATTAGATAAGATTACTTTTAGAATAAGCAAGAAAAATAAGTCATTTCTTTAAAAACTCACTACCATTAAATATTTTAAAATAACATATCTATGGCCTGGCCAGCATGGCTCAGTGATTGAACATCAATCTATGAACTAGAAGATCGTATTTCGATTCTCAGTCAGGGCACACGCCAAAGTTATGGGTTTGATCCCCAGTGGGGGATGTACAGGAAGCAGCCAATCAATGGTTATCTCTCATCATTTATGTTTCTAGCTCTCTCTCCCTCTCCCTTTCTCTCCAAAATAAATTTAAAAATATATAAAATTCCAATATAATGAAAGCCTAAATGCTAAGTATCTGGTCGTTTGTTCAACCAATCAAAGTGTAATATGCTAATGATATACTAAGGCTCCTCAACTGCTTGCTATGACATGCACTAACCACCAGGGGGCAGATGCTCCAACCTGAAGGTTTGCTTCTGGGGTCCCTACAAACAGGTCTGAGAGAGATGGGCCAGACACGTCCTGGAGCCCTCCTGCAGACTATTTCAGTTCAAATCCCCACTATGCACTTATTTTTAGTAGCAAAACAAAATGTATGGTTTGGAGCAGATTACTTAATCTTTCTTGCCTTAATCTGTCCATTAAGTGGAAAAATAGTACCAGTACTTACAAGTTTGGGAAATAAATGAGATAATACATGTAAAACACTTAGAATAATCATGATCACCTTTATGAACAGCTTATCTGATTATCTTGTTTCCAAATTTAATAACAGAATTTAACTCATTGAGTATTATTAACTTACTAGAGGCCCAGGATGTGAAACTGCACAAGACCCAGACCCACCCTGCGTGAGCCGAGGGCCCCGCCAGCCCCGCCAGCCCCGCAGGAGCCCTGGTAGTCCCACAAGAACCCTGGAAGTCCCATAGGAGCCGTGAGTCCCAGCCCGCAAGAGGTGCTCCATGCACCTCCTAGTGACCAGTTGTTTGGTCATTCTGAGCTAGGGCATGATGACCACAGGCTTTTTATAATATAGATTACTTTTCACTTCCTATTTATAAATATCTGTTTTATACCTAGACTACCTTTGTCTTTTCATTCACACTTTTGTTTCCAAATACCTGCTGAAAGTCCAGGACTATCCCAGGCAGAAGATGCCACTGCCCTAGAGTATGGGCCTCCTCCTCTCTAAGCTAAACCTATGGATTCTACCTTATACTTCACAACTAGCTTCTTGCCAGTTTGTTCCACCTCCTTCTCTAAATCCTCCTCTCTGTGTGTCTAAAAATGTACACATCTAACATTATTTTGAAAAAGAAATTCATTTGAACCTACTAGAACCTTCTTCTTCACCCAAACTTCTCAAATAAAACCCCTTAAATTTGGTTTATTATAGGCTACTGGAACTTCACTTACCAAGATTACTCATGGACTCCTTAATGCCAGGTCCAATAATTAATTTAGACGGCATTCTGTTTCTTCTGTGGTCTCTAATACTCACTATGTACTTCTTTAATATAAGTGGTTAATACCATCTTGGTTTTCTCTCATTTCTCTGGCTACTTTGTCAAACTGCCTTCAACCAGATGCTCCTCAAAAAATAGGCCTAACTCTATTCTCTCTCAAAGATCTTGATTCTTCCACAGTTCAAATATTAGCTCTAAGGAGATAACTGCCATACTTCTAACTCCAGCCCTGACTTCTCTCCTGAATTCCAGTCCTTCATTCCAACTGCCTGTCAGGCATTTCCCATTAGCCTTTCAATCTTATAAGCATGTCTGAAAAATGTGATAATCCCATCCATAGACTGCTCACTATTCTGATTTTCCCTCTGTACTTAAAGATACCAAATGATGGGGGAAACTATAAGTCTAACAATTTCTGCTAATTCTGAAAATATAATGTATCAGGCTAATCTTCCATTTTAACACAAGAACAAGCATATATCTTTTGTTTTCATTTCTCTATATGAACAAAGAAAACATTAGATATAAGATAAAATGGCAGACCTCCAAAATTTTTCTCCTCCCTTCGGCAAACTTTAGCTGGCACATGGCTACTCAACTGATACTATATTTCCCAGCCTCCCTTGCCAGTAGGTGTGGCCAGTAGCTAAATTCTAATCAACAGATTTTGAGTGAAGGTAATGAATAGCATTTGCAAGCCTTGGTCTTTATACATTAGGCATACACTTCTCTGTTACCACGGAATCCACCAGAGGAATCATGGAAGTCATGTCTAAAGGATGACAGAATCACCTTGCCAACCTAAGCCCCATGAAGTCATGCGGGAGAGCCTATGTATCAGCCCTAGACTCTTAAGTGGGAGAAAAATACCTTCTATTTTTCTCAAAGGTATTGGGCCTTACTAATACAAACATGGATAAAATTAAACATCAGAACTGCATATTAGAACCTATAGCACTCTGCAAGTTCATAGTACTCAGTCACCAATTTAGAAGAAAAAGTCACCCAGAATGAATCTATTCCTACATACTTGATGCCTAGGAATTAATTAGATTTTTAAGATAAAAAAGCAACTGGTAGAGTCCATAATATTAAGCCCAAGAGATGAGAAAATTATAAATTACTTTGGGGAAATTAAGGGGTTTCTGAGGAGAACATGCATTGTCAACACTAGCAATAAAAGAAAATGAGAGTGGGATAAGTGGGAGAAATAAAAGTATTAATTGTGATTTTAATTCTGAAATCCAGGTACATTTAAGGAGTGACAGGTGTTATCCACATAACATTCTTTTAACATTTCTTATATATAAGTAGGAGTAATTTGGTATCTAAAATTATCTTCATCAGTTTTTTCATCCAAGTCTATAGTCTTTTACTTAACAAATCTTAATCACTTGTAACACATTTAACTAATACTAACAATTAATGTCAACAACTAATGCTGATATATTAGCTCAACTAAATATTAACAACATCAGCCTTATTTATTTATCTTCTAGAGGCCCATTGCACAAAGATTTGTGCAATAGGCCTTCCTTCCCCTGGCTGCCGGCACCTATTTTTCTCCGGCACCTGGGACCCAGGCCTTCACTCTGGCTAGAGCCTTCAGTCTTATCTCCAGCCAGAGCACCACTCCTGTAGCTCCCTCTGCCCTGCCTCCCACCCCCTCATAACAGGTGTTCCACCCCGCCGGGCCACTCCACGCCTGCATGCCTGCTGCCCAGAGATCTAGAGTGGCTGGGGCCACCAACATCTTTGCTGGGTCAATTTGCATACTCACTCCTGATTGGCTAGTGGGCATTGCAAAGTGATGATCAATTTGCATATTTCTCTTTTATTAGTGTAGATTTATTTTCAACCTTGTTTAAATGTATTTATTCATCTAAACCAGTGGTTTATAACCTTTCTAATGCCGCGACCCTTTAATATAGTTCCTCATATTGTGGTGACCCCCAACCATAAAATTATTTTCGTTGCTACTTCATAACTGTAATTTTGCTACTGTTATGAATCGTAATGTAAATATCTGTGTTTTCTGATGGTCTACCCTGCTAGCGGTTCTCAACCTGTGAGTCGACTGCTGTAGAGCCTAAGACCATCAGGTCAACCTGGGGGTTACCACAACATGAGGAACTGTATTAAAGGGTCGCGACATTAGAAAGGTTGAGAAACACTGCTCTAAACAAATGAACACAAGGTTAACACTAATTTCCAAGATGGGTAGAAGTTAAGTAAAGAATCAGACTCTGGTGCCTGAATTCCTTTAGACAGATGGCTGGTCTTAAAGTATTTATAACCAGATAACCACTATTCTATTCAAGAATGATATTGTATCACTGCCAACTTTAGATTATGTATGCTAACTGAAGGCAGAAGCACAGATAATCAAAAACAATCTGCAAACCAATTTTAGTTGGCTTTGAAATATCTATTAATTTTTTCAAAGAGATTTATTTTACTTTTAATCAGGATAATACAAAAAATGACTTGCGTTCCCTGGGTTCAAGCCAAATAGTGGGAGCATAATTGACAGTTGAACCAATTCAACATGGGTATAAAAATTCACCACAGAACAAAATGGAAAACAGACTAATTATAAGAGATAAATGAGACTTGATGACAGGTATTTAAAAAATAAAATATTTTAAAACACGATCCTGCATTAAGCTAAATATAGAATTAGACTGGCAAAGATGCAAGCAGAGAAAAGTTCTGTGCTATATTTGAATTCACAAGCTCAGGGAAATAAATATTTCTAGAAGCCCCTTCATGGCTGGACAATCATTCTTAAAGGTATCTCAAAGAATGATGTGTGTTTTCCTCTTACAGTTAAGGTTCTTTATTAATGAGCAGGACACATGATCATGAGCACTGCTATAGGTACTTCAAATGTGAAAATGGGGCTGCAATTGTTTAGGAATTAATGGTACAGTAGGGGCACAGTCACAAAAACAGGAGGCACATAGAAAAGTAGAACTTCCTTTCCTCTCATGTCAGTGTGTAAAACAACTTCCAGTCCAATCTTCTGATTTTTGTTTAGGGCCTAAGAAATTTTTGGCGTTTAATAAGTACTAAGTAATAAGAACATAGTGGAGTTATAATAAATTACTATGTTCCACAGTGGGGCTCATTTTATGGATTAGCCTAGTAATCCATGAGCCATATTGTTGATAAATTGGTTTATATTACAATAAAATTTATTGTATTACACCAGATTCACTGACTTACAGCATGTTATACACTTGCAAATCCCAAACCTATAAAGCATTTATTTTTTATTTAAGATTTATAAAATCATGTCCATTTTAAGATGCCTCCTGGTGCTTTTATTATATAAAAGCAGATATAAACTTCTAACAAAAAGGAAAGCCAGGCTCTGTTCAGATTTACTTTCTGTTCTTTTTTTTAAGCACTAAACAAAAGTAGTATGTCTTATACCTGAGGTCAACCCAAAGGGCCAACTTTATAAAGATTTATAAAGTAAAAAATCTATCTCAAGAAAATACTTCTTTCTCTGGACACCAAAGGCTTGGGCTGACTAGCAGGACAGCTTTGGCAGTGCCTCACCGGAAGTCAGTGTTAAGACACATAAAGGTTTAAGTATAAATTTTTTTTTAATTCACTATTCTGAATTTAACTCCAAAGCAAAGCAGAGCTGTGATGTATGTCCTGCTGTGTTCTATGAGGCCAAATGCTACAGTGCCATATTCTGCACACAGCATCACCTTACGTGGTATACTGAGCAGGGTCCTTTGCTTTCACATACATGCACAGCTTGATCTACTGGACAGAAAGTCAAGAAAACACAACAGCTGTTGTATTGTTGATCAAAGGTGAAATGATAAATATAAACTTAATAGCAATGTTTCTGGTAGTCTCAGGTGAAAGACCCCTAAGGTGAAATGCATATTATTCATATTAATTCTGATTTTTCATTTTTAGGCCTCCCACATACTCTTCCCTATAAAAAGCATGAAAAATCACAAAATGGATGACAGAATAATATAATGTTTGAACAGATATTGTTACTGAAAATAGATAGCAAGTTTCATGGGTATTTTTCTTTTCACTCTTATGTTACCTGTGCTTATACAATACCTTGCATACTTCAAATGTTTGAGGAAGATGGGAGGAAAAGACATTAAGGAAGGAAAAATTTAAACAGGAGGAAGTTTTATAAGTGGAACATGGACAAAAAAGTAACTATAAAATTTTCATTCTAGGATTGACCTGCACCTTGTAATCTTTATTCCGAATTAGTCAATGCCCTTCTTTCTTCCTCTATTTCTAGCATGCATACTATAAAATCAGCCATTTCTTCTAGTTATATATGAGTAACTCCTTAGAATTTAGAATTCCTGAGGTTCTTAGGATCTTACTAAAACAATAAAAGAACATATAAATTTACCTACAAGTTTAATTCATAAATATACTAGTATATAGAGGGGTATAAAGAAAGGGAGGGCAGAGGTGGTTATTAAGAGACTACAGTTAAGATTCTCAGGTTGGACACATACCCTCTCCTCTACTTCTCAACCCTTCGCCTTAGTTGAGCTCATCTACCACCATAGCTTTAATTCAACTATATGTCAGTAACTCCCAATTTGTATTTCTAATCAAGATTCATTTTCTATGCACCAGTCCTTTACAGCCAATGCTCTCTGGAAATCTCCATTTGGATGACTCACAAACATCTCAAACCTAAAAGCCTCAATACTAAATACTTGATCTTAGTGAACCCATATGCCTTTCCCCAGATTTCTCGCTCAGTAAATGGACCACTGTTTACACAGTTGTTCATGCCAGAAATCCAGTGTCAATGACTAGGACTTCTTTTCATTCCATCTCCTACAACCTCCATATCCATGCTATCATAATGCTTGTCATTATTACCTTCAAATCATATCTCAATCCCAACTGCTTTTCTGCATTTCCAATGCCATCACCCTAGCTAGAGATTATTAAGTGTCATTTATGGGACCCCTTTGTACTTGCAAGGCTGGTCCATTTGGCCCACAGAATTTTCATGAACTACTTGGATTAGTTGCTCAGTTTCTATCTAATAAAGAGGGAATATGTAAATTGACTGTCACACCATCACAAAGATGGTGGCACCCATAGCCACAAGATGGCAGCACCCAGTCCCCTCAGCCCGGCTAGAGTCACCCAGTCCTTTCAGCCCAGCCTGGGGGCTGCAGGCCCACAGTGTGGCTAAATCCGCCCTGAGCGTCCCAGGCTCCCAGGTCAGGCCAAAGGCACAAGCAAGCTTTGGATGGCAGCTGCCCAGGTGACACCTGAGGAGCAGGCAAGCCTTGGATGGCAGCTGCACAGCTGCCCAGGACCAGCCTAAGTCACAGATAAGCTTCAGATGTGGGCTGCCCAAGGCTCAGGGCCAGCCCGAGGATTGTGCTCCCAGCAGTGGCAGCAGCAGAGGTGTGATGAGGGCATTGCATTCCCCTGACCACTGGGTCACCTCCCACCCCTGAGGGCTCCTGGACAGTGAGAGGGGGAAGGATGGGCTGACGGACCCCTTCCCCCGACCCAGTGCATGAGTTTTCATGAACTGGGCCTCTAATTTAATCATATAAATTAAAAGTTTAATAAAACAAACTAGATCCCTGGCTTCTCTTGGAAAATTAAAACACCTGGCAATACTGGGCATATAATTCCATTTGGCCTAAAGTTGTTGGACTCAGGAGAGATTATACCTCTTAATGCAGGGCCTATGCCCTCTGATTTACTTGCCAGGCACCTCTCCATTGTCTCCCAACACTCAGGCCAAAGGAAAGTTGCCATTTATCAATGCAGTTTCAATTTTTTTCTTTTTTCTTTTTTAATAAATCTTTATTGCTCAGATTATTACAATTGTTTCTCCTTTTTCTCCCCATAGCTCCCTTCCACCCGATTCCCACCCCACCCTCTCCCCTTACCCCCTCCCCCCACTATTGTCCTCATCCATAGGTTATACAATTTTAATCCAGTCTCTTTCTGCACCCCACACCCCTTTCACCCTGATAATTATCTATCCACTCCCTTTCTTTGCCCCTGATTCTATTATATTCACCAGTTTATTCTATTCCTCAGATTTTTAATTCACTTGATCTTCTTCTTAAGTCATACCTTTCAGCATTTCAAATAATACTGGTTTGGTGGTGATGAACTCCTTTAGCTTTTTCTTATCTGTGAAGCTCTTTATCTGCCCTTCAATTCTGAATGATAACTTTGCTGGATACAGTAATCTTGGTTGTAGGTTCTCGCTATTCATCACTTTGAATATTTCTTGCCACTCCCTTCTGGCCTGCATGGTTTCTGTTGAGAAATCAGCTGATAGTCGTATGGGTGCTCCCTTATAGGTAACCAACTGCTTTTCTCTTGCTGCTTGTAAGACCTTCTTTTTGTCTTTTACCCTTGGCATATTGATGATGATGTGTCTCGGGGTATTTTTCTTTGTATTCCTCTTGTTTGGGGTTCTGTAGGCTTCCTATACTTGTAAGTCTATTTCTTTCACCAGGTGAGGGAAGTTTTCTGATATTATTTCTTCAAATATGTTTTCAGTATTTTGCACTCCTGCTTCTTCTGGCACCCCCATAATTCTGATGTTGGTGTGCTTGCAGTTGTCCCAGAGGCTCCTTACACTATCTTTAACTTTCTGGATTCTCTTTTCTTCTTCCTTCTCCAGAGGAGTGTCTTTTGGCTCTTTGACCTGATTCTTGTGTTCTTCCATTCTGCTGTTGGATCTCTGCATAATATTTTCCAATTTAGTCAGTTTCTGTATACTTTTTTAGTTGGGTCTCATGAAGTTTACGGACCTTTTATAGGATATTCTTGCATAACCTTAGAACCGTAGTTCTGAACTCTATATCCTCCATCTCTTTTGTTTGAGATCTATTTCCTTGTCTCGGCATTATCACTATTTTTCAGAGTTGGTAGGGTGGCTTTGTGTGTTTGGTGTCCTATATGGTCCAGAGGGTCAGCCTCCTCAGTTACCTGAGGTAGACACTCGTGGTGCTCCCCTTTGTGGACTGCGTGCACAGCCTTGTTGTAGCTAAGTCTTTATTGTTGTGAATTGACCTTCAGGCCAATTAGATGTGGGTATCAGTTGCGTCTACTCTGGGATAACTTCTGTATTGGAGACAGTCTTATAGGATCAGACTTGAAAAACTGCAGAAGCCTGTGCTCAGCTTGGATGGGGCGGAGTCTCAGGGCTGAACTGACAGTCTTGGCTTCCGCCCCGCCCTTGTGCATTCGCCTGAGTTTCCACCTAACCTCTGCCTTCCGAGGCTTCCCTGAGTTTCCGCCTGACCGTCCTAGGTTCCCCGTGCAAGAGCGTGGGTGCCCCAGGGGCTCACCCGGACTTGGGCTGGTCTCTGTAGTCTGGAGCTTCTGACTCCTTCCGCTACAGAGAGGCCTCCACCTTCTACAGAGAGGCAGCGGCAGCCTCCATGGTCAGACCTGGAGCTTCTGACTCCTTCCGCTACGGAGAGGCGGCGGTCAGACCTCTGAGCGTATTCTCTAGCCTGCCACTGTAGACCCTGCCGGCTGCGACTCCGGGTCCCTGGTATCCCAGTCTCTGAGTCTCTGGGTGCCTTTCTCTACAGTCCAGACTCCACAGGTATGAGCCTGGGACCACGGAATTTCAGCCAGAGTTGGGGTTCAGTACAGTCAGAAAGGGTTCCGTGCAATCGGGGATTCCTCCCCTCCCGCTGCCAGGCAGGCATTCGGTGGCCGCACTTCCTCTCCGGGCGAGAGCATTTCCCTACCTCAGCACTTTGTGGCTCCCAGTCCGATCCGTGAGCCTCTCTCTTTCTTTCTAGTTGTAGCTATTCCACTCCGCCAGCTTTCCTGAGGTTTTGGTGAAGTCCTTTTTGATTTTAGTTGTTTTTTTAATTAAATTGTTGATGAGGCGGCAGCTTAGGAGACTACCTAGGCCGCCATCTTGGTTCCGGTCTCTGTCTCAATATTTTTATATATATATTTTTACATACATGACCACTGAAAGCAAATGGGTATATAAACTTATTCCAGTAAGAGTTCCCATTTAAAATGTGAATCAGTCATTTCACTTCTCTGGTCAAACTTCCTAATGACTTAGCATTGAATTAAAATTAAAAAAATCTAAACTCTTACCATGGCCTAAATGGCCCTGCATGATCCTAATGTGTCCAATTCCATCTCCTGCCATTCCCCTCACCACACTTCATCTACTATCCTTTTTTCTCTTAATTGCCCCAAGTTTGGAAGGCTCTTGTCATAGATATACATGGCTGGTTCCTCCTTGTCATCCATAAATAAAGGTCTTCTCTGCCCATAGAATATAAGGCAGTGCTACCCCACCTCCCCCCATCCTACCTTCATTTTCATTCACCTTGTCTTATTTTCTTGACAGAATTCATTGTTATTTAACATTACCTTACTTATTTACTTACCTATTTATACATATAACCCTCCTAGAATGTAAACTCTACTACAACTGGAACCACAAATGCCTTATTTGCCATTGTAACTACACTGCTTAGCACTCAGTAAATAATCTTTCAAATGAATAATGTATTAACATAACAGTTCTTGCAACTTTAAATGGACTCTGTCAACACCCATTTCCAACCCCCTTCTCATTTCTACTCCACTAAAAGCTAGTCTCTTTTGCAGCTTGGGATGCCATATAACACACTCAGTCATTCAACAAATACTAGTATATATTATAATTTTTCAAGGTGCTAGGATCAAAGAGCCAAAAAACCCTGCCCTCAAGGAGTTAATAACCTAGCAGGGAAAGAAACACAATAAACAAGGTAAGTTAGTGAATGATATACTGTATTAGCAGAAGATGAAGATTTTTTTTTAAATAGTGGAAAGGGACACAGGGAGTGTGGTGAATGTGTGTGTTTGTGTGTATGGGAAAGGGGGCTTCAATCTAACTGGTACCTCCTTATCATTCTCAGGTCTCAGCTTAAACACCATTTCCTGAGGGAGGATGTCTTTTCCTTCACTGCCCTTATGATTTCATATAAGTGAAATGATACAATTATCTTTGTCACTAGAGGCCTGGTGCACAAAATTCATGCACAGGGGGGAGGGAAGGTGTGTGTGTGTGTGTGTGTGTGTGTGTGTGTGTGTGTCCCTCAGCCCAACCTGTACCCTCTCTAATCTGGGACCCCCTCAAGGGATGTCTGACTGCTTCTCACAAACCAGGATTCCTGGCTCCCAACCACTAGCCTGCCTGACTGCCCCTAACTGCTTCTGCCTGCCAGCCTAATCACCTACTAACCACTCCCTGCCAGCCTGATAGATCCCTAACTGCTCCCCTGTTAGCCCGATTGCCCCTAATTGCTCTCCCCAGCCAGCATTGTCATCCCTAACTGCCCTCCCCTACCTGTCTGGTCGCCCTTAACCATCCTCCCCTGCAGGCCTGGTTACACCCAACTGCCCTCTGCTGGCCCAGTCACCCCTAACTGTCCTCCCTTACCAGCCCAATCACCCCTAACTTCCCTCCCTTGCCAGCCTGGTTGCCCTAACTGCCCTATTTTGCCAGCCCAGTCATTCCTAACTTCCCTTGCTTGCCAGCCTGGTCACCCCTAACTGCCCTCCCTTGCAGGCCTGGGGCCCCCCTCTCAATTGCCCTCTCCTGCATGTCTGGTGCCCCCAAACTGCCCTCTCCTGCAGTCCTGGTCCCCCCACAATTGCCCTCCCCTGCTAGCCTGGTCTCCCCCCAACTGCCCTCCCCTGTAGGCCTAGTACCCCCCCTTCCAACTGTCCTCTCCTGCTAGCATGGTCACCCCCCAACTGTCCTCCCCTGCAGGCCTGGTCCACCCCCAACTACCTTCTCCTGCAGGCCTGGTCTCCACCTAACTGCCCTCCCCTGTTGTCCTGGTCATCCCCCAACTGCCCTCCCCTGCAAGCCTGGTCCCCCCCCACACACACACAACTACCCTCTCCTGCAGGTCTCGTCTCCCCAAAACTGCCCTCTCCTGCTGGCCTGGTCACCCCCCAACTGCCTTCCCCTGCAGGCCTGAGTCCCCTCCCCACTACCCTCCCTTTCAGGCCTGATCTCTCCCAACTGCCCTCTTCTGCTGGCCTGATCGCCCAAAACTGTCCTTCTTTGCTGGCCATCTTATGGTGGCCATATTTGACCACAGGGGAGGCCATATTATATGTTGGAGTGATGGTCAATTTGCATATTACCTCTTTATTATATAGGACTGTTTATTATCTGTCTCTTCCCATTGACTATAAATTCCTTGTTGATAGAGACTTTGTCTGTTTTATTAGTAATATAAAATGAAACACTCTATGCTTTCAGTAAATTTTTGTTACATGACAGCACCACACCTATGTAAAACATACATGGTGTCAAAACAAGCCAAAGGAAAACCATTAGGGCAAAAAATGAAAAAGGATTGGAAGTCAAATTTATAGAAAAGATTCCTTTATTAATATGTTTGTATATTTTCAGAAAACAACTGAGACCATGTGGATTCCTGCAACAGAGAGGAATTGAAAGGAATGGTCCAGCCATGAAGACAGAAGAGAAACAGACCAGAGATGGAAGATGCTGACGATGCCTTGCCATACTAGCAGACAGCAGCTCTGCGTCACTGCAGGTTGCCTAGGACCAAACCAGAGAGGGTTGGACGTGCATTACCACCATTTGTCCACCATCCAGAACTGAAATATCATTGCTGACATGTACACATAAGGAACTGTTTGACACAGAAATTGAGACTCAAAAGAACTGTTGGCCCAGAAAGAAACTCACTATAGACTGATTCATTTGCCTCTCAGCATAATCATTATTGCTTGTCTCATTTTCAGTTCTTATAAGTGTATTTCTAGTATCACATGAGCTCACTCATCTAGGGGTAATGATGAACAACATAGACTGATGAACAAGAGCAGCATCGACCAGACTGTCGGACCTCAGAGGGAAGGTTGGGGAGGGTGAGGATAAGGGAGAGAAATCAGCCTAACCAGTGGTCATGGACAACGGGAGGGGGGGGGAGAAGAGAGGGGTTTGGGAGGGTAATAGGAGGGAGGATGACAAATAGGTGATATCTTAATCAATAAAGTAATTAAAAATAAATTTTAAAAAAGATTTTTTAAAATTTTGTTACATGAATGACGTTTCCCATTGTGAAAAACTGACTAAGTTCTAGGAAGTTTTAAAAAAAAGTCACTCATATTCACAAATTTTAGTGTAAATTATATATATCATTATTATACTATTATTTTTGATACTTAGTTACCTCTGGTTTGTTATTATGTTTCTTTGTAACATCTATAAGTACACTATTCTCTAGAAACACATAAAAAACATTATGTTTTATTTTCAGTAAGAAGTAATAGAATTATTTCAATTTCACTCATTTTCACCCCACCAAAATGGTATAGGTTTAGTAAGTTGAAACAATTCATTTCCCTTTCATTTACACATTTATCTGTGAAGGCAGCATGAAGTATGCCACAGGAATTGCCTCTCTTCTAAGCCTATTATGTATGCTTTGTAATTTACTGAAAATTGAAATCATCAGTAACATTTCTTCCTGTTCTCTTGTCAGGCTACTGTCCTTTCTTTAGAGCTTTCTTTTCAGGTTTTGCCAACACATTTGTAAAGGTCATTTTTCCTCTTCTTTTAAAATGAAAATGTGCCTACAAAGTTCAAAATTTTTAAATAGTATATTCCTAGATGGCACATACAAAAAAAAATAGAGCAATTTCAAAGCAAAATTTCCTTTTTGCCCAATTCAGCACTTACCATTCCCTAGAGATATGTAAATGAGTAAAAAAGAGCGGTTCATACAAAACAAAAAAAAAAGCACACTATACTAAGATGTTTAGCTGAAAACCACACTATAACTCAAATACTGGTAAGGGTCACTGTCAACATGTTTAATCTAGTAGCACAATCTACCTTTAAATTATTGAAAGCTGATGAAAAGGATAAAAGTTTGACATATATTTCTCTAAAGAGAGCAGGGTAAAAAGATGGGCAATACATCCATGAGAAAGTAGATATGGCTAGGCCAGCATTATAGGAAAGACACCAAGAAAAATCTATAACTGCAGAAAGGGACCACAGAGCCTATGGTTAAAGGGGACCTCTAAGGTCTATGTATTCAAGATCTTTTGGATAACTTTCATTGGATTGTGGTGTTTTTCCAAAAATCAAGCCTCCGGGTTTAAAAAAATTCTCTTTCTAAGTTCATAATATTTTTTAAAAGCAATCCATAATGTACTCCTTTATATGCCTCCATGCCCAGTTCCATAAATGTGCCTGGCACTCTACTGTTATTCATAAAACTTCCCTGGACATTTCAATGAGCTCCCAAAGTTCATAAGATAAAACACAATGCTAAAAGGGTGGTCACAAATTCTAGCTATTTACCTGTAAGACTTTCTTTATGAAGCTCTATCACCCCAAGTAGATAGTATGGTTAAATGGATAATGATGTAAAACACCCAGACTGCTGGCACAGAGGAAGCACTCAATAAATATTAGCTATTCTTCTTTGTGCACATGGCATTGCTCCAAGTCCTGGGAAATTCTGTGTCTCCAAATTGACACTCCTGTTAACCTGCTTTGGAGGACAGTATCTTTGCCCCCAAATGAAGGCTGGCTCAGCATTTTTCAGCTCTTTTGCATCCTATTTGAAGATCAGAAAAAAAGGCACGATTCCAGCAGGTCCTAACTTAGGCATTGTCAATGAGAAAAACAACCCAAAATGACAGCTGTCATGAGGGGGAAAAGGTTAATGTTAATAACTAGGTTTCGCAAAAGTAACTTTTCCCAGATAGCTAATACTAGACATGACTGTGTAGCTAAGCCTCCAGAAAGTAGGGAACTACCGCCCTACTTCTTTCTTTCACAGTTAAACTTCTCAAAAATGTTGACGATATATGCTGTCCAGATCTTTTCTTTTTTAAACTATTCCAATTAGGCTTTCATACACTTCATCTAAAACTACATTATGAGGGCATTCAGGATCCAGTCATCAATCACCAGTCCTCATCTACCATGATCTCTCGGCAGCACAACACAACTAGCCACTCCATTCCATCTCACTAGCAGCTCCTCTGGGTCTTATATGCTGGATCTGTCTCCTGTCCTCAACCTCTTTTTCCTTTTTTTAATTTATTGATTTTAGAAAAGTGGGGAGAGAAACAGAAACATTGATTTGTTAGTCCACTTCTTGATGCATTCATTGGCTGATTCTTGTATGTGCCCTGACCAGGGATGGAACCCACAACCTTGGTGTATCAAGATGATGCTCTACCTGATGAGGGCTGTCATCAACCTCTTAGCACTGGTGAAATCATTCAGTTTCACAGATTTAAGAAGCATCTATGCTGATAATGCCTACATTTATATGTGCAGCCAGACTTCTCCCTTGGTCTTTAGATAATATGTTCAAGTGCATCTTCAACATTTCCAGTTGGACATCTAAAATGCATCTCATACCTCAAACATTCAAACTGAGCTACCCTAAAACCTACTCTACTGTCATCCTTATCTCAGAGAGTTACACTTACACTTGTGCAGGCAAAAAACAAAGAAACAAAAACAAACAAACAAACAAAACTGTGGTGTCATCCTTGATTCCTTTTTTAGCCCCTATCAAATCTATTGGCCAATGCCACTAGCTCTACCTTCAAATATAACAGAATCTACAGCATTTCCCCCTACTTTTGCTGCTTCTAAGCCACTACCATCTTTTGTCTAAATTATTCTTATTATCCTTGTCCCCCTCCCATCCACCACCCAGATATTAGTTGGTACAGATCCCACAATTCCTCTGCTCACCATCCTCAACTCACTTCCCATCTCACTCAACCAAGCCATACAATATGGCCCCATTTCCTCTCTGACACTGTCAATCTTATAGTCCTTTCCTTTCCTCTCCAGAGAACCCCCTTACCATGTGTAGAACATACCAGGCATGTTCCCACATCAGAGCCGGCTGCTATTCCTTCAGCCTGGAACACTCTTTGACCAAACTGGCTTGGTTCCTTAATCTTCTATAGGCCATTACTCAGATGTCACCTTTATGATGAGGTCCTGTTGATTTGAAATTGCAAACACCACCCCCATAAATATACTAGTCCCTCTTCCCTGCTTTACTTATTTCTTGTTTATTGTCTGTGTCTGCCCATCCTATATAATAAAAGGCTAATATGCAAATTGACTGAACAGTGGAACAATTGGTCACTATGACACACACTGACTACCAGGGGGCAGATGTTCAGTGCAGAAGCTGACCCCTGGTGGTCAGTGCATACCCAGAGGGAGAGAGCTGATCATCCAGAAGCTGGGCTCGTGGTTGGCAAGTGCAGCAGTGATGGTAGGAGCCTTTCCCTATGGAGAATGGGCCTAAGCCTTCAATTGGACATCCTTTGAGGGCTTCCAGACAAGAGAGGGCCAAGCTAAAGGACCTCCCTCCCCTCCGAGTGCGTGAATTTCATGCACCAGGCCTCTAGTCGTAGATAATAAAAGCTTAATATGCTAAGTGTCTGGTTGTCCAGTAGCCCACTCAACCAATCAAAATAAAATATGCTAATGATATCCTAAGGCCACTCAACTGCTAGCTATGATGTGCACTGACCACCAGAGGGCAATCGATTGACCAATGGCTGTGACATGTACTGACCAGGGGGTGGATGCTTAACGCAAGGGCTGGCCCTTGGTGGTCAGTGTGCTCCCACAGGGGGAGCATCACTCAGACAGAAGCCAGGCTCATAGTGAACATAGCAACAGTGGTGGGAGCCTCTCCTGTCTCCGTGGCAGTGCTAAGGATGCCCTACTAATGGCTTAGGAGTGGGCCTAAGCTGTCAGTCGGACATCCCCTGAGGACTCCTAGACTGGGAGAGGGAGCAGACTGGACTGAGGGACCCCCTTCCCAAGGGTGCATGAATTTTGTGCTCTGGGCCTCTAGTTAGAACATAATCTCCTTTAAAACAGGCATTTTGAGCAATATGTACATTGTTGAATCTTAAATGACTGTAGTACTCAGGTTGTTCAGAGTTTTCATAGGGGAGTAATGCTCAGGCATCAAGTATATCATGTTTAAAGACACATAATAATAAACTAGAATCATATGCATTTGGAACCAATAAGCAGTTTGGTTTGGTTGACTTAAGGTTTAAGCAGATATTAAGACTACAAAAGTAAGCAGAGATCTAACACTAAGCATTTACTATGTGACAAGCATTGTTTTAATTCCTATACTCTTTTTGAACAATTTAACCATCATAGCCAACCTTCTCCTACAAAGAAGGCACTATTGTTATCCCCATTTTACAGGGGTGCAAACTGAGGACAGAAAGAGTAAATGAGTTGGCCAAAGTCACTCAGTTAATAAATGAAAGTCAAATATAATGAAGTCAGGCAAACTTAACTGTTATCCTACACTGTCTTGTGCTAAGTATCTTGGGTTTCATGGTTTAGACAAGAAGGAACCACTATAAGGTTTTATACAGGGGGATAACATTTCAGGAAGATAACCCTGATAGCAGTGTGGAAAATATATTAGCTAAGGACAAAGAGAACAGCCAGATCCAGGCTGGAGATGTTGAAGGCAGGATTTAGAGTAGGGAGTAGGAAGGAGGAAGTTATGATTTTTAGAAACACCCAAAATGTAGAAATTAGGAGTTTTGATAGTACTGTGGCTGAAGACAGAAACTTCTGCTCTTCCATTTACCATACTCTCCATATATATTTACATTTTTTTTAAAAATAAAAGATATCAAGCACTGAATGTAAATCAAAGTATCACTCAATCATCAGTTAATTTAGCATCCAAATACCACAAAGCAGGAATCCATTAATGCTAGACTACAACATTTGGCTTAAAATGAAGATGCAATCAAGGGCCTATATCTTTCCTTAAATCCAATTCTGTATCTTGGGATTTTCCCATTTTCAGACAAACCGATAAGTACAGAAACCTGAAGTAGTCTGTGTTCAGCACACTTTCAACTCATGTACTGAGAAAACAAGAGAGAATGAGATGACCGTAAGATGAATGCCTGGGTTACATGAAGTGTTCTGGTTCAACTTACTACACTGACTATATGGAAAGAGGAAGTATAAAAGCAGTCCAGAAGGGAAAATGATGGCAGAATACCTCATAGATGCAGGAATCCCTTGAGGGAGAATTGGAGGGCAAGAGCAGCCAATCACAAAGATAAGGAAATGAAAGACAGAAAGACTATAGCTGTGTGATTATTTACTGTACATTCACCAATTTTGCTCACTAGTAAATACAGCCAAAATCCTCAACTCTAATCACTAGATTAGAAAAAGCCACCAGACACAAAGTGTGATGAAGAAGGGGCAAAAATCCAATAGGATCATCATATCATGGTCTGTCAATCAAAAGTTAAATTAATTTCAAGATAGTGAAGAGGGGACTGAAATTTTAACTCAATATTTAATTGTTTTGAAGGAAGCAGACACTTCTGCAATTTCACCTGAAATCAGGCTGACATTGAATGTTAGAGAAGAAAAAGCTGGATAGACCTCAGACTTCAGTCCCTAATATTAGTTGGGGGTGGAACATATAGCCTCTCTAGAAGATCAAGAGCAAAACGTTAAAAGTATTCTAGACAATGGAAGATACTGTCTAGCATAAGAACTAAGAGACAATAATCCTTCGATGCTTAAATAAACAGAGATAATGGTAAGACTTTCTATTAGCAATCTAGTTGAATGATAGACCTTAAAATATCGAAGACTAAATTACTAACCAATTGGGAAAAGAAATTCTAGACCAATATATTTCTAGACTATTCTAAGTACTGGGCACATGGAAAAGATTCAACAACATATATCACTTACTCATTTAAGTCATCTTAGGGTCAATTTTTCCTCACCAGTTAGATCTAATGATCCTTCTGGAAAAGCTCATTAGTCTTATCAAGAAGCATGTCTTTTGATTACAGAAAGACAATGATTTTTAACACAGCCTTTCTTTAAAAATATATAATGCCAAACAAAATGAGAATTTACAAACATACAGACCACAGAAAACAGAAATGTAAAAAACTTTCAATTATGACAAAATCACCACATATCTGATGCTATTGCTTTTGGAATGCAATTGGGCAGAAATGATGAAATAATAACACCAACAACAGGCAAGTCTGCTTTGAGAGAATTATATTCATACATAAATTTTTTTAAAATTTTAATTATATATACTCAATTTGATAATTTAATAGTATAGAAAATAAGCCATATGCAACTTTCAAATTTTATTTTAGGTTGAAAGTCACATTTTTGTATGTTTCATTCTGATGCATCTATAATATACATCTGTAACTACCTCATATATCACAAAAGAAATTTTTGCTTTTCATAAGCCCAACTGTCTTATAAGGAATTTTAATTGAGCGATCTCCCAACTGGACTGTAAAATTTTTGAGGATTAATTATATCCCTAGCTCATAGGAGGCAAACTGCAGAGAACAAGTGTCCAATAAGTATTTGTTGAATGAATGAATAAAAATCGAATAAATCATGTTGCCAATGTGTGGTTTAGAAGAGTTTTCTTAATCTGGGGAGTGAAATCCTGACAGGAACATAATGTGTATAATAAAATTTAATTTTTGGATAGGACCTGGAGATTACCAGAAGTGCTCTGCCTAATAGAAGAAAAAAAAGCTTGAAAACTCCAAGGGGAAATCCTAGAGGAAAAGAGAGTCAACAAGATTGGGCACTAAGAGATGAAAGTGTACAAGAAACCTGCTTTTGCCTTTCGCCTCTTACTCCTCAACTCCCTACCCAGATAATTCCTTTTAATCTTCACCCACCCACATCCCCAGTAAGGTCAAACCTCTCCATTAAATGTTCTCAAGTACCATGTACCTCTTTTTCACACTTATCACAGTTAGAATTTTACATCAATCTGTGTGTCTGCTTGATTACCTGGCTCCCCTACTGATCTATATGCTCTATGAAAATAGGGGCCTGTCTTCTTTTTGCTCATTGTTAACTACCCAGTGCCAAGATCAATGCTGGACTTATTAAATATATTTTGATGAATAAATAAAAAATATCTCATACAGTTTAAAAGGTTTTTAACATTTGTTCCATTACTAATGGAATGAATGTTAAAGCTTTCTTTATTTCTCCCAGTGAAAGCCTGAAAAAGTCTACCTCTGTCACTAATGCTTCTGTTGGAGAGGACTCTTCTGAAGGAACTATAAGCTGTGCTGAGTTTCACATCTGGGACAACATGATGCAGCACAAATTTAGCATGAAGGATAAAGAAAATCAGAGTCAGGGCAGCTGTAAAGAAGTCAAGTCCTAGAACTTCTAATATATCTTTGGAGATTTCCCAAGACCATGGAAGTGGGGGGTCTGAGGCACTCTGACCTTGATTGTATGGACTGGAAGACTCCAAGGGACCCCTGGGTTATACATATATTAATTGGACTCTTAAAGACTCATTAAAAACAGAGATCTAGACAGAAAGGATACTACCTATGAGTTTCAATGGAAAGAATAACAAATAAAACTCAACAAAAGTATCCTATATAATAAAGAGATAATATGCAAATTAACCCTCAAGCCATCACACGATGGCAGCCTATGACCAGGTCAGCAGAGGGGTTAGTGAGGAATGACCAAATGACTTAACAGCAGGCTACGTGAGGTGACAAGGCTGACAGGAGAGTTAGTGATGGATGACAAAACGACTAACAACAGGCTGCATGGGACTACCAGGCCAGCGGGGAGGGTGGGGTAGTTGGGGGGAATTTGGCCTACAGAGGAGGAAGGACAGTTGCAAGGGACCAGGCCGATTGGGGGGGGGGGGGGCAGTTAGGAGCAACCAGGCTGGTGGAAGGGCAGTTAGGGGCAATCAGGCCAGCATGCAGAGGCAGTGAGAGGTGATCAGGCCGGCAGACGGGGGCAGTTAGGGGTGACCAGGCAGGAAGGCAGATGAACAATTAAGAGCCCGTGGCCCAGGATTGTGAGAGGGATGTCTGACTGCCAGTTTAGGCCCAATTTCTGGGATCAGGGCTAAACCAGCAGTCAGACATCCCCTGAGGGGTCCTGGATTGGAGAGGGTGCAGGCTGGGCTGAGGGAACCCCCCACCCCCGCCATGCACAAACTTCATGCACCAGGCCTCTAATATATAAGAAAAAATAAATTGTGTTTTTGAGACTATATCATACCCTTTTAATACTGTAAACTTACTATCAAGAAAATTTTTCCAAGGTCTGTTCTTGAAGGATTATTAAAATACATTATTATAATAAAGATTACACGACGATTCTAAACCTCATTTAGTCCTCAGTCTAAATTCTCACAAAAATAAATCAATTAATTAATTAGCTAACTGAAGAAGCAGTCATTGAATGCCAACTCCAGGCCAGGCACTAGACCAGGAATGAGAAGCCGTCAATTATTCAGTCTGCTAAATGTAATTCCAACCTGATAATATATGTCTGTAGTTTTATAAAATACCATTTTTAGATAACTTCAACACATTTTCTGAAATTTTACTCTATCTGTGATATAATGCAAGGTACACACTGACCAAACAGATAGCTAAAATCTTCCCTGAAGGAGCTATTGCTTCAACACATACATTTAAATTTTTTTCTAAAGTAATTTCTAAATAATGCAATCTAAGAGATTTATACTTATTAGCTAATTGGATGGAGATTTTAAAAAACAAATAAATCAAAGTACAGTAATCCCAGCATTATCTTCAATTTTGCTTCCAATTTCAGTTACCTGCAATCAACTGTATTCCAAAAATATTAAATGGACCCTGAATCAATGGGCTCCCTTGCTCTCTGGCTTCTGTTTGGCCAACAGGAGGCACTAACAGAAAACTGGAGGACAGGGGGCAGAGGAGAAAGAGGTGGGCTCAGAGGCCATATCTCCCATCAGACAGCCTTCTCTATACAGTTACACTCCCCTTGGTGACTTCCTTGGGGCCAGATTTCTGCCTTATTGGATTCTTCCCTATATCTTTATAAATAGCTTCTTTATTAAAATCCCTTCCAATTATTAAAAATATATTAAATGAAAAATTTCAGAAATAAACAACTTATAAGTTTTTTTAAATTATTTTTATTGATTTTAGAGAGGAAGGGAAGAGGCGAGAGAGATAGAAGCAATGCTGAGAGAGAATCATTGATCGGCTGCCTCCTGTATGCCCCACACTGGGGATCAAGCCTGCAACCCAGGCATCTGCCCTAACCAGGAAAAACTGTGACCTCCTGGTTCATAGGTCAATGCTCAACCCTGAGCCACACCAGCCGGTATCATAAGTTTTAAATTGTGTGCCATTCTGAATACTATAATAAAATCTTACACTGACCTGCTCTGTCCCCTGATGAGAATCATCCCTTTGTCCAGCTTATCCATGCTATATACAATACTCACCATTAGTGACTTAATAGCCATCTGGGTTATCAGAATGACTGCCATGGTACTGCAGTGCTTATATCCAAGTAACTCTTATTTTACAAAATTTATGGAATACAATCTTTGGATGGGATTAGCATTAAAGTCACCCATATAATCACTGAAGGATTACAAGCAGCAACACTTTTATGAGTTAAAAAGAAAGAGACAACAATGTCCAATTACAACATTCTTCCAAAAGATTTCAGAAAAGATAAAAAAAACAAACAAACAACTATTAATATCCCCAACCATCGGTATCATCTGCCACTGATGTCCAATTATTCACATCATCATGGCTGGATATCTAGGACCACTAGAAGCATATGATCCTACTCTTGACATATTGTCAGAAAATCAACTGTAGCCTGCAATGCCTCATCATTCACTTCCCTATAGGATTCTTCTCATCACTCAGGCACCGTGTTACCTCACATCATCACAATAGGAAGGATGAGTGCAGTACAGTAAGATATTGTAAAAGAGGGAGACCACATTCACATAACTTTTATCATAGTATATTATGACTGTTCCATTTTATTATTAGTGATTATTGTTAATCTCTTACTGTCCCTAATTCATAGATTAAAATTTATCATGGTATATATGTATAGGAAAAAAGATGTATAGGGTTTGGTATTATCCATAGTTTCAGCATCCATCAATGGTCTTAGAATATATCCCCTGTAGATAAAGGAGAATTACTATATTTACCTATTTTCTTCTTATAACAAACAGATGGCATAGTTTAATGAAAATACAATCTTAATCATACTAATAAAAATAAACCATATGGCACTGAACCTTTTCAGCTCTAAGAAGGTGAATCTGAGAGTAAAATCTTTGGGTAAATATAAATTAAGATTCATAGTTAGCAAGATATATGAGGTGCATGATTGGCCATAAAATAGAGGAGAAGGAGCCAGCCATGCGTCATACTTTTCAGTGAAAAGCAATCTCACAACTATTAAGAGATTCATGACATGTCCCTCACACAGGTACTACAGACAACTCCAAAGCCTGCAATGTTCTGTCCCCAGATCAAGGGTCTTATCTAAACCACACAATGACTAATTCAACCCCTCTCAAAGGGAAAAAACTTTTCCAATAAAAGAAAGATAAATTGAAATGCCAGCTACTTTAAATCAAGTACTTAACTAATGTGTTGCTACTTAAATCGCACAGATAAATATTCTGGCCTAAATTCAAGGGAAGCAAGAATGTAAATTGGGGTCGTAATGAATGAGCTCTATTTGGAGAATGGCTTTAAGGTATATATTATTTTGCAGGTCTCAAAAAAACAATCTTCTGCTTTTGCTTTGAACAGGGCTTGCATGTTGCTGGAAGTTACAAAAAATCAACTATGCACTGCATTTTCAACTAATATATGTTCTTTATATATATTTTAAAACCCAGGAAATACTGAATTCTCTGAAACTGACACTACCACAGGGTATTCCACAGACTCCACAACTTTAAGAACAATCTGAAAAGGAAGATCCTCTGCAGAAATAATGGGCATCCAGACCATGGCTGTAGTGAGAGCAGCCAGCAGAGTACATTATACTCCACTCTTGCTGCTACAGCTGAGTCTGCCAAGTCCACCAGTGGGCCAAATTAAAGCTGGTCAAGTTACAAACACATTTTTTCTTTTCAAATGGACTAGGAAAACTCCAAAATATATTCATCTAGGAATCTGAGTAACATTAAAGCTACAGGTAATGCTATTGGAGAAACAAAGACTTCAAAAATAAAAAATAAAAAACTACTGCATTCCCCTCAACCACCCCAAAATAGAAATCTTTCTTTATGTAATGCCTTTTGATTTAATGAGTGACCTGAAGCCTTTTCTCCACGATAGATGCCTAACCTGCTGGGAGCTGTTCTAGAAGAGACTACGGCTCATTGAGGTTCTGTTTCTTTGCCTCACTGGTTAAAAGACAGTTTAACTCAGGATGAGGCACCATATACCTAACTGGCCACGCCAGTGTTTGCTGCTGTTGCTCATTACTGACATAACTGGAGAAGAACAACATGCAGATACATAAAGACAAGTATAAACTCATCACAGGAGGTTCTCATTAGTCCAGGACAACTGTCATCTGAAAAAGGACATTAAAAGTCAATTCACGCCGAAACTGGTTTGGCTCAGTGGATAGAGCGTCAGCCTGTGGACTCAAAGGTCCCAGGTTCGATTCCGATCAAGGGCATGTACCTTGGTTGTGGGCACATCCCCAGTAAGGGGTGTGCAAGAGGCAGCTGATCGATGATTCTCTCTCATGGATGTTTCTAATTCTCTATCCCTCTCTCTTCCTCTCTGTATAAAAATCAATAAAATATATATTTTTTTAAAAGTCAATTCACTTAAAATAGAGACCAAAATTTCATAATGAATGTGGGGAAGAAAGGTTTCATTAAATTAAAAAAATGAGAAATCAAATATATTTTATTTACTATTTAACAAAATGTAAATAATAAAAGCAATTATGTGCTAACCAAAATAATAGTAGCAGTAATAGTAAACAATTATTAGATACCTTTAGGTATAGGTTTTCTAACATTTCCTAACTAGCTTACTGAGCACAATTATAGTGACAGAGATTCTTCCAAAAAAAAAGTTGGAAGAATCAACTTTCCCTTCTCTTAAAATACCTAATGTGAATTTTCTCCTCTTGACTCACGGATCTAATACTACCAGAATTTCACTTGCCAATGACTTTGCATGCAAGTCTGGCATTTCTTCAACATCACTTTTCTTGATTGCATTAAATTTTTATTTTTTATTAGAGGTCTGGTGCACAAAATTAGTGTACAGGTAGGGTCCCTAGACCTGGCCTGAGATCAGGGCTGATCTGTGGGGTGACTGGCTGGGTGATCAGGGGGGCCCTCACTGGCACTCACCTTGGCTGGGGCCTGCGGGCTGGGGGAAGCTCCTGCATTGAGCATCTGCCCCCTGGTGGTCAGTGCACATCATAATGACTGGTTGTCCCTCTGGTCGACTTGCATATTAGGCTTTTATTCCATAGGATATTTTTGCAAAATGTACCATTTGACTTTTCAATCAAATACAGTGATTTTACATCTTTCCAACAATCAGTGAAACACTGTGAATAACAGGATAGGCATGGATGGTATTCATGGATGAATGTTTGAATGGGAACTAATTGTACACATGGACAGTTTATCAGTGAACATTTTTATATTATGATGACTTCTGTTTCCCTTCTCAACCTTTGCACCTACAAGGCAAGAGACAATGAATATTCAGAAAACATGAGCACCCATTAATAAAAGGCCACAGAAATCATAGAAATGCTTCTGTCTTCAGGAATGAGAAGAGTTTCTCAGAGGACTAGAAGCATATTTGAAAAACACAACCTAACACTCTACATTTAATATTGCCTGTCTGTATGTCCTAGAATCACAGTATAAACAGATTGAATAAAATGATACCTAGTAAGCATCTCACTCTTTTTAAAAAATATATATTTTATTGATTTTTTTTACAAGGAGGAAGGGAGAGGGATACCCCCACCAAACTCTTCCTATACCCCTGGGGGTACGCGTACCATACTTTGGGAAACACTCCTCTAGTCTATTGTTGAATTTCTGTATATTATTCTTTATTTCAGACAGTATATGCTTAATTTCTAATTGGTCCTTTTCCATTTTTTTGGCATTCTCATTAAGATTCTTGAAGGTCTCACTAAGTTCCTTGGAGGTCTTACTAAGTTTCTCCAGGTTTCTAGAAAATTCTTGAGTAACCTTATAATTGTGTTTTTGAACTCTATATCCAGTAGTTTTCTTTCCTCCATTCTTTCATTCATGACATATTTCCCCTCCATATTTAATCAGTCACCAAGCTTGGCTTGTTTTTCCTTTTAAATGTCTTTCTCAGCTATTCTTTTCTTTATTTCAAGCAAAGACATTCTAATTCAAGCCCCCTTCACCTATGGAATTACTGCAACCTGCTCCTAAATCAGGGTTTCTCAACTTTGGCATACTGACACTTGGTCTGGATAACTGTTTGCTGTGGGAGGACATAATTGAATGTCCCATACATTGTAGGACGCTTAGCAGCATCTTTGGCTTCTTCTCCCTAGATGCCAATACCACCCTGTCCCTCATCTGTGACTACAAAAATATCTCCAGCCAGGGTTAAATGTACCCGCAGTGGGAAGGACAAAATCACCCCCAAATGAGAACCACTTTCCCAGATGACCTCATTGGGGAAAAACCTCTAAAATCACCCAGTCAAAATTCAACCATTCCTTTCAGGCTAACTCAAATTTCATCCTTTCTATGAAAATATAGATGTTTATCAGCAAGCAGATACTCACTTGCCTATGTCAATAATTTTTAAAAATCCGCACAATAAAAGAAATAAGAAATTATGCCTTGTTTGTCAGTTTGACAAAAGATTAAAAATGGTCATACCCGTGTTAATAAGGTTGTGGGGAAATAGTTACTGTCGTATACAGCTGGTACAATGATTTTGCATGGCTTTTATCACTATGTTTCACACTTTCAGATGATCATATCCTTTGACTCTGCTTATGTGATAAGATAATCAGGAAAGTGTACGAAGACTACACTGTTCTATAGCAAAACTGGAAACATCCTAAAAGTTCCTCAATGGGAAACTAGTTAAGTAAACAATAGTACATTAGAATACTGTGCTATTGTTAAGAAAGATAAAGCAGATATATATGTACTAACATGGAAAATATCCACATGAACATAAGAGAGAGAGAGAGAGAGAAAATATGCAAGGTTTCAATATAGTATGTGCTATATAATGCCATTTTTGTAAATAAAGTGTTATTTACATACAGACAACTAGATGAGTATATGTCAAAATATTAACAAAACTTCTATAGTGAAATCCTATTTTAAATGTATTAGAGAAACTATTAAATCACCTTTAAAAATATCTTGGAAAAGTCCAGTTTATGAATCTATACTTTAAATTTTTCAGTTTATTTAAAGCAGGTTTTATACGTTTATTTACTACCTCATTTCAGGCAAATATCTTAGTTGGAATATTCTGTGCTGAGCCATATTTTTGCCCTAGAGAAATCAATGGTAAAAAGGAAGTTTACAGAGAAAAATATATTTTTGTGCATGACAGTTTACGGGTGTGATGCACCATGAATCATACTGAAAATATGTCCCTTGAAATCAAAGAAAACAATATGTTTTTACAAAGAATGTGCCCCAAAGTTCCCTAATAAAGAAAAGTGTTTAATCAAAATATTTGTTGACAGCTGGTTAATGCTGATTCTAAAGTAGAAAAGAAAATCAGTGTCATTGTAATCTTTTGTTTTGTGTACAAGAGCTGAATATGCAAATTAGCCAGAAATGGAGACTCATTATCTGTTTTGCACTTCAAGTGTGATTTTAAGCACTGTAGGTATATATACACATACACATCCAGAATATACATATATCTCAACAAACCATGCACATCATCTGTTCAGAACAGGGAAATGCAGGCATGCTTTTACAACATTAAACGGAAGGCAGATGGCAAGCACTGATCAACAGAAATAAAATAAAATCCTTCTAGATCCTACTACTTCTAACAGACCTTATAATTTTTTTCTTTAGAAAAATATCAAGCAGTTCTTCAGATCTGTTGATTTGCAACTTCAAGATTACAATAGGCAATGCAAACGAGGACTTCAAAGAGAGAAAACATCTTTTGGCACATATTCTCTTTCATACTCTTAGGCAGAAGATAACAATAACTTTGAAACTCATAGCATCCTGTAGTTTTATCTGTATCTAATGTGTAAATTAGCACTTTCTATAACTGGCGGTTTAGCTTTCAAAATACATAATTACTGATCATTTTAGTCTATATCAATTTCTTTTGCAGGGTGAAATGAACTAAAACAGCTGTTACATCCTAATAGCTTCATAATGTGCATAGAATTTCTATGACTATTAGAAATTAAACCTACAGCTTTGTATCAGGCAGAACATATTAATGTATTTATATGACCCACATTAATTGAAAGAACAATTATTAACTTATGAAATTATAATGTGAAATATAATGAAGTAAGCTGCTAAAGCAAAATATTACAATCCTTAAATGAGGTCAAAGCCTCTGGTTCACAATAATTAGTTCCCCCACCTTTCCTTGCATCAATAGAGCACTTTGGGCCTAAGGAAGTCCAAGAGCTCATGCTACTACCACTCCTTGCAGAGATCGAGCCCTCTATTTTCATGCTGGGAGATGAATTTTTAGAAGGTGAACCAAGCCTGGCACTCTGCCCAGAATTTCTGGCAGCTGCCAGGCAATCTGGCTTCACTTCTGGCCCACTCTCCCCTGAGCTAACCTTGCATCCACAGAAGGAACACTGATCTAGGGAACTTGTACTGTTTATATGATCATATGATCACTGAGAAAGCTCTAATGATTTTATTAACCACAGGATCTGTACATACAGTTCTCTTTAAGAATATTTTCTGTGGAAATAAATACTGTAAAATCTTCTTATTTCCTGGCATCTCCTTCTAACACTGGAGGGGAAAAAAATAGCAGTATTAAAAGGATTTTTCCAGAAAAAATCCATTATTTTCCAGGCACCTGCATTGAGAGATAGGAGAGGGCTAAAGAGATTCAACAAGTTACCTTATGTGCAACTTAAAGGTCCAGGAAACACAAAATAATTAGAGAGGTGTATAAGATATAGTATGTAATTAATGGCTAAAGTGGATGATTCAAGCTATAAATGCTATGAAAGGTCAAAGCAATCACTGCTAGGCAGTATGAGATATAATTAAAGTATATACAGATCTAACTCTTCACTAAAAGAATATCAACTACTTAACCAATACCTTCTTTAGATTACCATTTCCAAAGTAAACAGGACTGGAAAATGACTATGCAACTCACAAATAAATCTGTGTCCAAGTTTGTTTGTATTTTTCACCTCCAGGATTTAGCTGTAATTCCCTCTTCTCAATCTGCCAAAGTGAAAAGTCAGGGAAGCTTTACTCCACTAACATGTTCTTACTCTCTCCACAGGCGTGAAGTTCTTGCAAAGTTTTCCAACCATATCCATTAACTCCCAGGTTCCTACTCCCAGCTCCATAGCTCACCTTTGTTTCTGCCCCCTCTGCTGAAGGCCCCTGGCTCTTCTTAAGGAGCCTAGCGTCCCAGGGGGCTTTGTGTTCTATTGCCCAGGAGTTTAGTACCGGGCTTCCTGGTTCAGGATTTCCTAAGTTTCTTAATCAGGAGTTGGGAGAGCTGAAGTCTCAAAACAGATTCCAAAAGGAGATCTCCAACAGGAAAACTGTACTAGTAGTTATACACTACTGTTAAATTCCTTACACACAGCATGTACCCATCCGATAATGAAGTGTCTACACAAATGTATTATTTTTCTAAGCAAAAGACACATGGACTCAAATCCTGGCTCTAAAAGAGGGACTTTTTCTTCACTTTTTAGGAATTTTTAATATTCTCTGAATAGCATTTGTGCAAATTAACCTAATTTATAGTCTTCTAATCTTGTTAAAGGTTTACCAAAACAAAAAAAAAACAAAAAAAACAAAAAAAACAAATAAACAAAAACAAAAAACAAAACAAAACAAAAAAAACATAGCTTTAACTAAAATCAAGTCCCAGATACCCAGAAACAGTTGTACAAGATCACATAAAGAGGTAAGGACTATCATTCATGAGTCTCTGAGCTTAGGGACATAGGCAGAAGGTATGAGCAAGTAAACAGATGAGATTAAGACAAAACAGGGCTTTTAAGTAAGAATCAATGATGAGCCAGAGAAGCAAAAAGACCCATTGATGAAGAGCTTTGAACGAAGTTTAGATTTGGTCAAATCCAGTGCAAACTTTGCCTTCAGCAAATGTCCTGCACACACAGCACATCCTTTATACCTTATGTTGCCTGCTCAATCCCTTGGTCCTTTAAGACTTGGTTCAAGACCTCTCTTCAGTAGGGTTCCCCATAACTATGCTGCTCCTAGGTGTGTTCTCGTTCTCTCTCTCTCTCTCTCTCTCTCTCTCTCTCTCTCTCTCTCTCTCTTAGAGAAAAAGAGGAAATATGCAAATTATAAAAATATGTAGGCCAGGACTCCATAATAGGTCACGACCGGACAGGAAAAGGTTGCACGCACAGGTGAGGCCTGTAGTGGAGATGCAGTCAGAGACAGGGGGGCAGGTGAGCCGCTGCACGCCCCCCCTCCCAGAGCTGGAGCGGAAAACGACAGGGACAGGGGGGCCAAGCACAGTCTCAAAGAGGAAAAGACAGGCCGCCTCTCGCAGAAGCAGTGCAGCTCCCTACCGCCTCCCATGGGTGCTGGTGGCTTGCTTCCACCTCCCACAGCAGCTGCACAGCTCCTGTGGAAGCAGCACGGCAGCATCCTGTGATTCCTGCCGTCTCCCAGGAGACTACTGCGTTCAATATCAAGCAATGTAATACTTGTGTGTGTGTGTGTGTGTGTGTGTGTGTGTGTGTGTGTGTGTAATAATACAAACATTTATTATTACAATTATTATTATAATTTACTTTATCAATCTTTAGAAAACTATCACTATCATTGTATCATGAGCAGCAACTGTCTTATTCATCCTTTTATATCTGGTACCTAAACTAAGTTCCTGCAATATAGCAGGGGTTAATATATGCTTGTTGAACAAATGTCTAAATGAATAAACCCTCTAAGTAACTGAGTAATATTGTAGGAAAGGAAAGGAAAGGCATAAGAAAAAGGATGTTTGACGGTCAACTAGAGAGGCAGTACTAGAACTTAATCCTGGATATAACTGCTTAGGAAGCAACTGTTAGTGCCACCAAACACAATTCTTGCTCCTCCAGAAGGAAAAACAAACAGCTATCTGTGGTAATAATAACTGATCATTAGTGTTACTAACCTCATCTCATGTAGTCAGCTTATTAAAAAGACACTAATTTATATTCTAAAACAATAAAATATAAAGCAAATTGGCAACCCTGTTCTATTTCCTCGTTTTAATTCTTCCACTACACACAAAAGAATCTCAACATGTTATTATCCCTTTTTTTGTAATTATGTTTTTATTTATTTCAAAAAAGGAAGAGGGAGAGAGAGATAGAAACATCAATGATGAGAAAGAATCATTGATGGGCTGCCTCTACAACCCCACACCAGGAGTCAAGCCTACAATATGGATATGTGCCCTGACCAGGAATTGAACTGTGACCTCTTGGTTCATGGGTCGATGCTCAACCACTATGCTACACCAGCTGGGCTGTTATTATTCTTTAAACAAAAATATAATAAAACAAAAACCCTGGATTTGACTGAATAACTTAAGCACAAACCCATGTCTCAAAGGTCTTAATGAATAAAAACACAGTGGATTGGGGGGGGGGGTGCTAATGAGAAGATTCTAGGTGAAAATAATAAATAGAAAATTCCTCAACTTGGAAAAAAAAAATAGGCCCTGGCTGGTAAGTTCAGTTGGATAGAGTATCTTCCCAATATGCCAAGTTTGCGGTTCCATCCCCAAACAGAGCACATACAAGACTAAACCAATGAATGCATAAATAAGAAGAACAACAAATCAATGTTTCTGCTTCTCTCTTTCTCAAATCAATAATCTTTTAAAAAGCAATTCAACATTAAGAGATCTTTGAAGAGAAATCCTATAATAATATGAAATTTGTTCCTAAACACAGCTGAAGCAGAAAAAATCAGGAGTTAAAAACATCATGTTCACAGTAATAATCAAATCTAAAAATGATCTTATGGGGAACTAAGGGGCAGGAAAATTCAAAGCTCTATTGACAAACTGACAAAAGAGACCTATATAAAGGATTGCTATACTCCCTTTGGAACATTTTAAAAGAGAAAAACTTCCTCAATTGTTCATCATCACCCTCATCCTCAGCATTAGTATCCTGGTCTCTGGGCAGCTGTAACCAGCATGAGCAGAGGATGGCCACACAGGCCTTCTTTCAGCTTTCCTGGAAACTGCTCCTGCCAAAAGGCAACAGGAGCTTCTTTGGAATTCTGAGTTTTCTCCTACTCCGAAGCAGAGCTATTTTCTTAATCTCATATCCTGCACAGGCAATGTAAGACTATGGTGTTAACTGTGTATTCAGACAGAACTGCAAATTTAGCTTCTCTAGAGCTCAATGTCCTCATTTGTAAAAATAAGGTAGTGGTATTTTTCTCATAGAGCTATTATAAGAATCGTATAAGGCAGTGTTTCCCAAAGTGTGGTACGCGTACCCCCAGGGGTATGGGAAGAGTTTGGTGCGGGTATGCGTTGCACCGTGCTTAGTTGCGCCTAATTCTATGTTCTCATGAGTCAAGTCAAGACAGTCTTGTGAGGTGTGAGATGGACCAGTGTGCAAATAAATGTTATTTATAATATAACTTTTAGTTATATTTTATTATGAATAATTTTATTTTTCGTTTATTATTATTATGTGTATGTACCAAAAAAAGAAAAAGAAATATATTTTGATTGTTATTAAAATACATCCTTTTTTTTGATTAGGGGTACTCAGCATTACAAAAATTATAGAAGGGGTACACATATATCAAAAGTTTGGGAACCACTGACATAAGGTAACAATGTGTGTCTGGCCTATAGCAGATGCTAGTAAGCATTAAACTATTCCCTCCCTGTCTTTCTCCTGAGGTCCTATAGCCCTCTCTCTCTTCCTCATTCCTCCTTTCTTTTGCTTTCCAATTCCTTACAAATATTTAATGGACTATCTCCTTTGAGTTACTCTTATGTTTATTTCAAAATTCTAAAGGGAGATTTTTTTTCCATATTTTTATTGGCCTTTTTTTCTTCTTTATTGATTAAGGTATTACATATGAGGTTGTTGTTGTTTTTAAGTATTTGTATGAAACTGAATAACAGTACTACAGCAGCCCACATACCTGCTATGCTGTGCACATGGCAAGTCAAGAGCTGGCTAGCACCTGAACGTACACCTACGGACTTCGGATATAATTAATGCTCCACATGAGTAGAAAGGCTTAAATGGTACAAACAGTTTCACATGTTATTTCACAAATCAAAGACTTCAGAACAATTTCTATTTAAATACGGTTTTATAAAAAAGGCAATTTCAGCCTCTCTTTAGCCCCAAGTAAAATTGTAATGATATAGTGACACCATGTGGCTATATTCTGCTTTTCATTCTCTGTGCTAGTTCAGTTATGGTATCAAGGTTGTAGGTAGAAAGACAATTCAAATTAATATAAGCTAAAATGGTTACTTTTAAAAACTGTTTTTTTACTTATACCTGAATAAGCTATTTCTTAAATTCTGAAGATATCAATCATATAAAGAAAGTAAAGGCTCAGCACAACTCTAGCTGTGATTCTAAAGCTAAAGAATACTAGTAAACCACTGAGTAATGTAAAAGTGCCTGCCTTTAAAAAAAAAAAAAGCAAATAATATCAATGTCCAGTTATGGGCGGGAAGAGGATAAAAACGAAGACACACATGCTTTTGTACAATGTTAATGTGGTAGGGAAGGAATGTTGCCATCAATAGTAATGTTTATTTTTTCAATTGTTTTCTGTCTCGTAGATCTATAGAACTGTGTAAGTACTATAATCTAATGAAGATGGGTAATAAAAGTTATACTACATCTAATGATGGCAAGAATGAGGGGAAACCTGAAAAATACAGTAGCAATAAAAGAGATTCAAGTGCCCAATACTGAAAACAGTACAGTTTTAGTATTCATCTAATGAGGCTTCCTATCCTTGAAAAATATTAAATGTACACCAAAGAAAACCTAAATATCTAAAATAATGACCAGGGAATATCACTTCCTTCATCTCGGCTTAAAACAACCACTTCTCGCCCTGACCAGGTGGCTCAGTTGGTTGGAGAGTTGTTCTGTGCACCAAAGGTTGCGGGGTTTGATTCGCTATCACAATATCATCTTCACAACACTCATAATTATGTGATGTGTTCTTACTATTAGTTTATCTGTTTCTTCCAAATTCCCTGAGAGCAGAAACCTTGGTAGTCTTCTTCAGTGCCATGGATTCAATATCAAATATAATGCAAGCACAAAGCAGGAGCTTATTTGTGAAATGAGTGGTGAATAAATAAACAGGTGTGTAAATGAATAAAAATTTAGTTCCTTAGCTGGTGAATCATGCCTAAATTTCTTCTAATAAATGAGAATAGAACCATTCTAGTGAGATGTTTATCATCATTTATGGCCTCTAATGTGGCCACTGAGACCAGAAGACAGGTGGGCAGATGCTCTATAACACCCTTTCTTTTCTCCATGACACATTTGTCACATTATAATTCTAATTGTAAGAAAGAAAAAAAAAGGAAACTACAATAATTAAAACACTTTGAACAACAGTCAATGAAATCAATAGAACAGAGCAGAATGCATGTTAGAACTTATTACATGATGAATATGGCTACTCACATTAGTGTGGTAGGAATGATTATTAAATAGTCTTAGCCAGCTGACTATCTCTGCCCAAAAATATACACAAAAAATATTCTGGCCGGATTAAATATTTATACATAAAAATAACAAGTAGTAGAAAATACTTATAAAAATATAGAATTCTTTAATGTTGGAAGTGAGGAATAACTTTTTAAACATGGTATCAGACCACTGGAAATCATAAAAATGGCAGATTTGACCACCCTTTGTTTTTGGTTAATCCTTACCAGAGGATATTTTTCCCTTGATTTTTTTTTTAAGAGAGTGAGAAGGAGGGAGGAAGGAAGAGAGAGGGAGGGAGGTATAGAAAGAAAAGGAGGGAGAAAGTAAGAAAGAGACAAATGGAGATATCCATTGGTTGCCTCCTGCATATGCCCCAATGGATGGACTTACAACCCAAGTACATGCCCTTGACTGGGATTCAAACCTGAGACCCTTTGGTGCATGGGCTGACTCACTAACCATTGAGCAGCATCAGCTCCTGCTTTGTGCTTGCATTATATTTGATATTGAATCCATAGCACTGAAGAAGACTACCAAGGTTTCTGCTCTCAGGGAATTTGGAAGAAACAGATAAACTAATAGTAAGAACACATCACATAATTATGAGTGTTGTGAAGATGATATTGTGATAGTGAATCAAACCCCGCAACCTTTTGGTGCACAGAACAACTCTCCAACCAACTGAGCCACCTGGTCAGGGCGAGAAGTGGTTGTTTTTAAAATGTAAAATTCTATATGGCAAAAGGTACCAATAAAACACAAAACAACCGCCGAAACTGGTTTGGCTCAGTGGTAGAGCATCGGTCTGCGGACTGAAAGGTCCTGGGTTCGATTCCGGTCAAGGGCATGTACACTGGTTGCAGGCACATCCCCAGTAAGGGGTGTGCAAGAAGCAGCTGATCGATGTTTCTCTCTCATCGACATTTCTAGCTCTCTATCTCTCTCCCTTCCTCTCTGTAAAATATCAATAAAATATAGTATTTAAAAAAAAAAAAAAACAAAAGCATCATGCTGAGTGAAATAAGCCAATCAATGAAAGAGAAACACCACATGACTTCACTCATTTATGGATATTAAAGATCATTATAAACTAGTGAATAGAAAGATAGATATAGAGACAGTAAAACAACAAGCAGACTGTCAAATGACAGCGGGGGAGGGGGGTAGGGAGATCTGGGGGAGATAGGGGATCAACCGAAGGACTGGTATGCATACATAAAAGTACAACCAATGGACATAGAACTCTGGGGAGGGAGGGTATATATGGGGGGTGGGGGGGCAATGGTAAGCTATGTACACATAATACATTAATAAATTTTTTAAAAAGAAAAAAAAATACAAAACAACCTAATAACAAACTATAAAACATGACAGGCAAGAGGATAATGTCACATATACATATACACACATATATGACATTTTTATAATATATATATCTATACACCAATATTAAGTTGTCACCAGCCAAAAAAATTACCCAAAGAGAAAAATATTCAGAAGATAAAAATAGGCTTTTCATAAATGAGAAATAACAAATGGCCAAAAATAAAAGACATTCTACTTCACTGATAAAAGAAATCCAAATTAAAGTAAGATCTTTTTTGACAAATCATAAATCATATTGGCAAAATGACAATGCCTACACTGGTGCAGTTTCAGAGCAGAGGCGTTTTATGTGCTATTGGTAGAAACTTGCTATGGCTTTATTAGGCAAGCTTGATCAATTTTTAAAATATGTACTACATTTTAATTTTGTAATAAAAATGTCATAGAAAAGACACTTCCACTTTGAGAATTAATAACAAAAGGAAAGGAAGAGAAAGCCCAGTTTTGTGTTAGCTGGGTTGTCCCTCCTGTGCCATGATCTAATTATGAAGCTCATCTTCTCGATACCCTGCTGGCCTTGTCTTCAGGAAGCTGTGCTCCTCCCGACTCTCCTCTAATCTAAGAGCCCTGAGGCAAACATGTCTGCCCTCACTTCTTTTCTTCCCTCTCTCAATAGGTATATCCTTGAGGACCTTGTATTAGGCCTGCTGTTCCTCTCCTCAACTCGCAGGTTTTATACCAAGATCACTGTTTTGTAATTCCAGCGACCAGCCATATACAGGCTCTGAAATCTATCTCTACCCTTCACACCTATGTTTCCAGTCTTCTCATATTTCAGCAACATTATATGGCTGCCAAATTACCAGTACCATGTTGAGAAAAAGCAACAACAAAAAATTAAAACACCGCCCCTCCCACCAGGATACTCAATATTTGCCATTCCTTATTAGTGTTTTTTTGGTCCTAGGCTCCACCATCTAAAAGAGCTGTGGGAGTACTTGATGAGAGCTTACTAGATAGCCAAGAAGACAATTTGAAGGTTGGAAAATTTATGGATAAAGCAGAAATTGCCTTTTCCTGAGAAAGAGAAAGCTGATAAGACATTACATGGTTCTGAGTATATATGAAAAATTGTACTGAAACTGGCAAGTCACTTTTCTTCATCCCTAGTTGGGGGTTGAGGAGGGAATTAATAGTTTAAGTTTTTGGCTACTTACAGCAGCGCATAGCCAAATGAGTACCTAAAAAATACCTAGAAGGCCAGAGACGTTAATTTCCCTCCATTCACTGTTGTGCTTGGCACCACAACTCTGGCTTTGTCACTAGATAACATCTACTACCTTGGTGAGGTGAAATACAGACTGAATTACATTCCACAAAATATATGAATAGAAAATCTTAGGTTATATATATTTTATGAGAATAAGAAATGCTTTACCAAAACATTTGAAAACTGCTAGAAACGTACAAATAGGCATGTTATTATGAAAAGACCTATCCTGGCCAGTGTGGCTCAGTTGATTAGAGCATTGTCCTGTACACTGGAAAGTCGTAGGTTTGATTCCTGGTTAGGGTACATACCCAGGCTGCAGGTTCAAACCCCTGGCAGGGTGCATACAGAAGGCAACTGATCAATGTTTCTCTTTCATGTCAATGTTTCTCTCTCTCTCCCTCCCTCTTCTCTCCTCTCTCTTTCTCTGAAACACACACACACACACACACACACACACACACACACACACACACACAAACATGTCCTCAGGTGAGGACTAAAAAATTAAAAAAGATTGATATAATTTTCTAAAAGATAAAGAGACCTATTTAATGTATGTTTTGGATTACTAAATATGGACTGGCAATAGAAAAGTTCTGAACCAACTAGGCTCCTGAGGTAAGGAAAAATTTCCTTGCAGTGAGAGCCACCATCACCAAAGAGGAAGGTAGGGATGGTTCCTTTCTCTGAAAGTCAAACACCAGTTGAGAGACTTAGAAATAAGAAAAATACTTTTTTAATTATTAATAAAAACAACGAGCCTATTTTGGGCCAGGCACAGTGCTCAGTACTCATATGTGTGCTATGCCATCTAACTCTCCACAACAGATCCCATAAAGAGTGTGGAAGCGCACAGAACCCCAAACAAAAGGAATCCAAAGAGGACCACACCAAGAAAACATCATAATTAAAATTCCAAGAGCAAAAGACAGAAAGAACATATTAAAAGCAGCAAGAGAAAAGCAGTTCTCTTATAAAGGAACTATAAAGGAACACCCATACGATTGTCAGCTGATTTCTCAACAGAAACCATGCAGGCCAGATGGGAATGGCAAGAAATATTCAAGGTGATGAAAAGCAAGAACCTACAGCCAAAAATACTCTACCCAGCAAAGCTATCACTCAGAATCGAAGGCCAGATAAAGAGCTTCACAAATAAAAAAAACCTAAAGGAGTTCATCACCGCCAAACCAGAATTATATGAATTGCTGAAGGGGGTTATTTAGGAAGAGGAAGAAGATAAAGATAAAAATTATGAACAACAAATACATAACTATCAACAAGTGAAACTAAAAACCAAGGGAATTAAAAAATCTGATGAATATTAACTGGTGAATATAATAGAATCAGAGGTATGGAAGGGGAGTGGACTGATGATTCTCAGGGAAAAGGGGAGAGGGGAGTACGGGAAGAGACTGAATAAAACCTGTGCACCTACGGATGAGGACAATGGGAGGTGGGGAAAGGGCAGAGGGTGGGGTGGGAACCTGGTGGAGGGGTGCAATTGAGGGGGGAAGAGGAACATTTGTAATAATCTGAACAATAAAGTTAAAAAAAAAAAAAGAGTGTGGCTATTCTTGCCAAAACTTTTTTGGCTCAGTGGATAGAGCATCAGCCTGAGGACTGAAAGGTCCTGGGTTCGATTCCAGTCAAGGGCATGTACCTTGGTTGCGGGCACATCCCCGGTGGGGGGTGTGCAAGAGGCAGCTGATGGATGATTCTCTCTCATCGATGTTTCTAACTCTCTATCCCTCTCTCTTCCTCTCTGAAAAAAAAAATCAATAAAATATATTTTTAAAGAGTGTGGCTATTCATGTGTGTGTGTGTGTGTGTGTGTGTGTGTGTGTGTGCGTGTGTTTTGTTCTTAATCCTCACCTGAGGATATTTTTTCCATTAATTTTTTTTTTTAAGAGAGAGTGGAGTGGAGGGAAGGAGAGGAAGAAGAGAGAAAGAGAAAGAAACGATGTGAGAGACACATGATTGATTATGTGCCCCAACCAGAGCTGGGGATCAAACCTGAAACCCAAGTACATGCCCTTGACAGGAAACCAAACCTGAGACCCTTTAGTGAACAGGCTGACACTCTAACCACTGAGAATCACTGGCCAGGGCTATTCCTGTTTTTTTGGGTTTTGGTGTTGTTGTTGTTGTTGTTTGTTTTTTTTTGGGGGGGGGGGTTGTGTGTGTGTGTGTGTGTGTGTTTGGGGGGGGAGGTTGTTGCTGTTTTTACTGGTATAAAAATGAGTATTCAGAAAGGCACAACTTTATTAAGATCACAATGCCAGTATTAGCTGAAACCAGGATTTGAGAAGAGCTCCAACTCCACAGCCATGGCTTTTCTACTACAAAATGCTAATTTGCATGCAGTCCAGCCTGGACTCAAAGGGGGCTGGGTAATCTCATACTCCCCAGTTCACAGAGTACCTTTTCTTTTGTGAATATATTTGATGTACTCTTTCATCAATACATGACATTCATAGCTTTTGGGATTAAACTCAAAATTCAGTTTTCTAAAGAAAAAAACAGAAAGTAGCCTTTGCAAACAGTACAAAACCACTTACCACTCCAGAGAGTTCTCCAGCCATGATGTGCATTTTAACAAACACATGGATTAAAAGTACCAATGAAAATAAATACATATCAACGTTAAAGCAATCTCTCTTCATTACCCAGTCAGTGCTTTGACCCCATAAATCCTGTGGTAACATTTATAGAGTACCTACTGCACCCAAGGTCATAATCTGAATACCGTGTAAGAATACTAAAAGATTAGAATTTATATTCCTTGATTCCAAGAGCTTGTAATTTTAGTATCAGAGGCAAGCTAACATGTGAAAGACACTGAAGAATAAAGGTGACATGCTAACATTATAAATGTGCATTTTTAACTGATTTAATGCAAACAGAATACTGATATGCTAAAGAAATAATGAATTTATATGTGCCTAGTGAAGCTAGAAGTGTATTTAGATACTGTTTAGGTAGTCAATAAAAGACTGTGAAGATACGAAGCACCAAGTATAAGACATCCTTGAATAATCAATAGGGACTTATTCTTAGATTCATTTTTAAATACTACCAAAATTCCAAACACTATAAAAGGCAGAGTTTATCAAGGAATGCAGTAATTAACACAATACATTAAAGTAGTTATAAATATATTTAAATTTTTAAACTAATATCAATATCAAGGCTCCTTCCTTTTCTTGTTAACACTTTCTCTAACACCACCTTTTCTCAGTTTTTCTAGACCAGAGTTGGGACAACTATACCAAGACAAAAACTAGCATTATGAATATGACCACGCTCCACAACGTATAAAAGCTACACCAGCAAAGGCAAGGCCACCCAGAAGAGACAAAATAAGGAAAGGGGAATATAAATAATTCCCAATGATAAATAAGGAAAAGTATATTTCCTACAAACCAGAGACCATAACTGAGAGCTTGTTTTAAAATGGGTAAAGAACACAAACTCTGTCAAGGCTGGTTTTATATTCACTATATTTGTTCTGGGAGTCATGTTCCTGCGGTTTCAAATTAAATACAAGTACACAGTCCTTCGGTGCATATCAGACACTTTGGCTGATACACCGCTTATTTTTTAATCCAATACAATAGTAATAAACTGAGTCGATGCAGACTCAATCATGTCCCCCATGTCAGAACCCCTCTGTCACTCTCGAAGTATCCCCAGGCAGCTCTGAGATACAGAATCTTTACTCAATTTCTTGTCCTCCTCATTTTAATCCATTCAAAACTCCTCTGATAAAAGAGCAACTGCCAGACCTGAGACACTTTAGTCCCCCTTTGGGGAAATGAAATTGATTTTCTTCATTTTCACACGAGAGGATCCCTGGATAACAATATTGTGTCTGGTCATACTATAATAAAATAAAAATATAAAATAAAAAAACGTAGGCAACATTCTTTACTATACTAGAGGCTGAAAGGTTCTGTGAGTTCCTGTGGTAGAAGAATTCAGCCTGATTTTGACAAATCATGAGTTTAATAAGTATAACTGACCAAGAGAGTAAGTGCTGTGGGACACCCACTGCTCCAAACCAGCCACAATGGAAGGTCAATCAAAGTTGCAGGTGAGAGTGGGGAGGGAACTGGGTAAGGGGTCAGCTCCACATTCTCCCTAGTTACCGCCTTCAATACCCCTTCCCTTCTCTTCTCGTCTCACCACACCAAATGAACCTGCCTTTGATCCTTTGACTTGAACGTAAAGAATATCTGAAGGCAATTTCCAAGGGGAAAATTATAACAGAAAAAACACAATTTGGGGATCCTTTAACCACCTTTCTTGACTCCCAATTTAATTATTCATTTAGGTTTTACAGAATTTCATAAAGAAAGCTTAAAATATGGCTTATACCTAATGAAAGAATATGAAATATTGGGACAGTAATTTATCAGTACTTTTTAAGACAAACTAACATGAGGCTGCAACACATCACAACAATACAAACTAAGGAGCTCTGAGGAAGGGAGGGTCTGAGCCTGGAGCCCCTCCAGCTGAGCCTCCCTTGCCCCAAAGCCCAACCCCACTAGAAACATTGGCTCTGTCAAATTCTATGGATACTCACTGACTTAGAAAAAGAACGCAGATATTCAGAATATGCACAATGATATCAAAAAACCTCCTCATGCCCTGAGGACTGCCAGAGAAGTCTCCAGAAACACTCTCCTGGCTTCTGTGGGGAAAATGTACCGCTTAACAATAACTGCTTTCAAGGTACAGCATGCAGTTCAGAAAGTATTTCCACTCCTCAGTGTTCCTGTCCCTTCATATTCCTTTACACATCTACTACATAAAAACAGTACAAAACACTTTGGATAAACAATGCCACAGCACACTCTAAATATTAAATGCCTAATTTTCCATAGTTTCTCTAAGTTTTTGCTGAGATGTATGTTAGCTGGTACTCTGAAAAACTCTTCTGTGAAACCAAAAATGCAATCTGTTTCTTGTCAAAGCGCAAATCTCCTTAAATAAACATCAAAGTCATTTATTATACATGAGAACTAACCTGCAGACACGGGCTGGAAAATATAACTTTTGCCAAGAACGACACAGATACTGTGAATGATCAATCACTCTGATCCAATCAAGTTCATCCATGGACACTTCAATGAAGTAGGAATAAGACCTATGAATCAAAAGGAAAAAGGCAGAAAAAAGGATCATATTAAAATAACAATACAGGAGATAAGAGCAAGATGGAGAGGTAAATGGGGGAGGAGAGTGGGAAATGTTTAAATACTTTCAACAATAAAGTTAAAAATTTTTTAAATTAAATTAAAATTAATAATTAAAAAATAAAATAACAATACAGTTATCTATATACATAAAAGCCTAAGCAACCATTTAACTGTTCAACTGGTAGCTATGATGCGTACTGACCACCAGGGGCAGATGCTCAACGCACAGGCATGGAAGCATGGAACAGACTGATGAATCTCAGAGGGAAGGGGAAAGGGGGAGGACGAGAAGAGATTAACCAAAGATCTTCTATGCATACTAGAGGCCCAGTGCATGGATTCATGCACCAGTGGGGTCCCTCAGCCTGGCTTGCGCCCTCTCTCAATCTGGGACCCTTTGGGAGATGTTGAACTGCTAGTTTCAGCCTGATCCCTGCAGGCCAGGCAGAGGGACCCCACTGGTGCACAAATCTGTGCACCGGGCCTCTAGTACTTTAATAAAACATTAACAGTCACACAAAAAAACCACACACTTCACAAATTACATTTTCTACATAATAATCAAATGTGGATAATGATGAAATCTATATAGATCTCCTAATATAGCATTCACCACAATGTACTAAAATATTCCCTCAACACATTATGTCTACTTTAGTAGATCACAAGCTGCTTAAGAATAAAGATCATGCCATATGTATTTTCATATACCTAGGCTCTAGCATGGTGCTTAACACAAAGGCATGGAAGACATCTGTTCCTTTTCAAACAGGGCCAGGATAGCTTGCTCACACCATATTAGCAGATTAATAAGGCTATGACAAAGACAGGACAGAACATAGAAGTAGGTGTGCCTTCTCCTTCTACCTTCCTGGCCTGGGAGCTCAGCACTGCACTCTCAGGAGGAAAGCCAACTGGAGTGGTTCCCCACAGCTGATTTCCCACTCCCTCCCAACCTCCCACCATCCCACACGTACACGTAGCCAGCAGCAAAATAAATGACCTGGGTGAAGAGATAATATATGTTTCTTTTAGGTACAACTTGAAATTTGGCAGCTAATAACCTCACAGTAATGAAAATAGCCTACCACTCTGCCTTAGTCAGCTACAACGAACCACTGTGTGTTGGTCTCAGATTGAACAAATCTATATTCCCCTGTCATGAGCCGAATTTAAATTTGAGATGCAGTTATTACTTGTTCTGTAATATCAACAGGAACAATCTCAGAAGATTTAGGTGACCATAAATGTCAGCCTGCAACCAACAGTTGTGACCAGAAAAGGTCAGCTTATTTTGTCATCCCTCATTTTCTGCTGTCCTCTTCCTCCCATTCATTTTATCGCTCAGTCGCAAACTGGTTGTAACCTTTTACTGAACCTCTCTGGGTTATCAGAAATGCAAGATATAATTTTACAACACGTGTCAGAATCTTTTTTGATTCTGAATTTTTTTTAAGATTCTGAATTTTTCACCTTTGCTTAGTTGGTAACAACTTCTGCAAGAAAAGAATGGCTATGTGGTAAACTTAAGCCCCTGTGAATGTGACACAAATACCCTGTTTCCCCGAAAATAAAGACAGTGTCTTATATTAATTTTTGCTCCCGAAGATAAGCTAGGTCTTATTTTCAGGGAATATTTTATTTTTCCATGAAGAAGAATACGGTACACATTTATTGTTAAATGAAAATAAAGGAAATTTATTACCTGTATATGGTACAGTAGTACAGTAGTTGTCAACACAAACCAGGCAAACTGTGAATCCTACAGTATCAAGAATTTACTCATTTATTCAATGATAATCATGTCATCATCTTCTGGAACATCATCATAACAATCCAATTCCTGAATTTCCTGGTGAATTTCTTGTGACTCCATTTCTTTCAGAATCAGTGGACCAAATCTCTCATGTTTAGCAATAGCACTGTCTTTAAATGAGTACTTCATGTCAAGGTAGCCTGCTCGCAGTGCATTTGCAATGCAACTGTCAGTGATTTTTCTCCCATGAATTCTTCACCCACGTCACAACTTCTTGCAGTTTAGGTTTCACAGTTTCCACGCTGATTTCTCTCCATTCTGTTTTCAATGTAGTCATTAATTTCCATGCACAAATTGTCTTTGAATGGCTTGTTTATTGCAATATCAAGAGTCTGTGGAGATAGGTCGTCATTCCTGTGGGAATCATTATCTGATCTATTTTTCTTTCATGAAGAAATGTCTTCATGTCTTTAGCGCAGTGAGTGCTGGCTGCATCCCAGACTAGCAGACTTCTCTGGCTCCCTCGCATAACAAGCAGCAGCATTAAATCGACCCACTTCCTTATAAGTACCGTGCGCTAACCAATTGCGCCACTGAAGCTCCTCAACCCACTTCCTGATAGCTGCTTGTGTGGCCCAGGCTTTTTCAGTTTCAAGAATAAAAACACCCAACACACATTCAATCTTTTCCTTCTTGCCCTTAGAAATGATTAAAGGTGGGATTTTAGTGCCGTCCAGACGAATTGCCAAAATACAGGAAACAGGTGCACTTTCGTAAGCAGTGGAGGGAATGTACACTAAGGAGGCACCCCACTGTTCAATTGTTGTTTGAGATGATTGGCCCATAAGCACTGCAGTTTCATCCATAGAAATCATGTTGGAAAGATTGTATTTAGAGAAGTCAGCATCATCAATAAAGGACTTGAATGCAAGTGCTCGCTTAATAACTTGAGTATCTTCCAACCTAAACAATGTTGTAGATCTTCTTAAAGACAGTTCACTTCGCTGAAGGAAATTATCCAGCCAGTGTTGTGATGCTTTGAAGTCTTTGGGAGCTATGTCAAACTGTGGTGCCATTGCAAGGGCAAATTCTTGAATCTGAGCCCTATTCACAACCAAAGCCTTTACTCTCCTGTCAACAACCCATTCACAGATCAGATCTTCCAGCTCAGAAAATAATGGTTGCCGACCTGATCCACACTTGGGCTTTTTAGCATTTCCCTTGTCCACTTGTTCAATGAGGTTACCATACTCTGCTCGCCATTTCGGACCAATCAGATACTCAACATCTTCTCTTTGCAGAAAGCAGTAAGATTTTGGTCCCAAGAGTCTTCCATGATTCCTTTCTTGTACTCCACGGAGTAGCTTTTTCTTTTTGCGCTCATTTCTAGGGGTTAAAAAAAAGGAATTGGGGTATCAAGGTGGGGGGAGGGGGATCACTTAAAATGACACAGGGGGGATCAGAGGGGGCAATCAAAATGGCCCAGGAGAATCAGAGGGGGAATTACCATTTTAGTAACCCCTTTTGATGCTCCTGTGTCATTTTGATTGTTCCCTCTGATCTTCCTGTGTCATTTTGATTGCCCCCTCTGATCCTCCTGTGTCATTTTGAGTGATCCCACTTCCCCCACTCCTGTGCCACTGAACACCTTCACCAGACATCCCCCTTACCCCTTTATCAGACATTTACCCCCTGGGGCCTGCCTGGGGACTGTCACTGGGCTTGCTGGGGCCTGGATCTGGGCTGGAGCAGGGTCTGCCACTGACTGAGAACCTTCAGTCATCATGAAGGTGGCCGCGAGCATCAGGTAGTATCACCAGAGACAGACCAGCACTCACCACCTTCGCTGCATCCCGTCCGCTCTAATCCTCCTGTTCTTCTACACGCATCTGGGAAAGTCTCCTCCTCTCTCCCGCCCCGCGCTCACTGCTCACTCAGACCTTTAACGTCACTGGCTGCTAGACGCCAGTTGGGGCGGCCCTAGCGACCAGTTTATGGTAAATTAATTTTCATTCTGAGACAGAGCCTGGGGGCCTTATTTTCGGGGGGATGCCTTATATTTCACTCAGAAGGAAACCTGTAAGTAGGTCTTATTTTTGGAGGATGTTTTATTTTCGGGGAAACACGGTAGTAAAACAAGGTGACCTATAAATATTTAACATCATGGAAACAATAATAATACTTTCAGTTTCAGCACACTAACCTTTTTTTTATTATTTTTATACCAATTCCATTACTAATTAAATGAGAATATGTAAAACTTTTATAACAGTGCCTATTACATAAAAGTAATGAAAAGGCTATATATTATTATTGTACTACTAGAGGCCCAGTGCATGAAATTCATGCATGGGGGGAGGGGCGTGTCCCTCAGCCCAGCCTGCACACTCTCTAGTCTGGGACCCCTCAAGGGATGTCCGACTGCCTGTTCAGACCCGATCCCAGTCAGTCGGACATCCCTCTCACAATCCAGGACTACTGGCTCCCAACTGCTCGCCTGCCTGCCTTCCTGATTGCCAACCTGATCACTCCTTAACCACTCCCCTGCCAGCCTGATTGATGCCTAACTGCTCTCCTGCAGGCCTAGTCACCCCTAACTGCCATCCCCTGCAGGCCTGGGTCCCTTCCAGCTGCCCTTCCTTGGAGGCCTGGTCGCCACCAACTTCCCTCCTCTGCCGGCGTGGTCACCCGTAACTGCTCTCCTCTGCAAGCTTGATTGCCCCCAACTACTCTTCCTTGCAGTCCTGGTGCCTTCCAACTGCCTCCCCTGCTGGCCTGATCACCCACAACTGCCCTCCATTGCAGGCCTGGTCCCTCCCAATTGCCCTCCCCTGCTGACCATCTTGTGGTGGCCATCTTGTGTCCACATGGGGACAGGATTTTTGACCACATGGACCACAATACGGGTAACCATATTGTGTGTTGAAGTAATGGTCAATCTGCATATTACTCTTTTATTAGATAGGATTGAGGTCTGGTGTATGGGTGGGAGACAGCTGGTTTGCCTGAAGGGTGTCCCGGATCAGGGTGGGGGTTCCCTTGGGGTGTGCGGTGGCCTGAGCTAGGGGCCTGTGGTGGTTTGCAGGCTGGCCATGCACCCTGGCAACCCAAGCAGAGGGCCTGGTATCTGGGATTTATTTATCTTCTACAATTGAAACTTTGTAGCCTGGCATGGAGCCAAGCCTTCTGCTTGCTGCTTGGTGGTAGCCATTACTGTTGGGATTTATGAATCTTCTATAATTGAAACTTTGTAGCCTTAAGCAGAGGCCTGGGCTGGCCAGAATGTGTGGAAAACTTGGCTTCCTCCATCGCAGGGGGAAACGCTAGCCTCCTCTTTCCAGCTCCATGGCTGCTGCCATTTCTGTTTGGATTTATATATCTTCTATCATTAAAACTTTGTAGCCTTGAGTGGAAGCCTAGGTCAGCAAGGGCAAGTGAAAAGCTTGGTTTTCTCCATTGCCGGGAAAACCCAAGTGTCCCTCTTGCTCTCTGTGGCCATAGCCATTTTGGTTGAGTTTATTTGCATATTTGCTCCTGATTGGCTTGTGGGCATGGCTTGTGGGTGTAGTAGAGTAGTGGTTAATTTGGATATTACTCTTTTATTAGATAGGATTACTAATCACTCTTAGAAATGACATGTGAATTACTTCCATTTTTCCAACGAAATACCATATTATATCCAAAAAGATATGTATCAGAAATATTCTTAATTTAAAAACACAGATAGAGATAATGTCAGGACCTTAAAGACCATGCATAGGAGATGCTGACTCCCACTTCATAAAGCTTCCCTCATACTTGGCTCAAATGGCCTAAAAAGCCAGGATGGTGGCCGATGGTACTAACAAGCAAAATGAACTAACCTGTAAGATTTGCAGGGTAGCCCAACCAGCATGGCTCAGTGGTTGAGCACCAACCTATGAACCAAAAGGTCACGGTTTAATTCCCAATCAGGCCACATGGCCAGGTTGGCAAGCTCAATCCCCAGTATTCTACATGCAGGAGGCAGATGATCAATGATTCTCTCTCATTATTAATATGTGTCTGTCTCTGACTCTGTCTCTGTCTCTCTCTCTCTCTCTCTTGTCATTAAAAATATATTTGAAAGGCTAAAAAGATGTGCAGGGTATCATCACCAATACTATCAAGTCCTTCCTGCCCAGACTCAAAGAGGCATGAGTAAGGCCTAGGAGATTCTCTGCACATCAGTTTTCTGGAATGTAGGGTTTAGGTTAATGATAAGCAGAAATGAGAGAGACAGTTCAGGTCTTGGTCACCCATACTGCTCTGGAACTTTGGCTATCATGGCTGAACCCTAGAAACTATAGTGGGTAAAAGTATCAGAATGGCTAGGAAGGCAGAACCTTGAAACTATTGCAAAACTAGGTGGATTCCCAAGCTAGAGTCCACAAAAATTTTTTCACAAATTTCTTTTGTTTTGAAGATGATATTTACCCACACTAAAAAATATTTTTCTTCATCCATAAGATAAAATGCATTTAATGTTATTGTTATACCATCCAAAAGTAAGGAATCAAGTAAATAAGTAATGGGAAACACACAGAGTAGACTACCAAATAACCATATAAAGTAACATTTTAGGAAAATATTTTTAAAGAAGAGAATATTCACAATGTATTCATTAAAAAGTGAAGTTAGATCAGACAGTGTGATTCAGTGGTTGAGTGTTGACCTGCGAAGCAGGAGATCATAGTTCGATTCCCAGTCAGGGCACATGCCTGGAGTTGGAGGCTCAATTCCCAGTGGGGAGCAGGAGGTAGCCAATCCATGATTCTCTCTCATCATTAATGTTTCTATCTCTCCCTCTTCCTTCCTCTCTAAAATCAATAAAAATATTTTGAAAAATATGTATGCACACATATATATTTTTATTGATTTCAGAGATGAAGTTAGAGGGAGAGCACGATAGAAACATCAATGATGAGAGAATCATGGATCAGCTACCTCCTGCTTGCTCCCCACTGGGAATCGAGCCTCCAATCCCAGGCATGTACCATTGACAGGAATCTTTCAGTTCTACAGACCCACATGCTATTCAATGAGCCAAACCAGCTAGGGGAGATATATATATTTTAAGTTAAGTTAGCTTTTTACACATCTAATTTCTATTTTGTAAACTATATGTGATTCCATTGGTTTGTTTTGTGTATGTATGAGATATACTATGCATAACAAAAAAACACTGATTAGATATATACAGACTAATAATGGGTGGTGAGATTACTAGCAATTTTTATTACTTTGTGATTTTTTTATGTTCTATGGTTTTGTGTCTTTTTTTACATATTAGTTATTTAATCCAGTTCTTATAAGAAATTCAGAACACCAGTGTGTGAGGATAAAGCCCATTGGTAAGAGCGAACAGAGAGCAGAGGTAGCCCTGGAGCTGAGGAACAGTTAGATTTTTGGTAGAATTTGTGAGTCCACAGCTTTCTGGTCAACTTTGCACTGCTCTATAATCTCATATTTCTCTTTCTTTTGTGTCGAAGAGTGTTGACCTGTGAACCAGGAGATCATAGTTTGATTCCCAGTCAGGGCTTGCACAGCTTCTTCTTGAATTCAGTGAGATGTTTGGGGATTTTCACACCACTGATAACAACTCTGGTGGAAGTGAGGATGACAAATTTCTGGTGTGTTCTACATGGAGGAACTCGATTGAGGGACAGAGCTCCAGTCACAAGTAGCAAGCCACTCCTCAGCTGCTTCAGAAAAACCACCCTCTTGCCTCTGTGGCACCCAATGAAGATGATCAGAATGGTCCCAGGAGGGACGCTGGCCCACACTTTCCTCACATGCTGACTGAAGGGTTTGTTGCCATGGCTCAAGAGCTTTCGAGGCACATCTTCAGTAGGATAATATCTACGCATTTTGTGGACTTGAACCACTCAGGTACCACCATTCTTGTCGCCACCACCTGGTTTTGTGACACTGGCAAGAACTTTCTCCTTTTTCTTTTCAATCCTGGATTTAGCTGCTGAATACTTCCTCTTGTACATGGCCTTTCTCGAATATGTAGCCGACCAGGAATATCTGCCAATTCCTGGGAAGAGGACGGGGTTTCGGCTACAGTGGGGCTTCCCCTTGTTAGGCGCCTTAACCTTGCCGCCAGCACCAGCCTTCTTGGCTTCAGGTTTCTTCTCCTTAGTATCCAGCTTCTCGGTTTTCTTTTCACCCGCCATCTTACAAGATGGTAAAGAGAACTAAGGTTTATGTTCTATGTTTTACACACACACACACACACAAAAAAAAATCCATTACTTTGATAAGCAGAAAAAGAAAAAAAAAAGTCTTGTTTGTTTTTTTTAGGAATAAACTCTTCAACCCTTTCCTCAGAAGAAAACTTCAAGAGAAATAGCCAAGTGACCACAAAGAAATAAGTCATCAAATCTGTAAAACCAAAGCAGATGACCACACAGTTAGGTCATCTCACTCAAACACAACATTCATTTCTCTCCAAATGAAGAGAAAGACTCACCGACTATCTCGGTCCCACAGAAGAATCCGTATGTGATTGATAATAGACGGCTGGCCTAGCTTTATCTCAATGCCAGAACGGCAGTCGTCATCAATTGGATGTCTGGAAAATCCATGGTCCAAATCATAATTTTGAGTATCACCATCTAGTAAGGCAGATTTCAGCTCCCCCTTAACAACCTGGGCTCCATACTTCATAGTTGCAATGTTTTCTTCTGGTACTACAGTTAAAAATACAAAAAAATGCAAAGTTAATAGTTATTAAATTACTCTATAACTTGGGGGGAAAATCAAATTCTAAGATTCCAGTATGTATATTTAATTTAAAATGGCAGAGAGAAGCCTACGAAAATAGAAGATATGCAATGTCTATGGGATTAAATTGAATGACACCGTCACAGCCACAAAGTGCTTGGGACTAACATTATTAAGAAAAAGTTGATAATACTAGGAAAAACTACATGTACTAGCACAAACAAATCAGCTCTTCTGAGTTCCTTCTATTAGCAGTTTCAACACAGGTTGAGAGCCGCTACTGTAGAGCCTAAGACCATCGAAAAACACAGATATTTACGTTACGATTCATAATAATAGCAAAATTACAGTTATGAAGTAACAATGAAAATAATTTTATGGTTGGGAGTCACCACAACATGAGGAACTGTATTAAAGGGTTGCAGCATTAAAAAGGTTGAGAACCACTGTACTAGACAAAAACAGCATGTTAGACAAGCATGTCAAACTCATGGTCCATGGGCCACATGCATCCCATAACAAATATTTTTGCAGCCCAACCAATACAACAGTATGCAAGAAACATTTTAATAAAACTTTTGTAACTTAATTTTTACAATATTTGTTATATATAATCATTAAAAACAAACTATAATGTTCACTAATGACTGATTACTATAATCATGTTATATTCATTTCCTTTAAGTGCTTTACACGCAGGCGCACCATTTCTATCCACTAATACTAGTACTAGCAGCGAATATTTTAGCAGCTGATCGCCAGGTCATTAGTCTTGGACAACTTGTTTGGTGTGCACACAGAATATATTTTGCTTTTGGACAAGAAAAATAGGTCTATTTGTGTTAAGCTTATTGATTTGTGCAGTTATTCAATGTCTAATAAGTTAATGTTCAAGAAAAAAATATTAATTTTTATTAAAATGTTCTATTATTTTAACAATTACTCAATTATTTCAGCCCTTTGTATTCGGCAAGTCTCAATCAAAATAAATCTACGTTTCTATGAAAAATTGAAGCTTTTTTTTTGGCGACCTACATAAATAGACCTTGTTTATTAGACCCATGTTAGCCTTTGCGTTTGATATGCTTAATGTAAAATAACCTATACCTGCCATCTGGACTGAGCACAATGTATAAAGCAGAGCAGACAAGTCAGACATCTGAATAAATAACAGAAAAAGAGAGGTTCCAATACAGCAGAGCTATTGGTCATATATGGATGAGCTAAATCAATTAATCTAGCTAAAAAAAAAACAAAAAACACCCAAAAATATGTCTAAAAGAAAAGATATTTTTCTTCACCTGAGTATTTTTTAAAATGAAAACTCAATCTGTCATCAAAGTCAGTATTGTGGTTATAATTAAACACTTGCCACTTTCCAACAGTAGATTTATTAAGTGTCCACTGCCCTTGAGACTCTGAAGTCCTCTATGCACACTTTGCTTCACAGATCTGGAGCCTATCCTCCAGGTACTAACTGACACTAAAACTGACACTCTCCATGGAAAGACCTGAGGTAGCATAAAGTAGATGTCTTGAACTTCAAAGTCAGAGTTTAAATAGTGGGGCTCCACCTTATGAGTGTATCACTTTTGGGAAGTTACCTTCACTGAACTTAAATTTCTCCATAGGGCAGTATCTATCCCCAAGGTGTTCCCATTTCTTGTTTTTGTTTCAAGAATTAAGTGGGAGACAACAAGATGGCGGCAGAGGTAAAAGCCTAACTGCAGCCGCACTCAACAATTTCAAAAAATACAACTAAAATATAGAGTGGACACTATCCAGAACTACAGGAAAGTTGACTGGCTGGAAATTCTACAACTAGAAGGAAAGAGAAAACCAGAAGGAAAACCAGAGGAGCTGTAAAAGCCTAAGGTACGGAGGCACGGTGCGTGCGCGGGGAGAGGACGGAGCCGGAGAGGAGGGGCGGCTGAGTGCCTGGCTGGCGTTCCCCAGCGGGAAGGAGATAAAAGCTCCGGACCGTGCTGAACCCCAACTCCGACTGCACTGAACCCCAGTTCTGGGTGAGACCCCGGGGGTCCCAGGCTCATACAGAGGGAATCTGGGCTGTAAGGCGGAAGCTCAGAGCGACGAAAAGGCAGAGCTCTGGAGTAGCGCACATTGCGCGCAGAGGAGGGACTGTTCGCTGAGCTGCTGAATTGCCCCAGCGGGAAGGACTCAAAAGCTCAGGACTGTGCTGAGCCCTGGTTCTGACTGCACTGAACCCCAGTCCTGGGCAAGACCTTCGGGCCCCAGCCTCATACAGAGGGAATCTGGGCTGTAAGACAGAAGCTCAGGGGGGCGGCGAAAAGCAGAGCCCCTGAGTCGTGCACACTGCGCGCACAGAGGACAGACTGTTGTTTGGGCCGCGAGATCGCCCTGGCGGGAAGGAGACATAAGCTCCGGACTGTTCTTAACCCCACTTCCAACTGCTCTGAACCCCAGTTGTGGGCTTGTTGGGGGAGAGACTGCACTGTCTGGTGGCGGGCGAAGCTCTAGGGTGCCTTTCTCTCAGAGGTGCTTGCAGCGAGTACCAAAGGACACTGAGGTACACTGAGACTCAGGAACCTCAGAGGGCGGGGCTAACCGGAAGCCAAGGCTGCAGGCTCCACCCTGAGACTCTGCCCCATCCAAGCTGAACTCAGAGAGGCTTTTGCAGGTTTCCAAGTCTAGTGGAATAAGGTTGTCTCCTGGCATAGACACAGCTGATCCTCCCAACCTACCAACTCAGGGAAGCAGCGAAAATGCCGAAACGAGGAAACAGATCACAAACGAAAGAAATGGAGGACAAAAAGCGACTGGATATAGAATTCAAAGCCACGCTTATAAGGTTGTTCAACAATCTTAGAAAAGGCCGATAAAATAAATGAGACCTATGAGGATATGATAAGGGATCAACAAGAAATAATGAAGGGTCAACTAGAAATAAAGAATACAATCTCTGAGATAAATAATATTATACAGAGTCCTAAAAACAGATTGGAAGATTGCAAGAATCAAGTCCAAGATTTGGAACACAAAGAGCCAGAGGACACTCCTCCACAGAAGCAAGAAGACAAGAGAATCCAGAAAGTTGAAGATAATGTAAGAAACCTCTGGGACAACTTCAAGCGAACCAACATCAGAATTATGGGCATCCCAGAAGATGACAGAGAGCAAGATACCGAAAACATATTGAAAGAAATAGTGACAGAAAACTTCCCCCACCTGGTGAAAGAAATAGACTTACACGTCCAGGAAGCACACAGAACCCCAAACAAAAGGAATCCAAAAAGAACCACACCAAGACACATCATAATTAAAATTCCAAGAGCTAAAGACAAAGAGAGAATATTAAAAGCAGCAAGACAAAAGCAGGTAGTTACCTATAAAGGGGCACCCATACGACTGTCAGCTGATTTCTCAACACAAACCATGCAGGCCAGACGGGAATGGCAAGAAATATTCAAGGTGATGAACAACAAGAACCTACAGCCAAAAATACTCTACCCAGCAAAGCTATCACTCAGAATTGAAGGCCAGATAAAGAGCTTCACAAATAAATTTAAGCTAAAGGAATTCATCACGGCCAAGCCAGAATTATATGAATTGCTAAAAGGGGTTCTTTAGGAAGAGGAAGAAAATAAAGATAAAAATTATGAACAAACACGCAACTATCAACAAGTGAGTCTAAAAACCAAGGGAAGTAAAAATCATGATGAACAATATTAACTGGTGAATATAATAGAGTCAGAGGTTGGAAGGGGAGTGGACTGATGATTCTTGGGGAAATGGGGAGTAGGGCGGGGCAGGAAGAGACTGAACATAAACTGCACCTATGGATGAGGACAATGGGGGATGGGGAAAGGGCAGAGAATTGAATGGAAACTTGGTGTAGGGGAGCAATGGGGGGGGGGGATGAGGAACATTTGTAATAATATGAACAATAAAGATTTATTTTAAAAAAAAAAGAATTAAGTGAAATGATGTTTGCAAAGTGCATAGTAAACTCTAAGAAAAGACTGCTATAATTATTATAAGCCATATTTTTTAAAGCAACAGTAAGAGAACTAAGCAAGTTTATACACCGTAAATAATGAAGCCTCATAGTACATATAAATCTGGGCTATGTGATTTGAACAGACTCAAATATGAGCCATAATTGGGCTCTTAGGGAAAGGGGTTAATTCATTATTGTGGATCACTTGGAAAATGTGGAGTTTAAAATTTTTTTTCAAATGAAGACAGGTAGGAGAATGACTCTGGGAGACACTAAGTACAACTGGAATGCAATTGGGATGGGTTTGTTCAACTTGCAAAGACAGGCAACTCAGACACAAAACCTAGTCCCGGCTCCACTTCTTACCACCAGAAGCTTAAGTGCACCTGATTGATATAACTTCTTAAATTGTTAGCTCATGGTAATCATACATATTCTTCATTTTTATTACTAATTCCTTTGACTTACTTCTCATCAAAATCCTTTAAAGTGTAATATTACTACTACAGCCATTTTGCAGATGTATAAGTGTGGGCAGGAGAAAGATTAGATGGACTTTCTTGCCCAAGGTCACACGACCAGCCAGTATCAGAGCCACAATGACAGCCATGCAGTCTATCTCCAGGGGCCCTGCTCTGATACCTCCTTCATCAATGGTTTTTGATATGAAGGACATACTTATCCCCTCTTTCTAATCCCTTCCCTCTAAGATGACCTAAGACCCAGAGGAAAGAAGCAGCATGATATATTTTTTAAAAGTTAGACTTAAAGCAAGAAAACCTAACCTTGAGACTCAGGATCTACCTGAAACTTCTTGGTCTCTGTGAATCTGTTTTCTCATCTAAAAATAACACTCTGCCCAACCACCCACAGGATTACTGTGAAGGTCATGCTACAAATAATACATGCTAAAGTACTGTATAAGTCACAAAACATTTACTGTGGACTTGTTCTGTACTCCATACCATGTGAGGGTCTAGGACTAGCTCAGTGAACTAGACAGAAAGGCCTGACTCCTGATGCCTCCAATCTAGAGATGAAGCACTTTATAAAGCAAGCAAACAAACAAAAGTTTCAAAGGTGTGCTTTTCAAATATCAATGATGTGTAAATACCTAGTAAGAAGAAACCCGAATAATCCCTTACTGCTGGGCATGAGAGGTGGGTTCAAAGTCTACTGCTACCCACCACTGAAACCATTTCCTCGAGGTCTGACACCATTAGTCAGTGCCAAGACAACAAAAGGTGGTACTTGAGTTTTCAGATTCAGAAACTGCATTACCCTTTGATTTTCTCTAAACATAAGTTTCTTCACTTATCAAGCTAGAAATAACATACTAGGCATAGGAATTTCAAGTGACTATAACGAAAGGTCTAAAATTGAAATGAAACTTCTACCAGAAGTCTAAGTTCTTTTGAAGTTTATTTCAAGAGAAATTGAGAACTTTTCTGTTTTTGATACAGATTCTCCAAAAGTATCTTTCACTTCAAAACAGGCAACATTTACACAGTAGCAATTCTCTCATAGTAACTATAATCTGAGTACCTCACAGGATAAAAATACAAAACCTATATAGTTAAATGATAAATTTAACACAGAAGGTAAACATGAGAAAATCCAAATCATAATAAAATAATTCAATCCATAAATATTCTTATTTTTTATATTTGTCTATCAGTAGAAAAAAAAGAGCTCTCAAAAATACAGGGTGAGAGATTAAAGGAACTAGTAGATTACAATAATAGTTTTCTTTACATTTGTCATTCTTTATGCATTTTACAAGCATTTAAAGGAAAAGTTAAGCTTTGAAGTTTCACAGCTAGACAGAAACAAGCCAATTATTAGAAAGAAAAACTAAAGATAAATGGAACAAGACCTGCTCCTACCTACATAATGCCTAAATCTGAGTAGTGCTAGGTTAATTAACTTTTTTCTTTCTTTCCCTCCTTATATTCTTAACCATCCTTTATTGAACTCTCCGTTACATCTAGAGGTCATTGCTCACCCTTGATGGATCATTTGGATTCATGCTCAGCTCTTTGCAGGCTGCAATCTCTTTTCTAGATTCTGTCCCCTAAGTCATCTTCTCCCTGAAGAATGATGGACCCTCCCTCCCAATAAGCATGTCATCATATATGACTTTCTTGACAACTCCTGTCTCATCTTAACTTTTCTGTTATTTTCACTCTCTGTAGACCTCCTTTCCACAATGCACAACACTGGTCCTTAAACATCACCAAAAAAGAAAGAGAAAATAACCTGGAGACTCTACTGAGGAGCACTGGCCTAGTGAGTCAGATCAGCACTTTGGTTCCAGCTTGGGCATCAATTTCACTAGTAACTTTACATATAAAGATCAAAGAATGGCCCTAGCCAGTTTGGCTCAGTGAATAGAGCGTCGGCCTGAGAACTGAAGAGTCCCAAGTTCGATTCTGGCCATGGACATATGACTGGGTTGCGGGCTCGATCCTCAGTATGCAGGAGGCAGCTGATCAATGATTCACTCTCATCATTGATGTTTCTATCTCTCTTCCTTCCTCTCTAAAATACATTTTTTTAAAAAAAGATCAAAGAATGGAAACATATAGCCCTAGCCAGTTTGCCTCAGTTGTTAAGAGCATAGGTCTGTGGACTGAAGGGTCCCAGTTGGGTTTTGGTAAAGGGCACATGCATCAGTTGTGGGTTCGATCACCAGAAGGGGGCGTGCAGGAGGCAGCCAAACAATGATTCTCTTTTATCACTGATGTTTCTATCTCTCTCCCCCTCTTCCTTCCTCTCTGAAATCAATAAAAATATATTTAAAAACAAAACTGAAGACTTAAAAAAAATCATATATATATAAGCCTAGTGGTCAGTGGGCTCCCACAGCCAACCTTCCCTGGCTGGCCAACCTCCCACAGTCCCTCCCCGCAACCAGCAGGACTCGAAAGCCTAATCAGGGCCAGCCTCCGGGCTGGGATAGGGAAGTGGGGGTGGGTAGTGGCAGATGCAGCCCCTTTCCCAGGGGAACCAAGGGCCAGCTCCCTCTTTAGGACCGACAGCCAACCTCCAGTGCCCTGTCCCTCCTCACCACAGTGGTGGAGTGGTGGCGAGGGAAGGAGGAGGGAGAAGGCAAGAACCTCGCAATCGGGAGAGGGGGTACTGATGATGGCAGTGCTGGCATCTGGTGTCCATTCCTTCTGTACCTGGCCCCAATCAGCCCTGGTCACCAGCCAGGCCTAGGGATCCCACCCATGCATGAATTTCATGCACCGGGCCTCTAGTTTATATATATGTAAATAAAACAGGTTTGGGTCAGTGGACAGAGCGTCGGCCTGCAGACTGAAAGGTCTCACGTTCGATTCTAGTCAAGGGCATGTATCTTGGTTGCGGGCACATCCCCAGTAGGGGGTGCGCAGGAGGCAGCTGATCGATGTTTCTCTTTCATCGATGTTTCTAACTCTCTATCCCTCTCCCTTCCTCTCTGTAAAAAAAAAAAATCAATAAAATATAATTTTAAAAAAATAAAAGGCTAATATACAAAGTGTCCCCTTGGGAGTTTGACTGGGAGACTAGGAGTTTGCTCGCTATGATGTGCACTGACCATCAGGGTGCAGCAAGAAATGAAGAGAGGTCCTAGCCAGCATCTGGGGAAGGGAGGCCCCGGCCAGCAGCAAGAAGGCCCCAACTGACCCTGATCCCTGGCCTAGGCCTAGGGACCCTACCCATGCATGAATTTTGGGTACAGGGCTTCTCGTGGAAACATATAAGAGCTGAAAAGGACCTTCATCCTATCTCGACTCAGCCTTCTAGCAACTCACCACTTAACAGAGATAAGAGTTCCTAACAGATATGAACCGCCACCACAAAGGAATACTCAGTAAGGACGACTTGTGAACCCCCTTGTTTACAGATGAAAATACTATAAACTATAGCTGGGAAGATACAATAGGAACAGAAATCAAAGAATTTAAAAATTATTAATGACTCATTTTTGTTATCGCTGTCTTTATGTGATAGGTGAGACAAATTTTAAATTCTAGTTTAGAAGGAAGGGATAAATTCATTGTCGTTCATTTATTCAGGCACTATGCTAGGTGCTAAACAAAAAAACAAGTGAAAAGATATAATTACAGTCCTCAAGAAGCTCAGTCTAATAGGAGTCTAAGCCAAAAAGCAACAATTAAAATATTACAGTGGCAAACTCCATTATTCTGAGTTACTGGAAACTGTGGGAATAGGCACATGTTATCATGTACCTACAGCACAGATTTAAACACACACATTTATATATTAACTAGAGGTCCGGTGCACAAGAATCGTATACTTGGGGAGCGCCCTCTTGTAGTCCGGGAGCCCTTGGGGGATATCCAACTGAATGCTTAGGCCAGCTACCCACAAGGGAACAGGTCTCAGCCATCAGTCAGATGTTCTTAGTGCTGCTGTGGAGTCGGGAGAGGCTCCGGCCACTACCACTGTGCTCGCCAACCGTGAGCCAGGCTTTTGGCTAAGCAGTATTCCCCCTGTGGGAACACACTAACCACCCAGAGGCAGCTCCTGTACTGAGCGTCTGTTCCCTGGTGGTCAGTGCACCTCGTAGTGACCAGACACTCTGCCATCCAGTCGATTTGCATATTAGCCTTTTAGTATACAGCTGTGGTTGGCAAACTGCAGCTCACAAGCCACATGCAGCTCTTTGGCCCCTTGAGTGTGGCTCTTCCACAAAATACCATGGCCTGTGTGAGTCTATTTTGAAGAAGTGGTAAGGAGAAGTTTAAGTTTAAAAAACTGGTTCTCAAAAAAATTTCAATCGTTGTTGAAACTGTTGATATTTGGCTCTGTTGACTAATGAGTTTGACGACCACTGGTATATAAGATCAATAACTTAACTATGCAGACATGAACAGAGTGACTTTTACTTAATAAGAAAATCCTGAGGATAGAAGTTGTGATATAAATCCTGTTATAAACATTAAGAAACAAGAATTTACTGTTCTCTTTCCCAAAGTAAAATGAAGTATAACTTAGTATGAATAGAAAAAGCACTAACTTTCAAGGCAGAAATAAATACCTCCACAGCTAAGACAAAACTAAAATTAACACAATGATCTGAGTACAAGTAGCTCAAATACCCTAAAGGAAAAAGTATTATCATTAAAAGCTTTCCCCCCTGTGTATAGATAAATGTTCAACATTATATATGTGTAAAATTAGTCTAAACCAGCTTTCCTAAAAGATTAACCATCACTGGTGAGTTAAAACATCTTTTGTGGCCGAAACCAGTTTGTCTCAGTGGATAGAGCATCAGTCTGCGGACTGAAAGGTCCCAGGTTTGATTCCGGTCAAGGGCATGTACATTGGTTGCGGGCACATCCCCGATGGGGGTTGTGCAGGAGGCAGCTGGTCGATGTATCTCTCTCATCGATGTTTCTAGCTCTCTATCCCTCTTCCTTCCTCTCTGTGAAAAATCAATTAAAATATATATTTTTTAAAAACGAAAACATCTTTTGTGTCCTCTTTCTTTTAAGGGGTAAAAAAAGCACTATAATTTGGTAAAAGCACTCCAAGATATGCAGCTCAAAGAATAAACCCCTCAGCAACCAATATTAATGAATTAAATTTTTAAAAAATGAGAAAAACGATATTAATCCCTAGTCTCAAGTTAAGAACCTCTCTACATTTGATGAAAAGTCCCCAAAGACAAAGAACTCACATCCAGGAAAGAACAAAAAAGCAAACAAGTTGTTCAATGATTTCAAAATAAGTATAACTATTGTTCCAGAAAAACAATCTCAGGAACAGTTCTGAAACTTTAGATCTTTTTTTCCCTAATAAAGAAATCTGTTGAAAGAAATAATGATATAAATGTTTGGATAACATTTACTTAGAAAATAGCTAACGTATTTTTAAAAATCTGATGGAAAAGTGATTTGCTTTCTTAGTAGTTATATTATTGATTTTATTATTCATTTCATTTAAAAGTCAGAAATACAGGCCACTACTTAATCATTTTTCAAATTTAGAACTTAGATAAAAGATTCCCAAACATTTGTATAATCTCTTCCTTGAGTTCCCACTGAATTATTCCAAAATAAATAGCTTAACATTAAAGAGGAATAATTGCATATGTCCATTCCTAAACCAAGTATCCCTCAACTGGTTGAATTACTCCCATTCATGATAATTTCACTGGTTTATTACAACCCAAATCTGACAACTATACTAAGCAGCTGATGAATTCCAAGCTACCAGTAGTTATGTGAAATGTCCAGAGCACTTCCATATTCCCACAACAATGTCTGAAGCCACCCCTATAATGAACCCAGATAGGGGACTCTATCAGTACCTCAAATCAAAACTAGGGCAAGAAGGCCCTAACTGGTTTGGCTCAGTGTACAGAGCATCGGCCTGCAGACTCAAGAGTCCCAGGTTCGATTCTGAGGTCATGTACCTTGGTTGCAAGCACATTCCCAGTAGGGAGTGTGCAGGAGGCAGCTGATGAATGTTTCTCTCTCATTGGTGTTTCTAACTTTCTATCACTCTCCCTTCTTCTCTGTAAGAAAATCAATAAGAATATATTAAAAAAAAAAAAAAAAAAAAAAAAAAAACTAGGGCAAGAAGGGGGAAAAAAGGAGTTTATATAAAAAGATCCAACAATGAGAATTCAGAAAGTCTAAAATTAGGCCCTGGCCAGGTAGCTCAGTTGGTTGGAGCCTCATCCCTATATGCCAAGGTTCCAAGTTCCATATCCGGTCAGGGCACATACAAGAATCAACCAATGAATGTGTAAATAAGTGGAACAATAAATATCTTCCTATCTCCCTCCCTTCCCTCCACTTCTTCCCTTCCTCCCTCCCTCCCTTCTCACTTTATCCCTTCCTCTCTCCCCCTTTTCCTCTCTTTCTAAATCAATAAAATAAAATAATATTACTTATATCTTGTTATCCTCTCCCTCCCATCCTCCCACACCTTATCAGTACCATTCTCTAGCACCTCCAAATCCCTTCCTGGATCTCTCCAAAGCTATCCCTGCAGTTACCATACTATTTCTCAACTACCTTTCACTTCAATTCACACAGCAGATAGTCAATACATTGTTTTTATTTATTAAGAAAAAACACCACATAAGTGGTGGAAATGCTACATACGTGTTTAGTTATTATTATTATTTAGAATCTGTATGTTCATGCTGCCTAAAATAATAAGCACATAGCATGTAGTTAGCATTGATTTGCTGGAGAAAGAAGGAAAAGTTTTGAGGAAAATATTTCTTACACTCTAGGGAATAGCTGGAAAATTTTGTCCAAGGATGGCAAGAAATACTTATTTGGGAATCTACAATAGCTATGCAATCTCAGTAAGACTACAGGAAAGGTATTCCATAAGTAGTAGAGCTATATGTTCTTAGACCTGTATGTTCCATATATACCTACACTATAGTTTCATAACTGAGACTGTCACACAAAGCAAACAGAACTTTTGGTGAGGTTAGGATGAACAAGTACTTACTGAGCATGCCTCTGTAATTGAGGTCCATATCCCGGCTCTCTGATCGAACTTTAATAGCATCCAGAATAGCATCAGGAGACAGCAGTCCCGAAGGCCTCACAACATTGAGCAGTTCGGTGAGGCTCATCAGAGGCAAACGCACAGCCTGCATGATTTCTGCATGATCCTCCTTTAAATTGTGCTTACACCAGTTGAACAAGGCTAGGAAAATATCTTTTTCAGGAGCTGCAAATGAATCTCTTAATACGATGTTTAGAAGTGCTGTCTGAAAAGGATAACAAGAACAAATTCCAGTTATTATGAAGCTCAACCATGTGCAGTATCCAACAGAATTGCAAGTATCATTATATGTAAACAATTAATTCTCTTTGACAATTTTCTCTCCATATCCTGTGCCATGTACTCTCTCTTGCACATGGCTGTGTGACTAGCCGTAGGCATATTATACCACTACTTCAAACATCCAGTGTTTCCTACACATTTGCATCCATCTTTTAATAAAACAAGAAGAAAAACAGAGAACATCCAAGATGGCGGCCTAGGCAGTCTCCTAAGCTGCCGCCTCATCAACAATTTAATTAAAAAAACAACTAAAATCAAAAAGGACTTCACCAAAACGTCAGGAAAGCTGGCGGAGTGGAATAGCTACAACTAGAAAGAAAGAGAGAGGCTCACGGATCGGACTGGGAGCCGAAAAGCACTGAGGTAGGGAGACACTCGCGCACGCGGCCGCCGAATACCTGCCTGGCGGTGGGAGGGGAGGAATCCCCGAGTGCACCGAACCCTTTCCGACTGCACTGAACCCAGCCCCGGCTGAAATTCCGTGGTCCCAGGTTCATACGGGTGGTCTGGACTGTAGAGAAAGGCACCCAGAGACTCAGAGACTCAGAGACCGGGGACCGGGAGTCGCAGTGGCAGCCGTCAGGGTCTACAGACTCGCGCGCGTGAGCAAGTACGCGCTGAGGTCTGACCGCCGCCTCTCCGGAGCGGAAGGAGTCAGAAGCTCCAGGTCTGACCGAGGAGGCTGCCGCCGCCTCTCTGTACAAGGTGGCGGCCTCTCCGTAGCGGAAGGAGTCAGAAGCTCCAGTCTGACCACGGAGGCTGCCGCTGCCTCTATGTACAAGATGGCGGCCTCTCTGTAGCGGAAGGAGTCAGAAGCTCCAGACTACAGAGACCAGCCCAAGTCCGGGTGAGCCCCTGCGGCACCCACGCTCTTGCTTGGGGAACCTGGGCCGGTCAGGCGGAAACTCAGGCGAGTGCACAAGGGCAGGGCAGAAGCCAAGACTGTCAGTTCAGCCCTGAGACTCCGCCCCATCCAAGCTGAGCAGAGGCTTCTGCAGTTTTTCAAGTCTGATCCTATAAGACTGTCTCCAATACAGAAGTTATCCCAGAGTAGACACAGCTGATACCCACATCCAATTGGCCTGAAGGTCAATTCACAACAATAGAGACTTAGCTACAACAAAGCTGTGCACGCAGTCCACAAAGGGGATCACCAAGAGTGTCTACCTCAGGTAACTGAGAAGGCTGACCCACTGGGCCATATAGGACACCAAACACACAAAGCCATCCTACCAACTCTGAAAAATAGTGATAATGCCGAGACAAGGAAACAGATCTCAAACAAAAGAGATGGAGGATATAGAGTTCAGAACTACAGTTCTAAGGTTATGCAACAATATCCTAGAAAAGCTCGATAAACTCCATGAGACCCAACTAAAAAGTATAGATAAACTGACTAAATTGGAAAATATTATGCAGAGATCCAACAGCAGAATGGAAGAACACAAGAATCAGATCAAAGAGCCAAAAGACACTCCGCTGGAGAAGGAAGAAGAAAAGAGGATCCAGAAAGTTGAAGATAGTGTAAGGAGCCTCTGGGACAACTGCAAGCGCACCAACATCAGAATTATGGGGGTGCCAGAAGAAGAGGGAGTGCAAAATACTGAAAACATATTTGAAGAAATAATATCAGAAAACTTCCCTCACCTGGTGAAAGAAATAGACTTACAAGTACAGGAAGCCTACAGAACCCCAAACAAGAGGAATCCAAAGAAAAATTCTTCTCGACACATCATCATCAATATGCCAAGGGTAAAAGACAAAAAGAGGATCTTACAAGCAGCAAGAGAAAAGCAGTTGGTTACCTATAAGGGAGCACCCATACGACTATCAGCTGATTTCTCAACAGAAACCATGCAGGCCAGAAGGGAGTGGCAAGAAATATTCAAAGTGATGAATAGGGAGAACCTACAACCAAGATTACTGTATCCAGCAAAGTTATCATTCAGAATTGAAGGGCAGATAAAGAGCTTCACAGATAAGAAAAAGCTAAAGGAGTTCATCACCACCAAACCAGTATTATATGAAATGCTGAAAGGTATTACTTAAGAAGAGGAAGAAGGTCAAGTGAATTAAAAATCTCAGGAATAGAATAAACTGGTGAATATAATAGAATTAGGGGCAAAGAAAGGGAGTGGATAGATAATTATCAGGGTGAAGGGGTGTGGGGTGCAGAAAGAGACTGGATTAAAATTGTATAACCTATGGATGAGGACAATGATGGGGGAGGGGGTAAGGGCAGAGGGTGGGGTGGGAATCGGGTGGAAGGGAGCTATGGGGGATAAAAAGGAGAAACAATTGTAATAATCTGAGCAATAAAGATTTATTTAAAAAAAAAAAAAAAAAAAAAAAAAAAAAAGAAGAAAAACAGCAACATGAGGAGCTGTCTTTCCATACATGTTCTTCAGAAGAATTTACCTTCATGGGTCAGTAAGATACATATAGCATTTAAAAATCAAAATCCTTCCCTTCACAGTATTACTGTGCTATCATTATTTTTGGTTCTCAAATTTTCAGACCTCCAGCAACACTAGTGCAGCCCTCAAAGACCGTCGTCTCTAAAAATAAAGTAGGATAATAAAAATCATAGTTTAAACTCAAAACAAGATGTGTGGCTTTTCAAATAAGTTTTCTCATTCAAAATATTCAGGTCCTAGGGGAAACACTGAAAGAGACAGCCACCAAGATTCAGAAAAAGATTTGAGCAAAAGTTTTACTCTAGCTATTATTCAGTTTAAAGCACCATTAACAGTGAATTTTGAGCCAAGAAAAAACAAAAACAAAACTAACTTAGAGACATACAGCAACACATCTCCCTTATGAATTTTCCCTCTCATAATATGGAATTATTCTCTTTATCAAAGAAATACAAATTCAAAAAGCAGTATGCAAGACCACATTGAAAACAACCACCTAGCATTACAGTCTCTTCTGCACTTGGGATTTACCAAAAGAACCTTAAAAGAAAACAGAAGCAATGTGTCCTTCTCTTATATGATCTAGACCAGCCGTGGCCAAACTACCGCCCGCGGGCTGGATCCGGCCCGTTCAGCTGTTCTATCCGGCCAGCGGAGCCGAAAGAGCAAAGAGTTCTCTTGCTCTCCCCTCCGTTCCTTCACCAGCAGCCCAAGATGAGAGTGCCAGCATGGTTAGGTTGCTTTTGTTCCGGCCCTCCAGTTCAGTTTAAGAACCCATTGTGGCCCTCGAGTCAAAAAGTTTGCCAATCCATGGACAACTTCTTCCACACCTCTGACTTTTATTTTTTCTTAGCCCATTACTGCATTTCTACTGTACAGTTATAAATAAGACCATGCATGCCTGCAAGTTACTTGCAGACAATGACACACCTTAGAAAGAGAGAGGAAGCCTTCACTCGAGAGCACCTCCTGAGCATTTCTGTCCATAAACATGCAGCACATGCAAGTTAACTTGGGCAGTGAGTAGAGACTGGCCACGTCAAAAGTCATACAGACATTCTGAATGTTGAGTATGGTGCAGAGATACTCAGAGGTAGAATCCTCCAGCTCTGGAAATCCATATTTATGAGCCAGGCTTAGAAAGTCCAGCAGCACCTCCTCCTTCTCATCCGTCAGTGTGGCGCGCCCAGTGTAGATGTACTTGAGTAGCATCGTGAAGGCTTCCGCAGTGGTGTCCTGGAGGGGGATTTCTGCTTCTGGCTGAGATTCTCGCATTCCACCATACAGCAATGCTCTGCACATCAGAGAAAAAATGCATGAGAAAAACCTCAAGTAAGATTTGCTGCAAAATCATGAAATCACAGGTATTAACTTTATACAAACATAAATTTGTTTAATGACATAAAGATTCAGGTAAAGAAATGCTTAGTTATCATTTGAAGTTCTCAAAGAAACTAAGAGAAATACCTTTAAAACTATCTTAAATTAATTCTATTAACAAATGAAATAATGAAATATCCTGAAAACTCAAGATATGTAATATACATTCATTAAAAATAGACAAATAAAAATGCCAAAACTGGTTTGGCTGAGTGGTAGAGCATCGGTCTGTGGACTGAAAGGTCCCAGGTTCGATTCCGGTCAAGGGCATGTACCTTGGTTGTGGGCACATCCCCGGTAGGGGGTGTGCAAGAGGCAGCTGGTTGATGTTTCTCTCTCATCGAAGTTTCTAGCTCTCTATCTCTCTCCCTTCCTCTCTGTAAAATACCAATAAAATATTTTTTTTAAAATAGACAAATAAAAATGCTCTTTTTGCCCTGGCTGGTTTGGCTCTGTGGTTAGAGTGTCGACCTACGGACGGAAGATTCCCAGGTTCGATTCCAGTAAAGGGCACATGCCTGGGTTGTGGGTTCAATGTAGGGCATGTACAGGAGAAAGCCAATCAATGATTCTCTTATCATTGATATTTCTCTCTCTCTCTCCCTCTCCCTTCCTCTCTATAAAAATAAATCAATAAAAAATAATTTTTAAAAAAATGTTCTTTTGAGAGGGACAGTGAAACAATATAAACATGTTAAAGGCCAATAAAACCATTTGAAAAGCAAAACTCTATAGTGGTTTGAGTTTTGGTCCGAGTACCTAAATGTCACAGACTTGATTCCAAGTCAAGGGCACATACTGGATTGCAGATTCAATTCCTGGTCAGGCCCATGCAGAAGGCAACCAAGCAATGTGTCTTGTGTCTCTCTCATATCGATTTTTTTCTCTCTTCTCTTCTCTTTTCTCTCTTCCCTTCCTCCTTCTCTCCCTACCATTCTCTCTAAAAATAAATGGAGAAAATGACCTTGGTGAGGATTAAAAAACAAAAAAGTTAAACTCCTAAGATTTGAAAACAGCCCAAGTGTCCATCAGTAGATGAATGGGTAAAAAGGCTGTGGGACATTTACACAATGGAATATTTTACAGCTGTAAAAAAGAGGGATCTCTTACCCTTTGGGACAGCATGGATAGACCTGGAAAATATTATGCTAAGTGAAATAAACTGAGAAAGACAAATATCACATGATCTCACTTATTTGTGGAATCTAATAAACAAAATTAATTGACCAACAAAGTAAGACCTGAAGCATGGAAGTAAGGAACAGACTGACATACCTTGATGTAGAGGTGGGGGAACAAGGAGAGATAAACCAAAGAACGTATATACTTATTAGTAGCCCTGAGCACGAATCCGTGCACCAGTAGCTCTCTGTGGGGCCTGGCCACTCCGTACCCACTGCTCAGAGGCTCTCTGTGGCCCAGAGGCCCATCTGCAGCCAGGTGCAGAACGCTTGCCTCGTCACCATGGCGATGAGGCAAGCATTCCGCCAGGCCACTCATGCTGTCCTCTCTCAGCAGCCGCCACCGCCCGCCCCCCCTCGCTCCTGAGGACTGGGGGACTCTGGCAGGGCTGAAAGGACTGGGCACCACCATCTTGTGGCTATGGGTACTGCCATCTTTTTGAAGGAGTGACAGTTAATTTGCATCTTATCCTTTTATTAGATAAATAGTATATGCATAGCCCATGGACACTGGCAATAGGATGGTGAAGACATTGGCTGAGGCGGGGGGGGGGGGGGGGGGGAGGATAGGGCCTGGCTGGAGAGGGGGAAATGGGACACAATTATCTAGTACTTTTTTTAAATCTTCCTAATAAAAAAGTTGAGGAAAACAAAAAAGTAAAACTCTATAGAAAAAAAACAACTAGATACAACCAGGTGCCATTCTTCCCTGTTAGACTGACAAATTAAAAATATCCAGTGCTACAACAGCAATGGAAAAACAAGTTCTTTCATTCACTGCTTTGAGTATAAATAAGCATCCCTTTTTGGAAAGTAATTTAAATCTAAAAGATGCATACCCTCAACTCAGTAATCTCACTTTTGTTTTTTATTTTTTTAAATATATTTTATTGATTTTTCACAGAGAGGAAGGGAGAGGGAGAGTTAGAAACTTCGATGAGAGAGAATCATCATCGACCAGCTGCATCCTGCACACCCCCTTCCAGGGATGTGCCCGCAACCAATTTACATGCCCTTCACCAGAATCGAACCTGTGATCTTTCAGTCCACAGACAGACGCTCTATCCACTGAGCCAAACCAGTTTCGGCAGTAATCTCACTTTTAGGATGTAGCTGGAGAGATATAATACAGCATGACTGTAAAGAGAAACTTATAAGAATAGATACTGAAACAATGGAGATACTGAAACAAATCTTAAAGTGTCCATCAACAAAAATGTGACTAAAAAAATTGTGATGTATACATTCTATGCAGCCATTAGAAAGACCAAGGGAGGGCAATATATACTGTTCATAAAGATGTCCAGGAGATAGCAGTTATGTTGCAGATCAGATCCATGTGTTGAATAAAAAAGTGTACATCACATACTTGTATTTGTATGTACACAGGTGTATATATAAATACTAGAGGCCCGGTGCACGAAATCGTGCATTTTAGGGGGTCCCCCTCAGCCTGGCCTGTGCCCTCCCGTGGTCCAGGTGCCCTTGGGGGATGTTGAGCACCTGTCCCTGGTGGTCATTGCACATCATAGCAACCAGTTGTTCTGCCATTTGTTCAACTTGCATATTAGCCTTTTATTATATAGGACACCTATTTATATTAAGAAAAATCAGGGAAAATTCATATTAAACTATTAACGGTGGTTGTCTCTGGAGAATGGGATTAGATGGCTTGGAGGAAAGGGCTTTCATTGTTACTTTATAAATTAAAAATGAAATTGAAGTTGGTAATGGAATTATGGATGATTTGATTTTTTTTTGTCTTTCAGTGTTTGTCAGATTTTTTTAAATCCCCACATTATTACTTATCTCCTCATCTAAGAACTTAAAATTAGAAAATTCAGTCATGTAACGAATTTTAATTTCTACCTCTATTACTCTAGAGAAATAATAAGAACCAATTGTACTTTCACTCTATCAGAAAAGAAAGGGCAACTGGACGATGACAAAGGAGGAACACAGAAAAGGAAGAGTAAAGAGTGAAACAGGAAACATGTGAAAGTGAAAGCAAAAGAATAAGGGGTCAAAAAGAGATCCCCCTGCTCCTAACACTCTCGGAGCAGGACCAGCATTTCAAGGGTTCTCTCCACACCTGCCAGCAACTCTTCTCACCCTCCCCCAGCATCCAGCATTCTTGCTTGGCTCAGGAAAATAGCTGAAACCATCCTGCAAAAAAGTCATGAATATTCTGAGCATACCTCTTCATTGGGTTATACTCTACCTAAAAACACTCTTGAATGTTTTTCATTAATTCACAGTACACTCAACCACAAATTTAAAATTGCGAGATTAAAAACACCTTCCATGGAAGATGTCACCAAGACTTACTCCAGCATGACCCATTATATTCGCATGGATTCTCAATGCTCTCAAAGTGGCTTTGGCCTAGCTGGTGTGGCTCAGAGGTTGAGTGTTCACCTATGAACCAGGAGATCACGGTTCGATTCCCAGTCAAGGCACATGCCTGGGTTGCGGGCTCAATTCCCAGTGTGGGGCATGCAGGAGGCAGCCTATCAGTAATTATCTCTCATCATTGATGTTTCTATCTCCCTCTCTCTCTCTCCCACTTACTCTCTGAAATAAATAAAAATATTGCCAAAACCAGTTTGGCTCAGTGGATAGAGCATCAGCCTGCAAACTGAAAGGTCTCAGGTTTGATTCTGGTCAAGGGCATGTACCTTGGTTTCGGGCACATCCCTAGTAGGGGGTATGCAAGAGGCAGCTGATCGATGATTCTCTCTCATCGATGTTTCTAACTCTCTATCCTTCTCTCTTCCTCTCTGTAAAAAAAAAAATCAATAAAATATATATATTTTTTAATCTTATCTATTAAAAGAGTAATATGGCTGAAACCAGTTTGGCTCAGTGGATAGAGCATTGGTCTGCAAACTGAAAGGTCCCAGGTTCCAGTCAAGGACATGTACATTGGTTGTGGGCACATCCCCGGTAGGGGTGTGCAGGAGGCAGCTGTTCAATGTTTCTCATCAACGTTTCTAGCTCTCTATCCCTCTGCCTTCTTCTCTGTGGAAAATCAATAAAATAAATTTTTTAAAAGTAACATGCAAATTGACCATACCTCCACTACACCCATAAGTCATGCCCACCAACCACACCCACCAACCAATCAGAGCGAGTATGCAAATTAACCCCAACCAATATGGCTGCGGCCACATAAAGCAGGAGAGAGGCTTGGATTTCTCTAGCAATGAAAGAAGCCAAGCTTTCTGCCTGCCCTAGCTGGCCTAAGCCTCCACTCAAGGCTACAAAGTTTCAATTATAGAAGATAAACAAATCCAATCAGAAATGGTGGCAGCCACAGAGCAAGCAGAAGGCTTGGCTCCACTCCAGGCTACAAATTTTCAATTGTAGAAAATAAATAAACTCCAGATACCAGGGCCTCCACTTGGGTTGCCAGGGAGCGTGGCTGGCCTGCAAACCACCACAGGTCCCTCACCCAGGCTGCCCCATGCCCCAAGGGAAATCCCACCCTGATCCAGGACACCCTTCAGGGCAAACTAGCTGCCCCCCACCCATGCACCTGGCCTCTATCCTATCTAATAAAAGAATAATATGCAGATTGACCATCACTCCAACATGGTCAAAGTCCTACCTCTATGTGGACACAAGATGGCCACCACAAGATGGCCAGCAAGGAAGGGCAGTTGGGAGGGACCAGGCCTGCAAGGGAGGGCAGTTGTGGGTAGTCAGGCAAGTAGGGGAGGACAGTTGGGAAGCACCAGGCCTGCAAGGGAGGGCTCTTGGGGGTGATCAATCTTGCAGGGGAGGGCAATTAGGGGTGACCAGGCCGACAGAGGAGGGAAGTTGCAGGCAGGCAAGGAAGCAGTTAGACATCAATCAGGCTGGCATGGGAGAGGTTAGGGGGTGATCAGGCTGGCAGACAAAAGCTGTTAAGGGCAGGTGAGCAATTGGGAGCCAGCAGCCCTTGATTGTGAGAGGGATGTCCCAGATTGGAGATGGTGCAGGCTGGGCTGAAGGACACCACCACCCCCTCCCTGTGCATGAATTTTGTGCACTGCATCTCTAGTATAAAAATAAATAAATAAATAGTGGCTTTGACGGGGCAAGGGCAGTAGGGGAAGCTGGGGGAATATCAATTGGGGGGGGGGGGGAAGGAGACATATGCATTACTATCTGTAATATCTTAAATAATAAATATATATATATATATATATAACTAAAACAAAGAAAAAGGTGTCTTTGATGAAGCTCCTTGGAATCCCAAATATGAACTCCAACTTGTGGAACTCAAGTTCCCTCCTGTACAGTTTGTCCTTATTTGAGAATTGATAGGTTCTATGACACTTAGTAAAGGTCTCCTGACTATTGACAGTTAGTTTACCTATCTTGCACAGGAATGGTATCTGCATTGAGAATTTAAGGCATCATTGGTAATGACTCTGAGGATAGCCTTGTGAGCCACTAGACATTAAGGTTCAATATCCATAGACATTAAGAAAAGGTCAACAAGTAAGGAGAGTATATTCCATTAATTCAATATGATCTTTAATTTTGTTAAGTATTTGAGTTTCTTTCAAGAATATACTGATTACCGCCGAAACCGGTTTGGCTCAGTGGGTGGAGCGTCAGCCTGCGGACTGAGTGTTCCCGGGTTCAATTCCAGTCAAGGGCATGTACCATGATTGCAGGCACATCCCCAGTAGGGGGTGTGCAGGAGGCAACTGATCGATGATTCTCTCTCATCAGTGTTTCTGCCTCTCTGTCCCTCTCTCTTTCTCTCTGTAAGAAAATAAATAAAATATATATTTTTTTAAAAGAATATACTGATTACCTAAAATATACCCACATATAGTTGTCTCAAATTATTTTTTAAAAAGGATAAGGTATAAACTATTAACAAATATTAAACATAAAGCTTAAAAGTTCTGACTTAATAAAGAATGAATTCTTCAGCCTGAGTGGCTCAGAGGTTTAAGGTCAATCCATAAACCAAGTGTTCAGAGTTCAATTACGGTCAGGGCACGTGCCAGGACTGCAGGCTCAATCCCCCGCACGCGGGGGGGGGGGGGGGGGGGGGGGGCGGCAGGAAGACAGCTGATCACTGATTCTCATCAATGATGTTTCTATCCCTCTTTCCCACTCCTTTCCTCTCTCTGAAATCAATAAAAAAAAATTTTAAAAATAAAAGAATGGACTTTTCAAAAAACACTAACAGTGAGTGAACCAAAAGTTAAGAAATGGGAAAGAAACACAAAAAGTGTGCAGAGGACAGAGGCTGGTAACAAATAATGACTAGAACAAGGCCATTACCAAGAACAATCAGAGAGTGTGAGTGAGAACTCTTAATAGTAGACTCCTCTGTTTTCTACAGGGTCACTTTTTATGTAAGATGGGATGCTCTACAAACTGTTATCAGATCTATAAAATTCTCATCCAATAGTAAATATTTATAAGAGACACACTTTTCTGTGTGGCTCTAGGTGTAGCTGTTTCATTGTCTTATTTATTTCTGATTATAAAACTTAGACTGCAGTTTCACTAGAGGGTAACTGAATTTTCTTCTTAGCCATCAGCATCTCAATTCTAGATATCAAGTTTCCCATGCAAATCAATGACTTATGGATATAAACCAATGGATTTATCTAAGACACATTATCATTCAATGATGACCCCCTTTTAACTAACATTAGATATAACTCAGAGTAATCAGAGCTCACTTTAACATTTATCACCCTGGAAATTAAGGGTTTGAGTAAAAAACAATATTAAGTAAAATTTTTGTAATAATTAAATGCATAAATATTTTGTCTAATTTTAGTTCTAGTATAACTATGAAAAAATCTTAGTAAATAGCTGTTTTATTTAGCCCTAGTGGATTTGGCTCAATGGACAGAGCATTGACCCATGAACTAAAGGGTCAAGGATTAAATTCTGGTAAAGGGCATACCTTAGTTACAAGTTCGATCCCTGGCCCTTGTCAGGGCATGTGTGGGATGCTATCAATCAATCAATGTGTGTCTCTCACATTGCTGTTTCTCTCTTTCTGTCTCTTCCCCTCCCTCCCACTCTCTCTAAAAATCAATGGAAAAATATGCTCGGGTAAGGATTAACAACAAAAACAAAACTTGTTTCTAATCTGAGGTTATCAAATGCTTGTCTTAGAGAGAGATCTGTTGAGTTACCTACAGGTCTTGGATCTCAGTAACCTGAAACTAAAAGGTATTCAAGTTCATTAGAAAGTCCAGAGTGGTCCGTCTGTTTGTATAACAAGAAGCCTATCTGCCAATATATCTATTTAACTTCCATTAGTAATTAATGGTGAGAAGAGGTAAAGGTAACAAAAGCTCAGCCTAAACAATATTCTTGAGATCCTGAAAATTGGTGGATTGGGTACAGTCTAGCCGGAGGATCCTTCTAATCCTATAGTTCTAAAATGGTTTCCGAAGAAAACGGTGATTTTCAAAAAACAACAAAAAGTCTATAAAGATGGAATTCTTATAGATGTTGAATGGAAGGATTGCTAATATTTATTGTTATGCTATGTTATATATTTCTTGTTACATAATTTTATAGAGTAAAAAATATCAATGTTTCTTTAAGTTAACTTGAATCTTCATAAAGTATTACAGACTTACCGAAAATATTGGCACCTCGCTGCTAAAATTACCCGGTGAGCAGGAAAACGTTTCTTTTCCACAACAAATGTGACATCACCATATTCTTCCCCAATCAACAAGGCACCAATGTGTTCAGATAAAATGTGCACATGATCAATTTCCCCCACTGCAGTAAAGGGGCGAAGTGGGTGGCTGTTACTCATTTTGTAGAATAGATAATAGTCGTTAATCTAGGATAAAAAAAGGATGAAAGTTAGTGGGGGAAGAGGGAGGAGAATACACGTAAAAACATCACATACCATAAACATAGCTAAATAAAAATTTAAACTACATATTTTAAAACACTCACATGAGAGAGATTTCATCATTATTGATATCTCCATTAACCCATTTACTGTGGGAAGCAATTCTGCCTGCTTCCATTAACACACTACTTTCACTGCGTTTTCACACTAGGAAAGCAAAAATAAATGCCAGGGTCCTCAAATACTAGCAGTACATAGAAATATCACAATCTAGAACTCTATGCCAAATAAAGGTCCCTTACTTCTGAGAACCTCAGGAAGAAGAAAATCAAGCACCAGAAGAACTCCTCTTTTAGCAGAGACAGACTTAATATGGTGGGTATAACTAAATAACCTCAGCAGAAAATTCAATCAGGCATAGATCTAGACCTAAATCACAAGAAGAATAAACTAAATCAGTGTTTTCCAAACTTTTGACATATGTGTACCCCTTCTATAATTTTCGTAATTCTGAGTACTCCTTGTCAAAAAAAATGGATTTTAATAACAATAAAAAAATATTTACTTTTTATTTTTTTGGTACATACACAAAGTAATAATAAATGAAAAATAAAATTATTCATAATAAAATATAACTAAAAGTTATATTATAAATAACATTTATTTGCACACCAGACCATCTCACGCCTCACAAGACTGTCTTGACTTGACTCATGAGAACATAGAATTAGGTGCAGCTAAGCACGGTGCAGTGCATATCCCCACCAAACTCTGGTGCAACTCGTACCCCCACCAAACTCTTCCTGTACCCCTAGGGTACACGTACCACACTTTGGGAAACACTGAACTAAATCATCATATTTCAAATATTTTCAGAGGTTTGGGTTTAAACCATCTTAAATATTTTCTATAAATCACCAATCTTCTGTACTTATAAAAATAAGTTGACATTTATTAAAGCATCCTAATCCCCCTCAAAAATATTTTTCTCGGAGAAAAACAAAGATGGCGGCATAGGTAAATGCCTAACTGCAGCTTCACTCAACAATTTCAAAAAATACAACTAAAAAATAAAGTGGAAATTACCCAGAACTACAGGAAAGTTGACTGACTAGGAATTCTACAACTAGAAGGAAAGAGAAAACCAGAAGGAAAAACAGAGAAGCTGTAAAAGCCTAAGGTATGGAAAGACACAATGCGGGCATGGGGAGAGGACAGAGCCAGAGAGGAGGGGCGGCTGAGTGCCTGGCTGGCGTTCCCTAGCTGGAAGGAAATAAAAGCTCCGGACTGTGCTGAACCCCAACTACAACTGCACTGAACCCCAGTTCTGGGCGAGAACCTGGGGTCCCAGGCTCATACAGAGGGAATCTGGGCTGCAAGGCGGAAGCTCAGGGGAGCTGCGAAAGGAAGAGCCCCAGAGTCACGCACATAAACTGCATCTATGGATGAAGACAATGGGGGATGGGGAAAGGGCAGAGGGTGGGATGGAAACTTGGTGGAGGGGAGCAATGGAGGAGGAAAAATGAGGAACATTTGTAATAATATGAATAATAAAGATTTATTTTAAAAAATTTTTTTTCCTCAAGACTAACTTCTAGCCCAAACTTACAGTTCTAATGATCACATCACCTAAGTCTACCAGGACATCATTATATATAATCTCATTTACAGGCATTTCCTTGCTTTTGTATGCCATGCCTTTCAACATGTTAACTGAATGTCATAAAGCCAAAACTTAATGAACATCTTCACATTAGAAAAGGAAGTTTTGTGCTTCAAAAGTTAAAAATGTTTATATTCTTAAATCTGTAATGTATTTGCAGGTACTGCTTTTTCAGTTACAAGTAACCCAGGAAGTGGATGAGAGCCTTCACTAGCATCCAGGGGCCGAGGTGGAGATGTGGTCAATAGCTCAGAGGTGAGCCAACTGCCCTCTGCTGCACTAGAGACTCGGGGAATTAAGCTAGATATGCTCTCTCCACTAGCCCTACACACCTTCTAGAACTCTCCACTTTGACCAGGAAGGGTTGAGGGTTAAGCCACTCCTAATCTTTACACTTTCATATCCAAACCCATTGTTAGCAAAGTGTATGAAAAATGGTCTTTATCCCCCAAGACTGCAGTAGGCAAACCTCCTGATCCAGGTTCTCCAATTACCTGCTATTCCATGACCATCCCAACAGAGGGAAGAATAGCAAGGACTGTGATGTAGGGTAGTGTTTCCCAAAGTGTGGTACGCATACCCTCACGGGTACAGGAAGAGTTTGGTGGGGATATGCACTGCACCGTGCTTAGCTGCACCTAATTCTACATTCTCATGAGTCAAGTCAAGACAGTCTTGTGAGGCATGAGATGGTCCGATGTGCAAATAAATGTTATTTATAATATAACTTTTAGTTATATTTTATTATGAATAATTTTATTTTTCATTTATTATTACTTTGTGTATGTACCAAAAAATAAATAAATAAATATATTTTGATTGTTATTAAAATATATCCTTTTTTTGACAAGGGGTACTCAGCATTATGAAAATTATAGAAGGGGTACACATATGTCAAAAGTTTGGGAAACACGGATGTAGGGGAACATGGAGGATGTGAGTTAGGCAAACAGACACCCACCCCGCGTAAGTAAACAAATATGGCCCCTCTATATTAAAAACATCAGAGGGTTAACAGCATATACCTCAATATCAAGGCAAATCCCTTTCCCTCAATTGCAACCTCCATTGGAAAGCCCTAAACACAGGATCATCTCCAGTCACCTGTGCATGAAATACCAAATTCAGATTAAGAGGATTAATTTAAGAAGTGTCAGCAAATCATGTGTGACTCAATCATCAAATGTGCAATACAACAGTCTATCACAGGAATTGGCAAACTTTCTGCAGAGTCAGAGAGTATTTTAGGGCTCTGCAAGCTATACAGTCTCTGTCACAATACTGTTCAACTAAAAGCAGCCACAGACAGTAAGTAAATGAGGATAGCTATGTCCCAATAACCATTTACAGGAGAAAGCTGGATTTAATCCTCAGGCCATAATTTGCCAATCCCAGCTCTCACATATGTTCAAGCATTGACAGTAAACTAGACAAAGGTTCAAACTGCTTTAGTTTTTGTTTTGGTTTCTGGCTAGATTACATAACCAATGTTCAAAATAACATGGTCATTTCCTATATCAGCCATAAAATTCTGAAAGTGACTCGTACCTGATTTTAAAATCCCATTCCTTGTCAACAAGAACTCTCACATCACTATCAAATAAAGGGTATTAAAAAAAATTGTATACACACACTTTGAATAATTATAAAGGCAGTGTTTATTAAAATACATTTCATTTTCAAAACTGAGCCATCAGCTGTTCAAGTGTATATACATTTTTTCAGTACAACCTGTATTTCCCTCAATGACAGTATATGGCTCTGAACAAAACTGACACTCTTCTGGCTGAAAAGATGCAATGCATATACAGACATACCTCAGTTGCAGAGCACCACAATAAAGTGAGTACTGCAATAAAACAAATTATAATACTTTTTGCTGGTGGAAGTTCTTACCTTTAATTTGTAAAAAATGCAGCATATATGAAGCACAATAAAAAGAATTGTAATAAAATGAGGTGTGCCTATCTAGTGAATATGTTTTCTATTATAACATTCTCTTACATCATGAGTAATATTTAAATGATTAACTAAATGATTATTGATGCACAATGATTAGTTTTGGTTAATTAGCTCAAAAGTAAATGTATAATTCTTCAACTGATATGACATATGCAAATATGGTAGATTCTCTAAATCTGAACTTCTTAATCACACAATTTCATTTTGCTAAATTTACATTTTTATTATGCTTTTCCAACTAAAGACATAAAGCTAATATTGCTGGGTATAGAAAACAGCCACTTATTATGGAATAAACACAATTTTTATTGGCATACAGAAAGATTTTTAATTAGACCAAAGGTTCTCAATGAGCTTGCCACATATTGGATTCATATGGGGAGCTTAAAAAGAAAAGAAAGATGATTGAGCTCCACCTATGAGAGATTCTGATTTAATTGGTCTGTAATGTCTAATCACTTTTCTGACTTGATTCTAATGAGCAGCCTGGAAAAGAGTCACTGAGCTAGACTCTGTTGTAGATTCATAACTCTCACTCAGGTGTGCAAATCTATCTATCTACTTACCTATACAAAGTGGGAATACGCAAATTGACCATCATATCATCACAAATATGGCAGCATCCACAGTGGAGGCAGGGTTTCCATAACACAAGACGGCTGTGCCCACAGCAGATGCTGAGTTCCCGAAAGAAGCCTTAAATAACAACCAGCAGGGATCTGAGGATGCGTGGCACTGGGCTGGGGCAGGAGACCTGAACATGAGCCCTCGCCTGGCAGGGCTTGACAGGGACCTCAGGCCGAACCCCCCTGCCCTGGTGCCAGGCCAGGAGACCTGAGGCCGCACCCCATGCCTAGTGGGGCTTAACAGGGGACCTCAGGCCGCATCCCCCAACCAACAGGGCTTGATGGGGGACCTCAAGCTGTGCGTCCGTCCGTCTTCCCCCCCCCCCGCCCCCCCAGGACGGGGGACCTCAGAGTTCTCCCCTTACCCCAGGCCAGAGTACCTCAGGCCACACTCCCTGCCGGTGGGGCTTGACAGGAGACCTGAGGCTGGACCCCCCCAACCAGCCAGGCTTGACGGGGGATCTCAGACTATATCCCTGCCTGATGGGGCTTGACGGGGGACCTCAGGCAAGCCCCCGCCCCCTGTCCCAGTGCCAAGCCAGGGGACCTCCCAACTGCCCTCCCCTGTTGGCCTGATCACCCACAACTGCCCTCCATGCCTGCCATCTTGTGTCCACATGGGGGTGGCCATCTTTGACCACATGGGGGTGGCCATCTTGTGTGTTAAAGTGATGGCCAATTTGCATATTACCTCTTAATTATATAGTACTCTTTTAGGCCAAAACAACCATCTATAAAATTAGAAAAAAGATTGCAATTTTTAGTTGCAAAATGCATGCAATACCCAGAAATAAATTTAGGGATTTAAGAAAAACAAATGAAGATACATACATTGTTTCAAGACAGAAAGATACAATGTGGTAAAGAGACCAATGGTCCCTAAATCACCACATAAAAAGCATATTTAATATTTTATTGTACTTTATATTGTGAACAAAAAACAACCCTTTAGTAACAGAAAGCAAAATTAATCAAACATTCTTGGTATGGATACATAGTTAGAAACTAATAATTTGACAAATGGGAACACAGATTAGAAAACTGAGAATAAGAAGTGATAATTTTATATTTATCAAGAGGTTTTGCTAAGCTGGCACAGTTCTAATTAATACAGGAATTAAAAGTAATCCTTACCAGAACCACAACAGAGTTTATAAATAAATTGGGATAAATGAGTTCATCTGGAAGAATAAATATGTGATTTGGTATATATTCTGGAGAAGAAAAAAAGAGCAATAAGAGGACCAGCTTACTAAATGAAAAAGTAAATCATACATTTAGCAATTAAAATAATGTCCTATTAGAGACACATCACTGGAACGTATTAATCCAGAAATATACACAACTACACATAGGGATTTAGCATATACATATATAACTGTAGAATTTCAATTCAGTGGGAGGAAATGTGAATTTTTCAATAAAAGTGGCTAGCCATTTTGAAAAAAAGCTGGATATTCACCCAAGAGTACAAAATTAAATATAGAAGGATCTCAATTTCAGCACTTTCTGTAACGGTAAAAATTTGGGGGGAAACTTAAATGTCCATTTAAAGGGAACTAGGTAAGCAAATATGGTAAGGCTACACACTGGAATATTATACAATGATTTAAAAAGGATAAAATTAGATACTACTGACATTTAAAATTCATAAACATATGTGTTTGTATGAAAAAGGGCAAGCTGCAAAATAGTATTATAATAAAATCTTATATTTTAATAAATAAAAAGTAAACACCAAACTATTAACATGGGTTAACCCAATGAATCAGGGCTGTGGGGAAAAATTTTACATAATGCACTGCGAGGGCCCAGATGCAGTGGGGGCCAGATATGGTGGGGAACTCCTTTTTCCGCATACAGCATAGAAAGAAAGATGAATGAACAGGTTCTAAGTGGAGACGGCCAGGGAATGAGAAATAATAGAAAGAAGATGCAGAGATAGATTTAAAAGCTGGGAGCTGGGTGGGATGCTATTCTCTCTGATGGAGAAGCAGCAACAATGACCACACAGCACATTTATTTTATATCCTCAAATACCAGGAAGTATCACCAAAAATTAGGATCAAAGGAGCTTATTTGCATTCTTAAATAGGCCCTACATTGCCTGGTTTTGCATATCTAGTCCTGCCCTTGCTGACACGGGCTGATATGAAGACCAAGCTGATTACACTATCCGCCATCTTGGGGAAATATATATCCAAGACATGGCTCTACAGTCGTCTCAGACTCAGCTAACAACAATTTAAAGAAATGCTCATGTGCACTCTCAGGCGGCCCTCTACATATTTCTGTAATGTTTAAAATTTGGGTAATAAGCATTTTTTTGTAGTAAAACTATCTACAAATATTTCAATAACTCTGGCTTCTAAATTTACAAAATAAATTAGTTTGTGTATGACACAGCAAAAGTTTTAATTTGCCACAACCTGCAGAACCTGATTTAATGACTAAGGCATTGGGACAAAATATCATCTCCACAAATAAAAAATTAACAACTTGAAAGCCAGGACAAAAGGTTCATTACACTGAGACAGGCAAAAGTAACAAATAACAAATATCTGGGTAGCATGGCCTACTAAGACACTCTATCTGATACATTCCAACTAAAGATCTTCACTTTGGGATTTCAGTATGACTTTTTCTAGACTTAAGGCAGATCTCAGATGCACACAAAATGCTCTGAGATTTGCTCCTACTGACAGTCTCAGAGTCTAAAACTTGCTGACTTTTACAGGATAGGACAAGGATAACCTATTCTCTTAAATTATTCCTACAAGGTGTGAGGAAGAAAACTTAAGAAGGCAGGGGAAACGGGGATTTACTCTAAGAAAAGGCAGGAGTCCCTCAACCAAGAAATGGTGCCATTCAGCATACCATTCACAATTATTAGTCGAGGGTTCTGGAACTTCATATTTACCAGGGATGGTGGTATAGAAACTACACAATTTTTTGTGGTTCTCTAACTTACATGGACTCAAATATATATATATATATATATATATATATATATATATATATATATGTATGTATATGTATATATATATATAATTAAGACTAAAATTCTCAGGGTTAGTGACTGTTTATTATGCAATAAGAAATCCAGACCCATTATTTCTAACCAAAATAATGAACAATGCCCATCAATATACTGAGAGCACCATGTCCTATCCTATATAATAAAAGCCTAATATGCTAAGTGTCTAGTCATCAAGTGGTCCATTCAACCAAAGCATAATAAACAAATGAAATCCTAAGGCTGTTCAACTGCTTGCTATGACATGCACTGACCACCAGGGGGCAGACAGTCAATTGATTGACCAATCACTATGACATACACTAACCACGAGGGGGCAGATACTCCAACCAGTAAGTTAGCTTAATGCTGGGGTCCAGCAGATCAGGACTGAGTGAGATGTGCCAGACATGCCCTGGAGCCCTTCCATGGTCCCTCCCCAGCTAGCCATCCTCCTGTGTCCCTCTCTGGCACTAATTATGCACCAGTGGAGTTCCTTGGCCTACGCCCTCTCACAATTCAGGACTCCTCAGGGAATGTAACAGAGCCGGTTTCGGCCCAATCCTGCAGGTAGGCTGAGGGACCCGACTGGTGCACGAATTTGTGCACCAAGCCTCTAGGGTAGTTCATAATGCTGTAACTGCCTCCTAAGGAGTTTGAAAATACCAAGTCAACCTAAATAACAATTTCTTTACTTAATGCTCTCTTCTAGAACTGTTTACAAACTCTTTAAAACAAGAGTTTATCACGTTTTTAGAATTAAAGTTTATTCTCCATAGTTTAATAAGGAAATAACAAAGAGCAAAGTCCCACCAGGTGTCAATGCCAATGAGTCCTTGAATGCTATATAAACCTCCCCTGGGAAGCCCTCTCCATCCCGAAAATTTCCTGACCAAAAGGCCCTTATGGGGAAAAGATCTACTGCTCTTTATTTTTTTTTTTATTAAGGTATTATATGTGTACATAGCTTACCATTGCCCCCTCCCCCCACCTCTCATTCATGCCCTCCCTCCCCAAAGTTCTGTGTTCATTGGTTGTACTTATATTCATGCATACCAGTCCTTCGGTTGTTCTCTTATCTCCCCCCCAGGTCTCCTTCCCCTCCCTGCTGTCATTTGACAATCTGCTTGTTTTATAGTGACTATCTCAGGACCACATGAATAGAATCCGCTCCTCATTTGGCAGTCTGCTTGTTTTATGGTGACTATCTCAGAACCGCACGAATAGAGTCCGCTCCTCCTCTGGTTCTCACCGCCCCTTCCCCTGGGTCCCACTGCTTCCCCTGGGACGCACAGCTCACCCGGGGGACACGGCCCCCTGGGACTCACGGCTCACCCAGGGCACAGGGCCCCCTGGGACATATGGCTCACCCAGGGCACACGGCCCCTCTGGGGCACTGGGGTCGCGTATTAGAGGCGCCGCACTAGCTCCTCGCTAGCATGTCGGGCAGGCTGGGATGGTTGCAGGTGGGCTGAGATGGCTGCAGGTGGGGGGACCGCCCTCAAAGGTGTCTCGTTCGGTGAGGAAGTGGAGCAGCTGCGGATGCGGAGGCTAAGTTCTGAGGCCGCCCACTCCCTGAGCTCAGTGAGCTCTGTTCTCGGTGGATTTCCTTTATTCGCGGCAGCGGTGGCGGGTGGCGGTGGCGGGTGCGGCAGCGACAGTCGCTCCTGTGCTTCAATTTCCACTGTAGTTTTAAAGTTCACTTGGAGGCAGTGGCGAGAGCTTGGGCTCAGCCATGCAGCATCGGAGGAAGGACTCACTTGGGCCGCTAAGGAAGGCACCGTGCCAGTTCCCCACCAGTACGCACCATCTCCTCACCAGCATGGTGGATGTGCTGGGAAGGCTGTGGGCGGGCTGTGATGGCTGCAGGGGGGAGGGGGGGATGGGGGGGGCAGGGGTGGGGGGAGTCCGCCCTCAGTGGTGTCTTCTTTGGTGTGGATGCAAAGCTGCTGTGGACGCAGAGGCTAATTTCTGAAGCCGCATTCCCTCTGAGCCCGGGGCATAGTGAGCTCTGATTTCGGTGGATTCCCATTCGCGGGGGCGGCAGCGGGCACGGCAGCGATGGTAGCTCCTGTGGCTCAATTTCCCCTGTAGTTTTAAAATCCACATGGCGGTAGTGGCTGATGCTTTGGCCCAGCCATGCGGCGGTGGATAAAGGACTCACTGGGTCCGCCAACGGAAGGCGCCTTGCCTGCACAGCGCGCACAAAGGCCAGGCCGAGCAGGCCGCAAGCTGCGGCGGCGGCGGCCGCGGCCGAGGGACCCACTGGCGGCGGCGAGGGCGGCAGCGAGGGCGGGGGCCCGGGGCGCAAACGGAAGGCACCATGCTCGCCCCCCTCCAGCTTGGTGCGGGGAGATCAGGCCGAGCGGGCCATGGGCCAGGAGACGCCGCGCCAACTGGGACAGCTGCATTCTGGGATGGTCGCAGGCAGGGAGGCTTCTTGTCTGGGCAGGTGCCGAAGGCGCAGTGGAGTTCTCGCATCAGCTCCTTGGTTCCCAAGGTGGCCGGCGGGCTGGCCCAGTCCCTGGGCCCCGGGGCGGAGCGAGGTCTGGCTTCCCTCATTCCTGGCGCCGGCAGCCCCAGCAGGTCGGGTTCCGCCATAGTTTTAAACTCCACATGGCAGCAGCGTCACCCTGCTTGGCGTCTAGTTGTAGCCTTCCCATTTTGCCAGCCTTTCTGTGGGTCTCCCCTTTTTCTCTTTTTAAACTAAGACATCGTAATAGTAACAGACTTTCCTCCGGGTGCCCTGAGTCTGCGCCATCTTGCTCGCCTCCCTAATGCTCTTTAATTACAAAATATAAATGATCTTTCTCCTGAGGAAAAAGATGGCATTTACAAGCATATATATGGCTCACCAATTTCTTTCTGCTCTTGGTACCCATGTGTTGTATAATTTGAAATAGTATTCCTTAAAATTTAAATTAATATTGCTTGGGGAGATAAATGATGTCCTTTCTACATCTTAAACTCTAAAATAGATCACATTTCAGTTTCTCATGGGAAGGATATCTCACTTCTTTTGATATATACTGTATCCATGTCATCCAAAAGTTTGAATTAAAAGGTGTAGAATGAGGGTGTAACCTTGGTTCTGACACCCTGCAAATCCAACCCAAATCCTCCAAAAGAATAGAAACACCTGGCAATAAAGTGCTATAGCGCAAACATAACTGAGCTTATGAGCATTTTCTAGTTCAGGATTCCTGAAATATCTTTCTCTGGAAGAGAGTAAATGATTTCTAAATCATTCACAAAAAAAAAAAAAAAGTGGCAAAATTAAAGGTAGTGTCCTCATTTGCTCAAGGGAAGTGTCAGGTTTACCTTTGTGCCTGCTAATATGAATTTTTTATATACTATCTAGCTTTGATTAGATTACCACTCACAAAAATGACAAGTGGTTTAAAAAGGGTTTTGCAAAGAAACTACTGATTGAAGATAAAGCAGCATTGCCAACACAAGCAAACAAGAAAATGGCTATTATGACAACACTACTAGTAATTAGATTTCATAAGGTGACCCTGTCATAAGTCCTAGAAATCTAATGCAGAGACTATAATGAATATAGACAATACTAGAGGCCCGGTGCATGAAATTCGTGCACTGGAGGTGGTCCCTCAGCCCAGCCTGCATCCTCCTGCAGTCCAGTACTCCTCGGGGGATGTCCGACTGCTGGCATAGGCCCACTCCAGCAGGTGACATCCCTTTCACAGTCTGGGACCATTCACCTGCTCGCTGCTCCTTACCACTTGGCTTGCTGCTCCTTAGCGGAGCTGCAGAGGTATGAGAGGCTCCCACCACCACCACCACCACCACCACTGCACTCACCAGCCATGAACTCAGCTTCTGGCTGAGTGGCACTCCCTCTGAGGAAGTGCACTGACCACCAGGAGGCAGCTCCTGTGCTGAGTGTCTGCCCCCTGGTGGTCAGAGTGCATCATAGCAACCAGTCATTCTGGTCATTCGGCCATAATTGTTGCTTAGGCTTGTATTATATAAATTGCATTACTAGAGGCCCAGTGCATGAAATTGTGCACTCGGGCGGGGGATGTCCCTCAGCCTGGCCTGCACTCTCTTGCAGTCCAGGACCCCTCAGTGCATGTCTGACTGACAGCTTAGGCCTGGTCCCAAGGGACATCCGTCAGTCGGATATCCCTCTGGTAGCCTGGGAACCTTCAGTGGATGTCTGAATGATGGCTCAGGCCCACTTCCTCAGCCTTAGACATTAGTCTGATATCCTTAGCGCTGCCACGGAGGCAGGAAAGGCTACCGCCACTGCTGTGCACTGGCCAGCCATGAGCTGGCTTTTGGCTGAGCAGCACTCCCCCTGTAAAAGCACACTGACCACCATGGGACAACTCCTGCATTGAGTGTCTGCCCCTGGTGGTCAGTGAACTTCATAACGACCCGATGTCCCAGGTCGTTCTGCCATTAGGGTCAATTTGCATATTACCCTTTTATTATATAGGATAATCTTCAAACCTGCTAAGAGACTAGAATTTATCCTAATCACTAAAAAGCAATGATAATTATGTAACACTAGAGGCCTGGTGTACAAAATTCATGCACTGGTGCGGGGGAAGGGAGTCCTTCATCCCAGCCTGTGCCCTCTCACAGCACGGGAACCCTCAGGTGATGTCTGACTGACAGCTTAGGCCCGTTCCACCTGGCAATCAGACATCCTTAGCACTGCATGGAGGCGGGAGAGGCTCCCACCACCGCTGCTGCACTCGCCAGCCACGAGCCTAGCTTCTGGCTGAGCGGCACTTCCCCTGTGTTGAGCATTTGCCCCCTGGTGGTCAGTGCACATGATAGTGACTGGTCATTTCACCATTTGGTTGATTTGCATATTAGCCTTTTATTATATAGGATGAAAGAAGTACTATAACTACAATGGCAATCATATTATAATATAAAAAATGTATGAAATTAACAAACATACTTAACTCCTTAAACATTCACACGTTACATGTCAAATATATTTCAATAAAAAAGTGACCACTCCAAATTTGAAATAGTCAAGATAATTTGAAATGTATTCAATTACTAGCAATGAACATTCATATGAAAGGAATTAAAACGTATGCGATAAAAAAATATTGGTTGAATGTTTTAACCCAAAAAGAAGCTTAAAACAAAATTACAACCTGGTAGAAAATTAACCATTTTGCAATAGGAACACAGAAAGTACTTCCCACCTAGTAATAACGGTTGTTATTATTATTAGGAAGTTAAGTCTAACCCAGGCTGAGTCCAAATAGGCATTTTAGACACAACATCTCATCTAATATCAAAGAACTGGATTAAGTAGGTATTATTGTTTTTTATCCTAATTTACAGATAGGAAATTGGAACACATAATATTAGGCAACTTGTCCAAGGCCACAGACAATAAATAGCAGCTTCAAACCAGGTCTATCAGGGTCCTGAACTTACAAGAGTTATGTTGTTGTGGCATGGTAGTAATTAGAAACTATTCTAACTCAGACTCCTAGACCTGCCAACTAGCTCGTCAGACCAGCAATTCTCAGACTCTTTTTGGTACACCATATTCAAATCATGGAAAATATGTCGTGGTGATATGAATAAAGTGTCATTTTTAAGCCAAATTTTGGAGAATACACATACATCTGTTTCTCTAATATGGGGAGAATTTATATTTTAATTGCAATTTAAACTCTAGTAACTGAAAAATTATAGATCAAGAATCCTGTTAGTACAAACATGCATCAATAAACATTACAGGGTTAACTTTTACAACCTACAACAAATTAAATTGATAATGATAAGTCTAAATAGTAATTTATAACAAAAAATAGAAACAACCAACTCAACACACACTGATGATAAATTTCTTTCTAAAAATATAAAATAGTTCTATCTTATGCATTTTCACATGTGGAATTGGAACTCTGCAACACTGCTACATACCACATAGTAGTAGCCAAACTTCTTAGAATACTAAATCAAAATCCTTTATATTCTAGCATTAAACTGATCTGAATTTATAAATGCTACATTTTAAATACCCTAATACTTCACAGATTGGTCATTAGTAAGTTGTTGAAGGATATATATATATATAGGGGGGGTGGTGTATGCGAAATACTATGCGATCACCTGGCATTTGCCAATTTTTTTTTTTAATCAGGCCCCACCAGTGGTGTTAGGCCATCTTTGAAATCGTGTTCACCTAGACAAAGTAGTGGCCCTGGCTCAGTTTGGCAATAATATCTAATTCTGTGGTAGTTGGGAAAAACTACTCTATTATTATTCAGTCACAAAATATATGACTCCCAAGGTAAAAATAGCCCAAAATATAATTTGCAGTATAATTTTTATTTTATTTTACATTTAAGCCTTCTTCAGTTTCTCTGAATCCAATCTCTAATTAAAACAATTTTCCACGCAGCTGGTGTGGCTTAGGGTTGAGCATCAACCTATGAACTAGGAGGTCATAGTTCAATTTCTGGTCAGGGCACATGCCCAGAGTTGTAGGCTCAATCCCCCAGTGTGGAGCGTGTGGGAGGCAGTTAATCAGTAATTCTCTCTCATCATTGATGTTTCTATCTTTTTCTCCCTCTCCCAACCCTTTGGAATCAATAAAAATATATTTTAAAGAAAAAAAATTTCCCTAAATGCCTGCAAAAAAAAATGCAAAAGCATTCAAATGAGGATACGATAAATATCAAATTATCCCAAGTGAGTTTTGTGTATTGTTTTAAAGTTTTAGTGTATTATGTTTTAAAGTTATGATTACTGCTGCTTCTTTCTTTCCTACAAAAACAGGGTGTATGCTTAAGAAAGAGATAAGGTACAAAAATATTATTACCAGATTTTATTAACCTAAGTTCTGAATGTGTACCCCAAGACCTGTGTTTGTGTTATCTAGCCATCATCCTTCTCTCAGTCTCTCAGCTTCTGTTAGTTCTACTGTGTAACTCTCTAAAGGCAACCTTCTATAAAATGGGCAACTTTTGGGAATAACAAGTCACAGATTACAACTCTAAGAAGTGGCTATCAATTAATAGATCTCAGAGTTTATATAACTACTGTTTTTCAGGTTCCCAGCCTTTTAGGTCCCAAGCCATAGAAAACTACATGAACAGCCCTAGTCAGTGTACTCAATGGTTAGAGCATGAGCCTGCACACCCAAGGATTAGGGGTTTGATTCCTAGGTTGCCCTTCACTCCCCATCTGGGCAGCTGTGGGAAGTAACCAGGCAATCTCTCTCACACATAGATATTACTTTCTCATTCCCTTTCTCTCTCTCTCTCTCTCTCTCTCTCTCTCTCTCTCTCTGTCTCTCTGTGTGTGTGTGTGTGTGTGTGTGTGTGTGTGTGTGTGTGTCCCACTCTCTCCCCCACTTCTACCATCTCTGAAAAGCAATAAAAAATATCTTAAGGTGAGGATTTTTAAAAAAATACAAGAATTGACTCTCCCTCCTGGGAGCACGCCCTTACCTTTCTCCTCCCCCCTCCCCTTCTCCCTCTCCCCACTCACATTACCATTACCTTCCTCACTCCCAAGCTCCAAGGGCCCCTCTATAACTTGTTTCCTAAGACCACTTCTCCTACAAATTACTTCTCCTACCTCTATGATATTTCCAAATAAGTATTCTCTTTTGAAAATAATAATAGCTACATGAACTGTATTCTGGGAACAGAAAAAAAGAATATATATATATATATATATATATATATATATATATATATATATTATGCACCTAGACTCAAAAACAATGAAAAAGTCATAAGTACAGAGGTTATTACCTATAATAATATTTGAAAATACAAGATAAGTCATTTCTGTTTACTTTCTTCAGTGGCAACTTATGGGTCTGTAATATTATTGCCTAGATTTAAATTATGTTATTTTCCTAATTAATAAAGGCTATTATGGCATGAACTCCTATTAAAGCAGTGGAATCATCAATTGCAACAATTTAACTTCTTTGTAGCAAAGCTACTGTGAACATTTGCATTAATGTCTCTGTAAGAAAATTGGCTTTTCATTTGTAGATTTTATAAAAATGTTCTACTGCGCATATTGTGATGCAGTTTGTTAAATCCCTATATCTTGCTAGTCCTATGAAATTAAAAACAAATATCAAATCTGAGAAATTAGTCCACCTAAAATCTTGATTTATTAATTTACTTGCTGCCATTCTAGAACATAATCTAAAGGAAATGTTATATTATCTTCCTTTTGTTCACTTTTTGTCCTTTACAATTTTTTTCCTTTAGTTTTATGAGCACTGTCTTTATTCCTCCAACACAGTATTTTCTTCTCTAATGGGAAGAAGAAGAAAGAAGAACAAAACTCACAGTTAATTACCCTCATGGACTACAGGAGTTACTGTCCAAATGACAGTCAATGATTCAAATCTGTAGGCAAAGCCAAGACTACAGCCAAATTCAAACCTATAGTGTATACTTAAGAATAAGCAAAAGAAAGAAAACAGCAGCCTTAAATGACCAGGAAACCAGATGGATTTAACTAATATCTTCACAGCATTTCACCCCAAAGCAGCAGAATATATATTCTTGTCAAGTGCACATAGAACATTTTGTTAGAAAAAAAACCAAGTCTCAATAAAGTTAAAAAGACTGAAAATATATCAAGCATCTTCTTTTACCATAATGGTATGAAACTAGAAATCAATCACAAGGAAAAAAAATGAAAATCACACAAGGACCATAGAGGTTAAATAACATGTGACTAAACAATGAAGGAGTTAATGAGATCAAGGAAGAAATCAAAACTACCGTGGAAACTTTGTGAAACCTAAACTGCAAGAAGTTGTGACTTGGGTGAAGAATTCATGGGAGAAAATCACTGACAGCTGCATTGCAAATGCACTATGAGCAGGCTGCCTTGACAAGAAGTACTCATTTAAAGACAGTGCTATTGCTAAACATGAGAGATTTGGTCCACTGATTCTGAAAGAAATGGAGTCACAAGAAATTCACCAGGAAATTCAGGAATTGGATTGTTATGATGATGTTCCAGAAGATGATGACATGATTATCATTGAATAAATGAGTAAATTCTTGATACTGTAGGATTCATAGTTTGTCTGGTTTGTGTTGACAACTACCATACTACCGTACCATATACAGGTAATAAATTTCCTTTATTTTCATTTAACAATAAATGTGTACCGTATTCTTCTTCATGGGAAAATAAGACATCCCCTGAAAATAAGACCTAGCGCATCTTTGGGAGCAAAAATCAATATAAGACACTGTCTTATTTTTGGGGAAACAGGGTACCTTGAAGCAAATGAAAACACAACTCACAATTGAACACAGTGAAATCAGTCTTAAGAGGGAAATTCATAGCATTACAAATAAGAAAAATATCAAAGGAACTTAACTAGAAATAAGAAAAATATCAAAAGAACTTAACAAGAAAAAGAATAGCAAAGCCTAAAGTGAGTAGAAGTAAGGGAATAATAAAAATCAAAGCAAAAGTAAAAGAAATAGAGTAAAAGAAAACAATACAAAAGGTCAATAAGACCAAGAGCTGGCAAACCTTTTTAACCAGACTCATCAAGAAAAAGAAAGAGAGGATCCAAATAAATAAAATCAGAAATTAAAGAGAACAACTGACACCAAAAATATACAAAGGATTGTAAGAAAATATTACAAATAATTATATGCCAACAAATTGAACAATCTGGATGAAGTGGATAAATTCCTAGAAACATGTAACTTCCAAAACTGAAACAGGAAGAATCAGAAAATCTGAATAGACCAATTATAAGTAATGAAATTGAAGCAGTAATAAAATTTTTAAAATTCCCAACAATCAAAAGTCCTGGACCAGATGGTGTCACAGGTGGATTGTACCAAACATTCAAAGAAAAACTAACACCTATCTTTCTCAAACTATCCCAAAAATATTCAAGAGGAGAGGTGAAGATTCCCAAGCTCACTTTATGAGGCCAGCATTATCCTAATTTCCAAGCCAGATAAAGACACAACAAATAAATAAAATTATGGGACAATATATCCCTGATGAACATAGATGCTAAAATCCTCAACAAAATATTAGCAAACTGGATCCAGCAATACAGTGAAAAGATCATACACTATGATCAAGTGGGATTTATTCTGGGGATGCAAGGTTGGTACTATACCTGCAAATCAATAAACATGCTACATGATCATAACATCAATAGGTGCAGAAAAAGCATTTGATAAAGTTCATCATCCCTTTATAATAAAACTATCAGGTAATTGGAAATAGAAGGAACATTCCTCAACATAATAAAAGGCCATGTATAACAAACCCACAGCCAACATTATACTTAATGGGCAAACAACAAGTGTTCCATTAAAATCAGGAACAAGACAAGAATGTCTGCTCTCACAACTCATATTCAATATAGTACTAGAAGTCCTAGCAATCAGGCAAGAAGAAATAAAAAGGTATCCAAATTAGAAAGGAAGAATTAAAATTATCATTATTTTCCAGTGATATGATACTGTATAGAGAACACCCTAAAGATTCCACACAAAAAAAGCTACTAAAACTGATAAATGAATTCAGTTAAGTAGTAGGATACAAAAATATACAGAAATCCATTACATTTTTATACAACATTAATGAACTATCATAAAGGGAAACTAAAAAAATAATTACATTTTACTATTGTACTAATGATGTAAAAGACCTATGTTAAGAAAATTATGACACTGAACAAAGAAACAAAAGAAAATACAAATAAATGGACACATATACCATGGTCATGGATAATAAGAATTAAAATCATTAAAATGTCCATACTACCCAAAGCAATCTATAGAATCAAGGCAATTCCTATTAGGATACTAAATGGCATACTTCACAAAACTAGAACTAATATTCTGAAACTGTATATAAAGTCCTAAACAGTGTGGCTCAGTAGTAGAGTGATGGCCCACACACCAATGGCACCTGGTCAAGGGTACATACCTGTGTTGCAGGTCCATCCCAGGCCCTGGTTGGGGACCATGCAGGAGACAACCAATCAAAGTGTCCCTCACATCAATGTTTCAATGTTTTTCTTTCTCTCTTCCTCTCTTCTTTCCTCATCCCCCCCCCTTTCTCTCTGTCTCTCTCCTTCCCTTCCTTCTCTTTTCCTTCCCTCCATCCCTCTCTCCTTCCCTTCCTCTCTCTCTAAAAATCAATTTTTAAAATATCCTTGGGCAAGGATTAACAAACAAACAATATGAAACTACAAAATACCCTGAATAACCACAGCAACCTTGATAAAGAATGAAATTGGAGAAATCATGCTACCTGATATCAAACTATATTGCAAGGCCATAGTAATCAAAACAGCATGATACTGGCATTAAAAAAAAAAACAGATATATAGATCAATGGAACAGAAGAGAGAGCCCAGAAATAAACCCACATCTTTATGGTCAATTAATATTTGACAAAGGAGGCAAGAACATACAATGGGGTAAACACAGGCTATTCAATAGATGGTGCTGGGAAAACTGGGCAGATACATGCAAAAAAATGAAACTCGACCACCTTTTACACCTTACACAAGAATACATTCAAAGTGAATTAAAGACTGGAATGTAAGACTCAAAATTCCTAGGAGAAAACATAGGCAGTAAAATCTTGGATATTTTTCATAGCAACATTTTTCTGTTATATCTCTTTGGAAAAGGGAAACAAAAGAAAAAATAAACAAATGGGACTACATCAAAATAAAAAAGATTTGCACAACAAAGAAAACCATTGACAAATTGAAAGACAGACCCATTGAATGAGAGAACATATTTGCCAATGATACATCTGATAAGAGGTTATATCTAAAATTTATAAAGAACTCAGACAACTCACATGAAAAATCAAACAATCCACTTAAAATGGGTAAATGGTTCATAGCAGCACAATTTTCAATAGCTAAGATTTGGAAACAGCCTAAGAGCTAATCAGCAGATGATTGGATTAAATAACTGTGGTACATCTACACAATGGAATACTATGCTGCTATAAAAAAGAAAGAACTCTTACAATTTGCACAGCATGGATGGACCTGGAGAGCATTACCCTAAGCGAAATAAATCCGTCAGAGAAAGATAAGTATCACATGATCTCACTCATTTGTGGACTATAATAAGCAACATAAACTAATGAACAAAAATAGATCAGAGACACAGAATCATTGAACAGATGGTCAAACCTCAGAGGGAAGGCATGGGAGGGGTGGCAGCAGAGGAAGGAGATAAGAGATCAAACAGCTTGTATGCATATAAGCATAATCAATGGACACAGACAATGGGGGGGGGGTCAGTGAAGACTAGGGCTGGGGTTGGGAGCAGGCTGGGAGAGGACAGTGCGGGGGAAAGGAGATATGTAATACTTTCAATAAAAAACTTTCTATGCAGGTCCCTTGTCTGTTTTAAAAATGGACAAGGGACCTGCATAGACAATTCTCCAAAGAGGATATACAGATGGCCAATAGACATATGAAAAGATCCTCAACCTCACTAAACATCAGAGAAATGCAAATTAAAACCACAATGAGGTATCATTTCACACCTGTCAGAATGGCTATCATCAATAAATAGACAAATATGTAAATTGACCATACCTCTGCTACAACCACCAGCCAATCAGGAGTGATACGCGAATTAACCCAACAAAGATGGAGGTTAATTTGTATATACAGGCGTTTAGGTGGGGGGGGGGGGGGCGTGACACTTGCATTGTCACCATGGCGATGACGCAGGCATTCCGCCCCACCCCCTGGTCTCTCAGGGACTTTGGGCAATGTGGGAAGGCAGGGCCAGAGTGGAATGAAGCAGTAAATTAATTTTTTTTAAAAAATAAGCAGCAACAGAATTATCATATTAAGAAACAGAATCAGCCTGTGAATGGCACATGCCAAGCAAATAACTTTCATTAAGGAACAGAAAAAAAACTCTAGAAGCCCATGTTATTTCCAATTAAGAAAATGAGCTTTTTCTGTAAAACTGTCACACTTTCATGTTCCAAACTTAATCTTACCCCAAATATTCCATTAACCCCCATGAATAAGCAAATGTTTGGTCTACCTTTCACCCTCTCTGGTACATATATAAACTTCACTTACATTAAACAAGAATAAACCTCATTTTTAAAAAAGAGAGAATAATGTTTGTTGTTTTTTTTCTGTTTTAGAACAAAAACTCTAAAGGGTAGTGGATGGATCTTCTGTATTCTCTGCACTCATACCCCTGGGATGCTACTGAATAATTGATGAGCTTATGATTATATTGCTATCCTCAGTTGTGAACAAGATTCATAGGCCAAATTTAATTCACATCTAAAATTAAATTCTATCTCTTTAATTGGGATCACAGTATGTATCAATGCTGATCTCTGTTCCTCAGAATTGCATTAGTTGATTCTTTACCTAAAGTCATAATCTTGATATGTGACCAGCTAAACTACAGCATCAACTGTGATGTCACTGACACAAATTCGAATAGCTCATCAAGAAAAGATACTAGACTATGTCTTTATAAGAGAAGCAAGCCAACAATACAGGCACCTGAGGTATATATATATATATATATATATATATATATATATATATATATAGACTCAACAAGAGGAACTCTGTTCTTACTTTATAAGCAGAATACTTCCTCATTTTTAAGGGGAAAAATAAATTAATAAATTTTTAATGTTATTAATGTTGGATTTCATTTAGTTGAAATGCCATCACATTACTTAACAAATATAAAGTCATCAAATGTAGTAGAAATGCTACAATAAACAAAGGTCTGAAGTCCTTTCCCACGTTTATAAATGAAGAAGCTTATGTTTTACTGGCCAACAGGGTGGGGTCAACTGCTGATGAGGAAACAAGATTCAGAAAACACTTCCTTTGCTGTGCTACACCCATGGTTGTAAATCTGAAGTAACCCATACACCCTGTGGGTAAGGTAGGTTTTAATAATGGAAGAAGGTAGCTTTTTAAGGATATTAAATGAAAGATATTCCATGCAGACAAGATGGCAAAGGCAGAGTCTCTTGGTATTATTGGAAAAAATGTGAGACTGAAAAAAGAAGTTTGTTTTAAATACCAGAAGAAGGGAAGACAATAATAAATAGTTTGGTATAGTCTTGCAATAAGAAAAGTGTCTGAAGTAAGATGATGCCTCCACCAGACCGGTGTGGCACAGTGGCTGAGCAACAACTATGAACCAGGAGCTGACAGTTTGATTCCCAGTCAGGGCATGTGCCCAGGACATGTACCCAGGGCATGCACAAGAGGCAGCTGATCAATGATTCATCATTGATGTTTCTATTTCTTTCTCCCTCCCCTTTTCTCTGAAATCAATGAAAATATTTTTAAAATAAGTAAATAATAAAATAAGTAAGTAAGGGACTAGGAAGTACTCACAGTTCTTCTGGATAAGATGTAAATAAATTATTTCAAGTCCCTAACACTCAAGCCTCTACATTGGAAAAGGGATAGGAGAGGTTAAGCTATATCCTGTGGTGGTCCTTTCAAGTTCTAAAACTCTGTAACTAAGTCATATATGTAGGAAACAATGATATCATATACCATTGGAAGTATAAACTGGTTCAGCTTTTTGAAGGTTAGTTTGATAGAAGCTGTCAAATTTTTAAACATACATTTCCTAAAACCCATTAATTGTGCTTCTAGGAACATATAAGGTTATTAATTCAACATTGCTTATCATAGAAAAAAGCTGGGAAAACTAAATGTCCATCAATATGGCAAGTGGAAAATAAATTATAATGCATCCATACAGCACAGCCATTAATAAGAAAGGAATCTGAATGTTCTGACCTGAGCTCTAAAACACAGTAAGTGAAAAAAAGCAGGCTGTGAGCGGATATATATATTTAAGAAGGCACTTAAATATCTACAGAATTAACTAAATATATACACAGAAAAATAAGACTTCAAGGACACACATTGCACTGTTAGCAGCAGTAAGCTCCAGGGAGAGGAGTGAAATGAGGGGACAAACGGGAGTAAATAGAAAGTTTTATGTTTAAACTCAATGTACTTCTGAAGTGTTTCCTTCCTTTAAAAAAAGAATTTATCTTTTATATAAATGACATTTCAAAAACTTTTTAAAAATGTGCTGAGAGCCGAAACCGGTTTGGCTCAGTGGTAGAGCGTCGGTCTGCGGACTGAAAGGTCCCGGGTTCGAGTCCGGTCAAGGGCACGTACATTGGTTGCGGGCACATCCCCGGTAGGAGGTGTGCATGAGGCGGCTAGTCAATGTTTCTCTCTCATTGATGTTTCTAGCTCTCCCTTCCTCTCTGTAAAATATCAATTAAAAAATATTTTTTAAAAAATAATTTTAAAAAAGTGTGTTTTTTTAAAATGTGCTGAGATACTTATGTTAATGAAAAGGAGACTTTTTAAAAACAAAAGGATGAAAACACTGAAATACATCAGCATTGTTTTGTTCCACTTCACTGAGAAGCAACATGAGCAGAAATCAGTGACCGCTGATACAAATAACTGTTATCCCACAAAAACAGCATTCAGTAAAAAAGTATTACATTGAAATAAATGATCAAATAGACATAAATGTGGGTTCCATGTTGTTCTCAGGAACTAATTATAAAAATATATGTGCTCATATTAAAACTATCTTTCAATGATTTATAATCAAATGTTTTCATTAAAAATTTCTCCCTCACTTTAATATTCAGCAGGTATTTGGTTTCCTGATTTCCACATTACTAACCAAGGTTATACTCCTATATCATACTTTATGTAATGTTTCTCCTATTTTTCAAATATTTTCAAACTTATAAAACTACTTAATTATTATGCAGCACCTTCCTTGTTTTTCCCAAGTCTATTCAATAGTGATTTATCGTGGGTTGTTTTGTTTTTTCCCAATATAAATTCTATAAATACTTTAGTGGTATATAAGCAAACATTAACAGCTCAATCCCAGAGAGTCAACATTCCCATAAAAATCTTTGATATATCACTAATCTATCCATTCGTAAAAATATAAAACTCATGTTGGTGTGCTTTTAGAGAGTGCGCAGATTTGCATTTTCAGAACAGAGGAAGGACAGGGCTGTCCTTTCTACACTCTGTTATTTAATTAGGATAAGCCTGTGTTGCTCTTTATTAGGATAGGACCCTCAAGAAGTAAATGTTTAAGAATGGAAGTTCATGAAGGAAACAAGTCAAATAGCTTAGTTCTGGGTATATTTGCTTTTCAGCTAATATTCAACTCAACAAACAACTGGCAACGGCTTACTATGAGCCTACCTCCAGAAAAAATTAAGTAATAGATAATGAGCATTATCCAGAAATCAAACTAAAAAAGTTAACTACTCTTCTCCTTGTGCGGTAACACTTGTAATTTAAGAGCATCAAACAAATGATAATTACAATTTTCTCTCCAATCTCACCACCTCCACAATTAACAAGAGATGGCATTCCAAAATCAAATTATTTAAAAACTTTAGGTTACTAAACTCTTTCCCACAAAAACAATGTTAAACAGTATCTGTTAACCAGCCACTATGAAAACTAACCACTATGGGTAAAACCACTAATATGGGAAAATGCCCAGAGTCTCAATTTGGGAAGAAACAAAGGTACCCTAACTTCAGGGCAATAAGAGAGAAATCTCTTCTCCACTAATCCCTGCTCACTGGGTCAGACCCAGGAATTACCACTCTGCCTTCTCCTTGTATTTGCTTCATCTGCAGATTTATGGCAGGTGCCTCCCTCCCTCCTTCCCTCCTTCTTTCTCTTCCATTCACCCTCCTTCCCTCCTTCCTTCCCTTCCATCCACCCTCCCTTCCTCCCTTCCCTTCCTTTCTTTCCTCCCTCTCTCCCTCCCTCCCTCCCTCCTTCAGCTGTAGAACAGAGAACTTTCCATCCACTTTCCTATCCCTTTGGAGCTGCACTGGCCAAAATTGTACTACTCACCACGTCTGGATATTGGGCACTTAACCTATGGCTAGTCCAAACTGAGATGTGCTATATTATAAATACACATTGTCATTTCAGAGACTCAGTAAAATATCTGATTTACTTTTTCATATTGAGTACATGTTGAAAAGATATTTTAGATATACTGGACTTTAAAAAGTATTTTTTAAAACAATCTTACCTATTTTTTTCTTCAGCATGGTTACTAGAAAATTTTGAATTACAAACATGGTTTGCATTTATAGCTCACATTATATGTCCTTTGGACAGCACTACTTTCAAGATTGTCTTAGGAAAGGCAGTAAAGAGCCCTAAAGTCACACTGCCTGAATTTGAATCTAAGTATCGCCATTTACTATTGTGTAACCTTTGATTTAACCTCTTTCTAAACCTCTGTTTTCTCTTCTGTAAAATTTGATAATAATAAAATGCTACCCCAGAGGGCTACTGGTAAAATTAAGTGAGGTAATGTAAAGCAGTTACTATGGTATATGACAATAAATGTGTAATAAATAGTAACTACTACTATCACTACTACACCAACAATTATACTATTATTACTATTTGCATGAAGAAGAAAAGGTCAAAGACACAAGTGGGCAGAAAGTAAAGATAAAGGATAATACAAGTAGAGGCAGTCCAGAGAGAATGCTCTCTTTAAGTTAGAAGGGGTAGACCCATTAAGGAATAGGTACCCTGTGCCATATAGATAAAGAACTAATTCCAAGCTGGCATCAGCTCCCAAGACACAGCCCAAATGGAGACCTGCATTACTCAGGACATTCTCTTCCCATATAAGTATGTCAGTGAGAATGTGGAACTATACAGTAAAGGGCACTGCCACACCTGTAGCAGTGTGAGAACCTTAGCCTGACTCTGGGAGACATGGAACTGCTAACAAAGTGAATGGGTCAACTTTCCTCTTTGGTTACTGGATAACCTTGTTTGTAAATGAAAATAAATGGCTCAAAACTCTGAAGTGCCAAGTCTCCTCTCCTCTTTCCCAAAAGGGTTGCAGGGCAAGAACAGCTACATCAGAGTAACACCACCACCACAAAAACAAGTGGCTTAGGCACAGACACTGCCTTCCCTTGTGCAGTCCATAGTGAAGGCCAGAGATCTAGAGTCATTGGCTTTGCTGAGATGTCACTGACTTTTCTCATACAACCACAGCTTTTATTACTGGAACTTTCTTTTTTTCTTTCTTTTTTTAAAACCAAAGGCCAAATGCACATCCCAGCCTGTGCCCTCTCGCAGTCCGGGACCCCTCAGGGGATATCTGCCAGCCGATTTAGGGGACTGGGTCTAAGCCAGCAGGTGGATATTCCTCTCACAGACCAGGACCCCTCGCTCATTACCAACCACCTGCTCACTGCTCCTTACCACTCAGCTAGCTGCTCCTTAGCGCCACCGGGAAGGCCTGAGAAGCTCCTGCCACCTAATCACTTCCTTGAACTCATCCCCTACCTCTCTCCTGCACATTCTGCTCCAGCCACATTGGCCTTGCCATTCCTTAACACAGACAAGCTTATCCCTGAACTCAGGATCCTTATAATTGCCCTCTCTCTGCCAGAATATTTTGTTCTCAATAGTCTATAGTACCAACTACTCATCTGCCTTCATTTACCTCAGTACCTAGAAAACTACCGTGTTTCCCCGAAAATAAGACATCCTCCGAAAATAAGACCTACTTACAGGTTTCCTTCTGAGTGAAATATAGGGCATCCCCCCGAAAATAAGGCCCCCAGGCTCTGTCTCAGAATGAAAATTAATTTACCGTTGACTGGCGTCTAGCAACCAGTGACATTACGCAGAGTCCTGATGTCACTGCTGTGTGAATGGAGATAAATCAGTGTGGAAACTTTGTGAAACCTAAACTGCAACAAGTTGTGACTTGGGTGAAGAATTCATGGGAGAAAATCACTGACAGTTGCATTGCAAATGCACTATGAGCAGGCTACCTTGACAAGAAGTACTCATGTAAAGACAGTGCTATTGCTAAACATGAGAGATTTGGTCCACTGATTCTGAAAGAAATGGAGTCACAAGAAATTCACCAGGAAATTCAGGAATTGGATTGTTATGATGATGTTCCAGGAGATGATGACATGATTGTCATTGAATAAATGAGTAAATTCTTGATACTGTAGGATTCACAGTTTGTCTGGCTTGTGTTGACAACTACCGTACTACCGTACCGTATACAGGTAATAAATTTCCTTTATTTTCATTTAACAATAAATGTGTACCGTATTCTTCTTCATGGGAAAATAAGACATCCCCTGAAAATAAGACCTAGCGCATCTTTGGGAGCAAAAATTAATATAAGACACTGTCTTATTTTCAGGGAAACAGGGTACCAGGCACACAATAGGTACTGATACCTGTATGAATGTGTAAAGTAGTAGTGAGATCCTGTTTCCAAAAACTGAAATGTACTGACATACATAAGAGATATGAGTATGAAGATTTCATAGTAGTGGCTGCAGTGCGAAGAATTCTAAGACAGTCCCATGATTTCCACCTCTGGTATAAACATCCTGTCTAACCCCCTTCTCTTTAGTGTGGACAATACATGTTAATAAGGGAAAGTCACTTACATGATTTAGGCTGATATTTATAGCTCACACTATGTTTCCACTGGACAGTTGACTAGAGATTTTTCTACTGGCTTTGAATGAGTTACCATATTGTGAGAAGGCCACATGATTAGGATCTGAAAGTGGCCTCTAGGAACTAAGAATTACCCCCAGCTGACAGCTAGCAAGAAAATGAGGACCTTAGTCATATCATCGCAAGGAATAGAACTCTGCCAACTACCAATGATCTTGGTGGATGACCCTGAACCTCAAATGAGATCACAATCCCTATAGACCCTTTAATTTCAGCCAGGTGAGACCCTCAGGAAACAATATAGTTACATTGTGTGTGGACTTCTGAACTACAGAAACTGTGAGATAATATATGATTATTGCTTCAAGCTGTAAGTTTGTGGTACACTGTTTGACAGTAATAGAAAACTAATACAATGGCTATCAACCCTATCACATCCAAAGCTCACTTTTTAAAAATATATATTTTATTGATTTTTTACAGAGAGGGAGAGAGATAGAGAGTTAGAAACATTGATGAGAGAGAATCATCAATCAGCTGCCTCTTGCACTCCCCCTACTGGGGATGTGCCCGCAACTAAGATACATGCCCTTGACTGGAATCAAACCCGGGACTCTTCAGTCCACAGGGCGATACTCTATCCACTGAGCCAAACCGGTTTCTGCCACCTCCTTGCATTTTTATTTTTATTTTATTTTTATTTTTTTAATAAATCTTTATTACTCAGATTATTACAATTGTTTCTCCTTTTTCTCCCCCAAAGCTCCCTACCACCCAGTTGCTTTCCCACCCTCTGCCCTTACCCCCTCTCCCTCCAATTGTCTTCATCCAAAGGTTACACGATTTCAATCCAGTATCTCACTGCTTCCCCACCCCCTTATCCTCCTGATAATTATCAGTCACTCCCCTTCTTTGCCCCTAATTCTACTTTATTCTGTTCCTCAGATTTTTGTTTTTTTCCTTCTCTTTTCCTTTTTTCCGTATATGAATTTCAAGTGGGACACTCTCATTTGTTTTTGTAGGGAAATACAACAGAGTGTTCTGTAGCTGATGGCTGCAGACTGTCCAAATGTCTCAGGACCACACGAACAGAATCCGCTCCTCCTCCGGTTCATACCGCCCCCTGCCCCCAGGTCCCACAGCTTCCCCAGGGCACACGGCTCTCCCAGTGTACACGACTCCCCGGGTCCCACCGCCCCCCTTGGGCACACGTCCCCCCTGGGACACACAGCTCTCCCGGGACACATGGCCCTCCTGGGGTACACGGCTCCCCCGGGACATCCGGCCCCCCTGGGGCACATGGCTCACCCGGGGCACACAGCCCCCTGGGGAACACAGCTCACCCGGGGCACACAGCTCCCTGGAGCACACGGCTCATCCAGGGCACACGGCCCCCTCAGACACACGGCTCACCCGGGGCACATGGCACCCCTGGGGCACACGGCTCTCCTGGGGCACACAGCCCTCGGAGGCACGCAGCGGGCAGGCTGGGACAGCTGCAGGTGTGGAGGCCGAGCTGAGATGGCTGCGGACGTGGAGACTGCACTCCAAGGTGTCGGGGGGGGGGGGGGGGAGCGGAAGGTGCTTCCCTCACTCGAGGCGGCAACGGCGGTGGCTCCTGAGGCTCAATTTCCACTGTAGTTTTAAAATTCACATGGCAACAGCGGCGCCCCTCCTTGGGGGCTCGGTAGAGGCTCCGGCCCGGCCAGGCGGTAGCAGGACTGACAGACAAAGGGCTCGCCGGGGCCGTGAACGGATGGGTGAAGGGCACGCCAGCTCCTCCCCAGCACTTTGGGTGGGCTGGGTCGGCTGCAGGCACAGAGGCCGGGCTGAGATGGCTGCGGGTGGGGAGACCACGCTCCAGGGCGTCTCATACCGGGCCAAGGCAGAAGGTGCGGCTGAGGCCCGGCATCAGTTCCCTCGCTCCCACGGCGGGCAAGCCAGGACGGTTGCAGATGCGAGGTCATGCTCCAAAGCAGCCCACTCCCTGGGCCCGGGCGGAGCGAGCTCTGCTCTCGGTGGGCTTCCCTCACTCTCGGTGGTGGTGGTGGTGGCGGCAGCAGAGGCGGCGGGTCCAACGGGTCCAATTCCACCATAGTTTTAAACTCCACATGGCGGCAGCAGAGGTTTTCTTTGTCTCTAGTTGTAGCCATCCCATTCTGCCAGCTTTCCTTTGGGTCTGATGTGGTCCCTTTCGATTTTAGCTGGGTTTTTTTTCCATATTGTTGATGAGGCGGCAGCTTAGGAGACTACCTAGGCCGCCATCTTGTTTCGGTCCAACCCCAAAGCTCACTTTTTATAACAAATATCTTGTCCCCGCTCCCACCCCTTTACTATTCTACAATAAATTCATACATTGAAAACCTACAGCCTATTTTTTTTTATTTATTTATTTATTTAAATATATCTTTATTGATTTTTGAGAGGAAAGGAGAGGGACAGAGATGGAAACATCAATGATGAGAGGGAATCATCGATTGGCTGCCTCCTGCATGTCCCCCACTGGGGATCGCAGCCCCTCTTTCCAGGCATGTGCCCTTGACCAGAATCGAACCTGGGATCCTTCAGTCTTCAGGCTCTATCCACTGAGCCAAATTAGCTAGACTACTACAGCCTATTTTTAAATACACTGGCTATAGCCTGGTCAGTGGTTCAGCCGGTTGAAGCGTCATCCCATGCACTAAAGGACTGTGAGCTGGATTCCCGATCAGGGCACAACTAAGTTTGTGGGTTCAATACCTGGTTGGGGCATGAACAGGAGGCAACAAATGGAGGTCGATGTTTCTCTCCCACATCAATGTTTCTCTCTCACACTCTCTCCCTCCACTCTCTAAAAAAATCAGTAAGAACATATCTTCAGGTGAGGACTAACAAAAAAAGTATTTTTTATAAAATACATTGGCCCTGGCTAGTTTGACTCCATGGATAGAGCATCGGCCTGCAGACTGAAAGGTCCTGCTTTTGATTCTGGTCAAGGGCACATGCCTGAGTTGCTGGCTTAATCCCCGGTGTGGGGCATGCGGAAGGCAGCCTATCAATGATTCTCTCTCATCACTGATGTTTCTCTCTCCCTCTTCCTCTCTAAAAATCAATAAAAATATTTTTTAAATATATATTGGCTATAAGGGAAAAATTAAAAAATAATAATAATAAAATAATATGTGACTCAACAATCTTAGAAAACAAAAATGCCCCTATAAATTTCCAAAATGCCCTCCAAGGTAAGATTGCATTAATTGAAAACCTCTGCTTGCCACAATCAATGTATCTAGAACACTGTGGCTGTAAATCAGGAGAATCTTTATCTTGTATAAACCTAGTATTTGTAATTTTGTTTCTTTTTATATCATTGTTGTAAAACATGTATTTGAAACTCACATTAGCATGATATTTTTATCCCAACCTTTTCCAAAATGGACTTAAGAAGGTTTGAAAGCTTCATAATTTTCTTTTTCCCTCCTCCTCAATTACTAAGTTCTCACTGGGCACATAATATGGTTCCTTGAAATTAATTTTCACAATTAAATAGAGCTTTAAAGCTTCTATTTCATTTCCCAACTCTCATTTTTCAGATGTGAACAGAGAATCACCATCATCTAGTGGCTCATTATACACACTATAAAATATTTCACCCCAGCTGTGAAGTTGGCCATTGTAAATACATTTTGTTGCCTTAATCAAGATTTATGATAATATAATAATATAATCTTTAAAGGCCACATGCCAAAGTACTTTTAAATTAATAAAAACATTTAGCACTTAACCCATTACACACTTTAAAATCATCTCACAATCTTGCAGGTAGCTATTTGCCCACGTGCCCAGGGCTAGTAAGAGCTGATGGAGAGCCTGTCACCGAGCCTATTTTCTTGATTTATTTTGCAGTAGCCTTCTAAGCCCACATACATAATGAGTACTCACTTTGTGATAGGAAGATAAATTATTTAGCCTGGACAATTTGACAATGTTACTAATAAGTTATTAATTCACTAGGTGGATGGGGGTGAGGAGGTTTAGTCTTTTTCTCATGACCAAAAGAAAAACCCCACAAATAACAATCACAGATTTCTAGGACCCTAGAGCTGGACAGGACTTAAGGATCAAAACCACAGCTTTTTACAGATGAGGAAATTGAAGTCCAAGATCACAGCCATCAGTGGTAGAACTTGGGGTAAGGAAAGATAAGGCTAGAGAATCCGAATTTCCTTATTTAGAAAATGGGGATAACCTCACCCCCAATAGGGCTGCTATAAGGATGAGATAAAATAATGTATATTAATAAAAAGGTACTATGCTAATTAGACTGGATGTTTTCCAAATGTCCTTCCAGACAAAGCCACAACAGCTTAAGAGGGCCAAGGGACAGTGGCGCAAGAGAGGCAGGGTGGCCCATGGTCCCAGAGCCTCTGCAGAGGCTTCACTGGACAGGGTGCGACTGTGAGGCCTCAACCTCCCACAGCCTCTCCACAGCCGGCCAGGCCCCAAATCGGCCACACACACACACACACACACACACACACACACACACACGTGTGTGTGGGCAGGGAGTGGGGGCAGTGCTAAGAAGCGAAGGCTGAGGGTCAGCAGCCCCAGTGGCTGGTTTTGGCAGCAACAGTGGGGTGATGGGGGTGGCACCTTCCCCTGATCCTCCTAGTTGCCTCTCACTGAGGGAGGCCAGACTGCGGTCAGTAGGACATCCCCTGAGGGCTCACAGACTGTGAGAGGGTACAGACCAGGCTGCAGGAACCCCTCCACCCAAAGCACAAATTTTCGTGCACCAGGCCTCCAGTATATAATAAAACACATGAAAGGACATGGAACAATGCCTGATATTTAACTGCCATTGCATAACTATCATTTTCCTTCTCAGAGTTTCTTAACCCCAATAACGCCCATCACTCTTTTCTTTCTCTTCCTCTCTCCTTCCCTACCTCCTTCCCTCCCTCCCTCCCTCTCTTCCTCCCTCCCTTCCTTCCTCCCTCCCTCCCTTCCTCCCTTCCTTCCCTCTTTCCTTCCTTCCTTTCTCCCTCCCTCCTTCCCTACCTCCCTCCCTCCCTCCCTCTTTCCCTCCCTCATTCCCTCCCTCCCTCCCTTCCTTCCTTCCTTCCTTTTCTTTTTCTGCCAAAATATCACTTAGGACAGTGATCAGCAAACTCATTAGTCAATGGAGCCAAATATCAACAGTGTAATGATTTAAATTTCTTGAGAGCTGAAAACCAACTTCTGCACATGGGCCACAAAGTTTAAATAGCACTGTATGTGCACACCCGCATGTGGTATTTTGTGGAAAGAGCCACACTCAAGGAGCCGAAGAGTTGCATGTGGGTCGCGAGCCGTGGTTTGCCAACCACTGACTTAGGATGATGCACTTTGGTGATGATTTCCCGACATATATATTGCACAGACAACAAATTAGAACTTGGGAACAGAAAGGGTCAGTGGAACACTACTGAGGAAGCAGCTGACCCCAACTCTCAGGAATTGAGTCTACACTCCCCAAAGTTTTTCCACTTGTTGGGTTAAGTCCAAACCAACTTCCCCAAGATTGAGAGTCTGCAGAGCATACTCTGCTTACCTTGTGCTTCACACATCATAAATGGAATACCCAAGATTCATTTTCCATCCTTTCCTTCTTGGATCTCTCTGCACCATGTGACACTCTTGAACACGCCCACCTTGAAACTTTACGCCCCTAGCCTCTGTGGCACTCTCCTCTCCTGGTTCTCCTTTTACCTCTATGTGTCTCTTCTTTCTCCTTTACTGTCTCTTTTAAGAGTTGTGTTTCCCAGGGCTACACCTTCCTGGTGAGTTTATTTCTCTATATTCCTGGTTTCAACTACCACCACCTAACTTCCAAATCTATTCATAGGCCAGACCTCTCCTATAAATTTCAGATACACATACCTACAATTTGATTCCACTGCCATGTCCCCCCAGCACCTCAAATCAACATAACACGAAACTAATCTTGTCTAAATATATATCCTCTTCTGGTTTTAAAATGCAGTATCACTATAGTCACCCACACTGAAAACCTGTTAAGTCTCCCTTGAATCCTTCCTTTCCCTGATGCCACCTTATCTATTCAATTAGTTAAACCTTCCAATTTCACCTCCTAAATATTCTTCTAATTCAATCTTCCTATGCCTATCTAATAACTTCCACTTCAGGTTTTAAATCTCTCTTCCAGACTACTTCAACAGCTTACCAATTATCTTCCTGCCTCCCATTTTGTCCCCTTAATTCCATCTCCATTGAGCTTACAAAATAAGCAATCTAAAATGAAGATATAATCACGCTACTCCCTGCTTTACAATTTTTCAATGATGCCCCAGTTGAAAGGTTCTGGAGTGAGACCTCTCTGCACTTTGGAATCCATTCTCCACACACATTAGACATAGCCTTCAAAAGTTACACAACTTGTCTATACCTCCATATTTTCACTTGTGAATGTCCCAGATTATTAAATGAGGTAATAATTATAAAGCACTTAATACAGTTCCTAGCATTTAGTAAGTGCCTAACTAATGGTAGTTATTAATAATATTAATATAAATACAATTATAGTAACGGTATTTCGGTCACTGGACTGGTATGCAAGTCCAAAGACATCATGCACTGCCCTCCATAAATTGACCATCATCTCATTTCTAAGATACCCTGCCACTTGTTTTATGCTTCAGCAACACCAAACTTAGTAACCACTTACCCTGACACACTTTGCCATGTTTCTACCAAAAATACATATTCCTTTCACCCCCTGCAGAGATTAAGACCTTTTTCTTTAAGCCTAATGAGGTGTCAACATCACCAGAAAGCCTTCTCTGAACATCAAGTTATTAAGATGTTTCCTCAGAAATATTTATAAGAATTCATGGCATATAAATTCTCAGCTAACTGTCTTCCGGATATATTTCTGCTACAGCACTTACCATTTATTATTATAAATACCTAATTTTAATCTACCGCCCCCAACTAGATTACAAATTCTTAGTGGGCAGGGAACAGAAGTGATATAAGGAATTTGTACTCACAGCACTTAACCTAGCAGGAGGTCAACACATCTTTTCATGAGTGAAAAACAAGCTGTCTAGGAACATTTCCACCTGAACTAGGTCAATTTCTATCATAAAAGAGTCACATCATACTCAAATTGAACTTAGGTGCATTCAACTACTTATATGGAAGGAGGAATGAGAAACAGTGAGAGCCAGCCCCACTCCACTACATGATCCTTGCTGTAAACAAGCCTAAGACAAAAAACATGAATGGTTTTATAAATTTCTCAATCACTGATAAGTGGAGACAGTGAAGAATTTTTAAAGGCTCTAGAAAAACAATAACAACAAAAAGATAGAGAACTGGTAGACCAGAGTATCCCTCCTTAGGAGAATTAATTGTTTCTGTAAAAGGGTGATTTCTCCATATCTAAAGAATTTAATAACCATTAAAATAAACGGTACACACTGCTCAGCCAGAAACCAGGTTCACAGCTGGTGAGTGCAGTGGTGGTGGCGGGAGCCTCTCCCACCTGCACTGCAGGCGGGCAGTAAGAAGCGAGGGGTCCCGTACTGCGAGAGGGTGCAGGATTGGCTGAGGGACACCCTCCGCCCCCAGTACACAATTTTGGTGCACCAGGCCTCTAGTTATTTGTGTGGTTTTTTAAATATATTTTATTGATATTTTACAGAGAGGAAGGGAGAGAGATAGAGAGCTAGAAACGTCGATGAGAGAGAAACATCGACCAGCTGCCTCCTGCACACCCCCCACTGGGAATGTGCCCGCAACCAATGTACATGCCCTTGACCGGAATCGAACCCAGGAGCTTTCAGTCCGCAGACCAACGCTCTATCCACTGAGCCAAACCGGTTTCAGCTCTAGTTATTTGTTAATGGCTAAAGCCTTGTGATAGATATGAGGAGTTCATTATAATGCTCTGTTCTGCCTATGTATGCATGAACTTTTCCAAAAAAATTACAAGTTTAAAAAAACTAAATAATAATAATAATAAATGGTACACAACTGCTTCAGTAGTTAACAAAGTATATCTGTTAATGTCTAGATAACAAACCTTTAAAAAAGGAATGACAGAACAGTAAAAACAGCAACAAAATTAATGAAAACAATATTAGTAGTAGTAAAATGTAGATTTTTACTACTGTAGAATAGCAAACTAAGTACTACCTGAGAGAACTTGACCAAACCGCCCATTGCATAACTGCTAACAAACAGAGCTCACTGTGGGCTTCTGAGGCAGGCCAAGAAATGCCTAGCAATGATGGCATTCATGAAGTGAGGGTGGTAAGCCAAATTAGGGGGTGACAAATAAAACTTCTAGTAAAATTAAATTCTCACAATTAAAATTAACTTATTTGTGACATGCCTATATTAAGAAGGATTTGCAAATATAATATTGACAGTACTTGATTTTACATTTAGTCAACTGACTTTTTAATATAACCACTAACCTCACTCCCACCTCAACGTTGTGACTCCACTAGATTCTCTTGCTAACACCACCATCTGTAAGAACAGATAAACCATTCTGCTGTTAACAGAAGCCATGGGATTTCATTTGAATTTCTAAAAGTTGATTAGTTCCACAGCCAGCATAAAAAATAAGAACAGTGGCACCCAGTGTCCTAAGAAGAGGGAGGTCCAATTCTGCTTCAGCTAAGAGAAAAGCCAAATGCTATGAGGAAAGCAAGCCCACGTAGTTCTTTCTCACCCTAAGGAAATTAAACTTAGCTCTCTTAGTAGATTACTCAATATCCCTGCTACTCACTCTTCATCTTGTATCTTTTCTATTCCTCCTCCACTAAACTATAAACTCCTTGAAGGCAGAAACTCGGTCGTAATGTCTAATGGAAAAATTATCAAAACTGTCACATCCATTAATTTCCTTGGCAAAGAATCCCATAGTACTACTTTATGACAGCACAGATTTTCCTAGTGATTAAAACAGATATGAGCTGCTTTATAAAGAAATTAAATGTCCATTGCTGAAACCGGTTTGGCTCAGTGGATAGAGCGTCGTGGGTCTGCGGACTGAAGGGTCCGCGGACTGAAGGGTCCCAGGTTTGATTCCGGTCAAGGGCACGTGCCTTGGTTGCAGCTGATCGATTATTCTTTCTCATTGATGTTTCTAACTCTCTATCCCTCTCTTTTCCTCTCTGTAAAAAATCAATAAATATATATATTTTAAAAGATATTCATTAAAAAAGAAAGAAAGAAAGAAATTAAATGTCCATCAAAAAGGAACTTATAGCCCTGGTGGGTGGCTCAGCTAATTGAGCATTGTCCCACACACCAAAAGATTGTGAGTTCACTTCCCAGTCAGGACACATACCTAGGTTGCAGGTTCAATTCCTCATCGAGGTGCAAACAGGAGGCAACTCTTTGATGTTTTTCTCTCACTTCCATCTCTCTTTCTCTCTCCCTCCCTCCCTGTCTCTCTAAAATCAGTAAAAAATATGTCATCAGGTGAGGATTTAAAAAAAAATAGACATATATGTTAAAAGGTCAAATTTTATGAAAGAAAAGAAAAATCATGGCACATACAAATACTATATCACATGTCAAAGATTTTATTTAACTCATTAATTAATGAAGCATCCAGTAAGATGTTATAATCAGTACAAAGGAGATGTCAAACATATATATGAGCTATCTGGAATGCTGCAACTGCTTTACAAATAGATGTCACTGTCCTTAGGAAACATTCAATTTGCCTTCCAATGGGCAAAATCCATTTGTGTTTCTATAGACAAAAATTATCTGCAATACCATCAATTTTCTACAATTTAGGGAGTTATAAAATAGCTCAAAGACAATGAAAGGTACAGATAACCTAGAAAAGCACACTAGATAAGATAATCAGTAATTTTTGGTGCCCACTCATAATCTCACAATTTTTTCCCAACAACACCTATAATGGAATATTATGCAGCTGCTAAAGATAAGGAGGCACCCTTTTCATGTACTGATATATAATAGTTTCGAATATATAATGAGAAAAAAGCAAGATGCAGCACAGTAATATGATAAGTGGCATTTATATTTAAGAACATACGAATGTGTTATATACACACAAAATATTTTGGGAAAGATATAGTGGAATCTTTATTACTTTTAATCACCTTGGTAGATTAGAAGCCTCCAAGAATGCGAGTAGATATTTATTTTGTTCACCCCTTTACTCCTACTTTTATTGAGTGTCTGGTATTTAAGTGGCATTCAATAAAAATTTGTTGAAAAAATTAATTAGTCAATGAGAACAGTGGCTGCTTCCAAGAGGAGTAAATGGATATTTGTGGGGAAGAATGAATGGAAGGTTTGCTAACCACTATATACCTCTTTGTATTTTTGAACTTCAATCAATACCCATATATTACCACCTTAAAAAGGTAATGAATTGAGCCCTAGAAATTTTTTGGTCATCCCATACACCAAAAAGGTGGCAGGTTCGATTCCTTATCGGGGCACATATCTAGGTTTCAGGTTCAATTCCCAATCAGGGCCTGTATAGGAGGCAACTGATTGACATTTTTCTCTCACCAGTGTTATTTACCTTCTCTCTCCCTCTTCCTTTCTCTCTAAAAAATCAATAAAACATACTCTTGGGTGAGAATTTTTTTAAAAAAAACGGAATAAGTTGATGTTAGCTAACATGTTATAGGGAATTTCTTCATTAAGCTACCTTCTATTCTCTAGGACTTTAGCAAGGTACTGAATCTACAGTATGAGCATCAGCCATTTTGATATAAGTGATGTGCAGCGTAAATATGGAGGCCCCATAATACGAAGAAATATTTCATTGATTTAGCCATTTTAGAAAAGTTTAATGTTATCTACCGAAATTGAAGATGTGCTATTATATGATTTAGTAAGTCTACCCTAAGGTAAGATGTATTCATGAGCATGAGCAACAATGTCATAGCTAAAACACAAAACAAGACCCTAGAAATGTCCATCAGCAACAGGAAGGACAAATAAGTTATATATATATACTAGAGACTCAGTGCATAAAATTCGTGCATTGGGGGAGGGTGTCCCTCAGCCCAGTCTGTACCCTCTTCAATCTGGGAACCCTTCAAGGGGTATTCAACTGCCCTCTCATAATCCAGGACTGCTGGCTCCCAACCACTCAACTGCCTGCCTACCTGATTGCCCCTAACTGCTTCTATCTGCCAGCCTGATTGATGCCTAACTGCTCCCCTGCCAGCTGGATTGCCCCTAACTGCCTTCTCCTGCTGGCCTGGTCATCCCTAACTGCCCTCCCTGTTAGCCTGATTGCTCCTAACTGTCCTCCCCTGCTGGCCTGATCACCCCTAACTGCCCTCCCTTGCCAGCCTGCTCACCCCTAACTGCCCTCCACTTTTGGCCTGGTTGCCCCAACCGCCTTATCTTGCAGGCCTAGTCACTCCTAACTGTCCTCTCCTGCAGGCCTAGTCACCCCCAACTGGCTTCCTCTGCTGGCCCTAACTTCCCTCCCTTGCCAGCCCGGTAAGCCCTAACTGCCCTCCCCTGCAGACCTAGTCACTCCCAACTGCCCTCCCCTGCAGGCCTAATCACTCCCAACTACCCTCCCCTGCAAGCCTGGTTGCCCCAAAATGCCCTCCCCTGCTGACCCGGTCACCTCTAGCTGCTCTCCCCTGCTGGCCCGGTCAACCCCACTGTCCTCTCCTGCTGGCCTGGTCACCCCTAACTTCCTTTCCTTGCCAGTCCAGTCACCCCTAACTGCCCTTCCCTGCAGGCCTTGTCACTCCCAATTTCCCTCCCCTTCAGGCCTGGTTATCCCCACTCCCCTCCCCTGCCAGCCTGGTCATCCCTAACTGTCCTCCCCTGCTGGCCTGATTGCCCACAACTGCCCTCCCCTGCCGGCCATCTTGTGGCGACCAGCTTGTGTCCACATGGGGCAGCCATCTTTGACCACCTTGTGTGTTGGAGTGATGGTCAATTTGCATATTATCTCTTTATTATATAAGATATAAAACCCTAATATGCAAATACACCAAATTGCCAGACAACCAAACTGGTTGCTATGATGTGCACTGACGACCAGGGGGCATGCGTGGAACATAGCAGGCATCAGTAGCAGGTGGCTAAGCACGGAACATGGCAGCCTCAGCTGCAGCGGAATAGTGGAGCAGGTGAGCAAGAGTGCCAGTGCCAGACAAAGGTGGGGCACCGGTGCTGTCATCAGGGCAAGCCTCTGGTGGTTATTAAAAATTCTTTGCCCCCACGCACTGCGATCCTGCCGGGTGATTGCACCTGCAACCATCACCAGTCCCACTCAAACCTGCTGCTGGCGCTGGCCCCAATCGCTTGGTGCCATCAGTGGATGTGAGCAGTGGCTACTACTCCAATCACCCCACTGGGCTTCTCCACCTCCCCACTCCTGAGGGGTGATCTGGTGCCAGGCCCAAATCACTTCACACTGTCAGCTGTATCCTACCTAATAAAGAGAGAATATGCAAATTGATCATCACACCATTACCTGGTTTTCCGTAACACAAGATGGCTATGCCCACAGCAGAGGTGGGGTTTCCATAACACAAGATGGCTGCACCCACAATGGAGGCCAAGTTCCCGTAACAAGTCTTAAGGAGCTATCAGCAGGGACCTGAGGCTGCACCCCCTGCCCAATGGGACTTGACAGGTGACTTCAAGATGTGCCCCCCGCCCCGGTGCTGGACCAAGGGATCTCAAGCTGCTCCCCCCACCCCGGGGACCTCAGGCCAAACCCCCCACCCCAGGACCTCAGGCCACACCCCCAACCTGGGGGACCTCAGGCCACACCCCCTACCCTAGTGCTGGGGGATCTGAGGCTGCGCCCCCTGCCCTGGGGCCGGACCACGTACCCCTGCTCAGCAGGGCTTGACAGGGGACCTCAGACCATGCCCACCATCCAGTGGGACTTGACGGGGGACCTCAAGGTGCACCCCGCCTTGGTGCTGGGCCGGGGGATCTCAGGCTGCTCCCTCTGCCCTGAGCTGGGGGACCTGAGGCTGCGTCCCCGCTACTCAATGCTGGGCCAGGGGACCTAAGGCTGCCCCCTCCACACAGTGGGACTTGACGGAGGACCTGGGACTGCACCCCTCACCCAGCGGGGCTTGACAGGGGCACTAAGGCTATGCCCCCGCCCAGCAGGGCTGATATGAATGGGGCCAGCCAGGTCTGGGTCTTTGCGATTTTGAGGCACTGCAGGTGGGCAGGGACTTGACTCTGGGTCCCACGGCACACCCCAGACTCTGACAGGAGGAAGATTTTCATATACATTTTACTAATTTTCTTTCATCTGACAATTCTATTATAGAGAAAGGGCAAATAGCAATATTAAAATATTTCCTCTAATTAATCCCCTTTTAATGTGTACAAATTTCATGCACTGAGCCATTAGTAATATAATAAAGCCAGCTGTAATCTTCTTGCTGGTAGAGGACCTTGCCTTCAATTTGTGAAAAATGCAACATATGTGAAGCACAATGAAGTGAGTGCAATAAAAAGAGGTATGCCTGCATATAAAGTTCAAAAATAGACAAAGTAACCTACAAGTGTTTAAAGTGTATACTTAGGGGATAAAAGTTTTTTGTGGTTTTGTTGGTTTTTGGTTTTTTTTAAGCAAGGGAATAATACTATGTAAGTCAGGATAGTGATTCCTTTTAGGAGAGCTGTTGTGATTGGGAAGGAGCATCCGATGGACTTCCAGGCACTGGCAGTGTTTATTTCTTTGCCTGAGTGGCAATAAATTGGATGCTACATTCTTTAAAATAATTCATTAAGCCGAACATTTGTAGTCCGTGTACTTTTCTATATGTGCATTTTATTGGACAACAGAAACAAAAGTTTAAAAACATATAAACATTCTCTATGCAAGCTGGAACTCAGGAAGAAGAGTTCCTGCAGGGAAGGGCAGTTAGGGGTGACTTTGGTAAAAGTGAGTCCTGAGCCAAACACTATGTGCCCTACAGGACAAAAAAAGGAAAACCAGGAGGGAAACAAATGAGTTTCCCACAATTTCTGAGGCTTGATTAAATTGTTCCTGCTTTTCACAGCTTGTTCACTTCTTTCTCCACTTTGATATCTATTTATTTAAAAGTTATTTAAAAAAAAAAAAGCTCCTTCTATAACATTACAAACTCTATGTCCATTGTTTTCAAACTTTAGATGTATCAGAACCACCCAGAGGGAATGGTTAGGACACAGATTGCTAGGCTCCATCTGCAGTTTCTGACTCAGGAGGTAGAGAATTTACATTTAGAATAAAACTCAGGTGACTCAAATACTGTCCTAGAACCACTGTTATGAATTCTAATGCAATAATACAAGCCAGAAATTATGGGAATTTCAACAAAGATAAAAGCAATAGAAATGGAGAGGAGAAAATGGACATGAGTGATGATGAACAGATAGAATATGAGGTGCAAGAGGTTTCCAGCTTAGATGAATAATATACCATTCACCAGGACAAGGAATTGGGGAAGGGGGGAGGAAAATGGAAGTTACATCTGATAAATTAATCTATGGCTTGAAGAGTTTGAACAAGAAAGCCTAAGAAAGGTATCTAACCTGAAATGGGAAAGATAGAGGGAAACGTGAGTGGAATGAGACAAGAGGAAAGTGCTCTGAAAGTATGTCAATATAAGAAACTCCATAAAAATAAGCAGGTGACCTCACGGTAGAATTTTATGCAACTGTTAAAAATATCTCTACGAAGTGAGGAGGGTGGTTTCTAGGACATATTGTTAAATGTAGAAAACAAAATGCAAAAGAACATCCATAGCACCTTTTGTGTAAGAAAGAAAGGGGAATAACAAAATATACATATATCTGGTTATTTGTACGAAAAAAGCAGCACAGAAAGGGTAAAGCAGAGATAATTGATAGATTATCTACAGAGGGTGGGGGTAGAAACAGAGAAGAACAAAAGGAATAAGGGTTACATTTCTCTTGAGAATGCTTTTTTGACTTTTACAACCATATTAATGTTTCACACATCCAAAAAAGGGACAGTAAATAAAATCAATGAAGATTAGGAAACTAAGGAGAAAATAAGCAAATGGGACTACATCAAAATAAAAAGCTTCTGCACAGCAAAAGAAACCACCATTAAAATGAAAAGGGAACCCACCATATGCAAGAACATATTTGCCAATGATGTATCTGATAACGGGTTAATATCCAAAATATATTAAGTACTCATACAACTCAACTAAAGGAAGACAAACAACCCAATTAAAAAAGGGCAGAAGACCTGAATAGGCATTTCTCCAAAGAGGACATACAAATGGCCAAGAGACAGGAAAAAATGCTCAAAGTCACTAATCATCAGAGAAATGCAAATTACCCTGTTTCCCCGAAAATAAGACAGTGTCTTATATTAATTTTTGCTCCCAAAGATGCGCTAGGTCTGGATGTTTTATTTTCCCACGAAGAAGAATACAGTACACATTTATTGTTAAATGAAAATAAAGGACATTTATTACCTGTATACAGTACAATAGTATGGTAGTTGTCAACACAAACCAGACAAACTATGAATCCTACAGTATTAAGAATTTACTTGATAAATTTACTTATTCAATGACAATCATGTCATCATCTTCTGGAACATCATCATAACAATCCAATTCCTGAATTTCCTGGTAAATTTCTTGTGACTCCATTTCTTTCAGAATCAGTGGACCAAATCTCTCACGTTTAGCAATAGCACTGTCTTTAAATGAGTACTTCTTGTCAAGGTAGCCTGCTCGCAGTGCATTTGCAATGTAACTGTCAGTGATTTTCTCCCATGAATTCTTCACCCAAGTCACAACTTCTTGCAGTTTAGGTTTCACAAAGTTTCCACACTGATTTCTCTCCATTCACACAGCAGTGACGTCAGGACTCCGCGTAAAGTCACTGGTTGCTAGACGCCAGTTCGGGCAGCCCTAGTGACCGGTTTACAGTAAATTAATTTTCATTCTGAGACAGAGCCTGGGGGCCTTATTTTTGGGGAGATGCCTTATATTTCACTCAGAAGGAAACTTATAAGTAGGTCTTATTTTCGGAGGATGTCTTATTTGGGGGGAAACACAGTAAAACCACAATGAGATATCACCTCACAGCTGTCAGAATGGCTATCATCAAAAAAATCAACAAACAAGTGCTGTGGAGAGGATGTGCAAGGATGTAGAGAAAAGGAAACACTAGTTCACTGCTGGTAGGAATGCAGATTGGTGCAGCCCCTATGGAAAACAGTATGGAGTTTCCTCAAGAAATTAAAAGGAGAACTTCCATTTGACCCAGCAATTCCACTTCTGGGAATATATCCTAAAAATCCAAAACACCAATCAGAAAGAATAAATGAACCACTATTTTCACAGCAACATTATTTACAACTAGAGGCTCAGTGCACAAAATTCATGCATGAGGGGAGGGGAGTAGTGTCCTTCGGCCCAGCCTGCACCCTCTCCAATCTGGGACCCCTCAAGGGCAATTGGACATCTCTCTCACAATCCAGGACTGCTGGTTCCCAACCGCTTGCCTTTCCTACCTGCCTGATTGCCCCTAACCTATTCTGCTTGCCAGCCTGATCACTCTCTAATGATACCCCTGCCAGCCTGATCAACGCCTAACGGCTCTCCTGCCTGAACGATTGCCCATAACTGCCCTCCCCTGCCAATCTGGTCACCCCTAATTGCTCTCCCCTGCCAGCCTGGTCACCCCTAACTACCCTTCCCTGCTGGCCTGCCCCCCCCCAACTGCCCTCCCTTAGAGGCCTGTTCCCTCCCAACTGCCCTCCTCTGCTGGCCTGATCGCCAACAAATGCCCTCCCTTGTAGGCCTGGTCCCTCCCAACTGCCACCCCCTGCTGGCCATCTTGTGTCCACATGGGGGTAGCCATCTTGTTTGTTGTAGTGATGGTCAATTTGCATATTACTTTTTATTATATAGGACTATAGACCCAGTACACAAAATTCATGCACTTGGGGAAGGAGGGGGTCCCTCAGTCTAACCTGCACCCTCTCGCAATCTGGGATGCCCAACTGACAGCTTAGGCCTGCTCCCCACGTCAGTCGGACATCCTTAGCACTGTCACAGAGTGGGAGAGGCTCCGGCCACAGCTGGTGCGCTCACCAGCCATGAACTTGGCTTCTGACTGAGCGGCGCTCCCCCTGTGGGAGCACACTGACCACCAGGGGGTAGCTCCTGTGTTGAGCGTCTGCCCCCTGGTGGTCAGTGAGCATCATAGCAAACAGTTGTTCCACCATTCAGTGGATTTACATATTAGCCTTTTATTAGATAGGATATCCACAGCCCATAGTAAAAACCTTGGGGGGTGAATAAGGCCTGGGGGGGGGGGGACAATGGAGAAAAATGGGAGATACCTAAATACTATCAACAATAAAAAATGTATTTAATATTTTTTAAAATCCACAAAGATTGGGTAGTATGAGAGGGTAACATGAAACAGCAAATCAAATGACCTGAACTGTATTTCAAATGAATCACATAACCACACTGAAGGGGTTACATAACCCATGTAACTTTTGAACAAAGTTATTTGTACTACATTCCCTCAAGCTAATTTTTTAAGTTAAGCAAATAAACCATGTGGTGTAAGATTGGAATAGGAATTGTCAGTGTGAATTCAAGAATTTAATACAGATAGAGATACACAAAATTAGATATAGATGTGGGATACATACACACACACACACACACACACACACACACACACGTTTGCTAAGAAGCAATGATATCCCAATAGCCATGAGCACACCTAGCACTGAGATTTCAATTTCAAGATACAATTTCCCACTAGGGGTTCTCTAGAGCTCTGGAGAGGATTCCAGTGCAGGGGCAAGGGAAGAAAAAAAAAAAAAAGATGCACCTGAACTATCCTGTTGTACTATAAATACATGCTCAAAGAATAATGGGGACACATCAAAAAGACATCAGCCAGCTTTCATTGGTTGAATATGGAACAATTTGAGTAAGGGAAATAGTTATTTATAAATATTTATAAAGAATTATAAACCATTGGATAATAAGAATCTGTGAGTTCATAGTATTGTTGAGGATCTTTTCTACAGTATACAACACTATAGAAGCAGTTCATAGTATTGTATCTGTGAGTTCATAAATATTAATTAATGAAAAGAAGCCAACTAATAAATATAGAAGAATGATGGAATTAGGGAATATTCATTTGGAAAAACTGAAAGCTGAAGGAGTAACAGGGTATTTATATAGTCTCAAAGTATTCCCCAGAAGAAACATTACTTACAAAGGAAAAAGTGTAACTTTTCCTCGGGGGGAGGGGGGGGGATTAGGAGGGGGGGGGGAACACAGGAAAAATCCACCTTAACCAAATGATCAAAGTTAACATCACCAGTAATGGGACACATCAACACCACTGGCCTCCTAAAATGACACACTAAGAAAACCACATCACATTTGTGGTATTCTGCCAAAATGCATTAATATGAATCTGTGGTATTCTGCCAAAATGCATTAATATGAATCTAATCATAAGGAAACCCCAAACAAAATTCAAATGAGAGGCATTCTATTTAAAAACAAAACAAAACACTGGCCTATCCTCTCAAAAATGTCAAGGGTCTCATGGACAAGGACTGATGAACTGTTCCAGATAAAGGAGACCAAAGGAAAATGAATAAATGAAGACACACTGCATCAACGGTTTTTTATTTTGTTTTGAGGTGTTTTTATTGTTGTTGCTATCAAGATATTCATGGATAAGTCAATTGGGACAACATGCAGATTACATAATAGTATTCTATTAATGCTAATTTTTTAAGAATTATAAGGTAGTGAAAATATGCCTTTTCCTTTTAGAAAATGCACACTAAAAGATTGAAATAAAACAACATCGTATCTGCACCTTACTCTTGAACGGTTAGGAAATATATACATATGGAAAGAGAAAAGAACAAAACAAATGTGGTAAAGTATTAACATTTGGGGGATATGATGAAGGTTATATGAAAATTAGGTTAAAATAAAAAAGAAGAAAAAAGCAAGTAGGTAATTGATACTTGTTGGGGGTAGAGGTGGTAAAGTCAAGATTTGGTTAACATCTAAAGGAATAAAGTACTGAAATAAAAACCTGTGATATGTTCTGAAAAGTGTCGCTGACTGAACCCATTGTGTTTTCTACATACAACATCTCAAGGATGAGATTTGGAATAAAATGGATCTACTTTAGGATCTTGCTCAAGAAGAGTTTCTAAAGCACCCAAAGGACTTTAATATAAGTTTACAGACTCATCTAAGCCATGTGACCCAAAGTCATTGCACTATATAGAAGTTAACATGCATGCCTTCAGACACATTAAGTACTTTTCTTCTAAATGTTTGGAAGGTAAATTAATTTACCTAGAAATGTTTTATTTTATTTAAGACTAATTATAGAAACTATTAAATAAGTATAAATAAAATATATCAGAAAAATGCATGAAATAGGCCCAGTTGGCATGGCTCAGTGGTTGAGAGTCAACCTATGAACTAGGATATCATGGTTCGATTCTCAATCAGGGCACATACCCAGGTTGTGGCTCAATCCCCAGTGTGGGGTGTGCAGGAGGCAGCTGATCAATGATTCTCTTTCATCATTGATGTTCCTATCACTCTCTCCTTCTTCATTCCTCTCTAAAATCAATAAAAATACTTTCTAAAACTAAATAAATACATGAAATAGGATTAAAATGAAAATATTCTAGCTGTAAATGAAAACATTCTAGTTCATAAAGCTAACAAGATAGATACAAAACTTCAAGAAATCACCAACAAGTCTATAAATTATTTAAAAAAGTACTTTCAACTTTTAAAACCACTACCTTTTCTTCAAAGCATTTCCAGAAATCCTGTGAAAACATAAGTCAGAAGAATTGCAGCATGCCCTACAATGGGGACAATCCATTTCAGCTGAGAATGTGACTTTATCTGACAAAAGACTTATGATTGTTTTAAAATATGTCTACAAACTCTTTGACAAAACCCCTCTACCCACCCCACCCCCCAAAAATGGAGCCTCGTTGCTTTCCCTTGAGTGTAGGCTGGACTTAGTGACTCATTTAAAACAGAATATACAGAAGAGGCAATGTGTGTACTCAAGATAGGACATATAGGGCATGTGGTTTCCTGCCTGCTCTTTCTTGCATCACTACATTCCAACAGTCCTTGTAAAGACCTAAAGCTTCATATCAACAGCCATGTGAGAGCCACCTTAGATGCAGATCCTCCAGCCCTGGTCAAGCCTTCAGATGACTGCTGCAGTGCGGGCCAACAGCTTCACTGGTCAGAAACTCTGAGCCAGAACCACCCAGCTAAGCTGCAACTGAACTCTTAACCCAGAGAAATGGTTAGAGATGTTTGTTGTTTTCAGCCCGTGGTCGGCAAACTGTGGCTCACGAGCCACATGCAGCTCTTTGGCCTCTTGAGTGTGACTCTTCCACAAAATATCACGGCCTGGGCAAGTCTATTTTGAAGAAGTGGTGTTAGAAGAATTTAAGTTTAAAAAATTTGGCTCTCAAAAGAAATTTCAATCATTGTACTGTTGATATTTGATGCTGTTGACTAATGAGTTTGCCGGCCACTGTTGTAAGCTGCTAAATTTGGGGTGATTTGTTACATAGCAATGATAACTAATACAGAGTTTAATACTTATCCATTTATATAATTACTAGAAGCCAGGTGCATGAAATTCGTGCCTGGGGGGGAGGGTCCTTCAGCCCACCCTGCACCCTCTCCAATATGGGACCCCTTAAAGGATGTCCGACTTCCTGTTTAGGCTCAATGGGATTGGGCCTAAACAAGGACTGCTGGCTCTCAACTGCTCACCTGACTGACTGCCTGATTGTCCTTAGCCGCTCTGCCCCCAGCCTGGTCACCCCCTAACCAATCCCCTGCCAGCCTGATTGATGCCTAACTGCTCCCCTGTTGGCCCAATTGCCCCTAACTGCCCTCCCCTGCATGCCTGGTCACCCCTAATTGCCATCTCCTAAAGGCCTGGCTGCCCCCAACTGCCTTCCCCTGCTAGCCTGGTCACCCCCAACTGTCCTTCCCTGAAGGCCCAGTCACTCCTAACTGCCCTCCCCTGCATGCCTGGTCACCCCTAATTGTCATCTCCTAAAGGCCTGGTTGCCCCCAACTGCCCTTCCCTGATGGCCTGGTCCCCCCCAATTGCTCTTCCCTGTCAGGCTTAGGTCCCCCACAACTGCCATTCCCTGCAGGGCTGGTTCCCCCTTCCCCCCAACTACCCTTCCCTGCAGGCCTGGTCCTCCCCAACTACTCTCCCCTGTAGGCCTGCCCCCCCCCAACTGCCCTTCCCTGCAGGCCTAGTCTCCCTCAACTTCCCTCCTCTGCCAGCCAGGTCACTCCTAACTGCCCTTCCCTGCAGGCTTGATCACCCACAACTGCCTTCTCTTGCAGGCCTGGTCCCTCCCAACTGCCCTCCCCTGCTGGCCATCTTGTGGCACTCATTTTATATCCACATTGGGGCAGCAACTTTGACCATATGGGGGCAGTCATCTTGTGTGTTGGAGTTAAGGTCAATTTGCATATTGCTCTTTTATTAGATAGAATAGAGGCCTGGTGCATGGATAGGGGATGGCTGGTTTGCCCTGAAGGTTGTCCCGGATCAGGATGGGAGTTCCCTTTGGGTGTAGGGTGGCCTGGACAAGGGGCCTGTGGTGGTTTGCAGGCCAATCACAACCCCCGGCAACTAAAGCATAGGCCTGGACCAGCTGGAAGTAGGTATCTGGGACTTATTTATCTTCTATAATTGAAACTTTGTAACCTTGAGCATAGGGCAGAGCAAGCCAGGGCGAGCAGGAAGCTTGGCTTCCTCCATCATTGGGGGCAACCCAAGCCTCCAGCTGGCTCCAGCTCCGTGGCCACTCCCATCTTTGTTAGGATTTATTTATCTACTATAATTAAAACTTTGTAACCTTGAGCAGAGGCCAGGGCCGGCCAGAAAGCTTGGCTTCCTCCATCACTAGGGGAAACCCAAGCCTCCACCTCACTCCAGCTCCATGGTGGCCGCCATCTTAATTAAGTTAATTTGCATAGTTGCTCTGATTGGCTGGTGGGTGTGGTGATGATCAATTTGTATGTTTCTCTTTTATTAGTGTAGATTATAAAGAAAACATAATAATAACTTTGTAAAATAATAGCATAGTCCAGCTACTCGATAAACAGTAGCTAGTTATTAATAAACTTTTTGTTTGCACGTTTTTATAAATACATTTCCAAAACCAAGAAAATAATGGCACAGATTGCCAGAATTTTTTTTTTTCATCATACAAATCTGCCTAGGAGATTAATGTAGATTTATGACATGTTTAATTTCTGGAACGTTACAGCAGCTTATGAGTTAAAATCAAACCTGAACACTTAGGCACTCAACAAGCACTGGCAAACCTAGTCTCTGATCACTGTTTACATAGCACTTATATTATTCCATACAGCATTGCAAATATGTTTTTTACTCCTCTACCAAATTACCTATTCTTTGATTGCTTAAAAAATTTTGTTTATCCCAATATTTTTTTCATGGCTCCTTGCATACATAAGGCTAAATTTAACTTCAAGTCTTTGATGTCTGCTCATACCAATATATTCTTGAGATTATAAAATTCAGGCATCAGATCTTCCCCCCTAACAATATGTGTGCTCACTCACGAAGATAGTTTCATACCTCTAAACCAAAGCTAGTGTTAGATGCCCAGAGTAACAATCATTTCTCAATCCCCAGAACTGTGCACAACTTCTGACACATAGTAAACACTTTATGAGTGTTAGAAGAATAAATGAAGAGAACAAGAGGCCAAAAAGAACAAGTAGTATGGTGAGTTGTTAATTTTAAATCCTAAAATCTCTTTACTAATATTTGATTTCCTATACAGTAGACTTCCTTATAGCTCCCAATCAGAGATTAGGACTAACATTTCTGTCCATGCCAAAGTCCTAAGATACAATGCATATCAGCAAATTCTAATAAAGAAGGAATATGCTAATTGACTGTCACGCCTTCACAAAGATGGAAGCAATCACAGCCACAAGATGGTGGCACCCAGTGCCCTAAGCCCCACCAGGGTGGCAGGTGGGCCTAGCCACTCCGTGCGCCTGCCTCCAGAGTCCTCCAGTCCCCTCAGCCCCCAGCTTCCCAGGGCCAGCCCAAGGCCCAGGCAAGCCTTGGATTGGGGTTGCCCAGCCAACATCTGAGGCACAGGCAAACCTCGGAAGGCAGCTGCCCAGTTGATGCCTGAGGTGCAGGCAAGCATTGGATGGTGGCTACCCAGCCGCCTAGGGCCACCCAATGCTCAGGAAACCGGGGTCGGCTGAGGCTTGCGTTGCCAGCAGTGGCAGCAGCAGAGGTGTGAAGAGGAATCGCCTTCCCTTGATGGCTGGGTCGCCTCCCACCCCTGAGGGCTCCCAGACTGTGAGAGGGGGAAGGCTGGGCTGAGGCACCCCCCTTCCAGTGCATGAATTTTCATGCAGTGGGCATCTAGTAAGGAATAAGCACCTACCAATACATCAGCTATTTGAAAGAAATTTTCTGTACCCACGTGTAAAATTGGAAACAGTGACTTCTCTGTGACTCAGCAGAAATATGAGGATGAATAAAATCTATGTGAAGTACATTCAATCACACACAAGAACAGTATTAAGAAACTTCAAAGGTTCATTAAAACTAATACTGCATGCCAAGCATTATGCCAAATTCTCCTGAAGAGAGAAGTAAGATTAGATGAGGTCTATGGACTTGGAAAGTAGACTGGTGGATCTGGAGAGTCTGCAGGCTATTACCTCCTTATCCTTCTCTAAACTCTCTCCTGGTTCTCTAGCAACCCTAGTCTCTTTGTTAGTCCCTATGCTGGTTTTTCTTCTTTCAAGCATACTCTAAGTCAGTATTTCTCAAAGTGTGGTCCTGGAAATAGCATTATCACCACCTGAGAATTTGTTCAAAATATAAATTTCACCCACTCAGACCTACTGAATCAGAAACTAATCAGGGAAGGACCCAGAAATCTGTTTTATCAAGGCCTCTGGGTATTTCTGATGCATGCTCAAGTTTAAGAACCAATCTAAGTTTGAGCTACATATTGATTTCTAAAAGTTCCAGTCCTTGTTCTTTCCAGTTCTCCATCTTCTCTACAACTATATTACTACTACTACTACTACTACTACTACTACTACTACTACTAGCAACAGCCGCCATTTATTAAGCATTTATAAGCTAGGCGCTGTGCTAATCATTGTGCACATGCTATCTTACTTAATCTCTACAACAATTAAAGTATCATTAGCCCCACATTTCAAAAAAATTAGGCTTAGAGATGTTAAGTCACTTATCAGAGGTCGCCCACTCCAACCAAATAAGTGGCATAACAGAGATTTGACCTTGGGTTTTCCTGACTCCGAAGTCCACAGCATTAACCACTATACTAACTCTTACTTAGTGGTACTACTTCCATAGTCTCAAGGGCTCTCATTTATATTACAATTATTCATAAACTGTATCTGGAGTAGTATTTCCAATTATCTAGTGCAGTGTTTCCCCAAGTGTGGTACGCATACCCCCAGGGGTAAGGGAAGAGTTTGGTGGGGGTACGAATTGCACCAGAGTTTGGTGGGGATATGCACTGCACTGTGCTTAGCTGCACCTAATTCTACATTCTCATGAGTCAAGTCCAGACAGTCTTGTGAGGTGTGAGATGGTCCAGTGTGTAAATAAATGTTATGTATAATATAACTTTTATTTATATTTTATTATGAATAATTTTATTTTTCGTTTATTATTTTGTGTATGTACCAAAAAAAGAAAAAATAAATATATTTTGATTATTAAAATACATCCTTTTTTTTTTGACGAGGGGTACTCAGCGTTACAAAAATTATAGAAGGGGTACACATATGTCAAAAGTTTGGGAAACACTGATCTAGTGGATCTCTCTAAACTCCAAACAGAGACCTTAAAAATTTGGCATGCCATCATTTCTTCTCTCCATTACAAGTCTATTCCTCCTCCTGTGTTTTCTAGTTGAATATCATCATAATCGTCAGGTACTCAAGCTACACAAGTCTTCTTTAACTACTCACTCTCACTTTTGACTGGTCATAACTCACTTTTGGCTGGAGAAGTATAATTTTAGTATCTACAATTTCTCTACATTTCATCAATGAACAAAAATTACAAGCATTTCCTGTAAGATGAGGAACAAGATAAGGATATCCACCTTCACCACTCTTATTAAACACTATGGGTCCAGTGCACGAATTCATGCACATTGAAAGGAACTATGGGCCATGAGGCTGAGGTGGGCACTGAGGCAGGTCTTGGCCCATCCTCCGCATCCCTGCCCAGCCCCTCCTGCCATGGCCTCCAGGTCCCATCTCCAGAAGCTCTCCTCTCACTGCCACCACTCTCACACTGTGACAGCACAGGCCCGCTCGCACCCGCTGATGGCGCAGAGCAATTGGGGCCGATTCCATCAGCAGGTGTGAGCAGTGGCTGCCGGCCCTGATCGCCCCTCAGGAGCAGGGGGAGATAAAGAAACCTCAGGGGCAATCGGGGCTGGCAGCCACCACTTGTACCCACTGACAACACCAACCGGTCAGGACCAGCACTGGCACAGGCAGCAGATACAAGCAGCATATCCGGCACTGGCTGAAGGTGCAAGCATTGGCTCTGGTGCCAGCTGTGGGTGCAAGCAGAGGCTGCTGGCCCTGATTGCCACTCAGGAACAGGGGGAGGTGGAAAAGCCCTGAGGAGTGATTGAGGCTGGCAGCCACTGCTCACACCCACTGACGGCACCAAGCGATCGGGACCAGCACTGGGCCCCGGCAGCAGGTGCCAGCCGCAGCCCTGGCGCCAGCAGAAGTACGAGCAGGGTTAGCATCAGCAGCAGGTGCAGGTGCTCGCAGGAGGTGCAAGTATCCACTGGGACCACAGTACATGGGAGCAAAAAATTTTCAGTAACCACCAGAGGTTCGCCCCAATGACAATAACTGGTATCCTGCCTTGGTCTGGTGCCCCCACTCACCTGATCCACCATCCCGCTGTGGCTAATGCCCGCTATGTTCTGCATTCTGCTGTCTGCTGCTGATGCCTTCCATGTTCTGTGCTCACCCCCTGGTGGTCACTGCATGTCACAGTAACCAGTTGTTCAGTTGTTCGATATCCCGCCATTCAGTCTATTTGTATATTAGGGTTATTAGGGTTTCAGAGAGAGAGAGAGAGAGAGAGAGAGAGAGAGAGAGAGAGAGAGAGAATAGATAGAATTGAAAGGACTAACAACAACCAGACAAGAAGAAATAAAAGGCATCCAAATTGGAAAGGAAGAAATCAAACTGTCATTGCAGATGACATGACACTGTATATAGAGAATCCTAAAGATTCCAAATTTTTAAAAAAGTATAAGAACTGATAAAGTCAGTAAAGTAGCAGAACACAAAATAAATATATAGAAACCAGCTGCATTTCTATAGACCAATAATGAACTGATCACAAAAGGAAGCTTTGAAAACAATCCCATTTACAATTGCATCAAAAAAATAATAAAATAACTGGGAATAAATTTAACAAGGATGTAAAAGACCAGTGCTTAGAAAATTATAAGACACTGAACAAAGAAACAGAAGATACAAATAAGTGGAAGCATACACTATGGTCATGAATAGGAAGAATTAACATCATTAAAATGTCCATACTACCCAAAGCAATCTATAAATTCAACACAATTTCTATCAAGATACCAATGGCATATTTCACAGAATTAGAACAAATATTTCAAAATGCATATGACTCCAAAAGACCCCAAATAGCCACAGCAATCTTGAGACCGAAGAACAAAAGTTGGAGGAATCATTCTACTGGACATCAAACTATACTACACAGCCTTAATAATCAAAACAGCATGGTACTGGCATAGAAATAGACATATAGATCAATGGAACAGAGTAGAGAGCCCAGAAATAAACCCACATCATTATGGTCAATTAATATTTGACAAAGGAGGCAATAACATATAATTGGGTAAAGATAGTCAATTCAATAAATTTTGTTGAAAAAATTTGATCAAAAAATGAAAGTAGACCATCTTTTTACACCATACACAAGAATACATTCAAAGTAGATTAAAGACTTGAATGTAAAACTCGAAACCATAAAGTTCCTAAAAGAAAATACAGGCAGTAAAATACTATGTTTCTCAAAGCAACATTTTTTCCCTGATATATCTCCTTGGGCAAGGGAAACAAACAAATACATACATATATATATATATATATATATATATATATATATATATATATATATGACTACATCAAACTAAAAAAATTTTTGCATAGCAGAAGTAAACCATCTCTTTCCTACAACTAGATGGAAAAAGAAAAGAGCATTGAAAAGTGCACAAGTTCTGAAATGCTGAGGTACGGAGGCGCGGGAAATGGGCTGGTGGCGGGCAACTGGGTGCGCTGCTTTTTCAACCCCAAGGGAGACAAGCTCCCATTTACTCTGATATCCAGTTTCTGAGGAAACTCCTACAGGGAGAAGCTGGACTGACAGCCATAGGGTTGGAAAGTGAGGGTGACTTTCTTGCAGAGGTGCGCACAGCAATCATTGTTTACTTGCCCTGGGGCCCAGGACACGGGGACTTGGAAACGCAGAAACACAGAGACAGCTAAGTGGCAGTCATCACTGTTTGCCACACCCTAGCCTAGTGATGCCCTGAGACCCACACAATCTACAAATACAACTAAGCTTCACACAGTGGCTTTTGGATATAAATGGCCTGCCCTATTGCAGCTTAACCTACCAAACTGCAGCTCTGGTCAGACAGTTCCAAAACCTCCAAATCCCAAGCAAAGAGGAGAAAACTATAGTTCTTGCTGTAGCTCCTGCTGGGTGGCCTCAGACAGTAGTTGACCTGCACCCCATTGGAGATCCAGAAGCTAGTATATCTAGTGGTCAGTGTGAGACGACACCAGATTTCAACTCCTCACATCTATAAGTGACACATTCAAGAGGCAGACTCAGTGAGCACCAAAGCCCCACTGAAACAAGTCCTACCCCATAAGCATGTCTCCAGCACAGCAGTTCTTCCATTATAGATACAGTGGGTCCTCACAGCCAATTGGCCTGGAGGTCAATTCCTCCCAGTGACACCAATAACAATCAAGGCTTAACTACAACAAGGCTGTACACACAGTCCACAAAGGGGTGCAAAAAGAGTGTCCACCACAGGTACCTGGAGAGGCTGAGCCACTGGGCCCTATAGGACACCTAGCACACAAAGCCACCCTACCAACTCAGGGAAGCAGCGAAAATACGGAGACAAACAGATCACAAACAAAAGAAATAGAGGAAAACAAACAACTGGATATAGAGTTCAAAATCACAATTATAAGGTTTTTCAAAAATTTCCTAGAAAAGGCAGATAAATTTAGTGAGAACCTTGAGGATATCAAAAAGGACCAACTAGAAATTAAACATACAATGACTGAAATAAAAAAAGAATGGAATGGAAGACCCCTTCATAATTGGGTCCCAATCATACCTTTTCTGTCTCAATACTCCTACCATACAACAAGCTTACAAGAAACAACTCAAGATTTTCCAAAAACCCTATTCAATTTTAATCTCTGGCAACTGGCTCAGGTTGTCTGTCCCCTCTGCCTTGAATGCTTGTTTTTCCTTTTACTTGTGGCAAAATTGTACTCAACCTAAAGGACTAAGTTCATCCCTCTTTCCTGATTCGATCAATTTTTTCCTAGGTAAAGTGATCTACTCCCTCAGCATTTTATTCATTCCAAAAGTAATTAACTCTTATCATAACATAACATGGTTAGTGGTTTGTCTCCTCAGACAAACGCTTAGTATCTCAGGAATATACTGTATCTTATTCTTTCTTCCAGCACCCAACACAGTACTAGCCACAGCCAGCACCCAATAAATATTTGCTGAGTTGTTAAATAATGCAACATCTAGTGTTGCAACTTTATACATCTTAGGTTAGCAATCCAACTTCAGGTTTACACCATTCAAAAGAATTTTAACATAACCACAACAAAAGATACTGTAGAAACCAAAAATTCAATATTTAACAGCAGCCATTTTTAATTTGCTAGAATCTTTTTGTTAGTATTTTTCTTAATTTTTATTGATGAGCGAGAAAACAAAACATCAATTTGTTGTTTCACTCACTCATGCATTCAGTAGTCAATTCCACAGCTAACACTGTTTTTGTCTTTACAGGATCAGCAGTAACTAACAACCTCACAGGCCACTATGAGAGAGAGAGAATCCCACTCAAAACTGTATCACTGAGAGTGAGAGCAGCTGAATAATTGCTTTGGGTACACCATTTCAATAAATTTCCAATGGAATGAGCCAAGCACATCAGGTAAATTTTATAAATGGGGACATGCACTGCTGACACATAAGATACATGCACATTAATGAGGCATTTATTCAAGTAAGTATAGAAATCAGAAGTGCACAACAACCTGACGTTGTCAACTGTAATATTCCTTCAATGTGTTAAGACTCTACTTGAGTAGCACAAGGTCCATCCCATCCAGCAAGAGGACTTTACCTCGTTATCAGTGGGATGCTGATAAAGCCTGCCAGAGCCTTAATACTTTCCCCTCCCAATCTGCTAAACCTTGTATCTCCAATATTCCCTATCAGAGACCTTCTGCTCCACTCATCCAACAAGTGTCTCAATACTAGTATAACCCCCAAAAACAAAGTCACACTATTTTCTCAACATCTGATTTCTTATCTCTTCTCTAATTCAAATTTTACTCTTCTTCCAAAGACAAGCTAAAATCTTACCTCTTCAAAAATGTTCATTAACTCAGCCCACCACAGTCTTTTATCTTTTCTAAATTTCTAGTGCACTTAAAGTGTAGCAGCTCACATAGTAGTTGTTTACATACTACCCCATTTGGTTCCATAATTATCGTTTCCTAACCAGGCTGTTTGCCCTTCAAGGGGAAAAAGTCAGGTCTTCTATGTCATTTGAAATCCTAACAATCGCTTTAGCTGGTTTGGCTCAGTGGATAGAGTGCCAGCCTGTGGACTGAAAGGTCATGAGTTCGATTCCCGTCAAGGGCAAACGCCTTGGTTGGGGCCTCAACCCCAGCGGAGGCAGCTGATCAATGATTCTCTCTCCCCCACTCCATTTCATATATATATATATATATAATCCCAACAAATATGTCACATAATATTGGGGAGAGGAGCACATGTATTCACTACTAAAGGACTGAACTAAATGCTTGCTATACACCACTTATACACCGTGATGTATAACGTCAGGTTGTTGTGCACTTCTGATTTCTATTACTTACTTGAATAAATGCCTCATTAATGTGCATGTATCTTATGTGTCAGCAGTGCATGTCCCCATTTCTATTGCTTGCCTAGTCTGTGGCAAGCACTTTTGTAAGTACAGAAGATATATAACCATGATAAAAACACATGTGATTCCTGTCCTAAAACGCTATTATACTCCAGAGAGCAAGAGACACTGAATTTTGAGCACTCTAAATATTACAGAGCAAGGTGTTTTTTACTGGTTCCCTGATGTAAGAACTTCAGGCAACATACTTTACAGATCCTCAGTTTTGAAACTGAATCACAGAATTTTACAGATGAGTGATAACTTAGAGAAGCAATTTTCTTGCACAGATCATGATTAAACTTTAGGACAGTTTATCTTTCTACAGATTCTAGGCACTGCCTCAATCAACAGTCAGAAGAGACGGACTTCTCCCTCCAATTCGGTCTCCCACGGACGGTAACTACAACCAGCACACAGGTACCTCATGAGAAGTCCAGCGCCCCCAAGAGCGCACCCTCACACTCCGGCCTGTCTGACCATCAACATCCTCCAGCCCGCACGCTGAGCAGAATCTGCACTTTATACTCAGTGAACAGCAAGTCTGTTCTACGTCTAAGAAAACCAAAAAGCGGTGCCTCCATGCTGGGAAATAAAAACAGCTGATTTGAGTCTATGAGGAAGGACTGAAAATAGATGCCCGCCCCTTGGCCACAAAGCTGTAGCAACAATGTGATAAAAAATGCCCGGAGCAAAGTCTTAGGAGTGAATTAAGCACGTGCACATACATGTGGAGTTGGAAGCTCTGGGCAATAGGCTGGCCCCCTATCTCCTCTGACAGCTCGCCTTCCCCGGGCCGTGGGTGTGTCGGGCGCCGCACGCAGGCACTGATTCACAATTCGGTACTTAACGACCGGCTCCTCGTCCCCAGGCCCCGGCAGCGCCAAACTTTCCGCACCCCACCCCCGGCGTCCCCGGCGGGGCCGCCTCCTCTCGCCCCGGCAGCCTCCTCTCAGGGAGGACGAGGCGCCGTTCTGGGCGCCCGGGCTCCTCCGGGCTTGACTCATCTCGGGAGCCTGGCGGAGCCACCCCGAAGCCCCCAGACACCTACTTCTCACTAAACCCTTCAGACCAACAGTCCCCGCCGGCCCCTGGCAGCCGCTGCCCAGACCGCCCGCGCCCAGAAACTGGCCCTCGTCAGCCCCCGTCCGCGGAGGAAGCGGCGGAGGGGCGTGGAGTGGAGCGCGCAGGTGCGGTGGGGGCGCGCGTCCCGCGCCCCGGCCCGCGCAGCAGGTGCGGCCAGGCCCACCTCCCCCGGGAGTCCCGAGGTACTCACCCCGACCAAGTTCGGCGACCCAGCCGCCGGCTCAGAGGCCACTTCTGCCGGCTCCGCGGCCCCCTCGTAGCCACCGCCCCCTGGGCGCCAGCCGTCGCCGTCCTCGCCTCCGCCGCCACCGCCTCCGCGGCGCGCGTCCGCGCTCACGCTCTCCGCCGTGACCGCGCACGCGCTTCGGCGCGCTGGCGTCACTTAGCAACCGCGGGGCGGCCGGCGGGCGGGGTCCGAGGCGTTAGGGGCCCGCAGGCCGCCTCAGGCGGCTGGTTAGGCGGGTTTTGCTGGTTTTCCCCCACCCGCCCGACCTTTTGCCCTGCGGAGCAGGGGTCCAGGGTGTGGCTGCCCTTCGGGCACACCTGGCTCCGGGTAAGTGACGTCACCACACGTCGCTGTATGGCGTCACCGATCTCATCCCTTCGGATGAGAAGGTCCCCAGCTTAATCGCGGCCCGCGAGTTTGCGGGGCGCCTGCGGCGGAGAGAGCAGTGGCCTCGTCCAGACTGGCGCGGAAGCCATAGACTACTGCGAAGTGCGGATGGTTCTCAAAGGCGTAAAGCCAAAGGGGCGGCGTGAGCGCTGACTCAGGAGGAGGGGGTAATGGACCCAGCCTTGAAGTCCCCTTCCTCTCGGTTTCCTCCTTTTATGAGTAGGGATGGATAGCAATGCCCTTCCAGCGTACACTGGAGAGTTGTGAGGCTGAAAGGAAAGAATGTATGCAAAGGTGCTCTGTAAAGCTTTATTGTAAGAGAAGGCAATCAAGCAAAAGCAATTAAGAATGGCCTTTGAGCCCTCGCTGGTTTGGCTCAGTAGAGTGTAGGTCTTCAGACTGAAGGGTCATGGCTTGGATTCTGGTCAAAGGCATGCATGTACCTTGGTTGCAGGCTCAATCCCTGGCCTGGATGGGGCCAGGCAGCCAACTGATGAATCTCTCTCACATCCCCCTTCCTTCCACTCTCTCTGAAAATCAATAGAGAAAATATCCTTCAGTGAGGATTAACTAAAAAATAATGGACTTCCAGTCAGATTCAAGTGTGGGAGTTTGGAGTAACTGGAAAGTACATAATTTCAGGCAAAAGAAGCTTCATGAGTAAAGGTGTGGAAGTGAAAATGGACAAGAAGAATGAGGCGTGAGGCAGGGAGATTAGTTTTGAGGCCATTGCTGTACTCCAGATAAGTAATGAGCAGAACCAAATCATTGTCAATGATGATCATTGGCAATGGGAAGGGATAGATGTGAGTGCTGTTAAGGTGGTAGAATTGACAGCACTGAGGGGAATAATAAATGTGTAAGCCAGATTTCTAATATGGGTGCTGCTGGTGGAAACATTTAGCAGGATGCAAAGAAAAGTGAGTCTTCCGGGTGTCCAAAGGTTTCTGATCTAAGTTACTAGTAGTGGCAATCTTAGGGGGATGACTAGACTTGTGGGCTATGATGATGAGTTCAAATATAAATATGTTTATTGGGGAAGTGTGGTGCTTGGCTTTAGTGTGTTGGACAGGTTCAAGTCTTGGACTGATGAGAGGGCACAGTCCTCTCATGGCCATGTGCAAGTCCCAGCTTGGAGGGCAGAGCCCTCCAGCACAAGTATAGCCAACAGCTATGATCCAGACATGTGGCCCACGTGCCTAAGTGATATAGGCTGCAAGTAAACAAAGTTTGATCGGGTGCATGTAATTGAGTAGGATCCAAACCCACAAGAACATAGTAAACATCTCGACCACGCCCTTACTTTGCCTCGTGGGATCTGACTATAAAATAAAGACACGGCTTGTAGTCTGTGGCACTGTCTCCATGAGGAAGCGGTGTCTCACTGAGACACAGCTTTCATTCTCTTGTCTGTCTTTTCTAAGCCTTTCAGCTGCCCCCACTCTGGATGACCCTTGGCCATGCCGGCGCGGCACAGGGAAGCACTTTTTCTTCACTCATGATGTCTCCTTCCATATGGAGTGACATCCATTAATATTCCTGACCTCCTGCTGTGCCTGCCCCCAGCTCACTCCTCCCTTGAGTAGTGACTTTCTGGTTTGTGAATTTAGAAAAAAAGAATGTGTACCCAAAGGAAGCTGCTTTCACACAACTCCAGGAGCAGGGCCTTGGGGTGGGGTTGAGGGTGCCTGGTCCAGAGCTACAAAGTCAGTAAACCTAGTTAATTCCAGAGTTTGGCATTAGGAAGCTGTCTACAGATAATATCCAATACTTTTTCAGTTTTAGTATCCTATATAATAAAACCCTAATATGCAAATTGTCTCTTTAAGTGAGAGTTTGGCTGCTGGCTATAACGCGTGCTGACCACCAGGGGCTGGGGTGGAACATGGTGGGCATTGGCCACACTGTGCTTGCAGTGGGTGGCAATAAGAACACTGCCAGCTGCTACAAGAGACGGACTTTGGTGGAATGGCGGAGCAGGTGAACAGGCAGCTCCAAGCCAAGGCGAGTACAAGTGGGTGCCTGGTCACCCTGCAGGTGGCTACCAGAGACTGAGGGAGCTGAGCAGGGGGCCCAGGCCCGACCGATGGTCCCCGATGGTAACACTGACCAGTGGCAGCAGCCGGGGGTGAGGCCAGCAAGTGGGCTGCGCCAGGCCAAGGCAGGTGCAAGTAGGGGCCCTGATCACCCGCCAATCAGCCTGCAGATGGCAACTAGAGGTGGGGGTTGGGGCCAGCAAGTGGGCGGTGCCAGGCCCAGGCAAAGTACCAGGGACTGTAAGTCTGGAGGGGGGGTGGGGGGGGCGGCAGTGTACGACCTAGGGCCCAATCTCCACAGGCCACCCCAAGGGACCTCACCTGGGTATGAATATCGTGCACCAGGCTCTAGTATAGAATAATGCCCCCAAAGATGTTCATGTCCTACTCTTCTAGAACCTGTGAATATGTTAACCTTACATGGTAAAGATTTTGAGATGGGGAGATTATCTTGGAATCAGACTGGGCTGGAGGCCGGAGAGTCATAGTCAGAAAAGAAAATGGTACGATGGAAGCAGAGATTAGAGAGATTTGGACAGTCTGTACTGCTGGCTTTGAAGTTGGAGCCAGGAATGCAGGCATCTTCTAGAACGGGTGGGCAAACTTTTTGACTCGAGGGCTACAATGGGTTCTTAAACTGGAACAAAAGCAACCTGACCATGCTGGCACTCTCGGGCTGCTGGTGAAGAAGCGGAGGGGAGAGCAAGAGAACCCTCCACTCTTTCGGCTCCGAGGGCCAGAGAGCAGTCGAACAAGCTGGATTCGGCCCGTGGGCCATAGTTTGCTCACGGCTGCTCTAGAAGCTGGAGAAGGCAAGGAAACAATTTCCCCTAGAGTCCCCAGAAAGAATGCAGCCCATGTCCTGGCCAATTTGGCTCAGTGGATAGAGAGTTGGCCTATGGACTCAAGGGTCCCAGTTTCGATTCCGGTCGAGGGCATTTACCTTGGTTGCGGGCACATCCCCAGTAGGGGATGTGCAGGAGGAGGCAGCTGATCGATGTTTCTCTCTCATCGATGTTTCTCTTTGTCCCTCTCCCTTTCTCTCTGTAAAAAAAAAAATCAATAAAATATATATATTTTTTAAAAAGGATGCCGCCCAGTCAATGCCTTGATTTTAGGATTACTGATTTCCAATACTGTATGAGAATAAATTTGTGTTTTAAGCCCCTGAGCTTGTGGTAAGTTTTTTACAACAGGAAACTAATACAGTCAGTGGTGGAGATGATAGTTGGTCGCTGGCTGCATTCTCCTTTGTCTGGAAAAGAAGGGTACAATTAATTAGGTTCCCTCCAAGATTACTGCAATGTGACTGTGACTTGATGGAGGAAATCTCCACATCTAGAGAGAACTATCTAATGAGCAGTAGAATTACACAGGTCTGTGAATGGTGTGACATTGAGATAAAATAAAATAGTTGTGGAAGACATTAACTATTGGTAATATAAGTGCTAAGCATAGATCATGAAGAAAATATAGAAGAAACAATAAAGAGGACCAATGACAGAGCCCAGAAAACACTCACATAAAAAAGTTGATGAGCAGAAGCTAAGAAAAGTCTGAGGAAGAATGGCCAGAGAGAGAAAAAGAAGTAGGTGGGGGAATGCCTCTGAAGCCATGGTAGGAAAGAATTGTAAGATGGAGATGGTCAGCAGGGCAGAGACCACAAATGGGTCAAGTATTTCAAGGGTAAAAAGCAGTGACTGGATTTAGTAACACAAAAGTGTTGTTAGCTAACAATAGTAGCTGTAGTGAGGCAAAAGAGATGGACACCAAATTACTGGGTTCTGAAAAGCAGGTGGATATGGTGGATTGGCCTCTGGACTGGTTGATGTGAGTTTCAGAGTCTGGCTAGATAACCTCTGGGAAACCACTTAACTACCGTATTTGCTGGCATATAAGACGATTTTTTGGCCCTGAAAAATACTGTATTTGCCGGCGTATAAGAGACTGGGCGTATAAGACGACCCCCTAACATTTCCACTCAAAATACAGAGTTTGTTATATACTCGCCGTATAAGACTACCCCCCACTTGGAGGCATATTTTTCAGGGCCAAAAAATCGTCTTATACGCCGGCAAATACGGTATTCTATCCCCAGGCTTTGGTTTTTCTCATCTACCAATGGAGAGAATCAGAATTTATGATTTTCACATAAATTCCTAGATAACCCCCTCAACTTTATATTAGACTAATCTGCACTAATAAAAGAGAAAATACAAATTAACCATCACTCCACTATGCCCACCAGCCAATCAGGAGGGAATATGCAAATTAGAAGGAGAAAGATGGGGACTGCCCAGCTGCTCCAGGCAGAGTGGTCCAGTAGGGCAGGATGCCTGCTATGAGAGGGAGAGTAAGGGGTGAAGGGATCTACAGGAGCGGCACTCTGGCCACAGTGAAGATGAAGACAAAGACTCTGCAGTCTAGGCAAAGATGGCAGACTCCAGCTGGAGTCTGCAGCAAAAACGAAGAAGGCAGACTCTGGCCAGAGGGAAAGCCTGGGTCCCAGGTGCCGGAGGAAAACCAGTGCTGGAAGACAAGGGAAGGAAGGCCTATTGCACGAATATCTTCATGCAACAGGCCTCTACTTTACTTATAATAGCACATTTGAAACACTACTCAGATCATCTCACCAAACAGAGTAGTATATGGACATGATACAGTTATTCAAGACACTCTCACTTTGGGGAGGGAGATAAACACATAAGTATGTAACTGATTGCCATAGCTCTTTTTTAAACAAAGCAAGGCATAAATTCAATAAACTATATAACAATGTATATATGCTATATTAGAATTCTATATGAAGTGAAATGAAGGATGTATAAAGTTTTACAGGTGAGGGAGTGATTAGTTTTGCCTAATTGATATCAAGATATTGTATTTACCAACTCTCTCAGGTAGTCACTGCACCTCAGAAATGGACTAGCTATACCCAGGCATTCCCATGATGATAAAAAGCAGTGGGGGTTGTCCTAAGCCAATGCTGATCATTTAACATTCCTTCCAAGCGGTTTTGTTGTGATCTCAATGAATATTTATGTACAACTACTTCCAAACAGTGTACTTAATTTGGGGGAAAGGGAGAACATGCTAAAAATTGAATGCAAGACTAATTGACTTTCCCACCAGATCCAACAGAAAACATTTATTTATTATACATGCCACGGTCTGTTACATTTGTTCATCTAATCCTCATATATTTTTGTTAGTACATACAGACTAGGGAAAAGCCCCAAGTCTGAAAACCTACCTCTGTAAGCGAAGGGCAGGGAACGGCCAAAGAAAGAGGCTGGCCACTCCAATCTGGTAATTAATAGAGTTTATTAAGGGAAGTTTACATACATTGGATGTCTTGGGAGGCCACAAGACATAGTGGATCCCTGTAGCACTGGGAATTGTCACAGATACTCACACCTGAGTGCTGTCAGATTTGGGAAATTACATGATTGACCAGGCCAGGACAACAACCTGTTGCGGGGACCAGCACAAAACAGGAGGTAAGGAGCGGTGGTGATCTATTCCGAAAGTTCTGAAGGGGGTTTGCAGAGAGCAACTCTGTTCTGGCCTCGATCCAGCACACAGGGGAGTAACTGCTCTATAATCTAGCAGATTGCTTTCATGTGGTAGTATGAGCATCTGGGGTTGCCAGATTTGGAAATGTATCACATTTGTTACCTCTAAATGTAGGTAACTGATGTAAACTTAGTAAAAAAATAAATAAATAAATGTGTCTGTGAGTTTGCAAGGTCCTCTGCTCTGTCAGAACTTTACAGACTTGAAAACCTAATTTTCCTATTTATTTGTTTATTCATTTATTTTTAAGAATTGTTTTTTTAAGGAAAACCATGGATTGCCTGAAGATTGCTCCCTCTGTCCACCATCATGTATATATCTTGTATACACACACACATACACAACAGGATATTATTCAGCCATAAAAAAGAATGGGATCTTGGGATCTTGACATCTGCAACAACATGGATGGACCTTGATGGCATTATGCTAAGTGAAATAAGTCAGCTAACAAAAAAAATGTGGGATCTTACTAATTATATATGGAATCTAAAAAAACAAAATAGTAGTCTCAGTTTCCCTCTTCCACCTGTCCTGGCTTACTGGGCTGTCTCAGGGAGGATGAAGAGAGTAAAGAGGGTCAGATGTATAGTGATGGAAGGAGACTATAATTCCCAATTATAGCACACAATAGAGTATATATGGGTGTCAAATTATAAGGTTGTACATCTGAAATTTGTAATAAAGTTACTCCAATAAATTTTTAAAAATAAAATTCAAAGGTACAGAACACAGAAGTGATGATTGCCAGATTTTTTTTGGGGGGGAGGGGGTGAACTGTACAAAATTACCCAGTTATAAAATAAGTCATGAGGATGTAACATGCAAAATGGTGACTAGTCTATATAATAAAAGGCTAATATGCAAATCAACCAAGTGGAGGAACAACTGGTCGCTATGACGCGCATTGATCACCAGGGGACAGTGCTCAATGCAGAACCTGTCCCTGGTGGTCAGTGTGCCCCCACAGGGGGAGTGATGTTCAGCCAGAAGCCAGGTTCATGGCTGGTGAGTGCAGTGGTGGTGGTGGGAGCCTCTCCCACCTCCGCTGCAGGCAGGCAGTAAGAAGCAAGTTGTTCCAGACTACTAGAGCCCCTGACTGCAAGAGGGATGTCTGATGCCAGCTTACGCTTGATCCTAGAGGGGGGAGGAGGGGAAGAACAGGGAGAGAAGGGAAGGGCCTAAACCAGCAGGCAGACATCCCCCAAGGGGTCCTGGACTGTGAGAGGGCACATGCCGGGCTGAGGGACTCCTCCCCTACCCCCAGTGCACAAATCTCATGCACCAGGCCTCTAGTACTTAATAATAGTGTATTGCATATTTGACAGTTGCTAAGAGAGTAGGTCATAAAAGTTTTCATCACAAGAAAAACATTTAAGAGAAACAAGTACAATGTACCATAAGTTTTATAATCCTGTTTTGGTGTTTCTTCTTCTTTACTTGGTATAACTTTAAAAAATAGAAATATTACAGGCCTAGTTTCTGTTTCAGTTTTTATTTACCAGTTTATTCTGTGCCAGGCACAATGAGAATGCAGAGATTAAAGATAAAGTTCTTACTCACAATCTAGAACTGCAATGTCCAGTATGGTAGCTTCTAGCCACAAGTGGCTACATTTAAATTAAATTTAAATTCAGTTTCTCAGACTAATATTTCAAGAGCTCAATAGTCACATGTGGCTAATGGCTAGACAGTGCATGTATAGAAGTTTCTATCATTGTAGAAAGTTATATTGGATAGTGTTGATCTAGAAGTCATGTGTGGATTAGACAGGCAAGGTAGACACAGAGATTTCAGAATAAGATTAATCTGAGGTTGGGAAAAAGATCGTTCAATCCAGTGGCTGCCTGAACCACCCCAGGAAGTTGCCCCTTGTGTACCTCTCAGTAGAAGAATAAAAGCAGCACTGGACCAAGCCATTTGAGTCCACTGACACTAGGAGTTGCCTGTTCTGTTTCTTTTTGTCTTGGTTTAATTCCTTCAAGTAAATGCCTCTTTATGACTTGTGATATGGCATTTCCAATGGCCGCAGACATCTGTGTGTATGGTAAACTGATAACTCTTCATAGGTATTCAGTGATTTGCCTTATAGATTTCATTTGTTTTCTGTAGTGAACTTAAGCATGGCTATGTGACTAATTTTAGTCAGTGAAATGTGAGCAAAACTAATGTGTCAGTTACACCTGACACTTTTATGGTCTCTGTTGGTTTGCCAAGATGACTAACAATATTCCAGATAAAGACTGTGTCCATAGCTGTAACTAAAATAATCAATGGACATAGTATAAGGCAGAAATAAAACTTTGTTGTAAGTCACTGAGACTTGAGGGGTCATTTGTTACTGCTGCATAATCTACCTATACTAACTGATAGATTAAGTCATTGCAACCCATCAGGTAGGCAATGATGGATTTAGAATAAGCAATAAGAGAAATATCTGTTCCAAAATACTATATAAGAGGAACTGACAGGTGAGATTTCTTGATTAAGTCATAGAGAAGGGTATTTTTAGATTAAGTGGGCAAGAATTAGGAGAGTAAAATCAAAGGCTAACTGAAAGACTAGAGAAATGTTTATAAAATCCACAACAGAAAAAATATCAAGGCAAATAATTTAAAGAAAAAGTGAGAAAATGAACTAAAGTGTTAAATAAAATAAAAAATGCAAATTTCCAAAAAATATGAAAAGATGCTCAACTTCACTTGTACTGAAGGAAGTCTGATCAGATGGGAGTGTGAATTGTTGCAACATTCCTGGAAAGTAATCTGACAGCATCTACTAAAATTGAATATGTACTTACCCATAGATCCTTATAAGAGTTTATGTTCCCCTCAAAAAAAAATCCCTACAGCCTCGGTTGGTTGCTAAGTTGTTAGAGCATTGGCACATGGACTGAAGGGTCATGGGTTTGATTCCCAGTCAAGGTCATGTATCTCAGTTGCAGGTTCCCCAGTCCTGGTAGGGGTATGTATGAGAGGCAACTGATAGATGTGTCTCTCTCACATCAATGTTAGTCTCTTTCTCTCCCACTCCTCCCTCCCTTCTACTCTCTCTAGAGATCAATGGAAAAAATATCGTCAGGTGAGAATTTTTTAAAAATCCATGTAAAACACACATACATACATGCACATAGCAGATGCAATAAGAAACGAAACAACTATAATTGCCATGATAGAGGAATGGTTAAATGAATGATATACATACTGTGGAATAATATTGGGTTATTAAAAAGAATGGGATCTAGCCCTGGCCAGGTAGCTCAGTTGTTAGAGTGTCATCCTGATACACGAAGGTTGTGGGTTTGATCTCTGATCAGGGCACATATAAGAATCAACCAGTAAATGCATAAATAAATAGAACAACAAACCTCTCTCTCTCTCTCTCTCTCTCTCTCTCTCTCTCTCTCTGTGAGAGTGAGTGTGTGTGTGTGTGTGTTAAATCAACCCATAAAAATGTTTAAAAGAATAGGATATATATATATAAATATTGACCTATTAAGATGTAATTGATACACTATTAAGAGTAAAAAGGCTAGTTGAAGAACACTGTCAGAACATGATGTTATATTTGTAAAATATTTTAAAGGGGGAAATTTTTAACATATATATAATATATGTATAAGTTTCCTATTGCTGCTGTAACAAATTACATCAGCAGAAATTTGGTGGCTTAACACACATTATTTTCTTAGACTTTTTGGAGGTCAAAAGTAAAAAAAATCTGTGTCACTGAGCTGAAATCAAGGTGTAGATGGGCCATGCTCTCTCAGGTTCTTGTTACTGCCAGTATTCCTTAGCTGGTGGCCACCTCATTCCAATCTTTATTGCCATTATCATATTTTCCTCTTCTGTATTAAATCTATCTCTGTCTCCTTCAAAGGATACTTAATATTGCATTTAGGTTCCACCCAGATAATCAAGGATAAAGGATCTCCTTAACTCAAGACCCCTAACTTAGTTACATGTCCAAATACCATTAGAACCTGGATATTTTGTGAGGCATTATTCAGCCCACCACAATATGTTTATATTTATTTATGAATTTATGGATATATATATACCGATTTTTAATATGTTTTTTCAAGATGGGTGTGTTTGGGGAAGGAGAGGAAAGTTATTAATTTTGTTTCTATATACTTTGGCTAAAAATAAAGTAGAATATTTTTTTAAAGGTAAGAGCAAAAATTTCACATAAATGCAAACAAAAAGAAAGCAGAAATGGTAATGTTAATTTCACACTGGAATGTAAGACCAATGGCATTACACAGAAAAAAAATTGATTTTTATGTGATAAAAGCTCAATAAGTGAAGATATGTTATAAACCTTTATATATAAAATACTATAAAAGCAAACTATGCAAGGCAAAATTTTTCTTAAATGCAAGATTTTCATAAAACTACAACTTTATAAGAGGGTTTTTTTCAAAAAAATTTTGCATCAAGTAGATAATGATGATGATGATGATGAGAGGAGAAGGAAGAGCAAAAGAGGAAGAAGGAAAGAAAAAGAGGAAGAAGGAGGAAAAGCTGAAGAAGAGTGAGAGGAATGGGGATATACCAGTTGTGGAGGATTTTAATTAAATTCTCACTGACTGATATAACAGTTTTGTTTTGTTTTTTATGATGTACCAGTTTTAAATAGAATTTAGTATCCCATAACAAAAGGTACTTATTCTCCTTTCCAAGGAACATCTACAAAAATCAAGCATATGCTTCTTCACAAAGAAAAAAGAAATGACACAGTTCACACTCACTGGCCACAATGCAACAACCTAAAATTAACATCAAGAGGATATCAAAATAGAATTTATCTTCTGGAGTTAAAGAGAAAATCGAATCAGAAATTACAAAAATTGTAAAAGAATAACTATGAGAGCCTACATATGAAAAGCCGTAGTGTGTGAACAAAACAGTTCTGAGGAAAACCACATTTTTAAATGTACTTTTTAAAAATCATATTTTTTATTTTTCAATGACAGTTGACATACATTATTATTATATTAGTTTCAGGTGTACACCTCAGTGATTAGACATTACATAATTTACTAAGTGATCATCCAGATAAATATCACACCCATCTGACACCAACATAGTAATTAGAATATTATTAACTATGTTCCCAATGCTATACTTTACATCCCCATGACTATTATGTGACAACCAATTTGTACTTCTTAAACCTTTCACCTTTTTCATCCACTCCCCCAAAACCCTTCCCTTTGGCAACTGTCAAAATGTTCTCTGTATCTATGGGTTTGTTTCTATTCTGCTTCATCCTTTTTTTTAAAGATTCATTTGTTAATAAATATGTATTTTTGACCACTTTCTTCTGCTTCTTCTTGTTCTTGTTCTTCTTCTTCAAAAAGATCTTTTAACATTTAATATAATACTAGTTTGGTGGTGATGAATTCCTTTGGCATTTTCTTGTCTTGGAAGCTCTTTCTCTGTCTTTCAATTTTAAATGATAGCTTTGCAGGGTAGAGTAATCTTGGTTATAGGTCCTTGATTTTTATCCCTTTGAATATCTCTTGCCACTCTTTCTGGTCTGCAAAGTTACTATTGAGAAATCATCTGACAAGTCTTATTGGAGCACCCTTGTTGATAATTAATTGCTATTCTCTTGCTGCTTTTAAAATTCCCTCTTTGTCTTTAACCTTTTGCATTTTAATTATGATACCTCTTGTTGGTCTCTTTGGGTTCATCTTGTCTGGGACTCTCTGTGCTTCCCGGACTTAGAAGTCTATTTCCTTCACCAAGTTAGGAAAGTTTTCTGTCATTTTTTCAGCTAAGTTTTTGATTTATTGGTCTCTCTTCTCCTTCTAGCAACCCATAATGTGCATATTGGTACACTGGAAGTTGTCCCAGGGCTCTTTACACTATCCTCATTTTTTGTTAATCTATTTTTTCCCCTTTCTCTTCTGATTGAGTGGTTTTTTGTTTTTGTTTTTGTTTTTTTGCTTCCTTATATTCTAAGTCACTGATTTGATTTTCAGCTTCATCTACTCTACTATCAATTTCCTGAAATATATCCTTTGTTTCAGTTAATGTATTCTTTATTTCTGACTGGTTATTTTTTATGTTTTCTATCTCCATTTTTATGTTTTTTTTCTCTTTATTGAAGTTCTCACTAAGTTTATATACTCTTCCCCTAAGTTCATTGAAAATCTTTATAACCATTGTTCTGAACTCTGCATCTGGGAGACTGCTTGTCTCCATTTTGTTAGTTCTTTTTCTGGAGTTTTGTTCTGTTCTTTCATTTGGGTCATGTTCCTTTGTCTCCTCAATTTGGCAGCCTGCTTGTGTTTGTTTCTATGTATTGTTATGTCTCTAGGCTTGGTAAAGTGGACTAATGTATTAGGTGTACTTTAGGATCCAGTGGCACAGCCTTCCCAATCACCCAAGCTGGACACTCCTGGAGTGTCCTCCCTGTGTGGGCTGTGCACACCCTCTTGTAATTGAGCCTTGATTGCTATTAGCACATCAATGGGAGAGATTTACCCTCAGGTCGATCCTCTGCAAGGACTGGCTGTGATCACTGATCACCAAACTCTGATCTCCATGGAGGATCAGCTGTTCAGGGGCCCACCCCACAGAATAGGTACCCACTGAGTCTGCCCCTGGAGTGTGTTGTTTGTGGAGGTGGTTGGGTGGTGGTGCTTCATCACGTTCTGAAGCAGTCCACCAGGTGCTCTGACTCTGGTACCTTCCATGAGGTTTAGGTCAAGGTCAGCTACCACCTGTATTCTGCTGAGGCCAACTGGCATGAGCTACAAATCAAACTTCAGATGACTGCTACTTGTGCTGGGCTTAGAGATGCCCTAGGCCAGGCTAAACTGCTGACCAAGATTGGCTGCTGCTGATGCCTGGCCTGGGGCCACTTAACGAAATGTATAGGGTACCAGGTGATTCTCATCATGAGAAAAGTTTGGGAAACACTGGGGTACACTAAGACCAGATACTGCATATTTGAAAGATTTTAAGAAAATCAGAAGCCTGGGCCAAGACAGGCCATTTGTATGTAAGATCACTGGAGAAACATCTTGGTTGGCCTCAAATTTGGGTGGAGTAGGACTTTAGGGAATCACCAGGATGGGGCAAACAGTGTCAGCCAGATTGATGGAGTATCAGATGAAGCACCCACTTGCAGGCTGGGACCCTTCACACCTCAGTGGGGCCTCCTGAAGCTGAGATATTCTTTCTGATTTTATGTGGAACCAAACTATTATACATCTCCTACCAGTTTCAACATGGCTTCTTCTTTAATTCCCTTCTTTAAATCTGCTGTAGGATTTTCATTCAGCCAGATTTCAAGAAGTTATGCATTATAGTTGTTCTGCAGTTTAGTTGTAATTTTGATGGGGTTGTGGGAGGATGGGAGTACCACATTTACCTATACCACCATCTTGAGCAGAAGTATCTTGAGGTTTAAAAAATATTTTTAGTAAGGAAAGAAATCACTCCACGTAATGGAGGTGCAGAAATAAATTTAAAAATTAGGAAGCAGGGAGATATAGAAGCATACCAACCAGTTATTGCCACAAAATGTTGTGTAATAAATAGCCACAAAAATGTCATTGGAATACAATTAGCATTTATGTCTTGCTCATTCACATCAGCTAAGATCATCTGCTTCAGGCTGTGGGACACCTGGGGTGTCTCTGCTCCATGTGTCCCATTCTGGGATTCAGGCCAGAAGGGCAGTAGCTCCCTGTAGTATGTTCTTCTCTTAGTGATGGAAGCCTAAGGGGTCCACTTTACAGAAAAGGAGGTTCAGTGGTAAGCACAGGACCATGGACCCCTCTGGACCCATCACACTCTGCACCACCCAGAAGTTGCTGCTCTGTGACAGTCATGAAATGGTTATATATATATAACCATCGAAAAGCTGCCTCCTACACACCCACACTGGGGATGTGCCTGCAACCAAGGTACTCCCCTGACTGGAATCAACCTGAGACACCTTTAGTCTGCAGGCTGACAGTCCATCCACTGAGCCAAACCAGTTTCGGCATGAAATGGTCTTTGAAGATGCAGCTGGGGTGCCAGCTCAGAGATGATACCCTGCAATGATGAGGTGCCATCCACCAGACACATTATATCCCTTAAATCAATTATCATTCGTGCTGTACTCCTAATAGGTATTATATGGGTTCAGAAACCAAGGGTTGGGGGCGGAAATATAAGCAGCTCCTCTGACTACCATTGCCCCAATTATCCACTGGGAACGTGTTTCCTGTCGCCACAACTCTAGGTTCTGCTTGCCTAGAGGCCCTTCTTCCCCAAGGGAACACTGACACAATGAGTCCCATTGATTTCTTTCATTGCGGTAAAATACAAAAAAGATAAAATTTACCATTTTAATCATTTTAAAGTATACAGTTTAGTGGCTTTAAATACATTTGCATTGTTGTGAAATGACCACCATCATCCACCTCCAGAACTTTTTCATCTTTCAGATTGAAATCCCATACATATTAAGCAATAATTCCCCATCTCCCACTCCCTCCAGCCTTTGGAAACCACCATTCTCATGTAATATAAGTGGAATCATACATCATTTATCCTTTTGTGTCTGGCTTATATCACTTAGTATAATATCTTCAATTTTTATCCATCTTGTAGCATATGTCAGAATTTCCATACTTTTTAAAGCTGAATAATAAATATTCCATTGTATGCAAATACCACATTTGGTCTATCCATTCATTCATCAATGGACATTTGGGTGGCTTCACCTTTTGGCTTTTTGTGAATAATGCTGCTATAAACACTGGTGTACAAATACCAGTTTTAGTCTTTGCTTTCAATTATTTGGGGTATTTACTGTGTTATATGGTCTCTCCCCAGGAATTTTCCTTGGCAGAAGGAAGCTGCCTTACTCAAGATAGATTCCCTCACCCTAACCAGTTTGGCTCAGTGGACAGAGCATCAGCCTGTGGACTGAAGGGTCCCAGGTTCGCTTCCGGTCAAGGGCATGTACCTTGGTTGCAGGCACATCCCCAATGTGTGGGGATGGGGGTGTGTAGGAGGCAGCTTTTCGATGTTTCCCTCTCATTGATGTTTCTAACTCTCTATGCCTCTCCCTTTCTGTAAAATAATGTATATATTTTACATAATATATATGTTATATATATATTTTACACAATATATATATATATATATATATATATATATATATATATATATAATATATATATTCCCTCTTTGGGGACATGTACATCAAATGACTGATCATTGTAGGGGAACAAAGGCCAGGCCTGGCCCCTGGCCTCATTTCTAAGAGACCACCTCAGCTTCAGAGCTCCTTGTGGAACTGGTGGAGGCCTCTATTGCCACTGCATTGGTTAAACCTGTCCTCCTGCCTGATTGCGGTGTTTTCACTGCCTTGGAGGCATGGTTCCTGAAAGCAGTTCCAACTAAGCCACCTGTACGTCAGTCTCCCTTCTGAGCCTGTTCCCTGAGCACCTACCTACAACCTAGTCCTCTACCTACAGCTTTGCAGTGCTAACTTTCTCATAAATCTAGTATCCATTACCTGAGGATCTGTTTCTGGGCTTTCTATTCTTTCCCTTTGATCTATATGTCTATCATTATATCAATACCTCACTGTCTTAGTTAATTTAGCATTATAATAAGTCTTGACATCTGGTGGAAAGAGCTATCGGAGTTTGCTTTATCACTTTATCCATGTCTGCGTGGTCCTTTGCATTTATATACACATTTTAGAATCAGCTTGCCAAATTCCATAAAAATCCTTCTTGAGTCTGGCTGGGATTTCATTGAATCTAAAGATCAATTTAGAGATAACTTATTTCTGGTTATTGATTCTTCTAATTTGTAAACATGGTGTATCCCTTCATTTATTTGTTTTTAAATTTGTCATTAAAATTTTATTGTTCTAGTTTATAGAGGTCTTACAAATCTTATTAGATTTATTCTTAGGTACTTGATGTTTTAGATGCTATTTTAAATAAAGTCATTTAAAATTTTATGTATATTGATTTTTGTATATTGAGTTTCTATCCAGCTATCTTGCTAAATCCAGATTTCTTTATTAAATCCTCACTCTCTGCTCTCCAGTCCATTTACAAGTCATATTTCTGCTGATCTTACTGAGCAAGGAAAGCAGGTGAAAACAAAACGTGGGGACCTGGGAGAATATGTCCTCAATGGAACCACGCTTGCACGTAGTACACCGGGAGGAACAAACGAATGTAGAGGAAAACAGCCAGAGCTCTGAAGAAATGCGAAGAGGAGGGACTATCAGAAACAAAGGAGTCATTTATGTCACTTGGAAGGAAGGTTGGGACTAGCCAAGAGTCACGTAGTAACTGGTGGTGGGGGGGCTGCCAGTGAAAGGTTAATGGATGTCGGGAGGGCTGCAGAACAGATACCGTAGATGTCACAGTGGTTTTGTAGAATTAAACCTGAAAACCCATGGAGAGTGTGACACTCTCCATGGCAGCTGTTCTCAGAGTGTGGTCCCTGACAGCAGCATCAGCAGCGTCCGGGAACCTGTTAGAAAGGCAGATTCCAGAGCCCACGTCAGGCCTACTGAATCAGAACTCTGGGGTGACAGGCCTTCCAGGTGATTCCGAAACGTGCCAAATTAGGAGTGAACTCTTCAAACTAGTTCAGATGCTGCCATTGCCACTAGTAGCCCAGATTAGGGTAGTTAGGATTGCGTTTATACCTGCGGTATTTTGCTCTTGCCGACAGTTTGCTTTGCCCCATGCTCCAGTTGTTTTGTGCAGTTTGCCCCTTCCATCTCTAATGTTCTCCTGCAGGATCTGTCTCATACTCCCAGCCTCTTGCTCTATGAGAACACTTACTAGGACTGTGTGCTCCTAGTCATGCTCAGCACACTCCTCTCTCATAATAATGGGATATAAATCATTTTCCCCATTGTTCATGTGGCATATTTTGAAATATTATTTTTTCTCCCTGCATTTCTGTAACCCATGGCCTTCCCTCGTTCAGGCAGCTGCAACATAGGCCTAGGGATGTTAAAAAGAGAAAAGGCCTCTGACTTTTAAAAATGGAAACCTTCATGCTTTGTGTTGAGGGAGTCAGGAGGGAGAGCGCCACCACCTGGTGAGTCCCTGTGAAGCAAATGCCAACAGGATGGTTCATCTGTGGACGATCAGATGCTCTCCCTTCCTCCGCACCTGTGGGTTAAATAAAGGGAAGTCACAGTTCTGCAATGTGGGAGTCTGGAGATCTAGAAGGCGAGAGTCCCTGTATTTGGTTTCCTGGGTGGGACCCCCCGGAAGTGGGCAAGATCCTTGGGAAGAACTGGCTGTGAGAGAAGTCTACTGGACAGATAGAGCATCGGCCAGGCTTAGCTTCCCATGGCCTCACGGGATGCCAGAGCAACAGCACGATCCAGTGCTCTCTAGGGAAATGTCGTGCAGAAGTCTGAGCCCCAAAGATTTCCCTGCAGGTTAACACAGCATGGAAATAGGATGAATGAAGCAGCGAGGGAGGTGCCAAACCTGAAGTAGCCTCAATGGTGAAAATGAATGATGCTCTAACACAGCGGTCGGCAAATAGCGGCTCGTGAGCCACATGTGGCTCTTTGGCCCAGTGAGGGTTCTAACGCCATTTCTTCAAAATAGACTCGCCCAGGCTAAAAACCAACTTCTGCGCATGGGCCACGAAGTTTCAATCGCACTGTATGTGCACGCCCGCTAGTGGTATTTTGTGGAAGAGTCACACTCAAGGGTCCAAAGAGTTGCATGTGGCTTTTGAGCCGCAATTTGCCGACCACTGGTCTAACAGCAAGCTACACAGATTTACAACAGAGGACTATTTAGTGTACTTGACATTTTAGCAAATGCCAATAGGATGGTTCACCTGGGGAAGATCTTCCTCCAACCTACTAGAGCTAGCTAGACAGTAGAGGAACCTAAGACTTTACGTCAGAGAAAAGCCTTAGGAAAGATCCTGAATTTACTGAGATTGTTTCCACCTACCCCCTCAGAAAATGGGGGCTTTAATTATATGCAATTAGAAATTCCACTTCTTTTAAAAAAATATATTTTATTGATTTTTTTACAGAAAGGAAGAGAGAGGGATAGTTAGAAACATCGATGAGAGAATCATAGGTCAGCTGCCTCTTTCTTGTACACCCCCTACTGGGGATGTGCCCGCAACTAAGGCACATGCCCTTGACCAGAATCGAACCTGGGACCTTTCAGTCTGCAGGCCAATGCTCTATCCACTGAGCCAAACCGGTTTTGGCGAAATTCCACTTCTTACACCCCTGAGTTTGTGGGTTAGATGCATATCTCTTATATTCATTACCACAAATGAGTGTCTTATTATTTTTATAATGGAAGGTGAAAAAATTCCTATTTTTGGATACACTTCTCTGATATTAGTGGCTTTAAAAAGCAGCCTGTACAACAGTGCTTTTATATTCACACCGATCGCACGGGGATCCTATGAAAGTAAAGATTCTGATTCAGTATGTCTGCGGTGAAGCCCGAAAGTCTTAACTTTTAACTAGCATCAGGTGATGTGATGCTGCTGGTACAGAGACCATCCTGGGAAGAGCGAGGCTGTTTCAAATACTGGTAGGTAACTATGCTACAATGGTTTTCAAGATACATTGACTGGCACTTTCCTAAATAAACACAGGGTGGTGCTTGTGCCTAAACCGTACCATGTACTTATGGTACAATTTCAGACTACAATTTAATATGCAAAATGAATGTAAGCAACAACAACAAAAAGTTCATTCAGAATAAGTCAGCTTTGAGTGGGTAGTGTGGACAAAAAGGTAATGCCAACTTCCTTCATGGGCTATCAATGACCTGTTTCAACTCTTAAAATCCAAATAGTTTAAATGTCACTGAATTGAATATGCTTGTTTAGAATTTTAAGTCTTTTTGAACATATAAAGCATTTAAAATAATATAAGAGCATCTTTTTAAAAATATATATATTTTATTGATTTTCCACAGAGAGGAAGGGAGAGGGATAGAGAGCTAGAAACATCGATGAGAGAGAAACATCCACCAGCTGCCTCCTGCACACCCCCTACTGGGGATGTGCCCACAACCAATGTACATGCCCTTGTCCAGAATCGAACCTGGGACCTTTCAGTCCACAGACTGATGCTCTATCCACTGAGCCAAACCAGTTTCAGCTATAAGAGTATCTTTTAATCTTTATTATATGTTACCATTTTAAATAGAAGTTTAGATAGCAGACAAGAACATGTTCATTTAAATACTTCAGTTTATTCCTAGCCAGTTTGTTCAGTAGATAGAGCATCAGCCTGTGAATTGAAGGGTCCTGGGTTCGATTCTGGTCAAGGGCATATACCTCAGTTTGAGGCTCCCGGCCCTGGTCCGAGGCATGTGGGAGGCAACCAATAGATGTGTCTCTCTCACATTGGTGTGTCTCTCCCTCTCCCTTCCACTCTCTCTAAAAATCAATGGAAAAAATATACTCCGGTGAGGATTAACAAAACAACTTCATTTCACTCAAAAGGTGAAAATAGTAAATGTTAGCAAATTAAGCAATATATCTCAGGTTTTCTAGATTATAAAAGGAAATACTTGCTCATTTTAGAGAATTTGGAGAGTACAGAAAAACCTAAAGAAGAGAATAAAATCACTGGTAATCCCAGCAGCTAAAGCAAATCAGAACTTGGTACTAGTACATTTTTTTCTAGTCATTTCTTTGTATACTTCTTAAAAAAAAATCAAGAGCATATGTTTATTAGATTGCATACTGGCTTTTTTTCTCCACTTAACATCTCATGAGCATTTATCCACATCTTATTTTTAAATCCCACCCAAACATATGTTTTTATTTATTTTAGAGAGAGGAAGGAAGGGCGGGGAGAAGGGAGAAACATGGATGGGAGAAAGAAACATCGACAGGTTTCCTCTCCTATGTGCCTAACTGGGGACTGAACCCACAACCCAGGTATGTGACCTGACCTGAAATGGAACCTGAGAGCCCTTTTGGTATATGGGATGACACTCCAACCTACAGCCACACTGGCCAGGCCTCCACATCTTTAAATAGTCTTTGAGAATACAATATACTGTTGTAAAAATAGATAATATTCTATCGTATGTGGGTGTAGAATAGTTCATTTATTTTCCCATTTTTATACATTTAAGTTGTTTCCATTCTGAATAATGATGGATGCAACAAATTGGATATGATTTTAAAACTAAAATCTGATTATTTCCTAGGAAACAGACTTCTCAGAAAATAACAATAGTACCAGATAAAAAGGATGAATATTTTAAAGTCTGTAATGACTCTTGAAACATATTGCAAAATCAGTGTGTCAATAGTTAGGATAATGTCTATAAAAGTGTCTATTTCATTACATCTACAGCAGTCATAGATACTGACATTTAAAAAATCTTCTATAATCATTCTAATATCAATGACTCAAATTGATGCATTAAAATATTCTATAATCGTTGCTAATATTAATAGGACTCAAATTAATGCATTTTCTTTTTAAAAAATATATTTTATTGATTTTTTTTACAGAGAGGATAGGAGAGGGAGAGTTAGAAACATCATTAAGAGAGAAACATCAATCAGCTGCCTCCTGCACACCCCTTACTGGGGATGTGCCTGCAACCAAAGCACATGCCCTTGACAGGAATCAAACCTGGGACCCTTGAGTCCGCAGGCCGACACTCTATCCACTGAGCCAAACCGGTTAGGGCTATGTCATGAATCAGTCTTTATCTTAAAATATCAGTGTTACTTACTCAATTGAAGTTTTACTTCTTCCATACTTAGAGTAAGCATCTGTTTTCTAGTATAGCGGTATTTGATTGTTTACTTACTGAAACATTTTATTAGAAATTGATTCTATCCCTCTGTAAAAAAAAATCAATAAAATATATTTAAATAAATAAATAAAAACTGTGTATATAGAGAAGTTACATAAAAATTTCATTTTAGGATAGTGGATGTGATGGATGTTGCATATGTTTGAAGTTATAACAAAAAGGATCTGCTAAATCAGAGAGAACCACAATTGTGGATCACGCTCTTTGAGGGCAGGTAGTATTTTATTATTTCTTACTGAACCCTGTACCAACTAGGTCATCAATATTTAATTTCACCATTGCAGTTTCTTTGAATGCCTACTCAGAAGCCATTATTTGCTCCTCCATTCTGGCCACCTCCATTTGAACCCAGTGTTTGCTCTCATGCAGGCAACTTGGGTAAATATAATCAATTTCAGTCAGTGGTTCGTTCCCTGCCAGTGATTAGTCAGGCAATTGACCCAGTTCTGATGAGGTCTGAGGAATCCTGCGGAGGAACAAAAGGTTATTTTCACTGGACAGTTGGTTTATACATGACACCTGGAATCATGGTAGGTATTTTCTTTTAATCCTTACCCAGTATATTTTTCCAATGATTCTTAGATAGTGGAGTGAGGGGAAGACCAGAAAGGAAGCAAAATCAATGACACATCTATTGGTTGACTTCCACATGCTCTCCAACCAGGGCCAGGGATTGAGCCTGCAACCAAGCAAGGTACATGCCCTTGACTGGAGCCGAGCCTGGGACCTTTCAGTCCACAGGCCAACACTCTATTCACTGAGCCAAACCAGGTAGGGTCATGGTAGGCATCTTTGGTCACAAATATTAGCCCAAAATGAAACTACTGAAAGTCTGGCAAAGATGGAAAGAAACGCTGAAACTGGTTTGGCTCAGTGGAAGTCTGTGGACTGAAAGGTCCCGGGTTCGATTCCGGTCAAGGGCATGTACATTGGTTTTGGGCACATCCCCGGTAGGGGGTGTGCAAGAAGCAGCTAGTCGATGTTTCTCTCTCATCAATGTTTCTAGCTCTCTATCTCTCTCCCTTCCTCTCTGTAATAAAATATATATTTTTTTAAATGATGGAAAGAAACAGAGATTCTTGTTATCTCTGAACCCTCTGTCAACCCATTCTAGAACCACTGAAGTGCTTGTTACATTTGGTAAAGTTGGGTCTCATTGCCAGCAACAAGCATCCTTACTGATACTATCCTCTTCACAAGCAGTTGTGCTACTAAGAAATATTTATGTACACAGTGTGAAATCCTGGTCAGAATGCTATGGAGGGAAGCCATAAGGGACCCTCTCTGCCATCAGCTCTTAATTCATAATACATGTGGAAAATGTCTTATTTTTATTTATTTCCCATTATTTTAAATTTTGTTGGGGTGACATTAGTCTACATCAGTGGTTCTCAACCTTTCTAATGCTGTGACCCTTTAACACAGTTCATCATGTTGTGGTGACCCCCAACCATAAATTTTCTTTCTTTTTTAAAATATATTTTATTGATATTTTACAGAGAGAAAGGGAGAGAGATAGAGAGCCAGAAACGTCAATGAGAGAGAAACATTGACCAGCTGCCAATGTACATGCCCTTGACCGGATGTACATGACCAATGTACATGCCCTTGACAGGAATCGAACCCGGGACCTTTCAGTCCGCAGACCGACGCTCTACCACTGAGCCAAACCAGTTTCAGCCATAAAATTATTTTCGTTGCTACTTCATAACTGTAATTTTGCTACTGTTATGAATCATAATGTAAATATCTGTTTTCTGATGGTCTTAGGTAACCCTGCTAGCGGTTCTCAACCTATGGGTCTCAACCATTGGAAAACATAGTAGCAAAATTACAGTTATGAAGTAGCAACGAAAATAATTTTATGGTTGGGGGTCACCACAACATGAAGAACTGTATTAAAGGGTCACAGCATTAGAAAGGTTGAGAACCACTGGTCTACATGAACATATAGGTTACACGTGTGGATTACTAATTTACAAAATCTGTATATAGGACCATGTGCCACCACCCAAAGTCAAATCTTCTCCTGTCACCCCTTATCAGGACCCCTTTCTCCCCCTCCCCCCTCCCTCTGGCAACCACCACACAGCTGTTTGTGTACATAAGTTTCCGTTTTATATTCCACATATGAGTTAAACCATATAGTTCTTAGACACAACGGAGTACTACATGGCCATAAGGAAAACTCCTAGAGGTCAGCCTCACCCTTTCACATCACCACTTCTCAGGTAGGTTAATTTGGAAGTGAATTGTCCTAATTGCTAGCAAAGCCTGATGATACAATAGATATTTTTTCAATGCATAGAAGGATGAGTTTAAGGAATAAGCAAGGGCTATCTTTTGACAAGTTTTCCTTAGCAAGTACAGAAGGCTTCTTCTGTGAAAATAAGGTTTAAACGACTGAATTTATGAATCTAATAACGCGCCCATTTGATGTTATACCCAACATGCGAAACTAGTCTTCATTGGTTGCCACAACTCTCCTTTTGATGTGGCCGTTCTTCTTATTCTTTTTTCTCCTTCAACCCTTTATTCCTTCCTTGCTTCCCTCTTCCCATCTTTCCCAGACCTCGTTATCCGTAGGAACTGTCTGCTTTGCAGGATATACAGAATTACATCTATTCCCAGTTCAGAACAAGCCTGTATGCCCCTTCACATCCTTGCACCACTCCCTGAGGGCAGCCTTTTTCTTCTTTTAAGAAAGAACACGCTGGAGAGTTTACAAATTAAACACAGTCTTATTTAAATGTTTATTTTATTTCAGTCTATAAGTATTGCCATTTGTTTGAGTTGCTCACATAAATCCATTCCATCCAAAGAGGAAATGTCAAGTGCTTCTAGCAGTGTACGCACAGCTGGCATGGCCCACCCACAGATCTTCCACCACAGTCTATAGGAAACCGAAATGTAGTTCAACAAATGGGATGCTCTTATTCTCTGGGCCTGAAGAGATTTTTTTAAAAATCAGTTTTTTAAAATCCATCGAATGTCAATCATGGCAGAGAAGACCACTGAGCTGATTTCTGATACCTAAGTTATCACTGGTCATAACTTATCCTAAATGACTACCAGCACCTGAAAGACCTTAGTGTAGGGCTCTTCACAAGCAGCACAAGCACCACTCACACAAGAACAACAGGGCATCCCCAGAGCAGTTGAGTGCTACCAACTTCCTCCACTGCTCCCTCCCTCACCATGGTTCTCAGGCCCAGAGCTGAGAGGGTAATGCTAAGACACTGAAGGTTTTACAACAGGAGGCTAGTGGGGGACGTCCTGTGAGGTACTCGTTTATGAGGTACATCTGAATGCTAAAATAATGATGAAATTTTGAGTACTCATGCCTGTTTGTATGGCCTTCCATTAATTAGTTATTTTACATGTCTAGCCTGTGTTCTTTCTCACAGGATAGTTGGGAGGATTAAACAAGATAAAGCATGTTGACCGCCTAATCTGGTGTTTGCAAACCCAGGAAAAATATTCCCACCCTTCTCCCCACCCCCAAAATAAAGAGGTTAGTCCTTGAATTTTGAAACCACTTTATACATAAGAAGAAATTAGTCTTTCTGTCAGTGTCCTCATCGGCATGATTCTGAATTCCTCCCAAGAGGAATTCTTGTAAAATAAACACTTTATACTATTTCAAGTGCACATAAAGTTTTGTTTTTGGTCAGTGCTCTTTACTTTCCACTGTGAAACGTTATTTCTGAGGGCTGAACTCCAGAAGGAAACATGTTAAATTTGTTTTTTTTAAATGATGATTCAAAGACAGACTTGTAGAGAAGTCATGTTGGGAGGGAGAAGGCAAATGCAGTCTCTGAAGGGAACTGTTCTAATCATTACCTAGAAAACTAATGTTACACAACCACATTCAAGGACACAAGGCAAGGCACTACTTTAAAACTAGAGGGACTGATCAGGTCGGTGGAAAGCACAGCTAAAACAGGGAGGGAAATGCACTTGAGAATAATTTGAATTGAGACAATGCACCATCAGTCCGCGATGCTTCTGTTATCCAGGTTCCCCGTCTCTCTTTTCTAACTCCCACGGTATCTTTATGGAAATCTCAAAGCAGTATCCTCACAGACCTAAATAATAGTTATCATTTTGTTAGGATTCAAAATTTCAATCCAGTAGCCATCAGGATCTTGAATAAATGCCAAGCCTTTCATTTTACCTGTAAAATGAAATAATTTTCATTATTAAAAAGACTGAAAAACTTTTAAAAGATTTTTGTTACTTTAAATTTAATTTGCATTCTTTACAGTATTAGTTTTCAAAAATTCTGTTGTCATTGTTGCCCAAATGCATGTGTTTTTTTTTTAAATGACTAATATTCTAACTTCTACACATAGCTGGGAATATACTATAATGAAATAAACTGTGGGACTGGATACATCTTTTAGGTAACAGGTGAGTCCCTCCTCTTTACAATATCACTTCATGTTACGTTGAGTCATTACAGAAATTGCACGCCCCTACTGGGGGGGGTGGGGGGACAGGGGCGCAAGATATTGAGCCTGCAACCTGGGCAAGTGCCCTTGGCTGGAATAGAACCTGGAACACTTTAGTTCACAGGCTGATGCTCTATCCACTCAGCCAAACTGGCTAGGGCAGAAATTGTCTTATTTTAGAGGAAGAAGAAAAGAAGGAGGTGCTCGAGGGAGCAGGGGGCATGGCTCACCCACAGCCCAAAGACCCAGATGTTTGAATAATACAACTCTGTGAAGACTATTCTGGGTAATCCAAGGTCCGCTGATCCGGTTCTTTCTCTCAGGAATTCATAACTGGGATTGAAAGGTTGTAGGTCTAGCAAGTAGAGCTGTTGGCTTAAATGGAATAATGTGACCTGGGAAATTTATGGGACTAAGATGATGAATTAATTGACTCCCATCTCTAGTTCCTTTCCCCAAAATCACCCCAGAGGAGCATTCTAAGTAGGGGAAAAAAGTAAGAACCCCTTGGGTGATGGTTGTGGAGAGGAATTGTGGGAATGAGGTAGGGTGACCGTTTTAACTGGTCTTTGTGGAAGGGGGTACTTTCCATCATGCCTGTGGGAGAATAAACAGGAAGAGTTTTGTTAATTTGATTCTTGCTCCTCCCAGTGGCTGGGGCATCAGCACCACCCCCACACTAGGGGGAGGGAAGTGGATGAGGGTTTGTGGTACTGGTTCAGGTGTCCTCAGGAGTAAATAATGGCACCACACAGAAGCCTGTGGGGAACTGAGAAAAACACGTGGGAACCGACAGATCCCCTCCAGCCTTCACTTTCCACACAACTAGGCTTAGGGGGTGACAATATCAGGAATGTCTCCTAGCAATACTGCCAATATTTAGTCCTGGAGGGACAAAGCAGGAAGATCTAACCAAGAAACTTGTTCTGTAGAAAGTGAGGTGTTTGTCATTTTCAGTGCCTAAGGATTTCTGCCCAGCCCACCTTCCTGCCACTGGATTGTAAAGAATCTGGCTTTCCCCGCATTCACATTGCCTGATGGGCCGGGATAGCTAATATTTGCAATTAAAAATATTCCCTCTGAGAACAAAATAAGCAGATATTCTTCCAATAACTCCCTTCTTTCATTAAGCGGGTTGAAGTAGACATTTTCAAAGTTACTTGCTCCAAAAGGGTTTTACTACAACAGTGCCCTCCCCCGGTGCCCAGTGAATGTTCTGTAACTCACCATCGTCAGGCTTCTTCACAAATTTGACTCCCAGTTCTTCAAATCTTTTGCAAGCACCATGCACATCAGGAACTGCAATTCCAATGTGGCCTTTGGTGACCACCCCCAAACAAGGCAAAGAGAAGGAAGAAATCATTACAACAGGTGGCCAAGTGCTACAAGTGGCTTCCAAAACTAGTATATTTCAAAACAAAAGGCATCCAAAGACAGACTGAATCAAGGAGTTAGAACACTATAATATTCAGGGTGAAGCAGAAGTAGAATTAAAGTTGTTGATATAGAAAAAAATACAATAATTAGTAAATAATAATATAAAAATAAACTCTGTTTTATGTACTCATAACTGTAAACCTACTTTTGCTCTGCCCTGTATTAAAGAATAAAAATCTAAGTCTAACTGGCTGGGAATAATAAATTAATTAGTTGCTCTGAACTATAAATTATTGAAAATAAGGCCAAAATTGACTCATATATTACAAATAAACTATTAAGAATAGGTTATTCAATCTATTAAGAATAACCTACAAAAGGATAATCATTTACTTATACTTGATAGGTTTATGGTTGACACTAACTATATAACAGCCAATTAAAGCCTGCAATCCTATTATCTTGACTGAAAGGTTTTAGTTCCAGGCAGAAGTATATGCTAAGCAAAAATCAAGATTATTATTCACCACAGCTTTCGGTTTTTATGTTAAAATACCTACTGGAAACATAACACATAGACTGACAAGTAAAATCACTGTGAGAGAGTAGATGTAATGTTCAGACTGAGACTATGAGATTAAACGACTCCTAAAAATAATTATTTGTGAAAATAAAAATAACAACAACCCTACTCCTAATAAATTACTTATCCTCAATGCTTTAGATCATTTACAGTCATAAAAAGGAATGAGGTGCCAACAGCACACAAACCCATATATACTATATACAAATAGGGAAACATACCAAAGCCTCGAGGGTCTGAGTTGCCGCTGTGGTAACTCTGGGTCTCATCCTCCTCAGTGCCCCAATTGCTATGAAAGGAGGGAAAACACAATTACAAGGGACCTGTAAAACAGATATTCTGAAAAAAAAAGTTGCAACAACCTGTCTTTGAAATCTTATATATATTATTTGATATACCGTATTTTTCGGACCATAAGATGCACCTTTTCTTCACCAAATAGTGGGAGGAAAAGTGCCTGCGTCTTATGGTCCAAATAGAAGTAGTGCCTGCGTCTTATGGTCCGAGTTGCAGAGCGGCAGCGGGTCCCCCGGGACCTTCCGTGTCCCTGGGGACTGCATATTTGGTGAAGAAAAAGTGCGTCTTATGGTCCGAAAAATACGGTACTTGGTCTAATCTCTGCTGTTATAAATATTAAGTTTTCAACTACAGAAAGGGCAAATGGGCAAAGTATGATTTTAACTAGACTAAGGAGACTAAACCAGGCATCTGGATAGCATTAACAAAAGCAACGATCACTTACTGTGCTGGGTAAAATCCTCATAACAGCTCTGTTATAGTTATAAGTGTATGATTTAAACTTAAGTGAAAGTGTTTACCTTATGTGATTTAAACTTGGCATAACTACCTCCATTTTAAAACTCAGAGTGCATATTTTGAAGTGGTTTTGAAGTTGTAATCCTGAGTGTGTGTGAACGCCCTAACAGGTGCTAATCTTTAAAGTTGTAAATATGTTTACCCCAAGTGTGAAAGCCCTACCATGTGTTAATCTCTAAAGTTGTAAACAAGTAGCAATGTGCCAGATAAGGCTGCCTGTGAGACCCCTGATAAGACACACTGAAGACCCATTGGTTACACCAAGAAGGAACAAGGGAACACCCAGAAATGGCCATAAAAGAAGGGGCCCAGAAGCACTGGTCAGAGACCACGAAAGGCTCCTCCACCTGACGTGCTCGCTGCTCCCTTCCTGTTCCTGTTTGAGATACTGCGTGAAGCTCTACCCCAGTAAGCTGTAATTCTGCCCGTGAGCCGAAGATCGTGACTGGTCATGACCGAAGTGCTGCCATGGAGTGTTCCTGTCCAGTGTGTGCGTGTACAGGTGCAGATCTCCAGGTGACCTGCCTAGGCTTCTGGAAACCACCAGGACTCTGGTAAATAAACTGTGTGATTCCTGCATCTTAAATGTCTGTCTCTTTGTCTCTTGTTTTTAGTTTATCCTCAGTCAAACTTAGTAAGAACTGTGGGAAACCCGTATAAGTCCAGTTTCTGGCTGAGGGACCCCAGTCACCTGTGCACACGTTCCCACCTGAGGGTGAGTTGGAACAAGCTCCATGAGCTATATTAGAGTATCTGCATTTTATAAACGAGAATGTCACTTATGGAGGTGATATAACTCATTCAGGGTCACAGAGCTATTGTCAGAGTCAAAATTTATGTCTAGGTCTGTCTGATTCCAGAGCTGTTTTGAATCAGGGGACACATTAAATCACATATCCTGAAACATATGCTGTTTTTGGTTACTAAAGAGTGCACAGAGCCCTGGCTAGGGTGGCTCTATGGTTGGGGTGTTGGTCCAAGGATTAAAGGGTTGTAAGTTCGATTCTTGGTCAAGGGTAAATAGCTGGGTTGCAGGTTCGATCCCAGCCCTAGACGGTCAATTGGGGAGTATTCAAGAGGTAACCAATAGATGTGTCTCTTTCACACCAATGTTTCACTCTCTCTCTTTTTTTTCTCTCTCTCCTACCCATCCAACCTCCCTTCCTTCCACTTTCTCTAAAAATCAATGGAAAAAAATGTTCCCGGGTGAGGATTAACAACAACAACAACAACAAAACAGTGCACAAAATAACATAAAGAATAAAAAGAGGAATACCTATTTCACATTTTATAAAGATTTAGTTGAAGTACTTAAACATTTGTTAGCTATAGTTTAGCAAATATCTTGCCATTTCAGTCTTAGATTCTCTACCTAAAAAGCAAATGATCACACTTGTCCTACCTATGCCACAAGACTAACACAAAGACCAAAAGATCCATGAAAAAACACTCAAACATCCTGTTACAAATGCAAAATGGTTTGGTAGACCAGGTTTGAATTAGGCTGATAAGGGAAAACAATGTATAAAAACAAGCCTTTAAAAAATATAGACAATATAAAAGGATAAAAACTCATACTCACTGTGTCAGTTCAAGTGTAGCTTTTCTGGAGAATACCCACGCTACCTTTTCATCTTTATCTTTTGGGATGTCATTTTTATCCTCATAAGCCAAGAAATAGAGTGAAAATTTCATGGTGGGGAAATCTAATTTTTGGAGTAGCCTAAAATTAAACAACAATCCTGAATTAACAACAGGAAAGGTTGATTCATGCTAAAATCAACATAATAATTTTCAAGTTCTACTAAGAATAACTCTATAATAAGGCCATTTTAATAGGAAAAGCAAGGTAAGCCAATGAAAAATATTTCATTTAAAAAAATCTATTCAATGCTGTGGCTCAGCTGGTTGAAGCATGTCCTATACACTGAAGGATTGCAGGTTCAATTCTCTGTCAGGGCACACACCCAAGTTTCGGGTTCGATTCCTGGTTGGTGGGTAGCCAATTAATGTTTCTCTCTCACATTGATATTTCTCTCTCTCTCTCTCATCAATAATAATTTTTTAAAAAAGTATCCTCGGGTGAGAATTTAAAAAACAACATATATTCATCTGTAAATATCAGTGAAATAAAAATTTAAGAAACAAACTTTTGTAATTCATCACTTCTTCAAATGTCATTAATTCTTTAAATATAATGACACTTAGCCAGAATTATGGTACTTGTTTATAAATGGCAAAAGATATCTTCAAAATAAAATTTTACTTTTAGTAAAAGATATAATGTGTTACTTTACTGTCCTTTCAGGTATTAAGACATCAGTTAAAGAAAATAAATGCATTGAAAGTCTAACTGTCTAATCACTAAATTGGACATCTGAAACTGAATCAAAATAGCCCAGCCTATGGGGGTCAGAGTTCGTTTCCTGGTCAGGGCACATGCCCGGATTGTGGGCTTGATCCCTGGTAGGAGGCATGCAAGAGGCAGTTGATCAGTGATTCTCATCATTGATGATTCTCTCTCTTTACTCTTTACTCTTTGAAATCAATAAAAAATATTTAAAAAATAATAGTATTAAATGTAAACTATAATTGAAAAATAAAACTTAAATTAAAAATACATTTTAAACAAACAAACAAACAAATAAATAGATAAACGTACTGAGTTCTTACTAAGCCAAAACTAGGAAAAAAATTGAGGATCTGTGGTAAGAAAGAAGGAAGGACACAGAAGAGGTGACTGTCAACAATTAAGTTGTTAACAGTATCAAATACTGCAGAAAGGTTGAACAGGCCTGAGACTGGGAACAGGTCACCAGATAAGGAAAGGTCCCGTGAGGCAGTTTCCGCAGCCTGGGGCAGCAGAAACTGGACTGCCTGCACTGGGCGAGAAAGGGAGGGGAGCAAGTCAAATAGCAGCGTGGTCTACCTTCTTTGATGGTGGGAGAGGATGGGCAGGAGGGGTAGGGAGCAGAGGGCAAGAATTACCCTAGAATAGAGACAACGTAAGCTTTTCTGTAGGTTGAGGGGGAAAAATCAGTGGAAAAGGCAAGACTGATATGAAAGAAAGAGTAGGCAAATTATTAATCCTGAGGTTTTAAAAAAGATATCAGTGAAGTTATGGCTTATAAAGTGAATTCAGAGTATAAGATTATTTTGCAAGGATTAGGGTAGTATGAGGATGCATATAATTTTCTTTAGATTAGGATTAAATGCTCCAAGATGACATCATCTATAATAATAAAAGTGTAATATGCTTATTAAACTGGACAGCCAAACAACCTTCTGGATGAAGCTGTGATGGAGAGGGCTGAGTTGGAAGCAGTTAGGGGTGTTCAGACAGGCAGTTAGGGGTTATCAGGCAGGCAGGCAGAGTGGTTAAGAGCTATCAGGCAGGCAGGTGAGCAGTTAGGGGTAATCAGGCAGGCAGACTGGATAGGGGCAGGCAGGCAGGCAGGCAGGCGAGTGGTTAGGCGCCAGTAGTCCCAGACTGCAAGAGGGATGTCCGACTGCCAATTTAGGCCTGATCCCTGTGGGATCAGCAGGACCAGGTCTAAACTGGCAGTCGGACATCCCTGGACAGAGGATTGCGAAAGGGTGCAGGCCAGGCTGAGGGACACCCCAACCCCTGCCCCATGCACGAATTCATGCACCAGGCCTCTAGTTCATAATAAGAGGGGATGACTGAAGCCTAACAAATGAAAAGTTCCTAGAGTTCTGCTGAAATCTTTTGATTATCACTAGAATGTAACACGCCCTGGCCGATAAAATCTATGCACTGACTTAGCACAAATAAGATTTACTCTATCTGTTTATAATAAAGAATCAAACACCTCAAACACCGCAGTCATGAAAACTTAAACGGACTGCACAGCCTTGCAGACCCGTCAGGTGGGAGATGCAGCACATGATCCTGCTGAAACGTCTTTTCTCAGCTGAGCATATCTTTCAGGACAACGCCCCCCATCTTGGGGGCTTTTAAAAACAAGGTCAGCGTTGGAGTTCATCAGACCTGGCTTCAAATTCAGGGCTAGTTACTTAATGTTTAACCCCTGGTTTCTTCCTTCATATAGGCACATAAACTACCTTACAGACCTACTCTGAAGATGGCATGAAGGACTGTGTCAAATGCCTGCAAACAGCAAGTGTGCAATTAGTTTGGTTTCATTCTGTCCTCCAAATATGCCATGAATATATGCAAAATACTTTTTCTGAAAAAAATTACAATAAATTATTTACAGCAGTCATCTCTGGGGAGAAGAACTGGGAGAGGGAGGCTATTACTTTTCATTTTGTACTTCTCTGAATTGGTTGGATTTTTAAAGCAGAGACATATACCGTATTAACCATATTTTTCTCTCAGTGTCAATGGAAGTTATCTAGGCAGCAAATTAAAGATCATTTTACTTTTTATCTTTAGTATCAAAAACCAACAGAAAACCTCAAATCAAGAAAAATGAGCTGTGGGGAGCCCGCCCACGTCTTTCCTGTTCCCCTCTTCTTCTCTCCATGAGTTCCCTTTGCCTTTCTCTCTCCAAAGATCCAAGGGCCCGGCCGGCTTGTGCTCTGTAACCTATTTCCTGAACCTACTCAGCCCAGCTGGCTCACTGCTACTAACTTTCTGAATAAATATTCTCTTCCAATTTGAAAAAGAATAATAAACAAATACACTTTAAGAATGACAAGATCAGCGGATAACCTGTTCAGCAAAAGACAACACTTTCTATAAAAATGGTACAGGTGGCCAGTTTTAGGTAAACTCACTCATTTTCTAAGTAATAGGTCTTTATATCTATACCTTTTCTGAAGTAAACAAGAGTCTAAAAGTGGCTCTAACCTCAAAAGGGTCTGGGCATACTAAGGATTTAACTGGCAGCTCTCAGAGAGAAGGGAGTTAGAGAAAATACAAGTATTGGTGCCTCGCTGCCCACCGAGCCTGGCTGGGACAGAGGAACTTGGTAGAAGCCCTAACAGCAGTCCCTGACTGCCGGCCAGAAGGACTTTTGTGATTTATGGAGCAAACTTGAGCCCACTTTTAAAAATATATTCGGAAGCATTCCCTATATTTGCAAAGCTATACATTTAAACATTACAGGCGCCAATATATGGTTTACTTACGTCATTCCAAGAACTCTAGTATAAAAATCCAAAGACTTCTTAGGATCCTTAATTCGCAGCATGGTCTGCTGCAACAGAAAATCCTAAGGAGAGAATAGTACATATTAAACACCTTCCAGTTTTACCACTTGTTCCAACATTAACTGTGCCTTCTGTACCAAGACGCAAACGGTCCGCCATTGTAACAACGTTTAGGGAGAAAACAACTTTCTGTCCCCTCTGTCTACCATGGCAATCATCTGGAAAGTTTCCATGCCTACTACCTACAACTTGGGCTCTCTGCCCAAGGGTATTTTCTGGTCACAAAGGTAGGCTGGTCCCAAGTGCCAGGGAGTTTACAGCCCAGGAATGACACTCAACCAATTACCTGTTAGTGGGACAATTCTGAGGCAGGTGCCAGTTTCTCAGAGGCTTCCCAGCAAGCCCAAGCCCAAATGCCCTCACTCTTACACACTTCTTATCACCTCCGTTCCCCACTTCAGAGATTTCTCTGACTACTTCCCAAATAAACTATTGAGAACTAAACCCCTATCTCCAGTCTGCCTTTGGGTGGCCCAAACTAAACAGTGACATTATAAATAAAGAATCCAATCACTGTAAAATTTGTTGAATGAACACACATGTGCCCTCACAGAACTATTTGTTGGTAACCACAGCAAGGAGGTACAAGATCCTAAACTCCTAAATAACTAAAAATGTAAAAATTACTGTCTCTAGCACCACTGTGAAACTGTCTAATTTAAAAATCAGGAAACAAGAGACTCAATTTGACTGATAAAAGGGTATAGAGAGTATAATAACTCATGGAGTTAAGATTATTATTAGCATTAATAATTTGCCTTGGGGTCTGACATCACTAGGGAGTTTACTTTCATTAGGTACATACTATGAGGTATCATTGACTGTAGGTATTAAAATCCACATTTAATAGATGAGAAACATACTCAGAATGATTAAATGAATTGCCCCCAACTTTCAAATGCTAAGCTCAGGTCTTCTTCTACCACAGGTATCTTCGAGACCATGAGTTTCTTAACTATGTTTGTGCTTCCTAACACATTTTTATTCTTGTCAAAACCAAGGACTTCACAAGACAGGCCTGAAAACTCTGACTTCTCCCTTCACAGCCGTACAGACACATCCCTGTAACTCACATCATCCTGAATAATAAAAGGCTAATATGCAAATTGTCTCCTCAGGGGTTTGACCTACTGGGAGTTTGACTACTTGCTATGATGTGTGCTGACTACCAGGAGGCGGCTGGAACAAAGGGAGGCCCTGGCCAGCAGTTGGCAGCTGGGGGAAGAATCACTGGTCAGGCCTAGGGACCCTACCCATGCAGAAATTTCATGCACCAGGCCTCTAGTATACAAGACAAATACATGTGATTCATTTAGCATCATTAGGAAATTATTAATTGCTAATAATTTGTCAAATATTTTTATATCTATAGTTGTGAGGGATGTTGATTTGCAGTTTTTTTCTTTTTGTACTGTCTTCCTCTGGTTTTAGTACATTGGTAATACTAGCTCTATAAAATGAACCGGCAAGTGTTCTTTTCAATTTTCTTGAAGGGACTGTGTATAATTGATGTCAATTCCCCTCCAATGTTTAGAAAATTTTTTCAGTGAAATCTAGGCCTGGAGATAGGCTTTTGGAAGACTATGAATTTGATTTACTTATGTTATAGAGCTATTCAAATTATTTATTTCACAATGGGTAAGTTGAGTTTTGTGTTTTTCAGGGAATTGTCCTGAAAAACGCAACCCCCCCTGCCTCACCTAGCAGTGAGGAAGCTGGAATTTCTCATTGGCATGTGGCCTGTGGCTGCCCTGAGCTGTTCAAAGAATAAACATCTTTTTAAGAAGGCTGTCTGTCTTATCTCAACTCCCAAGGTCCCCCGTTAGTGATGGGAACATAGCTCTTAAAACTGCTCAAGGAAATAGCCGCAATTAGGGCTCTGAGAGTTATAGCCCCTGAACAGTGCTCTGATAGATAAGAAAAATGGGATATAAGATTACCAGGTGGGACTGTTGACTAAGTGTAGACCCTCTCATAAAACAAGTAATTAACGAGCCCAGCTCCCCTTTTTGGAATTCCTTTGTTCCCTTCTTCCCCCTCCATGTGTAACCCCTCCTATGCGTGACTTTTGCCTATATATGCTTGTAAGATTTTCTGCTCGGGGCTCGACTCCTCTGCTCCTGCATGAGTTACGAATTGAGCCCCAGTGCGCTGGAATAAAGCCTCTTGCTGTTTGCATCAAGTGACGCCTCCTGCGGTCGATCCTTGGGACAGAGTGAGGGTCTCCTTCTGGGGATCTTACAGTCCCACTTCATGTAAATTGTCTAATTAATGTATACAGAGTTGAACATTGATGCCTGGCTTTCTGACATCCATAGTCTGTAATAGTATTCCCTATTTCATTTCTGGTGTCATCTTTGTGTGTGTGTGTGTGTGTGTGTGTGTGTGTGTGTGTGTGTGTGTGTTTGGCAGTCTTGCTGCAGTTTGTCAATTCTGTTGCTTTTTCCTAAGAATCAGCTATGTTTAATTTTTTTTCTATTTTCAATTTTATTGATTTCTACTCTATTATTCCCCTCCTTCTGCTTCCTTTGGATTATTTTGCTTTTCTTTTTCTAGGTTCTTTTCTTTCCTCTTGAGGAAGAAACTTAAATGACTGATTTGAGACTTTTCCTCTTTTCTAACATAAGCACTTAGTGCTATAAATTCTCCCCCTTAGCACTGTTAGCTAATATTCTGCTTTCATTTTTGTAAAGACAAAAAAGCATCTGGTAATTAAACCCCAAGATGGTTGGCTCCTCTGATTCAAACAGTTCCTTTGTTTAAACTTGGGGCAAGATAAGCTACTCTCAAGGTTGCAACCTTTCATGGCCCTTCTCCCTGCTGTTTTCACAACTCAAGGGAAAATTTTATATAATTTTTACATTTTTAGATAATTCACACCAAGGAGTTTCTAGTTAGTAGAAAGTTTCCTTCTCCCCTCCTTGTCAAACAAGCCTCTTTTAACCTCTTCATAACTTTGTTCTAAGTGTGTTTTACAGGCTTAGAAGAAATACTGATAAGACACCCTAGGACATCTGCTGGGCTGTCTCCTGGAAAGCAAATAAACTAACTTTTCAAGACAGCCCCTGGTATCTGCTCACCTTAACTTCCCTTCCTTGTCACTTAGCAAAAGCAATTGCTTGCTCTTTAAAAACAAAAGCCATTGTTTGGTCCCTGCCCTGTATTGACTAGCAATACTTGGCCTTTTCCTCCCTTGGAAAGGAAAATAAGTTTCCTCTTGTCTTAGTTGTGAATTCTTTCACAGCCTGCACCACCAGCCAGACTCTCCAATGTACTTTTTTAAAATTTCTCCCTTGGGAATTCTCTTGGCCCATGGATTATTAAAAAATGTACCATTTAGTTTCCAATTGTTTGAAGATTTTCCTGTTATGTTTCTGCTATTGATTTCTAGCTTGATTCTATTATAGTCGAAGTACACATTCTTTATTTCAATGATTTTAAATTTGTTCAAGTTGGTTTTAGGGCCTGTGACATGATCTACCTTGGAATATTTTCTGTGGGCACCTAAAATAAGTGTATTCTGTTATTATTGGGTGGAGTGTTCTATAAATGTTGATTACATGTTCTTGCTGATTAGATCTTATTTGCTGAAGGTGTTGTTAAATCAATCTACCTGCTAATTTTCTACTAATTGTTGAAAGAGGAGTATGGAATTCTCCAATTATAACTGTAGATCTGTCTATTTCTTCTTTCCATTAGATATGTTTTTGCATCACATAGATTTGCAGTTCTGCAGTCTAATGCAAACACATTCAGGATTGCTGTCTTCTAGGTCCATTGACCCTTTTATCATGTATTTGTCCATGATCATTTTCTTTGCTCTGGAACCTACTTTGTTTGATATTTATATAGGCACTCCTGCTTTCTTTTGATTACTGTCTGCATAATATATTTTCATCCTTTTACGTTAACTTGCCTCTATCATATTTGAAGGGAATTTCATGTAGATAGCATGTAGTTGGGACATATTTTAATTTTTCTTTTGGCTTGAGATATAATTGACATATAATACCATGTAAGTTTAAGTATACAGCATGCTGACTTAACTTACATATGTTGCATAATGATCAGCACAATAAATTCCATCATATATGGATAAACAAGGGTATGTTTTTCAATCTTCTCTGCCTTAATTGGTATATTTACATCGAATGTAATTGTTGAAACATTAGGGCTTAAGTTGGCCATTTTACTTATTTTTGTTTTGCTTTCTTTCTTTTTTTCCTTTTTGTTAATCCTCACCTGAGGATATTTTTTCCATTGATTTTTAGAGAGAGGGGAAGAGACACACACAGAGAGAAACAGTGATGTGAAACAGACACATCTATTGGTTACCTTCCACATTCACCCTGACTGGGCTGGGGATCCAGCTTGCAACCCAGGTACGCGCCCTTGACCGGAATCGAACCTGAGACATTTCAGCCTATGGGCTGACGCTCTAACCACTGAGCAACTGGCTAGTACTGTTTTGTTTTTCTATAGATCACTGGAACATTTTTTTATAATTCCATTTTGATTTCTCTAGAGTACTTTTATATGTATTTCTTTGTATATAGCTTTTTTAGTAGTTGCCCTGGTGTTTCGTTATATACAGTTGGCTGAAGTAGGTTTACAGTTGTATGTGAAACTGTTTATTCTTGTATTATTATTTATTTAATTATTGTATTATTTATTATTATAATTAACCTACTTTTCCCCACCCTTGTATATAAATAACTTATCACAGTCATTTGGTGTCATTATTTATCGGTTTGAATCAAGTATAGCAACCTTACCTCTCTTTATATCCCTTTACTCTCTCATTTATGATTTTCTTAAAATACTTCTACTGCTGGGTTGGGGTAGAATTCCAGGTTTCCCATGTTTCTCCACTGACAGAGCACAGGGGAAAGCTTGTCACTTCCTGGCCAGATGGAAGTTGGCTCCCTACTCAGCCTTCTCTGACACCATCCCGGCAGGGGTGGGTTAGACACCTCATTATTGCCCCAGGGATAGACCAGATTCCCTGTAGGTGGGGTTGCAGCCATAGTTTTTTCCTGTGGTGCTTGGTTGTAGCACAGTAGTTATTGTCTAAAAGTTTCCGTTTTATCAGGAAATATTGCCCATTTCCTGGTCCTGTGGCTAGAGAGAGAGGCTTTCCTTGATCTGTACCCATTGGCATTTCCAGATTGCTAGCTTGGTTAGTTCCAAGTCTGGGTTATACATGGCAAAAAGAAAACTGAGGAAACTCACTCCCATGGTGTTCTTAGGGTCTCGAGGTCCCTAGCCAGTCTGCCTTCTCCTCACCTTTCCTATGTTTGTTTTACATATAATGTACTTATCATGAGGCATAGGAAAAAGTATGTACACTCCATTCCCAGAAGTCTACAAATGGATTTCATATAACTGCACCCAACAATGTTCGGTCACTATATGTCTGTTTTCAGGATATATCAAAATTTGTCAAGAAGCCAGAATAATGGCAAAAAAAAGTTGCTTGACTTTGTGTTTTCTACCTCTCAGATTCTCTTCCTAGTGATGAAGACTCTCATTTCTCTAGAACTGTTACTAAGGGGCTTTGTAAGATAGTACATCTTACTCAAAATCAAGATCTCTTTTGCCTCTATCCCCTTCAGTCTTCAGAAAAGAGAAACTTCACACTTAAATTTAGCACTCGCCAAATTTTCAGAAAAATGGAAGTTTCTTTGGCCTGACGTGTGTGTGTGTGTGTGTGTGTGTGTGTGTGTGTGTGTTGGCCTTAGTAACCGGGATGCCAATGCCCTTTGGAGCCTATAACACTCTCTCCCAAGCAATTTTCAAAGGTGTTGCATCACTGTGAGCAATTGAAGTCTTATGGCTCAACTAAACAAACAACCATAGGCTGAAAGGGTATCGGTCAGGAAAAGAGCTGGTCACCAGAGCAGCGTTAGGTGTTCCTCTCCAGCAGGAGTGCCTGAGGAGCCGGACAGCCCCGCTGCAGGGAGAAGATGCACACGGGGAGGCATGGGAACCACCCGGGGCACCGCGGAGCCAGTACCTCCAGTAGCAACTCCTTAGGCTCGGCTTCCAGAACCTCCACAAAGTCACTGCATTCAGGGAAGCCCAAAGCTATGGCTTCATATTAGGTGATTATAATTCTCCCTCTTTAGATGCAATTTACCAATTAAGCTGTTTTTACCATAAACAGTATTCCCAAGGAACAAATACCATTTTTAACTGTTTCCTGGGAAACAAGCTAGAGTTAACCAAAGATCAGAATCACATCAAAGGGGCCAGGGCTTAACTCTTTACCCCATTGTCATGTCTCCTATAAAACAAAGTGACAGTTTAGTTTCTTCATGACTTTTTAAAATCACGATTGCCTTCAGTGAAAGATCCTTTTGGAAAGTATAACTGAGGGGAACAACACTGTTTTGCAATGTGACAGCTGGGGCTCATGGTTGATGCACAGTATGGTACAACTTACTTTTTCTTTACTACCTTCCTCCTTCCAGATCCCAGCAGCAAGGTAACCTACTGGTCAGAGTGTCTGTCCCCTGGTGGCCAGTGCACATCACAGTGACTGGTCAACCAGTTGACTGCTCCCTGGTGGTCTCTGCACATCATAGTGAGTGACTGAGCGGCCTTAGCATATCATTAGCATATTATGCTTTGATTACACGGATGATCAGATGACCAGACACTTAGCATATTAGGCTTTTATTACATATGATCATTTTCTCTGTTCATTGTCCTTTCTTCCTCCTTTCCATTCTTTCTTTTTGATACCTCTGCATCCAACTCTACCTGGCTACCTCCTTTGTATTTGGTAAAACTAAGCTTAAATGTCACCATCCCTGAAAGTGTTTCCCAACCCTATCACCTACCACTCCAAATTACTGTAACAGGACATTGATGAGAACAGTAGAAAGACTGGCTTTCAGATTACTACTTGGAAAAAGAAGTATTTGGCCTTTTGAAGAAAGTTAGCCAAATACTAAAGCCCAGGATATGGTCAGCTGTACATTCTTTGGTCTACCTTTATTTCAGAGATTCAAATGATCAACAAGTGAGTGGATTTTCCACCACTGCTGCTCTCTCCTTTTCACTTACCTCACTTTCTGGAAGAGCCTTTTAGGCATCCTCATCACCTCAGGCTTGGATCCCTGCAACCTTTCAGCAGAACCCTGCATGGTTCCTCGCTACTCGTGTAAATCCACCTTCCTTAGATGTGACATTCCAAGCTTTCTCCATGATCTGGATTCGCCCTACCGTTCTAGCTTTCTTTACCAGTGCTTCCTGCTTAGATGACCCGGACTTCAACCAAAAACACGTAGCTTCCCTCTCCAGAACCTGCACCACACTGCACCTTGCTGATATCTCAGCACATTTTCTGCTCAGAGGTGTCCTCCACCTAGAATGCCCTTCTATGTAATTCTGTCTCCCAGGTGGCATTGGAATCCCATCCATCTTTCAAGGAATGGGCCCACCCCTGCCTTCTGCTTGAGCAGTCCCAGACCCAACAATTGAAATGCAGCCTTAAACTGTATAACTTTTCATAGTGCTGAGAACACCAATGCACTTTATCATCAGAGTAGCCCTTTTTATGCTCCTTTTACAAACTCAGCCCCAATGCCCTGCTAAAGTCACGGCAGCCAATGATAGAACTAGGGATCAAATGTAGGTCTTTAGACCCCAGTGCCCCGTGCCCACACCACAGCACAGATGCTATTGTCAAGAATTTCTACCTCCTGTGCTCCCAGGGTGCTTTCTGATTTTAATAGCACGTTACTCCCAGTTCCATTTTATGTTAAGAGTTGGTGTATGTTTGGTGAAGGGACCTCATCCTGTTTATCCCAGTATCCCCAAACATTCTTTATATATAGCAGGTATTCAGTAATCGGGCTGAATTTAATTCACTTAGGTTTTCAAATTTACTTCATCTTAAGTTCCAAAATTAGTGCTGAAAACAGTACTCCAGAAGCCGAATAGAGTGGAGGCTGGGAGTGTGGGCTCCTCCCTGAGCAAGTTACCCAATACCGATCTCATTTGTAAAATGAAGATAATACCTGCTTCACAGGATTGTTTTAAGGATTAAATTAAGTGATGCACTTAAAACGGCAACCCAGGGCCTGACACACTCAGTATATATAAGCTGCTAGTACAGATTCCACTTTATGTACCCCACGTGGTAGTACTTCAAAGGCCAAAAAAGGCTGATCTCAAAAAATAACGATTCCAAATCACCAAGAGAAATTTAGATTATGAGGAGTGTAAATTAAGAATGCAAGAAAGTGTACTGAACAAATTTCATAAAGATCTCCCTGAATTTTTTTTATATGCCCAATATATAAAATCCCCACTTACCTGGGAAATTAATATATACTAAACGACTCTATGTGAAATAACTAAGTATTATTATGAGAAGGCATACAAGTGAGATGAGTGTGAGAGATTGTATATATATTTGCCCAAGTACCAGATGTTAGTCAGAGGCTTTAGCAATTACAGGTGTATGACTCTTTGCCCTGAAGGCAAAGAGCAAGCAGGGACAAAGTCATGCACCCCTCTTAGAGGGCTGCATCAAGCACTTAAAAATAATATATATATATATATATATATATATATATATATATATATATTGATTTTTTACAGAGAGGAAGAGAGAGGGATGGAGAGCTAGAAACATCAATGAGAGAGAATCATCAATCAGCTGCCTCCTACACACCCCCCACTGGAGATGTGCAGGCAATCCAGGTACATGCCCTTGACCGGAATTGAACCTGGGACCTTTCAGTCCGCAGGCTGACGCTCTACCCACTGAGCCAAACCGGTTTTGGCATAAAGCACATTTAATCTTCAAGGAATTTAGAAACTCCCCAGCCCATTGAATAAAATACACGAAGGCGTTTACTGACACTGATGAGTACTAGAACAAACCCCCCAGCAACTGCTGTGTCTAAGCTTGACAACGCACGTAAGTACCACACCTCAGTGAGTTAGTTACACTGGCTCTTAGTACAGACATGTTAAGCAAGCTGGAGGGATGAAAGCCTTCATGTGCAACAAGTCATTCCTCCACTGAGTAGATCGGTGAAGAAATTTCTACGAATCCTTTTGGATCTAAGCTCTAAGATTCTGTGATCTCTCCTAGGGCTAAATCGCACAGGCAGGGCAGAAGGGTGGCTGTGAGCATGCGTACGTAGAAACGAAGGAAAGTAAAAAAGTGAAATTCTGGGCGGGATTAAACCCAAAGCGATCAAATTAGCTTCTAGGAGTTGAGCCTGGAGCCAGGGCAGTGACGGAAAAATGATGCAGGCTGGGAGAGGCCGGCATGGACAGGGACCTTGGAACCTGGGTTGGGAGTTCGTTCTGAAATTGCTCTTCTTGTTTGCCACGGTTACTGACCTTGGGAACACGCACACCCACAGGCAAGGAATCTGACTCTGAGTTAGTTGTGGCTTCAGTTAACATCCCCAAATTAAAAAGTTAATGCAAGTTGGGTTGCAGGCTTTGAAACAATCTGAAGAAATGGATCCTCTCACGGAACCTCCCACTGCACACCATTAGTCCTCTCCCCAGCCTACTTCGGCCCGTCCAAGGCGGACAGAGTTGCACAGGCGGTCGAATGGGGTTCGAATCCAGTCCGAGCCGGGCCTGGCTGAGCCCGGGGAATCGGCTCTATCTTTGGACCCCAAATGCGCCACGATGGGCCCCGGGACTCGGGAGAAATAGGTTCTGCGCCCACCTTGGTGCTGGGGTCCGGGTCCGAGCAACAACCGAGAGCAGCCTGGTCGGTAAGGCCGCCAGACGCGGGCTGCGGTTCTGCCATGGCTGCGCTGCTGTATCACGGACGAAGGTAGCCGGGAACGCGGCGAGCTCCACACTACGCCCAGCCCGGGGTTGCCCCTCCTGCCACTGCGTTGCGCCGCGGGGCGGGCACTCGCTGCCTTCCAGCCAATAGACGTGCGGAGAGCAAATTGGTTCTGTGCTGATTGAGTGTCAGTGAGTCATCGCCTCCGGCCACAAAAGTCTGCGCTCCGAGACTACAACTCCCAAGGTGCCTTGCGCCTAGAACTTTAATGGAGGACCACTTAAGGGGCGAGTAAAATAAACAACACGATTGGCTGACAAGAGTGGTTTTTTCTTCGTTGCTTGATGACCTAATTTTGTTAAAATTCAGTAGCCATTCATACCTCAGGGCTGCAACTTGATAGGAAATTGGAATCCTATGGAAAGAGAATTGGGAGTTATTATTTTTAAATTATAGAAATCCCCAAGTCTAAGTTTAAACAGAACAGGATAATTAAAACAATTCTGACTTAGCAAAAAACCTAGATCAAGTTTTTTACTTGATCCACTATTTATCAGCTTGGTATAACTGGCCCTTCTGAGATTCCTTGCAGGATATGGTTGAGGATCAAATGAGATTTGTCATTGTTTCACACTTAAGAGTCAAACATCCAGAACTTGCACTGTTTTTAAGTTAATTCCGCTGAGACACATATTTTAATTGTCTTCATTTGAAGACTTAGTCATCACTGTTGTCAACTGATGTTTGGTTGTTGGTGCCAATTCAATGCCAACAGAAATCCCCAACTTGGGGTGTGGTAAAGAAGGAAGCTATTTCGTGCAAACAACTCAATTGTGATACAGCAAGGCTGATGGCTATGGAACAGCACTGACCCAGGCTACTTTGGAGCCAGGTTAGACAGCTCTGTTGCGCTCCACTCAGGTCTGCTCCACTGGCTTATTTTGCTCCTACACTGGTCCTAGCAAAGTGTTTCAGCTCCAGCCATGGAAACACAGCCTTCATTCAGCTTTCAGTCATCTTCAGCCTTCTGTGGAAAGGGAAAGTGCACTGAGTCAAAGGGAAGCTGACTTATATAGATAAAAGTCTCTGCCCCTTTTCCCTGATTGGTCCGTTTTTATGCAAATGAGGACTCCAAATCCTCAAAGTTTGATTGGTCCAAAAAACTACTGTCCTGATTGGTCAGGGAAGATGCTTATGGGAATATAGATACCAGTGCCATTACCACAGTGTGATAATGGCACTGGTATCTATAATAATAAACGCATAATATGCTAATTAGACCAGATGTCCTTACAGATGGCCTTCAGGAAGAAGTCAGGACTATGAAGGAAGCCCGGGTACCAAAGAGAAGCTGGGGCCAGCAACCAGGGCAAGGAAGGCCTGCTCTTGCACGAACTTTGTGCATCAGGCCTCTAGTAGATCAATAAATAGGAAAAGGCAGTTATAAGATGGTTCCGATGATCTCCACCTCCTGGCATTCACACTCTTATGCTATTGCAGAAGTGATGTGATGTCACTTCTGAGGTTAGATTATATGACTGTGATTCTTATATCGGGAGTTCTCTCACTTGCTTTATCTTCAATTTTTCACTCAGAAGGTAAGCAAGCTGTCATGTTGTAATCAACAGTATGGTAAGACTCACATAGCAAGGAACTGATGTCTATTCTCAACAGCTAGAACCTGAGGCCTGCCTGTGGCCACATGAGTAAAGTTGGAAGTGGGTCCTCTCCCAGTAGAATTTTGAGATGATTGCAGCTCCATTTGACACCTTAATTTTCAATTCATGGTCAATCCTGAGCCAGAACTACCCAGCCAGACCATTCCCAGCTTCCTAACCAACAGGAATCATGAGATAATAAATACTTACTGTTTTAGCTATTAAGTTTTGGAATAATTTGTTGTGCAACAATACACAGCTAACACACACACACACACACACACACACACACACACACACGATATAGATCAGGGGGAAAAGATGACATTCTCAATGAATGGTGCTGAGACATCATTTTTTATATGTCTTTATCATAAAAAATAGAGAAATCTACATTTCCCCCTATAAATATAAGTTTCTACTGTAAGTTGTTTTAAATTTCTGCATTTGCAGTCCATTTTATTTTATTTTTTACATAATGGAATGGACAACTAAACAGGGGTATTAATGTGCTCTTTCAGCCATAAACCAATACTCCTAGAAGGAAAGCTTGAGAAAGAATGAACTGTGGATAGTTATTCAATATTTATATATTAATGGCCCACTGCACTGATTCCTGCACATTGAAATAAAATTATTAAAGAAATATTTTAATATCACTATTTGCCCTTTCTCTATAATAGAAGTCTCAACCAAATTCATGATGGACAATGACAGATCAAAATACATGCATGTAGTTGGCACCAGCGAGAGCTTTACATGCATTGCACATGTGTGAGTCAGCATCTATTTTTAAATCGCCAATGCAAGGCATATATAGCGGCAGGTGGATGGTCAGTCACTAAGCCTTTTATAGTCATAGATTTTTTTTTACTTGAATGGTTGGCTACTAAAATCATTTGATAATATGATCAAGTGGCTATATTAGGACAGATATAATGTAACAAATATTAATAATCAGTGCATTTTAACTGCATATTACCTACAGCATCTAGACATTTTTAGTTGGTTGTCTTGACATTTTTATTTCTATTAATAATATTATCTGTCCCTCAGTTGCTGAGGCTTGAAGTCAAACTCATCGTGGAGTTATAGATTTTTGGAGCAGAAAGGAAACGTAGAGATCAACTCATCTCCCACATTTCATTTTACAAATAAGGAGACTCAGAACTAAAGCAGTTTCACAATCTGAATTTCAGAATAAATTAGTTGAGTTTTTGGGTAGCATAATCTTAGGGTATATTCAGGTCCCCTGATTACTAATCAGTATTTTCCCCCCTATACTCCATACACTAATACTAATCCTTAACAAGTAGCATAGTAACAAGTAGCATTGATTGAGCCATTACTATGTTCTTCTGTGCTAAGTGTTTTTATGTGCATTCTCTCATTGTATTTTTAGGGACATTTAATTTTCAGGGTCTTGGGCTGTCTAACCACTTAAAATGTTATATATGCTGCATGGTGTTTTATTTCTATTAAGCCTCAAGAGAACTCTCTGGAAGGTGCACTTTTCCCATATTTCAGGCACCTTGAGGAGTGCTATCATGGGCAGTATTTCATGAACCTAGTTCTCTGCCAGAGTCAAACTATTGCATGGGTCACAGGCCACAAGTCAAATGCGGCAATGCACATTTTTCAAACAAAGGCTCTGTCCATATTAAGTATTATTTCTTTGTATATATTGTCAGAAGAGGAATTTGTAGGTAAGGGCACATAGATATATGTAAAGCTCTTTAAAGGATATGATAGTCTGTAATTTGTTTTATACTACCTCAGAATATATAGATACTAGAGGCCCGGTGCACAAATTCATGCATGGGTGGGGTCCCTCCCTGCCAATCAGGGCTGTCCTGACCAGTTCCAGAGTCAGTCAGGAACAGCTGGGTGGGAGAGGGGAAGGATGGCTGGAGGTTGGCTGTGGAAGCACATTGACCATCAGGGGAAGCTCCTGCATTGAGTGTCTTTCCCTTGGTGGTCAGTGCATATCATAGCTACCAGCTGGTTGTCCAGTTGTCTGGTCAATCCAGTCCTAACCACCACTTAGGCTTTTATATATGTACTAGGGGCCCAATGCACGAAATTCTTGCAAGGGGCTCAGCCCCTGCCACTGCAGCAGCTGCCTTGGCCTCTGCCACCACACTGGCCACATCTGCCTCGGCTCCCACCTGCCATGGCGGTGACCTCTGTCTCAGCTTTGTCCAGAAGGATGTCTGGTTTAATTAGCATATTATACTTTTATTATATAGGACTAGAGGCCCAGTGCATGAAATTTTTGCATGGTGGGAGGGAGTGTCCCTTAGCCTGGCCTGCACTCAACACCCCTCGAGGGTTGTCCGACTGCCAGCTTAGGCCCAATCCTGACATTCCTCTTGTAATCTAGAATGTTACTAGCCAATCATTGCATGTTAAGCACTCTCCTGCCTGCCAGCCTGATCACCCCTAACCTCTCTGGCTGCCTGCCTGATCACCCCTAATCACCTCTGCCTGCCTGAACATCCCTAACTACCTCTGCCTGACTGCCTGATCGCCCCTCACTCCTCCCCCCTGTTGGCCTCATCACCCCTAACTGCCTCTGCCTCGGCCCCCACACCCGGGACCCAGGTTTCCCTCCCTCTGGCCAGCCGCAGGCACCTGGGACATGGGCCGGCTTTGCCTGGGCCAGCCATGAGCACCTGGGACCACAGGCAGCTTCGCCAGGGCCCGAGTTTGTGAGGAAGGACATCTGGAAGGTCGTTGGAAGACATCAGGTCTAATTAGCATATTACCCTTTATTAGTGTAGATAGATACCTCTGCATGAGAAGAGGGCAAGGATTATAGTAAACTTGCCACAGTTGAAGTGCCCAAAGTAGACTAGTGGAAAGATGGACCAGAGAGAAACTCTGTTACTCACAGCCCAACAAACAGCAGGGGTATCACGTGGGAGGCCAGTTCTGCTCCCAGGTCCCACTGGGCCACACTGGAGGCCCTGACGCAGGCAGTGGATTGGGAAGGCAGCTGAGGGTTCCAGGGCTAAGGGGTCAGCATCATTGGTGGCACAAAGTAAGCAAGCTAGTCCCTCTGGCTTGGGAGGTGAAGCTCCTTAGCCACCACGGTTGCTCGGGGCCAGGCCAGTGAGGCACTGCAGTTTGGTGTACTCAGCAAGATGTGCAGGGGCCGCTATGGAGCCGAAACCTCACTATATAGTCATTGCCTGCCTCTTCTTAGTATGGCTGGACCTTGGTTTATTTAACTTTCCTTGTGATTTTTTTAATAATCATTGTGTTTTGTTTTTCTAGTTGGCAGATCTCTCAGTCCTCACTGTAAATTGATCTGCTCTGTATTCCAAGATTGACTCTTTTTTTTTTTGTGGTTTTAATTGACCCAATTAAAACCACACCCTTGGTACAGTGCCAGGGAATTGCAGGAAACGCAGAAGTGCAGTGGAAAGAGGCAGGCGTGGACTCCTCAGTCAAGCTTCTTCAGCCTTTCTAGTCTCTGTGTCATCAGTCATAGGTTTCTGAGTAAAGGAATTCAAAGGAAAACATTTTAGGTTCTCAAGTGAAATACTAACTTCAGGAAATGTAAAGGTTACAGAAAACGTTCTTTTATGTATTTACACTTTCATGCCAGTCCCTTCAAAGCATAACCTGAAATCCTTTCCAGCCCCACCCCCCAAATTCCCATCTCTAGGCCCCTAAACGATGGTTCACCTCCCCGCTGCGCTGGGAAGGGCGCGCGTCCCCAGAGAGCGCTCGGGGGCGAGGGTGGGGGCGCCCGCGTCCCTGCAGCGCCCCGCACCTCGCACCCTCCGGGAGCAGCGTCCTTCGGAGTCTGCGCGGTGCGGACCCCCCCGCCCCCCCCCCCCCCCCCCCCCCCCGCCCCAGGAACAGCTGTTGGACTCCCAACGGCTGAGCCCTGGCGGCGGAGAAGGTCAAGAGCAGCAACCCCAGCTGAGCGGCCGCTCGGTGGTGGCCCGGGTGAGCTGGGGCAGCGGCGGGGAGTGCGCGCTCCGCCCGGGAGCCCTGCGCTGCGGGCGTGCTCCCTTTTTGGGGGAGTGGAGTCGGTGCTAAAGTTCAGTGTCCCACCTCCCAAGTAACAGCCAGTTACAACCCCCAGCGGAGTCACTGCCCCCGGTAACGTCCAGTCTCTTCGCGGGACAGCTAAGCGACTTCACACCCTCCTCCCATTTTTTAGAATTCAAAAGTAAAACAGACAAAATACCTATCCCTCCAGCCTGATTTTCTGCTCCTCTCCTCCACGGTCCCCTACAGTCGCCACTGCATTTACCATTTTCCCCAAGCGAGCTACGCCCTCTCCTGCTTTTTGCAACCCCATTGATCCCACGTATTTTCCAGAAGTTTCTTTCACTGCTAGTCTCTCTCTGCCCTTAGTTAATTCACCTTTTCTTGACATTGGCCACCCTGCGTGCTTACCAGTCTGTCTCCGCATTTGTGCGTTTGCTTTGGCGGGGCTCCTCCGTGTTTGTGGGTAGCCACATGGGCTAGGAATGCAGAAGACCCTCAATGGCCAAGAAGGAAGACAGGATGGGCTTATGGAAATGGTGCAGGAGAAAGGGGTGTGGGTGAAGTGGCTGGCCCCTTCGCTCACAAGCATGCACTGGCTTATTTCAGCATTCCTATGAGTAGAGGAGTCTAGCACCTCAAAGCTCCTGAAAATGCCTAGGGGTGACATCCAATGAACCTCCAAAACTGAACTTAAGGAGAAGGGGTGGTGAGAATTTAAAATGGTTGCATGTGGCAGAGAGTTATCAGTGGAGGAGATGGGAGGAGAAGAGGGAGAAGATGAACCAGTGTTTATCCCTTGTTCACTCTGTGCTGTTAGGGCCAGCAAAGTGTGTAAGGACCTGCCTCTTCACTGCAGAATTAGTCTTGCTAAATCCTGAAATAGATAGGGGGAAATATAAATACATATTCTATGTTATTATATATGATTTACACACATATAATACAAGTAAAACATGCACATGGCTAGCTTTTATTGCTGTTAATCTTTGCCCCAGGACATTTCCCTCTTTATTTTTTAGAGAGTGAAAGGGAGGGAGAGGGAGAGAGAGAGAAACATCAATGAGAAAGAGAAACATTGATGGGTTGCCTCATGCACATGCCCCAACGAGAGCTGGGAATGAACCTGGAACCCTGGTACTGCAAACCGGGTACATACCCTTGACTGGGAATCAAATGCCATGACCCTTTGGCGCACTGGTGCTCTTACCACTGAGCATGCCAGCAAGGGCATTACTGTATTTTTTTTTTAAAAGAGCCATACAGAAAGTTATAAAGTTGAAAAGTGAGGTTCTTCCTCTACTTCCTCCATTCTTCCTCACTCAGGGTGGTCATTGTTAATTTACTGTGAATCTTCCCTGGAAAGTTTTAAATATTTTTCATCAAATCTAAACTATTAATGATTTTATATGATTACATACTTTTTATATTTTTAATTTTAAGCTTTTAATTTAAATCTTTTAGTGCATTTTACCAAATCTAAACTGCTACCGATTTATGAAAGTACATAAATTTTATGCAGTTACATAAATGCAAATTTCATATACATAATTACATAAAGGAAAGAAAAAATATTGCCAATTAAATCTTTTTTAAAGTGTATCCTAGGGCCCCCGCCTGACAGCTTAATTAGGTGGAGCATTGTCCCGATATAGCAAGATTGCAGGTTCCATCACCAGTCAGGGCACATAAAGAACCAATGAATGCATGAGTAAGTGGAAAATCAAATTGATGTTTCTCCCTCTCTTTCATTCTTTCTCTGTTCCCTTCCTCTCTTTCTCTAAAATCAATTTTTAAAAGTGCTTCTTAGAATAGATGAAATACCATATGTGGCATAAATACACTTTAAAAACTTTATACAAATTACTATTATGCAATGTACGGTACCTTGTTCTTTTCTATGTAACAATATATAGAAAAGATCTTTCTACATCTGTATATATAGTTTTTTTCTTATCCTTTTTATTGCTGATGTCTGCATTAACATTTTATTGAACAGCCGAAACCGGTTTGGCTCAGTGGTAGAGCGTCGGTCTGCGGACTGAGGGGTCCTGGGTTCGATTCCGGTCAAGGGCATGTACATTGGTTGCGGGCACATGCCCAGTAGGGGGTGTGCAGGAGGCAGCTGGTCGATGTTTCTCTCTCATCGACGTTTCTAGCTCTCTATCTCTCTTCCTTTCTCTCTGTAAAATATCAATGAAATATATTTAAAAAATTTTTATTGAACAGAGAGAATATTATAGAACAATTACAGTACAAATATTAATTACAGTATAATTAATGGGTTCTTTATGAAGGGACATTTGGTTTGTTTCCAGGAAATGTGTTTGTTTTCTTGCTTGTTTTTGCTATTACAAACATGTTGATGTAAACAACCAAAATATATTCAAACATATTTGATGTGGTAATCTAATTGATATTTACTCAGATTATTTCCATTTCAACTATTTAATATATTTAGAATTTCACTATTGTTTTAAGGAATTCTATATAAAGTAGCATAGCTGTATTCCTTTTCTAACTTAAGTAGTTGCATCAGTGTTTGGAAGAGGTAATGTGGCAGGATAGTAAGAAGAGAGAGAAATTCCTTAGCAACTGGAATAAAGAAAACAGACAAAAAATTAAACAAGGCCAAACAATTTGAGAAATTTACAGCCAGCTAATGAATGAGTGATAAGGTTCCCCTAACCAAGAACGGTTAGGAGCAAATGGTTTACACATTCCAGACTGTCCTGGGTTAGACCAGCCTAGGTCCTGGTCCCTCTTCAATGACTTTTTAAAACTAACCCTGACCTCTCTATGTATGATAAGGCAGACTTACAGATGATGAATCAACACATTGAAATTGCATCTCAAATTATATCCTTAGAGAAAGATTTCTACTGCTCCCCTAGGCAAAAATCTCCCCTTAATGAAAATCTCAGGTACATGCTTTTGAGAGTCTTAGATACATGATTTATTTAGACAATTAAAAAAATAAAAACTTTTCAACCATAGAAATTATTTAGAATTTATTTGTTTCTCAGTCATGATAGTTAGTACTACCTAGTTATCAGTTTCCTTATATTCAGTGTTTGCAAACTACTAACCATGAAGATTCTTTTTTTAAAATTTATCTTTATTATTGAAAGTATTACAGCTGTCCCTCTTCCCCCCTTCCATTACCCTCCTCCCCAGGCCTTCCCTGCACTATTGTGTGCCCATGGGCTATGCACATATGCATATAAGTTCATTGGTTAATCTCTTCTCTATTCCAGCACTCAATTACTAGAGCACAGATTGAACTCTTGATTTAGAACATGTACTCTGGAAGGAATATTCTAATAAGTTTCAGAAATTCAATGCTGTGTTTTTGTGTGTGTCCCCCCCCCCCCCCTAAAACAGCTTTATATAAATTCCAAGGAAACTGAGGTAAGAAGACATACACAGAGGTGGTTAGTATGACAGATGCGGTGTGTGTGGAGCAGCAGTCCCCTAGGGTGGTATCATGATCAGGAGGGGCTCTTATAGTTTGAAAGCCCCTACTGTGTGTGTGTGTGTGTGTGTGTGTGTGCACTCTTAAAAAAATCATCTTTCTGTACATCCGAAACTAATACAAAATAATATCGAATGTAAACTGTAATTGAAAAATGAAATAACGTAAATAATTTCCTGTAAATTTAGCTTCTGTAGATTACATAGTAAGGGAGAAATAGATGATTTTGCTCCTTTTCTAGCTTCAAGGGGAGGAATCAATGGGCACATGCACACTAATATTTATTGTACAGTTTTAAAAGAAAACTTCTTATAACTTGCACTCCAGGTTTTGAAGCGTAAGGCGCTCGGCAGGAGGAAAGTGGGGCGAACATGAGCGAGGAGCAGGATGCCCCGCCCCCTCCGGAAGAAGAGGCCCCGCCCCCTCCCGTTGCGGAAGACTCCGCCCCTCCGGGTCCCGGAGACTCGGCCCCGCCCCCTCCGGAAGACGAGGCTCCTCCTCCTGACAGCGAAGAAACTCCGGAGGGGGAGGCCCCGGAAGAGACGCCCTCTTTTCCAGAAATAAGACCTTCCTCTGTGGAGAGCGATATTCTGAATCTCATTCCTTCTAGTGAAAGAATACTTTTTCCAGAGGATGATGAGGAGGAAACAAAGAGAGTTCGAGCCAGGCCCGCGCCCAGGACGGTGCAGTCCATGCTTTCCGAGGCACTTTCTCAGTCTTCCCACAGGTCATCCAAATACTTCCGAAGCATGAGCGGCATTCCCAACCTGCAGGAGACATTGAAAGAGAGACAGGTTTTGCTTGCCATTCATAAACGTCATTTTAATTTCAAATACAAACGCACTGTTAGCTTTTCTTTATAATTACAGTGTTTGCATGTGGTGTTTATTCTTTAGGCAAGGTTTAGAGATGCGAGGGAAAGCCGAAGACTGCAAATTAACCCTTCCTACAAATACTTGTTTGAAATTATATCCGATATTCTTGGCCTGGACGTAGTAACCGTCGAAGAATTACTTTTGGATTGCCCAACTGTAAGTCTGTCTTGTCATTCTTTTTCAAATGGCTCTTTGGAGACGTGATTGGTTTAAGAAAACTGGATTCAGGAACAACAACACATTTAGAAAGAGAGGGTTGGAATTTCACTGACTAGAGAAGCTTTATTTTATAGAAATATAGCCAGTTGGATGACATTTCTAGTTAGGTCTACTGTTGAGAAGGAAGAAAAGAGAAGAGCTGGCAACTAGAATTTGGCTAAAATTCTAATTCAAAATGACTTTAGAAGTTAGAGAAATAGGCAAGCATAGGCTGAGTAATACTTGTAAAGGACAGGTTATAGGAAATATATATGTCGATCATTTAGATAGAAAAACTGCGGAAATCTTAGCTAGGGAACAGTGACTAGTGCCTGAGTCTGGTAGAAAACAACGAGGCTATTGCCAGACATTTCAGCGTGCCAGGGCCAGTCCAGGATTGTGCCTACATTCCCTGACATAATTATTAACAGTTCCTCCTAAAAGGGCCCCCGATTTGGATGATGAGTTTATATGGTCACCCTAGCTACACTGATGGATGATAAGCTGTGCCTGTCCTAGCAGCTCTTAGAAGCAGTATCACAGCGTCCTGTCTGGTAGCTCTGGTTCTAAATAGTTTCTCAACAAAATTACTACTAATAATGAACTGCTACTAATAAAAAGCTGGTTGGGCATTTTATTGACTATTGGAGTGGAGTGGGCTGAAGCCCCAGCAAGACCGGTGAGCAGATATGTGCTGGTGGTGAGCCGATTGTCCCACCGAATGCACTGGTGAGAGAGTCAGGTGGGTGATGGTATTGTGCTGAGGTTGTCTTCATCAGGATCTATGCACCCTGCTTTCACAGGGACTAGCAAATGTGGGCAAAACTCGTTAGCTTGCTCTAGGAGCCATGATTCTGTGGAATAGCTCCTTAAAAAAAGTCTCTCTTTTGCTTGATGTAATACCGTGTGTTGTCACGTCCTGGGAAGTTGTCTGCCCTTTATTTCTTCCAGAGGCTTATAAAACTTTACCAATGGCAGTTCCCTGACAGTATGAATGGGAGTACTTATTTTCCACTCCCTTAGTGTGTTACATGAGATGGGAAATGTGACTGATGTGGAGAGATCAATACCTTTGAGCTATTTTAATGGCGAAGGTTAGAAAGATGTACACAAAACATGAGGTGCCATAGCAAACACCTGGACGTAGGGTATGGCTTCTCAGGGCACCGAAGTTCCCTGTGGGAAAGTACAGGTCTGGTCAGGGTTGGCTTCAGGGGCCTGCAGGCTGGATAGCCAAACAGGCCCCTGTGCTGAAGGGCCCTGCACAGGGCTTAGTGACCTGCTGTCGCCATCTTGAAATTCTTAATTTTTAAATTAAGCAGTCCTGCACTCACATTTTACCCTGGACCCCACAGATTCTGCAGACTGTTTTGACTGTGGATGATTCCATTCGTGTGGCAAGAGGTTTCTCTGTGTTGTTCTCAAGTTGTTTCTGGTGTTTTGTTTTGCCTTTTTTTTTTTTTTTTTTTTTTAATACTCTCCTGGCCTCCCTTCCCTACTGGTTATTTAGGTTCCTTTGGCAATTCTCGCTATGTATCCACACATTCTTAAACTCAAGAGTGGTGCCAAAAAAACAAAAAACAAACAAACAAACAAAAAAAACCCACAAAAAAACACCCACAAAAAAACAAAAACAAAAAAAACCCTCAAAAAACAAAAACTCTATACATCCCTGAGCAGATGACTATGAGATGAAGAAAAGGCCAATTTCTAAAAACATATTTCTCATTAGGACCAGGCTTCAGGCCTGTCTCAAGGACCATTCCTGCACTTGGTAAAGGAGGCAACCAGATGGGTAATCACCTGGTTCCACCTAAAAATGGTTAGGCCACACATTTTGGCTAACCCCACAGTGGAATCCCAGCAGTTCTGCAAAGGGCATAGGCATGGCCAGTGCTGACAGGGGAGGACAGCTGTCAGGACTAAGGGAGATGAGTGCCCGCAGAGCTGGCCATGTCACCTTTACATATCTGTTCCCTGGCTTTCTGAACTGGCACCATGTGCCTGGAGGAAGTCTTTCTCACTAGCTAGCATGCTAGCCAGGAAGTAATAGTGCCATGTGTCTGCAAACCCTTCTTTTTGTCATGCCTGGAGTGTGTCTCAGACTCTGGGTCTGTGTGGTTAGGCTCTTCTGTTAAGGCCATCACAGACCAGGCCAGATCCTGCTTAGGCTGCAAGGAATGGGAAGTCTGGTGCTTAAGGGAAGAATCAAGACAGGAAAGGTGATGCCTTCAGAAATGTCTGTGAATTTCAAAGCCACAGTGGAGGGAAGAAAGGATAAGCAGGAGGAAAAGCAATGTCAAAAGCTGGGAGAGATGAGAGCACTTATTTCACCCAAAGGACCAGGCAAGGACATGCAGTAAATTTGCATCCAACTTGGTGGACAGGTGAGTATGAAGATGGAACGAGGAACAAGGGGTGTCATGGGTTGGTGGTTGAGAAGACTGTATCCGGAAATTTTTTCCATGTATGTGAAGCCTAGTGTTAAAGCCGTTTATCAAGAGTACCACAACGCTGTGGACAACAGAGGGTGTATAGTTTGCCCTCAGACCCATTCTCCACCTTTCTCTGGCCTGGAAGGATGACCTCTCTGGAACCCATCACCTGGGCTCCCTTGCTCTGTGGCTTCCCAGTGGCTCAGCCACTGAGAGACACCAGCAGGAGACTGTGGGGCAGAGGGGGAGGGAAGTCTGACCCTCCCCACTTGGCCTTTGTTCTGGCCATGGTCGTGTCCTCCTATAACTACAGCTCCTCCTGAGTGGTCCCTCTCCCACAGCTCCAGTTCTCAACCTGCATTCAGCTACATCACTTTCCCCATGCCTACCCTTTCAGGCCTTGGGGTGCTACTGGTTTTCCTTTGTTGCTAGTCCTGTTATATTGGTGCTAGTGCCACAGTTTCCCTTGACTCTGCTCTGGCCTCTAGAAGTAGCTTCTTTGTTATGAAGTTTCTTTGAAAGCTCTTTAAAAACTATTGTATTGATTTTTTTACAGAGAGGAAGGGAGAAGGATAGAGAGTTAGAAACATCAATGAGAGAGAAACATTGATCAGCTGCCTCCTGCACACTCCCCACTGGGTATGTGCCTGCAAAACCAAGGTACGTGCCCTTGACCGGAATTGAACCTGGGACCCTTCAGTCCACAGGCTAATTAATGCTTTGTTCACTGAGCCAAACCAGTTAGGGCATTGAAAGCTCTTTTGTTGGGACTCTTTCTTAGTGGGACCTTCACCAAATCAGAGATTTCTACCCTCTTAGCATTCACACTTTTGCTACTTCCACTTTTACTGTTCCCTTCGTTCAGCACTGCTCAAGGTAATCCCATACATTGCTTTCCTGACTCATATGATAGGTGTTTTCCAAAGTCAAGGAGGCAATAGTACGCCTCTGTGGAAAGAACACGGATCTGGAGGTGCTGGTCTGTGTCAGTTCCAGGCTCTGCACTGTGGTTGTGTCTTGGATCGTTCACGCAAATTCTTTTTAGCTCCACTTTTCTCTTCGGCCAGGGACATGATAATGTCACCTTACCTAGTGCAAGGTTGTGGTGCAGTGCAGATGAACTATTTGTAAAATGTTACATATTATAAGTGAATCTTAAATCCGTAGTCATGATCTTGGCCTATGACAAACGTTCACTCTGTTGGTCTCAGGAGAACAATGTGTCTAAAAAAGAACGGAGTGCATTTGGTATTGTGACCTCTTTTTATCACAGTCAAGTGCTCTACTTCTGAGAATCTGTATGCTTTCAAAGCTGAAGGGACATAAAAGTCAGACACAGCAAGGAAGTATTTATGGATCTGGGCAAGAATAGCTATGCTGACAGCTTTTGTATCTTTCAGGTTACGACCTGAAGTAATTGTGCAAGAGAGTCAAGTTTTATGTGTGAGGTGGAAGAGTAGGAAACTAAGGGCTAGGAACTTTTTTAAAAAAATATTTTATTGATTTTTTACAGAGAGGAAGGGAGAGGGATAGAGAGCTAGAAACGTTGATGAGAGAGAGAAACACCGACCAGCTGCCTCTTGCACACCCCCGACCGAAAATGTGCCCGCAACCAATGTACATGCCCTTGACCGGAATCAAACCTGGGACCCTCCAGTCCACAGACCGACGCTCTACCACTGAGCCAAACCGATTTCGGCAGGGCTAGAATCTTGCACATAGCTGTTGCTCCTTTTCACCTCCTACGTGGTGGTTCCCGCACCTGGTCCCAGGATCCGGGGCATGGGCACTACCTGGAACCTTTTAGAAATTCAGGCCCCCCGGCCCATTCCATATTTGTCAAAGCTCTCTAGATACTGCTCTGAGGCGCACTTTCATTTGAGAACCATTGGCCTTAGGGCAGAGGCTTTGCCAGACTGGGAATACATCCCACATGTGGTCAATAAGTGAAGAGAAACACACTGCTCAAGAGAGACACTTAATGTATGAAATCAGTAAAGTGGGTTCAGTAACTATTTCCCAAATGATGTGTGAGAGGTTTTGTTCACACGACTTATTTAATTTTCTACTTATTAAAATATTACACTGACTCGTAATTAAGTAAGAACTTCAAGCTCATAAATATAGAAGACTGTTATTATAATAATTTGTTTTTATATTAGTTTGGCTACAATATGGGTCAAATTACAATTGCTAAAAATGTAATTACTCAAATAATTGGTCAAACAAAACAATTAATCAGCCAAGTTTCCTGTTCCCCAAATCCGCTTTTAAGAATTGCCCTTGCCCTAGCTAGTTTGGCTAAGTGATCATCAGCCCATGGACTGAAGGGTCTTGGGTCTGATTCTAGTCAAGAGCCCATACCTCAGTTGCAGGCTCAATCCTCCTGACCCCCTCCCCCTGTGTGGGAGGCAACCAATCAGATGAGTCTCTCTCACATCGATGTTTCTCTCTCTGTCTCTCCCTCCCCCTTTCCTTCTACACACATTCTCTCTCTAAAAAAAAACCACAAAGAACCCTCCCAAAACAAACAAACAAACAAACAAACAAACAAAGGAAAAGATATCCTCAGGTGAGGTTCAGAAATAGAATTCACCCTATCTTCTACAGTAATTTTGAAGTTAAATTAGTTCAGATTCTAAAATCCTGCCTCTGATGTGCCTGACTCTGTGTATCATGAATAAACTGTTTGAGCCTCTTTTTTAATTTTTAATCTACAAAATGATGAAGATTACAGTATGTAAAATGCCTAACGCAGGGCTTGGTTCATTTTATTGTAGTACCCTAGTCGTTTTATTGACTTTTTCCCTTTTATTTAACAGCTGGAACCACTGACTTATTTTTTTATGAAAGATGGTTGTAAGACATTGAAATTCTTGTACCAGGAAGGAGATGCACCTGGTTTGGGTAAGGATGTTTTCCCAGGGTACTGTGCTGGCTAGTAGTTCATAAACGTTAGAGTGCAGCATGTCTTTTCTCTTATTCATGGGAAATCTTATAAAGAAAATTTATCAGAAGCTTATATCTTAAAAAAATACATTTTTAATCCAAATATGAATGTTTCAGGTATTAATAATTTTAAAAAATCTATTTACAACTGTCAAAATGTTTTCTGTATCTGAGTCTGTTTCTGTTCTGCTTGTTTGTTTGTTTATTTATTTAATCCTCACTAGAAGATATATTTAACGATTTTTATAAAAGAAGGGAGGGAGCGAGAGGGGAAGAGAACCAACGATGTGAGGGAGAAATATCTATTGGTTTCCTTCCGTATGTGCCCAAACTAGAGATTGAGCCTACAACCTAGAGGTGTGCCCTGACTGGGAATTGAACCAACACCCTTTTGGTGCGATGCTCAACCAACTGAGCCACTCCATCTGGGCTACTATAATGACTTAAGGAGAAAACATTCTTATAGAAATCACTGACCTCTCCTGAGGAATACAGATTTTTTTCTCTAGAATTTAATTGGATTTTCCCTGAAACAGGTGGAGCCATTTTGTACACATGTTTTCAGATGACTAGAAATAGTCACAAAACCACCCAAGGGCTCAGCAGCTGCTCCCTGTGGTCCTGGTCACATCTGTCTGCTGCAGCTGTCAGTTGGAATATCTGGCTTCCCTTAATGTTCTCGTTATTCTTAAAATAATTAACAGTTTACCAGGTAGCTATACCTTTGTCTTAATAATTAGGTGCATAGGCCATCCTTAGACCCCTTACCTTCCAAACCCTGTGGATTTTATCTTCAGTGTATGTCCCTCCTATTGGTCCCTTTTTGCTTTAAACTTTGCTGCCTTATGGCTGCCCATACTTGACGCTGTCCTAGTATTCCAGATTGAAAACCAGTATCTCTGTTACCAGACTCCTCCTCTGAAGTTCATACTACTTACTCCAGCCAAGAAATCTTTCCTTGTGCTGCTAGTTATGGGATTGGGTGCAACTCCTCAATTACCCGCTGAGACCCATGGTAGCCTGAACACACAGGACCTGTTTGGTCTGATTTCCTGTTCTTCCCGACACGAGTCTTCTGCTCTCTGTAAGCCAGTCCCTTCATGTTCATACCAGAGTCATTTCTGTGAGCTTTTCTCCTCCTTCTTAACTCTCAGAATGCCTTCAGCCAAGTCCTGCCCCTCCTCCAAGTGACCTGATGCACTGTCTTCTAGAGAGCCTTCCAGAATGTTCCAAACCACACCCGAGTCGACTCTGTTCTCCAGACTCTTGGACAGCACCTGATTATATTCTTCTAATTTCATCTAATTGTTGAATGTGTATATCTTCCTTCCCCAACAAAATATGTAAACTCATACATACTGAGTAGGTCTGCTCTGTGGATTTTCTGTCTCTCACAAGTTTTTACCCTGGGGCATTATTGCATGGCCCATATGTTCACAACTCATTAAAAATTATAATAGCTGAAACTATAGAAAGATAAGAAAATATCTACCATGAGAATAAAAAGAGAAATCACCCACATTCTCCCTCACTTGAAATAAACATTGTTAACTCCTTGATGGATCACTCCATTCTCCTCCTCTCTCTCTCTCTCTCTCTCTCTCCCTCTCAGGCTGATGTAACTAAGATTTTCAAGACTTATCTCCTTTTATTAGAATTTAGGTTATTTATAACATTTTTGCTCCTTTTAACAATGCCTCAATGAAAATCATTGATACTAATTCAATGTGGATTATGAAATGTATTGGAAATAATTCGCAGGAGGGGAATTGTTAGAAGGAAGGATAGGCCTATTTTTAATAATTATTTTTACTATCTACAAAGTAGCACATTTCTCAGCTTGGTAAATATTTCTCTACATGTCTTATATGCATGTGCTAACATATAAATGCTTATATCATTTAAAAATGTGATCATATGTTTTATTTTTGACCTGCTTTTTGCAGTTGACATTTTCTATTAAACAATGTTGTTTGGTATCCCATAGTACAGTTGCACTGTGATTTTTAGAAACCATTCCCCTATTATGATCTGCCACCCAGGATTATGTTCACCTGTAAGTCAGAAATCCTATTAATGGGTTTGTTTTTCTCTAGTAACAAGGGAGGCAGCTACTAGCAATGGTTCAAATGCTCAGCAATGCCACCAGAACACAGATTCTTTTTATTCTGCCATTCTTAATATGTTGGCTTTATGTTCATGTTTTTCCCATGAAGCGCTGGGCATCACATCCAGGTCCAAGGCACTGTGGGAAAGGGCCTCACTTGTCACACACCTCCTCTTTTTCAAGAAAGCCCAGGTTGTCTTCTTGGCCAGAACTGTGTCACATGGCTTCCTAAGGAGGCTGAGAAAGCAGTTGTTTTCAGGGGAATGTACACATTGCTTAATGGACAAGGTCAGGTTCTTTTATCAAAGGTAGAGGAAGCTTTCATCCCAACCTCTATGAATAAGCATTTAAGCTTTTATATTGTACCGGGTTCTTTGACTGCAAGCCACAGAATTAGACTCTGACTTAAATAAGAAAAAAAGGTGTCTGGGTATTCACAAATTTTAGAATTAGTTGAACCACCAGGCCTTGAAAAGGACAGGAATAGAGCATTTCCATGGATTTCAGGGCAGTTATTTTTGCGTTCATCACCAGACTGACATCTCTCAGATTCCCTTTTATCTTTGTGTGTCTCCATTCAAGAGGTACATTCTTGCAGAAAGCCTAATTAGTCTAGTTTTCAGGTGCCCACCACCGCAGGATACTCTGAGGGTATCTTTGGAATGACAGGATGGGAGGAACCCCCTGAATTCAAAGGAAGACAGGCAGGCACACAAAACATTTTTGTGGTTTTGTGATGGGGAATTACAATTTTCATTTATCATATTTTAAATTGGCTATTGTAAGTGGAAAAAAAACTATTAATTTTTGCATATTATTATTACAACCAGCCATCTAACAGAATTATATTGTCAATAGGTTTTTTTTTTTAATTCAAAGAAAGATTTATAATTAAATGATTAGTCTTCAATGAAATTAGTTTAAGGAAGAATTTAATATAAGTTGGGTGCTATGAGTATATTCAATAGGTGACTGAATCTTCTCGGGGGAATCAGTGAGGCTTCCCAGAGACATGGCATTTCAGCCGAGATTTGAAAGATAAATTGGAATGAGGTAGGCAAAAGAGTGGGGTGGGATAGGGACCAGGTTGTGCGTAGGCCCTGCCTGAGGCCTGGCCAGAAGGAGCGGATGTGCAGACCTCAGGGAGAGGAACCAGAGGAAGCCCCAATGTAAAAATGCCAATATTGACATCTTTTTTGTAGACAATAAACAATTGATTCCACAATCATACCAAAAATGTCTTATAATAAAATGAAGCGAGAAGCGGCAGGGTAAGGGGCAGAGTAATTCCCCTATATTTGATCAGTTATGTGATCATGTGCTAAATTCTTGACTGTTGTTTTCAGAATGTGGTCGAATTATTGCTGGAGTGACGAAAGGGTCCAAAATGATGAGATTGTATATAGACAATGCAGCCCCGGAGAAACTAAAAGGAAAGTGTGTATTTTTTGTTCGCTGTCAAAATGATAGTGCTATAAACCTTAAAAGTATTCAAGAGGTATGTTTACATTTTGTTTTCAAATAGTTAAACATTTCCCCAGCTTTATTGAGTTAATAATTGACATATAAGATTGTATAAGTTTAAGGCGTAGAATAAGTTGATTTAATGAACTTTTTAAGTATATGTATGTACACATATATATTTATATATATATTATTGATTTTATAATAATATATAATTATATAATATATATGATTTCAGAAAGGAATGGAGAAGGAGAGAGAGAAACATCAATAATGAGAGAGCATCATTGATCAGCTGCCTCCTGCATGCCCCACACTGCGGATCGAGCCTGCTACCCAGGCATGTGCCCTGACTGAGAATTGAACCTGGAACTCTTCATTCCATAGGCTGACATTCTATCCACTGAGCCAAACTGGCTAGGGCTCTAATGTACTTTATATTCAGAAATGATTACCATGGTAGCATTACCATCTCCATCACCTCACATAATTACTAATTTTTATTTTTTTGGTACTGATGTTTAAGATCTACCCTCTGAGCAGCTTTCAAGTATATAATACCGTAGCCTACATAATAAAGAGGGAATATGCAAGTTAACCATCACTCCATCACAAAGATGGCTGTACCCACAGCTGAGGCCAAGTTCCCATAAGGAGGCTTAATGAGCAATCAGCAGGGACCTGGGGCTACGCCCTCCCTGGCCCCCGTGGGGCTTGACAGGGGACCTCAGGTCACATCCTCCACCTGGGGGGGGGGGCGCTTGTTGGGGGACCTTAAGCTGCACTTCCTGTCCTTGTGCTGGGCTAGGGGACCTCAGGCTGCTCCAACCCCAGCACCAGGCAGGGAACCTCAGGCTGCACCCCCCACCAGGTGGGGTTTGATAGGGGACTTAGGCCATGCCCCCACCTCACCACCAGACCAGGATACCTCAGACTACACCCCCTGCTTGATGGGGCTTGATAGGGGACCTCAGGCCGTGTCTCCCACCCAACGTGGCTTGACAGAGGACCTCAAGGTGCCCCCCGAGTGCTGGGCTGGGGGACCTGAGGCTATGCACCCCTCCCCCCGGCTGGGCTTGATGGGGGACCTCAGGCCATGCCCCCCACCCAGCAGGGCTTGACAGGGGACCTCAGGCCCTGTTCCCCACCTGGCGGGGCTTGACAGAAGACCTCAAGGCATGCCCCCCACCCCAGTCTGGTCTGGGGGACCACAGGCCTCACACTCCTGTCCTGGCGCTGGGCCAGTGGACCTGGCAGGGCTTGACAAGGGTGGGACTGGCCCGGTCTGGATCTAGCCCAATGTGGGGCGAGGCAGCTGGGTCTGGGTCTCATGTGATTTTGAGGTGCATGTGAGTGGGCGGGGACTGACTCTGGGTCTGTGGTAAGCCCAGATTTTGACAGGAGGTTTTCATATACATTTTATTAATTTCCTTTAATCTCTGACACTTCTATTATAGAGAAAGGGAAAATAGCAATATTACATTATTTCCTCTAATTAATCCCCTTTTAATGTGCACACATTTCATGCACCAGGTCACTAGTTGTTAACTATAATCACCATGCCTCATGTAGATTCTCAAGCATACTAATAACAAAGTTTGTACCCTTTAACCAATGTTTTTCCATGCAAATCTCTGAGCAGAGGGCTAGTTTTGTTGCTTTTTTTCTGGACTGGCACAGTGTTTATGATTCCCTTTTCAGAGACTGGGCAACTTTCAACTGAAAACTTTTTTATGCAGGAGGCCCAGTTTCATTTCCCTCACATTGCACAGGCTGCAGGCCACATCTCCGTCCCTCGGTGGAAATTAAAGCACTAGGGGCAGTTTTACTTGCTGAACAAGCATATAAATGGTAAATTGAGGGCAGAATATAAGTTTAATGATTTTAGAACTCTAATATTCATAACCACTTAAGCTTTCCTAATAGTTTATAAAATGTATTGTCTTTGCTTATTGTAATGTAAAATAGGTTATTTACATTACAGTTCTTTATTGGGATTAGCATGTAAAAACATTTGAACACTGCCCTTTCAGGAAGTGCTGGTTACTCTTCTGGATGCCTCAAAAGGACTCCTAGTTGGAATTGGGAATATGCTGTCAAAGATATTTCTGCCAGCTATCCTTGCAACAAATAATTGGGGTGCTTTAAACCAATCCAAGCAGGGAGAGTCAGAAAAACACATTTTCACTGAAACAATCAACAGATACCTTTCATTTTTAGATGGTAAGTATAACATTTCTTATCTAACACATTACTAAAAATGAGAAAATGAACTATATGTTATTAAAAGTAAGCATGAGTTTAAAATATTCCATTTCAAAAGAAGATGTTAAGGTACATCAGAGAGGTAAGGTACCAAATCATTAGCATCTCTCTTCCCCAGGATTTTTGCAGGAGTAAGTTAAGTTGTCATTTTTGTTTTCTATTACAGCAGGAGGATTCTCTTTCTATATTATTTGTGAAAAATTTCACTACATTTAAAAAGACATAATTTATTATAAACTCTCTTTTAAATATATAACTACACTATTTCTATTGTTAAAGGACAATTTTATTAACAAACCAATTCACAACCTAATGATCAATTAGACTTATATTTTTATGAACTATTAGGTCTCTAACTTTTTAGTAATTACACCTTGAAACCACACGGTGGTATTTAACACATTGACATTAAACACCTCTTCTCAATATTTTTTTTCCTTTTAGGTGCTAGAATAAGTATTGAGGGAACAGTTAAGTTAAAGAGTATAGAGAACTTTGATTTTTCCAAACTGCAAACCTTTGAAGAAGTGACAGCTGCAGCTAGCAATTCTGAAACTGTTCGTCAGCTAGAGGACGTGTTGATGATATGGTACAAACAGATCGAACAGGTGAGCTAACTCAAGTAATTTCATCAGGTATGCGTCATAGTCACACCTGTGTTCTAGGCACTGCAATTTATCTCTAAAAGCAAAGGGAAGAGGAATCTTCTATATTCTGTTATGAAACTCAGCCTATTCTTGACTCCAGTGCAAAATTCATTGTCCTCTATGGACCAATTAAAATCAATTTTAGGAAAGTTCTCACATTAAGAAGGAAACTATAAAATTATGGGTTGAGAATGAAATAATGAAGAATCAGGAGTAGCCAACATTTATCTCTAATACTTAATATATTGTTTATATTCTTCTTCTTCTTCTCCTTCTCCTTCTCCTTCTCCTTCTCCTTCTTCTCCTTCTTCTTCTTCTTCTTCTTCTTCTTCTTCTTCTTCTTCTTCTTCTTCTTCTTCTTCTTCTTCTTCTGAGAGAGAACATAATGAAGAGACTAGCTACAGTGCTGGGCACTAAATAAATACTTGCTGGTTGATTAATTGAATTGTCTGGGTTGACAAAGATGTCCAAACTAGGCTCATTCATACCAGTACTACTCTGGACATGTAAGTTTTCTCTGGCAGTAACAAAAGCAATGTTAGGAATGGGGTGTATGTCAACCTTCTGAGAGGTGCCAACTTTTAAACACTACTAAAAATCATGTAATTGCCCCAAATGGAAAGAGGACTCTAGGAGCCAGCTTATAGATCTCTAACTCATGAGCACAGAACAGTGGACCTAGAAAGGAAAGTCTTCAGTTAGGTGAGAACGGGGGGGAGAAAAATCTTGACCATGCAAGAATTAGACAGCATTTCCGATATTACTTCTCATACATAGAACTATGCTGGAAGCAGGAAGATGCAGTTGCAGTGGAAAAAAAATGGAGGGCTTTGGAAACTCCGACATGGCCTGGAATGCTGGCCACTGAATTTGTTTCCACGTGTCACTAGGTAATTGAAGTGCATAGCCACCCAGCAGAAAACTCCTGCAGCTACCTACTCTGCCACTGGAGGAAGGGGGAGTTGTAACCCGTTATGGAAATCAAGCTCTGTCCCACCCGATGGCCAAGGAGGTCCTCTCCAGTTATTATGATCAATCAATATAGATTCTCTTTCACAAAAAATGAGCAATTCTTTCACAAAAAATGAGCAAGGAAAAGAAAATAGTTTGACATAGGAGACTTAGCAACCTGAAATAAGAAAATCAATAGTTGGGCAATTGTAGCAAAGGGCCTCCAATTAAGCAGAATAAATGTAGGAAATGGAGAGGTCTATAAAAACAACAACAACAAAACCCACACACACATAAAAAATAAACCTTGACCTCTTGTCATACACAAAAATTTATTCAAGATGGATAATAGACATAAACATGAAAGCTAAAAGTGAAAAAAGAACATAAAACATGAATCTCAAAAACATGTGTGAGAGAAGCCAGTCTTAAAAATAGTTATGTGAAAAACAAAACAAAAGCCATAAATGAAAAAGAAAAAAAAGACCAACAAAACAGAACAAACCAAAAACAACAACAACAACAACAAAAGCCATAAATGAAACAGAACATAAGACCATAATAATATGTTCTTAAGCAAGATACAAAACCCAGAAGCCATGAAAGAAAAAAAAAATGATAAGTTTGGCTACAGTAGAAAGAAATTAGTAACTTCCACATGTCAAAAGCCACCATAAAGTTAAAAGATAAATGACTTTTTGGGAGGTTATATTATCAGCATGTATAACAAAGATTATCCATAATATATAAAGACATTTTATAAGTTATTAAGAAACGGGCAGTTCAGAGAAAAATAGGCCAAGGATCTGAACAATGTATTCAAGGAAAGTACATCGAGACGTTTGACCTGGGAAAAAGGGGGCGTAGGAGTGACATGGTATTGTCAACGATTTGAAGGGCTTTCATGTGAAATTAAACATGTATGGCAGAAGTAAGCCAGGGAGAGTGGTGGTTATAAGGAGAGAAATGGAAATGGAATGTGCTTTATCACTGGAAGTATTCAATTTGAGGCTGGATTATCACCTATGAATAATGTAATAGGAATTAAACATCAAAAGGGTCATTTGATTTAAAATTTAAAAGTTAATTTTAAGTGTCATTTGCATTCTTTAATTCAGTTATTTAAATTATATAGACCTTTAGCCATTTAAAAAAGCTTAAATTATGTCTACTATCCTCTATTTAAGAAGATAGAAAAGCTTGTAATTAGGTTAAGGAGAGTTCCATAAACCATGGTTAAAATTACAAGTATTTTATGGATTAAAAATAGAACTTTAATAAGTGTGAAAATTAACTATGTATTTTGCCTCATTTGTATCCTTTTTTTTTTTAAATATATATATTTTATTGATTTTTTACAGAGAGGAAGAGAGAGGGACAGAGAGTTAGAAACGATGAGAGAGAATCATCGACCAGCTGCCTCTTGCACACCCCCTACTGGGGATGTGCCCGAAACCAAGGTACATGCCCTTGACCGGAATTGAACCTGGGACCCTTCAGTCCACAGTCCAACGCTCTACCACTGAGCCAAACCGGTTCTGGCCTCATTTGTATCCTTAAAAATTCCATCACAATTTAAGTTATGAAAAGTTATGAACATTAAAAGGTACAGAAAATAAATAACACACATCTCTGTAACTGAGATTAAACAGATACCATCCTATGTAACAAAAAGATACTATGCAAATTGACCCTAATGGCAGAAGGACTGGGAATGACTGGTTGCTATGACACCCACTGACCACCAGGAGGCAGACGTTCAATGCAGGAGCTGCTCCTGTGATTAGTGTGCTTCCACAGGGGGATAGCTGCTCAGCCAGAAGCCGGCTCATGGCTGGCCAGCACAACGGTGGTGGCAGGAGCCTCTCCTGCCTCTGTGGCAGTGCTAAGGATGTCCGACTAATAGCTTAGGCCTGCTCCCCAGGGCTGTTAGTCGAACATTTCCTGAGGGCTCCCTGGCACCCAGAGGGATTTCTGACTGCTAGCTTAGGCCCGATCCCCCTGGGGAGTGGGCCTAAGCTGTCAGTTGGACATCCCCCAAGGAGTCTTGGACTGTGAGAGGGCACAGGCCAGGCAGAGGGACCCCCTGAGTGTATGAATTTTTAGGCACCAGGCCTCTAGTTTGCTATATTTGCTTCAGATGTTTTTTATTTTCACTAAAGCCTCTAACCTCTTCTCCCTCCCTCTATATTACCACTATCCTAATGTTATTGACTCCTCCCTTTCTCTTTAAAGTTTGACACTTTTATTGCATTTATAAATTTATAAGCTTTATATTACAGATATAAATTTTCTATAATGTATTTGTGTTTAAAATCTTTACATAAACAGTATGATACTATTAAGGATCCTTTTATAGGTTTTCTTTCCTCTCAACATTCTCTTTCATTCATGTTAGTAAACTAAATTTAATTCATTCACTGTATGGTATTCCTCTGTGAAAAAAATCAGTTTATTATATAGATGTTCAGATATCTAAGAGACATTTAAATTATGTCTAGTAACCTCTGTTTAAGAAGTTAGAGAAGTTTATTTATTGATTCCCTCAGAAAGATAGTTATTTCTACTTTATTTTTTGCTATTGCAAACAATAAAAATACATACTTAATGAATATCTTTGTTCAGATCTCCTTTGTACATGTTCAAGAATTTCCCAGTGTAGCTCATTTGGTTGGAGTGTTATGCTGTTCACTGAAGGTTGAGGGGTTCAATTCCCAGTCAGGACCCATACCTGGGTTGCTGGTTGGATCCCTGGTTGGGGCATTATGGAAGGCAGCCAATCAAAGTTTCTCACATCAGAGTTTATCTCCCTCTCTCTTCCCCTTTCTCTAAAATTAATAAATAAGTAAGTAAGTAAGTAAGTAAGTAAAATTGGTGGTAGTATGTCCTTGGGTGAGGATTAAAAAATAAATGTCCCAGTGGAACTGCTGAGAGCAGTAATGTATGGATAATTTATTGGGTATTGCAAAGCCCTCCACATAGTGGTTATAGTAACTGTAAAATATTAACTATAATATTTTGTACAGAAGCATATGAGAGTTTCTCTTTCTTCAGATTTTCATTACACTTGGGATTGTCAGATTTTTAATGGTTGCCAATATATTGGGTGTGAAATGGTATCTTGATTTATTTTGCATTACCCTGAATACAGTTGAGGTTGAGTATGTTTAATGGCTCTTTAGGTTTCCTCTTTGTTGAATTGCTTCTTCATATCCTTTAGATAGTTATATTTCAGTTTGATGATATCTTACTGAATTGTTGGAGTTTAAATAGTATTTTCTGGATGTTAATTCTTTCTTGGTTCATCTTGTGTCCTGCAATTTCAGATGGTACCATAAACACATTTCTATTCCAGTGTTATGAAGATATTCTCCTACATTATTTATTTTAAATGATGAAACACACCAGAATAAATACAATACAATAAAATAAATAAATTATTGCAAAATTGACACCTGTATAAGCTTTGCACAAGTTAAGAAATGGAACACTGCCAGCACTTTGCAATCTCCTAGTATTCCTCTTCCCAATTTCAATTCCCCTTTCTTTCCTCAGTGGTAATCATTTTCTTGACAATTATGATATTTAGTTTCATGGTTTTCTTTATAGTTTTACCCCTATCTTCTATATTTTCTTTAAAAGCTTTACCATTTTGTCTTAACATTTAGCATCAGGAATTGCATCTGTGTGTGTTTGGGTATAATGTGAGGTAGGAATCTAATTTTGTCTTTTTCCATATCGTCAGCCAATTTGTCCCAAGCTGCTTGTTTAATAAGGCCATTCTTTCCTAACCAATTTGTAATGTCAACTCTGTAACATATCAAGTTTCTGGGACTCCTTTTCTATCCCACTGGGTCTACTTCCCTTTTTTTTTTTTTTGTACTTATACCATGTTGCTTTTATTTCTGTAGCTTTTTACTAAGTCAGTATTTGGTATGGCAAGACCCGTTCTGTATTTTTCTTCAAAATTGCATTGATTACTCTGGTTAATTTAAATTTAATTTTAAGGCTAGTTTATCAAGTATAATCAAAAACCCTTTTGAGATTTTGATTGAAACTTCATTGAATGTATACATTAAGTTAGAGAAAAATGCCATCTTTATATGAATTTTTCCATTCACGAACGTGGTATAATCTCTCCATTTCTGTAGGTCTTCTGTTGTGTGTTGGAAGTAAGTTTTCTAATTTTCTCCAAAAAGATAATGTACATCTTTTGTTAATCTCTTGATATCATTGTTATTATTTGTTATAGCAAGCAAATACTTTATGCTTATATTTACATTTTTAGATTGTCTATGATTTATAAAGAAATGCTACTGATAATTATATATACACCAGAGGCCCAGATCATAAAATTCATGCACAGCGTATGGGGGCAGTCCCTCAGCCTGGCCTGCACCCTCTCCAATTTGAGACCACTTGGGGGATGTCCCACAGGGATCAGGCCTCACCTGGCAATCTGAGATCCCCTTTGCAATTTGGGACCGCTGGCTCCTAACCACATCTGCCTGCCTGCCTGATAGTCCCTAACTGCCTCTGCATGCCAGCCTGGTTGCCCCTAACTGCCCTCCCCAGCCAGCCTGATCGCCTCTAACTGCTCTCCCCTGCCAGCCTGATCTCCCTTAACCACCTCTCTCTTGGCCTCTGCCACCATGGCTTCATTAATTGTAAAAGTTTGTCTTTTAGATGTTCTTGAATTTTTAGAATGTGATCAACCATGTCAGCTGTAATGATTCATGTTTGTTTTTTTCATTTCTAATTTTTGTTGGAATTCTCTTGTTTACTTATCTTGTTTTGGGATCCCCATTACCAGGTTGAATGGAAGTGGGTTGTGATAGTGGCAAAGTTATTGTGTCCTTGGTTTTAGAATGATATTTTCTAAAATTTTGTCCTTAAGTATGTTTGCTGTAGATTTTTGGTAGCTAGGTACTGTTTATCATTTTAAAGAAGTTCCCATCTATTCTTAGTTTGCTAACAGTTTTTATTCTTCAATGTTGAATGTCATTTATACTTTTAGCTTCCTTTGAAAAGATGAAAGTAACTAACTTTTAAAAGAAAGTGACATTTCTCTATTCTATGAATATTTTTTTATTGCAGGTACTTATTGAGAGTGAGCAAATGAGAAAAGAAGCTGATGACTCAGGCCCACTCACTGAACTGGAGCACTGGAAACGCATGTCAGCCAAATTCAATTATATCATTGAACAGATTAAAGGGCCAAGTTGTAAGGCTGTCATAAATGTGCTTAATGTTGCACACTCCAAAATATTAAAGGTAAAAAGGCCTGTATTTTAAAGCTTGATATATTCCAGAACAACCAACTAGAAAATTGCTCTTCTGGAACTGCTTCTTTGCATCATATATGAACATCATATATGCAGAAGTATTCATCTTTGAGTAAGGCTTTCTCATATAATAAGTTATTTCCAGAAGAGGGAAATGAAGTATAGAAATGAAGATTTAGTCCTCAATATTTTGCATACCAATTTAAACAATACTACTATGGGATGATTGCTATTAAAAAAAGGTTGTTTTTTTTTTTGAAGTTGTAAATCAACAGAAGCTCATTGAGGTAAAAAACTACACGAGCCCTGATTGATTTGGCTCAGTGAATAGAGTGTCAGCCTGTGGACTGAAAGGTCCCAAGTTCAATTCTGGTCAAGGGCATGTACCTTGGTTGTGGGTACATCCCCAGTAGGGGGTGTGCAGGAGGCAGCTGATCGATGTTTCTCTCTCATCGATGTCTCTAACTCTTTATCCTCTCCCTTCCTTTCTGTAAAAAAAACCAATAAAATATTAAAATATATATAAAAAAGAACTACATGAGAAGTCAAAAGCAAAAATGCCCTCTCATCATACATTTCACTTTTTCCTAGAACTTATCTTTATTAACAGTTTAGCTTGATTCTTTTCATATCCTTTTCTTTTTCTTTACTCTTCCTTTAAAAATTATATTTTTAGCCAAAACCGGTTTGACTCAGTGATAGAGCGTCGGTCTGCGGACTGAAGGGTTCCAGGTTTGATTCAGGTCAAGGGCATGTACATTGGTTGCAAGCACATCCCTGGTGGGGGGTGTGCAGGAGGCAGCTGGTCAATGTTTCTCTCTCATCGACGTTTCTAGCTCTCTATCCTCTCCCTTTCTCTCTGTAAAATATCGATAAAATATATATATTTAAAAATTATATTTTTAGCCCTAGCCAGTTTGGCTCAGTGGATAGAGCATCGGCTTTCAGACTAAAGGGTCCAGGGTTTGATTCCTGTCAAGGGCACATGCATGGATTGCAGATCGATCCCCAGTGGGGGGTGTGCAGGAGGCAGGCAATCAATGATTCTCTCTCATCATTGATGTTTCTATCTCTCGCTCCCTCTCCCTTCCTCTCTGAAATCAATATAAAAAATATTTTTTAAAAAAATATATAAAAAGATGTCTTTATACCAATCTAGAGGCCTAGTGCACAAAATTTGTGCATGGGGAGGAGTCCCTCAGCCTAACCTGCACCTTCTTCCAATCCAGGACCCCTTGGATATGCCTCTCGCAATACAGGACCGCTACTCCTAACTGCTCTCCTGCCTGCCTGCTTGATCACCCCTAACCACTCTGCCTGCCTGCCTGATTGCCCCTACCACTTGCCTGCTTGCCTGATAACTCCAAACCACTCTGCCTGCCTGCCTGATTGCCACAACCACTCGTCTGTGCCTGCCTGATCTCTCCTAACCACTTGTCTGCTTGCCTGATCACCCTTAATCACTCTGCCTGCCTGCCTGATCACCCCTAGCCATTCATTGCCTGATCTCCCCTATCTACTTGCCTTCTGGCCTGATTGCCCCTAGTCACTCTGCCTGCCTTCCTGATTGCCCCTAACCACCTTTGCCTCAACCCCCACCGCTGCGGCTTCATCTGGTAGGATGTCCAGAATGACATCTGGAAGGTCGTTCAGCTGTCCAGTCTAATTAGTATATTATGCTTTTATTATTATAGATAATACATTATCTTTTGTAAGAGATTTAAACAGTACAGATAAAACAAGTGTCTCTCTTTTTAAAAAAAAATATTTTATTGATTTTTCACAGAGAGGAAGGGAGAGGGACAGAGAGCTAGAAACATCGATGAGAGAGAATCATCGATCAGCTGCCTCTTGCACACCCCCCACTGGGTATGTGCCCGCAACTAAGGCACATGCCCTTGACTGGAATCAAACCTGGGACCTTTCAGTCCACAGGCTGATGCTCTATCCACTGAGCCAAACTGATTTCGGCACAAGTGTCTCTTTTTAAAAATTAAATTTATTGGGGTAACATTGGGTAATCCTATCTAATAAAATAGTACTATGCAAATTGACCATACCTGCACTACAACCACAAGCCACACCCACTAGCCAATTAGGAGCAAGTATGCAAATTAACCCAACCAAGATGGCTGTGGCCACAGAGTGAGCAGGAGGCTTGGGTTTCCATGGCAATGAAGGAAGCCAAGCTTCCCGCACACCCTGGCCGGCTATGGACTCCGCTGAAGACTACAAAGTTTCAATTATAGAAGATAAATAAATCCCAACAAAATGGCAGCAGCCACGGAGCTGGAGAGAGCAGGAGGCTTGGGTTTCCATGGCGATGGAGGAAGCCAAGCTTTCCGCCTGCCCTAGTCTGCCCTAGCCTGCCCTAGCCTCTGTCCAAAATTTCAATTATAGAAGATAAATAAATCCCAGATACCAGGGCCTCCGCTTGGGTCGCTGGGGGTGGAGGGCATGGCCGGCCTGCAAACTACCATAGACCCCTCGCCCAGACCACCCCAAGTCCCAAGAGAACCCCCACCCTGATCCAGGATACCCTTCAGGGCAAACCAGCTGGCCTCCACTTGTGCACTAGGCCTCTATCCTATCTAATACACAAATTGACCAACACACAAGATGGCTGCCCCCATGTGGACATAAGATGGGGTACTAGATTGTGAGAGGGTGCAGGCCAGGCTGAACGACCCCACTGGTACATGATCGGGGCTGGGAAGGAACGTGGGAAGTTGGCCAGCCAGGGAGGGACCACAGGAGGGCTCCAGGGCATGTCTCACTCAGTCCCCATCAGCCAGACCCCAGCAGCAAGCTAACTTAACAGTTGGAGCATTTTCCCCTGGTGGTCAGTGCACATCATAGTGAGCAGTTGAGCGGCCTTAGCATATCATTAGCATATTATGCTTTGATTGGTTGAACAGCTGGCCAGATGACCAGACACTTAGCATATCAAGCTTTTATTATATAGGATGAATATACTACCTACATATGAAATGACATAATTTTGATAACAGTATCATAATGTATTATTCTTCAATCCCTCTTCTCCCAATAGCATATCTTATTTAAAAAAATATTTATTGTTGAGAGTATTACAGATGTCCCCTGTTTCCCCCCAATTTCACCCCTCCAGCCTGCCTCAGGCCTTCACCACCCTATTGTCTGTGTCCATAGGTAATGCATATATGTACATAAATTCTTTGGTTAATCTCTTCCCGCCCCCAACTCCCCAATTCCCTCTGAAATTCCTCAGTCTGTTCTATGGTTCTATGCCTGTGGTTCTATTTTATTCATCAGTTTATTTTGTTTATTGTATTTTTTGTTCATTTATTTTGATTTTTACATTCATTTGTTGATATTTATTTATTGCCATTTTATTGTTCATATTTTTAATCTTTTTTTCTCCTCTTCCTCCCCGGTGAGACTTAGTGGTTGAATGTCAATCCATGAACCAGGAGGTCACAGTTTGATTCCTGGTCAGGGAACATGCTTGGATTGCAGGCTCAATCCCAAGTAGTGGTATGCGGGAGACACACGATCAATGATGTTTCTCTCTCATCATTGATCTATTTCAATCAATCTATCATTGATTCTATTTCTTTATCCCTCTCCCTTCCTCTCTGAAATCAATAGAACTATACTTTAAAAAAGAATACCCTTCAACAGTTCATATAATACTGGTTTGGTGGTAATGAGCTTTTTTAAGCTTTTTTTGGTCTGTGAATCTCATCGTCTGACCTTTATTTTTAAATGCTAGTTTTGCTGGGTAGAGTAATTTTGGTTGTAGGTCCTTTCTTTTCATTGCTTTGAATATTTTTTGCCACTCCATTCTGGCCTGCATAGTTTCTGTTGAGAAATCAGCTGACAGTCATATGGGTACTCCCTTGTAGGTAAATAACTGCTTTTCTCTTGGGGCTTTTAAGATTCTTCTCTGTTTTTATCCCTTGACATTTTAATTATGATGTGTCTTGGTGTGGGCCTTTTTGGGTTCATCTTGTTTGGACTCTATTTCTTTCACCAGGTAGGGGAAGTTTTCTATCATTATTTCTTCAAATAGGTTTCCAATATCTTCTCTCCTTCTGGCACCCCCATGATGAGAATGTTGGTATGCTTGAAGTTGTTCCAGAGGCTCCTCACATTATCTTAATATTTTTGCATTCTTTTTTCTTTTCTTTTTTTTTTTTTTTAATATTTTATTGATATTTTACAGAGAGGAAGGGAGAGAGATAGAGAGCCAGAAACGTCGATGAGAGAGAAACATCAACCAGCCGCCTCTTGCACACCCCCTACGGGGGATGTGCTCACAACCAATGCACATGCCCTTGACCGGAATCGAGCCTGGGACCTTTCAGTCCGCAGACCGACGCTCTACCACTGAGCCAAACCGGTTTTGGCTGCATTCTTTTTTCTTTTTGCTCTTCTGATTGGGTGTTTTTTGCTTCCTCATATTCCACATCACTGATTTGATTCTCAACATCTTTGACTCTGCTGTTGATTTCCTGAAATAAAGAATAAATTATTATTTAATTCAGTTAATTATGCTTAATTTCTGATTGGTCCTTTTTCATGTCTTTGGTATTCTCACTAAGATCTTTGAGAGTCTCACTAAACCCATTGAAGCTCTCATTAAAATCTTTGAACATTCTTATAACCATCTTAAAAAAATTCTGTATCTAGTAGTTTGCTTGCTTCTATTTTATTTAGTTCTTTATCAGGGGCCTTCTTCTATTCTTTAATTTGTGGTATGTTTCTTTGTTTCTACATTTTGGCTGCTTCCATGTGTTTGTTTCTATATATTAGGTAGAGCTTTTGTGTCTCCTGGAATTGGTAGAGTGGCCTTGTGAAGTAGGTGTCCTATAGGGTCCAGTTACTCAGCCTTCCCAGTTGCCTGATCTGGGCACTCTAGGTGCACCCATGTGTGGGTTGTGTGCATTGTCTTGTTATAGGTGAGCCTTGATTGCTGTTGACATAACTGGGAGGAATTAACCCCCAGGCCTATTGGCTATGAGTACTAGCTGTGACTACAGCAGAAGAGCTGCTGTTCAGGAGACACCCCTATGGAGCAAGAGTTGCTTCAGGGGGGCTTTGGTGCTTACTGAGTCTGCCTCTTAAGTGAGTCACTCATGGGTGTGTAGAGATGTAATCTGGGGTGGTCTGAAGTTGTCCACCAGGTACATTGGTTCTAGGGCCTTCCAAAGGAGCTACAGAATTATCTGCCAGTGGCTGCTACTTTTGTTGGGCTTGGAAGTACCCAGGCTAGGCTCAGCTGTGAAGCAAGGCAGGCTGATGCTAAGGCTGGGTATTGGGCCTTTTATTGATAGTTTTGGGGCATGCTGACCCAAGCTTCTGCTTGTTTGAGAGATTTTAGGAAAGAGTGAATCTTGAGTCAGGACAGACCATTCATATGAAAAAACTGCTGCTAGCAGGTTGAGTGGTACTATAAATTTGGTAGGGCAGGGTCTCAGGGAATCATCAGATGGAGTGAACAGTGTGAGCCAGGTTGATGGAGACTCAGATATGGCACCTACCAGTCAGCTCTGTGATGGGGGAGGTCTCAGCATAGGAACAGTGACCCCTGTTAGCTCCTTTTTCTTGGAGAAAGCCCCTCCTGAATTCTTGCCTTGATGCCAGACAATTTAGCTCCTCACCATATGTCCCTGGGTCCACCCAAGTCTCTGTCCCAGTTCTGGAGCTCAGAGGGAGCAAGTCTGAGTAAGTCTGTGCACCAGCCCTTTAAGAATAACTATCTGGGTCTCCAGCAGTCTCCTTTGTCACTCAGCCACATCACTACTAATTTTTACAGCCTGAAGTTATGGGGGCTCCTCTTCCCAGTTCTGGAACCCTGGGCTGGGGCCTGGTGTGGGGCTGGGACTCCTTGCTCCTCATGGGAGGCCTTTGCTGCCAATATATCCATTCCAATTATAAAAATGCAACACGTGGGCATCAGACCAGTCTGTTCTGCCCCCTTTGCCTCTCCTACCAGTCTCAATGTGCTTTCTTCTTTAGTTCTGTAGTTGTAGGACTTCCATTTTGCAAGATTTCAGGTTGTTCTGAATGATGGTTACTCTGTATTTTAGTTGTAATTTTGAAGTGGTTGTGGGAGGCTGTGAGTACTGTATTTACCTATGCCACCGTCTACCCTTCCTCCCCAATATCATGTCTTAGAGAATTATGCTGGTCAGAATGAGCTTTGTAGTTTTCTAAATATTAATACACTACGTTTTATCTAATAATTTTCATCTATCTATCTATCTATCTATGCCTAATATGCAAATTGTCTCCTTAGAAGTTTGACTGACTGGGAGTTCAATTGATTGCTATGATATGCACTGACCATCAGGGGATGGCGGGGAACAAAGAAAGGCTCTGGCACACAGCTGGCAGCTGGTGGGGACCCTACCCATGCATGAATTTCATGCACTGGGCCTCTAATTTATAGATAAATAGGAAAGACAGTTTTCTTTATTTCCCCCCCAATAGTGTTAACTGTAGGTGAGCCTTGATTGCTGTTGGTGTCACCGGGAGGAATTAATATGTATTCTTAATATGTCAATTCTATTTATTTCTCTAATTTAAAGAGAATAATTTACTGGTTTTTAGTTGTGCCCCCATAACCATAATCATTTCATCACCTCAAAAAGAAACCCATACACTTTAGTTACCACCTTCCATTTTCACCCATCCTTCTCCCGCCCTGACCCCCAGGGGCTAAGTAACTTCCAGTCTACTTTTTATCTCTATTTGCCTATTATGGAATCCTATATAATAAAAGCCTAATATGCTGTCAGGTCGTCTAGTTGGCCATTCAACCAATCAAAACATAATATGCTAATGATATGCTAAGGCCTCTCAACCGCTCACTGTGACGAGCACTGTCCACCAGGGAGCAGACAGTTGACCTGTTGACCAGTTGCTATGATGTGCACTGACCACCAGGGAGCAGATGCTCCAACTGGTAAGTTAGCTTACTACTGGGGTCTGGCTGATTGGGACTGAGCAAGACAGGCTGGACATGCTCTAGAGCAGGTGTGGGCAAACTACGGCCCGTGGGCCGGATGGCTCTTCTAAAGTATTGAAGAAAAAAAGAAAAAAGAAAAAAAAAGACCGTACCCCTTTATGTAATGATGTTTACTTTGAATTTATATTAGTTCACACAAACACTCCATCCATGCTTTTGTTCTGGCCTTCCGGTCCAGTTTAAGAACCCATTTTGGCCCTCGAGTCAAAAAGTTTAACCACCCCTGCCCGGGAACCCTCCTTTGGTCCCTCCCTAGCCTGATCATGCACCAGTGGGGTTGCTTGGCCTGGCCTGTGCTCTCTTGCAACCCAGGATCTCTTGGGGGATGTTGGAGAGCCGGTTTCAGCCCGATCCCACAGGTCAGCCCTATTCACAGAAGAGTGTGAATACCGTAAGGATGAACTGGTGCACGAATTCTGGTTTTATATAAATGGAATAATCTTTTTAAAAAAATATTTTATTGAGTTTTTACAGAGAGGAAGAGAGAGGGACAGAGAGTTAGAAACGTCGATGAGAGAGAGACATCGATCAGCTGCTTCTTGCACATCCCCTACTGGGAATGTGCCCGCAACCAAGGTACATGCCCTTGACCGGAATTGAACCTGGGACCTTTCAGGCCGCAGGCTGACGCTCTATCCACTGAGCCAAACCGGTTCCAGCATGGAATAATCTTTATTGGCTTCTTTTACTTAGGATGTTTCCAAGATTTATTCGTGTTATAGCATGTATCAGTACTTCATTACTTTTAACATGTTCCATTGCAAATTATATCACATTTTGTTTATCACTTTATAGACATTTGGGTTTCCACATTGTGAACAATACTACTGTGAACATTCCTGTACAGGTTTTTGCATGGAGATGTGATGTAGGAGTAGAATTTCTGGATCAGATGCTAACTCTGTATTTAAATTTTTTTGAGGAAAATAGTTTCTTTTTATGTGTTAACAAACATTGCTGCAGTTAAAACTTCTATATGCATACATTCAAGTATTTCCTGAGGGTGTATACTCAGCAACTTTGTCAATACTTATTAACAGTTAAATTTTTCCCCCTTCAATCTGACATGTGGAAATGGCTTGTTGTATTTTCCTTTTCCTTATTTATAGTGAAGTTGGTCATCTTTTAAAGTTTATTGGCTATTTGATTTTTTTTCTTGTGAATTAACTGTTTATATTTTCCCTCAATTAAAAAAATTCAGAAGTTATTTTGTACTGATTTTAGGAGTTCTTTATTACTATTGCTATTAATCAGTTGTTACAATCCACTATGGACATTCTTGCTGGATATGAAAAGTTCACTTTTCTGATAAGGAATACTTTCTTGGAATAATGCTCTGTTTTCATAAGTTGACCCATACTTGAATACCCAGAATTATGTACATAGCTAACCTAGAAAAGTCATTCCAAGTTGAAGCAGATCCAGTTTAAGCCTACAGACAGGATGTTAATTACCAATGGAATAAATCTTCAGTTTTAGTACATTTAAAATATTTATAACTTTAAGTCTTAAATAATGTAATAAAAAGACACATCAATCACCTTTAACTATCTACTACTTTAGTATATATATATTGAATTTCTTGATTAAACTTTAGCACACACATGTATTTGGATGTGTCATAGAATTCTTATACATTTTTTTTTCTTAGAGTTGGCGCGAATTGGATGCAAGAATCACAGATACAGCAAATGAATCAAAAGATAATGTCAGATATTTGTACACTCTAGAAAAAGTATGTCAACCTCTCTATAACTATGATCTAGTAAGTATGCTTTTAAAAGTGTAGCTTAAAAATTACCACATTTAAAAATAACTTAATATGTGTATATGGGAAAACATACTGCAGAAAAATTATTTAAAAGATCTATTTCCCCATTATATATTTATAATGGATTAAAACTATATTATTTTAATCCACATTACATATAATGTATTAACATAAAGATGACATCAATTGTGATTTAAACAAGACAAATATACTTGTTATCTCACAAGTGATGTTCCATCACGTCTGTTGTATTCTGTATGGTGGAAGCAAGTCAGGGGCAGGCCAGTGCACACGCAGGAGAAGGGATTACAGAAGAGTGTGAATACCGTGAGGATGAACATCACTGGGGCCATCTTTGAACCTATCTACCAGGTTAGAGATTGGGAAATCAAAACTCAGGGTGGCATAGTGACTTTACCAGCATCACTCAGCTAGTCAGTGATGCACCTTCTACTAGTAGTTTCTAACAGGAGCCATCTTCTAGTTTTGAACCTACTTTTCTTATAATATTTCTATAGAGTTCCTTTAAAGGACATATTTTCTTCTATTTTTTAAGTTTCTATTAGTTTTTGATTCATAAGTTATCTGGCATGTCTTAATGTTTTATGTGAAGTATAAAAGTGAAAGAGAACCCTCTATCCTTTCTTTAGATAGAGCGGGGAAATCGAGGAAACCATTGTTTGTTGAGAACCTTGGGCAGTTGAGCTTTTTAAAGATGTCCACCGTCTTGAGAACCTGGTCTTTCATTGTAGGCATTTCCATATATTTTCATTCTGTATTCACAACAGTCCTCGTTTTAAGACTAGGAAACTGAACTTGAGCATTTCTACAAGTATAAGTGATGAGGCTGAATTTGAATCCAGCACTCTTTGACATTTTAAGTTGTGTTTTTCCCCACTTCACTTTGCTGCCTCCTCAAGGTATTCTCTAAATTTATATGCTCTTGAAATAATTTACATTAGTGTTCAACATACATGTTCAGCATTCTCCATTTTAATCTTTGAAGAGAGAGTCAAATCCTCCACATACAGGACACCACTGGCCATATAGCCTGGGTAACCAATCATTTTGGGTTAGAGTTTCATCCTAGAGGCAGGGAAAGGGGGAGTCTACGATCCGTACCACTTATATTTGGAGAAGAGGGATATGTAGGGATATTTCATATGTATATTCCAAGAGAATACTGGTAGCCAAGGAATGTAATGTGGGTGGTGAGGGAAAAGTGGGTTGAGAGTACTGGACAGGTGCAATTCTTACTGCCATGTGAGAATCCATCATCCACCAGGAAGCACCATGAGAGAGGATAGAAGGACTTCTCAGAATCAGTTTTTAAATTGATTCCACAAAGAGATGATAGATTTTAACTTATTTACAACTTATTGTTGTTGTTTATAAAGAAGAATTATGATTTAAACTTTACTAGGTATTATGAGCTTCTAAAAGCAGGTGAAACCGTTAATACTGATCACTACCTACAACAAATAATCAATTTGAACCACGCTTTGATCATGAAATGATCAGAATGTGCCAGAAGACATGGCAAAGTAATTTTGCTTCATAATAACGCACCATCACACACTTCAAAACCAGTTAAAGACACGTTAAAAGACCTATCCTGGGAAGTATTAACCCACCTGCTGTATTCACCAGACCTTGCTCTTTCAGATGGCACTTGTTCCCATCAATGGCACACGCACTTTCTGAGTAGCACTTCAAAACGTACGAAGAAGTGGAAAATTGTGTCTCTGAATGGTTTGCCTCAAAACAAGAAAAGTTCTATTGGGACGGTATCCGCAAATTACCTGAAGGATGGGGAAATGTGTAGCTAGCGATGAATAAAAGCACTTTTGATGTTTCTCTTGAAATTACAGGGTTTTCTCTGATTACAAAATCCAAATTATTAACTGGTACACCTAGTATTTTCTTCACTTCTACTCCTCGTACCAGCTACTGAACTTACGTTGGGAACCTTTTTAAAATCTGTTTCATGTAAGAAAATCTTAGGTGCTTCTAAGCATGTGACCATGAGCAAAAATCCCAGATTACATGGTGATAGAGAAATACGGCTATTGCTTGGCTCACTCTAAATCAAGGACTTAATTCATCAGCATTATACCATGTGCAATTGAAATTTGTGTCTATGCCGAAACCGGTTTGGCTCAGTGGATAGAGTGTCAGCCTGCAGACTGAAAGGTCCCGGATTCGATTCCAGTCAAGGGCATGTACCTTGGTTGCAGGCACATCCCCAGTAGGGGGCGTGCAGGAGGCAGCTGATCGATGATTCTCTCTCATCGATGTTTCTAGCTCTCTATCCCTCTTTCTTCCTCTCTGTAAAAAATAAATAAAAAATATATATTTTTAAAAAGAAATTTGTGTCAAAGAAAAATTAGAAAATTAGAATGATCACATGTCACAAGCATTTGGGGTTACTCACAAGAATTGAGGAAGCAAATATTAAGTACACATATATGTAACGCCTACTCTAGAAAGGTCTACCTACAAGTGGCTCTTGCTGTAAAAAATAATAGGTGAATGAAGATAGCAAAATGTTAACATTTGTCAAATCTGGTGGTGGGGATAGATGATCATTAGACTATTCTCTTCACTTTTCTGAACATTTAAAACTTTCCAGTATAAAAACTAAATGTGGAAACATGACATAATAGTTTCTATTGTTATCAAGATCTCTAGATTTTAAGGCATACTGATTTTATCTTCTTGGTTCAACAGACTTGCTTAAATTTCCATAATGTTCACATCTTTTAGTGCTGGTGTTCTTTTCATCTTAGTCACTTATAACACTTTGTTCAGTTGTTCTAGCTATGGATATACATTATTATTATTATTATTACTATTATTTTATTGTTATTGAGCTTTTTACGTTCTCTGATATAGGAATGTTTCAAACATTTTCTTTTGAAATTAGAGTATTAATAGTATTGTCATGTAATTGCTCCCCCCCACTACACCCACTATTTTTGTAGTTTCACAAATTCCTTTTTTCTCACTTTCTTTCTTTTTTTTAAAAACAACAATTTCTTTTTAGTTTGTCACTGTCATTTGAGCAGGAAAAGTGCAGAGGACTCATGCTTCCATTGCTTGTTGATAAAGTTTATTGTCCTTATATTATGTGTTAGGCATATCTACTCTTACACATTTTACATATAGGATGTCTGAGTATTGTGTATAAATAGGTAAGAACTGTGCACTCAAGCAGCTACTATTATAAGTAACTGGAGGCCCGATGCATGAAATTCATGCAAGAGCAGGCCTTCCTTCCCCAGGCTGCCGGCACTGGCTTCCCTCTGGCACCTGGGACCCGGGCTTCCCTCACAGCCCTGGCTTTTTCCAGAAGGTCATCCGAAAAGATGTCTGTTCTAATTAGCATATTATGCTTTTATTATTATAGATTATGTTTAAAATTCAGATGAAGGGCATTCTTCTGATGGCCCCATTTGTTGCTGTCCCTAAGCCTTCTTCATTGGATTTGGGGGTACTTTGTAGGCTTGCCTTGTTGAGGGTGGCAGGGACGCCTTCTGGGCACATTTTTTTTTAATACAATCTTTTTTTGACCTACAGATGACACATATGAATTCTGACATATAAGGTTAACTATGAAATAATGTTAATGTTCATAAGCCGCATACAATTGATTTAATTATGTCATTGTCACACCTTATACCTGGGACATACAGTACATGAATTAGTGGTTGTTCTTTCTGGTTTTACTTATTCCATCACCATTTAAAAAATAGTTGATATATTTATATTGTATTAGCAGTGTATAGGCATCCTCCTTGAGGGAGGAAGTGCCATTGCCCTTATCTGTTCTTCTAACGTGATTTGCATTGACTGAACAGAGGGCTGCATGAGGCGACCAGGTCGGCAGGGGGTTGGTGAGGGATGACCAAAGGACTAAACAGCACGCTGCATGGAGTGACCAGGCTGGCAGGGGAGGCATTTTCTACTTCTCCATTTTCTCATGGGAAAAATGGGAATAACAATATTTTATTTTATAGGTTCTAAAACATTTTTAAATTACATTTTAACATCTCTGCACTCAGAGAACATGTTAGAGTCAGTTGAGTTTATGAATCATTGTGAAAGTGACTCAACACCACATTTGATTATTAGTTCTCTCCTAGAGGGGTAGAGTTTGTTCTTTTTTTGTTTTGTACCATTGGTGGGGTTCAGACTGCAGTGAATGAGTGCCAGCTTGTGGTACAAATTCTCAGGGGAATTTATCTTCCCTACCTCCACAAGGAGTGGAATTGGGACATACAAGGTTTGTTCCTATCTTTTTCTCCACGGCTCCTCTGTTTCATCCTTACTGTAACAGAGGGGGTGGAGCCACTTGGTGGCTTAGTTTTATGTGGGAGTGAGATGCCCTTTTCTTAGTATCATGTAAAGTAGTGGGACAGTACAGTCAGTCTTGCAATCAGTGATGTCTTAGCTGTGACGGATCAAACCTACCTTAAGGGGCCATTGTTGGCATACATGGCGAGGCGGAGCTCTTTGCCTAGTGCCTGGCACACAGTAAGCCCTGGATACATGTTAGCAATTATTTTATCTGTGTTTGCACTTGTTCTGCTCTGCTCTGTGCTGCTCTGCTGTTTAACTTGTTTGTGTACATCTCTTGCACTCTGCCGTGATCTCCTCCGAAATAGGTTCTGTCTATGTGGATTTTGCCCAACATTCTCAGAACTTAGTGGCACGTGGTATGCTTACTAAATGGTGAATTGAATGGAACACATGGAAATGAGTACTAGTCTAATCTCTGTTTTTAACTAGCTTTCTGACCTAGGTAAGTCACTTTACCTCTCAAGGTATCAGTTTCTTCCCCTTTAAAAAGAGCAACTTGAACTATTCATCCTTAAAATAACGTTCACCTCTAATATTTTATTTTTGGATACACTTTTAAGCAACAGTAGTACCAAATTCTCTTCACCCAGCTTCTCCTGTTAGCATCTTGAATTCCCTTGGCATATTCGCCAAAACTGATGGCCTTTTTCTGTTCCAGGATCCAGCCTAGGCTACCACATTGTATTTAGTAAAATTCGACGTTTATCTATGTTTAGAGTTTTGAATATTATAGGATATTGTTATTAAACTTATCAATGTTGTTATTAAACTTATTAATATCTGATGGAATTCACTTGATATATTTCAATTTTAGGTTTCCATGGCCCATGGAATACAAAATTTGATTAATGCCATCAGAATGATTCACAGCGTGTCGAGGTATTATAATACTTCAGAGAGAATGACTTCATTGTTTATCAAGGTAAGTTTGCAACAGGGGAAGTCACACCTGTAACTCTGTGAATAATGCTCTCCCTCTGAACCGGAAAAAAGAAATGGGAGGGTTGGGTGCCTCTCCGAGTTTTTGATTTTAATACTTCCAGTGGACAAGAAAAGGAAGGTGTTGACTGGAGTTGGTTGTACTTAATTGAAAGGGTACTTTTCACCTTGCTGGAGGTAAGCCTCCATGCTTTTTTGTTTAAATGTAGATGGTGACCATATTTATCCACTCCAAATAGTTTTGCTCAAGAGCTAAGGTTTGTGTCCACTATTAACAATGTTTCTTTAACTACCCCCACTGGCACTGTAGTTGGTGTAAAATCTCCCATATAATGCCTTATGGTTAGTTATTTTAAATGACTTGAAAAATTGTCCAAGAAACATATGAATAGAATTTCTTTGAAAATGATTCAAGCAGAATATAAGTAACATTCACATTTTAACTTTAACCCTCCCCCCCGCCCAAAGGGTAGATTTAATCATTATGTTCTCAACAAGGCAAGAACCTTGGTATTCTTCCCTGTCTCTTCCTTCTCTCCTTCAGGCTGTTTATGTTCCACATTGAGATCTCTAGTTCCATATTATTATTATCTAGGGGTGGGTCCTCAGCCCGACCCTCTCCAATCTGGGAGCCCTCTCCAATCCGGGAGTTTCTGTCTGTCTTTGCAATCATATGAGTGAATTGGTGATCACAGAGTAATAGAGGTCTTTGTTATTCTTTGCTCCATTGGTGTTGATTTCCTAAAAGTTGCAGGATATCTTCCCTTTAATTTTTCCTCAACACTATTACTTCACTTATGTCTCTCACCCTTGCTTTCCCATCATCCCCCACCTGCAACAGTAACTTGTTCCAGGCTCACTTTGTTCTAGTGTCTAGGTTACAGGGGTGGGCAAACTTTTTGACTCGAGGGCCACAATGGATTATTAAACTGGACCGGAGGGCCGGAACAAAAGCAACCTGACCATGCTGGCACTCTCATCTTGGGCTGCTGGTGAAGGAGCGGAGGGGAGAGCAAGAGAACCCTCTGCTCTTTTGGCTCATCGGGCTGGATAGAACAGCCAAATGAGCCGGATCTGGGCCATAGTTTGCCCACGGCTAGTGTAGGAGATCCTGCAACACGTCTGCCACCAGAACTAAGATTCCCAGAGTTCCTGGTGCTCCCTGTGCTTTTGGTTTCCGTTTCCGGTCCAGGGGCTGCAGAAATCAAAAGAACTGTTAACTCCAGCTGCCCCCAGACCGGGCTGACAGGACCAGACACTCCAGTGGCATCCACGGGACCCCGGCCATTCAGTGCTGGTGTGCGTGCTGACCACAGGGTCAAAGTGGGCAGGCTCCCCGGCACCCCCACCACATTGCCCTGGCTACATGAAGGTGGGTAGGTGTCCCACCTCACCCCTCCCACCTCACCCCTGGCCACTTGGTGTCAGTGTGTTTATATCCTGAGTGCCCTGCCCCCGGCTGCTCGACACCTGTGCATGTAGGCCCTGAGCATCCTGCCCCACCCCTGGCCACTCAGTGCCTGTGTGCATGCGTGCTACCCACAGGCCTGCCATCTTTGTTGGGTTAATTTGCACACACACTCCTGATTGGCTGTGGGCATCGTGGAGGTATGGCCAATTTACATATTTGTCTATCATTAGTGTATATATTTTTTTCAACATTATGAATTTACAAGTATTCAAACTAAAATCTAAGTAGTGTTAGTTTCTTTGACTATCTCTGTTTTGTGATTTCCACTTTTCTTCCATTGTGGATTCATTACTTCTTCTTTTTTTAATTTGCTGATTTTTTAGAGAGAGAGACAGGAGAAAGAGAAAGAGAGAAATACCTATTTGTTGTTCTATTTATTTATATATTCATTGGTTTCTTCTTGTATGAGCCCTGATCAGGGATAGAGCCCACAACCTTGGTGTACTGGGACAATGTTCTAACCATTTGAGCTGTCAGATCAAGATAATTCATTACTTCTTTTGCCAAAAAAAAATTCTCAAGTGGTTCTTTTCTGTGTGTGGTGAACCTCCTGAATTCCCACATGTCTGAAAATACCTTCATTTTGTCTTACCTCTCAAATATTAGTTTCACTGGAATCCTAAGTTCAATGTTTTTTCTTCTAGAACTTTAAAGGTATTGCTGTCTGATATACAGTATTGTTGATGAGAAATTTGATGCTAACCTGATTGTTTTTCCTTTGTAGGAAACATGTTTTGTTCTCTCAGGAAGCTGTTAGGATTTTTTTCTCTATCCTTGAACTTCTAAAATGTCAAAGTGATGTGGTCCTTCTTATATTTATTATTTTCTATAGTTGCTGGGTTGTTTCAATCCAAAGACTTTTGTCTCTCTTTTTCCAGGAAAATTGCCTCTTTTGTCTTTGATTATTTCTTACCCACTTGATCAGTTTATTCTCGCCCTTTGAATCTAATTCCCATTTCTCTTTACTATTTTTTTTTGGCCATCTTTGTCTTTTGACCTTTCAGCTCACTCATGTGTTCTTAATTTCTTCTCCAAATGCTAGACAATCCATCAATAGATTTAAAAATTTTTGACAATAAAAATTTCAATTTCCAAGTTCTCTAGTTGTAAAATATTTTCATTTCTTTCTTATGAATTAACTAGAGGCCCAGTGCACGAATTTATGCATGGGTGAGGTCCCTCGGCCTGGCTGGTGATTGAGGCCTATTGGGGACCAGCCAGGGAGAAGGACCCTGGGAGGTTGGCTGGAAGCCCTTCCTCAGTGCCTATGGGGGCAGGGGGCGGTCGGCAAGGGGAGGGACCATGGGAGGTTGGCTGGCTAAGTGGAGGAACTGAGAGAGGTTGGCTATTGGGGAAAGGGACCATGGGAAGTTGGCCGGGGGTCCCTCCCATCGGGGCCTATTGGGGAGGCTGACAGGGTGGGAGAGACCACGGGAGATTGGCTGTGAGAGCACATGACCACCAAGAGCAGCTCCTGCATGAGCATCTGCCCCATGGTGGTCAGTGTGCATCATAGTGACTAGTGGACCTGTCGTTCCAGTCGCTTAGGCTTTTATATATATAGATTTGGTTGATAAAAGACATTTAAAAAGATTTTACATATATTTCTTCTGTATTTCCTATCTTTGCTGAGTTTACTGCCTCTGTTACCAAGTTTGTATTCTTTAATTGCTTGACGATTCTTAGTTGTCTGGCTATCTTTATATTTGAGGCTTCTAATTTGCCTCCCTGTTTTGTTTCTTGAGGGGATGGGTGTGACTTACATTGAGAAGGAAGTATGAATAATATTTTATCTGATATGTCCTCCTAGCTATCTGACACAGCCACTCCTCTCCAAGACTGTGGTTCACACCTACAGCTTTGTCCTTTCAGCATGTGTCCCTTTGCTTGTTGTAAAAGTTGCTGCAGCTGAAACCGGTGTGGCTCAGTGGATAGAGCGTCAGCCTGCGGACTGAAAGGTCCCAGGTTCAATTCCGGGCAAGGGCATGTACCTTGGTTGCAGGCACATCCCCAGTGGGGGGTGTGCGGGAGACAGCTGGTCGGTGATTCTCTCATTGATGTTTCTAACTTTCTATCCCTCTCTCTTCCTCTCTGTAAAAAATCAATAAAATATATTTAAAAAAAAAAGTTGCTGCAAATTCAGTGTGCAGGGTTACAACCAAAGGCCCCTCATGTCATCTTCCATCTTTTTTTTTGCTGTTTTTTAAATTTAATTTAATTTTATTTTATTAAGGTATTATCTGTGTACATAGCTTACCATTGCGCCCCCCCTCCCATTTATGCCCTCCCTCCCCAGAGTTCTGTGTTCATTGGTTGTACTTATGTTCATGCATACCAGTCCCTCGGTTGTTCTCCTATCTCCCCCCAGGTCTCCTTCCCCTCCCCACTGTCATTTGACAATCTGCTTGTTTTATGGTGACCATCTCAGGACCCCATGAATAGAATCCGCTCCTCATTTGGCAGTCTGTTTGTTTTATGGTGACTATCTCAGGACCATATGAATAGAGTCTGCTCCTCCTCTGGTTCTCACCGCCCCTTCCCCTGGGTCCCACTGCTTCCCCTGGGACACACAGCTCGCCCGGGGCACACTGCACCCTGGGACACTCGGCTCACCAGGGCACACAGCCCCCTGGGACACACGGCTCACCCGGGACACCAGTCCCCTTTGGCAGATACGGCTCACCCGGGGCACATGGCCCCCTGGGACACTCGGCTCACCCGGGGCACTCGGCCCCCTGGGACACTTGGCTCACCCGGGACACCCTTCCCCTTTGGGGGGTATGGCTCACCCGGGGCACGTGGCCCCTTGGGACACTCGGCTCACCCGGGGCACACGGCCCCCTGGGACACACGGCCCCCTGGGACACACGGCTCACCCGGGGCACATGGCCCCCTGGGACACTCGGCTCACCCGGGACACCCTTCCCCTTTGGGGGGGTACGGCTCACCCGGGGCACACGGCCCCCTGGTACACTCGGCTCACTCGGGGCACATGGCCCCTCTAGGGTTTTGGGGTCGAATATTGGAGGCGCCGTGCTAGCTCCTTGCTAGCATGGCGGGCAGGCTGGGACAGCTGCAGTTGGGCTGAGATGGTCGCAGGCGGGGGGGACCACCTTCAAAGGTGTCTCGTTCGGTGTGGGAGCAGAGCAGCTGCAGACATGGAGGCTAAGTTCTGAGGTCGCCCACTCCCTGAGCCCAAGGTGTGGTGAGCTCTGTTCTCGGTGGATTTCCTTTATTCGCGGTGGCAGTGGCGGGTGGTGGTGCCAGGTGCAGCAGTGACGGTTGCTCCTGTGTTTCAATTACCACTGTAGTTTTAAAGTTCACATGGCGGTGGTGGCGAGAGCTTCGGCTCGGCCATGCGGCATCGGAGGAAGGGCTCGCCTGGGCGGCTAATGGAAGGCGCTGGCGCTGTGCCATTTCCTCACCAGTGCGCTCCATCTCCCTCCCAGCATGGTGGTTGTGCTGGGAAGATTGTGGGCGGGCTGTGATGGCTGCATGGGGAGAGTCCGCCCTCAATGGTATCCTCTTTGGTGCGGATGTGGAGCTGCTGTGGATGCAGAGGCTAATTTCTGAAGCCACACTCTCTGTGAGCCCGGGGCATAGTGAGCTCTGATTTCGGTGGATTCCCATTCTTGGGGGCGGCGGTGGGTGCGGCAGCGATGGTAGCTCCTGTGGCTCAATTTCCCCTGTAGTTTTAAAATCCGCATGGGCGGTAGAGTCTGATGCTTTGGCCTGGCCATGTGGCAGCGGAGAGAGGATTCTCCGGGTCTGCCAACGGAAGGCACAGCGCCAGCACAGCGCGCGCGAAGGCCTGGCAGAGCAGGCCTCGGGCGGTGGCAGCGGTGGAGGCCTCGGGATCCGTGGGTGTGGCGCAAAGGCAGGGCCGAGCTGGTCGCGGGCGGTGGCGGAGAGTCCCCGCGATGTCTTAGTCTTTCAGACTTAGTGGAATGCTTCCCCTGAGCCAGGACAAGCAGCAGCACCACAAATATTGGCCAGCTCCATGCTGCCCCTCTACAGGTGACAGTAGGGGCATCCTCACCTCAGTAGGCCTTTGCTCTTGGAGGTCTTAACCAGTGGAAGGCAGCACGGTATAGAACTGCCCCACCTTCTCAGTCCTCCGCTCATCTTCCATCTTGAAGATTTGCCATATTGTTTCACAATAACCTTCTCCAGACCTGGGTTCTGGTTTTCTTTAGTCCCCCTTCCCCTTTTTAAAAAATAGATTTGATCCCATATGCTTTCCATATTTGAGGAATTCTCCAAAATTTCTGTGTGTGAGTCTGCCATGTTGATCTAATCTCAGGACTATTTAAATAGATATCTTGACTTTTTTCACTGTTTGGGGGGCAGGGTATGATATTTGGTTTGCATGTTAAAGGATGGTGAAGAATCACACTTAGACTGGATCCAGTCCTAATTAGCGCAGAAATAGACAAGTGGAAAATATAGTAGATTTTGAAATTTATAGCCCCAATTACATTGACTTAAATGTTGTAGGTAAACATGACTTTTTTTTTTTTACTGGAATGTATATCTCTAGAATGTTTCATATACTGTCATACATTACATAAGTTTACTACTTATTATTTTTATGCTTGTGATTTAAAAAATTATTTCTCTTCAGTTATTTTGGACTAATCTTCATTTTAGGTAACAAATCAAATGGTGACAGCATCTAAAGCCTATATTACTGATGGAGGAATTAACCATGTATGGGATCAGGAAACACCCCTTGTACTAAAGAAAATTAAGGTTTTTATACATATTATTTATTTATTTATTATTAAACATTTTTATTTTCATAAAGTAAAACTTTCACCATTTGGCCCAATTTTATTTACTTTATTCATGTACAAAGCATGTTAATTTTGATGAAACATTGAATAAAGTAGCCTTAGAGAGAGAGAGAAGCATCAATGATGAGAGAGAATCATTGATTGCTGCCTCTTACTGGGGATTGAGTCTGCAACCCCAGGAATCGAACCATGACTCCTGGTTCATAGGTTGATACTCAACCACTGAGCCATGTGGGCCAGGCAAGAATGTGAATTTTTAATGTTACCAGCAATAGCCCCTGTTGAGGGGCTTATGTGATCAGCTCTGTGTGAGGGTAGAATTTTTGAATTTTTGACTCCTGAACATTGAATGTCTCACCACCCTTTCTGTCCCTTTTTTAAATTTTCCTACAGGATTGCATTTTCCTCTTTAAGGAATATCAGACATCTTTTCACAAAACAAGGAAACTGATTTTAGAATCCTCAGGGGAAAAGTCTTTTGAGGTTTCAGAAATGTATATATTTGGAAAATTTGAAGCTTTTTGCAAAAGACTGGAAAAGGTAAGCATGGTGCAGCCACAGCATCCACCCCAAACACACCTCTCTGGTTAGGTGGCATTTTACAAAGCACTGTGAGAATTATTGTTCCAGATTGCTCATCTCACTGTTGGTAGGACTCATTAGGTATTACTTGTTGCATTTTTAATGTATCTTCTTTTTTATTCCTGATTAGTGTCTTCTGCCAGCTGCACACAAGCTATTGCAAACTTTCACTTTTCTCCAAGTCTGCCTCCACCCAGGGAGCTTGAACTCAAAAGCCTCTGCTCTTCACCATTGTGTTGGGCGAGAGGAAGTGTGAGATGAAATGCCTGCAATACCTGTCAGAACCCGGTGGTCATGTCGTATCTGGGTGTGTGGGCACTTTCTCTTTTGAGGCTAATGTATCGGGTGTATCCACAGACATTGTGTGGGTGATGTCTTTACTGGACATATGAACAGTGCTTCTCTGAACATTTGTGTACATATTTTTATATGGACACATGTTGTTATTCCTCTGGAGTATATGCATTGGAGTGGAATTGTGTCATGTGGCAATGCCATGTTTAGCATTTTGAGGAACTGACAAATTGTCCTTCAAACAAGCTGCATCATTTCAGAGTTTCATAAGCAACTTAAGAGAGTTCCAGTTTCTCCACATCCTTGTTATTATCCGTCATGTTAAACTTAGCCATCCTAGTGTGAAGTGGTATCTTATTGTGGTTTTGAATTGCATTTCTCTGATGACTAATGATGTTGAACATAATTTCAAGTGCTTAGTGTTCATTTGTAGTTCTTTTTTTTGGAGAAATTTCTATTCATATTTTTTATATATTTTATATTTAATTATTTTTTTTGTATTTTTATTGTTGAGTTATAAGATTTCTGGGTATAAGTCCCTTATCATATATGATTTGCCAATATCTTTCCCATTCTGTGGATTATTATTTCAGTTTCTTCTTTTTTTAAAAATTTAATTCTCACCTGAAGATACGTTTTATGTTTTTATTGATTTTAGAGTTTAGTTTTGTTTCCTTCTCACCCTGGACATTTGTGGGAGAGAAGAGAAGTGGGAAGCTGGTTTTGCTCATGGGAGAGTTAAGAAACTAGAGGTAAAGGTGAGGTAGAGTCTTCACTCCTGGTCACACTGAGATGAGGAAATCATAGCAAGTTGAGAGCTAGAAAGGATGCCAAGATTGGTGAACAGAGAAGGAATTACACTGAAAATTGGCTGTCAATACTGAGGGGTCAAAACTTGATAAAGAGAAAGCTGGTAAAAAAAAAAAAAAAAAAAAGCCAAGGCCAGGCCGGGACCCGTTTGGCTCAGTGGATAGAGCGTCGGTCTGCGACTGAAAGGTCCCAGGTTTGATTCTGGTCAAGGGCATGTACCTTGGTTGTGGGCACATCCCCAGTGGGGGTGTGCAGGAGGCAGCTGGTCAATGTTTCTCTCTCATCGATGTTTCTAGCTCTCTATCTCTCTTCCTTCCTCTCTGTAAAAAAATCAACAAAATATATATTAAAAAAAAAATAAAAGCCAAGACTAGGAGCAGGAGGAGGGTCATGTTCAATGACCATGACTGGCTTTTATATTGCTGCCATGTGTATGGGGGTGGGGGATTCACTGACTAAGTTTGGGACCGACTGCTGTCTCTGTCTCTTGACCACCCATTATCCACAGATGGCCAAAACAGAGGACATGTTCATGACAGGGGTTTTGTCCCTGTCTCTGGCCATGAGGGTCAGGTGATGAGGTAAGGAATGAAGATCAGAGTCTTAGGATAGAATAACAGAGCAAGTGGGTAGTTTTGTTCTTCAATTTGTTTTTCAATTTGTTTTTTTTTAGTGTTTTGTTAAGGTGAGTGGAGCATATGTATTAGTAGGAAGCCCAGCCTTTTCTCACTTTTATATAGGGCACACACAGACAGCATGCTGTGAATTCCAGGTGGTCCATGTTTACTCCAGCCTTGGGCTAGCTTCTAGGGTGACAATCGTTTTGGAACTGTACAGAAACAGTGACCTAAGAGTGACAGTTGTTCAGGAAATGGTCCTTTTGGATTGACATGCGCAGGGACTTTGATTGCTGGTTCTTTGTTGTCTCCATGGTTTGTAGTCTGTGGAGGACTCCTCTGAGAACAGGTTTGGTTTCTGTCTGGGCATTGAACAAAGGGAAGCCTTACCCAAGGCCAAACAGGAAGCAAACCTGGAGAGCTTTGAGCATTGTTCTCCAAAGCAGGAATCAGAGCAGGGAATCACTAATGAAGATTAAGGGACTGAGTAGCCTGTGAATGTGAAAGTTTTTTTTTTTTTTGTGTGTGTGTTTGTGTGTGTGTGTGTGTGTGTGTGTGTGTGTGTGTGTGTGTGAAGAAGGTGGTGTTGGTACATTGAGATGGAGGGAGCCATTTCTGCAATAAAGTTCATTTTGATGACTTCCTGGGGCTCTTCCGGTGTTAGAGTGACTACAGCCATTCTTCACTCTTTTTGGGCCGTCCCTCTACCTGGATGCAGGGGAGAGGAAAACAGATGCGGATTTATGCTGGTGCTATATATCAGAACCACAGTGAGGGCAGGGGCAAGGAGATGGTTAAGCTTTTGAATCCAGTGAAATAATTTGCAGAAAATTCTCAAGAATAAAAGAATGAAATCATTTAGACACCTGCCAGGGATTTTACTCTAATTCCTTCTCCCCACCCCACTCCTTTTGAAAGATAATATGATCAAATTCCAAGATATGCTTGAATATCATCGATTTAAATAGTACTGAATAATTACAGGGCTTTACCATCTATTTTATCTACTCTGGTTGGTTTTAAGCTAAATGATTCTGGGGCTTCTTTCTTGATCTGCTTTTTAATCAATGATTCGTTAAGAGTTTACTCCAGGGAAAGGAGCTACTATCCCATTTTAAAAATAAAATAACACTTCTCTTTTTAAGATTACAGAAATGATAACTATTGTACAAACGTTTTCAGCCTTGAGTAATTCTACCATAGAGGGAATAGATATAATGTCAATAAAATTCAAAAATATATATTCCGGGGTTAAGAAAAAGCAATATGACATTCTGGATCCAAGAAGGACAGAGTTTGACACAGATTTCTTAGACTTCATGTCAAAAATCAATGCTTTAGAGGTAAGTAATTATACATAGTTGTTTTAGTTATATTAGTGTGATGTTTGATTTATATTTTAAAGATTTAAAACAGTGTGAGAATAATTATTTGTGTGATTTAAAATAGGAGTGATAGCATTTACTTTTATGAGTGATTATAGTTTTAGTGTGAATTGTATTTCTGATCTTATTCTGATTTTATTTTAAGTAAAAGAAATTATTTGAAATGTGCTTAAAGACTTAGTATAAGCAACTCCATTTAGTGTGACTTGAATCCATTTTGTAAGTTTTAAAGAGTGACTTTGAGCCCCTAACTGTGTGAATGCCCTAACATGTGCTTATCTGGAAAGTTGGGAAGCAAGGCAAAAAGTACCTGGAGACTGCCCGATTAAGACACATTGAAGACCCATTGGTTGCACCCAGAAGGAACAAGAGAATCCCCAGAAATGGCCATAAAAGAAGGGACCTAGAGGCACTGGTCAGAGACCACGAGGGGCTCTCCACTCCCTTCTTCCTGTTTCAAACACTGAATGAAACTGTGCCTGAGTGAAGCTGTCACTCTGCCTGTTAGCCAAACTTCTGAGGCCTCATTCCTGATCAAGATGCTGCAGCGGTGTGTTCCTGTCCAGTGTGTGTGTCTTTCGGCGCGGATCTCCAGGTGACCTGCCTAGGCTTCTGGAAACCACCAGGACTCTGGTAAATAAACCTTGGGATTCGTGCATTCTAACTCTTGTTTCTGTGTTTAGTTTATGCTCGGTCAATTTTAGTTAAGTACTGTGGGCAACCCGTGTAAGTCCAATCCTTTGGCTGAGGGACTCCAGTCACCTGTGCATACGTTCCCACCTGAGGATGAGTTGGAACAATACTTTTACTTGTAATTAATAATATTGGAATTCACATATTTACTATTTATTTTAAGTTCCTCTTGCAAATGGATCAAAAATATTTGCTAGTGTGACTAATTTTTTAACTAGTACACAAAATATTTTCCACCTTTAAAAAAAACACATTGATTTTTGACAGAGATAGAGTTAGAAACATCAGTAAGAGAGAAACATTGATCAGCCGCCTCCTGCACACCCCCTACTGAGGATGTGCCGGCAACCAAGGTACATGCCCTTCACCAGAATCAAACCTGGGACCCTTCAGTCCGAAGGCCAATGCTCTATCCACTGAGCCAAACCAGTTAGGGCATATTTTCCACCTTTTTTAAAGTGAAAAAAGGGACATCCTATCTAATAAAGAGTGAAGATGCTAATTGACCCTCATGTTGTCACAAAGATGGTGGCACATACAGCCAATAAGGAAGGAATATGCTAATTGACTTCCCCACCCTTGAAGATTGTGGCACCCAGTCCCCTCAGCCCCACCAGGGCAGCAGCAGCAGCTGTGCAGCCACTCTGTGTGCCTGCCTCTGGAGCCCCCAATTCCTTCAGCCCCCCAGCTTCCCAGGACTGCTCAAGGCTCAGGCAAGCCTTGGATGGCAGCTGCCCAGCTATCTAGGGCCACTGGAGGCTCAGGTAACATGGGCCGAATGAGGCTTGCACTGCCGCCGGCAGTGGCAGCAGCAGAGGTGTGATGGGGGCGTCGCCTTCCCTGATCGCCGAGTCACCTCCAGCCCCTGAGGGCGTTCAGACTGTGAGAGGGGGCAGGCCGGGCTGAGGGACTTCCTCTCCAGTGCATGAATTTTCATGCACCAGTCCTCTAGTAGTCAATAAAAGATGTCAGTGAACAACCAACCAGAAGCTCCAAAGATGATTGTACTTAGGGGTCATTTTTAGTTTACATTAAAATTTGTATTCAATTTTTGTTGTGTCAAGAAGCCAATGTCATTTTTCCAGTGCAAAGGAAAATTCATCATTCTTGTTCTTTGTTTTAGTGAGAAAAGAGTTGAGGACAGATTAGGAAGGTGCCTCACTCTTCCCTTAGCCTTGTACTTTATGGCCACATTCTCTATGCATCCTAGAGGAGCTCTGAGAAGCCCTTGTCCTGTTTGTCATAGCTTCTGGGGCACCAGGCAGGAAAAAGGTAGTTAAAAATAATGTCTGGTACCATATTTCTCTTTCACCTTTGGGCTTATATGGCTTCAGTTACTCTAATACTAACTGAGGTTAGCCCCATGAAAAGGCCCTCTGCTTGCTTCCCAATGTCCTAGAGATACAGGGAGGGACAAGAATACACTCTGCCCACTTCCCAAGTCTTGCCATGAAGGTGAGGAAAAAGATAATTATATTTTATCATTTACCTTTTAAAGATTCTTTTAAAAAACTATATAACATGTGCCGAAACCGGTTTGGCTCAGCAGTAGAGCGTCGGCCTGCGGACTGAAGGGTCCCAGGTTCAAGTCTGGTCAAGGGCATGTACATTGGTTGCGGGCACATCCCCGTTAGGGGGTGTGCAAGAGGCAGCTGGCCAATGTTTCTCTCTCATTGACGTTTCTAGCTCTCTATCTCTCTCCCTTCCTCTCTGTAAAAAATCAATTAAAATATTTATTAAAAAAAAACCCAAAACAAAACACTATATAACATGTAATCTGGGCAATATAAAAAGATAGATCCTAAAATTCTAACAGCAATTTTTCTTTTTAGCATAGACTTCCTTTCAGTGTTTGAAAGTGAGATTCTGATGTTATGATATATTTTAGTTATTACTTTTAGTGTTTGTCTAGTCGGGCTTTGCAAGGTACATTTTTATGGCAATGAGAATTTGAATTTTTTTAAAAAAACAAACTTATTGCTTAAATTATTTTTATGACTTTTTAATAAAGATTATATGTTGTAAAGGCTTTACTATGTAGTCTTAGATATAAATTTTAGCTTCCAGTATCTTTAGATATTAACTTTTTTAATATTTTAAAAAGGTGTCAGTGTTTTAACTCACCTTCCTTTCCCAATGTTTGAGTAATACTGTATTTTAGATAAGTAGATCATCTATAATAATAAAAGCCTAATATGCTAATTAGATCGGACATCCTTCTGGATGACCTACCAGATGAAACCTGGGCTGCGAGGGAAGCTGGAGAAAGGAAGGCTTACTTTTGTACAATTTTCATTCATTGGGCCGCTAGTAACAAATATAATCTGTAAGTGAAGTAATTTAGAAAGAGTACTTCAGTTCCATTGGTACCAGGAGTTTGGAGTTCACTGTTTGGGATGGTGTGAGTTTCAGAAGAATATTTTCTTGTTGTTTCTCCTTGACATGGCAAAGAGGTTTCTGGGAGCAGTGATGTTGGCAAGTGACACCTATTGATCCTGGGTGTCTATAGTGTCATCACATTGCTTTACCAATATGCTTAGAAATTCTAAATATCCCAAAGAAATATGCTTGGTAAGGGACACTCACTCCTTTTAAAAATTCTCTTAGTCAGTAATTTCCCCAAACAACCACATATACAATTATAATTTTTCTAGTAGCCAAAAGAATAATAGTTAATAGAAGCAGATAAAATTATTTTAATAAGATATTTTGCCTGGCCAGTATTACTCAGTGGTTTAGTGTCAGCTTATGAACCAGGATTTCATGATTTGATTCTTGGTTAGGGCACATGCTGGGTTGTGGGCTCAGTCTCCAGTGGGGGTGTGCAGGAGGCAGCCAATTGATGATTTCTCTCTCATCATTGATGTTTCTGGGTCTCTCTCCCTCTCCCTTCATCTTGGAAATCAATAAAAATATATTTCAAAAAATAATATATTTTATTCAACCCAACATACTAAAAATATTAACATTTTGACATATCATCAATATAAGAAAATTGAGATATTATGCATCCTTTTTTTTGTACTAAGTCTTTGAAACCTATTGCATATTTTATACTTACATATTTTATACCTCTAAGTAGTGAGTGCCAGTGGCCATCCTGCTGGGCAGTGTAGTTTTAGATGCTTAGATGTAGTTGCGTTGAAGGCTATTTTGATTCTGTAGGAAAATCATTAAATGTTGTCAAACAAAACTAATCTCTTAGTGCCAAGATAATTAAATATCAATATTTTATTTTAGGTACAAATACAGGCATTTATGAACAGTACTTTTGGAAAAATCGTATCTTCTCAGCAGGCGCTTCAGCTGCTTCAAAGGTATTTATTATCCCTTAAGCAGCATAATTTCTAGTTGGCATGACTTTATATCTGAAAATACAATCTCGAATAAGATGTTCTTGGAAATCTCTTCTAGGTAAACTTTTATTTATTTATTTATTTATTGTGTTTTCCCCCCCAAATTTAATAAATCTTTATTGCTCAGATTATTACAATTGTTTCTCCTTTTCCCCCTCATAGCTCACTTCCACCCAGTTCCCACCCCACTCTCTGCCCTTACTCCCTCCCCCCATTATCCTCATCCATAGGTGTACAATTTTAATCTAGTCTCTTCCTGCATCCCCACACCCCTTTTCCCCTTATACTTATCAATCCACTCACTTTCTTTGCCCCTGATTCTATTATATTCACCAGTTTATTCTGTTCCTCAGATTTTTAATTCACTTGATTTTTAGATTCACTTGTTGATATATATGTATTTGTTGATCATAATTTTTATCTTGTTTCTTCTTCTTCCTCTTCTTAAAGAATACCTTTCATCATTTCATATAATACTGGTTTGGTGGTGATGAACTCCTTTAGCTTTTTCTGATCTGTGAAGCTCTTTTAAAAAAAAAAAATATATATATATATATATATATATATATATATATATATATATATTATCGATTTTTCACAGAGAGGAAGGGAGAGGGACAGAGAATTAGAAACATCGATGAGAGAGAATCATCTATCAGCTGCCTCTTGCACACCCCCTACTGGGGATGTGCCCGCAACCAATGTACATGCACTTGACTGGATAGAACCCGGGACCTTTCAGTTCGCAGACCGATGCTCTATCCACTGAGCCAAACCGGTTTTGGCTGATCTGTGAAGCTCTTTATCTGCCCTTCAATTCTGAATGATAACTTTGCTGGGTAGAGTAATCTTGGTTGTAGGTTCTCGCTATTCATCACCTTGAATATTTATTGCTACTCCTGTCTGGCCTGCATAGTTTCTGTTGAAAAATCAGCTGATAATCGTATGGGTGCTCCCTTATAGGTAACTAACTGTTTTTCTCTTGCTGCTTGTAAGATTCTCTCTTTGTCTTTTGCCCTTGGCATTTTAATTATGATGTGTCTTGGTGTGGTCCTCTTTGGATTTCTTTTGTTTGGGGTTCTCTGCACTTCCTGGACCTGCAAGTGTATTTCTTTCACCAGGTGGGTGAAGTTTTCTGTCATTATTTCTTCAAGTAGGTTTTCAGTATCTTGCATTCTCTTTTCTTCTGGAACCCCCATAATTCTGATGTTGGTATGCTTGAAGTTGTCCCAGAGGCTCCTTACACTATCTTCAACTTTCTGGATTCTCTTCTTTTCTTGCTTCTCCAGAGGAGTGTCCTTTGCCTCTTTGTACTCCAAATCTTTGACTTGATTCTTGTGTTCCTCTAGTCTGCTGTTAGGTCTCTGTATAATATTTTTTTATTTCAGTCAGTGTATGTTTAGTTTCTAATTGGTCCTTTTTCATATCCTCGAGGATCTCATTAAATTTATTGGCCTTTTCTAGGAAATTTTTGAAAAACCTTATAACCGTGGTTTTGAACTCTATATCGAGTCTTTTTTTCTCTTCCATTTCTTTTGTTTGAGATCTATTTTCTTGTCCTGGTATTTTCACTGCTTCCCTGAGTTGTTAGGATGGCTTTGTGTGTTTGGTGTCCTATATAGCCCGGTGGGTCAGCCTCCTCAGTTATCTGAGGTAGACACTCTTGATGCTCCCTCTTTTAGGTAAACTTTTAAAAGAGATTTTAAATTTATCTTTATTGTTGAAAGTATTACACAGATGTCCCTTTCCCCCCTCTAAGGATCCCTCCTCCCCACTCCCACGCTCCTCCCTCCCAGGGCCTTAGCTGCACTATTGTCTGTCCATGAGTTATGCATATAAGTTCTTTGGTTAATCTCTTTCCACTCACACCCCTCTTCCCTCTGAGAATCGTCAGTCTGTTACATGCTTCCATGTAAGATTCTTTCTTTGTCTTTAAGGCAGCTTCTTTTGTTCATTAGATTTCACATATAAGTGAGATCATGTGATATTTGTCTTTCTCTGACTGGCTTATTTCACTTGCCATAATACTCTCTAGGTCCTTCCATGTTGTTTCACAGGTTAAGAGATCCTTCCTTTTTACAGCTGCACAGTATTTTACTGTGTAATGTACCACATCTTTTTTTATCCACTCTGCTACTTTTGGGCTGTTTCCATATCTTTACAAAAACAAAACAAACTGAGTGAGGCTTTCTCTCTTGGGGCTCTGGTCTCCCTGGTGGCCAGAAGCTCTGCTGCCTTTCACAGCTGGATGTTAGGTGGGTCACTGTTCTCTGCTCTGTGACTCTGGGCTGCAGAGTCCAGCCTGTGTCCCAGCCTCAATATTCTCAGGGACAAGCCCTCCTATAGCCACAGGATCCCTGGGCACTCTCGGCCTGCCACCCAAGGACGCTGGGCCAGCCCCTCTTGTGACGCTGCCTTTCCTATCAGTCTCCAGGTGTTTTTTTGTATTTCCTCGGTATAGGTCTCCTTCTTAGCTGGACCTTAGTTGGCAATTACAGGTGAATGTTCCCCAATTTAGTTTTATTTCCAGTCTAACCCTGGGATGAGGTGCAATAAAGGCCTGCCTGTTTGGCCACCATCTTCTCCTCCTTCTTCTAGGTAAACTTTTGAACTCATAAACATTGCTCTTTTAGTTACCATTGAATAGGATGGTAAACATTTGAAACAAATTTTTCATTGCATTTTTTTTCGTAGCAGACAGTCTTTCAATAAGAAAATGAAATATTTTACATGCTTCCCCCCCAGCTATATAATATATCTGAGGTTGATTTGATAGGTGTTATTGGAAAGGGAACAATAATGTTTAATTCTGTGTACTGAAAAGATTTTGTTTTGACTTAAAAAAAAGTGAAATTAAGAGTAGCAGATCTCCAAACTCCCATTTTCCCTCCCCAGGGCCCCTGCCATGCCTTTCCCCTCTGTTCCTGACAACAGTGACCTCCAAAAGGTCAGGAAAGCCTGGACGAGAGGGACGAGCTGGACTAGGGGCTCTTTGCTTCCAGCTCAGAAAGGGCTCATGGTCATGTCAGGGACCCTTTGGGAACCCTCTCCTGAGAGCCCGTGGTTCTGGGCTTGGGCCCAGCTTCCACGTCTCTCTAACTCTGGGTAATAGCAGTGTTATATCTGGATAATATACCTTACCTTATGAGATTATCACAAGAGTCAAACAGATAAAGTGATTTTAACGCGTGACAGATGTCAGGTAATACTTTCTTAGTGATTCTCTGTCTCTTTCCTTGCGTCTTTGCCCTCCCCCAACCAACCTATGCTACACTGATGTTAATTCACTTTATTATCAAAATGCCCTGATTCTAGCACTTCCTGTGCATCACTGGGTTTCTAAGTGAAAGTGATATTTGGCTGACAAAAATCATTATTATAATATTATTATTCGGCTATTTGGAATCATGTGACATTAATATTGGCAGAGAGATAGTTGGTGTATCCCCCTCCATCTTTACAAAGCCACTCCCCACTCACCTTTTCAGTCTCAGTTTAATGTCCCTTCCTCAGGGAAGTTTTTCTTGACTTCCCAGACTTGGCTGGGTTCCCTGTTAATATGCATTCCTGGCGCCCTGGTAATTTAGATAATTATCTATGTAACTCTTGACTGATAGCTCCCTTTTTCATAAGATAATAGACTGCAAGAAGACTGGAGCCATACTTGTCTTGTTTCCGCTGTATCCTAGCAAATGCATGAGGCCTGATGTGACTCTGTCAAATGAGTAAAGGAATGGATTTTTAGGACTGCAGCAATTCTTAAGTATGTTTCTCATTTACTTTTTAATTCTTCATCTTCAATTACTCTTAGATTCCAGAAGCTGAACATTCCCTGTCTTCAATTAGAAATAAATCACACAATTGAGCGTATCCTTCAATGTTACGTGTCTGAACTCGAAGCTATTAAGAAGGCAAGTATCATGTTTATAATAAAGATCGGTACTTTAGTACAAAAGTGAAAGCATTCTGAAAGTATTTGCCATGGTTGTATTGTGCTAAGCAGCTCAGGAGCAGTCCTGTCATTGTGAGATGCCTCTGAGGTCCCTTCTCAATGCGGGAAGGGCTGACCGTGTATGTCACTGGGAGGCCAGGCTTATATCGTGTGCTCTTAAGAATTGCCTTTGCATGACAGCATTCATGCGTGCATCAGAAAGCCCATTAAGCTCATAGAAGTATGGGCCTTGGAAACTATTGTGACAGGGATAATGTAGCAATGTGCTCCCTCTTTCAAATACTTCTTTAAAAATTGAGATAAAAGGCAGAAAAAGTATGCATGTAATAGGAAAGACGAGTTAGAGATCATCAAGTGTCATATATTTTAAACATAATAGTTCCTGAATCTTGGCTATTATCTCTAAAGGGTGTTTCTATATTTATTGATTACCTCCTTGGTATAAAACAGGGAAATAATGGCAAAACATCAATAGCTTTTTTTGTGTGTGTGCCTTTTTCATCGTATTGAATTTCAAACATTAATCCCAGCTCTTTCATTACAGCTTTATCATTCTCAAAAAGATGACCCTCCTCTGGCTCGCAACATGCCCCCAATAGCAGGCAAAATACTTTGGGTGAGGCAGCTTTACCGCCGGATAAGCGAGCCCATCAACTATTTCTTTGTAAGCCAATGCTGACATTTACACTATGTGGTCTAGTGTTTTGAATACAGGATATATATTTGATCTTATAGTATTTATGTCCAAAAAAGTAGATAGAGCTCATTATTTTACTGGTGAAAAAAATTTAGTTTATAAATATGCTTGAGAGACACTAAGCCAATTATTTCACGTGTGGTAGATAAGCCTGTTTCATTAGTGTTATCTATAAGAGAGTGAATCTTAAACTTTGTGACTTTTAATACAGGACACTTTATACAGGCTTTAAAAATTGTTTTGAAAGCAATAAAGCACAGGCCAAGTGCTAAAGCTTACTTCTGTGAAAGGGGAGGCTAGACTTAGTCTCTTCCTGTATGAGAAACTGAGACCTAGAGCAGGGAATCATAAAGGACATTCATTCTCTGTGTCCTTACGAGTATTTGATTTCTGAAAAACACCAGGATACTCTTAGGCCCTGTTGGAATTCTGAAATTGCCAGTTTGTCTTCTCTCTCTCCCTCTCCCTCTTTTTTTTTTTGCTTCATTTTTTAAAGAGACAGCTACAGAGTAGAGCTGGTTGGCTTTAGTTTTGTGTCTAGTGCCTAAACTCAGAACAAAATGCCACCAAAATACAGTCTTGCAAGTAACATTATGATTTAAACATTATTAAATAGTAAGCTTTTGTTGTTTGTGTTTGGCTACTATCACTTATTTAACTGTTCTCAATATTAAAAAACATTGAGCCGCTGGGCTTACACAGGGGCCAGGATGGAACCTTTTTTTGCTGATTGACTATTTTTGACATATGTGGATCAAAACATAAAACCTGCAGTAATTTTCATAAGAAATTTGGTTGTGTTCTTGAATACAGAGTTACTGTTTTTGGTGCTGGAACTTAGGACTTTGTCCTGATATCCACACTTCAAGGAAGATCCATCCATCGCATCTTGTCTAGAAAAGTGGGAGGGAGGCAGCCGATCAATGATTCTCTCTCATTGATGTTTCTGTCTCTCAGTGCCTGGGGCTGGCTGCAAGGCTAGACCTTTCTTTCTAAACCCTTTATTTCCTTCTCCAGTTCCCTCTTCTACATAATGTTTCCCTACTTCCATGGCCAGCTTGTACTGCCTCCCTCATCTCTGTGTTACTCTGAGGGGAAATCTAAATGGGAAGCATAATTATTTGATGTCGTTTTAAATACAAACAGCTTTAAGATTTGCATGAAACAAGCAACAGTCTTTTAAAATAAAGTTTTCCTTTAAAAAACACAGAAAAACTCAGACATTTTAACAAGTTCGGAAGGTAAAGCTGTCATTCGTCAGTATAACAAGATTTCCTATGTGCTGGTGGAGTTTGAGGTGGTCTACCACACGGCCTGGACTAGAGAGATCTCGCAGATACAGTACGGTGGGTGTGCTGCTACGCGGTGCCGCTCCGAGGGGGTGAAGGGACGTGGAATGAGTTCATGGTTCTGGGGAAGTTTTACATCCCTTCCATGTAGTCTTATGATGGTTACTTTGAGATTTAGGAGTGATACAATTATTCATATCTTTATAGTTGTTAATACTCTGTTCTTTATGAGCAAAAATTGTCATGATGTTAAAGTTGATTTGCTTAGATTATTATTTCCTCCTGAAAAAAAAGTAAATGTCAAGACTCTTTATAGATATTTTTCCATAGATTTAGGGAAGTTTTAATATTTAGTTTTATCATGCCATAGATCAAATCTCAGTCCCAATCAGGGGAGAATTGCAGCCTCCCTCTCTTCCTCCTTCCTTCCTTCTCACCCTTCTATTTCTCACTCCTCTCTTGTTCCCTCCCTTCCTTCCTTTCTTTTTCTATAACTGAATTTAACTTCAATTTTGAGCTCCAGTAATTAAGAGTATTAGGCCTGCATGGCCAGTGTGGCTCAGTGGCTGAGCAATGACCTATGAACCTAGGAGGTCACGGTTCGATTCCCAGTTAGGGCACATGCCCGGGTCCCAGGCTTGATCCTTAGTAGGGCATGTGCAGGAGGCAGCCGATCAATGATTCTCTCTCATCATTGATGTTTCTCTCTCCTCCCTGCCTCTCTGAAATCAATTAAAAAATATATATATATATAGAGAGAGGGGAGTGGGGAGTATTAGGCTGGTCCAAGTTCCTCCGAGGGTCCAAGTATCCTCAAGCACTGGGCAGAGTTGAGTGTGAGGCAGAGGATGGGTGGTTCTCAGCTATCAACCATGCATGCTGGCATCATCGGGGATGTTGTTGTTATTGTGTGGGCTCAGCTGTTGGCCATGCTTTGTCCCACCTTAACCTTAAGCTCTTTATCTGTGACCCTTGTGGAAATCTGACCATGTCTCCTGGCAGGAAGCTTTCTCCCTCCCAGCCCAGATTCTCCACTTCTGCAGAGCACAGAATTGCAGGCACAGGCAGCACAACTTCAGGGGGTGGGTCACCAGGAGTGAGAGTGAGGGAGCCACTCCTACTTCTGCCTCTTGGTTCCATATCCATTTACTTGAGCAGCTGGGGACACAGCATATATGGGGGGTGTGGTGGGGGGGTGTGTTGATTCGGTGCACACCGGCATCCTGGAAGACAGGGCCCCAACCCCGCAGGTGTCTTCCCCAACTGGCACCTTAACCAAACCTTTAATAGACACTTCTGTCCGGCCATATGCGAGTGGAGGGCTGAATGCATCCTAGTGAAAGCCTGCTAATGAAGCAACACTCTCAAAGGAGCATAGAGAAAGCTTTCATTTGACACTATGGAAAAGGGCAAAAGAGAATTTTTAACAACTGAAACTCGGGACAGGTGCTGTTTAGCTTCTGCAATACCATGCATGTCCCTACTTTTTGTTTTGTCCTGCTGGTTTTTCCTCTCATCTGCACATGTTCTAAATCGAGTTCAATAGTCACTTGTTCCATCAAGCTCTTCCTCATTCTTCCCAGCAGGAAGTAATGGCGTCCTCCTCTCGAGCTGTCCACGAACTATCTGCGATTCTTCCTCAGAACCCTTACTGCTTTATAGACCTGTCTTATCTCCCTTATAGATTCCAAGAATACTCTGTCTGTTTCACCTTTGTATCCTTTAAATAGCAGTCATAGCTAACATCTATATAGTGCTGACCATGTGCCAGGCTTTGTCTAATACATATACAACTAACTGCCTTTAATCCTCATGGCAACCCTGTGAGGAACTATTATTACCCTCATCTGGCAGATGAGGAAACCCAGGCTCTGAGAAACCAGTTAACTGACCTGCTCAAGGTCACACAGCTGGGAAGTGGCAGGGCCAGGACTCAAATCTGCCTTTCATGTGTACACAGGCTACTGGGCAGGAATCGCTCTGAAAGGCTTCTTGTTGATACAGTGGTGTGATGATATTTAACTATACAGGCAATGGGGATAATAATTGGAGACCAGTATCAACCCCTGTTATGCTTCTCTAATGATAATTCACCTGGAACGAATGTTCACTTAGCCCTGGGGAGAGCTTCCAGGCTGACATTGTTAGTGGTCTTGCTGCCCATGCTGTCCTCTCACGGAAGCTCAGTACAGCCCTAAGGAAGACAGATTTTATTAAATGAATGTCCAAGGGTTAATTTAGACTTTAACTTGGGAAGATAAATGGTTTCTAGCTCAATTTTAAAAAGATTAAAATAAATTGGGTAAAATGTTTAGTTGAAATCTCCATGAAATTAGCATCATTAAAACTAACTTTACAGGATGAGTAAAATTCCACTAACTTCAAGGGGATATACAGACTCTTCTATTTAAGTAGATATTTGATGCCGCCACAATCTGTGCAGTAATATGAAGCTTGGACATCCTCAGGTTAGTAGTGTTTTGTGAATGTAAGATGTAATTTAAGCTCGTACATACTTATCTACAGGTGTGTGATTATTTTTTGTTATCATCCTATATAATAAAAGCTTAATGTGCTAAGTGTCTGATCATCTGGTTGGCTGTTCAACCAATCAAAGCGTCATATACTAATGATATGCTAAAGCCAACTGCTCCCTATGATGTGCAGACCACCAGGGATCAGTTAACTGGTTGACCAGTTCCTATGATGTGCACTGACCACCAGGGGGAGAAGCTCCAACTAGTAGGTTAGCTTGCTGCTGGGGTCTGGTCGATTGGAACTGAGAGAAACTGAGTGAAACCGGTTGGACCATGGAGACCTCCCATGGTTCCTCCCCAGCAGGCCAACCTCCCATGTTCTTCCCTGGCCTCGGTCACCCACCGGTGGGGTCCCTCAGCCTGGCCTGCACCCTCTCCCAATCTGGGACCCCTTGGGGGATATCGGAGAGCTTGGTTTCAGATCCCACAGGTCAGGCTGAGGGACAACCCCCACCCTGAGCTTGAATTTGTGCACCAGGCCTCTAATGTTATAATAACAAATAATCTAAGGCTCCTCAGCATGAATGTAGGGATTCATAATAAAAAGCATATCTAAAAATTCCTATTTATATTAATGATTAGGGGCCCTTTGCAGGAAGATTCCTGCAAGTGGCCTCTGCAGCTGCATGCACCACCACTGCGGCCACCGTAGCAGCACATGCTGTTATCACTGCTGCCCCACCCGCTGCTTTCCCTCTGGCAGCCTCCTTGCTTTCCGATTTTCCTCCCTTTTCCTTCTATGCTGTCTTCAGTCTTTACTCCTCCTTCCCTCAGCATATGCAAATGAACCACCATCTTTGTTGGATTAATTTGCATACTTGCTCTGATTGGATGTGGGCATAGCAAAGGTACGGTCAATTAGCATTTTTCTCTTTTATTAGTGTAGATGTTTATGTAGTAGTTCAGATATAGTGTAAGAAAATCTCCCTCTGTATTTATTTTAGGAGTTCACAATGCAAAAATGTTTAATAGATATTTCTTGCTGATATTGATCCTTGTTGTCAGAAATTCAGGATGGAGATTTCATTCAGATAAACCTCCTTAAAGAAGCCAGTTTGAGGTTAGGCATGGAAATGGTTTGGGAAATCTGTGAGGTGTGTCACATTTTTATAGTTGTGCACATCTTCCTGTTCTCTCCTAGGGGTTCAATCACCATTTATGAAAATAAACTAACTTGGTAATTCAGCTTGCTTAGGCCTGCCCTGAATCGATCTGCAGCTCATAGCACAAGGACTAGACATTCTTGGTCCAGTTTTCTCTCTTGATCAAATTTTATGGCCTTATAGACACTGCATTTATTTATCTGTCTTGAGTCAGTAATTGGAAACTGGGATACTCAATGCTATTGCTCTGCCCTTAAGCCTGGCTGCTATGGCTCAGTGGTTGAGTGTCATCTTATGAACCAGGAGGTCAGGGTTCAATTCCCAATCAGGGCACATGTCTGGGTTGCGGGCTTGATCCCCAGTGGAGGACCTGCAGGAGGCAGCTGATCAATGATTCTCATAATTGAATAATTGATCTCTCTCTCTCTCTCTCTCTCTCTCTCTCTCTCTCTCTCTCTTCCTTCCTCTTTGAAATCAATAACACACACACACACACACACACACACACACACACATACACACACACACACACACACACACACACACACACATGCCCGGTGCATGGATTTGTGCACTGATGGGGTCCCTCAGCTTGGCCTGAGGGGATTGAGCTGAAACTAGCTCTCCAATATCCCTCAAGGGGTCCTGGATGGCGAGAGGGTGCAGGCCAGGCTGAGGGACACCACTGGTGCACGATTGGGGTCAGGGAGGGGCCTCAGGAGGGCTCCAGGGCATGTCTAGTCCATCTCACCTAGCCCTAATCTGCCAGACACAAGCAGCAAGCTAACCTACCTTTGGGAGCATTGATCCCCTGGTGGTCAGTGTGTGTCATAGCAACTGGTCGAATGTTTTAATGAACAGTTGATATCCTAATATCTTAGGATATTAGGCTTTTATTATATGGGATTTTAAAAAAAGAAGTCAATAGTCCAGTTGGGAAGATAGGCATGTGAAATAGGGCTGGAAACAGAAATAAATCCAAAATATCTAAAATAAAAATATGTTTATTTATAGCTTTACAAGCCACACTTTTTGTGCGACATCCAGAATCAGGGAAGTTGATGGTTAATTTTGATCCCAAAATTTTGGAAGTTGTTCGGGAAACTAAGTGCATGATAAAAATGAAGCTGGAGGTACCAGATCAGGCAAAGAGAATGCTAAAGCTGGAGAGTAAGTTGAAAGGAGATAAATTGCATTTGCAGGTAAGACAAATTATATTTTCTAATTAGTTTTTAAAAAATATATATTTTATTGATTTTTCAAAGAGAGGAAGAGAGAGGGATAGAGAACTCTACATCAATGAGAGAGAATCATCGATCAGCTGCCTCCTGCACACCCCCTACTGGGGATGTGCCTGCAACCAAGGTATATGCCCTTGACCGAAATCGAACCCGGGACCTTCCAGTACCCAGGCCGACGCTCTATCTATTGAGCCAAACCGTTTTTGGCTCTAATTAGTTTTGAGAGGCTTTCTTTTTGGAGGGGGTAAGGGGTATTATTGCAGTTGTACTGACATAGCTTTGAGTGGGAAATCTGTTACTGTGTGGATTCTTTTTATTTTTCAGCTTTACTGAGGCATAATTGACAAATAAAAATTATAAGATATTTAGTGTACATTGTGATGGTTTGATATACATATGCATTGTGAAAAGATTCCTCTCATTTAGTTAATTAACACATTCAGCACCTTACATATATACATATGTATATGGGTTTGGTTATTTTTTAATTTATTTTTTTATTAATGTATTATATTGTGTACATATCTTACCATTGCCCCCTCCCCCCAACCTCCCATTCATACCCTCCCTCCCAGAGTTCTGTGTTCGTTGGTTGTATTCATGCATACCAGTCCTTCGGTTGTTCTCTTATCTCCCCCCAGGTCTCCTTCCCCTCCCTGCTGTCATTTGACAATTTGCTTGTTTTATGGTGACTATCTCATGATCACATGAATAGAATCCGCTCCTCATTTGGCAGTCTGCTTGTTTTATGGTGGCTATCTAAGGACCACAAGAATAGAGTCCACTCCTCCTCAGGTTCTCACCGCCCCTCCCCCTGGGTCCCACTGCTTCCCCTGGGACACAGGGCTCACCCGGGGAACAGGGCCCCCTGGGACACACGGCTCACCTGGGGCACACGGCTCCCTGGGACACTCGGCTCACCCGGGGCACACGGCTCACCTGGGGCACACGGCTTACCTGGGGCACATGGCCCCCTGGAACACATGGCTCACCCGGGGCACTCGACCCCCTGGGACACACGGCTTTCCTGGGGCACACGGCCCCCTGGGACACAGGGCTCGCCCGGGGCACACGGCCCCCTGGGACACAGGGCTCGCCCGGGGCACACGGCCCCCTGGGACACACGGCTCACCCGGGGCACATGGCCCCCTGGACATATGGCTCACCCAGGGCACACGACCCCTCTCGGGTGTTGGGGTCTCGTATTGGAGGGGCCGTGCTAGCTCCTTGCTAGCAAGGCAGGCAGGCTGGGATGGTTGCAGGTGGGCTGAGATGGCTGCAGGCGGGGAGACAGCCCTCAAAAGTGTCTCGTTCGGTGCGGAAGCGGAGCAGCTGTGGATGCGGAGGCTAAGTTCTGAGGCCACCCACTCTCTGAGCCTGGGGCGTAGTGAGCTCTGTTCTCGGTGGATTTCCTTTATTTGCAGCAGTGGTGGTGGGTGGCGGTGGCTGGTGCGGCAGCGACGGTCACTCCTGTGGTTCAATTTCCACTGTAGTTTTATAGTTCACATGGCGGCAGTGGCGGGAGCTTCGGCTCGGCCATGCGGCGGCTGAGGGAGGACTCACTGGGGCCGCTAATGGAAGGTGCCGTGCTGGCTCCTCACTAGCACGGCGGGTGTGCTGGGAAGGTTGTGGGCGGGCTGAGATGGCTGTGGTTGGAGAGACCGCCCTCAATGTTGTCTCCTTTTGTTGCGGAAGCCGAGCTGCTGTGGACGCAGAGGCTAAGTTCTGAAGCCACACTCTCTCTGAGCCCGAGGCGTAGTGAGCTCTGATTTCGGTGGATTCCCATTCGCGGGGGCGGCGGTGGCGGGTGCGGCAGCAACAGTAACTCCTGTGTCTCAATTTCCCCTGTAGTATTAAAATCCACATGGTGGTAGTGGGGTAAGCTTTGGAGCCGGCTTCTGGCGGTGGCAGCGGAAAGACTTGCCGGGGCGCAAAGGGAAGGCGCCGCGCCAGCTCCCCACCAATAAGGTGCATGTGGAGACTGGGCCCAGCTGGCCACAGGCCGGGAGACGCCGTGACAGCTCCTCAGGATGGTTGTGGGCAGGCGCCGAAGGTCCCATAACAGCTCCCTGGTTCCCATGGCTGGCAGGCTGACCCAGTCCTTGGGCCCCAGGGCGGATCGAGGTCTGGCTTCCCTCATTCCCAGTGGCAGCGTCTCCAGCAGGTCCGGTTCGCTGTAGTTTTAAACTCCACATGGCAGCAGCAGTGCCCTGCTTGGTGTCTAGTTGTAGCCTTCCCATTTCTGGGCCGAGCTGGCTGCGGGCAGGGAGACACTACACCATCTCCTAGCCCGCATGCGAGTGCGGGGGTTGAGCCGAGCTGCCTGCGGACAGGGAGACGCTGCGCCCGATCCTCTCCAGCACTGCAGGCGGGCTGGGATGGCTGCGGGCAGTGAGGTCGCGCTCACGGGCTTCTCATCTAGGCAGGGGCGGAAGGTGAGGCGAAGGCCCACATCAGCTCCCATGGCGGCCAGCGGGCTGGCCCACTCCCTGGGCCCCGGGGCGGAGCGAGGTCTGGCTTCCCTCATTCCCAGCGGCAGTGTCTCCGGCAGGTCCAGTTTCGCCGTAGTTTTAAACTCCACATGGCAGCAGCGGCGCCCTGCTTGGTATCTAGTTGTAGCCTTCCCATTTCTGGGCCGAGCTGGCTGTGGGCGGGGAGACGCTGCGCGATCTCCTCACCAGCACAGCAAGCGCGGGGGCTGGGCCTAGCTGGCTGCGGACAGGGAGACGCTGCGCCCCGCTCCTCTTCAGCACTGTGGGCGGGCTGGGATGACTGAGGGCTGGGATGGCTGGGGGCAGGGAGGTTGCGCTCACGGGCTTCTCGTCCAGGCAAGAGCTGAAGGCGCGGCATAGGCCCACATCAGCTCCCGTGGCGGCTGGCAGGGCTGACCCACTCCCTGGGCCCCGGGGCGAAGCGAGGTCTGGCTTCCCTCATTCCTGGCGGCAGCGGCTCCGGCAGGTCCAGTTCCGCCGTAGTTTTAAACTCCACATGGCAGCAGCAGCGTCCTGCTTTGTGTCTAGTTGTAGCCTTCCCATTTTGCCAGCTTTCCTGTGGGTCTGGTGCTATCCCTTTTCTGTTTTTTTTTCCAAAAGCAAGATTTTCCATCTTGCTTCGGTCCCCTGTGTTTGGTTTTTATATGTGAGAACATTTAGGTTCTACTCTCTAAGCAAATTTCAGTTATACAACACAGAGTTATCAACTATAGTTGCAGTGTTAGATAGTTGCTGAGCAGATCTTATTTATCTTATAGCTGAAACTTTGTACCCTTTCACCAACCTCTCTCCACTTCCTCCTTCCCCCAGGCCCTGACAAGAACTTTCCTACTCTCCATTTTTACGAGTTTGGTTTTTTAAAATTCCACATATAAGTGATACCATACAGTATCTGTCTTACTGTGTCTGACTCATTTCACTTAGCATCAGGCCTCAAGGTCCATCCATATAATCGCAAGTGGCAGGATAGCCTTCTTATTTCCATACCTCAGCTATTGTGACTAGTACTGCAGCTCACATTTCATTCACACGGAAGTGGATTGGTGGATCATATGGCATTTTTAATTTTTCAGCAACTTCCATGCTGTTTTCCATAGTGGCACACTAATTTACATTCCCAACAATGCATGAGGGTTCCCTTTTCTCCACATCCACCCCAACACTTGTATTTTCTTTTTTTCCTTCTTAAATTTAAATTTTTTATTGTTGAAAGTATTACATAAGTCTCCTTCCCCCGCCCCCCCCAATTGACTTCTCCTCAGCTGTCCCTACCCCCCAGCACATGCCCTCACCCCACAACTGTCTGTGTCTATGGGACATGCCCATAGGCATGCATACAAGTCCTTTGGTTGCTCTCTTAACTGCCTCCTCCCCTGCCTTCCCTCTGATGTTGGATGCTGTTAGATGCTTCTGTGTCTCTGGATCTATTTTTGTTCATCAGTTTTTTGCTGTTTATTATATTCAACAAATGAGTGAGATCATGTGATATTTATTTTTCTTCGACTGGCTTATTTTGCGTAGCATAACACTCTCCAGGTCTATCCATGTTGTTGCAAATGGTAAGAGTTCCTTCTTCTTCTTCTTCTTCTTCTTCTTCTTCTTCTTCTTCTTCTTCTTCTTCTTCTTCTTCTTCTTCTTCTTCCTCTTTTTTTTTACAGCAGCATAATATTCCATTGTATAGATGTACCATTGCTTTTTAATCAACTCTTCTGCTGATGGGAATTTAGGCTGTTTCCAAATCTTAGCTGTGGTGAATTGTGCTGCTATGAACATAGGGGTGTATATATCCTTTCTGATTTCTTTAAAAAAAAATCTTTATTGTTCAGATTATTACAGTTGTTCCTCTCCCCATCCCCCATAGCTCCCCTCCAACTGGTTCCCACCACACCCCACCCATGCCCTTACCCTTCCCACACTTTCCTCATCCATAGGTGTATGATTTTTGTCCAGTCTTTTCCTGCACCCCCACACCCCTTTCCGCCTGAGAATGGTCAGTCCACTCCATTTCTATGCCCCTGATTCTGTTATATTCACCAGATTATTCTGTTCATCATATTTCCTATTCACTTGATTTTTAGATTCACTTGTTGATAGATACGTGTTTGTTGTTCATAATTTTAATCTTGATCTTCTTCCTCTTCTTAAGTAATACCTTTCAGCTTTTCGTATAATACTGGTTTGGTGGTGATGAACAGATCAGTTTTATATTTTTCTTATCTGTGAAGCTCTTTATCTGTTCTTCAATTCTGAATGATAGCTTTACTGGATAGAGTAATCTTGGTTGTAGGTTCTTGCTATTCATAACTTTGAATATTTCTTGCCACTCCTGTCTGGCCTTTATAGTTTCTGTTGAGAAATCAGCTGACAATCATATGGATGCTCCCTTGTAGGTAACTAACTGCTTTTCTCTTGCTGTTTTTAATATTCTCTCTTTGTCTTTTGCTCTTGGCATTTTAATTATGATGTGTCTTGGTGTGGTCCTCTTTGAATTCCTTTTGTTTGGGGTTCTCTGCACTTCCTGGACCTGTAAGTCTATTTCTTTCACCAGGTGGGGAAGTTTTCTGTCACTATTTCTTTCAATATGTTTTCGGTATTTGAAGTTTTCTTCAAATGGGTTTTCAGTCTCTCTCTCTCTCTCTCTCTCTCTCTCTCTCTCTCTCTCTCTCTCTCTCTCTCTCTCTCCCTCTCTCTCCTTCTTCTTCTGGCACTCCCATAATTTGGATGTTGGTAAGCTTGAAGTTGTCCCAGAGGCTCCTAACACTATCTTCATATTTTTGGATTCTTTTTTCTTTTCCAATTGGGTGTTTATTGCTTCTTTGAATTTCAAATCTTTGAATTGATTCTTGCAAGCCTTTAGTCTGCTGTTGTATCTCTTTATATTATTTTTTATTTCAGTCAGTGTATGCTTAGTTTTTAATTGGTACTTTTTCATATCCTCGAGGGTCTCACTAAATTTATCGGCCTTTTCTAGAAAATTATTGAGAAATCTTATAACTATGGTTTTGAACTCTATATCCAGTAGTTTGCTTTCCTATTTTTCTTTCATTTGTGACTTCTTTCTTTGTCTCCACATTTTGACTGCTTCCCTGAGTTGATAGAGTGGCTTTGTGTGCTAGGTGTCCTATAGCTCCGAGTGGCTCAGCCTCCCCAGTTATTTGAGGTGGACACTCTTGGTGCACCCCTTTGTGGACTGTATACACAGTTCTGTTGTAGTTAAGCCTTGATTGTTGTTTGTATCACTGGGAGGAATTGACCTCCAGGCCAATTGGCTGTGAGGACCAGCTGTATCTATGATGGGAGAGCTTCTGTGCTGGAGACACCCTTATGAGGGAGGACTTGCTTCAGTGGGGATTTTGTGCTCACTGAGTCTGCCTCTTGAGTGTCTCCCTTATGGATGTGAGGAATTGTTATCTGGATGGTCCTACTCTGACTCCTGGGTACACTTGCTCTTGGATCTCCAAAGAAGTGTTAATTTAGCCCAGCGTGGGCAAACTATGGCCCTCGGGCCTGATCCGGCCCCTTTCGGCTATTCTAAACTATTGAAATAAAAAAAATAAAAAAAAAGACCATACCCTTTTATGTAATGATGTTTACTTTGAATTTATATTAGTTGACACAAATACTCCATCCATGCTTTTGTTCCGGCCCTCCGGTCCAGTTTAAGAACCCATTGTGGCCCTTGAATCAAAAAGTTTGCCCACCCCTGATTTAGCCCACCCAACAGGAGCTACAGAGAGATTTGCAGATTCCTCTTCTTTGTTTAGGTTTTGGAGGTGCCCAGATAGGGCCTAGCTGTGAAGCAATGAATGCTGTTGTGGGGCCTTGGGTCTTCTTTTGGATGTTCTGGGTCTCTCTGACTGAGCTGCAGTTTTATAGATAAGTTTAGATTCAGGGCCGCAGGCCATTCATATACAAAACCCTCTATGCACAACTTGTATGGGGCGGAGTCTCAGGGCAGAGAAAACAGCAATGGCTGATTTTTAGCCCTCCCCTAAGAGGCTCCTATGTGTCAGTGTCCCAAGGTAATCGCTGCAAGTACCTCTGAGAGAAAACCTCCCTCGTGTTCTGCCCACTTCCAGACAGTCCAGTTTCCTCCCATATGAGTCTTGATCCCCAGAGTCTCACCTGGAACTGGAGTTCAGAGCAGTTGGGAGCTTGTGTCTCCCTCCGGTTGAAAAAGTCAGCCATGTACTCAGTTGCCAGCCTTCTACACACATGCACACACTTGTCTCCATACTTCTGCCTTTCACACCTCCTCTGAGTCTCAATGTGCTTTTCTCTTTCCTTCTAGTTGTAGAATTTCCACTCAGCCAGTCTTCCTGTGGTTTGTCCATTTTGTCTTTTAGTTGTAGTTTTGAAGTTGTACAAGGCGGCAAGTTCAGATGTTTACTTATGCCGCCATCTTGGTTTCTCCCCCAGTTGTTCTGATTTCTTGGCAAATATTCTTAGAAGTGGGATTACTGGGTCAAATGGGAGCTGCATTTTTAATTATTTGAGTAAATTTCATACTGTTCTCCACAGTGTCTGCACCAGTTTTCATTCCCACCAGCAGTGCAGGAGGGTTCCTTTTTCTCCACATTTTCACCAGCACTTATGGTTTGTTGATTTGTTGATGATAGCCATTCTGACAGGTGTGAGATGGTGTCTCATTGTTGTTTTGACTTGCATCTCTTACATCAAAATAAGCAGCTCTGCACAGCAAAAGAAACCATAAACAAAACAATAAGAGAACATATTTGCCAACATTATACCAATAAAGGTTTAATCTCCAGAATTTATAGGGAACTCATACAATTTAACTAAAGGAAGATAAACAATCTTATAAAAAAATGGGCAAAGGACCTAAATAGACACTTTGAAAAAGAGGATGTACAGAAGGCCAAGAGACATATGAAAAACTTGTTATTTCTTATCTCTTATTTTCAGTTACAGTTTACATTCAATATTACTCTCTATTAGTTTCAGATATACAGCAAAGTGGTTAGAAAATAATGTACTTTACAGAATGGTCCCCCTGCAACTTCAAGTACCCACCTGGCCCCATACATATTATTCTCGATATTATTGACTGTATTCCCTATGCTGTAATCTATATTTCATTGTGATTTTGATTTACCTTTCCCTGATGATTAGAGATGTAGAGCATCTTTTCATGTACCTATTGGCTATTTGTCTGTTATCTTTAGAATGTGCCTCTGCCCATGATTTAAAGGTATTTTAATTTTTGCTATAGAGTTGTATGAGTTCTTTATATATGTTGGATATTAACCCCTTATCAGATATGTGAGTTGCAAATATATTTTCACATTTCATAGGTTGTCTTTGATTTTATTGATATTTTCCTCTGTTGCAGAAAGCTTTTTAGTTTGATATAGTCCCACTTACTTTTGCTTTTGTTGCTTATGCTTTTGGTGTTAAATTAAAAAAAAAAACACACACACACACCTGACATTGCTAAGACTGGTACCAAGGAACTTACTATGTTTTCTTATAGAAGTTTTATAGTTTCAGATCTTAAATTTAAGTCTTTAATCCATTTTGAGTTGATTTTACATATGGTATAAGTCAGGTATCCAGTTTCATTCTTTTGCATATGGCTGTGCAGTTTTCCCAATAGCATTTATTGAAGAGACTGTTCTTTCCTCATTGTTCATTTTTGACTCCTTTGTAAATTAACTGACCATATGTGCATGGGTTTATTTCTGGTCTCTCTATCCTATTCCATTGTTGATTCTTGATAGAATTAAAATACTGGCATGCAAACAAAAGGAAGGATTAGTGTTGGAAAGCAGAAAGTGAAAAGATTATCAGAAATCAGATTTGTACTTGTTGATAGTGGTAATGATGAATAGTTATTCTTAATACTATACTTTTATAGATTAAATGCATTCTATTTTATAATATGTTTAATCCTGAGGGTACTAGTAAGATACATCTCTGCGGGTACTAGTAAGATACACCTTCCCCTGCCCAACACTAAATCTGCCATTATGGCTTCTGTAACCTAGCATGAGTTTTCAAAGTTCATTCATGTTGTTCCATATATCAAAACTTAATTTCTTTTTATAGCCAAATAATATTTTATTGTATACTTATACTCCATTTTAGTTGTCCACTCATCAGTTGAGGGATATTTGGGTTGTTTATCCTTTTTGGCTATTATTGGTAATGTTGCTGTGAGCATTTGCATAAAGTTTGTTTTGGAATATATATGTTTTTATCTTATTGCACACATCAACCAATTACTAAAATGCTATGGCACACCATATATATATATATATATATATATATATATATATATATATATATATATATTTTCCTTTTCTTTTCTTTTTCTGATTTGATGGAAAAAACATTATTTTGATTTATTCACATTGGATAGCTGTTGTCATTTTTATTTTATTTTATTTTATTTTATTTTAATCTCCACCCAGTTCATATCCTGCCCCAGGCCTTCACCACCCTATTGTCTGTGTCAATATATGCATATATGCATTAAAGTTCTTTGGTTAATTTCTTTTTAAAAAATATATTTTATTGATATTTTACAGAGAGAAAGGGAGAGAGATAGAGTGCCAGAAACGTTGATGAGAGAGAAACATCTACCAGCTGCCTCCTGCACATCCCCTACCAGGGATGTGCCCGCAACCAATGTACATGCCCTTGACCGGAATCGAACCTGGGACCTTTCAGTCCGCAGACCCATGCTCTATCACGCCAAACAGGTTTTGGCGTCTTTGGTTAATTTCTTCCCTCTTCCCTTTGTCACCCTCAATCCTCATCCCTTCCCTCTGAGATTTGTCAGTTTTTTTCCATTTTTCTATGCCTCTGATCCTGTTTTATTTTCAGTTTATTTTATTCATTAGATTTATTATTCATTTATTTTTAAAATTCAATAGTTAATAGATATGCACTTATTGCCATTTTATTTCTCAAATATTTTATCTTTTTCTTGTTGTTGTTGTTGTTGTTCTTCTTCTTCTTCCTCTTCCTTTTCCACTTCCTCTTCCTCTTAAAGAGGTGCACTGGCTCTGGGGCCTCCAGGGAGGCACAAAGTCAACCACTGCCTAGGGCCACCCAGCAGGAGCTACAGAGCGATATGCAGATGACAGCTACTTGTATTGGGCTAGGAAGTGCCCAGGCTGATTAGCACCAGCCTGTCTAGCTGTGAAGCAAGGCAGGCTGGTGCTAATGATGGGTCTTGGACCTTTTATTCATAGGTTTGGGGAATGTTGATGCCAGCTACTGCTTGTTTAAGAGATTTTAGGAAAGTCTAAAACCTGAGCCAGGACAGGCCATTTATATGAAAAAGCTTCTGCAAACAGCAAATTGAAAAGGGGCTGCAAATTGAATGGGGATGGGACTCACCAGGGTGGAGCAAACACTCTGGACCATGCTGATGGAAACTCATATATTGATTCCAGTCAGCTCTGTGATGGGGGAGGTCTTAGCATAGGAACAATGACCCCTGTAAGCACCCCTGTATGGGAGAAAGTCACCCCCAAGTTCCTGCCTTAATGCGAGACAGTCCAGTTTCTCCCTGTATGTCTCTGGATTCCCCTAAAGCTGCTTCTCAGTGCTGGAACTCAGAGGAATTGAGACCATGTAAATTAGTTTGTGGGCCCTTTAAGAGGAACACATGTGACTCCACTAGCTTCCCTGTAAGTCAGCCACAATATCTGCTTATTTTTACAGCCTGAAGTTATGGGGACTTCTCTTCCAAGCTCTGGAACCCTGGGTTAGGGGGCTGGTGTGCAGCTGTGATCCCCTGCTTCTCATGGGAGGCCTTGGAGATATCCCCCCAATTAAAAAACTACACACGTGGATGTTGGACCAGCCTGTTCCGCACCTCCTGCCAGTCTTGATGTGCCTTCTTTACTCCTCTAGTTGTAGGGCTTCCATTCAACTAGATTTCAGGCAGTTCTGAATGATGGTTGTTCTGTATTTTAGCTGTAATTTTGATGTGGTTGTGGGAGGTGGCGAGTACTGGCATTTACCTGCGCCACCATCTTGGTTCTCCTTGACTTTTTAAATTTGACAGTCTAAGGCAGAGGTGGGCAAACTTTTTGACTCGAGGGTCACAATGGGTTCTTAAACTGGACCGGAGGGCCAGAACAAAAGCATGGATGGAGTGTTTGTGTGAACTAATATAAATTCAAAGTAAATATCATTACATAAAAGGGTACGGTCTTTTTATTTTTATTTTATTTAAATAGTTTAGAACAGCCATCCGGTCCACGGGCCGTAGTTTGCTCATGCCTGGTCTAAGGGAAAAGGGCTCAGTGTTCCTGACTGAATAGTCAGGTATTGCTTTTTTATAATTATAAAAATAATTTTTATTGATTTCAGAAAGGAAGAGAGTGGTGAGAGAGAGAGAGATAGAAACATCAATGAGAGAGAGAAAATCATTCATTGATTGACCACTGCCTCCTGCAAGCCCCCTACTGAAGATGGAGCCCACAAGCTGGGAATGTGCTCTTGACCAGAATTGAACCTGGGACCCTTTAGTCCACAGACCAATGCTCTAGCTACTGAACAAAACCAGCTAGGGAAGTATTTCATCTTTTTAAAAATTCTTGAGGCACATTGGTTGAAAGTTGCTGCTCCAAGGGGGATATCTAGGAGTGAAATTTCTGGGTTTCAGTAACTTGGTAACTCTATGCTTAAACCTTTTGAATAATTGACACACTTGTTCAAAGAGGATGCATTATTTTGTATTTCCACGAGCACTGTGTGAGGGTTTCAATATCTCCATATCTTTGCCAACAACTGTTACTATTTCTCTTTTTCCATTTGGATGTAAAGTAGTGTGTTAGTATGGTTTTGATTTGCGTTTCTCTCATAGCTAGTGATGAGCATATTTTCATGTGCACGTTGTCCATTTCTAGACCTTTGAAGGAATGTCTATTCAAATCCTTTAGCCCATATTTTAATTGAGTTATCTACTTTTTTGTTACTGAGATGTAAGTATTCTTCACATAGCTTAAGTACAAATACCTTATCAGATACAGGATTTGAAAATATATCATCCTATCCTGATGGTTGTATTTTTATTTTCTTGGTAGTGGCCTCTGAAGCACATTTTTAATTTTGTTGAAGTTCAAGTTCACCAAACTTTCAAGAAAAAGTTCATTACTTTTTCTAATATCTCTTGTATTTTTAGTGTTATAGCTAAGAAATCTTTGCCTAATCCAAGGTCATGAAGATTTATAACTATGTTTTCTTTTAAGAGTTTAATAATTTTAGATTTGCCAAAAATAGTATTTAATTGCTATACTATATGTCTTTAAAAAACAAAACAAAATACACACCTCAAAGGAGTGTTGCCATTATTTAAACTTTAGCTTCAGCATTGGAAGCCCTAGGATTTTGAATTGTCTAGTTGTGGTTTTGGAGAATTGAGTGTCAAAGTGCTGTTCTAAATTGAGGTTCATATCACTCCCATTGCATCCTTTAGGATTCAGTTAGTATTGAATGATACATTGAAAGTAAAAGTCTTTTGTCAAGTGTCAAGTACACATGAAAGTTCAACTGCAAGCAAAACAAACAAACGACCCCCCCCCAAAAAAAAACACACACAACAAAACAGTGTGGTGGGGGCCTAATGCTGTGGGGGCCAGACATGGCGGGGATCTCCCTTTTCCTTGCCTGCACTGGAAGAGAGATGAACGAACCGGTTCTAAGTGGAGCGGCCAGGGATTGAGAAATATTAGAAATAAAGAGAAGATACAAAGATAAATTTTAAGCTGGGAGCTGGGTGGGCCACCATCCTGTCTGCTGGAGAGGCAGGAAGACAAAGACAACAGCTCCTCCCAGCGCATTTATTTTATACCCTCAATACAAGGAAGTAACACCAACTTATTTGCATTCTTAAGTAGGCCCTAGCATGCCTGGATTTACATATCTAGTCCTGCCCCTGCTGACACTTGGGCTGATATGAAGGCCAAGCTGACAACATGTCCGCCATCTTGGGAAAATGTTCCCAAGGTGCGGCTCTGCCTATGCCTTGAATTCAGCTGATGATAATTAAGGAAAATTGCCCATGTGCCTTCCCAGGTGGCCCTCTACAAAACAGGAAAGAAATGAATAACTTTGAAACTATCGAGTAAACATTGAAACAATTTGTTATTACTACTTTGGGGAGGATTAACTTGAATCCACATCTCCCATCACACAGTGCAGTAAATTACAAAACAGTCAAAAATCGATTGTTGTGATGGCTCATCTCTGAAAGATATATAAAAGAAAATAAAAAGCTTATTCATCCTGATTGTGGGACATTGATTTTGACTCAAGAAAACAAGTGTGGCATCAGTGATATGTATGCTTTAATATGTCAGAGGACAAGGGAAAGAAGGGGAAAATGTGTAACGGCAGACATCATGAAAAGATAATTTTCCAAGCTATTTAAAATAGCATAAATCTCAAAAGACAGTTAAATCCTAAACATGAAAAATGCAAATCTCAAAAGCTCCATTGACTCACTGTCTAACGGGGGTGCTCAGGTAATTTACAGGCGGGGAGAAGCACATGAACTCGTATACATATCTGAGCAGGAATATGAGGACAACAGGTGTCATGAAACCTTCTTGGTCTGAATCAAAATGTGACTACTGTCATAACATCAGTTAAAGTGAGACATGCCATTTGGACTTTTCACAGGATCTTCTGCAGTATTATGATGAGTTGTGTCAGGAAGTGCCCACCGTGTTTGTCAATCTGATGGCCCCTAAAATGAAGAAGGTTGGTAATGCTGAAAGTTTATTTTCTTGTTGTAGAAAATTACAGTTCTGTAGATTGTGGGTTTTAGAACTTCAGTTCTTGCCTAGACCCTCTGTCTTTCTACTTCAACTATAGCTCTATGATTACTATCCAGCAGTTTCTTGTCTATGTTTTGTTACCTTTGTAAAACAACGAAATTAAATAATTAGCACTTTCTAAAAATCCACAATTGCTTCCTGCATAGCTAAAGATGATTAGTAAAAACCAAAAATTCACATTTGTCAGGTTTAATGGAGGAGAAATATAATTAAGGAAATATAACCTATAATATTTATAAGTAATTAAAAGAAAGCCTTTTAAATAAATGCAGATGCTTCTGTTAATAATGGAAACATCCTTTTTTTCTTTTTCTAGGTGGAATCCGTGCTGAGACAAGGGCTCACAATATTAACATGGTCATCTTTAACACTAGAAAGCTTCTTTCAAGAAGTTGACTCAGTTTTGAATATGTTCAATCAACTTTTAAAGAAGGTAAAATAGACAAATATGAAAAAAAACTACATACATGAATACTCAGGTTGTGAGCAATAGTTTGATTACCTATGAAACCCCGTTAAAAGGTGTGCCTTTTATCTGAAAGGATATCCATTAAGCTAAAAATAGTCAATGCTTTATGTTTCTTTAACTGCTTTTGGCCCTTTTCATTTAGGATTGCCTGTTCTTGTCGCTGAATGACCTTGCCTTTAATATGTTAAAATGATGGCTCACCTCCACAGCTTAGTTTAAAAAAACTGTGGACTGTGAAAAATGGCAGAGCAGAGTTCTTAAATAACCATGCATCTGATATTAATTAAACGAGGTAGCCATCTAGTTGGCTATTATCTGTTGGTTCCTGATGTGCGTGCTAGGTAGAAGCACACTTTTTTTTTTTTTTTTTGGAGGGGGTGGTGGTCATAATTAGCTCTCTTTTATTTTTTTAAATTTATCTTTATTGTTGAAAGTTTTACAGATGACCTCTTTTTCTTCATTATTGACCCATTCCTCCCCACTCCTGTCCCCGTCCCTCTCTATTATCTGAGTCCACGGGTTATGCAAGTATGCATAGAAGTTCTTTCTAGAGACGCTTGTCTATTAGTGTGGCAGTGTGGTGTACCGTCAAAACTCAGAGGCTTGGGTGGTGTGATTCTCTGCCCTTCACCAGCTGGGTGTTTCTCCCCAGGTTACTTCACGGCTCTGAGCATTGGTTTCTTTCGCTGTCAAACTGGAATAGCGATGGCTCATGGGCTGGATTGAGGCTTTCAAAGAAATAATACACCTGGTACACATTGCTGCTCAATAAAACTTTATTTCCAGGTCAAGCTTTATTTGCAGATATACATCTAAAAATCCCACCAAACTAAGCTTGGCTCTGGAGGTAGGATTCTAGATTCAGCCCTCTGAATTAGTTTATAACTCAGGTACATTTTGGATGAAATGTACCTGAGTTATAAACTAACACATTTGTTTTTCTTGTTGGTAGATCAATGATTTGTGTGAGATGCATATTGATACAGTTCTAAAGGAGATAGCCAAAACTGTGCTAATTTCCCTGCCCGAAGGTGGTGCTACCAAGGTGGAAGATATGCTGACACTCAATGAGGTATGCATTTCTGTGTTATATTTTAATCATGGAGACACTCATAAACCTGAAATGTGAATTTACAATCTAAGAGTAGAAATCTGTGTCAGTAGTGTTAAGATATCCTAGCTTTTTGGGGGGACACCCTCAGCTCCAAAACCTTAGGAGGCTTCACAGCTCAAACCGATGGCCACGCCCTACATGTTATTTTGCCAAAGTCCTCAGCCCCGCGCTGGGCTCTGTCGGAGGCTCACTGCTCTTGTTCCTCTGTCTGTTCTCACGGTTTTCACTGCCACAGACTTCCCTTTGGGTCACCCAGATACCTAGGAGCCACCAGGACTCTTTCTTCGCTTCCTTTCCCAAGTCCAGTCAGTCTTCAGGCTTAGTCGGGTTTTGCTTCTTCCTCAGATTTTGCTTGAATTGCCCTCCGTTTTCCACAGTTACGACCCCGTCTTAGGGCAGACCCGTAAGGCTCCTTGGGAGCTGAGCAATCGATGTCCTGGTCTAACTAGTCTCTCTGCCTCCGTACATGGCCCCATCATATCCAGCCTCCACATTTCCACCAAATTCTATTGCAAAACTTCCCTGTGTAAACCCGTCCAGTTCCCACAGGATAAAGCCTAACCCTTCTTAACATACACTGGCTGGAAAGCACCAGGCCAGGAACCCTGTCTAATCATTGTTGAGGCGTGGCATACTAGCATAGTCTCTCTCAAAAACACCCACCTTAACGAACTCCTTTTTTTTCCTTGCCTGCCTTGTGCTTCAGCTCTACCCACCCTGCTGGCTTCGTCACCTTGCCAGTGCCCTTTTCAAGACAACCAAGGGTGGCTTCATGTCAAGGGGTCCGATTAGTCTGTGAAAAACAGGTGCCTTTGCCCTCTTTCTCTAAATATGAATTTTTCCCTAAACATCTATTCTTGCCTTTAGGGGCTGGGGCTGCCAGCCAGCTTCTTGCCTCTGGACTACTTGAGCATAGGTTTGCACCTCTATCCCCAATTCTAGAGGACTTGGATCAGGGTCTCTGCGTAGTTCTTTTAAAGTTCCTACACTAATTTCTATCACATCTCCACCCATGATCAAGCTTCGTCTATAACCTCAAGATGGACGATAGGCCAAGGGTTGACCTCCCTGCTACCTTTTAAGAACTGTCTTTGTCATAATGTGTGGGGTATTAAAATTATTTGTTCTCGGCATTGGGGCCTTGGCTGTAATGGCCCATTTTAATGTCTTGTTCTCAAAGCAGGCAAGTTTGAAATGATTATAACTTTTTACCTTGGGCCATTACAAATAATACCGCTGTGAACGTAAATGTACTTTATGTTCATTTATAAACAGATAATGCTGCTCTGTGCCCCCCTACCCGTCAGTTCTCTTTCCCTCTGGCTATGTTTTAATTTTTTTTAATTTTTAAATAAATCTTTATTGTTCAGATTATTACAAATGTGTTCCTCTCCCCCCCAATTGCTCTCCTCCACCAGGTTCCCACCCCACCCTCTGTCCTTTCCCCATCCCCCAATGTCATCCATAGGTGCACAGTTTTTATTCAGTCTCTTCCCACACCCCCTACTCCCCTTTTCCCTGAGAATCGTCAGTCCACTCCCCTTCCATACCTCTGATTCTATTATATTCACCAGGTAATATTGTTCATCGGGTTTTTAAATTCCCTTGGTTTTTAGTTTCATTTGTTGATAGTTACGTATTTGTTGTTCATAATTTTTATCTTTATCTTCTTCCTCTTCCTAAATAGCCCCCTTCAGTAATTCATATAATTCTGGTTTGGCGATGATGAACTCCTTTAGGTTTTTATTTGTGAAGCTCTTTATCTGGCCTTGGATTCTGAGTGATAGCTTTGCTGGGTAGAGTATTTTTGGCTGTAGGTTCTTGCTATTCATCACCTTGAATATTTCTTGCCATTCCCATCTGGCCTGCATGGTTTCTGTTGAGAAATCAGCTGACAGTCGTATGGGTGCTCCTTTATAGGTAACTGCCTGCTTTTGTCTTACTGCTTTTAATATTCTCTCTTTGTCTTTTGCTCTTGGGATTTTAATTATGATGTGTCTTGGTGTAGTCCACTTTGGATTCCTTTTGTTTGGGGTTCTGCGAGCTTCCTGGACTTGTAAGTCTATTTCTTTCTGTTTCCTGTCACTGTTTCTTCCAATATACTTTCGGTATCTTGCTCTCTCTCTTCTTCTGGGATCCCCATAATTCTGATGTTGATTTGCTTGAAATTGTCCCAGAGGTTTCTTACACTATCTTCAACTTTCTGGATTCTCTTTTCTTCTTGCTTCTGTAGAGGAGTGTCCTCTGGCTCTTTGTGTTCTAAGTCTTTGTCTTGATTCTTGCAATTTTCCAGTCTGTTTTTAGGCCTCTGTCTTTTTGTTAAGCCTTGCTTATTGTTGGTATCACTGGGAAGCGTTGATCTCCATGCCAATTGGCTGTGAGGATCAGCAGTGTCTCAGCTAGGAGGGCTTCTGTACTCCGCTTGGATGGGGTGGAGTCTCGGGGTGGTACAGACAATCTTTGGTTCCCTGTCAGTCTCACCTTAGAAAAGTCCTGTTTGCAGTGAGTCTCACAAGACTGGTTTCAGGTGCGCAGATAAGCTTTGGATTCTGGCCAGTCCCTCCTTAGAGAAAGTCAGCCTCTGAGAGAGCTTCTGTGCTCAGCTTAGATGGGGCGGAGTCTCAGGGTGGTGGAGACAAGCTTTGTTTTCCCGTTGGCTCCTCCCAAAGTCGCGCAGTAATGGCCTCTGGCTTTACACACCTCTGAGAGATCTCTGCCCGCTGCCTGACAGTTTGGCCTCTCCCTGACTGGGGCCGTCTATCAGAGCAATAGGGTGATTCTGTTTTCCTCTTGAACAAGAAAGCCAGCAGCGAATTCAGCCCGGCCCTCCCTCTCTGCGCGCTGGGATTAAGCCAGCACCTTTTCGTGCACACAGTGCTCCGTACCTTCACAGTTTCTGAGGGTTAGCGTGCCTTCTCTCTCCTTCCCAGATGGCAGAGCCTCCTCTCAGCTAGCCCTCTGGTGTTTCAGGGCAATGCCTCCCCTGTTTTCCAGTTCTAAATTCAAATTTGTTGTGGTAGGCTGCATTCGGGTATCTATCCTATGCTGCCATCTTGGTTTCTCCCACGTTTTAATGTTTTATGGATATATACCTAGGAGTGGAATTGCTAGGTCATATGTTAACTCCAAGTTTAACCTTTTTATTTATTTATTTATTTATTTATTTATTTATTTATTTATTTATTTATTTTGTTTCTTTAAAAAAATTTTTTTTAATTTATTAAGGTATTATATGTGTATATAGCTTACCATTGCTCCCCCTCACATACATGCCCTCCCTCCCCAGAGTTTTGTGTCCATTGGTTGTACTTATATGCATGTATACCAGTCCTTCGGTTGATCTCTTATCTCCCCCAATCTCCCTACACCCCCCCTTCTGTCATTTGACAGTCTGCTTGTTGTTTTACTGTCTCTATATCTATCTTTCTGTTCATTAGTTTATAATGTTCTTTAATATCCATAAATGAGTGAAGTCATGTGGTGTTTCTCTTTCATTGACTGGCTTATTTCACTCAGCATGATGCTCTCCAATTCCATCCAGGTTACTGCAAATGATGAGAATTCCTTCCTTATTATGGCAGCATAGTATTCCATGGTGTAGATGTACCATAGTTTTCTGATCAATTCATCTGCTGATGGGCACCTAGGCTGTTTCCAAATCCTAGCTATTGTAAATTGTGCTTCTATGAACATAGGGGTGCATATATCCTTTCTGATTGGTGTTTCTAGTTTCTTGGGGTATATTCCTAGTAGGGGGATTACTGGGTCAAATGGGAGTTCCATTTTCAGTTTTTTGAGGAAGCTCCATACTGTTCTCCACAGTGGTTGCACCAACCTGCAATCCCACCAGCAGTGCATGAGGGTTCTTTTTTCTCCGCAACCTCGCCAACATTTGTTGTTTGTTGTTTTGTTGATGTTGGCCATTCTGACAGTTATGAGATGGTAGCGCATTATTTTGATTTGCATCTCTTGGATGATTAGTGACTTTGAGCATGTTTTCATGTGCCTCTGGGCCTTCCTTCTGTCTTCTTTTGAGAGGATTCTATTTAGGTCCATTTCCCATTTTTTAATTGGCTCATTTATTTTCCTTTTATTGAGTTGTATAAGCTGTCTGTAGATGTTGGAGATTAAACCTTTATCAGTGATATCATTTGCAAATATGTTCTCCCATACCGTGGGACTTCTTGTTGTTTTGTTGATGGTTTCTTTTGCTGTGATAAAACTTTTTATTTTGATGTAGTCCCATTTGTTCATTTTCTCTTTAGCTTCCATTGCCCTAGGATTAGTATCAGTGAAGAAGTTCTTTAGGCATATGTCTGAGATTTTGCTGCCTGTGGATGTCTCTAGTATTTTTATGGTTTCCTGTCTTATGTTTAAGTCCTGTATCCATTTTGAGTTTATTTTTGTGTATGGTGTAAGTTGGTGATCTAGTTTCATTCTTTTGCATGTATCTGTCCAATTTTCCCAACACCATTTACTGAAGGGACTGTCTTGACTCCATTATATGCTCGTGCCTCCTTTGTCAAATATTAATTGAGCATAGTGATTTGGGTTGATATCTGGATTCTCTAATCTATTCCATTGATCTATATGTCTGTTCTTGTGCCAGTACCAGGCTGTTTTGAGAACAGTGGCTTTGTAATACAGCTTGAAATCTGGTATTGAGATCCCTCCTACTTTACTCTTCTTTCTCAAGATTGCTGAGGCTATTCAGGGTCTTTTATTGTTCCAAATGAACTTTTGGAGAGTCCTTTCTAGGGCTGTGAAGTATGTCATTGGTATTTTAATAGGGAGTACATTGAACTTATAAATTGCTTTGGGAAGTATGGACATTTTGATGATGTTGATTCTACCAATCCATGAACATGGTATGTTCTTCCATCTGTTTACATCTTCCTCTATCTTTTTTTTCAGTGTCATGTAGTTTTCAGCATATAGGTCTTTTACCTCCTTAGTTAAGTTTATTCTTAGGTATCTTAATTTTTTTGGTGCGATGGTAAATGGGATTGATTTTTTAGTCTCTGTTTCTATGAGTTCACTATTGATGTATAGAAATGCCATAGATTTCTTGGCATTGATTTTGTATCCTGCTACATTGCCAAATTCGTTTATTAAGTCTATTAGTTTTTTGATGGAGTCTTTTGGATTTTTTATGCACAATATCATGTCATCTGCAAATAGGGACAACTTCACTTCTTCTTTTCCAATTTTGATGCCTTTTATTTCCTCTTCTTCTCTAATTGCAATGGCTAGTACTTCCAGTACTATGTCAAACAGAAGTGGTGAGAGTGGGCATCCCTGTCTTGTTCCTGTTCTTAGGGGGAATGGTTTTAGTGTTTGCCCATTGAGTATGATGTTTGCTGTGGGTTTATCATATATAGCTTTTATTATGCTGAGGTATGATCCTTGTACTCCCACCTTGTTGAGCGTTTTTATCAGGAAAGGGTGTTGGATTTTATCAAATGCTTTTTCTGTATCAATTGATATGACTATATAATTTTTATCTTTCAATTTGTTTATGTGATGTATCAAGTTTATTGATTTGTGGATATTATACCATCCTTGCATTCCGGGAATTAATCCTACTTGGTCATGGTGTATGATCTTTCTGATGTTCTGTTGGAGCCGATTTGCTAGAATTTTGTTGAGGATTTTGGCATTTATGTTCATGAGGGATATGGGCCTGTAATTCTCTTTCATTGTGTTATCTTTATCTGGTTTTGGTATTAGGGTGATGCTGGCTTCATAGAAGGAGTTTGGAAGTGTTCCTTCCTCTTGAATTTTTTGGAATAGTCTGAGGAGAATAGGTTTTAGTTCTTCCTTGAATATTTGGTAAAATTCTCCTGTGAAGCCATCTGGTCCTGGGCTTTTGTTTGCTGGAAGTTTTTTGATGACTGTTTCAATTTCTTCCCAAGTAACTGGTCTATTGAGATTTTTAGATTCTTCCTGATTGAGTTCTGGCAGGTTATATTTTTCTAGGAATATGTCCATTTCCTCCAGGTTGTCCAGTTTGTTGGAATAGAGTTGTTCGTAGTATTTTGTAACAATCCTTTGTGTTTCGGCGGGGTCTGTTGTTATTTCACCTCTTTCATTTCTGATTTGTTTATTTGGGTCCTCTCCCTTTGTTTCTTGGTTAGCCTGGCTAGAGGTTCATCAATCTTGTTTATTATTTCAAAGAACCAGCTCTTGGTTTTGTTGATCTTATGTATTGTTTCTTTGGTCTCTATGTCATTTATCTCCACTCTGATTTTTGTTATTTCCTTTCTTCTGCTTACACTGCACTTTTCTTGTTGCTCTTTTTCTAACTGTTTGAGTTGTAGAGTTAGATAATTTGTTACCATTTTTTCTTGTCTTTTACAATAGGCTTGCAGAGATATGAACTTCCCTCTCAAGATTGCTTTAGCTATGTCCCATAGATTTTGGATTGTTGTGTTTTCATTGTCATTTGTTGCCATGATGTTTTTAATTTCTTCCTTGATTTCCCTGGTAACCCAGTCCTTGTTTAATAGCATGCTATTCAGTTTCCATGTGTTTGATTTCCTTGGATTATTTTTATTGTAGTTGATTTCCAATTTTATGCCACTATGATCTGAGAAGATGCTTGATATGATTTCTATCTTCTTGAATTTGAAGAGACTTTGCCTATGTCACAACATGTAGTCTATCTTTGAAAATGACCCATGTGCACTTGAGAAGAATGTGTATTCTGTGGCTTTGGGGTGAAATGTTCTGAAGATGTTGATTAATTCCATCTGGTCTAGTGTGTCATTTAGTGTTGATGTTTCTTTGCTGATTTTTGTGTAGATGATTTGTCCCAAGGTGACAGTGGGGTATTAAAATCTCCTACTATGATTGCATTGCTATTAATCTCTCCCTTAATGTCTTTCAGCAGGTTTTTTTTTTTAATGTATTTGGGTGCTCCTGTATTGGGTGCATATATGTTTACCAGGGTTATTTCTTCTTGTTGTATTGCTCCCCTTAATATTATGAAGTGGCCTTCATTGTCTCTTGTTATGTCCTTTACTTTGAGATCTAATTTTTCAGATATAAGTATTGCTACCCCAGCTTTGTTTTCATTTCCATTCGCTTGGAAAGCCTTTTTCCATCCCTTCACCTTCAGTCTGTGTGCATCTTTTTTTCTGAGGTGTGTTTCTTGTAGACAGCAGATGTATGGGTTTTGCTTTCTTATCCAATCTGTTACCCTATGTCTTTTGATTGGAGCATTTAAACCATTTACATTTAAAGTAATTATTGATAGTTAGGTATTCGATGCCATTTTTATTCTATCCCCCTGTGTTCCTTCTTTGCTTCCTATTTCTTTATTTTTACAGTAGACCCTTTAGCATTTCTTGCATTGCTGGTTTGTTGGAGATAAATTCCTTTAGTCTGTTTTTGTCAGTGAAGCTCCTGATTACACCTTCAGTTTTGATTGACAACCTTGCAGGGTACAGTATTCTTGGATTCAGACCCTTCCTTTGCATGACTTTGTATATGTCATCCCATTCCCTTCTGGCCTGATGAGTTTCTGTTGAGAAATCAGTTGCTAGTCTGATGGGGGTTCCTTTATATGTAACTCTCTCTCTCTCTCTCTGGCTGCTTTTAAGATTCTGGTTTTGTCGATGGTTTTTGCCAATTTAATTATAATGTGTCTAGGTGTTGGTCTTTGGGGATTCATTTTGTTTGGGACTCTGCGAGCATCTTGGATTTGTGTGGGTTTTTTTCTTCTCTATGTCAGGCAAGTTTTCTGTCATTATTTCTTGAAATACTTTTTCCATATCTTGCTCAGTTTCCTTTCCTTCTGGGACCCCTATTATTCTAATATTGTTTTGTTTTGTATTGTCCCAAAGCTCCCATAGGCTCTCCTCCTGTTTTTTGAATTTTTTTTTTCTAGCAGCTGCTCTAATTGGGTATTTTTTCCCATCTTGTCTTCTAGCTCACTGATGAGGTCCTCTGCTTCCTCTAGTCTACTCTTGATGCTTTCTATTGAATTCTTCATAGTAGCGATGTCATTTTTCATTTCTTCTTGGGTCACCTTCATTTCCTCTGGGTTCTTCTTCAAATCCTCTTGGTTCTTCTTCATTTCCTCTTGGTTCTTACACATATTGTCAAATTTTTCTTCCATTCTTTTTAGCCACCTCATGATCATTACTCTGAATTCTTGCTCTGGTAGGTTGCTTGCCTCTAACTCGTTTACTTCCTTTTCTGGTGATGCCTGATTTTCTTTCATAGGCGGGTTGTTTCTTAGCCTCCCCATGATCTCTCTTTTTAGGATGCCTGGTTATGTAGTTCTCTCTGTCCTGCTTAGATTTAAAGGTACAGAATACAACACAACCAGGTACAACACACAAGGCACTGAACAGAAAAGTGTTTGCAATATTAATATCCTCCAATAAAGGTGACTAGAACCCAGCTAACAAAATCATACAATTAAATAAAAAGAATAAGCAAACCAATCTTACAAAAAAGCATAAAACTTTGATATAGTTAGCATTCAACATACAACTACAAAGGGGTAGAGAGAAGGATTTTTTTTTTTTTTAGGATAGCGACAAGGTAGGTGTGAATGGGCTTGGAGTAGGGGGTTGGGAGTTAGATATACACAGGAAGGGTGAAATTTTTAGGAGGGGGTAAATAGAAAAAATAGGGAAAATCTAGAGCAGTAAAGGGTTAAGATAAGCAGGATACCAAAGGGAAAGGGTTAGGAAGAGAGTGATGGCATAAAGGTAGGGTTGAGTTAGAATAGAGCGTTGGAGAAGGAAAGGTATAAATAGTCTGTTGAATAGTAATCTCGAAGGGGGGAAAAAGAGAAAAGAAAAAAAAGGTATATAATATGGCACTTAAAAGATAATAATAAAAATAAAAGAAAATAAAATAAAAAAGATTAAAAAGGTGAAATAGTAGTAGTAATAATATTGATTACATATAAAAATGAATTAATTAAAAAGGTAAAATCAAGTGCGGGAAGATGAAAAAAATAACTTCTTGAGTAAACTTTGCAACTAATGTAAATTAAAAAACAAAACAAAAACAAAAAAATTAAACAATTAGAAAATCAAAATCAAAAATTAAATAAAATATGCAGTAATGAAGGTCATTCACTTCCTCTGTTGTTCTGTCTAGCTCACCAGTTCCCAGTCTGGGCGGTAATTGCAGTTCCCTGTGTTTCTTCCGTGTTGTAATCAGGTCTTGATTTTTAAGCAGTTCTAGAGTCCATATGTACTGTAGCCTCTGGGTGGCAGTGTTTCTTGGTGGCAGACTTCCAGGGTTCTGAAGCCTTTCTAGCTTTTCCCCCCTCTCTGTGTCCCTGATCTATGGAAGGGTGGGGGTTGGGCAGGACGAGCCGACCGCACACCCCTGTAACTCTCTGGGAGTCAGATCCAAATGTGCTGCTGCTTAGATATCCTCCCACTTAGGAGCCCTGTCCACAGTCAGGGGTGCCTCCAGCCCAAAACTCTGTGGTTTGTTGTAAACCCAGACCTAGTCCTGCAGCCTCTATTCGCCTGGTGCACACAAGCTGCTGCGCGCGAGCTGCTGCGTGCCTGCTGCTGCGCCGTGGGGGACTCACTGGATCTCCGCAAAATCTGACTTTTCGCCTTGGGGTGGAGCGCTCCTTTGAGTCCAAGTGTTCGCACTGATTGTGGTCAGTGTTTAGGGGCTCACAGCTGCTTGGTGGTCTTTGCGGCTGTGGATATTCAGGCCTCTGACCCAAACCTCTTCCCATCAAGATGGTGAGATTTCCCGTCTGCGCCCTTAGGTCGCTCCGGGAAAGGTCCCAGCTGTGGGTGCTTACCTGTCAGGGGCACCCTGATCAGCCAACCCCCAGTTTCCCCAGGTGTTCACCTTTCTCTTGGCTTGCTGACAAGCACTCCCAGCACGACCCTCGGCTGCTCTCTCCTTTTCGGGACCTGGGTCAGAACTTGCCTACCTATTCTTCTGCCATTTTCGTCCAAGTTTAACCTTTTTAAGAGCTGTCGGTCTGTTTTCCAAAGCAGCTGCATTATTTTACATCCCCACTAGACTTGTACAAGGGTTCTCATTTTTCCCCATCCTTGCCAACACTTATTATTTGCCTTTTTTACTATAGCCATCCTGGTGGGTGTCAAATTGAGATTTTTTTTTAAAAAATATATAATTTTATTGATATTTTACAGAGAGGAAGGGAGAGAGATAGAGAGCTAGAAACGTCAATGAGAGAGAAACATCGACCAGCCGCCTCCTGCACACCCCCCACTGGGGACACGCCCGCAACCAATGTACATGCCCCTGACCGGAATCAAACCCGGGACCCTTCAGTCCGCAGACCGACGCTCCACTACTGAGCCAAACCAGTTTCGGCTCAAATTGAGATTTTGATTTTCATTTCCTCAATGACTAGTGATGTGGAACCTTTTTTCATCTTCTTAGTAACCTTTTGTGTATCTTCCTTCAGAAATGCCTATTTTTTTTTTTTTAGTTGTAATTGTTTTTTATATATTCTAGGAAGCCATTTGGAGGCCCAAGTTGGCTGTTCCCATTTACTTTCCTCTTTTCTAAAATGTCTGGATGTTGTCAAAAGACCTACTCCATTTTATAAACCTGCTTTCTCTTTTGAATTTAACCAGCTTTCAACTTCTTCCTAAAGCCTTTTCTGACTATTAAAAAAGTATAGAAAGGCAAAAGCACAGGCTTTTAGAATCAGTCCAAGCTGGCCTTCAAACCTGTTGTTACCTCCCACTAGGTGACCTTGGACAAGTTTCTTATTCTTTCTGAGCCTCCATTTTCTCACCTGTGAAATGGGGACAATAATATTACATATCCCAATAGGTTGTTCCTTAATTAAATGAGTTAATATACACAAAGCTTTGAAATTTTGATGCCTGACCTACACCATGTTCACTTAAAAACCCAATTTCATTTGAATTGCAGCAACACTTTGGATTGTCCCTTTTTAAACAGCTTCTCATTTAAACATTTTTAAAAAAATATGTTTTAAAAAAATTGATTTCAGAGAAAGTAAAGGAAAGGGATAGAAACATCAATGATGAGAGAGAATCATTGATCAGCTGCCTCCTGCAAGCTCCCTACTGGGGATCAAGCCAGAAACCCATGCATCTACCCTGATGGGGGAATTGAACTGTTACCTCCTGGTTCATGGGTGAATGCTCAACCACTGAGCCACACAGGCCACACTCATTTTGAACTTTTGACAATATTATGTCTCTGCTTCTTCAGCCTTCTTCGCCCATTCCCCCCATCATATCAATATGAATGTGATGTCTGTGTGTGATTACGTCAGGCAAAGGTCAATGACTGAATTTTCCTTCTTTTTCTTCCTTCTCTTGGCATGGGCTGGAGCGGCTGTGCTTTTAGCCATTGGCAGTTTTGAATCTGAAAAATGCTATTGGCAACTATCTCTAGTTATTTTTCAGTGGTGGTTAATTATTGCTTTTTAATAATTTTCACAGTGTTTTAAAAGTATCTGGAAATTAATAATCATTTTTAAATTTAATAGACATACACAAAAGAATGGGCTGATATTCTAAACCACAAGAGTAAGCATGTGGAAGAAGCTGTCAGAGAACTTATATCAATATTTGAGGCTATTTATGAAGTTAAGTACACTGGGAAAACAGGAAAACACATACCAGGTAATTTCACTTGCTATAATGTTTGAATCACAATAATTAAAGATATGTTCAAAAGTAGACTCCTTCTGGTTAGCAGGAACCAAAATTCCAAACTTCCAGAAGGAAAGCAAAGCAGGTGTTCAGCATAAACCACATTGTTTGCATGAACTGTTTAGATACAGTGAGCCCTTAAAAAAAAAAAGTATATTTTTATTGATTTCAGGGAGGGCGGGAGAAGGAGAGAGACAGAAATATCAGTGATGAAAGAAAACCATTGACAGGCTGCCTTGTGCACACCTCCTACTGGGGACAGCCGACAATCTGGGCATGTACCCTGACTGGAATTGAATGATGACCTCCTGGTTCATCCAGCCAGGGCTGTTTAATTAGTTAGGGCGTCGATTTTCAACCTATGTGCTACAAGAATTTTTAAAACATGCAATACCTGACTCTTTAGCCAGGGGGCACTGTCCTCTTTTCCTTAGGTTGTCAAATGAAGAGATGACAACAGCCAACACAATGATACATGTCCAGTGTGAATGAATCAAAATTAGACCTTTTTTTTTTTGGTCAGATAGGCAAAAAAATATAATGTATTTTAGTAATTAGTTTATGTGTGCCAGGAGCTAAAACAGGTTGAAAATCACTGAGTTAGAGAATGGTGGGAAACCTCCTAAAATCCCAGTTCCCAGATACCAACCAAGGACCAACCTTGCAAGCAGAGCTTTTCATGGACAGCATTCTCAGGTTTGCTATAATAATTCTCTCTCTCTCTCTCTCTCTCTCTCTCTCTCTCTCTCTCTCTCCCCACTTCCTCCCCCCCCCTGCCCTTGCTTCCCCCCCCCCCCCCCCAGCATTCTGAAAGGCCTAGAGACACTTTTGGCTGTCACACAGCCAGGGGAGGTGCTACTAGCCTCTAATGAATAGAGACCAGGGATGCTGCTCAATATCCTAAATGCTCAATAGCCCCCACCACCAAGATACCAAGAATGGCAGTAGTGCTGAGGCTGAGAAACTCTGAGCCTAAACAGTGAGCACACATGCCTTCTTCTTCTTAGAGTTTCCCCACTTAATTTAATTAGTTTGCCCCAAAAGTTTCAAAACACAAACATATCAGTTCATTACATTCTAAAACTCCAAAAATAAATAAGTATTTTAGAAAGATAGTAAGTAAAAACCTTAAATGTTTCTTAATTCCAGATACTAAGACAGCATATTTTAAAAAGTATATTTCTCAGTAGAAGAACAATTCTGTTGAGATGGGTGATTTAAATGGAATTCAAGGAATTCCTATGGGAACAAATTTTAAATCAAGAACTTTTTAAGAAATTTTTTTTTAAAGAAGTTTGGGCCATATATAACAAGCTAAGTGCTCATATTAAAAATTATATCTTGTTTTGTATTTTATCTGCAGAACCGAGAAAACATGTTGTTTTTGGAAGTGACGCAGAAGAGATTGAAAATGCTGATTATGAAAGTTCAATTGTGCCTGAGGTTGCTGTCAATGAGAAAGAAGATGAATTTAAAAAGGTATTTATTGTGAAACGACCTCATTGGATTTCACAGAGTTATGATTCAGAGGTTGTAGATAACCCGAGTGGTGCTTCACCCAGGAGGTTCTGCAACCAACCTGTGTAGTTTAGAACTAATTTGAATTTCTAACAAAATCGACAAAATATAATTTTCAACTTTGCACTGATGAATCTGGCAATATACAGCAATCCTTAGTTTTCTTCAACTTTATCAACTTTTAATGTGATCTGTCAACTATGTTTATATTAATACTTATCTTCCCCTTTGGTGATTGGCCATGTTTTCTTGCATAGTAAAGGCCATTTGGGGACTGCAGCGCGGGTCTGTTTGACTCAGAGTGGGGAACGTTTTCCCAGATTTTGATTCATTTGGGGTCCAGGGATCTGCATTTTCTCCCTTCCTACCTTCCTTCCTTCCTTCCTTCCTTCCTTCCTTCCTTCCTTCCTTCCTTCCTTCCTTCCTTCCTTTACTAGCAGATGAAACAATTTTATTTCACATTTGTATTTAAAACCAGAAAGACACTACGTTCTTCATATAAAAACATTAGTAAAGGCAACTGTACTTTCTAGAAAATTATTATATAGACCCTCTAAAAAAATCCATTCCATTATATGGTTTCAGTGAAGCTGCTTGCAATTCCAAACCTCACATCTGGACTGATTCTTAAAACATACCATTCCACCACTGCACCTTTTGGTTCAAAGTATAGATTACTGTCATCAGTACATGTTCCTGCATTCTTACACATTTGCCAGTACAAATATGGACTGGGGGATTATCACTTAATGCTCCATTGGTTCATCAGCCTTTTCTGCAGGTTCATTAGCAGGCTGAGCAGGCTGTGCCTTTCTCTGTGGTCTTTCTTCAAGGCCGTCCAGGAATGGAGACACATCATCATCATAAATCGTAAACTCCAAGTCTTTACCAACAATTCTAATGGAAACATTCTTTGTAGTTAGGTCTTGTTCTGCAGGAAGTGTCTCCCTTAAAGCACGCAGACCATTCAAATTGCACTCTATAAACTCAGACATATGCCTCTCAAGTAAGTATGAGCTGATTGAGAACGGGCTCCAATGGACATAGCGCTGCAGTCAAAATAGTTAGCTGATGGATAGGTTTAGAAAATATGAGGGCCCGTATCATCATAACCAGCAATAAGCAGGCCAATGCCATATGGTCTTCGGCCATATCTTTGTGTTGGTATCTGGGTCTTGCTTCCAATTAGAGCTACAAGAGGAGACACAGCAAGAGGTCTGTCAAATACAAATCTGGAATCCAAACACTCCTGGTGCATACAATTACATAGCAGTCTAGCATCAGCAGTAAGTCTTGCAATTGAAATACCAATATGATTGTCAACATGGAGAATTTTTTTCTGATGAGCAGCAAGCTCTGACTGTGCTCTCTTTGATGCAACCAATACTGCATGGGTTTTTGATTTCAGACCAACTGTGGCTGAACCTTGTTTGACAGTTTGCATTGCATACTCAATTTGATGAATCCTGCCCTGAGTGCTACAGACAGTGACTTCATTGTCATACTGGTTGCAAAACATGGTTCTGACAGGGCCCTGGCTGTCTGCTCCCCCTGCAAAGCTGTGGATCAAGGAGTCCAGGATCTGCATTTTCATCAGCACCGTGGACAGCCTGTGGACTTTCCTCCAGGAGAAACCCCAAAGGGGAGATTTTCACGTTGTGTGGAGAATGGAAGTTGAGAAGGAGGCACAGGGTTTCTTTCCCCTCTGGCCTCGCCCTTCTGGTGACGGCAGCACTGAATGCCCTGCCACGATTGTGCTAATTCCTGCTTCCCCTGCTCGAGTCAGTCTTCTTTTATCCCATGATGCTCATCGTCTTTTCATTCTTTCTATTTCACATTCTTTTGCACTTTAACACACACTGTAATACAGACACACATTTGTTCCACTCTCACCTTCTTGCTCAAGGATGATAATCAGCAATTGAGGGGAAATACTGTCTTGCTGAAACTAGATTTTAGGTGTGGATTTCCTCTCAGAATCTCACACCATCTGCTGTTAGTAGTCTGCAGGCGTCAGCCAGAACCAGGAGAGGTGGGGTGGGGTGGGCCTAGGCTAGCGGCCCTTCTCTTTCTGCTGCATTCCCTGAAACACTGGTGAGGTCCTCAGAGAAAGACCGAGTGCCGTCAGAGCCCCTGGAATTGGTGGGTCACCTGGCGGCATCAGTGCAGTCACCTCCTCAGTGGTCTCCACCTTCCTCATGGCTGTCAGAGTGGCCTGTCTCACATAAAGATGGATATGTCAACCCACGCTTTAGCCGGATAACTCACCGACCCTGACCTACTTCTCCTGGTTCACACCTACTGAGCAGTCCTTACCCAGCTCTCAGAAATCAATGAAAATACATTAAAAAAATAAGCAAGTAATGTAGGATTGATCTTATACAATATAATTGAAATTGTATAGTTTATTATTTTTAATTTTCCACATAACACTTCTAATATTGTATTCTTGCTTTGGGTTTGGGGATGGTAAGAGTTTTTATCTTTTGTACCAAATGTAATGTGATTTCTCATTACAGGAATGTAAAGAGGTTTATGCTTTCTTCACTCATCAATTACTAGACAGTCTTCAAAAAGCTACACGGTTATCTTTGGACACAATGAAAAGAAGAATATTTGTTGCAAGGCAAGTTGAAAATATGATAAATATATCTGATAATACTATTTGTAGCAACAGTGCTAATAAGAGCACCTTTTTATTAATTTAGAAAATTATAAAATTTAAAATATAACATTGATGAAAAGACTATGAAAACACTAGAGGCCCTTAGTGCATCGGTGGGGTCCTCTCAACTTGGCCTGTGGGGATTGGGCCAAAACCAGCTCTCTAACATCCCCTGAGGCGTCCTAGGTTATGAGAGGGCGGTTCTCGAGTGATGCACCCTGGAATTGGATTCCTCCTCTCTGGTTACAGGTGTGTTACCCGAGAACTGCGGTTGCCAAGTCACTGCAGCTTTGCAGCTCCTGCGTTGAGTGTCTGATCCTTGGTGTTCAGTGCTCAACATAGCTACCGGTCAGAGCGTCTGCCCCCTGGTGGTCATTGTGCGTCAGCTACCGGTTGCCTGGTTGCTTAGGGTTTTATACTAGTATATATAGACTAGAGGCCCAGTGTGCGGATTCGTGCACTGGTGGGGTCCCTTGGCCTGGCCTGTACCCTCTTACAATCCAGGATCCCTTGGGTATGTCAGAGAGCCAATTTCAGCCTGATCCCTGCAGACCAGGCCAAGGGATCCCACCAGTGCACGGATTCATGCACTAGGCCTCTAGTATGAATATAAGTTCTTTGGTTAATCTCTTCCCACCCTTCCTCCTTCCCCCTCTAGACCTTCCCTCTGAGATTTATCAGTCTGTTCCATGTTTCCATGCCTGTGTGTGGAACATCTTCCCCCTGGTGGTCATTGTGCATCATAACTACTGGCTGGTCGCTTAGGCTTTTATATATATAGGTAATATTGCAAGAACAGTGATCAAATGAACAACCAAGTTCCTATCAGCTAGAACAAGATGAAAAACACTGAACAGTCCCCTTACTGGTCCTCTCTGGCTCACCCAAAGGTAACTACTATCCTGAACTTGATGTTTTCATGGTCCTCAGGGTTTACCACATATTTGTATCCCCAATCAATGTGTCATTTAATTTGGCCTGTTTTGGACTATGTTCAGCATTATGTTTCTGAGATTCATCTATGTTGATGTAACTTATTTCACTTCAATATAGTTGAAGCATACATAATCTGCTTTTCTGTTCTATGGGTGATGGCCATTTGGGCTGTTTTTGGTTTGGGCTACTGTGAATAAAACCTCTCTGAACATTCTTGTCCCTGCCTCCTGCAGGGAGTAGAAAGGCTGGGCCCTGAAGCATGTGCCTGCCTCTCTTCACCAGGCAAGACCTAGTAGGAGAGTTCCATGGCTCCTCATCCTCATATACAGTTAGTATTGTTCAGTTAAAAAACCTTGTGTGAATGGCATCTCATTGGATTTTCAATGATCATTTTCCTAGTGACTGTGAGGTTGAACACATTTTTATGTTTATGAACCATTTGTGCTTTCTCTTCCTTAAAATTTGTGTTTCCCTTCTCTTCCTGAACACTCAAAAATAATTTATTTACCGGCATATTTCATTAAAGTCTTCAGGTTCTTGTGTATTTCTTATCTCACTGGTTGCTTAGTGAGGATAGGATGTGTGAGGGGTAAACTCTCTGATTCTTCATTTTGAGTCTAAAAATGCTTTTGTTTTTGCTCTCTTTCAAGACAAGTGTGGCTAGATAAAATTCTTTTGCTTGTCTCTTAGCACTTGGAAACTACTTCATTTGTTGCTGATGAGCAGTATGCAGTAATTCTAATGGAAGATTGCTTTTTATCCTGGATGTTCTGCAGTTTTCTCTCCCTGTGAGGACTTATCTTCATTTATCCTGATTTGTTCTCAGAGTGCACTTTCTATTTGAGGGCTTATAGTGTTCCTTAATTCTGGAAAATCACCAGCAATTTCCTCTGCAGTTATTGCTTCTGGAACATTCTCTTTTATTTTTATTTTTTAGGGAGAATGGAAGGGAGAGAGGAAAGAAGGGAGGGAGGGGAGAGAAAGAGGGAGGGAGGGAAAGAGATAGAGAAAGAGAGAGAGAGAGAGATGTGAGAGGTGAGGGAGACACATCCATCATTCCCTGACTGGGGCTGGGAATTGAACTTGTAGCCCAGGCACATGCCTTTGGCCAGGAATTGAACCTGCAATCCTTTGGTGCACTGGCCGATGCTCTAACCAGTGAGCTGTACCAGCCAGGTGGTACTTTCTCTTATGGAACTCCTAATAGCTGAACATTGAATGGATTGACCACATAATTTATTGTTCCAACTAGATCACTTTTTTGTGTGAGGGACATGATTCAGTTGAAGGGTCAGGACAGACTTAACCCAGACTGTCCTGGGCACACTGGACGTGTGGTCATCTCAAGTGCTGGCGCCTCTCCTCCCCAGTGCCTAACTCCTCTATCATTTAGTTTGTCTTTTTTGATTTCTGGGCTACATTATGGGCCAGCATCTCTGTATCTAGTATAAAGTGATTTTATCTGTTGTCTCTTAAACATTTCAATGAATACTTTTTCTTATCATTTCTGCATTTTTAGTTGAGCAATTTTAGAAGATAGCCTTCATTTATATCTTTGAATGTTCTCATTATACTTACTTTAGAGTTTGTCATACTTCTCTACATTGACTTTTATCCGGAGTGAGTTTCTGGTTCAATTATTGATTTCTTTAATTCCCTTTCTTACTGTTAGAAATAGTCATGCTTGTTGGGATTTTACTTCATATGCCATCTTTGAGCCAGAGATTTTTTGTTTTTGAGTCTTAGTCTCTCCTTCCCTGTTTCCCTGTCTAGGAGTTTCACTTCTGCCTCCACATGACCCTCAGAACCTTGAATATAGAGCCAGTTCTTATTGGTTCACAGATATTGCCCCCTGAAGAGGAACTAGAATATGGCAGGTTCAGCTGGGAGTACATAAGAGACCTGGCTTAATCACTTATTGTGGTGCTGTGCCTTTGCTTCTACCACCCCAGGCCTGCATCTTGAAAAACTGTAGCTACAGAAAGTTGGTTGTATTTATAACTGGAGGTGTAGTTTCTCACTAATGACAGCATTTATTGCCATGGAAATTTTACATCTACATATATAAAAGGCTAAAATGCTAAGTGTTCAACCGTCTGACCACCAGGGGATAGATGCTCAATGCAGGAGCTGCTGTGACATGCACTGGCCATTTACAGAGAAATGATACTATGAAACTGGTTCTCACAAAGCAACACTCGGCTTCCCCCAAGTGGGACACAGGCCACCCAGCCCAGCCCTGAATGGTGACTGTGGGCACTGGTTAATGATGTCTCATAGCAACGCTCAGCTTCTTCTCCCTAGTGACTAGCCTCCTTGGGGTTTCTTCAGCCCAGGACACAGCTTGCTTCATAGCTAGGTGCAAATATTTTACACTTTAACCAAATGTCTGTGAGGCATTTTCCCATTCCTCATTTCATTTGATGCTCACAGAAGTCCTGGAGTAGGTAGATAAGAGACTCAGTGGAATTCTATTTTCTTTTCATTAGCCAGAAAACAGAGATTTAGAAAGCTTAGAAACTTGACCTGACTGAAAAGAAGTAAGAAACGGTGGACTTGAAAATGACTTTAGGTTTTCACACTGCGCAGAATATAGTCAAATCTTGCTTCAGTTAAATATTTTACCGTTTATTCTCCCTGCATGATCTATAATAATAATGTGCTTTGTGTTGATATTTACTGCTGTGTTGTTGATAATTACCTGAAAGAGAAGTTGGGGTACTTCACTGGGCTGGAAAAAAATTAGCTAAATAAGGTCTAATTAAGCAAGTTTATTCTCTCTCTCTCTCGCTCTAAAAGGCTAAATTGAACACACATGGGCCATACATATAAAGCTCTCATTGGCACCTATTGCATGAATGTGTTTTGATTTGCCATTGTTGATTGTGAATTTGGTTGACACTTCTATTACAGAGAAAGGGCAAATAGCATTATTAAAATATTTATTCTAATTAACTTCTGTGCTCCAGGCCTCTAGTTTATTATAATTTTGTCTGAGATGGGGACAGATGTCAAGGCAGAGGGAGATAATTTGCAGTTCTGGTATATGTCACTTACTGTACTTGTGTGTTTGTATGTCTATACTTCTGTCTGAACATGAGAGATATTGTTTAAAAAGAATTTTTTTTTAACTTTGACCAAAAACCTCCTGTTTAACCTTACAAAAAAGCATATATAGAAGAATATATGAAGGCATATGTTTTTTGTTGGTGAAACTTGTCTAGTATGTGTTACGGGCCTAGGAAAAAAGAATGCTTTTAACACATTATTAAATGCTTTTGACTAACAGAACAACATTAAAATACTATAAAGTGTATATGAGACTTAATATTTTATTTCCAGAAAATTGTTGCTGTCTTTTTTTTTTAGCTCTCTGAAATTTATAGTTTCATTATAAAAATATCCTCTTCATGTAATATAGTATTTTGAAATTATCTTTATTTTTTTAGGATTGAGTGCGATAGCATATTAAGCTATTTATGAAATTATAGGTTAAGGTTTATCAGCTAAATGTCCATCTTGTTACAGCCTCTATGGACGAAAGCGGGTAGAAGATGTCATTTCCTTTATAAAAACAGAAGTACATCTTGCGATTCCTAATGTGGTAAGAATGAGCGAATAGTCAAGTTAACACAAGGATATTTGGGTAATATATTTGACAAGGGTTTCACAAGAACTGAACTTTCATTTATGGTAACCTCTTGGTCCTATATATATATCTCACCTTCGTATTTAACAAAAATAAAAATATTATCGTTAATACTTGTTATAAAAATTGCTCTACATAGCTCATGGTGTGCTGAAGTTGAGTCAAGTGTCTGGTCAGCCATCAGTTAGCAAGTGTTCTAAAAATCTTGCTTTTACTTACTGCAAACGTTAAATTACCTAAATAAGACCAGCTCAGACACACGACCGGGAGGCAACCCACTGAGGGTGGCAGAATATAGAAAGAGAGAGAGAGCGAGCCTAAGCCCTGAGCACCATGGACTTGTACTTTCTCATGGACCGCTTCTCCCCCCACTCGCTGGGTCCCGGCATTTGGCACTCTGACAGGTGCACGTTGTGAGGGTCAGGGGGACGGGCTGTGACTCACCTGCTCACATCCCCGCGGTGGCCACAGCACCTTTGCTTAATTGGCACAGTGCAGAGACTGAGGTCAGACTCTTGGCAGGAGAGCTTCTTCAGTGGTTTTGCTTCATGGACACCCAACACATAGTCCACAATTTTTGGCTGCATTCAGCCCCCCTCACGGGGAAAAGGTGACAAGTCCTGCGTTTGACCTTCTTGCCTGCAGGAATCGAGAAAGTCCGCTTGCAGTCTGTACTGCCCTCACACCCCTCTCCTGAAAGCAGCCTTTTCTTGTGTTAGCTGAGGCTTTCCCTACTCAGGGGGAAACAGAGGGGGCGGTGAGAAGCAGAGGGACAGATCGCATGTGCCCATAGAACCAGGGACTTGTTTCTTCTTCCACAGGTGATGATTCCGAGCTTAGATGACATTCAACAAGCCATTAACCGGATGATCCAGTTAACCCTGGAGGTCAGCAGAGGAGTGGCTCACTGGGGGCAACAGGCCACCCGGCACATGAAGAACCTCAAGCTCAGTCCCAGCCGCACCACTGACATTGTCCATCCTACCACAGGAAGACAGCTGAAGAAGGAAGAAAGTAAGAACCCTACATCTCAGATCGATAGATTCTTTGAATTACAATGTGCAAGTGCTCTTCTCGGACTCTTCCTGGATTCAACAGCGTGTAGATATTTTTAAAAGTAATTTTTATATGTTTATTTGTTATATTTTGCATTTAAAAACTAGTCTTTTCCATCCTCCACTTAAAAAATATGTTTTCATTGGTAGTAGAGAGAGAGAGGGATAGAGAGATAAGAACATTGATGAGTGATGTATCAATTGGCTGCCTTCTGAATGCTCCCTACTGGGGATGTGCCCACAACCCAGGCATGTGTTCTTGGCCAGAATCAAACCTGGGACCCTTCAGTCTGCAGGCTGATGCTTTATCCACTGAGCCAAACCAGCAAGGACATATCTTACATTATTATTAACTATAGTCACCATGCTACATGAGGCCTCCAGAACTTATCCATCTTATAATTGAAAGTTTGTATCCTTTTCCTCCACCCTCAGACTCTGGTAACTACTGTTCTACTCTCTGTTACTACGTTTTTTTTTTTTGTTGTTTTTTTTTTACAATGAAATACTTTCATTGTAAATATTTTCAGCCTTAAAAAGAAGGAAATCCTTCTATTTGTGACAACATGGGTAAATCCATAGGGCATTATGCTAAGTGAAATAAGCCAGACACAGAAGAAAAATATTGGATAATCTCATTTATGTGTGGAATCTAAAAAACGTCAAACTATTTTTCTGAAAATATACTACCTCCTTCGGTAACCAGGGAAATGCAAATTCAACATAAGGTACCATGTGAGTTACAGATCCCAGGCCACCTTTCCGTGTTGCACAAACACTCCTCTCTCAGCTCACCTCTGTGGTCTCCTGGGGTATGCCTATAACCAGTTAATAGAGGACAAAAACAAGATCAGGCCTGGCCTGTGGTGCGTTGGCTTGATGTTTTGGTGTGAGTCTAAATGCACTAGACGAGCCTACTCAGGAGTGGCCCTCAAGGACTGTGAGAGTGGGGGGTTCCCCATGGGCAGAGCTTCAAGTAGGGGGAAGTGATCTGAAGCGAAGATATCCATGGACTCATGGGCAGTGACGACGGCTGGACAAGTTGTGCAGGTCCTAGCAGGACCAACACGGGGAAATCGCAAGGAGGTCTGGGGGGGAAAGCTGGTGAATGAATCTATGAATCTATGGGTCTATGAATATACAAACTTAGTGACGGGGCTAGGAATGAGTCCAGAGGAGAGGTCTAGAATCCAGTTGTCTGATTTTTAGCCCATTAGTCTATTATTGTAGCAGGCCAAATGTAAGGCTAAAAACCATAAGGTGCAAGAATCTTTCGACTTACCAACAACTTTGTAAATAAGAATTCTATTTTCTGCCATATTATCAACTAAGTGTGATGGTAGAATAAAGGCATTTTGGGACATTGACTGTCTTAAAAATTTTACCCAGTGTACCCTTCTCCACAAAGTTACTGCACCCTTTCAAAATCAGAAAATAAAGCAAAGAAAAAAGAGAAGACATGAGATGTAGGAACCAGGAGTACAATGCATCAGGGAGCCGAAGGGAATTCCCAGGTGGATGATAAAGGATTAGTACACAGGGACACATGTAGTCTAAGCATAGAGGGCCACCGGTGTAACTCAAGAGATAGACAAGTGTTCACTGCTCTTGCCACGGTGCCCGGTGCCATTGTACTGACTTTTAACTTGAAGACTGAATGCCTGGGTGAGCCTGGTCCATACTCTTGTCTGTGCTTGCCTGCTTTCACCATGTGCTGACAAAGTCGCTGCTCTACTCTCATTGCTAGGTCAGTGGTCGGCAATCTCATTAGTCAACAGAGCCAAATATCAACAATACAACGATTGAAATTTCTTTTGAGAGCCACATTTTTTTTAAAAAACTTAAACTTCTAATGCCATTTCTTCAAAATAGACTCACCCAGGCCTTGGTATTTTGTGGAAGAGCCACACTCAAGGGGCCAAAGAGCCGGATGTGGCCCACGAGCCGCGGTTTGCTGACCACTGCCCTAGGTCAGCTGAAGCTGGGGTCACTCTGAAGTGACAGCGCCTTTGGCCTGCCACCGAGAACTGGGAGGAAGGTAATGTGGTCCAGGCGAATACGGGGTGGCCCGCTGTCCTGGCCCCATTCCTGCTGGACATCCATTACTTGGCTCATAAACACAGCCCTGCCAGGTGCCCTGGTTGCGATGAGACCTGTATTATCTCTATGCCAGAGGACTCACTTATGAGCCTGCGCCAGGGCTTCCTCCAAAGGGCTGTCATCAGCCTGCAGGAAGCTGCAGCAGGGATAGACCCAGAGACCAGCTTCTTTTCTCCTGGGAGCCTCCATCTAGCATCAACATTAATGTTTTTTTTTTTTTTAATATATTTTATTGACTTTTTACAGAGAGGAAGGGAGAGGAGAGAGATAGAGAGTTAGAAACATCGATGAGAGAGAGACATCGACCAGCTACCTCCTGCACTCCTGCACACCCCATACCAGGGATGTGCCCGCAACCAAGGTACATGCCCTTGACCGGAATCGAACCTAGGACCTTTTAGTCTGCAGGCCGATGCTCTATCCACTGAGCCAAACCGGTTTCAGCAACATTAATTTTTTTTATAAAGTATATTTTATTGATTTTTTTATAGGAAGGAAGGGAGAGGGATAGAGTTGGAAACATCGATGGGAGAGAAACATTGATCAGCTGCCTCCTGCACACCTCCCACTGGAGATGTGCCCACAACCAAGGTACATGCCCTTGACCGGAATCGAACCTGGGACCTTTGAGTCTGCAGGCTGACGCTCTATCCACTGAGCCAAACCAGCTAGGGAAAGCATTAATGTTTTTGTTTCACAGTTGCGTGTTTCTTTTGGCTCAGTTTTTTAAAAAAATCAAACAACATATTGTCTAGAGATAAGTACATTGGTTTATCTTCAAGTACATCTTCAAAGAAAATTCAGGATAACGGTTAGTTACCTCTGGGGGTAAGGGAATGTGATTGGAGAGAGGCCGAGAGAGGATTACTGATATCTTGGCATTCCTTCTTAACCTGGTGCTGAGTATATTAAAATCATCTTTTTCTCCTTTGGTATATGTTTTATATACTTTTAATTCTTTTTTAACAAATGTATCATATGTGCTTCTGTATATATGATATATTTCACTCACCCACATACATCTCTTAGCAAACCAGGGATACCAGGGATGTTCTGATAATGCTATCCATGAAAAAATTTAGAAGTGTTTCTTTTCCATTAAAATGAAGAAAGTATTCTATCAGTTTTATTCAATATTTTACTGGAGGTCTTCACTATGAGTCAGACAATAAAAAAGTTAGGTGAGTAATTAGAAAAGAAGCCAAGATTGTTTTTATTTAAAGATCATGCATAGAAAATTCAAGCAATCTATAAACAACTATTATAACTAATAAGTTCAATAATATTTACGTATAAAGACCAATATATAAAAATAAAGAGTGTCTATAAAATGCAATAATTCAATTAAAATATAATACACTTATGTAAATTATATCTAAATCTATAAAAATGTAATAGAAAAAGACAGATTTTCAATAGCCATAAAACCACGAAGTTTATAAATAAATGTAAAACATACTTTCACAGCATTTTTGGAGAAAATGGTTATTATTGAATGATGCCTGGAATGAATTTATTACATGAAGAAGTCAATTCCTTGATTAATTTACAAATTCAATACAATTCAAATAAAATTACAACAGAATTTTTCTATAATTTCTTAATCTAATTTTAATAATTGATTGTAAAATTATATGGAGTGCAGAGAGCCAAAAATAGCTCAAAAATTGGTGAAGAAAAACAAGGTAGGGGACCCTGCAAAAGAGCGACCAATCAATGTTTCTCTCTCACATTGATGTTTCTCTCTCTTCCTTTCGCACTCTCAAATCAATAAAAAAACATATCCTTGGGTGAGGATCCATAAAAGAAAAAATTGATAATTTGAACTTTATTCAAATTAAAAATCTTTGTTCTTCAAAAGATACCATGAGGAAAATTGAAAAAGAGAAGCCACAGATTGAGAGAAAATGTTTGCAAAGCAGACATCTGATAAAGTACTCATGTTCAGAATATAAAAAGGAACTATCACAACTGAATTATAATAAGACACTTCCCCTATTCCAAATGGACAAAAGATTAGACAGTTCAACAAGATGTATGAATGGCTAATAAACACATGAAAAGATGATCAACATCCTTAGTTATTAGGAAAATGCTATTTTAATAAACCAAGAGATAATACTATACATTAATTAGAATGGCTAAAATGAAAAAAAAGATAATTGACAATCCCAGTTATTGACAAAGAACTTGGAATTCTGATGCATTATTAATGGGAATGTAAAAAGGTACAGCCACTTTGGAACCAGGTAGGCACTTTCTTAAAAAAAAAATAATAAAAATTAACGTATCTTCACCATTTGGCTCAGCAACTCCAGCTTTAGGAATTTTTCTAAGAGAAATGAAATCATGTGTCCATATAAAGGCTTGTATGTGAATGCTCATAGCTGCATTATTGGCAATAGACACAAAATACTACCAACCTAGATGTCCATTGGTGAATGGGTAAACAAAATGTGGTTTGTTGATACAATGAAATACTTCTCTGAAATAAAAGGGAAAGAACTACCCAGACATGCCCTATTAGTTAGTTAATTGACTTAATTAAGCCAATTCCTTGTCATTTTCTTTTGCTTGAATTTTGAGTAAATATAAGACAAAAGAACAAATAAATGTTTGGCCTTGGAAGAGACACTCAGCTTCAGCTAATGGTTGCCATGAAATGTGGACCCTATGCTACCAGCTTTTAAGAGAAAAAGCTTAAAATCTGGAATTTTGTGTGAAATCTCATGATTTTTCATTGTTAACAGCTGTTTTAAAAGGTAAGGCACTGTTTGAGTCAAACAACAGTATCTGCATGGTCTCGGATGGAGGATACTTGAAGCTTTCCATTGAGGTTGTGACATGACCAAGAAATGCTTATAATGGTGGTTAGAAATGATTGGGTGAGCTCCATGTACCAGCTGCTGAGCTGAAGATGGACATACATTGTCTAATTTCATTCTCAAAAGTATCTCCATGAGGAGTAAATAACTTGCCTAAGGTTACGTGGGTAATAAATGCAGTGCCTCCCCTTTAACCACCATACTATTTTGGAAGGTAGCAGTTTCAACTCTTTTGACCTTTTCTTAGAGGACTTTAAATTTGTTTGTTTGTTTGTTCATTTTTTTGGGGGGTGGGGACGTTAACTAGTGTCTTTCAGTTATCTCCTCTGAAAAAGTTTTTCCACATTAAAGAAATCTAGACCTTAACATATTTTTATTTATTTATTTATTTAAATATATTTTATTGATATTTTACAGAGAGGAAGGGAGAGAGATAGAGAGCCAGAAACGTGGGGGGTGGGGACGTTAACTAGTGTCTTTCAGTTATCTCCTCTGAAAAAGTCTTTCCACCTTAAAGAAATCTAGACCTTAACATATTTTTATTTATTTATTTATTTATTTATTTATTTAAATATATTTTATTGATATTTTACAGAGAGGAAGGGAGAAAGATAGAGAGCCAGAAACGTCGATGAGAGAGAAACATCGACCAGCTGCCTCCTGCACACCCCCCACCGGGGATGTGCCTGCAACCAATGTACATGCCCTTGACTGGAATCGAACCCGGGACCTTTCAGTCTGCAGACCGACGCTCTACCACTGGGCCAAACTGGCTTCGGCGACCTTAAAATATTTATTTATTCAGAGAGAGAGAGAGAGAGAGAGGAGAGAGAGAGAGAGAGAGAGAGAGAGAGAGAGAGAGAGATGTGAGAGCAGAGCATGGATGGGCTGCAGCTCAGGGGTGTGCCCTGACTGGGAATCAATCCAGCAACAACCTTGAGTGTCATCACAGGATGACACTCAACCAATTGAGCCCTGCTGGCCAAGGCTCAAAATAGTTTGATAAGACACAATAGTTCAATAAGAACAAGTTAAGAGTTTAGTTGTTTGAGAGTCATCCTGTGCACAGAAAGGTTGCCAGTTGGAATCCTGGTCAGGGCACATGCCCAGGTTTCGGGCACATTCCCTGGTCAGGGGCATGCAGGAGGTAGCTGATCCATGTTTTGCTCTTGCATGGATATTTCTCTCTCTCTGTTTCTCTTTCTCTCCTCCTCCCTTCCCTTCTCTCTAAAAAAATCAATAAAAATATATATATTTTAAAAAAGAAGTGAAGTTAGCAAGAGAATAGTTCTTAATTACTTAGAGGGAGAATCTTTAAAATAGCACAGCTTGAAAATGTCTACAAATATTGAAATTGATGTAATATCTAAAGTTGTATAAACGTTGTCCACATTTTCCAACATCTGTTTTCAGGATCTTTTGAAGAAATAATTCCTGCGAGGAAGCTGAAGAATTTTTACCCAGGTGTAGCAGAACACAAGGATATTTCCAAGCTGGTTCTCCTCCTCTCTTCCTCGGTGAACTCTCTAAGGAAGGCTGCCCACGAGGCCCTGCAGGACTTTCAAAAATACAAGACGCTCTGGACGGAGGACCGAGACGTGAAAGTGAAGGTGCTTTTCTGCTACTTGTGCTGCAGTGGGGGTTTGACTTGTTTAGATCTAATGTGTGCAGGAGCCCCAAGCAAACATCAGTGACAATGACAGGAACTCACAAGCAGAGGTCTCACAGCGACACTCTGGGGCCCAGGCAGATTTCGTTTAATTTGGGTAAACAGTTGAGGACCAGTCACGTTCAGACCCCGCAGGGGCCGGGCACTCAGGGTGTGCGCACCTACAGAGGCTCCGCTGTAGTTTTGGTTAGGCTCCGGGAAACCTGAGAACTCATGACTTCTGTGGCCCTCCCTCCCACCGCTCCCTTCCACTTAGTTCGCCTCTTCTTGGTCTGTTCACCTGATAGCACAGATCAGTGTAAAAGTACCTCAGTAAGTGCAGTATTCTAATGGGACTATTTATGTAGAGGATTGATACTTTTTACATAAAGGATTTAATTTGGAAAAGAGTAAAAAGAACTAAAGAAAACACTGATTTGTTCCATCAGGACTTTTTGGCTCACAACCCCTCTCTGACTGAGATCAGGTCAGAAATTCTGCACTACGCCACTTTTGAACAGGAGATTGACGAGCTGAAGCCTGTTATCATTGTAGGAGCACTTGAATTGCATACAGGTATTTAAAAATATTACGTAAAATATCTGTATTTTCACACGAAGCGTCACTTAAGCTACATTGGTACAATAAAATAAAGGTTAAATATTTCTGGATCACCAATATTGTTCATATATGTGTTATATGTAATATGCATGTGATATGATATATTATGTATTTTTACATATAATACTAAAGGCCTTTTGCATGAAGATTTGTGCAATAGGCCTTCCTTTTCCTGGCTGCTGGCATCAGTTTTCCTACGGCACCCAGGACCCAGGCCTTCCCTCTCGCCGCTGCCTTCTGATTTTTCTCCAGTAGGAATGCTGCTCCTGTAGCTCCCTTTGCACCCCACCCTCCCCTTCATAGCAGGTGTCCTGCCCTGCCCAGCTGCTCCAAGCCTGCATGAGTGCCCCCCGGTGACCTGGGGCGGCTGGGGGCGGGGCGGGGCTGCCACCGTATTTGTAGGGTTAATTTGCACACTCACTCCTCATTGGCTGGTGGATGTCATGAAGTGATAGTCAATTTGCATATTTTCTTTTTATTTGTATAGATTATACTACAGTGGCTTAACACACTTAATCTGCAGCCTGGTTCCTTGATTGGCAGTCAAAGAGCTAAGAGTATAAAGTGAAAGTTTTCATGAGGAGGGGTTGTATACCTGAGCTAGGGAGTCAAACAGTTCGAAGTTGTGGGAACCCCCTTTCACGACCCCAGTGGTTCAGGGTTCAGGTTCAGGGTTTGTGTTCTGGAGAAGGCTGCACACAAATGAAAGAGACTAGAAAAGTATTAACTTAGCGATATTGGGAGCCAGGAGGGAGTCCACTTCTAGGGGGAGGACTACACCCCGCTTTGGCCTAGCTATTCCTTTTATTAAGGTTTGGGATCCACCCATAGAGACAGGCAATTCCAGTAATAGGCATTCAGCAAGGATTTACATAAGATTGACGGGTGCAAGTTGCTTCAGCTATCATTGTTTCAATTAGACAGTGAGTGATTGGCTCTGGCCTTTTAGAGCTTCCAAGGTTAATCAGCCTTCCGGGCTCCTTGTCTACACCTTTCTACTGATGGGATAATGATCTGTTTCTGACAGAAGTCTCCTTCAAAGTTAAACTGTTTGAGATTAGAGTATCAAAGGGTGATGAAGCAACCACTTAATGTCTGAAATAAAAGCCCAAAGTGACTTTAGTGCTTCCTGAAGTGAGGGAGAGCTAGGCTGGCCAGGCACAGAGCTCCCTGCAGAGAAGACTGGAGGTCTCACACTGTGGACCTAAAGAGTTTACATCATCTGTAGAAGGGTACCTGCTTGGGTGAAACTATTGCTGAATGGTTAGCACTCGGAGGCTGGTGTATTGAGTATGTTCCTCTTGATTGGTGGACATTCAGAAGAGAGGAGCTGACACTTACTGACTTGCAAAAGTATGTGAACTAAGGTGAATTGGTCTATGGTTTGAGTTTAAAACTGGTTGTGGTGGCTACTTATTGCCATGATTACAGAGGTACAATAATTTTTGTCTTAAGTTTGTGAGATAATTATTCTCAGAAAATATTTCAGTGACCTATTTTGTATCAACTAAACACTTTAGGTAGGTTTTCACATCTATGCTCAAGGAATCAGTGTAACAGTGGCTCTCAAATTTAACTACCAAAGGGGGTACTTGACCCCTTTTCTGCTGGTGTAGACAGTACCCACCTCATGTACTATTTTATGTACACTTAGCATAGTACCTGGAAAATAGTTAATGAGTTAATGTCCAATAAATATTATATACTACTAGAGGCCCAGTGTACATATTCGGGCACTTGGGGAGGGGTGTTCCTCAGACCAGCCTGCATCCTCTCCAATCTGGGACATCCCTCTCACAATCTGGGATTTCTGGCTCTCAACTGCTTGCCTGCCTGCCAGCCTGATCACCCCCTAACCACTTTTGCCTGCCAGCCTGATTGACACCTAACTGCTCCCTTGCTGGCCTGATTGCCCCAATCTGCCCTCCTCTGCAGGTTCAGTCATCCCCAAATGTCCTCCTCTGAAGGCCTGGATTCCCCCAACTGCCCTCCCCTGCTGGCCTGATTGCCCACAACTACCCTCCCCTGCCGGCCATCTTGTGGTGGCCATCTTTGACCACATGGGGGTGGTCATCTTGTGTGAGGTTGAATTTGCATATTACCTCTTTATTATATAGAATTATATCTATGAAGAAGGGACTTAATTTGGAGAAGAATCACAAATACTTGAAGGGATTATTTAGCTAGAAACAGAAACTATTTATCAAGGGCAAAAATTACAAGAGCTTCGGTAATGTTTTGGAAACTATACTCTACCTATTATTTTAATGTTCAATTTGTTCCCTTGTAGTGGTTAGCTCTATGATCCTTAATACAAAAATTAACTGTAGCACAGTGTTCTAGTTGGCCAGGTACGAGCTCTTAGAGAGAGAAAACTAAAAATGGGATAGGTGAAAATAATTATAAAGAAAGGGAAGATAGGCTGAATCCATGGGGCCTGAGGAAAAGGAGAAAAGAGGCCCAGGAGGTGTGGACTTTATTAAATAGTATCTCACAGCCTCAGCCAGCAGCTGGCCCTGTGTGTCTTCTCAGGGTACACTTTCCTCAGCTCCCTAGTCCTCTCAGTGTAAGTGTTATGAGTTGAGAGGGGAAAGGTTATGTCTCCAGTTTGGCAGGGCTGGGGAGTTTAGGGTATCAAGAGGAGGAAGAGGAATGGGTAAGGATAGAGAACATAGAGTAGACTAGTTAGGACTGTTTTGTTTTGTTTTTAAGGAACAGAAACCTATACTTGAGCTATGTTGAAGGGAGAAAAGGTATATCCCAGAATCCAAGGTGCCACTGGGCTTTCGGAATGGACCAGAACCAGAGACAATAGAGGAAGCTGAGGAAATCCTTTCTCTCTGACTCCTGTTTCTTCTTCCCTCTGTGCATGACTTTTTCTGCTCTCCAGTTAAGGGGGCTCCCCTTAAATCTTATTCCAAACTCTCAAGAATGGACATGAAAGTTCAAGATTGATTGGGACAATCAGCAAGGCTCAGATTTAGGGTCAGGTCATACAGGTTCTCTAGCCATATGAATGAGGTAGAAAGTGGAATAATAGGCAGGTTTGGCAGGCAAAACAAAACAAAACAACCTCCCCCCAAAAAACATTATACTGTATTGTGTAGGGTTATCTAGAAGAAAAGGGGGTGATGCGTGAGGGCCAGAAAAAGCAAGGTTCACGTTGGACAGTGCTAGAAATGACTTCTGAAATTCTTCTTCATAGATTTTAGTGTCCTCATGCACAACTTAGCTTACTCCATGGGGATAGGAATTAAATATTCAAAACTGAGCAACCTTACAGCACATTCAAGTCGAACTAACTACTTTTCAAGTGCTCAGTAGCCATATGTGGCTGGTGACTGTCACATGGGACAGAGCAGTTATAGATGCTCATATTACACATAAAACGAATCATTTCAGAATGTCAATTGTATTCTATTTTGATCTTTTTCTTGTCTTCACCAGAGCCAATGAAATTGGCCTTATCAATTGAGGCTAAGGCATGGAAGATGTTACTCTGTCGATACCTGAATGAAGAATACAAAAAGAAAATGTCAGACATGATAGCATTTATTAATGATTATTTGAAAAAGTTATCTAGACCTATTCGTGATTTAGATGATGTCAGGTTTGCAATGGAAGCCTTGGCTTGTATCCGTGATAATGAAATTCAAATGGACATGACGTTGGGACCAATTGAAGTAAGAAATGATTACATTTTTCATTTTAAAGTGCTATTAAAATTAGAGAGATACTAAAAATGGATTCTGTTACCATATTTCATTATGTTATGGTACAGTCTGTCTATTTCTGATGTTCATTTCTTTGGAGGTATTTTGACAACTACCACTAGTGAACAGTAAACAAAGGAATATTGGTACATTAATAATGCTGCACTAGAAGACAGTGTTCATTTTCTTATGCTGGTGCTGACCTTTTCCAGAAGGGAGTGGTTGCACTGTCTCACACCAGTCCTAACATGTTAGGCAAGTTCCCCACATACCTTTGTCTTTCCTTAGAAACCAGGCCTGGGTGTCACTCATGGCCAATGGCACCCATGGGCAGCACGGTGCGAGTGGTCCACTTAGGCTTAGTGGTAAACTGCTGAAATTTAGATGAGCAGATGGTGTTAGGGAAGAGTACTGTATTCACCTTCTTTTGCTAATACAATAAATGGCCATAATCTTAATGGCTTAGAACAACGCAGAGTTATCATCTCAGCGTTCTAGAGCTCAGTGATCTGAGCACAGGTCGATCAGGGCTAACGTCAGCATGTCAGCAGGGCTGTTTCTTCTGGAGGCTCGCAGGAAGAAGCCATCCAGGTCCTAGAGGCTGGCGGCAGTCTTGGCTCCTGTGCCTTCCAGCAGTGGCATTTCTCCTGCTCTGCTTCACGCCTCTGACTCCTACACTCCTGCCTCCACCTTTCCCTGGTGTGGACCTTATGATTACACTGGGCTCACACAGTCAACACAAGATAACCTTGCAGGATAATTAAGTTGCTTAACTTAATTACACCTGTAAAGCCCCTTATGTCCTGTAAGGCAACATAATAACAGGTTCCAATGAATAGAATGTGGAGAATTTTGGGGAGATCATTTTTTTTTGTCTACCATAAGGGTTTTATGACTAATATTTAGAAGTCATGGCCCATGGTGATAATAAAAAATCAGATTTTAAATTCATTTTATTACTGTTTTTTAAATGCTCTAGAGACAATGCACTCATTTGTTGCCTGTAATACCTAGAGAACTGGCATCTCCACTGCCTCCTTTTGGTACCCAGTCTCATGGCTGAGCAGAACTTTCATATTTTTATATTTATTTCAGAGAGGAAGGGAGATGGAGAGAGACATAGAAACATCAGTGGTGAGAGAGAATAATATGTTGGCTGACTCCTGCAGGCCCTCCCTCCCCCCACTGGGGATCAAGCCCACAACCTGGACATGTGCCTTGATGGGGAATCAAACTGTGACCTCCTGGTTTATAGATTGATGCTCAGCCACTGAGCCACGCCAGCCAGGCTGAGCATAGCTTTCTTGATCCCATTTAGAGTTTATACTTTTTGGTAGGTAATGAACTTCATACCTTTACTACTTCTTTAAATATTAATATTTGGGATTTTGGATGCTGACCATCCATTCCTCAAGATTTAGCAAATCACCATACCATTCCCCTCTCCCCCTCAATGCTTCAATATAAATTCTTTTGGTAAAGCCAGTTGCAAATCCATTTCTTTAATCATTCAAGTTTCTGCTCTTTGGAGTATCTCCCTCATCATCATTCCGTTCCATTCCTTATGTAGCCAACTCATATTTTAATAGAGCACAAGACAATATTTTGCATGGTGTCGATGCAAGATTAAGTAGTAGAGAGAGGCAGAAAATGATTCTAGGGATGTTTTCTAGGGTTGATCTCAGTGGGATCTGCCTGCAGCTCCATCAGAATCACCTAGGCACTTACTACATGCAGATTTCAGGGTCTCAGATTTAAGTCAACACCAATGTCAGGGAGACTCTAGAGGTGCTTCTTTTCATGTATAGTGTTGGAAACAAGTCTCCTGGAGTGTGCTGTTCGCTAAGACCTAGGAATATGTTTCTAGAAGGCATCTAAATCACTTGACAGTTGGTTCCCTTGTGATGTTTCCGAACTCACCCTCACTCCACAGGAAGCCTATGCTATTCTAAACAGATTTGAAGTTGAAGTAACCAAAGAAGAATCAGAAGCAGTGGATACCTTGAGATATTCTTTCAACAAATTGCAGAGCAAAGCTGTAAGTATAAACTTAATTCTTACTTTTTACTTATAAATTCTTACGTAATTCTTTTAAAAAATATATTTTATTGATATTTTACAGAGAGGAAGGGAGAGAGAGCTAGAAACGTCAATGAGAGAGAAACATCGACCAGCTGCCTCTTGCACACGCCCTACTGGGGATGTGCCCGCAACCAATGTACATGCCCTTGGCCGGAATCGAACCCGGGACCTTTCAGTCCACAGACCGACACTCTACCACTGAGCCAAACCGTTTTCGGCCTTATGTAATTCTTATAGTGACTTGCTTAAGTCACTGACTCCAGAAAAAATACACACAGTTCATACTTTTCAAAATATAAATATATATTATTTTATCTTTTAATCGCTTTATTGATATATAATCCACATAAAATTTACCATTTCACAATATACAATTAAGTGATTTCTACTGTATTCACAGAGTTGTATAAATACTATCACTATTTAATGTTAGAACCTTTTCATCCCCCAAAGAAACCCTAAACCCATTAGCAATTACTCTTTATTTTCTCACCATAGCCTCTGGCAACCACAACTCTATTTTCTATGCATGGACATGCCTTTTATGGATATCTAATATAGATTGCATCATACACTGTGTAGTCTTTTGTGACCAGCTTCTTACACTTAGCATACAATTTTCAAGGTTTATTGGTATTGTCTTTTGTACCAGTACTTTATTTTCTTTTTCTTTTTTAAAAAAATTTATTAAGGTATTATATGTGTACATAGCTTACCATTGCCCCTCCCCACCTCCCATACATGCCCTCCCTCCCCAAAGTTTTGTGTCCATTGGTTGTGCTTATATGCATGCATACCAGTCCTTTGGTTGATAGTACTTTATTTTCTTAATGGCTAATGATGTTGAACATCTTCTCATGTGCTTTTCAGCCATTTGTATACATTCTTTGGAGAAGTGAGTATTTAAATCTATTGTTTTTAAAATTGGGTTATTTCTTTATTTTTGAGTTATAAGAGTTCTTTATATATTTTAGATTTAAGTCCTGTATCAAAGGATTTGAAAATGTTTTCTCTCATTCTATGGATTGTCTTTTCACTTTCTTGATAGTGTCTTTTGAAGTAAAAAGGTTTTAATTTTGAAGAAGTCCAATTGGCATAATTTTTATTTTTTTGCTTGTGTTTTTGGTATCATATCTAGGAAATCATTGCCTAATCCAGGATCATGAAGACTTACTATTAGGTTTTCTTAAGAAGAGAGTTTTATAATTTTTTTAGCCCTTAGATTTAGGTCTCTGATACATTTTGAGTTGATTTTTCTCTGTGTTGTGAGTTTTAGTCCAGCTTCATGCAAAAGCATGTAATATCCAGTTGTCTCAGTGCCATATGTTGAAGTTTATCCTTTCACCAATGAATCACCTTGGCACCCTGTTGACCCATCAGTTAATCCAAGTGAAAGGTTTTATTTCTGGACTCTCAATCTATTCTGTTGTTCATATGTATACTCCTATGCCAGTACTATACCATATTGATTATTGTAGCTGTTTTTTTTAATTGCGATAAAATACACATAACTTAACATCTTAATAATTTACCATCTTAACAATTTTTTTTAATTTTTTTTATTAAATTATTATCTGTGTACATATATTTCCATTGCCCCCCCCCAAAAAAAAAAACATTCCCTCCCTCCCCAGAGTTTTGTGTCCATTGGTTATACTTATATGCATGTGTACAAGTCCTTCGGTTGATCTTATTTCCCTCATATTTCCCTCCCCTCCCCGTTGTAATTAGACAGTCTGCTTGTTGCTTTACTGTCGGTATATTTAACTTATGGTTCATCAGTTTATAATGTTTTTTATTATTCATAAATGAGTGAAGTCATGTGGTGTTTCTCTTTCATTGACTGGCTTATTTCACTCAGCATGATATTCTCCAATTCCATCCAGGTTGCTGCAAATGATGAGAATTCCTTCTTTTTTATGGCAGCGTAGTATTCCATTGTGTAGATGTACCATAGTTTTTTGATCCAATCATCTGCTGATGGACACCTAGGCTGTTTCCAAATCCTAGCTATTGTAAATTGTGCTGCTATGAACATAGGGGTGCATATATCCTTTCTGATTTGTGCTCCTATTTTCTTGGGATATATTCCTAGAAGTGGGATTACTGGGTCAAATGGGAGTTCCATTTTCAGTTTTTTGAGGAAACTCCATACTGTTCTCCACAGTGGTTGCACCAGTCTGCATTCCCACCAACAATTTTTAAGTATATGCATTTCAGTGGTGGTAAATATATTCACATTGCTGTGCAGTAAATCTCCAGAACTTTTTCATCATATAAAACTGTAACTCTACATGCATTAACCAGCAACTCCCCATTGTCACTTCCTTTAGCCCCTGGCATTCTACTTGCTCTCTCTATGCATTTGACTACTTTAGGTACCCTATAAAGTGGAGTCATACAATATTTGTCTTTTTGTGACTGGCTAATTTCAGTTAATATAAGGTCTTCAGGTTCACTCATGTTATAGCATGTGTGAGAAATTGTCAAGCCTGAATAATATTGCATTATATACATAGTACCACATTTTATTGACTTGCTTCCACTTTTTGGCTATTGTGAAATATTTTACTATGAACATGGGGGTATGAATATCTCATTGAGACCCTACTTGCAATTTGTTTGGATCTTTACCCAGCAATATAATTCTATTTTAATTTTAATTAATGATTCTGTTTTCCATAGTGGCTGCACTATTTTACATCCCCACCAACAGTGCACATGTTCCAATTTCTCCACATCCTTGCCAACTAGTTACTTTCTGTTTCCTTGATAGTAGGCATTCTAAATGGGTGAGGTGGTATCTATTGTGGTTTTGATTTGCATTTCCATTAATGATGCATGATATATGAAATGAGCATCTTTTCATATACTTATTGACCATTTGTGTATCTTCTTTCAAGAAATGTCTACTCAAGTTGTTTGTCTATTTTTTAAGTGGATTGTTTGTTGTTGAGTTGTAGGAGTATTTTTATATGTTCTTGGATGTTAACTTATCAGATATCTGATTTGCAAATATTATGCTCATGTTTATTTAAGTTCACATTAAATATTGACTAATATGCTTATTTTGAAAAATATTTGCTGGTTAGTCAGGAGAGTGAGTCTCAGGAAGGAAGTGGGAAACACTCCATTGAGACTTAGTGAAGTCCAACTTGCTCTTGTTCAATGGAAATAATTCATGTGAGTTGTTCTTCTATATCTTTAACTGTTAGTGTTAAACCCACTGATCATGCTCTGGCCAGTTTTTTCAGTAGTTAGAGCACTGGCCCTCACACTGAAGGGTTGAGGGTTCGGTTCCCCATCAGGGACATGTACCTGGGTTGATCCCCAGCCCCAGTTGGGGGATGCATACAAGAGACAACCAGTTGATGTGTCTCTCTCATATCGACGCCTCTCTCTCTCTCTCTCTCTCTCTCTCTCTCTCTCTCTCTCTCTCTCTCCACAAAGACACATAGCCACCCTCTCTTCCACACTCTCTAAAAAAATCAATGAAAAAAATATCCTTGGGTGAGGATTAACAAAATAATTTAAAAAATAAAAATAAACCCACTGACCTACCTTTAGTAGAGGTACACAATTCCATACTACAGTCATTATTAAACGTAAAGTAGTATATGTTCCAAGATGAGGCTATTGTTGGAAGCAGTTAAGGACAGAGGACTTGAAACCCCACTGCCAGGTTTTGAATCTTGACCTTGCTTCGTACTGGTGCTGGGACCTTAAAAGAAATTACTTAGCCTCTCTGTGCCTCAGTTTTCTCACCTGTGAAATAGGTTTAATATTAATATTTAGCACACAGGGTTGTTTTGAGGATTAAATGAGATAACACATAAAGAGCCTGGTGGATAATGAACATGAATTAAGTGGTATTATGATTGAAGGTTTAAGCAGAAGCTTTGAAGACTATTGTGGAAGCCATTTGCTATATTGGTGTTTTTTTTTTTATACCCAGAGTAATATCACTTTTCTTTTAGGGAACAGCTCCAACCCCTGAAACCATGTGAACCTACTAGAGGTTGCTAATTTGTGACCTTGAGCTGGCCCCAGAGACAGCATGTGACCCAGACTAGGCCCATAGAAGTAACTGTTTGCTGGGCTATAGTGATGGCCTGAGATAGATCAGCCAGAAACTAACTTTCCTAACCTCAGTTAGAGAAGATGTCTTAGGTCATGAACTAGGATGATTTGAATCTCCAATTAGTGCATTTGGATTGTTTATTTCTATGGGTTTTTGTTTTGTTTTGTTTTGTTTTACTTTACAAAAACATTGCAGAGATGTCTTTATTCTTATGTGGTACCTGTGGGGCAATAGATTTGCTGGAATAGAATTGTAATTTTCAGTTAATACATTACTTTCTCTCTCACATGGAGTATTCTTTTTTTGTTCTAGGTTTCTATACAAGATGAACTAGTTCAAGTGCAGCCAAAGTTTAAAAATAATCTACTTGAGTCTGTGGAAGTTTTTCGTGAGGATGTATTTAACTTTGCAGATTCATACGACCAGGTAATTTCAGTATTTGCATGCTCTGTGTTATTTGCTGGTATGCTTATATAAATGGAAGTTATAGACACCAAGAAATACACCGTGATTTGTATATTGCATGTAAGAGGCTATATTTGCATATTCACATTGATCAAAAAGGGAAGCATGTTTTATGGAGATAGAAAGAAGATTTACCTGAATTTAAACATCCTGGAAGGAACAAAGGGTCTGGATTTGCCTATTCTCGGGCCAGAATCTCAGAGTGGAAAATGTAATACAGTTGTTGAAAGGCTCTAAGAAACTGTAAATGCCCTAATACCAGGGTATTACCCTCCCCTCCCCGCCCCGACTAACTTCTAGAAAACATAGAGTGTCACTGAAAATAAATAATCAATGTCATATTTGGTCAGTCCAACAAGCTGTTCAATTTGCAATAATGACTGATAGTAGTCGATCTCCAGATGTTAAAACTCGGAAGTTGGATGTGTTCTTCCCTTTCAGTGATCACAGCAGATCTGGATTCATAACAGATTTAAGCCTTTAGTGCTACTTATATAACACTTTATTTTGTACATACATGTACTTAAGTTATCTCTTTAGTTGTATTAGTCAACATTTGACCGCCCAGTCATTCTGTTGTACTGGGAATCTGGTCTGCTGATTTGCCCACCCATAACATTCATGATTGTACAGACTATCTGGGGTCCTTTTTGCAACTATTTTCTGGCTCATGCCAACAGAGACTGCCTACTGCTTCTTCCAAGTGTCCAACCTGTGTGTGTGTCTGTTTCCACGTGGAGCTGAAGAGCTATGGAAAGGAGGCTGTTCCCAGCAGCATCACTTATAAGTGAGATGGAACAGCTGTGGTGGGACAAATGTCATACAGGATGAAATCTTGTCACCTTTTTAAAAAGAGGAGACCACAGAGACACAGTGACTAAATGTGATGTAGGGTCCTGCATGAGCTCCTGGGACAGAACACAGACTTTAGTGGGAAAACTGAATAAAGTCTACTTGATAGTCTTGTAACAATTTTAATTTTCAGTTTTGATAAATGTACCATGTTAACATGAAGCTGAGTAAAGGGTATATGAGAGTTCTCTTTGCAACTTTCCTATAAATCTACAATTAAAAATTAAAAAATAGCATCTGTTTATTCTAACAAGTCAAACAAAATGAGAAGTATTAAGATTGTCCCAATGTAAAAATGAATGAAAGTTGGAGTGATGCAATGTCCCAAAGTTAAATGTGTTTTTGGTTACACAACTCCATTAAGTAAATAAATATTGAATTGTACATATCTCAAAACTGTTTCAAAAAATAAATGAAAAATTCACGTACAAGACAAAATTAGACCATTTAAATTTAAAATACTGTTTATTTACTTAAAAGAAAATAATAGCTAAATCCAGTAAATTAATAAGTACATATTATTAGGAATTAAAATGGAGGTTATATTATTCATTATAGGAAGGACCGATGGTTCCAAATATACCACCCCAAGAAGCTAGCAACAGGCTACAGATATTTCAGGTAAAACTATGTTTTTTGGAAATATGTAAAGCTACCTTTTTGTTACACATTTGGCAGAGTAATGATTCTTAAAAATGCTTTTAGGAAAAAAATTTTGCGATTTGCCTAAAATGGAAATGTTAATGTTTAAAGTAGATACAGATTTTAATTGTATTCTAATCTGCTAAATAATATAATTGATTACTTTTCTTCTGTCCCTCTATGCTCTTTCCCACAGAATATCTCTATGTATTTTTAGAGAATAAGACTTTAATTTTGAATTTAAGTGTATACCTTATTCTAGTTCCAAGCATTTCATATGTATGTAAAGTGATAAAAAAATTATAGAATAATAAAGTCCTATATAATAAAAGGGTACTATGCAAATTGACCCTAATGGTGGAACCACCTGGAATGACAGGCTGCTATGATGCGCACTGACCACCAGGGGGCAGATGCTCAATGCAGGAGCTGCCTCCTGGTGATCAGTGAGCTCCTACAGGGTGAGCTTTCCTTAGCCACCAGCAAGGCTGATGGCTGCAAGTGCCGAGGCGGCAGCGGTGGGAGCCTCTCCTGCCTCCTGGGCAGCACTAAGGATGTCCAACTGCAGCTTAGGTCCACTCCCCATGAGGGCTCCTGGCCTGCCGGAAGATATCTGATTGCCAGCTTAGGCCCAATTCCCTGGGGATCAGGCCTAAGCTGGCAGGTGGACATCCCTTGAGGGGTCCCTGCCTGCAAGAGGGCGCAGGTCAGGCTGAGGTACCTTCCCAGTGCACGAATTTTCAAATAAGATTTTCAGTGTTAATAGTTTGTCCTCCCTCTGTATCCATTAATTTTCTTTCTTCTGTTTCCATCACTTTCAACTTCTTTGCTCCTTTGTCCTGCCTAGGACCATCCACTATTCCTTCCATTCACCGTCTTTTTCTGCATTCAGCTTGCTGAGCACATCTAGAGAAAAGTTACACACTCATTGGATAGGTGCTGTGCAGATTCGTAGATTCCTACATAAGGCAGCTTCTCGAGAGCATCAGGAATTCTGTGGTTTGTTCTGTTCTCGCTCCTGCTTTCTGCAGTGGCTGTTCGAAATGTCCAGGTTCTCCTTATGTCCCCTCTTCCACCTGCATTCTTAGTTATCAAATATTATTCATCACATGTCTATTGTGTGACTTGATAGATAGAAAGATGGCTAAGAAATGGTTCTTTTACCTCTAAGCTGCTAAAACCTGGTACCTGACAGGGAGACAGAGAGCTAGAGGAACAATTGCAGCACCGTGTGGTGAGCACTGTGGTCTGGCTCTGAGGACCCGTGGTGTGCAAACAGATGTAGGAGCTCCCCACCCCGATGGGGGCTGGTCGGGCAGACAGGGAGGGCTCCCTGGAAGAGGAGGCATCCATGCTGCATCTTGAAGGACTAATCAGACTTAGCCAGGAGAAGGAGGAAAAATAAGTCAGGCAGAATTTGTGGCCCCCAAATGAGGAGATAAGCAGGGAGCTTTAGGGAGATGGAAGGAGTGTAACCTGTAAGGTGGGATGCAGTGGCCAAGAAAGTAGTCATGAGGAAGGGGCAGCAGAGTGGGCCGCGATCACTAACGGGAGGGCCTCGCAGGCTACAGTGAGCAGCTCTGGCCTCTCTGAAGGCGGCAGGGCTGTGAGCAGGGCTGTGATATAGTCAGATTGGGCTGGTACAGCAGTTGTTTTTATTTTCTTTCTTTATTTTTTATATTTTATTGATTTTTTACAGAGAGGAAGAGAGAGGGATAGAGAGTTAGAAACATCGATGAGAGAGAATCATCTATCAGCTGCCTCCTGCACACCCCCTACTGGGGATGAGCCCGCAACAAAGGTACATACCCTTGACCGGAATCGAACCTGGGACCTTTCAGTCTGCAGGCCGATGCTCTATCCACTGAGCCAAACCGGTTTCGGCAGCAGCTGTGTTTTGAAAACATCCCCCTGGCACCGGTGTGCAGAGGGGCCTGGAGGAGGATGGCCTGGTTCATGGCAGCTTCAGTAAAACGAACAAACTGTAAAGACTGACACCAAGACGTGGCACTTGGAATAAAGAAAACTGGACGGATCAGGAGTTATTCTACAGGCTGACTTAATAGGCTCGGGGCCTGGGTTAGGAGAGAAGATCAGATTTGGAGGAGGTTTTGGATGACTTAGCATCTAAAACTACCTCTTCTTAAAGTACAGTAACAATAAGAAACATGTCTGTGTCCTGGACCTCCTCCAGACCTCACTTCTCCTTTCTTTCCGGCCCCCGCTCTGCCTGCGTTTACACTCGGGCAGTTCGTGGTCGTCCCCCTGGGAGATGCCGGGCTGCTGCCCAGAAGCCAGCGCCTTCCTCTTGACGAGGGGTCCCCACGCTGAGCAGCAATCCAGCCACCGGAAGGCAGGCGTTCTGTACTCCACCACAAGCTGGGGGGCATTTCTACATACCCCTTCCTTCCCCCTCCCCCCACGCCGGGCATTCCTTTATGCCACTTGATAACTGGGTTTCACCCAAGCACGTGAATGGAGGAGTGGAGTCCGCAACTGTTTTTGCTGCCCTATTTTATGTCCCATGGCTGGTTTGGCTGGCTCCAGGCAGCCTTTCACCAAAAAGGTTCGGTCAAGATAGATGAGTCAAGTTGCAGGTTCCTCTGGAAGTAGGAGGGGTGGCTCAGGCTTTCCCCATCATAACCAACTGGAGTTCCTCCTCTGGCATCTAACTTCCAAGTATCTCCCTTGGTGTGGGTGTTTTGAAATAGAACATCTATACTGCGATGAGAAGAGTGTTTCTTCAGGATCAGTGCAGTGACCTGGAAGTGCGGCTCGTTCCTCGTGGAACAAACATGCGGAGCAGATGCAATCCTCCGCCCGAGCCCAGGGTGCCTGCCGCCGCCGGGTCCCTGGGACGGTCTAGCCCAGGGGGAGCAGAGTGGGCTGCCATCTTCTCCTGATCTTCTCCGCGAACCCAGGCCGAGCCTATTAAGTCAGCCTGTGGACTCACTCATGATCCACCCAGTTTTCTTTATTCCAAGTGCCAGTCTTGGTGTCAGTCTTTACAGTCTGTTTGTTTTACCGAAGCTGCCGTGAACCAGGCCATCCTCCTCCAGGCCCCTCTGCACACGCTCGTGGGTTTTATAAAGGAGGGCACATGTGTTGGCGAGGGTTTCCATGAGTTGCAGCAGGCACGTGCCTTCCACTTACATGTGATGCCCTCAGACAGAGAGTCTGGTTCCCTTTTATTGTCACAATTCTCCTCTCCCCAGAAATATGGAGAGCAAATAACAGCTCCTCCCATCACCCTTGCCAGCACTTTCTTCTGGACCCCGGAGGAGGCTCTGGTCCTTTGCTAACTGAAGTCCTCAGGTTTGGACCCAAAGTGCCAGGGATAGGCCTGTCTCTCTGGAGATCCAGGGCTGAAACTGACCTGGTCACTGCCAGCTGGGCCAAGCGAAACCCCTCGGCCGCAAAAGCAAAATGAATAATGAAGAGATAGTAATGTTGGATAGGGACAAGTGCCAAGAGGATTGGGGGAGGCAGGGAATGGCCATAGAGTGATGGGCTGTGTGACGTGTGGAGGTGAAATTTAAAATAGGGCCGCCAGCCGAAACTGGTTTGGCTCAGTGAATAGAGCATCAGCCTGCAGACTGAAAGGTCCCGGGTTCGATTCCGGTCAAGGGCATGTACCTTGGTTGCGGGCACATCCCCAGTAGGGGGTGTGCAAGAGGCAGCTGATAGATGATTCTCTCTCATTGATGTTTCTAACTCTCTCTTCCTCTCTGTAAAAAAAAAATCAATAAAATATATATTTAAAAAAATAAATAAAATAGGGCCACCAGAGAGGGCTTCCTTGAGCAGGTGGTAGTTGAATAGAGACCTGGAGGAGGAGGCAAGCCGGGCAGGTGTCTGGAGGAGCCACCTCCCAGGCCCGGGAAGAGCAAGCACCAGGGCCCTGAGTAAGAGCTTACGTGAGAAGCAGCAAGGGGGCAGTGTGGCAGGGGCAGAAAGAGCGAGGGGAGAGAGAGAAATAGCGATAGGGCGGAGAGGGGAGGAGGGGGCAGGCCGGAGAAGCTGGCCAGCCCTGGAAGGGCCCTGGCTTTCTTCTGAGTAAGAAGAGTGACGTGACCTTATTTATGTTTGCAGTGGCTCGCCCTGGCTGCTGTGTTGAGAACAGATTGTTTGCAGTCAGGGGGAGAAGCAGGGAGACTGATTAGGAGGCCATTGCACTAAACCTGGTGCGACGCGTTAGTGCCGTGGGCCAGGGGGCAGTACTGGAGTTGATAAGGAGTTGGGGGTCTGGGTATTTTTTGAAGATAGACTTTGTCTTTACCTCAACATTTACCAATTTGTGGGTCAACAGCTAGGAGGTGAATGTGTCACCCTTTGACTAGGGGGGTGGTCACTTTATTGGAAAGACAATGCAAGGGCCTTCTCTTGCCTTTTAATAGCTTCTGTTTTGCTTGTTCTGCTCGGGGGTGTGAGCCCAGCAGGCATTTTGCCATTCATCTGGCTGGACATGGGACTTGGGGTCAGAGCTACGGGCCCAATTTACCCCAAGCAGGTGTTGCCCTCTGTTCTCCCAAAGAAGCAGTTGCCCGATCTCGGTCTGGGGAAGAAGCTGGACCCTCACATTGGGCCTCAGGTGCCAGCGTTCTCCGATGCTGCGTGACTTACTCTGATTTGGGAGTTACTGGTCACTTGGCTGGCCTGTTGACAAAGCTCGCATTTTGTTCCCCAGTAGTCTGGTCCTGGGGATCTTTGTAAATTATTTGGGACCTGAATGGAAAAGGGGTGAGTGATTGGCATCTATCAGAGGTCTTCACCACATGAACAAGCTTTTAGACATCATTTAATGCATGCTAACTTGGAAGCTTTTGTCTTTCCTTTTCTGAGAGTCACATAGTCCCACTATACTAACCACCAAGGGATATAAAGAGTACAAAACATGGCCTTGCCCTAGCCTGTTTGACTCAGTGCATAGAGCGTTGGCCTGAAGACTGAAGGGTCCCAGGTTCAATTCTGGCCAAGGGCACATGCCTGGGTTTCAGGCTTGATCTCCAGTAGGAGGCATGCAGGAGGCAGTCATTCTCTGTCATCATTGATGTTTCTATCTCTCTCCCCCTCTTCTTTCCTCTCTGAAATCAATAAACACACACACACACACACACACACACACACACACACACACCCCACAACAACATGGCCTTTGCCCTCTAGGAACCAAGAGTTTATTGGAGTTCCTCCATTGTCTTCATACCTTCCTGTTTGGGGTCCTGTAAAATAGGCTAACGTGTCTGTCAGAACTGTATCACTGTCTGAGCATTGTGAGGTCTGATGCCCTTGGTTTTCCAGGGCTGGGAATTGAGGACCCTTACTGGTATGGTACACCACTGAAGCAGCACACACATATCTTGTCATAGGTGGGCTATTTCTCCTGGCTTTGTAGCATTCTAACTATAGGAAATTCAAATTCTAGTTCAAAAGACAAGCATTAACTTTGCCAATTTAAATGTTAGAATGATCATACATGGTGTTAACATGGAATCATTCATTTTATAGACTCTCTTGCTTACAGAGAAAAGAGGGTTGAGTGGAATATACAGATACTTCATTCCTTTGAACCCTGCAGTAGATCTGACCTGTCTAAATTAGTGATAAAGCCTGAATTACAGATGTTTTTAAATGCAGTTTTAAAAACTGTGTTTCAGACATATTTATGGGAACTTGAAATATAGGTCTTCTGGGGGCCACTTAATTTATTAAAGAAATAATTTTATATAAAATAGAGACTTCTAGAATGCTTGAAAGTTAATTTTCCTAAGTGCTTAATGTTTCCTTTCATAGCTTGGTATCAGCATTCATTTGCTTCATAAATTGTCATTTCAAAGAGCATATTAAATAAACTTCAATGTAGCTTTTATTCCAATTATCATACATTTTACTTTAATGGAGTCTGAATTAATTATCTTTTACTACAATTCAAAAATGCTTTTATAGGCCAATTTTGATGATCTGTGGAGAAAGTTTGTTACATATTCATCTGGTGAACAACTTTTTGGATTGCCTGTGACTGACTATGAAGTTTTGCACAAAGTCAGGTAAGTTTAGAAATTTTGTAAGTGTTAAAAGCAAATAATTAAATACTGGCCATTAGAAGAATCATGTCATCATTAAATCTGTTATTATGGCCCTAGCTGGTTTGGCTCAGTGGATAGAGCATCAGTCTGCAGACTGAAGGGTCCTGGGTTCTGTTCTGGTCAAGGGCACATGCTGGGGTTGTAGGCTCGATCCCCAGTGGGGGGCGTGCAGGAGGCAGCTCTCTCTTTCCCTTCCTCTCTGAAATCAATAAAAATATATTTTTAAAAAATCTGTTATGTAGAGAAGGGCTGCCCATGGAACACTCCTAAGTGCTCCCCTTATTCTTGGCTATTCCTGACCCATTGTATATATAGTCTCCATATACAAAAGGAATGTTCTAGAATAGGAGAAAATACATTGCAAAAATTCTGGGTCTTCATGGCCAAGTTGAGCCTATGCTTTATTGTTTTCTTTCCACTTTTTTATAGTATCAATGATTGTGTGGAAGCACTGCAATTTTGGGTAACTTTTGTTTATTTAAAGGAGTAGCCATTTTCCGCTCTCAGTCTTCTTAATGGAATTTGTGCTGAGTGCTCTTCCTAATTGGGCAGACATAGAATTCATGGAGATTGAAGGCCAAGGAACTGAAGTGATTGTAAACAGTGGATCTAGGATTTAAACAAGTATATTTTAATAAAATTTTAAATATAATTTTCCTTAAGGGCAAAATGAACTGATTAGGACCTTGCCTTGGTATTAGCTTATCAGGATCTTGGCTTTAGAAAAGAACTTTATGTTGGCTTCTTTCAAAGTCACAGCATGGAAGTGTCATGGCAAAACAGACCTGAAATTGTCTGAAGGTAAATTGTGCTTCAGCCAATTAGGGTAGATGGTTTGTGTTCTTTTCCTAAAGTGTTCATTCACCAAGCTTAACTCAGTGACCAATTGTGTTAGAATTGCCCATGTCTGCTTGACCCTGACTTACTCTATCAGAATCTCTGGGGCTGGGTCCTAGGAAATCTGTATTTTTACAAAGGTGCTAGTTTTTTCCCCCTCCCCATACTCCATCAAGACTCAGTGTTTTATTTTAAATTTTTTTAAATTTATTAACTTTTTTTGAGAGAGAGCAAGAGGAAGGAAGGGAGAAAGGATAGAAGGGAAAGAGAGAGAGAGAGAAAGAGAGAGAGAGAGAGAGAGAGAGAGAGAGAGAGAGAGAGAGAGAGAGAGATTTGTTATTCCACCTTGGCATATGTGGATGACGCTGGAATCAACTGAGCTACTTGGCCAGGGCTCAGTGCTTTATTTTAACCCTTAGTATTCTAGGAAAAATAATTATTCTTATTTACCATTTGGACCAATGGACCCTTTTTATATTTTAATGTTTTTAAGTAATTTAGGAATAATTCACAGAAGTAAAAATAAAGGGATGGTGAAAAGCAATCTTATTAGAAAATTTAACAAGAACTTAAGTAGTGAAAACTCACTTTCCTCCCATAATGCCCTGGTTTTAAGACCCATACACATAGAATGGAGACTGAGTTTTGTCTGCATCCAGCTGCTCAGCAGCCGTCAGGCATGGCCCTGGAGCATACCCATCCCATAAACGCTGGTTCCGGATTGTAGTTCTATCTCCAGCACTTGTAGCTCTTCTTCACCTTGGATTTTTCTTAGACTTGCATTTTTAAAACTGTTGAAAACTCAGATTATCATCCTTCTTGCAATATACATTCAAAAATCATTACTTTGCCGTGTGTCCCAGGGGACCGTGTGCCCCAAGGGGACCCTGTGTCCTGGGAGAGCCGTGTGCCCTGGGGAAGCGGTGGGACCCGGGGGGTGGGGGTGTGAACCAGAGGAGGAGCAGATTCTATTCGTGTGGTCCTGAGATAGTCACCATAAAACAAGCAGATTGTCAAATGACAGCGGGGAGGGGAAGGAGACCTGGGGGGAGATAGGAGAACAACGGAAGGACTGGTATGCATGCATATAAGTACAACCAAAGAACACAGAACTCTTGGTAGGGAGGGCATGAATGGGAGGTGAGGGGGGGGGGGGCAATGGTAAGCTATGTACACATATAATACCTTAATAAAAAATTTAAAAAAATCATTACTTTGAGGTTTGAATGATTGTCAGTGAATTTTTTAAATGTCTGAATCTATTTTCTTTGAATACAAATCTGCCTTCAACATTTGTATCAAATAAAACTTATAGAAACATCATAAATAATGAAAAAACATTGCCACACCTTTCTGGCAGAATGATATCATCTACATTCTTGTTGCAAAATATTGCATGTGAAGCCCTTGCCTCTACAGAAATATATTTATTGTTCACTCCTAAATCATTGAGCTTAATAAAACTTATCTAGATTATCATCATCTGAAGACTCAGTCTGAGATTTCACTTACATAGCCTCTTTTGCTATCTGTCTCTTTTCTGTTTAATGTTGAAGAAGTATCTTCCTTTGTCAATTTTTTTTTCTCTTTGCTTGCTGTTTTAGGTAGAAAACGAAAAAAATAAGTTCTTAACTCTTTTAAATGAAAACTAAAGAAACAAAAATAAGAAGATTACAAAAATGATATCTCCAGAGTTCTTTTTTTTTTTTTTTGTATTTTCTTGCAAAATGACGCACCACTTTATTTAGGTTGCACAGTAAGCAATCTGAAGGATGATGCAATGGTGATTTTTTTTCTGCTACTGCATCATCCTTAAAGGAGATTTCATTATTCTCCTCTTTTCTTACTATTTTAGTCATGTTAGCACAATTGGGAATAATCAGTGATTAATAATTAAAATAATTGATAGGATGATGAATTAGCAAAATGAAACAAGAAATGGAAAAAGAAGGTGACTAGGATTCTAGAATGTGTCTTAGATTTAGAAAAGGGTCCAGTGTACCCATATGATAATTGGAAAATAAAATGAATCTTACTCCATTAAGAACATAAGCACATTTTAGCTTTGGCCTCTGCATTGTCTATAATAAATAATAACAGTTGTGAATATTAATTTTTACAAATAGGGCTAATGAAGCAATGAACTCAAAAACTAAAACTGGGTCCATTGGACCCTTATTGTAGACTAATGGTTGAGGAATACCTGGCAAAATCCAAAATGCTGTTGAATGGTCAATTTTTGATGTTTTATACAAGAAAGACTTTTACATGAACTTGGAATACCTCTTTTTATTCTTGCTTTGGATATATCTCCATTTGGGCACATGAGGGAAAGCTTCTGGTAGGAAAGTAATAGTTAATATCAGACTTAAAGGCAGACAATTCTCATAAAAATCCAGCTTGCATATGAAAGAAAAAAAATCAAATAAAACCTTAGCCTTGGCTGTGATCTTGTTATCAAGTTTTGGTCACATTGTTTGCAATGATTGGTATGGTAATAATGATCAAACCATTTGTCAATGTCAGGTCATAGTATGATTTTGGATACTTCAGAGGTGTAAACATGACCTAATGTATGGAGCTTTAATAAAGTCTTTGTTTGAAAAATGACAGGGTTGTATGCTTGTTGGTATCTATAATATTTTATACACAGAGTGTATGAAATATTTGATTGGATTAATTATGCTTATATTATAATGGAATTTATTTTTTTAATTAATGATTTAATTATTTGGTTTCAGAAAGGAACTCAACTTGCTGCAGAAGTTATATGGACTGTATGACACCGTAATGGGCAATATTAGTGGTTATTATGAAATACTATGGGGAGATGTTGACATTGAAAAAATTAATGCAGAACTGCAGGAATTTCAAAACAGGTGGGTTTCAATTGAATTAAACTTACATTTTTATAGTGCTTATATTCTTAGGATATTGTAGCTATATCACAAATGAGTTTATCCTCTGTCTTATTGCTGTAAATACATAATACCTTCTTCAAAGAAATGTGTAGGTGAATTTTTTTTTCTTTTTTTCTGAAAGATGTCGTAAACTTCCAAAAGGACTTAAAGATTGGCAGGCTTTTTTGGATCTGAAAAAAAGAATTGATGATTTCAGTGAGTCGTGTCCTCTACTAGAAATGATGACCAATAAGGCAATGAAGCAGAGACACTGGGATCGAATCGCTGAGTTAACTGGAACCCCATTTGATGTGGAATCTGATTCTTTTTGTCTTAGAAATATTATGGAAGCACCACTCCTTAAAAATAAGGATGACATTGAGGTACATAAAATTATAAGATGGTTCATAAAAGAATATCTCATTTTTCTTTTATGAAAAATTATACACATTTTATTCAAGGGTATACTAATTACCCCATATTTATTCAAGGGTATACTAATCACCCTCAAAATTTGGGATGATCTTGGAATATCTCTTGGTTTTGAAGAATAATGCTGTAACTCAGGGAGATAATACGATTATTTGAAATATGTTAGTTTTGAAGCTCCTCAGTCTGTCCTCCCTTATGCCTTAACTATACTTCCATTTAAAAATATGTTTATTTCTGTATTGTGTACTTGGTGAATTCCTTAGAATACTTTCCAGATTTCTAATTCTAACTTTCCTTTATGTCTATTAACTATTTAAAATATTATATTATCCTTTTCTAAGATTTTTAATTGATTCTTTTTTTATTTGTTTTATGCTTGGTGTTTGTATGGTATCTTATTTTAAATTGAGATATAATTTGAAATTTAGTATTATATTAGTTTTAGGTGTACAGCATAATGACTCATGTATATATTGCAAAATGGTCATCACGCAAAGATACAATTTTTTTTCTTGTGATAAGAACTTTTAAGATTTACTTAGCAACTTTCAAATATATAATAGAGTACTATTAACTAGTGGTTTGGTGCACAGATTTGTGCACGGGGGCAGGGGTCCCTCAGCTTGGCCTGCACCCCCTCACAATTCGGGACCCCTCGGGGGATATAGCAGTGCACCAAGAGGCAGGCAGCCAGGGAGGAGCCTAAGCCAGCGCCGGGCCGCTTGCGTTCATCCTGGCCCGCTGCGCCAGTAGTGCTGCTGCGGAGTTAGGAAAGATTCCTGCTGCAGCAGCTGTGCTCTCCAGCCGTGAGTCCGGCTTCTAGCTGAGCGGCACTCCCCCATGGGAGTGCACTGACCACCAGGGAGCAGCTCCTGCATTGAGCGTCTGCTCCCTGGTGGTCAGTGCACATCATAGCAACTGGTCAACCCGTCCTTCCAGTTGTTGAGTTGTAATGGTTGCTTAGGCTTATATATATATATATATATATATATATATATATACACACAGTCCGTCACCGTGCTGTACAATATACCCCCAGGACTTATTTACTTTGTAGCTGGAAGTTTGTACCTTGATCGCCTTCTTTATTTTCACTCTCCCCTGTCACCCTCACCAATTTGTTCCTTGACCTGTCTGACTTATTTAACTTTGCATAATGCCCTCAAGGTCCATCTATGTTGTCACAAATGGCTGGATTTCTCTCCTTTTTATGGATGAAAAATATCCATTAATTTTTTTATCCATTCATTCACTGATGGACACTTAGGTTGTTTCCATGCCTTGGCTATTGTATACATTGCTGCAGTGAACATGAAATGAAGATATATTTTTTAGTTAGAGTCTTCATTTCCTTCAGATAAATACCCAGAAGTGGAATTACTAGATCAATAGTAGTTCTATTTTTATTTTTTTGAAGAATCTCCATACTGTTTCCATTGTAGCTGCACAAATTTATATTTCCACAAACAGTGCACAAGGATTCCCTTTTCTCCACATCCTCAACAATAGTTATAATTTCTTGGAGACCGAAACAAGATGGCGGCCTAGGTAGTTTCCTAAGCTGCCACCTCATCGACAATTTGGAAAAAAAACAACAGCTAAAATCGAAAGGGATCACATCAGACCCACAGGAAAGCTGGTGGAATGGGATGGCTACAACTAGAGACAAAGCAAGGCACCGCTGCCGCCATGTGGAGTTTAAAACTATGGTGGAACCAGACCCACCGGAGCCACAGACGCTGCTGCCACCACAAGTGAGGGAAGCCCACCAAGAGCAGAGCTCACTCTGCCCCAGGCCCAGGGAGTGGGCTTTCCCGGCCGGCCTGCCCTGGGAGCGAGGGAGCCCATGCCGGGCCTCGGCTGTGCCTTCCGCTCCTGCCCGGAATGAGACGCCTTTGAGTGCGGTCTCCCAGCCCGCAGCCATCTCAGCCCGGCCTCTGCACCTGCCGTGCTGGTGAGCAGCTGGCGCAGCGCCTTCCGTTCGTGGCCCCGGCGAGTCCTTTGTCCGCCGCCGCATGGCCAGGCTGGAGTTTCTGCCGCTGCTGCCTTGTGGATTTTAAAACTAGAGTGGAAATTGAGTCACAGGAGCCACTGTCGCCACTGCACCCGCCACCTCGAGTGAGGGAAGCCCACAGAGAATGGAGCTCACTCCGCCCCAGGCCCGGGGAGTGGGCGGCTTCGGAGCGTGGCCTCCACATCTGCAGCTGCTCCGCTCCGAACCTGAATGAGACACCTTTGAGGGTGGTCTCCCTGCCCGCAGCCCTCCCAGCCTGCCACCGTGCTGGTGAGGAGCTGGTGCAGCACCTTCCATTCGCGGCCCCAGCGAGCCCTTTGCCTGTCAAGCCTGCCGCCGAGACCCCAAGGAGGGGCGCCGCTGTTGCCATGTGGATTTAAAAAATACAGTGGAATAGGAGACATGGGGGCCACCTCCACCGCCGCCGCCGCCCCACCCACAGCCACCACCGCGAGTGAGGGAAGCCCACCGAGAGCAGAGCTCGCTCTGCCCCGGGCCCAGGGAGTGGGCTTCTTTGGAGCTTGGCCTCCTTGTCCGCAGCCGTCCACTCCCGCCCGGAACGAGACACCTTTGAGAGCGGTCTCCCCGCCCGCAGCCATCTCAACCCGCCTGCAGCCATCCCAGCCTGCCCACTGTGCAGGTGAGGAGCTGTTGCGGCGCCTTCCATTTGCGGCCCCGGCGAACCCTTCGCCCATCGGTCCCGCTGCTGCAGGGCTGGCCTAGAGCCTCTGCTGAGCCCCCGAGGAGGGGCGCAGCTGCCGCCATGTGGATTTAAAAAATACAGTGGAAATGGAGCCACAGGAGCCACCGCTGCCTCCAGTGAGGGAAGCCCACCAGGAGTGGAGCTTGCTCTGCCCCTGGCCCAGGGAGGGGGCTGCTTCAGAGCTTGGCCTCTGAGTCCGCAGCTGTCCTGCTCCCGCCCAGACTGAGACTCCTTGGAGCGCGGTATCCCCGCCCGCAGCCATCCCAGCCCACCTGCTGTGCTAGCGAGGAGCTGGCGCGGCGCCTCCCGTTAGAGACCCCAGCGCCCCAGGGGGGCCGTGTGCCCCAGGTGAGCCGTGTGCCCCAGGGGGACCGTGTGTCCCGGGTGAGCCGTGTGTCCCAGGGGGCCGTGTGCCCCAAGGGGACCCTGTGTCCTGGGAGAGCCGTGTGCCCTGGGGAAGCGGTGGGACCCGGGGGGTGGGGGTGTGAACCAGAGGAGGAGCAGATTCTATTCGTGTGGTCCTGAGATAGTCACCATTAAACAAGCAGACTGTCAGATGACAGCGGGGAGGGGAAAGAGACCTGGGGGAGATAAGAGATCAACCGAAGGACTGGTATGCATGCATATAAGTACAACCAACGAACACAGAACTCTGGGGAGGGAGGGCATGTATGGGAGGTGGGGGGGGGGCAATGGTAAGCTATGTATACATATAATACCTTAATAAATTTTTTTTTAAATGAAAAACAATAGTTATAATTTCTTGTATTTGTGATGATAGCCATTTTAACAGGTATGTGGTGATATTTTGTTGTGGTTTTGATTTGCGTTTTCCTGATTACCTGTGATGTTGAATGCCTTTACATGTGTATGTGTTCTTGAAGTGTCTGTTCAGATCCTCTGCCCGTTTTCCTAATCAAATTGTTGTTGCTGTTTTATTTTGCTATTCAGGTATATAAGTTCTTTATGTATTTTGGATATTCAGCCCTTAAATAATTTTTATGATTTATAAATATTTTCTCCTATTTAGTAAGTTGGTTTTTCATTTTGTTGATGGTATTCTTTGCTGTGAAGAGACTTTTTAGTTGGATGTAGTTCCATTTCTTTATTTTAGCTTTTGTTGTATTGGCTTTTAGAGTCAGATCCAAAAAAATCACTGTCAAGGATCTTACCACTTAAATTGTCTTCTAGGAATTTTATGGTTTCAGGTCTTTAGTTCAAGTCTTTAATCCATTTTGAGTTAATTTTTGTGTATGATGTAAAATAGTGGTCCAGTTTCAATTTTTTTTTGCATGTGGCTGTTCAGTATTCCTAACACCATTTATTAAAGTGACTGTCCTTTCTCTATTTTATATTCCTGGTTCCTTTGTCATAAATTAATAGACCATATACACATGGTTTTATTTCTTGGCTCTCTATTCTGTTCTATTGATATGTGTTTCTGTTTTTATGCACATGCCATACTGTTTTGATTTCTATAGCTCGGTAATATAGTTTGAAATCATGAAACATGATGCTTCTGGGTTTGTTTTGCCTCCTCAAGATTGTCTTGGCTATATAGGGCTTTATATAAATTTTTGGATTGTTTGTTCTATTTCTGTAAAAAATGGCATTGGAATTTTGATAGGGATTGCATTGAAATATGTAGGTAGTGTGGTCATTTTAAATGCATTAATTCTTTTAATCCATGAGCATGGTTAGTCTACTTACTTATTTCTTCTTCAATTTCTTCTTTTAACATCTTATAATTTTAATCATAGAGGTATTTTATCTCTGTTAATTTATTATTTTTGATGCAATTTTATATGGAATTGTTTTCATAATTTGTTTTTGATAGTTTGTTTTCTTAATTTTTTAATAGTATATAGAAATGCAACTACTTTTCATATATTAATTTTGTATTGTGAAACTTGACTGAATTCTTTGATTAGTTCTAACAGTTTTTTTGTGTGGAGTTTTTAGGGTTTTCTGTATATAAGATCATGTCACCTGCAAACAGACAATTTTACTTCTTCCTTTCTAATTTGGATGCCTTTATTTCTTACTTGTCTAACTGATTTGGCTAAGACTCCCAGTACTATGTTGAAAAAAAAGTGTTATCTTTGTCTTGTTCCTGATCTTAGAGCCTTTCACCACTGTGAATGATATTAGTTGTGGGTTTGTCATATATGTGGCCTTTATTATGTTGAGGTACTTTCCTTCTATTCCCTCTCTATTGAGAAGTATTATCATGAGTAGATGTTGAAATTTTTCAAATGCTTTTTCTGTATCTATTGAGACGATCATATGATGTTTTAAATTTATTGATTGAGTGTGGATATTGAAACATTCTTGTATCCTTGGAATAAATCCCACTTGGTCATGGTGTATGATCCTTTTCATGTGTTGTTGATTTTGGTGTGCTAATATTTTGTTGAAGATTTTGCACCTACATTTATCAGGAATATTGGCCTGTAATTTTCTTATGTGGTGGTCTATCAGGGTAATGCTGGGCTCATAAAATCAGTTTGGAAGTGTTCCCTCCTCTTCTATTTTTCGGAAGACTTTGAGGTGATTGGTATCAATTCTTCTTTCAGTGTTTGGTGGAATTCACCAGTGAAGCCGTCCTGTCCTAGACTTTTGTTTGTGGGGAGGTTTTTGGTAACTGATGGAATCTCTTTACTAGTAATTGGCCTGTTCAGATATTGTCTTTCCTCATAGGTAAGTCTCTGTAAGTGATTCTCTAGGAACGTACTCATTTGTAATTTATGTTTGTACAGTTGTTCATAGTAGTCTCACATATAACCCTTCACAATTCACTCATATCAGTTGTAACGTCTCCTCTTTCATGTTTGACTTAATGTATTCGAGTAACCTTTATTTCTTGGAGAGTCTGGCTAAAGGTTTGTCTAGTTTGTTTATCTTTTCAAATGCCAGGTCTTAGTATCCATTACCTTTTCTATTGTCTTTTTAGTATCTATTTCATTTATCTCCACTCTGATCTTTGTTATTTTCTTTCTTCTAACTTTGGGTTTTGTTTGTTCTTCTTTTTCTACTTCCTTGAAGTTTAATTTGAGATCTCTCTTGTTTCTTAATGTAAGCAATTGTCGTTATGAACTTCCTTCTTAGAACTGCTTTTGCTGCATCTCACAACTTTTGATATGTTGTATTTCCATTTTCATTTGACTCATGATATATTTTGATTTTTCTTTTGATTTCTTCTTTGGTCCATTGGTTGTTCAGTAGCATGTTTTTTAATCTCCACATATTTGTGATTCTTCCCATTTTTTTCTTGCCATTCATTTCTAGTTTCATATATTATAGTCAGAAAAGATACCTGACATGATTCCAATTTTCTTAAACTTATTAGAATAACTTGTTTTCTGTGATTTGTCCTGAAGAATGTTTCATGTGCACTTGAGGAGAATGTATACTTGTTGCATTTATTTATTTCTAGTCAGTGTACAGTATTATATTAGTTACATTAGTGTCAGGGGTACAATATAATGACTCAATATTTTTATACCTTACAATATGAGCACTCCATTAATTCTAGTAATCATCCATCACGCAAATTTATCACAATATTTTCACCTTTTCACCCATCTCCCCATCCCTTCACATTCAGCAACAGTTCCTTTGGTCTTTGTTTCTGTGTCTATTTTTGTCTTGTTTGATCTTTTTCTGTTTGTTTGTTTTTATTTTCCATATAATAGTGAAGGCATATGGTATTTGCTTTTCTCTGTCTTGCTTATTTCACTTAACAGAATACCCTCTAGGTCCATCATGGTGGTTTTTTCTTCAGCTAAACACTCAGGAAAACAGGAAAATCCATCAGATAAAAACAGAATTGACTTTTAAGCAAATGAGATGCTCATATTAGGGCCTGAACAGGCAGGAATATAGCAATGTTTATATGTTATTTAAAGTGTCCACAAGATTCTCACATATATTCTCTTTTTTTCTCATAGCAAACTGCTGTGATAGAGCAGCTGTGATTATCTCACTTTTGGCCAAAAAAATCCAGTTAAGATATAATCAAGAAAAATGATGATTTAAGTTTCATTATTTCATGTATGTGGTAAAGTAATTAGTAGTCAGAGTCTCTGAAGGTTCTACTTTGAACTTGTAACACAACAATCTTGAGCCTCGTGTTTCTTGGCCATAAAATGACTAAATGGCTTCCAGGCCTAGGGTAGGTCCATTACAGTGCACTTAATTTGTAACGGAAAATGTTGTGACGCATTCTTCGATTTCCCTCCGAAGGACATTTGCATATCTGCCATCAAGGAGAAGGATATTGAAGCCAAGCTGGCTCAGGTTGTTGACAATTGGACCAACCAGAATCTGAGTTTTGCAGTGTTTAAGGGAAAGGGAGAGCTTCTGCTCAAAGGAAGTGAGTCATCAGAAATTATCACCTTGATGGAGGACAGTTTAATGGTCTTAGGTTCCTTACTAAGCAACAGGTAATTTTATACTTTGGGATTAATTTTTATAATTTTATTTTGGTAATTGGGTTTATAAAGAGCCCAGTTGTGCAGTTGCAGCATAACATCATATTCTGACCCAGAGTGCTGACTCTTTGTCTGTCTCTCCATGAACTACTTTCCCTTCTTAATAATCATGGCCTCCATCTCCCTTCCATGATACCTATCTCCCCTTCCTATTTTTTCCGATGGTCCCCATAATTATTCTTCCTCAAATTAGCAGTCTCTCTCATATTAGCAGTATCCTATTTCTCTCTCTCTCTCTCTTTCTCTCTCAATTGATTTCAGAGAATAAAGAAGAGGGAGAGAGAGAATCATTGATCAGCTGCCTCCTGCATGCCCTACACTGGGGATAGAGCCCACAACCCAGATATATGCCCTGATGGGGTTTTGAACTGTGACCTCCTGGTTCATAAGTCAGTACTCAACCACGGAGCCATGTCGGCTGGCTGAGCAGCCGTTTATCTCTTGAACATCTTGACTCCCCACTGAGATGATTTCTTCACTTATTTTCTTTTCTCTTTCATTTTTCTGATTTGTCTAAATCCAATGGCCCAGGAAAAGCACGCTGGCCACACATGAAAGGCATATACTATTGTGGGCTTGATGCTTACCACTTTGTACTTTTTTTTTATGGTGGAGCGTGGCTACATCTGTGGGTCTGGGGCCTGAGCTGGTGGCTTGGAATGCAGATGTGTGACCAAGTGTCTTTAGGACAGCTTCACCTCCTTATGTGCTATGATTCCTGGTCCAGCCAACTTTTTCCTGGTCTTTGTCCTCCTGTGGCGGGAAGCTTACAAATGGTTGTTGAGGATTGTATTGCCCTATAGGCCTAAATCCTGAAATGTAATATTTTCCCATTCTTTTTAGATACAATGCTCCATTTAAAAAAAATATACAGAACTGGGTGTTTAAGTTGTCCACCTCCTCAGACATAATTGAAGAGTGGCTAGTAGTCCAGAACCTTTGGGTTTATCTTGAAGCTGTCTTTGTGGGTGGAGACATTGCCAAACAGCTGCCTCAGGTAAATGTGGATTTTGTAACTCTGCTAGAGTAATTTGGTGTGTGTTGTCTGTCTATACGTCTCTGTGAAAGTCATGGCTTGGTTACTCACCTGGAGCTGGCAAACTATGGCTCACTTGCCTGTTTTTGTAAATAAAGTTTTATTGGAACACAGACATGTCCATTTGTTTATGTTCTGTTTATAGGCTTTAGCATTACAAAAGCAGGGTTGAGTATTTATAACAGAGACTATATGGCCTGCAGAGCCTGTACTATTTACAATCTGGCCCTTTACAAAACTCTTTTTTAAATGTGCCCTTTGATTTACATGAGTAGAAAGAAGAAACTCACATGTTTTCAAACAGTGAAAACTCTGCAGGTTGTTTGAGGATGTGAGGTACGTTTAAGTGTGATACTGTTAAATTATAGCAGTTCATCTCTTCCAAGAATTAATATCCTATCCCACTGAGAGTAGAATTAAAATTAATCTGTATTCTATAAGTGCAATTCACTATCAGTGAGTTGACTCATGGTAGTTTAAAATATACCAGGGGGTAAGGAAATTTTGCCTTAGAAGCATGTAATAAAATTGTTAAAACAGCTCAATTGGAACCTTTTAAATAAATTCCAATAACTCTCTAATAGCTCTATTCTGTGAAGGTAACTTCCCTTTTATAAAATCAAGCCTGCTTTTTCTAAATTTCCACATCTGGATCTATACAGATTAAAAATCAAGGATAGCCGAAACCGGTTTGGCTCAGTGGTAGAGCGTCGGTCTGCGGACTGAAAGGTCCCAGGTTTGATTCCAGTCAAGGGCATGTACATTGGTTGCGGGCACATCCCCAGTAGGGGGTGTGCAAGAGGCAGCTGGTCGATGTTTTTCTCTCATCGAGGTTTCTAGCTCTCTATCTCCCTTCCTCTCTGTGAAATATCAATAAAATAAATTTTAAAAAAATCAAGGATAAAAGAGTTTTGAAAATGACAGATTTTATTTATTACCTAACACATTTTAAAAACACAAATTTTCTCTTTTTTTAATCCAAAAGTTGCATTCTAAAAAATGCACTTAAAAGTTTTAAAATAGGCGAGATTATGCCATCTTCTAGAGGTATTCTCACAATTGAATGCAAAGCTTACTGCCATTCATCCATTGTAAATAGAAAAATTTCATTTGCCAAAAATGTAAATGAAGCTTTGTTTTTGGTTTTTACTGTTTTCTTCCTTCTTTTTCCTGATGCATTATCAAGCTGTAATTCTTCCAAGGATCCTGAGAGCAAATTATTTTCACATCTTTTCAGTTTTCTTATCAAACCAGAACAGCAGGAGCACTGAAAGACTAGATTTGAGCTTGAAGTTGATAGCTTTGCAAAAACAGTCACGTGGTACTTTGAAAAAACGTATTAAAAGGAGGAAACAAGTAATCAACTCTGTTGTGATGAAGCAGTATTTCAATAAGCAGTTTTATCACTTGGGTTTTTGTTGTTCAGAATTAATTCAAATGAAAAAGAATTGCCCCTTTAAATTCTGTAGAGACTATGAGAGGCTGGTTTGAAGACTAGAGGAAATTCCAAAGTGAATACTTTCCTTTATTCAAGTTCCCAAATGCTGATTTTTACTGACTGTGGATTTGTTTTTTAGGAAGCAAAACGTTTCCAGAATATTGACAAGTCATGGGTCAAGATAATGCAGCGCGCTCATGAGAACCCCAATGTGATCAGTTGCTGTGTGGGCGATGAAACCATGGGGCAACTGTTGCCTCATTTACACGAACAGCTGGAAGTGTGTCAGAAGTCACTTACAGGGTAAGTTCAATTTTTAAATGGCCTGTTGTTTTATACGTGCTGGTGTTTTATCCCAAACAAGTTATATATAGGGTATCTCCCCCCACCCCCCCAAAAAATGTATACACACACTTTGAATAATTATAAAGGCAGTGTTTATTAAAATACATTTCCTTTTTAAAATTGAGCTATTTACTGTTGCAGTGTGTATACATTTTTTTGGGGGGGGGCACCCTGCATTTCTGGTTTGGTAGTGATGGTGGGAGGGGTAATAGTAATTTAACATTTCACATACATTTAATTTTTCTGCAAAAGAAGACACCTTCAACTTGGGAGTGGGTGAGTGAAGGCATAGTATTAGTTTTGGAGGGCTGCGGTAACAAATGACCACAACAGAAGCCTGTTTTCTCACAGTTCTGGATGAAATCTGGGGTCAGCAATTTGGAAGGCCCTGAAGGAGAGTCTTTCTTTGTTTTCCCAGCCTCTGGTAGCTCCAGGAGTTAGCTCTCCGGCTTGTGGCCACATAATTCCAATCTCTGTCTCTGCATTCACTTTGTTTTCCTTCCTGTATTTCTCTTATGAGGACACTTCTTGGATTCAGGGCTTATCTGGATAACCCAGGATGACCTCTTCGTGATAGCCTTAACCGCAGCACACCTGCAAAAACCCTTTTTCCAAATAAGGTCACCTTCACAGGTTCCGAGGAACAGGGCGAGGACCTGTCTTTTTTGGAGGGGAGGGAGCTTCCATTCTGCCCAGTAGGCCTGGAGTAGAGATGTGCGCTAAAACAATTAACCAAAGTCACGGGTCATTTTCTTATACAGCAGCTCATTCTCCGGCTCTCTGTGAAATGGGGTGGACATATATCCTGCTTCATCTAAGTTTATGCTGCTGTCTTAGTTTAATGGTCCATTGTCCCCCCCCCTTTCACTCAAAATGTGCTGGTTTGTGGCTGAGTTACATTCAAGCTGGGTTACGACATACTGCGAGGTTCACAGTACTCTTAGGTCCCAGGAGCGCTCTTGAGAGAGAAGATGATGGGTAGATGGACAGCCTTGCTCTGGATCCCTTTCTTGTTTTCCCAAGTGACGTCCATGGTGTAGAACTGGCTTTGGTTCTAAGAAAACATTTCAGAGGCAAATGGCAACGACTCTAGGTGTTTGCTGTTATCTTATTGACGACGTTTGGTGATCATGTCTTGGCTAAAAATAAATAACCCAGAAACATATCATTTGGTAACACGGCTTTATTTAAAGGTATTTGGAGAAGAAGCGATTACTATTTCCAAGATTCTTCTTTGTATCTGACCCAGTTCTCCTGGAAATTCTTGGACAAGCCAGTGATTCTCATACCATACAGGTATAATCTAAGTATCTATCACCTACCCTCCCTCTCTCCCCCCAAGCATGCAAAATGGGCAATAAAAATGAAGTTAACACTTTCAAAGTGGAGGCAGGAAAGAAAGCATTAAAAATTGTGTTGATTATAAACTGTCCTATTTTCTGTATATTTGGAACATCTACCTAAGGCAAGGGTCACTGATTATGCCACTCACCAGTTGGACGACCTCGGCCAGCTTCTTAATTTTCCTGCACCTTAGTTTTCTCGTCTGTACAGTCAGGAAAGTAATGGCTCCACCTCATAGGCTTGCCATAAGGATTATGTGAGATAATGCAATGAAAAGTATCTGGCATACATTACATGCTCACTAAATGTAACTCATTATTATGAGCATTTTTAGTCTAAATATTCTTAGATCAAATAGAGCTGGTGGTTTCGAGTTATCTTTTTTTTTCTTCTTCTTTTCCCCATCCTGAATGCTTTGCAAATGCTTTTAGCCATTTCCCAGGACAATACTTCCAGGAGGAACATACAGAGAACTGGGAGTGGGAGGCATCCCAGGGCAGTTCTGGTTTGGGAGTCTGGGAAGCCGCTAATGATACCTGTGGGGACAAGAAGAGGGAGAAGCAAAAGCTGCTGAGTAAGGCAGAGGTTGAGCCAAGAGAGAAGGCAGTTCCAAGCTGGGGAGGGACTGTGTGGTTCGGTCCCTCCGGAGGAAAGAGACAGTCATTACTCCAAGGACACGTTCTGCAGGGCTGGCTTTGAAACGTGGGCCCCCAAGTCAGCCAAGGGTTCTTTTATTTCTCTTTTTCTTCTTGAAACAACGAAGTGAACTCTTGATATTTTACAAAGGTTAAAAATATTGAGGCTTTTAAAAACATCTCAGTGGCTCTTGTGTTTAGGCTCACGTGTGATGTTTTTGCTTTGTCTTGTGCTTCTTCCAGCCACACCTCCCTGCAGTATCTGACAACATAAACGAAGTGACATTTCATGCAAAAGATTACGACCGGATCCTGGCCGTCGTATCAAGAGAAGGAGAAAAAATTATTGTAATTGAACTTGGTTACACTTTGGTTATTTGGAGAATGCAGTTCTCTAATGAAAAGGGGGTGGGCCTGGGCTCCAGCTCTGAAGCCCCGGGGTATACACTAGTGTGGGTAACTCAGCTAACTTCTGCGGGACTCACTTCATCATGTATAAAACGAAAGAATTTTTAGACCAGATGGTCTTTATTGTTCCTTCCGCCTATAGTATTAGTTGATTTTACTTATGTTTTAAATATTTTGTGTAAAATATGAAACTATTTGTTTTGTGTTAAGGAATGATGATTTGGCCTGAACCGGTTTGGCTCAGTGGATAGAGCATCGGCCTGCGGACTGAAAGGTCCCAGGTTCGATTCCGGTCAAGGGAATGTACCTTGGTTGAGGACACAAACCCAGTGGGGGCTGTGCAGGAGGCAGCTAATCAATGTTTCTCTCTCATCGATGTTTCTAGCTCTCTATCCCTCTCTCTTCCTCTCTGTAAAAAATCAATAAAATATATATATTTTAAAAAGGAACGATGATTTGTCAGGTTAACGTGTGACAATTGTAAAAACACCAAATTATTACCAATCTGTGATCTATTTATAATCTGTTTTTTAGTTGGACAGTCCTGTGATGGCCAAAGGTCCCGTAGAAATTTGGCTTCTGGACTTGTTAAAAATGCAGATGTCATCATTACACAATATAATTCGATCTGGGTTCTATCAAATCAGTGATTCAGGATTTCAACTCTTACCTTTCCTCGGTCACTTTCCAGCACAGGTGAGAATACACACGGTTTAAATAATGGTGATAAGGGGTGGAAATAAGGGGGAAGGGTGCTCAGGAGGCAGTGGCCTGGTGTAGCTGTGAACTAGTTAGGGAGGCCTACCCGCCTGCTCCCAACCTCCCGCTTGTCCACCACACCATTCCAGTCCCGTCTGTCTGTCCCCTCCACTGCTCTCCCCTCAGTAACAATATACACTGAGACTAAAACCATTTATGGGAAATTTTACCTCATATATAAAAACCATATGTATAGGTACAGATACAGATATGGATGTGGATATACATAGAGAGGGAATGAGCAGGTCTTTTCCTGAAATAAAATCCTTCTTGCCTTTTATTTAATTTTCCCTTCAAGTGATTACGAATTGGCACGGTCCATTAAAGGAGGCCTTCTCAGGCAACTAACTGTTGAATGCGAAGACCTTGAAGGAGGCGGGGGTTGGAGCAGGTGCTGTCTCTCACGGGTCCTCTGGCTCTGAGAAGGGCATTGCAATGTGCCAGGTACTCTTAAAACCAGACGGAGAAAATTCCAATAGTTTCATCACATTTTCAACCAGGATAAAGAACCAATGATGACCTGTGATCTGGGTCAGGGACAGTACGGGATCAAAGGCAAGAGATATCCAAGGAAAATATAGGCAGTTTTGCCCAAACCATGTTTCTTCTCCACCTGCTCCTGCCAACCTGCACTCCAAATCCCCAATGACCGCACACGCGGCAGAGATGGCCAAGGGCTATGAAATTATCCATTCAGACGGCACAAGTACAGATGGAGAAACAACCTTTATTGCAGAGAATACTCTAATACTGTGATTTTTAAATAATGTATAATTTCCTTGGCAAGCTTTAACATTTTTACTGGTATTACTAACTTTGTGATAAATCTTTATAAAATACTTTATTTGATAAGCTGGGAAAACAGCTGCTTAGATGAAATCAATACACTTTTCCTCTCCCAGGAAAGCTGGATCACCTGTGTATTCAGAAGGAGAGGCTCAGTCTAGTTTAGTCAGAGGAGGGAGCGTTACAGGTGGAGCAGTTGAAGTTGAGCAGTGGTCAAGTTGAGCAGAAGATAGCAGGGAAATTGACTTAGCTTGCAGGATTTTCTTTAGTATGCATATATTCATATATAAGGTAAGATTTTAAACAAATTTAGATAAGAATCTTGACATTGTAGTGGGAAAATTTCAGTTCTTTGGAAAAATTGCTTTAAAGAATAATCCTATATAATAAAAACCTAATATGCTAAGTGTCTGGTTGACTGGTCAGCCATTCAATCAATCAAAGCATAATATGCTAACGATATGCTAAAGTCTCTCAACCACTCACTATGACATGCACTGACCACCTGGGAGCAGACACTCTGGTAGGTTAGCTTGCTGCTGGTATACAGCTGATCAGGACTGAGCAAGAGAATCCTCCCACAGTCTCTCTCTGCCTGCCAATCTCCCACATCCCTCCCTGGTCCTGATCTTGCACCAGTGAGGTCCTTTGGCCTGGCCTGCACCCTCTAACAACCTGGGACCCTTCGGGGGATGTCGGAGAGCCGGTTTCAGCCCGAACCTGCAGGCCAGGCCAAGGGATACCACTGGTGCACGAACTTGTGCATCAGGGCCTCTAGTGAATATGTATTCATTCAAAATAGACTCATTTACTATATATCTTACTCTTTAGAGCAACTTCTCCAAAGAACTGGAATTTTTCCACTACAATGTTAATTAAAGGTTTTATTTGACATTTAAAAATTTATTCTTTGCTTTCTTCCAAAACACATTTCTAAGACTATGAATGAATGCAATGGATTCTTGTTGCAAACATTTGAAACTTTTTTGAAAGCTATGAAAGTGAAAATTTTCCATCTTCCTACCACTTGGAAATGATGTCTGTAAATATTTAGTGCATTCCCTCTCAGTATTTTTAATATGTTAATTACAGGCATCAAATTATATTGCAAAGAATCAGCATTCTTACTTTGTTTTTTATTTTAATGAGACATCCTCCAGTTTTTATAGTTATATCCTTTGCCTGCTTAAACTAAGTAGAAAACATAATTTAAACTTTTGTTGGTGACTCAGGATAGTCATTTTAAAGATTTATCTTAATGCCCCATTCTGGGGCCAACATGGTCAGAATCCGCTTGCTATTGGGAGCTTCCTGACATTGGATGTTTCCTCCAGATCCTGTCGCTCACCTTAACCAGGTGCTTCCATTTGCCACCACCAGCAGACCCTGGGATTGGCCTCTGCTCTTGCCGGAAAGTTTTATTCCTGCTTACCTACTGCAGTGCCCAGTAGCATCTACATGAACGCACACTGCTTTCAGTCCTCTGTCAAATGTGGGTTCCTTTTGGGTCCAGATGATTTTGTATCTTTTCCTTTGCGGATGAATAAGGGAACTGCCGCTGTATGGAGGAGGTGAGGGTGGGGGATATCCGACCACTTTGACTCCCTTTTCTGGGGCAAAAATTGTAGGTGAGGTGACATTCTCTCACAGTTTCCTTAGTTTCATTAGGAGACAAAGACAGCCTTCTTGAACCTGTCTCACTTTCTGTCTCTCGCTCCTTTGGATAAGTATGTAGACAGAAAAGTAGATGTAGCGAAAGGTATGGATATTAAAGGGAGTGGAGGTCAAGCAAGGAGGTAAGCAGTTGCAAAGAGACCTATGGAAAACTATTTCTGGAAGTGGAGAAATGCATGTCCCTTTTTTTAGTTTAAAATGAGTAAAACCCTGTTTGCCTTCATGTGACCAAATTTCACTGTAGGGTGTGTTTTAAATAGTTGGCTTATTTGTCTGCTGGATTTGTAGGTTGGGCTTCTGGGACTTCAGATGCTGTGGACACATGATTCAGAAGAGGCTCTACATAATGCGAAAGATGACAGGAAAATCATGCAAATAACCAACCAGAAATTTTTGGATATTTTAAATGTTCTAATTAGCCAGACAACACATGACCTAAGCAAGTTTGAAAGAGTGAAATTTGAAACTCTAATTACTATCCATGTGCATCAGAGAGATATTTTTGATGATTTGGTAAAGTATCTTTTTTTCTCAATTTTAAGTAATTTAGTGTATTAGTTAATAATTTAGTGCTCCTAATAATGAAAAATTGAGTATTATATATATTCCCTAACATATGAACCTTCTATCTACCTGACCCTTTTTCACAACTGGTGTGTGTGTGTGTGTGTGTGTGTGTGTGTGTGTGTGTACCATGTCTACAAATATCTATATTTGGTGATATAAATAAATATATATGCATATTCACATTTGCCATTCTGAAAGTCTGGAACCAACTGATGTGCTGTGAACTAATTATTCCATTAAACCAAATAACAGAGTCATAATACAATTTTGATGAGATTAGTCATGAGTTATGGACTGATGGGGAAGGAGTCAAATAGAATCAAGCATCAGAGAACTCTCATGGATATTTGTCTAAACTGATGGTGTCCAGCAGGGCATCATGAGCTTGGTGTGGCCAAGGTTTTGTAGGGAGGGAGTAAGAGAGTAGTATTTGAATTACCTTTAGATAGCATTCTTAGTAACCAACAGTCTTGAGCAAGACTAAGTTTTCCTAAAGCAGTGGTTATCTGTTATAAGGAAAGGGCCCCAGGAGATTTTGATATACCAACATTTGACTCTCTTTGTCTTTAACTAATGTTGTGTGTGTGTGTGTGTGTGTGTGTGTGTGTGTGTGTGTGTGTGTTTATTTGATTCATTTTAAAGGCACCTCTTTCCTTTATTAGAGACACACAATCCATGCAACTTTGGACCCTTTTTAAAGAATATGATCATAGGCATTCTGTTTCAAACTTATATCAGAAGTTCTAGTCAGATAAGTTATATTATTGAAGACTGAAGGACCTGCAGTCTATTTATTCCCCAGAATGTAGATCTCTTCTCAAAGTATTGTATGCCAACCAGCTGCGTTGCCATCTCCGGGGAGCTTGTTAGAAAAGAAGGATCTCCACCCCCCCCCCCGCACTTCCCCTCCCAGCCACACCCCTTCCCCATCACTCTCCTCTCCCCCTCAACTCACGCACTGAATCAGAACCTGCATGTCAACAAGATTCCCAGGTTGTTCATATATGTATGAACACTGGTGTAGAATTGATCTCTGGCTCAAACTAGCTATCAAGCATACTTAGACCATATTTCTTTGGTCTCCTACAGATTTGCTTTCACTGAATTGCAGTTTCCTTTATGTTAGTACTTTGCCTTTCATTGGGACCCACCTCCAGAAACTCCTGTGGAATCCACTACTGTACCTGCTAATAACATACTATTGGGCGGATATCTGTATATCTCTCATTGATTCTTAAAGCTAAAGTCCCACGGAGGACATTTCTTTTAGATTAAAGTGCTGAGCAAAGCATTCTTTCCATACAGAATGGATTTTTAAAATCTATACAAATTAAAACCATGGAACTGTTTTCTTTTTGTCTTAATTACTATTGAACTCACGATCCACTTGCATCCCAACTAAAACGAGATTTCTTTTTTTTTCTTCTTTTTTTTATATATTTTATTGATTTTTTACAGAGAGGAAGGGAGAGAGATAAAGAGCTAGAAACATCGATGAGAGAGAAACATCGACCAGCTGCCTCTTGCACACCCCCTCCCGGGGATGTGCCCGCAACCAAGGTACATGCCCTTGACCAGAATCGAACCTGGGACCTTTCAGTCCGCAGACCGATGCTCTACCACTGAGCCAAACTGGTTTCGGCTAAAACGAGATTTCTTGGCCAGCATATTTGCATTTTATTTTTCATGGATAATGCTTAGAATAGCCTGTTATGCAGTAATAACTTAATAAAAATTTAGCTGTTCTTTCTTCATCCTCTTTCTTTGCCTCCTCGCCATCTTAATGGTTGAAAGTGGCCAACGGACTGCATCTCCATGGCTGTGGGTCCCGGCTCAGAGAGCTGAGACCCAGGGGAAGGCACCGGATATGTTACCTCAAAGTAGCTCTTTCAAGGTGACAAATATACCTAAACTGTGCTTTAGGAGGGAAGCCAGAATTCTTACCTGGAAGAGAGGCAATGTCATGAACTATGAAACAATACAATAATGAAAAGCAAGCTTGTCGACAGCGTGGAGACTTGGTTAGACAGAGATCTGAACGCTGTCAGCTGAATGACCCGAGTGGGCCACTGGGATGCAGAGCTGTGAAGGGGCCGTTTGCCACTTTCCTACGTTGATTTCCCTTCACGAGCAGGGCTAGAGTTTCTTCAAGTTTGCCCATGGAGTCATACGCACCCCAGAGTGTGGCTGTGGGGGTTGTTGTTCCTAGGCATGCTTTCCTGGTTTCTACCTCTTGCGTCCCTGGTGCTGGGAGCCTGGCACTGCTTGCCCCACAGGTCTACACTGGTGACTGGCAGGCTGATGGGTTTGGCCGTAGTGCTGGTGCAGGAAGGCGTGTGTGCGCATATGAGCGTCTCCTGCTTAATCCCTCCAGTGGCTTCCCTCTCCCCTGAGAAAAATACCCGGCCTTCTTCTCATGCCCCATGAAGCCCCACCTCTTACTCCTCTGTCCAGAGTCCTGGAGGCCTCAGCTGTTGTGAACTTCTTTCAGTTTATTTTTCTGTCATTTATTTATTTATTTATTTATTTATTTAAACATTTAAAAATGAGTTCAGAGAGGGAGAGATAGAAAAGTCAATGATGAGAGGGAATTATAGGTCGCCTGACTCCTGCACAACCTCTCCTGGGGATCCAGCCCACACCCTGGGCGTGTGCCCTGACTGGGAATTGAACCACAACTTCCTGGTTTATAGTTTGATGCTCAACCACGAGCCACGCTGTCCAGGCCCTTTCAGTTTCTTGAACTGCCAACCAGATCTTCCAGGCATACTTGCCTAAAGCATTTTGCCCTTCCACACCTCCATCACCCACCTCTTTTGCTTTATTTCCCTGGCTAATTCCTACTATTTATTCAGGTGTTAGGTTTGTTTGTTTTATTTTTTGTTAATCGGATGAGGATATTTTTTTCCATTGATTTTTAGGAAGTGTGGAAGAGAGAGGAATAGACAGAGAGAAACATTAATGTGAGAGAAACACATCAATTGGTTACCTTCCACACAAGCCCTGATCAGGGCCCTCGGGCCAGGGAGGAGCCTGCAACCAAGGTATGTGCCCTTGATCCGAATCGAACCTGGGACCCTTTGGTCCACAGGTGGGGTTGGCTCTATTCACTGAGCCGAACCGGCTAGGGCCAGGTGTTAGTTTTGAAGGTTTTTTTTTTTTTTTTTTTTTTTTTTTTTTTTTTTTTTTTTTCATTTGAGTACACCCCTCAGACACCCGACATTAGGTTAGGTCCTCTTGCGAGTTATTTTCAGAAACCCTGAATTTCTTTTCATACTTTATCACAATTACTTATTTATCTGTTTGTCTTTTGTCCTTTTCTGTAAGCCTCAGATGGCAGGATCTATGTGTGTCTCTGTTTACCCAGCATGGTGTCAGCCCAAGGAGGGATTCAATAAATATACTTTAAATGAAGGAGAATCTGTTCATGAATGAGCGAATTAAAGACTGCCCATATGTTGTGGTTTATGCTATTGCAATTCAGTATGTCATGTCTTTGTATTTCATGTTTTTAAGGTTAAAATGCACATCAAATCACCATCTGATTTTGAATGGCTAAAACAGAGTAGATTTTATTTTAAAGAAGATTTGGATCAGACTGTAGTGTCTATTACAGATGTTGACTTCATTTACCAAAATGAATTTCTGGGATGCACCGATCGACTTGTTATTACTCCGTTAACGGATAGGTAGGAAACTTAGTTTTTTAATTACAAACTTAATTTTGTAATTGAGTAATGTGCTTAAAATCGCTTTTAAACTGTATTTGAAGTATTTAAAAAAGCTTATTGCTGTTGTGTTAGGTCTATGTTAGCACATCAAAGTCAATTCAGCACTGAAATAACCAGAGTTGTTACTTATACATGTACATTACATTTTGATGAAATGGAAACAGATGAAAGAATAAAAGCAAGCTGGAATGTTGGCTATGTGTAATTAGTTACAAACTTTAGGCTGCAAGATGGAAACCTATCTCCAGGACCATCAAGGTAGTCATGAGAATTACAAAGAAGGAAGGGTCCTTGGAGATCATCTCATTTATATCCTGGTTTTTCAAGTTGTGGACACTGATACCTGAAGTGGCGTTTCTCGGCCAGGTCTGAACAGTCAGTTAATGGCAGATCCCCTCCCAGTCTTTTCCGTAGGTGACACTAGACAAGAACTGGGCCTTTTTCATCTTTATCTACCCACAACAGCTCAATACGTTGTGCACAGTAGACACTCAATAAATATTTGTAGAATTGACAAGTTTAGTTGCAGGACAATGAATTCTGCCCTTATTTTACATAGCACCGCCTCCAGGTAAAATTGTAACATTTAAATTTGGTCTTCAGCCTCCTCTGGATTCATCCAACTTCCCTTGATGTGTCCAAAGCCCCCGCCACATACATTTGTCAATGTGTTTTCCCTTCCATGGATGTTTACACGTGAAGCTTCATGGGTCATGAAGTGTTAGTGAGTTTTACCTGAATCTGAAACAGATGTCACTGAAGCTGGGTCACAGATCCAAGGAGGTTCATTAGATTACTCCTTACGCTTATCTAAATGAATGAGACCTTTCGTAGTCAAACCATTTGCAGTGGTGTGCTGGGGTTGGCTTGTGCCAGCTTGTTGTGGAGTTTAGAAGTTTGTCCCAAGAAACGTTTGCAGTCCCTCACCGCCCCACTGCTGAGGAATGTCCGGTGCTCCATCCTTGTTTGGCTGCCTGTCTCTTAGGGGAGCTGCTCACATTCTAAAGTAACAGGACACCCTAGCTGGTTTGGCTCAATGGATAGAGCGTCAGCCTGTGGACTGAAGGGTCCCAGGTTTGAAGCCAGTCAAGGGCACATGCCTGGGTTGCGGGCTCAATCCCCAGTAGGGGGCGTGCAGGAAGCAGCCAATCAATGATTCTCTCATCATTGGTATTTCTATATCTCTCTCCCTCTACCTTCCTCTCCAAAATGAATAAAATACATTAAGAAAAATAAAGTAGCAGGTCCATTCCAATGGCATTGGACTTTTGCTTGTGCTGGGCGGTCTCATGTTGCCCTTACTCACCATGCTTTCTCTGACTGACGCCTGCAGATGCTATATCACGTTGGCACAGGCTTTGGGAATGAACATGGGAGGTGCCCCAGCAGGACCTGCGGGCACTGGCAAAACGGAGACCACGAAAGACATGGGACGATGCTTGGGAAAATACGTGGTTGTGTTTAACTGCTCAGATCAGATGGACTTCAGAGGGCTCGGCAGGATTTTTAAAGGCAAGTGTCAAACACTGACACTATTTTTTTGTGATTTTATTTTTATTGCACTTTAATGTCATCTTCTGATCTATATCTAAAGTATGTTTCCCCACATCACCAAAATTAGTATAAGTTGATGCATATGATAGTGCCATTTTTTTATGGTCAGAAATGGCTGATATCATCCGTTTCCCTGGCTCAATATTATTGCCATGAATTGAATGTGTGGTGGATTATGAAAATGGAGCCCATTTATTACTGCCTGGAACAATGGTGGAGGAGATAAGATGAATATTACAAAACACATGTGATTTCCCTTCCAGCATTAAATCCCATTGAAATGATTGATTTTTTTCCAAAAGCATAGCCACACTGGAAGACAAGGAGGAGGGCCATCAGCAGATGGGAAATTCTGAGAAAATCCTGGAAGATAGGTAGGCGGTGGTTTCAGATAGACGAGGAGAAGAGGTTAGAGAGCACGCCCATCTTAGAACTCAGTGCCTGGCAGTCCTCCCTTTTCTACCTACACACGTTCTCTTTGAGTACTACCTATGTGATCAAATTGGTATCTCTAGCTTGGACTTCCTGAAATTTCAGGTCTGTATATACAACTGATATCTACTACTTGACATCTCCACTTAAATGTTCTAGTAGGTCTAGTGTGTAATCTCCCTTCCCCTCACCTACTCCATCCTCAGCCTTTCCCGTCCCACAGAGTAGCCATGTCATTCTTCCAGGTGCTCGGATGAAAAATCTTAGACTTATCATTTACTGCTCAGATTCCTTACTCTTGTTCCTTAGGTTCTTCCCCTAGACATTCCCCACATAGCTCATCTGATAAAGGCAAACATCATAAGCTGAACATTTGAAAGCATCCTTTCTGAGATGAGGTGTAAGACAAAGACTCCTGTTATTGTTTGTTCTAGTCATCACTGTACTTCAGATCCTACCCAATGCAGTAAGAAACGACAACAAAAATACAAAGATTGTAAAGAAAGAAATGCACAATTTCATTATTCACAAGTGATAGGGTACACTCTTTAAAAAATTCAACAAGATCTATAGAAAAATAGAATTTAGCAAATTTTCTAGACTGTAAAATCAACACAAAATAAATTTTATTGTTATAAACTGCAAAAACAAAAAACAGGTAGAAAACGAAAACTTCAGAAAGATATCACTTAGAATGTAATTTCCAGAGTGCGGTATTGGCGCAGGATTGATGACTGGACCAATGGAATATAATAGAAAATGAAAAAATAGGCCAAAGACACTTGACAGGTGGCACAGTATTACCGTAAATCAGTGATGGAGAGACAGACTTTACAATAAATTGTTCTGGGACAGCAGTTGATCAATATTTAACAAAGGAGATTGGGTCCCTATATTTATAAAAATTGGATGCCTAAACCATACACTGTATACAACTCAGTTCTGGGACTCAAACATATAAATGTGGGAGGCAAATTTGTATGGGTTTTTAAAGGTAATAAAGGAAAATATCTTTCTTTTTGGAATAGAAAGGGATTTTTAATATAAGAGTCACAAACCATAGAGAAAAGATTTGATACATTCCCTACCCTGAGTAAAAAAAAAAAATCTCTTCATTAGTGGATACCGAGAGAGAGAGAGAGAGAGAGAGAGAGAGAGAGAGAGAGAGAGAAGTCATGCCTGAAATTTGGAAATGGCATTAGTAATATATATTACCTACAAATGATTGGTATCCCAAACACATGAGCAATGCCTATGATTCAGTGAGAAAGAGATTAATTCAATAGAAAAATGAGTAAAGTCTTAATCAGGTATTACCCAAGTGAAGCAAACCAGGTGACCAGCAAAGGATTGCACACTATAAGAGGATTTCATTTTGTACACACCAGATTAAGAACAACTTAAGTGTGACTTAAAATTTTTTTTTTTATTTCAGAGAGAGAGGGAGGGAGAGGTAGAGAGAGACAGAAACATCAATGATGAGAGAGAATCATTTGATTGGCTGCCTCTTGCATGCCCCATACTGGAGATTGAGTCTGCAACTGGGGCATGTACCCTTGACTAGAATCAAACTAATCCTCAGTCTGTAGGTGATGCTCTATCCATTGAGCTAAACCAGCTGGGGCAGTGTGACTTTATTATTATTATTATTATTATTATTTATTTTTTTTAACTGTTGACAAGGTGTTGAGCAGCAGAAACAGCCACCCACTTCTGGTGGCAGTGTAAACCTTTTTTTAGAATGATAAAAGCTTACATGGGTGTTGTCAGACTCCCACCTGCTGATATCAGCTCAGGTAAACTGCACTTATGCACAGGGAGCCTGTGTGTCAATGCTCACGGCAGCATTGCTTGTAACAGCAAACACCTGGCAATAACCTCTGGTGGGCTGGACACATTGATACATAGATTGTGGACATACGATTTATATATCATATGCATAACAATGCTCTGTAGTGGTAAAAACAAGTAACTACAGCACGATGCATTGATGTAGACCAGTCTCACAGCTTAGAGGGAAAGAAGCAAGTCTCACAAAAACCCGAGTAGCTGATTAAATTTATTTAACATTTAAAAGTAGGTAAAACCAAAGGTATGCATTACATAGATATAGATATAGATATAGATATAGATATAGATATAGATATAGATATAGATAGTAAGAAAATAGTCTGGCCAGTGTGGCTCAGTGGTTGAGCATGGACCCATTCCTGGTGAGGACACATAGGTTCCATCCCCAATAGAGGGTGTGCAGGAGGCAGCTGATCAATGATTCTCTCATCGATGTTTCTATCTCTCTCTCTATCCCTCTCTCTTCCCCTCTCTCCAAAATCAATACAAACATATTTTTAAAAGCATGAGAATGGATATATCTCCTCTGGGAGGGAAGAAGGATGATGCCATGGGGAAGAAGTACACTGGGCCTTCCAGGTATTGGACGTTATACGTTCATTTATCCAGCCCTTCCTTTTAGCAGGATGTGAGTAAGAGCTCCATAATGGATAGCATGAGATTGCACGCCCAGCTCAGGAGGATACGGACAGCATTTCATAGCTAGCTAGATAAATAGACACACATATAAACTTTGAGCATGTGAAATACATATTGTTCATGAATACATGCATCAGAGCAATAGCTTAAAAGCATGCATAGGAATCATTGGTATGAAATTCAGGGTAGAAGTTACCTCTGGAGAAGGAGGGAGTGTGGATTCAAGGGGAATATAAATGGACTTGAACAGCAGTTTTAACATTATTCTAAAGAATAAAGTCTGAAATAAATTGTTCGGAGTTGATAGGTGGGTACATGGGTATTTATTATATTATTATTTTTAGTCGCCTGTCTGTCAAACATTTTTGAACTCTGAGAATAATTTCTAATCAAAGAGAAGGGTTCTTTTGTGGATCACTCCCAGCTTGAGGATTGGGGATGGATGGGAGAAGCAGACTAGAGTGCAAGGTAAACCCCACCATACCAAAATGAGAGCAGAAGGCAAAGAAAAAGTGTGTTTCCTCCTGACAAAAGTGGAATCCTGACAAAGACCAACCCCAGAGGCGGGCTCCTGCCAGAGAGGCAAGCAGTGCCCCAGGCCAGACAGACTGCCAGCCCCAGCCCTGGAGAGCAAGCCTTCTTGTTGCTCCATCCCTTCCCTCAAATCACGGAGGCAGGCATGTAGCCCACAGACAGGAATTTGCATTCGGGAAGAGGACATGCAACTTATGCAGAGATAACAAAGTCTCATAAAATATTTGAAGGAATTAGGGACACATCCAAAAACAGTGGAGACCTTCTGACCAGTAAACTGTTCAACAGAGAAAACAGAAGAAAATTCAAAAGAAAATAAAGTTAATAGCTTAGAGAGATTCAATAATGTATCACTTGTAGTCAATTAAAAAATAACAGGCTACTATGAAAACATAACAACTGGAAAATTTGGATATTGAAAAAAAAAATCTCTCTTGAATTGGAATATGTGGCCAAGAGAATACATTGCAAAAGGAAATGGGAAATTTTACAAAAAAACTTAAGGGTCATAGGAATAGTGAAACCAGACAACCAATGGGTCCGGGCTGCCTGTCACTACTCCGGCCAATTCAGCAGAGACGGGGTTGAATATGAGCGTTCATTCCAGTCCTGCCGGCAGCATGGGGGAGCAGCAGGCCATTCACAAAAATCGGCTCTGCCTCCCCCCATAGACCGGCTGCTTGAGCAGGTAGGACAAGGATTTCATGGGGAGGCGGGATTGCAGGCATGGGGAAGCAGGCTGTGCAGGCTGAGGGGGGACTCCAATGTCTGGGCAACAAGGTTGTTAATCTTTCCGTGATAATAGGCAGTTCTTGAATGAGAATGGACGAATTCCAAGGTTGACTCCCATGTCCAAGGTTGACTCTCAGGTCCTGGATGGGGTGGTGGGAGAGAGGGGGATGGTACAACTCCCAGCCAGTTTAGAATGTCCCTTCTTTAACCAGAACAAGGCAATCACGGTTCACAGAGCATGGCTAATATTTCCCATAGCCATAGCTAGTCCTGTTCCAACTTCACCCTCAGGTGGGAACGTATGCACAGGTGACTGGTGTCCCTCAGCCAGAGAACTGGACTTATACGGGTTTGCCCATAGTACTTAATTAAAATTGACCAAGCATAAACTAAACACAGAGACAAATATTAAGATGCACGAATCTCACGATTTATTTACCAGAGTCCTGGTGGTTTCCAGAAGCCTAGGCAGGTCACCTGGAGATCCACGCCAACAGACACACACACTGGACAGAAACATGCCGCGGCAGCATCTCGGTCACAATTGAGGCCTCAGAGGTTTGGCTCACAGACAGAGTGACAGTTCAGTGGGGCAGAGCTTCACACAGTATTTCGAACAGGGAGAAGGGAGTGGAGGTAATACATCGGGTGGAGGAGCCCTTCGTGGTCTCTGACCAGTGCCTCTAGGTCCCTTCTTTTATGGCCAATTCTGGGCAGTCCCTCATTCCTTCTGGGTGTAACCAATGGGTCTTCAGTGTGTCTAATGGGGGGGGGGGTCTTCAGGCACTTTCTGCCTCGCTTTTCAACTTTCCAGCTAAACACTTGTTAAGGCGTTCACACAGTTACAACTTTCCAGATAAACACATGTTAGGGTGTTCACACAGTCAGGGCTCAGAGTCACTTTAAACTTAAGTTTTGCAAAATGAATTCAAGTCACACTAAATGGAGTTACTTATACTAAGCCTTTAAACACATTTCAAATAATTTCTTTTACTTAAAATAAAATCAGAATAAGATCAGAAATACAATTCACACTTAAACTATGAATCACTCATAAAAATAAATGCTTTCACTCCTATTTTAAATCACACAAATAATTGTTCTCACGCTGTTTTAAATTCTTAAACTATAAATCAAATATCACACTAATATAACTATAACAAGTCCCCAATATTCTTTTTTTTTTTTTTTGCCCCTAACAGTAGCTATCCAAATTCTAACATCTGTGTAATGGAAATTCCCAAAGGAGAGAGAAGAAAAACTAGAGGGGGAGGTCATAGTAATAAAAGAAAAGAGCATTTCATGCAGGTAAAGATAATGAAGGTTTTCATCCTTAGAGATCAGGCAAGAGCAATGTTCCCAATATCTATTCAGGTCTTTCTTTGTGCTGGATTTTGTAAGCAATAAATAGAAATCCCTTCGGCCATTCTCTGTCCTGCCCAGCCTCCAGATACTTCTCTCATTTTAACAAGAAGGGGACGGAGCGATCTGGCTCTGGCATTCCTTATTGGGTCAGTTCCCTCAAACACTGCAGCTCCTTCCACCCCCATCCCCACCGGAGGTGACACTTACAGACTGAATCCAATTTCATCACCCTCAGCATCCCCGGATGCAATGGCGCATCTGCTCTTTCATTTTGGCAGTGAACTGTTTTCATTGTCTTGGTGCTGATGTACAAACAATGGAACTTCTGTATATGACTGGAATTCAATATATCTTTCTAAACAGCAGATATGAAACTTGATATAACTTGTATTTCAGCATTTAATTGTTTGCGAGCACTTTGGAGAGATGATTGCTATTAAGAAGTAAAACTTTTCAAATCAACTTGTTTTTCATACCAGGTCTTGCACAGTCAGGTTCCTGGGGCTGCTTTGATGAGTTTAACAGAATTGAATTGCCCGTCTTATCGGTGGCAGCCCAACAAATTTATATTGTTTTGACGGCAAGAAAAGAGAGAAAAAAACAGTTCATTTTTTCTGATGGTGATTGTGTTGACTTAAATCCAGAATTTGGAATCTTCTTAACAATGGTGAGAACTTGGGTTTTAAATGCAATTTGGTTGGTTTAGCTGCTATGGACTTAAGTAAAACAAAGCATCTACTCATGGGTAAATGACTGACTATCCAGGGGTCAGGAGCTATTCTTTCCTATCATAGGATTTTTTTGAGTAGTAAAAATAGACAAGACAGAAGATAAAATTGTAATAGGTTAATGATAATAATAGTTACTGTTTATTGAGCACTTATTATGTGTAAGGCAATGGGCTAAATGCTTTATGTATTGTATCAGACAGGCCAGCTATAGTAGCAATCACCAAATCTTAGTGGCTGAAAACATCAAAGATTTTTTTCTCCTTATTGCTGGAATTGGGTGGAGAGGGCAGGCCTGCTTTCCAAGTCCCTACTCCGGAACTGTCTCAGTCTTTGCTGGTGGCAGTAGCAAAGGAAAAGAAGAACATAAAGAATTATGCTCTGACTCTCAGAGTTTCTGTCCAGAAGTGACCATTAGTTCAAGCAATTTACATGGCAATGTAGCCATGTATTGCATTTTGTATGGTGCATACTTTATAACTGAGGTACCTGAGGCAGAGATTTAAAAAACTAGCTCAGTTCGCAGAGCCAGCTAGAGAAAAGTGTTATTGTCTGACATCATTCTCACTACTTATTCTCAAAGCTTGGTTTTCTCTGAAACGTAATAAAAGATCCTGGGAATGACTTAAAATTTCCAAAATAATTCCTATATCAAGGAATTGTGGACATTCATTAACCATGTGTTTGAGGCCGGGGCTTTGAGATACAATGTTGTGCAGATAGAAAACCAAAGACGTGAATAGATTCTTTTTATGAATTGGAGAAGTGAAGTCAATGTTGAACCAATTTTACTTAATGTCTTTATACGTAAGCTTTTTTATCCCGTTATCTCTTAAGTTGCAAGATAATGTAAAGAACTCTGAATTTGAAGTGTCCTAGTGGATATAAAACAATGAAAGTTTCTGATAAGTTTCACGGTAAGCTGATATCCAGGAAAGCAGTTAATTATAATCCTGAAGTGATAGGTTATAACTAAGACAATGGGATGAAGAAATCCCCTCAGTGTGATAACTGTGGCCTAGAATAATTTAAAAGTTTAACATTTTCCCTGGATTGAGAATAATATTGGAAATATCAATTAAATGCTAGGTTAGGCTGTGAATAGCTGAGACACGAAAAATAGTGACGACACGTAAGGACTTATTCTCTTAAGATTTCTCCTGTGTTTCTACTCCATCCTGGTTTCCAACTTCTAGGTCACCTTGTGACTTAAGATGTTACCGAAGCATATCTGTTTTGTTGCAGTCAGTTGATTGAGTTAACTCCCTTCAGGCAACAAGGTTATTTCATATAGTGTGTCTCTTTGGGTCTCACGATGTAGAATTTAATCTCACACCAGCTGCAAGGCAGGCTGGGAAACATAGTTTTTCATCTGGGTAGTGACGCTCCTAGCTGGCAACTGGGCTTGTGTGACTGAGGACGGAGAAAGGAGAAGGACTGGTAGGCAACCAGCAATCTCGGTAATCCTGCCTCAGCGAGGTCTTTGGCTCATTGACAGTATCTGATAGAGAATGAGGGTTTCTTAGTGTATTTTCCCAAAATAATTTTATTTTTACTTCATTTTAATCAATCAAAATATAAATAGCCATACGTGTCGACTGGCCACTATGTGGACAATGCAGTGAGCTACAGATGTCCGAATGTACATCAGGGACAGTCTAGCTGGCGTGTCTGCATTGGAGATAGAGCTGGACAAAATTACACTGCCACATCCCCTCCAACTCAAATAACCTATGTCTTTAGGTGATGCAAGTTGTAGCCTACGCAATCATTTCTCATGAGATGAAATCTTAAATTATTACACTTTGGACCCCTAACCTTACCCTTGGGACCTTTGGGTCTGACCATCCTCAACCTACAGCTCCTCATGAGGCCTTGGCTTCCTCCTCCCTCACATTGTCCTCTTGAGCATTTCCCCTTCACTCCCATCTTTATTTCCCTTCGCCACCACGGCTTTCTTTGATGGTACTTTGTCTGCCAAAGAACTCTGTAATTCCGACTGAAAAGGATAATTAAAGAGAGGAAATAAAAATGATCTAAGTAAACTCATGAGTATGAAATCCTGCATTTTCTCCTTATTTCAATAACATTTTAATCATAATTATCTAGGTATTTATTCGATTTTCCTTTCTATTTTCTTAACCAATAGACAGATGCTTAATTTTTGCTCACAAAGTAATATGTGTGTCTGTGTTGGTATAATGAAACTGGAACTATGCCAAAGGGAGCGATGTGACATTGATAGATGGCGATGGTCTAACGCACATTTTTGAGAAAAGGGGGAGGCTTTATGAATCTAGTATTTTTCTCAATGCCACCTTAGGATCTGAATGAGGGATCTGAAATGTATTTGCATTCATGAAATAAAATGTATGTCACCAATAAAAATGAAATAATTTTAACTTTTAGAACCCCGGATATGCTGGGCGCCAGGAACTACCCGAGAACTTAAAAATCCAGTTTAGAACTGTGGCTATGATGGTTCCTGATAGACAGGTATGCCTTGGGATTTAAAACCATAACATAGTTTACACTTTTACTTGTTTTCCATGCACATTGTTGAAAATCTCACTGTATTGAATTTCCAGATCATTATGCGAGTTAAGCTTGCAAGCTGTGGTTTCCTTGAAAATGTTATCTTGGCTCAAAAGTTTTACGTCCTTTACAAACTGTGTGAGGAGCAACTTACTAAGCAGGTAACTCTGTCCACTTGTTTGTCCCCTAACTACAGAACTTGATTTTTTTACTTTGCAATTTTACCTTGATAAAATGCTAATCATTTTGCAAACCTCTTTGACTCTTTGCTAAAATAAATTTAATTACTTTGACCTGTTGGTCATGTGTTTTTAATACCTGTTTGTTTTTGGATAATTATAAATTCAACACAACTTGCCAGGAAATGTACTTTGGAGGCCCCATGTATTCACCATCCTACTTCCTTCAAAGTTGGCATCTTATAGCCATCGTACAATAACAGACCCAGAAAATGGCCATATGTAAAACCCAGAGTTTATTAAGGTTTCACCAGTTGATCATGCACTCAGAGTGTGTGTGTGTGTGTGTGTGTGTGTGTGAGTGTGTATGTATGCAGTTCTATGCAATTATATCACATATGTAGATTTGTATAACCACCACCACAATCAACATACAGAACTGTTCTATCACCACCAGGTCCCCTTATACTACCCCTTCATAGCCACAGCCTCCTCTCTCCCAAATCCCTGTCGCCTTGCAGCCACTGGTCTTTTCTCTGCCTTTATAGTTTTCTTTCAGAAACTCCATTACATAAATGGAGGCACATAGGACGTAACCTGTTGGTTATGTATTTTAAATCTTTCTCTCTCTCTCAGACTGTACTAAGACTGTCTTATTCTCAAATGATGTTTAAAAGTGTGGACATTATCATACAGCTTGATCTTTCCGATGGGAGGATTGTTTTTCAGTCAAAGGACAGGTGGAAGAATTCAGCTACTGAAACTTTGCAGCTCAGCCACTCCAAAACCACAGTACATATGGATCAGAATACCTACTCCATGTGTATAGTGGGTTTACACTGAGAGCTTTTCAATTAGGTTATCTTTTTCCCCTCCCCCCATCTTAGGTTCACTATGACTTCGGGTTGAGAAACATCCTATCTGTATTGAGGACTCTTGGATCTCAGAAAAGAGCCAGACCGGAAGATAGTGAATTAAGCACCGTCATGAGAGGACTAAGAGATATGAACCTTTCAAAACTGGTATCTTTCTTCTCTGACTTCACTCCTCTTTCAAGAATTTGGCCTGGTTTCTTTCTACTTGGCTGACAAGTGTGTGTCTGTGTGTGTGTGTGGGGGGGGGGAGGGCTGGCGGAGGTGGCTCATGTTAGGCTGCGAACATGTATAATTGTAGCAACAGTGGGAGTGTGAACCTACCACTGTGCTTCCAGAAGGCAAAAACCCCATGGCCTGTTGGACCAGTGTGGGCCGGAGGTGCACCCCCTTGTCAGTTGTGTGCCCCAGAACAGGCCTCAGCCCCCACGTTTCAGTCCAGTACTCGATCATTATTCACAATGAAGCATGTCCCAAACATGGAAACTGGGTTCACAGGGAACCACGGGACCTTTTGTGCTGTCAGTCTACGCTTAGCTGATCTCAGCTATGTCTCTCCCCAAACATCAACACTATTTCTGTTTTCCCGGAATGCATAGGAAGCTTGCTGTGGAGATGACAACAGTTGTTACACTGCTTTCATTATTGCCCCAGGACCAGGCTGTTCTGAACCAGCTGATGGGCAGGTTCACGTGGTCTTTATTCAAAGGATTTTCCCCGCTGCACGTAGTGCCCATGCCCTGGGGGAACAAGGTTGAGGAAGAGCTGGTTCTCGGGACGTCCACACTGCAGTTACAAAAACCAAGATCCGTGTAGTTCCTCGCTATCACAGCCTTTTCAGGGGGTATTGTCTGGGTTGCGGCTCACAGCCACTCTGTGGGACGTGGATGGCCCATGAGGGCATGGGACTCAGAGTCTGGAGAGCCCATCCGCAATCCCAGCCAGCTGAGAAGCTGGGACAAAAATCCACAAGGCTTTCTGATGCCGAGTGCTCCGCTCCTTTCCTGGGATAATGGCATCCCTGAGACTCCTAGACAAGCATCCCAGAAAGCATTAGGGGCGCCCCAGAAAGTAAGGCGGGATCAGAAGTGGTCAGCAGCTGTGAGTGGGGTGATCAGGGCATTAAAGGTGTAGCTAAGAAGGATTAGACGCAGTTTACTCAAACCTGCTGCTTAGAAGTCAGAACTCTGATGCTGGTTTTCCAGCTGATGTTGGGTGAGCCAGTCATGCATGGATAGATCCTTATAGTAAAGAGATGTTACTATTCTGTTTTCATGGGGGAGGGACTGTTAATGGCCTGTTTGAAGTTGATGTGCATACCTGGCGGTGAGAAGCAGAGCATTTCTCTGACAAAGCACTGAGGGGAAGTCACCTTGGAGCAGGAGACGGTAGAGGACGCCGGATACCAGGCAACTTGGCTGCGGTGCTGCAGGTAGCCTGGCTGCCGCGGTGTGTTCAGGAGCGAGTCCCTGAGGTTACAAGTCTGGTGAGGAGGGGACTGACCTCTAGGCGGGACGTGATGGTGCTGTGTGCGTCCTGGCTGGTCGGTGCCCATTTGCTGAGGAGGGAGTAAGTTGTTCTCTGCCATCGTAGGTCGATGAAGACGAACCCCTGTTTCTCAGCTTAATCAACGACCTGTTCCCCGGTCTGCAGCTGGACAGTAACACGTACGTGGAACTACAAGAAGCCGTGGCCCGCCAGGTTCAGGCAGAAGGGCTGATAAACCACCCACCCTGGAATCTCAAACTTGTGCAGGTAAAGAGATTTTAATCCATTATCAGTGCAATGAGAGGCACGTATTGTTAAAGGTCGGTGTTTGAAGAGACAAACTCATGATACTAGTCTCACTTGATGTAAATGTTGAAACTCAATTAAAACACATCAATGCAGGGAGAGGCCTGGGGGTGGGGTGGGGAGGGAGACCGGATGTGTGGGTCCTAGCGGGATGGGATGGGTTGACCATCATCACAGCATAAAGTAGAGGTTCCCTGAGGTGCTTACACCTGGTGAGAAGGTTGGGCTGTGGCCAGAATCTCAGGAGCAGTGGGGAGGCTGTATTAAGTTACACAAACTCAGGGAGGTGGAATGGTCCAGGTCCAGGTCCAGGTCCAACCTGGCAGTATCTCCAGTGGCTGGGTGCCTCCCTGGGGCACCGAGCTGGAGGAGTCTGTCGGGTTAATCTGCGCCTGCTCTGTGTGGGGACGATTCACGCCCACGCTGATGCTCGAGTCTTTGCCTGCACCCTTGGCGTCTTTGTGTGTATCACCTTGCGCCCGCTGGGACAACCGCTTTATCTGCGGTGGAACAAAGCTGTCGCAGAAGGAGGGATTAAACCTCTATGAGCTTCCTGCTTTGGGGGTATTTTCCGGGGATTTTGGAATATGAAGGAGCTGAATTAGTGGGGAGCGTTAAAAACTGCATTTCAGAATAGAATAATGGACAGGATGTTGTCACAGACACTGCCCACTTTTTTAGTATGTCGACATTTTTGGGTAATTCTCGCACATTCACCCACATTCACCTCCCCCCTCTGGAGAACTGGAGGGGCTTTGTTGCAGGCGCAGCAAGCTGCAGTGCCAGGCCTGAGGTTTTGTCACCCCGTGCTCGGCTTCTCCCATTCCTGTCCTGCTTCTCCTTCCCTGGATCACCGCCTCAGTTTCTCCTTAGAGCACTCCCCGAGTAAATCACTGGCACAGGAACCCTCATCTCTAGCTATGCTTCCGGGAATCCAGCTGTGTCACCTGGATCCTCCCAGGGTGGGTTGTGTTGCTGATTTCCACCACCAGGGGGCGATACCACCACGCTGCACGCCGAGAAAGTGAAAAAAACAAAAACAAAAACAAAAAAAACCAAAAAAAAACCCACACACAACAAAGCACAAAACTGCTCCATAGGTTTCAGCAAAACAAAAATCACAAGGAATAAAATCACGAGGTTTGAGAAGCAACATCTAGAGCCTGAATTAATTACTATTTCCAAAACGTAGTTCAAATTCCACATTGTCATGGCTTCATCACATATTTCGTACCGTGGTGCTAATGTATTTTCCACCTCTAGCAAGACAAGAAAACAAAACACAAAATATTTTTTAAAGACAATGTTCTCACTTCCCTGGGGGTGATCACTAGAGCGTCCTCGACGCCAGCACTCCTTGTGTGCGTCCAGCCAGAGGCCCGTGGCTGCCTTTCCCAGCTGACTGTGCCTGTCCTTGCTCAGCTGTACGAGACGTCGCTGGTGCGCCACGGCCTGATGACCCTGGGGCCCAGCGGCTCGGGCAAGACCATGGTGATCACCATCCTGATGAAGGCTCTGACCGACTGCGGCCGGCCTCACCGCGAGATGCGCATGAACCCCAAGGCCATCACCGCGCCGCAGATGTTCGGCAGACTGGACACGGCCACCAACGACTGGACGGACGGGATTTTCTCTACGCTGTGGAGGAAAACGCTGAAAGCTAAGAAAGGTACACGCAAAGCAAAGCCCCTTTGTGGTCGATTCTTCCTCCCCCACCCCCACCCCCCTTCCCCCAGTGCGTAAGGAACCGTTGATTTGCTTAATTTTCGGTCGCAATTCTTGGCAGGTGAGAACGTTTTCCTGATTTTAGATGGCCCCGTAGATGCCATCTGGATCGAGAACCTGAATTCCGTCCTGGACGACAACAAGACGCTCACGCTGGCCAACGGGGATCGCATCCCCATGTCCCCCAACTGCAAGCTTCTGTTCGAGGTCCACAACATCGAGAACGCCTCCCCAGCCACGGTGTCCAGGATGGGCATGGTCTACATCAGCAGCTCCGCCCTCAACTGGAAGCCCATTCTGCAGGTGGGTGGGCACCAGGAGGCTCGGCGGGCGCCGCCTTGTCTCCCAGCCTGGGGGTCCCTAACCCACCGCCCCTGTTCCTGTGCTGCAGGCCTGGCTGAAGAAGCGCACTGCGCAGGAGGCGCTCGTGTTCCAAGGTCTGTACGATAAGACGTTTGAAGATGTGTATACATACATGACGCTGAACCTCAACCCCAAAATGCAGCTCTTAGAGTGCAACTACATTGTGCAAGTATGTTTGTTTATTTATTTATTTATTTATTAAATTTTAAATTAGATTTGAGGTTCTTTTTCCTACTCGGTGGTAGCGCAGAGGCATCTGAAACAGGACGGGGATGAGTCCTTGGACGTGTTTTTATCCTGTGGCAGTGGGGTCCGCCAAGCCGGGTTCCTGTGGAAGCCTCGCCATCTCTCTGTTCCTTTCCCTTCCCAGGGGGAGGTGGTTGGGGATGCGGGGTGGTCGTGGGAGAGGAATGAACTCTCTTTCTCATCGTCAAGCTTGGTGACCTTCCTAGAAAGTGTGTTTAATAAGGAGAGTGGACAAATAAATAAAGCTCGAAGCTCTACAGGAGGACACAGGAAGGAGCTGCTGGCAATCGGGAAAACCCGGATGCCGGCTTGGCTGAGCAGGGTTAGCAGATAGCAGATAGGGGAACTTGAAAAACAATTCTCCAGGCAGTTTTTAATATATTCCCCTCCTCCCCCCTCCCCCGTGTTCAGTTTTCCTTATTTGTCTTTAGGGAAAAAAAAAGAATTAAGCATAGACTTTTAAGGGACCCCTTGATTCTAGTCCATAGGTGATCCTCCCTTACCCATTCCAGTGTGTGATTCTTTGTGTAAGGAGCGTCTGTCAGCAAGGGAAGGTAGGTTAGAGAGAATATGTAAGGCCAAAATAAATATTTAGTAATTACTTTAAAATGCATAACAGAAGTGGAAATACTTTGTTTTTGCAAAATATTTTCTGTAAATCTATTTCTTCATTTCTTTTAAAAATATATTTTATTGGTTTTTCACAGAGAGGAAGGGAGAGAGATAGAGACCTAGAAACACCTATGAGAGAGAAACATCGACCAGCTGCCTCCTGCACACCTCACACCGGGGATGTGCCCGCAACCAAGGTACATGCCCTTGACCAGAATTGAACCTGGGACCTTTCAGTCCGCAGACCCATGCTCTATCCACTGAGCCAAACCGGTTCTGGCAGATCTGTTTCTTTCTGAAGCCGAATGGAGGTGGGCACACATTTTTAAAGGAGCAGCTAGTGCCGAAACTGGTTTGGCTCAGTGGATAGAGCGTCGGCCTGCGAACTGAGAGGTCCCAGGTTCGATTCTGGTCAAGGGCATGTGCCTTGGTTGCGGGCACATCCCCAGTGGGGGGTGTGCAGGAGGCAGCTGATCGATGATTCTCTCTCATCGATGTTTATAACTCTTTATCCCTCTCTCTTCCCCTCTGTAAAAAATTAATAAAATATATTTAAATACATAAATAAATAATAAAGGAGCAGCTAGTGCATATGCACAACGCTCTGTCTCAACCACTCAGCTCTGCTGTTGCATTGCAAAAGCAGTCGGACACTGCACATGCATGAACGTGCCTGGGTTTTGGTGAGACTTTATTTGCCCGCCAGGTGGCTGGCTGCTGGGGCCACGGGTTGCGGAGCCCTGTAAAATGTGAAAAGAAAGAAAATCTTTGGTCTAGAAACTTGGAGCAACCAAACTTTAGAACCAGAAACTAGAAAACAGCCAGTGTAGGCTTCCCGCATTTCAGGTCAGGAAGCAGGACCTCAGGTGAGAGCCCTGAGCGGGGAGCAGGAACCTCACCGCCCGGTCCCGGGGTAGCATCCTTCCCGCAGACCACGGCCTGTCGAAGGCAGGACCACTTTCCTTCTGCATGCTGGTGGCTGCCGGGTGGTGACCCAGCACTAGGGACACACACATTTGTTTTCTCGTCCCCTTCTTCTAAGTTTAGTATCATCTAAAGTTCTTTATTTAAGGTTTTAAATATGAAAATTTGTTTTATTGTATTTTAAATGTTTCCAGTCTCTCACTCTTCTGGAAGGCTTAATTCCCTCCAAGGAAGAAGGCGGGATTTCGTGTGTCGAGCATCTTCATAAATTATTTGTGTTTGGCCTCATGTGGAGCATAGGGGCTCTCCTGGAATTGGATAGCAGGGATAAGCTTGAAGCCTTTATGAGAAGCCACGCGAGCAAGATGTCCTTACCAGAAATACCTAAAGGCACAAACTACACCATGTATGAGTTTTTTGTTACCGATTATGGTAAGCAGAGTGACTCCGACCTGAAATGAAATGACATTTTTAAAAATGGGAAAAATGTAAACTTCCCATGCTTCTATGGGGAAATATTAAACCAGTTATGAGTAACATCACTGCTAATATATTTAAAGGGTCATAGATACAAAGAATAGTATAAATTCCCATGCTGGCCACACTGGGAGCTGGTATGGCGACGGTTGACTTCTTTTGGAGTGGCCTAGAGGACATCTGGCATAAATAAATTGGCAGTGCCTCTTACGTCACCTACTTCCTAATGCGTGGCAAGGAAAGGCAGCAGTGCAGGGAACACAGGCTCTTCACGACGCCGGGACAGATCAATCCCACAACTTCCCCGTCGGAAATGTCAGCGTAAGTAGAGAGTGAACCCAACAGACGAGTCCACCTTACATATAGCAGACCCGCCGCCCGTGGGTGGCAGGATCCGGCTCGCCTCTCTGTGAAAGAAATGCCCTTGAGCTTGGTGCCTTTATCCAGAGCCCGACTCCGGTTCTTCCAAGTCTCAGAGAAGAAAAGTCATGCTTCCCCCAAAACTGTATTTGCCTCTGATTCTTTCTAAAGCCCCGAAACAGCAAAGGTATTTTTTTAAATGCACAAACTCAAAAGAACAGGAGAGTAGATTGCAATAACTTCATATTGAAAGCAAGAAAGCAGAAAGGCAAGTGGCAGTTGATTGAGCACCTGGGCAAAGATAAGCCCTACACCAGCAGCGGGAAGGGCTCTGAAGCAATGTGGTGTACGTCACAGAACCTTCGAAGGGCTCAGGCATTGGCCATGGAGGCAAGAACAGGAAGGCTGCTTGTAAGGCTGCTTCAGAAACACGGCTGCAGGTCCCCTTTCCAAAGCCACGCTGCTGGGCAGCTGCACCGACCCCAGGCTGGTCGAGGACTGAAGAATTACTGGCTGGAAAGTGTCAAACACAGGGCCGCCTGGACTTGAGGGACACCAGGCACATTTGAGGGCAGGGGAATCATTTGAATGTGGAGGTTAAGTGAAAGTTAGTATTTTAAAGGGCCTTTATAAAGAGACTGAGGTACATGAATTTTTTCCAGCTGGCCATCTTCATCCAGAATGACCAATACTTTTACAGCAAGTGATTAGATTTGGGATGATAAAAAAAAAAAACAACAACTGCCAAGCATCATCAAGAAGAAAATAGATACTCTATATATTCCTTTATCTACTTAAAAATTGTGATTTGTGCGTAAGACCATTTTGCAAAGAAAACTCCAGGGTCAGATGGCCTCATTGGTGAATTCTACTAGATCGTTAAGGAAGGAGTGATACCAATTCTATAGTCATCCTTTCTGTGGTCTTTCCCATCCTTTCTGTGGTCTTTCCCATCCTTTTGGTGGATGTGGCTTTCTCCGAAATAGGACACACCTCATTGGTTTCACCTCTAGCTGATTTGTATTGCACTTCAGGCCCAGTTCCTCTGGATGAATGATTTAGCAATTGAAAACCTTTGTAAGAAAGCAAAACAAATTCACCAAATGTCACATATATTAGGGAAGCAAACATTAGCTTAGATATTAGAGAAGAAGTTAGATTAGGTAAGCAGATATGTTAACATGTTTTAGGATAATGTTTTATATGTTTTTATGATTCTGTTGATTTATATCACTTGCATTTTTTGTATTCTGATTACTCTCAAAGAATGCAGTTTTATGATGATGAATTTTTACTTCCTGCATAGGTGATTGGGAGCACTGGAATAAGAAAATTCAGCCATATTATTATCCCACTGACAGTATTCCAGAGTATTCATCAATTTTGGTTCCAAATGTTGACAATATTAGGACAAATTTTTTGATAGACACCATTGCAAAACAAAATAAAGTAAGTTTGATAGTTTCTTAGATGATTGCAAACCATGTAAGAAGCACATCCTTCCCCACACACCGCAGATGGGAAAAGTAAATTCCAGCCCCGGGGGCTGAGGGCAGGGAGAGAAACACGTTTGGGAAACGAAGCCCAGGTCCTAGGATACACTCAACTCAGTCTCCCCGCCCCCTCCCCCTCCCCTCTTCCCCCATACTGTGGCCCCCGCTTGCTGAGGAAAGTCCTCTCGTACCCCATGGTCCCGAGAATATCCACCCATATTTCCTCCCAGCCCTTTCAGTGTACATTTTACATTCAAATCTTTAACTCAACTAGGATATATTTTTGTGTAAATGTAGTTCTAAAAAATGAGTTGTAGTAATTTATAGAATGAAAGCATGGCCACCTGAGCAATAAGATATTTAAAACTAAACATAACACCTTCCAACATGATCGTTCTGTGGTTGCAGGCTGTTTTGCTCACAGGAGAGCCGGGAACTGCAAAGACTGTGATGATTAAGGCCTATTTGAAAAAATATGACCCTGAAGTACAGTTATCCAAAAGTCTAAACTTTTCATCTGCCACGGAACCAATAATGTTTCAGGTAAAACTCCTCACTTGCTGAATTAATAAACATTAAATATGTATTTTAAGTGGTGGCTATGATATAATGTTTATGCATCTAAAACACTGATATATTACATATATATATATATATATATATATATATATATATATATATAGTGTTGCTTGTTGGCATTCAGCTATTTAACTTCCCTAAGGCTGAGATTAAAGTCAAATCCAAATAGCATATTTGGATTAATAATCTAATATTGATTAATAGCCTAAAATTTGGATTAATAACCTAATATTGAGGCTGAAGCTGGACTTTTGAGTATATCTCTTTTAACATAAATTAATAAGTAACATTCTAATAACTTATTTTTTTAAATTCACAATATATGTTTTAATAATTATATTTATGCATATTAAATAGTATTCTACTCTGGAAAATATGTTCACTATTTTTAGAAATGTAGCTTGAGATCTGATGCATGAGACAAACCATTTTCTCTTTTCTAGAGAACAATTGAAAGCTATGTGGATAAGAGAATGGGAAGCACATATGGGCCACCAGGAGGCAGAAAAATGACTGTATTTATTGACGATATTAATATGCCCATCATTAATGAATGGGGAGACCAGGTATGACTGAAATGGCTCCTATAGGTGCTGACCAGTGGCTCAGTTGGTTGGAGCATCATCCCGTATGCCAGAAAGGTTGCGTGTTTGATCCTGTCAGGGCACTTAAAGGAGGCAATGGTTGATGTTCCTCTCTCTCTCTCTCTCTCTCTCTCTCTCTCTCTCTCTCTCTCTCTTGCATCAATAAAAACATATGCTTGGGTGAGCATTAAAATATATATATCTCCTATAGGTGGTATTGAATCAATATTTTTAGTTATATATTAAAATGACCATTGCCTTCATCTTACTAAGCCTAGTAATCATTCTTAGTCTCTTTTGATTTCTCGTTAGATTCTCCCTTCTTGAAAGCGCCCTGCAGTTTTCAGCAACACACCCTCCTGCCTCTCTGGCTACTTGATTTCATGTCCTAGCTCCTCTCTTCCTTTCCCCGGGGTTTAGCTTTACTCTGCACACTCTCCAAAGGAGTTCTTGGCTTAAAAAATACTTAAAAAAATAAATAAATGTGCCCCACACTACTGTCCTAGTAGTGATCATCTGCCAATCCCAGAGCCATTCCCTGTTAGAGAAACTCACTGATGCTGCTAGCATTCTGCGTGTTCCTTGTGGGATCCCAACACCTCTCTCCTACCTTCACGCACTGCCTTATCAGCAGCCTCCACCTGGAGCGGCCTGGATCCATCCCGTTTGACCTCAGCTCCCCATGACTGCTCCAGCCACATTTATTGAGCCTTGTACATACTGAATATGATGCCTGCTCAGCCCCTCATTTACTGTTTAATCCGCCTGCAATGCTCTTCCCCTAGATATTTAAGTGGTTTCCTTTCTCATGTCCCTTAAGTCTTTTCTTATATGTCTTGAAAGCTGGAGCCTCCCCTACTCCCCATATTCAGTTATACCTTTGAGCACTGCCTATTTTCTTTCTCTGCTTCATTCCCCCCCCCCCCCACAAAAAAAGACTTATAATACACACACACACACACACACACACACACACACACACACTTTTTTTTTTCCTTTTCTTTTCTCTTCTCTCCCACTACTAGAATGACAAGGGTGTTTGTCTATGCTACCATAAACCATTCATTAAATGTTTGTTAAATGAAAGACTGCTGTATTTGAGGTGCTTGTGTGCCTCAAATTGGGAGATGCCCAATAGGAATTTGGACATAGAAGTGTGGAGCTTAGAAAGGAACTCGAGGTGGGGTTTCAGAGTTGAGATTCTTTAGGGTACAGGGTTGAGATGGCATCTTCTGGGCAGTGGGAAGAGAAGAGGAGGAAGGAACCCTATGGAGCAGTTACATGTGAGGGATGGTGGAAAATGGTGCTTGGATGTTACCCAAGTCTTTAGATGAACCTGGAAAGAACTGAGCCTCTGAAACCAAGAGAGGAAACATTTAAAAAAATATATTTATTTTCATTAATTTCAGAGAGGAGGGGAGAAGGAGAGAGAAACAGACATCAATGATGAGAGAGAATCATTGACTGGATGCCCCCTACATTCCCGCTGCTGGGGATTGAGCCTGCAACCCAGGCATGTACCCTTGGCTGGAATCGAACTTGGGACCCCTCAGTCCGCAGGCTAATGCTTTATCCACTGAGCCAAGCCAGCTAGGATGGGAAACATTTTTTAATAAGGAGGGAGTTTTAGGAATGTTAGAGGTTGCAGGAGAGGTAAGGTGAGGATGCAAAACTAAAACCCAAACATTCAGTCATATAATTTTGAAAGCTCAGGAGTAAAACTGTCCCACATTCTGATATAAGTATTTTGAAGTGTTGAATTTCGAGTGTGAAAGATCTATCGTAAAACTTGCAACTTGAGTACTATCGTAATTGTACCAAATATTCCATAATTCATCTAAGTATATTTGGAAATTAGTTTTATCAACGTGACGAAGAGCAGATTGAGCTTGCACTAGACACACTTAACTTATGGTTTAGATTTCATGGCTGATGGGTTAAATCAAGTAATCTTGAAGGTGATCATTAACATTTACAAGCACTTCAATGGTAAAGCTGAATATTTTCTTTTAATCTCATGTGTACTAATTTTATAGGAGCTGTGGAGGAATGTGATATTGATAGGCTACTAAAGTAGTCCTGTGTAACATTTCAGATAACCAATGAGATTGTGCGACAAATGATGGAAATGGAAGGAATGTACAGCTTAGATAAGCCTGGAGACTTCACTACTATTGTTGATGTACAGCTCATAGCGGCAATGATCCACCCTGGAGGGGGACGAAATGACATTCCACAACGTTTAAAAAGACAATTTACTGTGTTTAATTGCACGCTGCCTTCAAATGCTTCAATAGACAAAATTTTTGGTATGACTCTTCTTGGTGCTTAATTTTTTAATTGCATACATAATGGACATAAACCATGAAAAACCTTACTTACGAGATAAAAGGCTCTGTTTGAAGGGGGGATTAAGTATGTGAAATAGCCAAGTACCAGAAAAGAGGGGGGTGAATACTAAGAAGAATGCTTAAAGCCCCTTTAAGACTCAGAAATAGCCTCGTTGAAGGTCGGCTTTAGAGATAAGCAAATCTTTGTGCTTTGGGGTTCTTGGCATGATTAATAAGAGGAATCTGGGCTGAGTAACTGCACATTGATCAGAGGGTAACAACATAATATACCAAGTCAAATGTAGCACTTTGCTATGTTAATAAAAAGGAAATTTTTAGTGCCAAATGTAGGTTCAGTTAAACTATACCATCAAAAATTATGTTTGTGAAGACAAGCAAGGGAAACAGACTCATGAATGTGTGGACATTAGTTATTTGACATGGCAGGCACCGTAGATCAAAAGGGAAAGGCACCTTCCATGCGTGGTTCTGGGCTATCTGGAAATTTTTATGGGAAAACCATTGAAATTGGACCCCTACTTCACACTAAATGTGAAATCAATACAGATAGATTAAAGATTTAAATATGAACATCAAAGCTTATAAAACACTTGGAAGAAAATAAAGGAGAATATCCAAAAGACCTCTGTGTAGGCAAGAACTGTTTAAATGAGACCCAGGGAGCATAAGCCATACCGGAAAGGGATGATAAACCTGACTAGGTTGAGAACATTGGTTCCTCTAAAAAGCAGCATTAAAAAAAAAAAAGACCCAAATGGAAGGAAAAAAACATTTCAACTCACATAACAAAACGGAAAAAGTTAGTATTCTGAATATTTAAAGAAATCTTATGAACCATTAAGAGAAAAGCAAACCACCCAATTAAAAAATGGGCAATAAAAACCCAGCACTTTAAGAAAATGTAACCAAGCTGGCAATAAAATCTCAGCACTTTAAGAAAATGTAACCAAGTAGTAGCAAATGTAAAGGTGATAAGCAATAATATTCAGGAAAATGCAAATTTAGAGCACCAAGGAAATGCCACATCATACCCGCTGGATTTGTAAAAAATTAAAAATTCTGATAAAATCAGGCATGGGCGAGAACTCGAAGCAACTGGGCGTGCAATTTGCCACCAGCCCTGTGGGGAGTGATTAGAGGCGGTTCTGGTGAAGCAGACCTTGGCGCGCCCCCCCCCCCCCCCCCAAGCAGGTCCACTTCCAGCTGTAGAACAGTTTAGCATTGTTTTCCTTCATGGCGTGTGCTCTGTGAGTCTCACTTGAGAAGTTCTTTCCTACCCAGAGGTCATGCGGACGGTCTCCTGTATTCTCCCCCAAGCATTGTACAGCTTTGCCTTCCATATTGAAGTCCTCCATCCACCTATAATTGATTTTGCATCTGTGCCCCAGAACAGTGAAAAGCCTTGAAGTAACCCCCATATTTATTGACAATAAAAGCAAATAACTTGCTGCATAGGCAGGCACACAGCGCAATGCCACACAGCAGCAAATCGGAGCACACGCAGCTACATGCTTCGACATGGATAAAGCTCAGAAGTAACACGTTGAGTGAAATAAGCAAGTCACCGGAGAATATATGATTCTATGAGATCAAGTTTCAAAAATTAAGGTTAAAAAAAAGTTAAAGTTCAGAAAAACAAGTGGCAAAGCCATAAAGAAAAGCTAGCGTTGGTTCTCACCAGGTCAGAATGGTGGCTCCCTAGAGCAGGGATAGAGATGGACAAAGGGCTTCTAGTGTCCCAGGCCATGTGGTGTCTCTCAGGTCTGTACGTGAGCATTTGCCAGGGGTCGAACTAGTTTATACATACTTCGATGTGATTAATATTGCAAGTTACACGTGGAAACAAACCTGAAGTTGAGGCTCAGGAAGAGAGAAATAACTGCCCAGTCAGGGCCTTGTGGCTAGTGCAGGGTGGAGGCGAGGCGCTAATCCGGATTTTGGGCTCCAGATCCCATGCTTCCCATAGAACACGTGCCCACAGGAAGCTGGAGACCCCGAACCTGAGCCAGCAGCCGTGACTTCAGAGGACAGTTCCATGTTCCCTCCAGGCTCTTTTCTTGGAGCTGCGTGAACGAAGAAGCCCCGTTTCTTTAGCTGCCTCCCGACCCCACCCCCCATCCCCAACCTGCTCAGAATCTCCGAACAGGGGTTCACATTCATATTCCCCTGAAAACACCCTGCTCAGCACCAAGCACATCATGCAGTGTGCCATCTCACTGCGGGGAATCGAGCACCCTGTTTTTGCAGCCTGAACCCCAAACATTCTAACCCTACAACGCCTCCTTCCCGAGGGCGGTTGTGTCACACTGTCTGTGCTGGGTGTGTCCCGGGAACCATGAGAGGGTGTTGACTGACTGCAGGTCCGGAGATGTGGGTGCAGAATCCATTTTTTCCAACAGCCTCTCCGCTGACAGGGAGCAATGGCTTCACCTGCCTGGCCTGGGCTGCTCCCCCGCAGCAGGAGGGAGGCCTCTGAGTCCTTTGCCAGCTTCCTCCGCCCTAGGACGAGTGCTGTGCTGCAGGCAGTAGCCAGGCTACTGTGGGTTCAAATCTCATATTCTCCCCCACACAAGTCCTAAACCCATATTACAATGGGAAGACTCTGTCTCACATCGTAGCTCCACTGGAGTCAGGAGAGGGACTGAGAATTCTTTCTCAGAGGATGTTGGGAGGTTTAAATGAGCTAATCCATATAAAATGCCTACTAAGCTCCTCAGGCCCTCTGCTGACGTCGTCGGGAAATTCTTAACACCGCCTAGTCAGTCTTGTAATGACTTATTCTCAGGGATAAACATGCACCTTGTAACCTTGCACCTTTCATCTTGTGTATTTGTGTGTGTGTGTTTTTGTTGTTTTTTTCAGGAGTGATTGGCTGCGGATACTTTGATTCCTGTAGAAAGTTCAAACCTGAAATAACTGAGATGATAGCAAGTCTAGTTTCCGCGGGCAGAGTGCTGTGGCAGTGGACTAAGGTACCGTCATCTGTGGTCAGGAATAACAACACATCAACTGTGATCCGGCCTAGTTCTCGCTCGTGGCCCGTGAAGTTATCACCGCATTCCATGTGGTAATGCCGTTTTGTGCCAGACAAACGAGGTGCTCAGAGAGATTTAGGGCACCTTTTCCTCCCAGGCAGCGTGTATGCTGATGGAATGATGCTTTCCATATGCATGAGGTGTTGCTATGAACCAGATATGACACCCCAGAGGAAGTAGGATTTTGCGGAAATGAAAACACTGCTTTTCCACTTGTTACTTTGATTTGTAACTCTCTGTATCCGCCCTAGACCTCCCTCCTCCCATCAAACTATGTCAGACCCAGATATTTACTGACTGAGTGGATACTTGGATTTCCAGATATTCTTAGCTAACCAAAACGTGTGTGTTCCTCAGAGGTGGAGCAAGAGTTAGTAAATGGGTGGAAATGTACTTAAAAATAGGCTAGGTTTTAATACACAAGTCAGTGCCCTAGGTAAGGCTCAGCAGATCTGTGCCTGTCAGCAGATGGCTTAAGGCAGACTTATGAATAAGCAATTAAGTGTAGGTCTGAGATAAAAGCAAAGTTGATATGTTTGCCAGAAAACAGCAGAGATAAGAATTAGTTGTGATGGTTCACTATCCACTCTTTAGGCCAGTTACAGGCATCTGTGCGGAAGCCACGTATGGGAGGCGACTCCCGGGCCAGCCTCTCCGATTCTGGGGCGAGCTCTAGAGACTGAATTCTCAGGAAGTGAGAATTCACCCACCCTTGTCAGCACAGGACCTTTGCACGTGCTGTTCTGGCTCTCTTAAAGAAACTCCCAAATGAATGGCACGGTCTGAGTGTCTGGGAATTTCCTGTGGTAAGACCCATCTGTTTTCCAGGGGGGCAACCCGGTGTTGCCAAATCTAAAGGCTGATTTCTTCTTCCTCTTACTTGACTTCCAGCAGCGTTTGACACAAACGGTCCCTCTAAACACTTTCTCCAGTCGGCCTCACGAGGGCTCATCCACTTGGTTTGCTTCCTCTGTCATTGGTTACCTTTCTAAGCCCCTTCTTCACCCCCTCAAGTACTGGCGTGCCCTTGATCTGGATGCTGGATGTGGTTTCTGTCTCAGTTTTATTTTTTTAAATATATTTTTATTGATTTCAGAGAAGAAGGAAGAGGGAGAGAGAGAGAGAGAGAGAGAGAGAGAAACATCAATGATTAGAGAGAATCATTGATTGGGCTGCCTCCTGCATGGGATCGAGCCAATAACCCAGGCATGTGTCCTTGACCGGAATTGAACCTGAGACCCTTCAGTCCACAGGCCAATGCTCTATCCACTTAGCTCAACCAACTAGGGCTCAGTCTTTACCCCGAATCTCATCCAGCCTCAGGGCTCGGGACACCTCTCTGTGCCAATGGCATCAAAATCAGGACCTGCATCCCAGCCTCGCTGCTTGGCTCCAGACCTGTTTCTAACTGCTTAGTGGACGTCACCATTTTGATACCCAACAACCATCTCACTGTTAGCATGTCCGAATAGAACTCTTGATTGTCCTTGAATGTGATCCTTTCCAGACTTCTGCATCTCAGTTACCAGCAACAACTGTCCTGCTCCTCGGGCTGAAAACGGGGCCACCCTTGATTTGTCTTTCCCATCCCCTGATTCCAGCCGGTTCGCAAGTCTCAGTACCTGCTTCCACAGTGTGCCCCATGCTGAGAGCTTAGACCACCTCACTGTGAACCCTGTGGGGGCTTCCATCACCCGCCTAACCACACAGCCCCTTCCCACCCAGCCTGCTTGCTTGCTGTCTGTCCTCCTGAGCCTGTTCTGCCACAGCCCTGAAATGCTTTTACAGGAAGTAACCCAGAGAGCGTCCCTCCTCCTTTAAAGCACTAGTAGTAGGTTCCCAGTCACATCACAGCGAGAGCCACCACCTTGCTGGGGCCGTGCCCTCGCCCTGAGCTGGCCCTGCTCACCCGTCTCCCTCCCACATTCTGCTCCAGCTAGGACGCCTTTCTCCGCCTCGGAGTCAGGCCACTTCATGTGACTGATTCACATCCTTCTCACCTTCCTTTCCTGCATCATTCCCTCCAGGGTGCCTGTCCGTGGCCTCATCTCAGACATTCTCTGTCCCAGACTCCATTTTTTTTTTCTAGCCATGGTTTATAGCATTATTGTTTGTCTATTTGTTTATCAACATGCTTTCTTCCTACGTATTATCGGCTTCCCACTAGATCGGAAGCTCCCTGAGGGCAGCAGACCCAGTGGTCTCCTTTACTGGCTGTCTTCCCAGGGCAGTGGGAGGTGCTCAAACATCGTCATTGAAAAATAAATAAATTTTCTTCCTCTGCCCACCTCCGGATAAACAGCCTCCTTCATCTATGTTTTTTCAATATCTATATTTTATCACCCGTCTTCACAAAACACACGTTTAATCCACTCGCTGTACATCGCTTCACCTTCATATTACGTAACGTAGCTCTAAAGCAGAAGCAGCCTGAAAGGAAGGGAGCCTACAAAAATTAAAGGCAAATACTAGAAAAGAAGGAAAGAAGCACGCTAATAAATGAGCAGCAGAGGGAAAGAAAGGCATCTAATCCTCTTCAATGGCCGCTCCAGTTGCTGATGGCTGTCTTTTACAGCAAAGGAGGAAAAGCAGCATTCCCGTGGCCTTGTCCCTTTATTTTTGCATATTTGTAACGTAAGTGTATGATTTACATTTTAGCTCGGCCTGGAATGAGCAAAGAGGGAAAGAACACTTCCTTCTCTCTCTTTTGCTACCTGCTGTTTTTACTTCCTTTGTGAATGAGCCTATGAAAACCACTCTCCAAACTCAACAGGGGACTAGTTCAACAAAGAGAGGGCTCATTCTATGAGGGAGCAGAAGGAAACCTGTGCTCCTGAACTCATCCTGTGGAGTCTGCTCCGTTTCTCCAGGATTATAGCTTCACTTTGGAAAGCGATGCTGATGATATCAATATACTCACCTCAGGGCAAGCAGTGCCCCCCCACCACCACCACACCTGCTATACCCCAAGTTCATCCCCACCTGGGCATTGTTACAGCTGTGCCTGTTTAGATTCTACAAGTTGGTAGGAATAATAAGTAAATTAGTGTTCAAACAAACAAACAAAACCTGGGAACACCACCTAGTACTAACAGATGCACATCAGACTAGCCTGCAGATTTATTCCTGGTGTGCAGTCATGAAAGCCTGAGCCTGTGTTCCCCTCTGTGCAGATAAACGCGTGGAAATACAAACTCACCAAGGCCCCTAACCAGACAGTCTATAGAACATAGTCATAGTGATGTGAGAAGTGAACCTGGTGACCAGCTCACACATTGCTTTGTTAGGACCTATTTCTGAGCAGCACTGAGGAGGTTAATGATGACCAGGAATGCTATTCTCACAACTCACATAGTTCTTAAGAAGTCAGGGGAAGTGACTTGTGCAAAGCCAACCAGTGGTGGTAGAACCGGGGCTGGAATCTGCATCCCATGCATCATGCTTGAATCCCTCCCATTCAAGGGCTTATGTTCCTTTACATTCTACGGTGGTTTATGTGTTTTCTCCATCAGCACTAATGAAAACACAAACTTAACCTTGGTTTGATGCTCAGCCTATTTAATTTAAAATAGGACTTGGGAAATAAAATAGTTTTAAAAACAGTTCTACTTTTAGTTTATCTGAAAAGTGAATGAGTATCACTTTTTTTTTTTCCATCTCTAGGTGAAGATGCTGCCAACTCCTTCTAAATTTCATTACATTTTCAATCTTCGAGATCTTTCCAGAATTTGGCAAGGGATGTTAAATATAAAAGCTGAGGAGTGTAATTCGATCTATGTTCTCCTGTCACTTTTCAAACACGAGTGCACCAGAGTCATTGCAGACAGGTGTGTATCAGCACCTGTTCAAGGTGCAATGACAAAGTTTATATACAGCTCAACGGTTTAGCTCCCTGGATAGAGTGTCGACCTGTGGACTGACGGGTCCTGGATTTGATTATGGTCAAGGGCTCTTACCTCACTTGCAGGCTCGATCCCCAGACCCAGTCTCTAGCCAGGTCTCCAGACCTGGTCAGGGCACATGCGGGAGGCAGGCAAGCAATGTATCTTTCTCACATTGATGTTTCTCTCCTTCTTGCTTCCACTCTCTAATCAATGTTTGGAAAATATCCTCTGATGAGGATTAACAACAACACAAAAAGTTTATACAATAGATTAACTCCTGCATTGTCTGCTCAAATCAGTAGAGTAGGGTGTAGTGAATCAGTAGAGTAAGAAGTAGTGAATCAGTAGAATCAGTAGGGTAAAGAGTAGTGAATCAGTGGAGTAAGGATAGTGAATCAGTAGGGTAAGAAGGAGTGAATCAGTGGAGTAAGGAGGAGTGAATCAGTGGAGTAAGGAGGAGTGAATCAGTAGAGTAGGGAGTAGTGAATCAGTGGAGTAAGGAGGAGAAAATCAGTGGAGTAAGGAGGAGAGAATCAGTGGAGTGAGGAGGAGAGAATCAGTGGAGTAAGGAGGAGTGAATCAGTGGAGTAAGGAGGAGAAAATCAGTGGAGTAAGGAGGAGAGAATCAGTGGAGTGAGGAGGAGAGAATCAGTGGAGTGAGGAGGAGTGAATCAGTGGAGTAAGGAGGAGTGAATCAGTAGAGTAGGGAGTAGTGAATCAGTGGAGTAAGGAGGAGTGAATCAGTGGAGTAAGGAGGAGTGAATCAGTAGAGTAGGGAGTAGTGAATCAGTGGAGTGAGGAGGAGAGAATCAGTGGAGTGAGGAGGAGAGAATCAGTGGAGTGAGGAGGAGTGAATCAGTGGAGTAAGGAGGAGAGAATCAGTGGAGTAGGGAGTAGTGAATCAGTGGAGTAAGGAGGAGAGAATCAGTGGAGTAAGGAGGAGAGAATCAGTGGAGTGAGGAGGAGAGAATCAGTGGAGTGAGGAGGAGAGAATCAGTGGAGTAAGGAGGAGTGAATCAGTAGAGTAGGGAGTAGTGAATCAGTGGAGTAAGGAGGAGTGAATCAGTGGAGTGAGGAGGAGAGAATCAGTGGAGTGAGGAGGAGAGAATCAGTGGAGTGAGGAGGAGAGAATCAGTGGAGTGAGGAGGAGAGAATCAGTGGAGTAAGGAGGAGTGAATCAGTAGAGTAGGGAGTAGTGAATCAGTGGAGTAAGGAGGAGTGAATCAGTGGAGTGAGGAGGAGAGAATCAGTGGAGTAAGGAGGAGAGAATCAGTGGAGTGAGGAGGAGAGAATCAGTAGAGTAGGGAGTAGTGAATCAGTGGAGTAAGGAGGAGTGAATCAGTGGAGTGAGGAGGAGAGAATCAGTGGAGTAAGGAGGAGAGAATCAGTGGAGTGAGGAGGAGAGAATCAGTGGAGTGAGGAGGAGAGAATCAGTAGAGTAGGGAGTAGTGAATCAGTGGAGTAAGGAGGAGAGAATCAGTGGAGTGAGGAGGAGTGAATCAGTGGAGTGAGGAGGAGTGAATCAGTGGAGTAAGGAGGAGTGAATCAGTGGAGTGAGGAGGAGAGAATCAGTGGAGTGAGGAGGAGAGAATCAGTAGAGTAGGGAGTAGTGAATCAGTGGAGTGAGGAGGAGAGAATCAGTGGAGTGAGGAGGAGAGAATCAGTGGAGTAAGGAGGAGTGAATCAGTGGAGTGAGGAGGAGAGAATCAGTGGAGTAAGGAGGAGTGAATCAGTGGAGTGAGGAGGAGAGAATCAGTGGAGTGAGGAGGAGAGAATCAGTAGAGTGAGGAGGAGAGAATCAGTGGAGTAAGGAGGAGTGAATCAGTAGAGTAGGGAGTAGTGAATCAGTGGAGTAAGGAGGAGTGAATCAGTGGAGTGAGGAGGAGAGAATCAGTGGAGTAAGGAGGAGAGAATCAGTGGAGTGAGGAGGAGAGAATCAGTAGAGTAGGGAGTAGTGAATCAGTGGAGTAAGGAGGAGAGAATCAGTGGAGTGAGGAGGAGTGAATCAGTGGAGTGAGGAGGAGTGAATCAGTGGAGTAAGGAGGAGTGAATCAGTGGAGTGAGGAGGAGAGAATCAGTGGAGTGAGGAGGAGAGAATCAGTAGAGTAGGGAGTAGTGAATCAGTGGAGTGAGGAGGAGAGAATCAGTGGAGTGAGGAGGAGAGAATCAGTGGAGTAAGGAGGAGTGAATCAGTGGAGTGAGGAGGAGAGAATCAGTGGAGTAAGGAGGAGTGAATCAGTGGAGTGAGGAGGAGAGAATCAGTGGAGTGAGGAGGAGAGAATCAGTAGAGTGAGGAGGAGAGAATCAGTGGAGTAAGGAGGAGTGAATCAGTGGAGTGAGGAGGAGAGAATCAGTGGAGTAAGGAGGAGTGAATCAGTGGAGTGAGGAGGAGAGAATCAGTGGAGTGAGGAGGAGAGAATCAGTAGAGTAGGGAGTAGTGAATCAGTGGAGTAAGGAGGAGTGAATCAGTGGAGTGAGGAGGAGAGAATCAGTGGAGTGAGGAGGAGAGAATCAGTGGAGTGAGGAGGAGAGAATCAGTGGAGTGAGGAGGAGAGAATCAGTGGAGTGAGGAGGAGAGAATCAGTAGAGTAGGGAGTAGTGAATCAGTGGAGTAAGGAGGAGAGAATCAGTGGAGTGAGGAGGAGTGAATCAGTGTAGTGAGGAGGAGAGAATCAGTAGAGTAGGGAGTAGTGAATCAGTGGAGTGAGGAGGAGAGAATCAGTGGAGTGAGGAGGAGAGAATCAGTGGAGTAAGGAGGAGTGAATCAGTGGAGTGAGGAGGAGAGAATCAGTGGAGTAAGGAGGAGAGAATCAGTAGAGTGAGGAGGAGAGAATCAGTGGAGTAAGGAGGAGAGAATCAGTAGAGTAGGGAGGAGTGAATCAGTGGAGTAAGGAGGAGTGAATCAGTGGAGTAAGGAGGAGTGAATCAGTGGAGTGAGGAGGAGAGAATCAGTGGAGTGAGGAGGAGAGAATCAGTAGAGTGAGGAGGAGAGAATCAGTGGAGTGAGGAGGAGAGAATCAGTGGAGTGAGGAGGAGAGAATCAGTGGAGTGAGGAGGAGTGAATCAGTGGAGTAAGGAGGAGTGAATCAGTGGAGTAAGGAGGAGAGAATCAGTGGAGTAAGGAGGAGTGAATCAGTGGAGTAAGGAAGAGAGAATCAGTGGAGTAAGGAGGAGTGAATCAGTGGAGTGAGGAGGAGAGAATCAGTGGAGTAAGGAGGAGAGAATCAGTAGAGTAGGGAGGAGTGAATCAGTGGAGTAAGGAGGAGTGAATCAGTGGAGTAAGGAGGAGTGAATCAGTGGAGTGAGGAGGAGAGAATCAGTGGAGTGAGGAGGAGAGAATCAGTAGAGTGAGGAGGAGAGAATCAGTGGAGTGAGGAGGAGAGAATCAGTGGAGTGAGGAGGAGAGAATCAGTGGAGTGAGGAGGAGTGAATCAGTGGAGTAAGGAGGAGTGAATCAGTGGAGTAAGGAGGAGAGAATCAGTGGAGTAAGGAGGAGTGAATCAGTGGAGTAAGGAAGAGAGAATCAGTGGAGTAAGGAGGAGTGAATCAGTGGAGTGAGGAGGAGAGAATCAGTGGAGTAAGGAGGAGAGAATCAGTAGAGTAGGGAGTAGTGAATCAGTGGAGTAAGGAGGAGTGAATCAGTGGAGTAAGGAGGAGAGAATCAGTGGAGTGAGGAGGAGTGAATCAGTGGAGTAAGGAGGAGTGAATCAGTGGAGTAAGGAGGAGAGAATCAGTGGAGTAAGGAGGAGTGAATCAGTGGAGTAAGGAAGAGAGAATCAGTGGAGTAAGGAGGAGTGAATCAGTGGAGTGAGGAGGAGAGAATCAGTGGAGTGAGGAGGAGAGAATCAGTAGAGTGAGGAGGAGAGAATCAGTGGAGTGAGGAGGAGAGAATCAGTGGAGTGAGGAGGAGAGAATCAGTGGAGTGAGGAGGAGAGAATCAGTGGAGTAAGGAGGAGAGAATCAGTGGAGTAAGGAGGAGAGAATCAGTGGAGTAAGGAGGAGAGAATCAGTGGAGTGAGCAGGAGTGAATCAGTGGAGTAAGGAATAGTGTCTTAATATTCTCTGGGGCATCTGAAGCACTGATGCTGTTTCCCACCTGCTGATTGCCTTAAAAAGTTTGCTGTGCCACATTCAAAAGGACATCTTTTTAAATCACCACATTATATAATAGAGTTGTTAACATTCCAAGGCAAGTTTTAGTTGTGTACATTTTCTAAAAATTTGGAGCTCTGTGTAGTTTGGGGGTGAAATCTGGTACATAAACCCAGTCATCATTCTGAGCCTGTGTCCCCCTCTGTGAAATGTGGAGGGTAATGTCAGTCTTACAGAGTTGCAAAGGCCACTACAGCGTCTCACACACAGGTGACATTTGTCCAGTGTTAGGCACCACCATCCTCTCTTCCCTCTGATACCGTCAGTCTGAAAAAGGACCTTTACGCACTGTGTGTCCACAAACCCAGAAAGAGGATGTCCCGCCCACAATTACCATCACTTCTTTACTCTTATTGCAATTTTTAGGCACCTTTAACCTCAACCAGTTGACTCACCTGTATTGTTAAACAAAACAATTATTCACGACACTGATTAAAGCCACTGCAGTGACAGGTAGAGGGATTGCTGCTGTGAGGCTTTGCGATAAGGGGCAGAGGCTTAACTCCAAACCCAACAAGGAAAAAGTAGGAATTTATAGTAAGGTGACCAGACGTCCCGCTTTTGGTGGGACAGTCCTGATTTCTTTCCAAAAATCGGGACTTTTTAAAAAACTCCTCGGGACAAATTGTTAAAAATCAGGACCGTCTCACCAAAAGCAGGACGTCTGGTCACCTTAGTTTATAGGCAAGTAACAGGATGGGGGAGGTCGGCAGGTGGAAAATCAGCAAAAGGAAATCTCAGGTGTAGGGGGATTCTGGTTAAATGGACCTAAATAGGATTCTTGCAGGCCACGTGATCAGATGGTACCCCAGGGGGATGAAGGAGAATGTGGAATTTGGTCATACACGAGTGTGATCAGATATTGGGGGTGGAGGATTCTGGCTAAATGTACTTAACAAGATTTGTGTTAAAATCGGGTGATGCAAAGAAGGGCGTGGAAGTACCAAAGCTGAGGGAAGAGTATTCAGAGGAGCCTAAGTCTGGTCAAGGAGGGACTGTCCTCCTCAGTGTTTTTTGTAAGTAACACTGTCAATGTTATAACTCTGTTCGATAGGTTAGTTCCTTCTTATCAGAAGGCCGAGCATAGCATTCCCCTTTTCTTACGTGATGGAGGTACGGGATGGGGCCAGAGGAGGTGGAGAGAGGTAGCAACCACGTTTGGTGAGGAAAGAGGTGTCCATGTTTGTATTTTCAATCCTGGTCTCTTCTGGCAGATTTGTAGCAATAGAGGACGAGCAATGGTTCAATTTACAAGTTATTCGTGCAGTTGAAGAAAATGTCAACTCGGATTTGACAGCGTATATTCATCCTGAGCCATACTTTGTAGATTTTCTCCGTGATATGCCTGAACCGACTGGTGACGAACCTGAAGACACTATATTTGAAGTGCCCAGAATCTATGAATTGGTATTTATTTTCATCCTTAAAGAGAATCTTTTGAGGATCACCTACTTAACTAGAATTTTCTCCCTATATCTGAGCCTCGCCATAGAGTCGCTGTAACTCCTACATTAGTCATGAGTTGTGATTCATGTCATCATACACAAAGTGTAAAATATTTATTTCAATTAAATTTAGTAGCTATCTCATGGAAGTCAGGTATAAGACAAGGATGCCTGATCTTATCACTATTATTTAGTACCAGAGGCCTGGTGCATGGATTCTTGCATGGGTGAGGTCCTTCGGCCTGGCTGGCAATTGGGCTGATGGGGCAGTCTTGCCCAGTCCTGATTGGGGCCAATCGAGACCAGCCTGGGGAGGGACCTTGGAGGTTGGCTGGCTGGAGGGAGAGACTGCAGGAGGTTGGTTGGCCGCAGGAGGTTGGCTGTGGGAATGCACTGACCACCAGGGGGCAGCTCCTGCATTGAGCTTTTGGTCGACCTGTCTGTTATACCTGTAGACCGGTTATATATATTGGTTTGAAAGTTCTAGGCACTGCAACAACATGGCAAAAAGAAAATAGATGTAATTATCAGATGGGGAAAAATACAATTTTATTTGCAGATGATATGATTATCTCTTCATATAATCCAAGAGAATTTAAAATCTCATATAATCCAAGAGAATTTAAAATCTTCATATAATCCAAGAGAATTTAAAGTGCTAAGAGTTCAGTAAGATGACCAAGTATGACATAACAAAACTCAGTAACTATCCTCTATTCCAGAGGTAACTATTCCACATGGGCCACAGAGCCTACCATAGTCACTGTCTTGCCCTTTACAGGAAAAGTTGCCAACTCTTGCTAACAATCACAAGACAGAAAATGTAGCATAAAAGTATTTGATTCAACAGCAAAAGTATGTAAAATACCTAGGAATAAACATGATAAAACTTTAATTGATTAAATGACTCATTAGGCTTCCTAAATTAATGCATGGGTTTAATGAAGTTCGAAACAAGACTCCAAAGGGCTGTGAAGTAAGTCTGTCTGGAGTGCATGTAGATCAAAAAATAAATGAGGGAGGAACAATTTGCAAAGCAAATACGTGAATATTTATTTCAGAACAATTTGACTATAAAAAGAATGTGAAACTTCTGTGTAAATTTAAAAATGCATAAACAGTATTAAAACTTCTGTGTAAGTTTTAAAAAATGCATAAACAGTATTAAAAAGCAAATAAAAACTGAGAAAAAATATTTGTTATATTCCAACCTTTACTACCATGGGTAGGAGTGGATGCTGGGTTTTGAAGGCAAAAGTCGCGGATAATTTCATATTGGAAAGTTGGTTTTCAGGCCCCTAAAAATGGAAAAAATTAAAAGTCAACTAATCCATGACAAATTTTTAGAAATGCAATAGGTTTACAAAATGTGGAATTACTTTGGAATGTCTTTACAATTGATACTTTTGTAAATTTTGGACCTTACCTATATTTTTCTTTCTTCCCACCCACAGATGCCATCCTTTGAATTTCTGTGTGAAAAACTCCAGTATTACCAGAAACAGTTCAATGAATTCATTAGAGGAACAACTCTTGATCTGGTCTTTTTTAAAGATGCAATGACTCATCTTGTTAAGGTTCTAACTGTGGACTGTTTACTGTCATAAATAGAGCATGTAAAAACTTAGTAAAATCGCACAGATAAACCTCTTGAGAGAATAAATATATAGTATCAAGTAGCATATAGAGAGTGTGCTTAAAATTGGTCTCCTTCACTGTCTCCGAAAACAAAGGCTTAATTAGAAATCCCTTATTTGAGTTCACCCGTATGACAGCACGCGTTTTTTCAGGGCAAATTGATGGGTTTTGTGTTCAGAGCTTTTGATGCACTGAGTCAGTTTTACCTTCTACACAGTATACTGGAGAATCTTGCGAAGAGATATTTATTCCTTCCTTAAATCAGATTTTGACATAATGGGAATTCTGTTCCTTGTAGAGGAAAAGTTGATGCTTTAAAAATGTCTATCTCATGACAGGCTTACAGATGAGGGGCCGACTGATGAGGAAAGAGATTGGGGGGGGGGAGGATATAGGGCTGATGGAAAAGCAGAATCCAGCTAGAGGCAGCACCGAGGGGAAGGGCGGTTTGATCGAAGCCTGGGAAGCCACAGAGAAGAGTTGTTTATTTGTATAATTTGTAGATCAAAACGGAGTTTCTCCAGGAGTCAGAGCACAGAGTAGAAATGTGATAAAGAAGAAGCATTTAGCTCTGCTTATCACACAGGGTGGGACAAAAATAGGGTTACAGTTGTGAGTGTATGTGAAACAGAGTTTATTCTTGTGTTATTGTTTATTCATTATGGCATTACTTTCCATACGAACAACTGTACAGTTGTTGACTGAAAAAGTTGGTGAATTTCTGGATGTCCTAGGGCTGTTTCTCATTCCACAAGCAATTCTTCAGTATCCTTGTGGCTAGTTCCTGGGGGCCTGGGGCCGTGTTCTAGGTGCAAAACCTATAAGGGATAACGTATTTTAAAATATAATGATAGAATTAATACACTACTGATCTGACAGCTATAGACTTGCACTGAAAAATTACTGTTAGTGGTGATAATGAAGTTAGTGTTCCATCTAGACCAGCCATGGGCAAACTACGGCCCGGCCCGTTCTGCTGTTCTATCCGGCCCGCAGAGCTGAAAGAGCGGAGGGTTCTCTTGCTCTCCCCTCCGTTCCTTCACCAGCAGCCCAAGATGAGAGTGCCAGCATGGTCAGGTTGCTTTTGTTCCGGCCCTCCGGTCCAGTTTAAGAACCCATTGTGGGCCTCGAGTCAAAAAGTTTGCCCACCCCTAATCTAGACTTTCTTCCTCGCGGGGACAGTAAGGTAAAAGGCAGCTCTTTAGCAGTGTTCTCCATTGGCCTGCATTAGACCTGAACCACTTATCCTCACTGAAGAAATCAACCACAGAAAAGCAACACAGCACTAGAAAGGCTGTTTCTCTCATCCTTCTCCAAAGGCCTTTCTGCCCCCATTGCAAGTAGAATTCTGATAGTTTTGAAGAATCTTCTTTGGGGGAGATAGGATAGAGGTGGTATTCGTGGTAGAGCTAGCTGTTAGTAAGTCAGGTGTTAGACCTAGTGAGTAATAAGCCAATGAGTCCACGCTTTGTGCAGATAGGCAAACGCAGCTCCACCATCCATTCATTTGAGAAGTAAATAAAAAAAAAATCACACACACACACACGTTTTAAAATAGGACAGGAAAGATAATTTGCTCTGTTTTTCATGAGGAAAATATAGATGGTGAAAATCTTGGACCCATTTAGTGCAAGGGTTGGAAAATAGTTGAATTCTATTTTCAAATAAATTCTGTTTTATTTCAAAATAGATTTCAAGAATAATTCGAACATCATGTGGAAACGCACTGCTGGTGGGTGTTGGTGGGTCAGGAAAACAAAGTCTGTCGAGATTGGCCTCTTTCATAGCCGGGTACCAGATATTCCAGATAACATTAACCAGGTAAGATAACGTAAAGCCAGGCAATGTGTTTTTCTATAGTTAATTTCTCCGGGGTATCAAAAGTGGCATCTACCAGTCACCGTGTCAAAATTCTCAGTGGAGCTTAGCTGGTGTGGCCCAGCGTTGAGTGTCCACCTCTGAACCAGGGCACATGCCTGCGTTGTGGGCTTGATCCCCGGTGGTCGACATGCAGGAGGCAGCCAATGAATGATTCTTTTTCATCATTGATGTTCCTCTTTCTCTCCCTCTCCTTTCCCTCTGAAATCAATAAAGATATAAAAAGAAAACAACTCTCAGTGGAGTAGATGGTGCAGAAGCCATGTTGCTTTAAAGAAGTGAAGAAGCAGAGACAAGTTCAGAAACTCCTCAAGAAGCTTAGCTAGGAAAGAAACAAGAGGAGAGAGGTCAGGACCTAGAGAGGGATGTGTTGTGAATGCGTCCTTATATTACAAAAGCAATACATAGCAGTCCATTTAATTAAAAGACTCTCTCCCTCTCCTCCCCTCTCTCTCTAAGAAATCAATAAAAAACATTAAAACACACACACACGCGCATGCACACACACATGCACACACATGCACACGCAGAAACAGCCAAAGTGGTTCTGAGACCTCAATGCCTGAGCTATTTGAGACTGGCCAGTCAGAGAGCATCTGAAAGCAGCACCCGCACGGCGCCCTCACAGGACGGTGTGGCTGGGCTCTGCCCAAAGTCACAGAGGGGGCGTCTCAGCAATGCATCTCTTGAATGAATTCCTGTCTTGGGATTTATTTTAAAGGAATGTACGTTCTCTGTTTGATGGCGTTCCTTTTGCCAATGAAAACAGTTGAATTCTATTTTCAAATACATTCTATTTCATTTCAATACAGACTTCACGGATAGTTCAAACATCATATGGCAATGCACAGCTGGTGGGTGCTGGTGGGTCAGGAAAGCAAAGCCTGTTGAGATTGGCCTCTGGCATAGCCGGTCTCAAAGACTCTTCACCCTCAGCGGAGGGCAGCCAGCTGATTCTCCCAGTGTAAAAATCAGCTCCTTGCTCATCTAGGTTTACTTACGCTACGTCATCTCTAATGCCTACAACAGCCTTTCAAACAGGCATTCCCTTTGTTTTTCAGATGAGGAAACGGGGCTGAGGAATGTGAAGGAACATTCCTAAAGCTGCAGAAAGGGGATTTGAACCCAGGCCCTTCTGGGTCCAAGGCCCATAGTCTCCCCAGTACACCCGTGGCTCACATGACACTCCCTGCTCCCTGCACTGAAAAACCTCCTTCAAGTGAGGTTTCCTTGTGGTCTTTGTCTTCAGCTTACTCATGAAGATTTACATGCGCACTCGAGAAAGTATCGGCTTCCTTTTCACACCAGCTCTGGCAGCACACACATTTAGTAGGAAACAGTGGAAACAGGAAAACAGAGACCAAGGTCTTCTTTTCATAACCTGTAACCATACAATGATGGTTTTTCTATTATTTATATCACATTGCATAATGCATCTTTTCAGGAGGCTTTCTCTGCATCTAGCCACTCAGTGAGATGCACAAATTACCACAATATATCACTAATTTTATTTATAACTAGAGGCCCAGTGCACAAAATTCATGCACAAGGAGGGGGGGGTCCCCTCAGCCCAGCCTATACCATCTCCAATCTGGGACATCCCTTTCAGAATCCTAAACCGCTGGCTCCTAATTGCCTGCCTGTTCACCCCCAACTGCCTCCCTTTGCTGGCATGGTTGCCCCCAACTGTTCCCCACTCCCCAATGCCAGCCTGGTCGCCCCATGCAGCCTGCTTATTCAATCATTTGTCCTGGTTGTAAGCAGCCATCTTGTGAGGGTGTGAGGATCAATTTGCATATTGCCTCTTTATTATATAGGATTTATCTTCACTTTTTTGTCAGTCCAAACTCGTCCAAGTTTCACATTTGTTTTAGATGCAATACATATTCGCCATTGGGCAAAATCTGTTGTTGAGGACTGTCCGATTGCGGGAATGAAAGTTCATTTCCCTGTCTCAGTTATTCTTCATGAGTCACTGATGGTCAGTTCCCCAGTCCTCACTTCTCAAGTTAAATGGAATGTGTGTTTGGAACTGTAACATACAGCTATTTCATGCTAATCTCTGTGGTTTTAAAAACATATATTTTTATTGATTTTTAGAGAGAGAGAGAAAGAGAGAGGATGAGAGAAACTTTGATGAAAGAGAATCATTGATCGGCTGTCTCCTGTCTGCCTCCTACTGAAATCCAGTCCACAACCAGGGATGTGCCGTGACCTGGATGTGCCGTGACCTCCTGGTTCATAGGTTGATGTTCAACCACCAAGCCACGCCGGCCAGGCTAATCTCTGTGTTTTTAGCAGACATTGTTACTTAATATCTCTTGCAACAGATGCAGATTTATGCTCTAATCATCATGGGCTTTATTGAATTTTGAGATAAATTATGACATTAATATATATGTTGTAATTTAAATTTTTTTTTAACCACTTCTATTTTTAGGTCTTACAATGCGTCTAACCTAACAGATGACTTGAAATTTTTATACAAAGTTGCGGGGGCTGATGGAAAAGGCATCACTTTCATCTTTACTGACAATGAAATAAAAGATGAGGCATTTCTAGAATATCTTAACAACCTGCTGTCTTCAGGGGAGGTAGGTCTCAAAAGTAGAGGAAAAAACTCATGTTTTTAAAATGTACATTATATTTGAATAGAAAAAGCAGTGACCCTTCAGCAACTGTTATCAAGTGAGGCCGATGATTACATGTTTTTCATTTTAGAAGTGATTACCATATGAGGTTTGGTAAGTTTTTTGAAGTTCCTATGAAATTAATGCTGCCTATATCTAGATTTTTGTGTGTGCTTTGTTCTATTTTATTTATTTATTTTTAAAATATATTTTATTGAGTTTTTTACAGAGAGGAAAGGAGAGGAATAGAAGGTAGAAACATCCATGAGAGAGAAACATCAATTCAGCTGCCTCCTCCACACTCCCTACTGGGGATGTGCCCACAACCAAGGAACATGCCCTTGACTGGAATCGAACCTGAGACCCTTCAGTCTGCAGGCTGACGCTCTATGCACTGAGCCAAACCGGTTAGGGCGCTTTGTTCCATTTTAAATATGATTGCTTACTTATCTCTTTAGTCTCCAATTTGATCCTGTAATTTATTTCAGGAGTAGCAAAGTCTCTATCCATCCACCCACCCACACACCTTCTTCCTTAAGAGGACTAGAGAAGGGTTGAAAGGGTTCCGTGAGCTGTATGTAGATGTCAGTTATCGCCTCTGACCCCACTGTATCAGCACCGTCACGACCCCTCCCACACGTGGTGCTTCATTAGCAGGCCTTGTGCATCATCACGTTTATGAAAGCAACACAGTAGGGAGTCGCGGCCAGATCATTAAAGACAAAGACACTTTGGTTGGATCTGGAGAAACCCACGTGCAGGCTGTCTCTGTTCCTGCCAGAGGGCCACTGGGTGTGCTTCTCCCGCAGCAGCAAAGAGCCACCCACATGTGCTATCCTTCAGGGAGCCTGACTGGGGCTCAGAGGCCAATGTAGTCACTCCCTACTCAGCCACGGGTGCCCAAGTAGCACACTCCCGGAAGGAACGCAGATGTTCACCGTCTGTCCCAGGGTTGGCATCAATAGTCTGGGTGCAGTGGAACAATCTTATCAGTTAGCAATGGGGGAGACATTCTGAAGCCAGAGCCCCAGAAGCCAACCCTGTGCGCACACCCTTCCTAACTCCAGGCTGCGGTGTTCACGCTTCCCTTGCGCTCTGGTGTCGGTGGATGCTTGCCGGCGGTGAGCTGGTAGCCAGCTTGGGGCCAGAACTGAGACTTGACAGTGACTCAGAGAACAGAGGGCAACACTGGGCATGTTAAAGACACGATCACCGTGGCGGAGAGACCGAGTTTTAGTGATAGCTGTTTGGACAGAGGGAAACATAATTTGCTCCTGGTTCAACAGCTCAATCTGCTGCTCAATGAGTAGTTGCAATCTTGACCATCTCTGGAAAACCAACAGTGTAACTCAGGAGATGCAGAAAGAAAATACGATAAAAGACGACATGAAGGGGGTGGGGATGGGGGAGGGGAGGAGGGCCAGACTCTGGCAGGGAGCTGGCCGTGGGAACTCTGAAAGTGCAGAGCACTGTCTGTCCATTCCTCGAAGATCTCCAATTTGTTCGCCCGGGATGAGATGGACGAGATCACCCAGAGCCTGATATCGGTGATGAAGAAGGAGCTGCCGCGCCACCCTCCCACCTTCGACAATCTGTACGAGTACTTCATTAATCGCTCCAGGAGGAACCTGCATGTGGTGCTCTGCTTCTCTCCCGTGAGTGCTGCTGTGGTTACGTCCATGCGGGAGGAGCTGCTGGTCTAAATGTGTTTAGGCAGTGTGTTTACCTTCTCAGATGAGATGATGGGCTCAGAATCTAACAATTGTCACAAAATAAATAAAATTAAAATCAACACTCTACTACCACCATTCTCCATGGACCAAAATCTCATATCAGAGTGAATAATTTAAGACTTCATCTCATGAGAAATGATTGGGTAGGCTACAACTGTTATCACCTACAGACATAGGGGATTTGACTTGGAGTTGGAGGGATGTGGCAGTGTAATCTTATCCAGCGCTACCTCCAATGCAGACACGCCAGCTAGAATGTCCCTGATGCACGTTCGGACATCTGTAGCTCACTGCACTGCCCACATAGTGGCCAGTTGACACGTATGGCTATTTACATGTTGATTAATTAAAATGAAGTGAAAATAAAAATCCAACTTTTTTTTGTCCCACTTGCCCCATTTCAGATGCTCAATAGCTGCACGTGGCTGGCTGGTGGCGGCCATGCTGGACAGCACTTACTGAAAATGCCCACCTCCCCAGACAGTTCTGTTGGTCAGCTCTGCTGGGGGGCGGGGAGCTCACTGATTTACAAGGCAGCTGCTTCATTTCTAGATAATGTCATCGCCAGAAGGTCTCCTTTACAATCAGCTGAATTTGGTCTGTCTTCTCCCCTGTGGTGCTGTCTCTGTCCTGTAAAGTGAGCCCGACCCTCTTCCACCCACAACTCCCCATATTGGGAGAAGGTTTTTGCAGACCCCCTAAACTGTTTCCTTTTTAGATCAAACACCTCCTGTTCCCTGTGTTATTCCCACTTGCTCTGAGGTCCAGGCCTTTCAAGTCCTGCTTGTCTCTCTGTCAGTTTCCTTGTACTCTTCCGAGGTAGCTCCTAGAACGGAACCCAAGAATGCAGATGCAGTTTTAGAAATGGGAAGAGTGTGGAAATATAACCTCCCTTCATCTGGACACTTTATTTCTTTACATTTTTTAAATTATTCACTGAGGTATTACATATGGGTCCTTATCCCCCATTCCTTCCTCCCCCACCCCATTCCCATTCACACCCTCTCCCCACTGGTTGGACACTTTATCTATTAATGCGGCCCACGAGTTTTAAAAAAAAACTGTGATGTCAGCGTGCACACACAACTCTCTCTAGCCGAGTGATCACCTGCTTGTGTCTCTAATGCTTCCGACTTGGCTGTGACAGGTCGGCGAGAAGTTCCGCGCCCGGTCTTTGAAATTTCCTGGCCTGATATCAGGCTGCACTATGGACTGGTTCAGCCGCTGGCCGAGGGAGGCGCTGGTCGCCGTGGCCTCCTACTTCCTCTCAGGCTACAACATCGTCTGCTCTGCTGACACCAAGAGGCAAGTTGTGGAAACGATGGGCCTCTTCCATGACATGGTTTCAGAGAACTGCGAGAGCTACTTCCAAAGGTAGGTGACGTTGCAGACGCACGAGGGCCGCAGGGCCACGAGGTTCACGCCTAGGAGGAACCGCCTGGAACGCCCCGGAAGGGGCTCGCGCTGGCTGAGCTCAGGGTCCCAGCGGCTCTTACATTTTTTCCTGCTTTGATTTTCTAGTGGTTATGTAAAGGGCAGTAAAAAAATGAGATTTAAAAATTAACTAGTGTCCGTATTCAAGTACCTTCTTCCTTCTAGGCCTCAAAGTAACACATGCTTAATGAATCACTTTATTTTGTGTACTTAATTTTTCCCCCCAGAAATGACTTAATTATTCATCACAAGCCATTTAAAATTAGTTTCTTGTTCAAATGCATTATTTATAGTGATTAAAAAAGGGCCCTGTTTTAAAGTTTCATCACTGCCTTCTGTTCCAGGAACACTTAGGTTTTGTATTTGCATCACTTAGTCTGATCAAGTGATGCCTGTTTCATCACGTTTTTAGGCCAAATGATTATAAAACAAAACTGTAATTGACTGTAGGAGAAGCTACTCACTGACAGCAGCGATGGTGCTCATATGTGAAAGCTGGTGTCCGCAGTTTAGATATACACCTCCCTCCCCCGCGCACAATAGCCTCGTGCGTACGACTGACAGATATGAATGCCGCTGGGCCAGCCTGCACTTCTGGACCAGTGGGCTTCTCTCTCCGGGTTACGGGGTGGGCTACAGGGGTGCTGCACCCGCCAGAAAGGCTCTGGGTTCCAGCTCACTGATTTTCCAGGGGGTCCCTGTCTCTCAAAGGGTGTGAGAAACTCTACCTAGAACACCCCTCCTGAACAGTCAGGTGTTGATGACCTGGTAAGTTCATGTGCATTCATTCCTACTGTTAGGAAGATGTTCTTTCTACCTCCTCTGACCTCCTCCTGCTGCTGTTACCTGTAGAGAGACATCCTCACCTTCAGATAGCTGCAAACAGCCACGTCTGTGTTTGAAAAACTTGGTGTATTTGTCATATCCTCTCAGGTGGTAATAAGTTTATCCTGAATGTAATATTTTCATAACACTGTAATGATAGTCATCTATAGGCCGAGTTCTTAAAAACATTTTTTTTAATATTTTTTAATTGATATTTTACAGAGAGGAAGGGAGAGAGATAGAGAGTTAGAAACATCGATGATAGAGAAACATCGACCAGCTGCCTCTTGCACACCCCCTACCGGGGATGTGCCCGCAGCCAAGGTACATGCCCTTGACCGGAATCGAACCCGGGACCTTTCAGTCCGCAGACCGACGCTCTACCACTGAGCCAAACCGGTTTCGGCCTTAAAAACATTTTTAATGTGAAAAATCTCCTGAACGCCCAAAGTGCAAAATTAATCTAAAGGGTAAAATGGTTTTATTTATGTATGGAGTTCTTCTCCCACTTGAGTTTCTTCCATATAAAATTATTATTTTTACTTATTTCTATAGTTAAATACCGTGTTTCCCCGAAAATAAGACATCCTCTGAAAATAAGACCTACTTCATGGAAACATAAGACATCCCCTGAAAATAAGACCTAGTGCATCTTTGGGAGCAAAAATTAATATAAGACACTGTCTTATTTTCAGGGAAACAGGGGTATAATAACTATGCTAAAGCCCACAAGGAGGTGAGTGTGGAACCAAGCATGTGGCTGCTTTGATTTCAAGGGCAGCCCGGGGCGGGGGGGGGGGGGTGCGGGAGCGGCTGGTGTCCGCCTCTGGGGCCCACCAGCTGCTGCCCGCTGTGAAGAGGTGTGTAGCCTGTATCAGCCGAGTGAATACAGACCTCCGCACAAACTCACTTCAACCACCTCACTTATCCCTGATATCTGCACAGAATCCTGAAGTTTGCAAAGTGCATTTATATATATTTTTTTATCTTCACAAAATTCTGGCAGGTGTAGAGCAGTGACTTTTCTCCCTCGGTTTCCCAGATGAGGAAACGAGCCCAGAGTGGGGTAAGGGTGGAGTGAAAGACCCCGAAAAAGTCAAGATAGATACCTAATGGTCTCACCATCTCACCTCCAGGGAAGCCACCCACAAGCCCTGCCTCCCTGCCAGTGACTCACTCTCCGGACCAGCCCGGATTCCACGCGGGAAGAGCAGGGGCTCCGACCTGTGAGGCAGCCACGGGGTGCAGAGACGAAGCTCACTCTGTGTCTCCCTTTCAGATACCGCCGGAGAGCGCACGTGACTCCCAAGTCTTACCTCTCATTTATAAACGGCTATAAAAACGTTTACACGGAAAAGGTGAAATTTATTAACGAGCAGGCTGAACGCATGAATATTGGTAAGCAGCGTGGGATTTGTACGGGCTTGTTTGATTGGGATCCCAGTATCTTGTTCGGTGGATGCTGCTGTGATTGAAAATGAAATACGGACTTCATTGTTAGGAGCCGAGTATTTGAGGGAAGGCGCGTAAGGCTGCTTTGAACTGTCAAGAAACTCAGGGAGAAAGAAAATCCGAGCACGTGGCCTGTCTTTTTTTTTTTTTTTTTTTTTTCTCCCTAGAACCATTCCTCCCCTCTCTTCCAACTCTGGGTCCGCCGGTTGGGCAGTGAGTGACCTTGGTCACTTGGGGAACAGCCAGCTCTTGGGAACTGACCACAGTTTCATTTTCTGGTTTCATTGCAATTTCCCTCAATTTGTATAAACTTTGTGAAGTTAATGCTTCTCAAACTTCTAACAAAGGAAAAGGCAAAATAGGAATAAATAAAAACAAAAGTAGAGAATTCACTTGGGTGATGGTTTTCTGAGTGTTCAGTATATATAAGTATAAAAAAATAGAAATTGGAATCAATTACAGGTCCAGAAAGCATCTGACCCAAACACTCCAAAATACCTTAGTGCCATCCTTTTATTTCTCCGACACAAAACTGGGTTCCGAAGCTAACTGAGCTCAAGGGTGGGAAGTTAAGAGATGCTGGGAGCAGCGAGAGAAAGCTCCTCGCTGTCCTCGTTCACCTCCCCGCGGAGGCTCCGCATGATGCTCGGGACCAGCTCTGTGCTGACCCTATGTGCTGGCTCACGGGAGGGAGCCAGGGTTCGTTAGGAATTGTATGATCTGGCTGAAAAACGCAGCCTTTATTAAAATTAAATTTCATTAACTCACAATTAAATAAAGTATATTAAAAGCAAAGGCAAAACCTACTCAAAACGTCTCACTTCTGAGTTATTTTTACTCTGGCTTGCTATTATGATTGTTCTTGAGGTTATGTCCATTCTACCTGCATGGCAGAAACATCGCAGCGTGTCCCTGAGAATCTCTCGGTAGCTTGAAATGGGCCACGTGGGAGTATTTACACCACGGACACCAAAAATATACAAATGAGTGCTTCCCCATCCCCATCAGGAGACCAGATGCTAAACACTCACTGGACACCTCTGCCTGGAACCCAGCCGGAATGTGAGAAAGCTGGTTGCGTGTTGTCCTCTCCAGCGCTGAAAGCCACGGTTTTAGCAGTTCTTTTTGTTTTTATAGTGAAGAGGACAACAAAAATTTTTACCAGATGATGTGTATCATTTGCCATCTCAGCAGCAAGAGGATTCAAAGGCAAAAAAAAAAAAAAAAAAAAAAAGAGAGAGAGAGAGAGAGAGAGACAGCCACCAAGTGTTTGCAAGGCCCAGGGGAGCGTGGGTTTGTCAAGCACGTTTCTCGACTGATGTTTGTCAGGCAGGTCCAATGACTGACATTCTTGGTGCGGCCCTAGGACTTCCCTTCGGTGTGGCCAGATGATATTCTTCCACCAGAGCGATTTTCTTCACACCCTGCCAAAACTCTCAGAAATATGGCCAGGATATGTGCATTTTTAAAGCCTTTGTCCGTAACTAATTACCTGGTATTTGTTATAGTACTTCTATGGTGGCTTACAAGTAGTAAATATTGGATAAATATTTGATGGAGGGGTGTTTATAGACTCAGCAAGCGTGTACATATGTGCGTTTGTAAAGGTCTTGACAAGCTCATGGAGGCAAGCGAGTCGGTTGCGAAGCTCTCGCAGGACCTCGCCGTGAAGGAGAAGGAACTGGAGGTGGCGTCTGTGAGAGCAGATGAAGTGAGTTTGCATTTGTTTTCTCCTGAGCGGTGAGGGACAGTTTTCCAAAGTAAAGAAAAGAAAAAGCATTTACCGTAGAAGCTTACAGGGTGTAGACTTAGACTATTTCTGGTAGGATAATGTTCCCAACTACCATTAGATATTTTGTTTAACTCACACCAAGGCATACCTAACCTATTCCATCCCACCGGGTCTTAGGCTGTTCTTTCTTCTCTGGCTCTTGCTCTCTTGTTCTCTCTCATCAGTTTATGACATATCTGCTTAACTGTAGTTATATTTGTTAAGCTCCCTGCATACTGTAGGTTTCTGGGATGCCCCAAGTCTCATCTGAAGTTTGTGTCAAACAGGGGAAAAATAAGAGGAGGAGTTGGTGAAGTTAAAAAAAAAAAAAAAGGATACTCCTCCCAGGGGGAAGGGATATGGTGCTGCTCCTTTATCTACGATCCCCTACCCCTCAAGCTGTGTCTTCTTCCCCTCTCTGAGGGCCAGTAGGAATTGACACTTAAATCTTGACCTTTATTTAGTTGTTGAAAGGAGAGAGAATCAAGAGAGGCACTTAGCAAAGTTCTGGCATATGCTAGGCACTTAGAAAAATATGAGCTATTTTTATTGTTATTTACATGAGGCTTAATATGATTTCTGATCTTATTCCATTACACTTACTTATATTGTTTAATTTTTAGAAATTACATACAGTAGAAACACTATTTTTCCTGAAAGGATACATACCTATATTTATAAAAGCCTAAGCAGCTGTTATGACAGAACAATCAGTACAACTGGAACAACCTGAATAACTGGAATGACCAGTTGCTATGACGTGCACTGACCACCAGGGGGCAGACACTCAATGCAGGAGCTGCCCCCTGGTGGTCAGTGCACTCCCACAGCGGGACTGCTGCTCAGAAGCTTGTCAGTGCAGTGGTGAAGCACTGAGCGAGGAGGGTAGGGGTGTGTGCGCGGGGGTATGGGAGTGCAGTGGTGGAGCATTGAGGCGAGTGCGGTGGTGGAGCACTGAGCGAGGGTGGGGTTGTGTGGGGGGGGGTGAGGATGTGTGCTTGGCATGGTTCAGACTCCTCCCCAGTCTCCTGCCTCTTCACTCACTGCTACATCCCTAGGAGATGTCTAAATGCCAGTTTAGGCCTGATCCCCAAAGTCCAGGCAGAGGGGACACCTGCCCCTGCACAAATCTGTGCACGGGGCCTCTAGTTTATATATTCTAAGCCTGAATAAAGCTTAGGAAATAACAGACTGCAAGGACTGCTCAAAGGAGTTACTTTAATACACCTTAAAATATGGATGACTCAATCCTGGCCCGGTGGCTCAGTTGGTTGGAATGTCGTTCCGTGCACTAAAAGGTTTAATTCCCAGACAGGGCATGTACCTGGGTTGTGGGTTTGATCCCTGGTCAGGGTGCATAAGAAAGGCAATGGAACAGTATTTCTCTCTCCCATCAATGTTTCTCTCTCCTCTCCTCTCTCTCTGAAAACCAATTAAAGCATCTTTAGTGAGTATTAAAATAAACATATATATATTTTAGATGGGGAATAAATGTGCTCTAATTCATGTTTTACATTTTAGTGAATGAATATTCTCAGTACTCAAATCTGTAAATGCTGCTCTTCTGTAAAGAGCAGAGTAGGCATTTGCAGGTTTCTGTTTGCTCTCATGTGTCTTCTCAACAGGTGTTAGCAGAAGTCACAGTCAGTGCTCAGGCTTCAGCCAAAGTGAAAAACGAGGTGCAGGAGGTGAAAGACAAAGCCCAAAAAATTGTGGATGAAATCGACAATGAAAAAGTAAAAGCTGAGAGCAAACTGGAGGCTGCAAAGCCTGCCCTGGAGGAGGCGGAGGCCGCCCTGAATGTGAGTAGCGGGTTGCTGTCCTCCATCCCCCCCCCCCCCCCCCCCAATCCTAGCAGCACCACGTCCTACTGCGTGAAATAAATGCAAGTTCCGTAATCACAAACCTGAGTCTGGAAACGATCTTTTCCAAGTTTTCTAAGTTCAAATTTGTTTCAGTCTTTACGTCCTATAGCTTACTATTTGCATCCTGTCAATCGGCTTTCCATGAGAACTGAGAACCGTCCTGGCGATTAACGCCTAAGCCGTGCATAAGGGATTCAGATCACTCAGGACCCTGTTCAGATGCTCATGAGCCCCTTCGACACCCCCACGTGGTTCCCGCCGCTCTCAGGGGAAGCCCCCAGCCAGGCGTCCCGGGCTCTGAGGGCACAGCCCTGGAGGCAGGCACACCTGCATCTGCTGTCAGGGCCACTGCTGCTGAAGTAAATTGACCTAACTTCCCTGGGTCTCCACGGGGATTGTAATCCTCACTGACCCTTGGAGGGCCGATGTAAATGTTAAGTGATGAGTGCCATTTGCTGGGCATGTGGAAAATACTCGATAAATGTTAATGCTGCTGCTGCTAAGCTGGCTTCTAGCTCTCCTTGAACTCTCATCATCTGTCCCCACACAACATGACCAGACATACAGAAAAAGCTCTATGCTTTTGGAAGAATCATGGAGTTTAAGCGCGTCTCTCCTCTGCCAGGAATGCTTCACCTAACTCTATTGCCTAGTTAGAGTCAATCTTCAAGACCAGGCTCAGACCTTATCCTGTCCAGAAAATGTTGGTTCTCCCGGCTCTCCTTTATTTTCCCATCACCCCCCTGTGCTTCTGTTATGACGGATAATCCTAGTTTAGGGTAATTGAGTTTTCTCTCTCTGCCTTGGAAAAATATGAGGACAGGACTATTTTTGTTTGTTTTATATAAGAGAATGGCTGTAGTTGTTATATGAATGAATAGATTTGTGATAATCACTTAATAAAATGGTGACCAGGGCACATTTATGGATTCCATGATGATGATGATGATAATTATATATATATATATATATATATATATATATATATATATATATCATCATATGTATATATATATACATGAGAGAGAGAGAGAGAGAGAGAGAGAGAGAGAGAGAGAGAGAGAGAGATCATTGAATCAAATGAGTCTGAGGAGACTTTCTTGATTTATGGGATGTCCCAATCCTCCTTGCCTTGAATGTCTTGTAATGACTCCTATGACTCATTCCAAACCCAGCTCGCATACAGAAAATGCCAGAAGACACCTTTAGGAGGCATGTGTTATAATACCTTCTCCTGTCTCCTTTACATTCCTCCCCTTCCATGGTAGGGCAGGCCGGAGGTGAGGCTCTGCTCCTCAGGCCTTGCTCCTCTTTGTTATCCACACAGAAGACAGGCTCTGTGCTTTGAAGATGCAAGTTATTTAAATGTTACCCATCATTGAGGCTTGTTGCTAGCAAAGGCCTGTGTGTGTGCGCGTGTGTGTGCGTACGTAGTGATATTCCAAGGAACTAGTTGAGGACAATAGAGGGGGGAAACCACTAAAATAAACAAAAAATCCTAGAATCACAATGAAAGAGCTATTAGGAAATCCTGGAATGCAAACCCTTAAGGAGATAATGTCAGGGTTTGGGGAGAAAATGCATTTAAAAATTTTCTGCTTTCGTTATTTAAAAGTATTAGATTGCCACATGACTATGAACACTACTCAACAACAACAACAAAAATATTGATTCCTCACCCCCCAATATAGACCATCAAACCAAATGATATTTCCACGGTCAGGAAACTCGCAAAGCCCCCGCATCTTATTATGAGGATCATGGACTGCGTTCTGTTACTGTTTCAAAAGAAAATCGATCCTGTGACTCTGGATCCAGAAAAACCGTGCTGCAAGCCGTCCTGGGGGGAGTCGCTGAAAGTAAGTGAAAGCTACTTCCTAGGCCCCGTGCAGCGCCTGGGTGTCCTCCGCCACACAGGCTGGCCGGTGGAGCGGGCCGCTGCGGATCTGGCAGTGTCTCTCGATCTGCATCTCCCCGGAAATGCAGCAGGGAAAGAGGTTTAGGCTGAATGCTTGCTTTCTGCGCAATCTGTCGGGAACCAGTGGCCAGTCCCGGCAGTCCTGATGTCAGCCCATTCACTAGTAAACACACGCCCTGGTCAGGAAGCTGGGAGAACGTTGATCTTTAGAAATGAGAGGGCAGTTGGCGGTTCACAGATGGAGGCTGACCCCTGTCCTTGCCTTGATCTGTGTGGGGGAGCCAATCCGCTTTCCTCTCCGGAGGGCCCAGCTGGGGAGCGGGCAGGCCTCTCCTTGCAGCCCGGCGGCTGGGGGTGTTTTGCAGCTGATGAGCGCCACGGGGTTCCTGTGGAGCCTGCAGCAGTTCCCCAAGGACACCATCAACGAGGAGACGGTGGAGTTGCTGCAGCCGTATTTTAACATGGAAGATTACAGCTTTGAAAGTGCCAAAAAGGTCTGCGGGAACGTGGCCGGCCTGCTGTCCTGGACACTTGCCATGGCAACATTTTACGGCATCAACAGGGAGGTGCTGCCTCTGAAGGTACGTGTCCCTCCGTCTCCCAGGAACTCGGTGCCCAGTAAAACCAAGGCCTCGTGCTGCTGCTGTTCACAGGCAGAGCACCGTTCTGACCAGTAAAGGTCGACGTCCCCGGTGCCGACGCTCTCCCTTTTTTCTGCATGCCCTCTCACCGCCTCGCCTTGTTTTTACATCTGTTGCATGTTTTGGGCTCCTCGGGCAAGAAACTGGAGCCAACTTGTTAACTTGGACTGGGAATGAACTTACTGGGAATATGCATCTAGAGAAACAATAAAACAAAATTTAAAAGAATGATTACAAAAGAAGAGCACTCAGGGTGCCACAGACTTCCCACCAGCCTAATGCTAGAGCAGAAGGAAAAACGCAGGCAGAGTTTTTCTGAGAATCATGGACTGCCCTCGCAGAGGAGGGCAGTTCTGTGGTTCGAGGATTCAGTATCTGGCCAAGCTGCCCTCCGTGTCTGAGGGAATAAAAAAAAAATTTCTCAAGGATGCAATTTAAGTATTAAGGGTAAATACAACACACACACACACACACACACACACACACACACAGAGAGAGAGAGAGAGAGAGAGAGAGAGAGAGAGAGAGAGAGAAAGAAACACAGCCCCGCTGCCCATCCCAGCCCCATGCAGATGAAAGCGTTGCAAATGGGTTGCCCTGTGGAATGGGAACTGGTGAGGAGGTGAGCAGGTTGCTGGTTTCTATAGTAAGCCTTTTAGAAGGGATTGCCTCTTTAAACTCTGTGCTTTGAGACAAATAGAAAATAAATGAAAAATAAGAAAGTTTTAACAAAGGGAAATGATGAGAATATAGAACAAACACACCCAAACAAAAAGATGCCAAGAGAGAAATGTTATATAAGTTTCAGAATTCAAGAAGAAAAGAAAAAGACTTAAAAGAGCTGTTAATTTTTAGTGAAAAAAATTTTTATTTCTAACAAGTCTACGGTAAGACTTAAGTGTAGTAATTAAATATAATGATATTAAGGCACATAAAGCAAACCCCATAACTACTTTAGGTGGGAATTAACAAAAATCATATTATAATTTGAGATTGTGGCGCACAGCACCACTCCAGCACAGATGGCTTTTGGGTGTGACCTGTGCCCATTGGGTTAAGGGCCCGTGCTTGGCTCCATGCTTTGCTGTCACCCTGTTGACGTTCTTAATAATATCGGAACAAGGACCCACGTTTCCATTTTGCATGGGACCCTGCAAATTATTTAGCCAATCCAGAGTAGGCATAAATTAATTATATAGAGGTTTTACACTATATTATTTTAAAGTTTGAATTGCTACTTGAAGTTTTTAAGATATAAACAAAGAATACAATTGCTATTGTCCAAGAATCATTTACAAAAATGGATCATGGTCAAAGCAAAAATCGCTGAGGCCTTGTTCTTTGATAATAAGCAATAAAATTAGAAAGTTTACATTTTACAAAGTCAGTCACTTCCATTTAGAAAATGATGGCAGCTAGCTACCAAAACTTTTGTGAGGTGGTAAAATGATACCTTCTTTGCCCTTAAATTAATGAAAGATACTAAATCCAGTACATACTCACCTATCAGCACACATATGCACCAAGTTTGAGGAAAGTGGAATAGAGCTAATAAAAATAACATTAAAAATTAGAAGAGAGAAAAGTAGAATTGATGAGTAAATCTAGAACTAAATAGTGCTTTGCACAAACTAAATATGAAATATATTCTTAGAAAATCTAATCAAGAAGAAAATATAGAAGAGCAAATGAGAATAGAAAGATAAATCCATATAATCACAGATGTGTAGATTTAAGTAATTAAAAGCAAATTGTACCCAGTTATATGTAAATACATTAGAAAATCTAAATGAAATAAAAATTTCCTGGGGAAAAGGGCCAACATCAAATAATTGAAACATTGAAAAAGAAAATGAGAAAATTTTCAAAAACCTACGTCAGAAGGCTCTTGGGCTATCTTACTTTGCCGAATAATTACTTTATATGTACAAGAAAATATAATTACCATGCTGTAAGACTTAGAAAAAGATGAAAAACTACTGTTGCAGTAATTTCACTTCAAAGGATCACTACTAAGAAATCCATCTACAATGTTTGCATTCCCAACAGTACTCAGCCTAGCATTACTTAAAACAATTAAAAAAGCAGGGAAATGTCTGAAAGTACAGAAAAGGTTATGAAATGATGGTGCATCCAAATTGCATTTTATGCAGCCATATAACTGATGTTCACAAAAAGGTTTTAAGGACGGGGAAATGATTCTACTACATTAGGTGAGGGTTGGGGATTGGGGGGGGGGATCAAAATGCCAATGATCAACTTCTTAATACAACACTCAGACTATCACTGGGCAAAATCACTGGTAATTTTTGTTCTCCTTCCTACACATTGCTGCAGTGTCCCTGTTAACATTAATAATTAAAAGAAAAATAATTTTAATGAAGTACCTTCAAGACCCTCTGCTTCCCCAGCTGAAAACACTGACACAGGCGACCTCCAGACAACTAGGGCACAATCATGGGGTGTGTGGTTTGTCTACCGATTGAAGTCGCATGTTTTTTGCAGCCCCAGTACCGCTCCGCACTAATCACCCCCTTTTCCTCCCAAGACTAACCTGGCCAAGCAGGAGGGCCGCTTAGCGATTGCCAATGCTGAGCTGGGGAAGGCGCAGGAACTGCTTGATGACAAACAAGCCGAGCTGGATAAAGTACAAGCAAAATTCGACGCAGCAATGAATGAGAAAATGGTGAGATAAAATACCCAAAGTGACGGAAATGTTACGCAAGTATACGTTGTTTTTAGAAATCGGGTACATGTGTATGACAGAAAAGATTTACCTGAACATCCTTCCCTGCTGGTGACGTCTACTTGCTTTGGATCTTTGACCCTTCAAAATCTTTTTAATCATCACTTTCCACAGGGGAGCTGTGATGTCCTGCCCCAAGGGCGCCGACTTTGCAGTTGGGAAACTGGGTTTCAGGTCCCGCTCATGCACTTACTAATTGTGAAGTGGAGGCTAATGTCCTCAATTACCCATCAAATGGGGATCCCGATCCAGCCTCTGAGGTCAGAGGTGGAGTGGTGGCCTGGCTGTGAGGCAGGGGTCAGGGGAGGAAGAAGGCCTGTGGGCAGGGTTCGCTGACTTCTGGGGTCTAGGTCCTCCCATCACTGCCCATTGGGGCTGTCATTGTGGGGACACTGAACCGGATTGGAAAAATGTGTGGCAGCAGCAGCAGCACCATAATGTACGCTTCCACCAGGCCGACACGGCGGGCTTAGTAACTCAACGAGGTAACGCTGAGACGTAGTCAGTAATTAGGAGGTGATGTGTTTTGGTTATTCGTTACCTTTTCTTTTAATATGATTTGTTTAATTATAAGTTAATATAATTTAATTTTAAGTAATGGCTGTTGAACAACAGCACACATTCCCTACAACTTTAATGAGCAGATGCAAGCTGCCTGCAGCACATGACTGTAGTGTAGAACTTTTCTGGGGGGAAATCTTGGTTAACTGCAAAGAACTCAGATTATTATTAAATCCAAGTCTTTTAAAAACACTATATTTTATTTTGAAAATATTTAATAGAAATACTATTTTATTTCATTTTTAAATTTTTTCTTTATTGACTAAGGTATTACCTATGTGTCTTTATCCTCCCATTTCCCCCATAGAAATAATATTTTAATTGATGTGATTTGTATTCTAGCTTACAAAATTGCTTTTCCTGAACTTCTATAATGGTAAAATGACTATATACTGAATAGATGACCAGAATTTAACATGTAAGGTTTCCCTTACACTGTACTTTTAGATTATATTAATTTCACACATTAAGGAATTCCCTCACGTATTTTACGTGCGAATATAATGGACATTTACCTCAGGGATTTAAGAAGTTCTTGGGACCTTCTTCCTGTTGAACGCAGGACTTGCTCAACGACGCCGACATGTGCCGGAAAAAGATGCAGGCGGCCTCCACCCTCATCGACGGGCTGAGCGGAGAGAAGATCCGATGGACTCAGCAGAGCAAAGAGTTCAAAGCTCAGATTAACAGGTATGCATCGTGGTCTTTGCTATACTCGCCCTCCATCTCAGGCACCACCCAATGGCACCTCTTTGTGACGCTAGAGAACATACAACCCGCCTCCCGTGAGGCGCTTTCTCCTGTATGCCCTCACCCCGTCCAGAATCCCTCCATCTGAGAAAGTGCTTGCAGCTTAAGCTCCGCGCTCTCGGTGAAACAGAGAGGGACGCGCCTTTTGTGAAGCACCTGTCATCTCCATCCTGGCTCAGCAGTGTGGGTTTCCGGTAGTGGGTGCTGCTAAAATGGTTCGAGTCTGCCAGAACAATCTGTAGGCTGCTCCGTTTGTCTCCTCTCAGCGAGGAGTGCTCAGGAAGCAGACGGGGGGGGGGGGGGGGGGGGGAGAAAGGAGAAGTAGACTCCCCAAGACTGATTCTGAACAAGGACCCGCGGGGGGCAGGGGGGACAGGGGGGGACGGGCACAGGCTACTTTCCCTCTGTCTCGCTCACTGACCTTCCCCACGTAAGGCCACGGGGAGCAGAGAAAGGGTTCACCAAATAACAAGCCAAAACTCCTTACACTGTGGAGGGCGACTGTGTTTCCTCCTCCACAGACTCGTGGGCGACATTCTGCTGTGCACCGGATTCCTTTCCTACCTCGGTCCTTTCAATCAGATATTTCGGAACTATCTGCTTAAAGAGCTGTGGGAGTTGGAGCTGAGGGCGCGGAAAATTCCTTTCAGTGAGAACCTGAATCTCATTTCCATGCTGGTGGATCCTCCAACTGTAAGTGTTTCTGTCCTCATCACATTATCTGAATTTCAGTCTCATTTAATTTCTTACTAAGAAGTCAAGGTACACCTACTTTGTTGTTGTTTTCATTTAATTGAAAAGATTGTTTGAAAATGCCTACGAGCTCCAAAAATGGATTTTCTTTGTGGTCTAAAAGTTACTCTGCATTTTAAGAAGTCCTCCTTTCCAATGAGAGCCAATTGCACTGCTGGGAACTAAAAGGCCATTTGTGAGTTACAGACCGGCTGACACCGAGCTCTCCGTACAGCCCTCCAGGGCTTACACCATCCTACTACGCCACGCGCTCTTGCGAACATCTTGGGCCAGTGCAGACATTAGCCGGGCCCCAAGCACTGGCATTAACCTTCTCTTGGCCATTAGCAATCCCTTATTAGTAGTACGCTCTGTGTCGCCGAGGAACAGCGTGACTTACCTCCCCGGCCCCCCTCGTGGGGGATTGGACGCCCCTGCCAATCACCAGTGCCTCCTGCAGGGCTCCTGCGGCAGTGCCTGCCTTCCAGGCCATTTGTATTCATGAGCGGCTTTTCTGATTTGTGGATATGCTCCCCAGTTGCCCTAGAGACGCCATGCTATTAATTTCACGTTATCTCTACTTAAAAATGAAAAATTAGTCTTTCCATTTCAAACAATGTCGACATGGTCCTGTCAGGGACTAGATCAGGTGTTGAATATAGTGGGTCCCTGGTGAGGCCGAGTGGGCCAGGGTGGTTACAGCCTGTGAAGGTGGAGGCTGGTTGGTTCATTGATATCTTGGGTGATTTTATGGACACGTGGAGGCAGGCTGGCAATTCCCTCTGATTTTGAAAAATAAATATATATATATTTTAAAAATGTCATTGATGAGCTCCTGCCAATATAATACCTTGTCTCTCTGGGCTTCTCTCCCTCTAGCTATGCAACCCTGGACCCCAAGCAGAACCAAGGGCAGGAAGGGGAAGTGTCAGGGGCTTATCCAGGGCTTATCTCCTCTGACCTCTCTCTCTCTCTCTCTCTCTCTCTCTCTCTCTCTCTCTCTCTCTTAATCCTCACCTGAGGATATTTTTCCATTGATTTTTAGAGAGAGTGGAAGAGAGAGGGAGAGACTGAGAGAAACATCCATGTGAGAGAAACACATCGATTGGTTGCTTCTTGCACGCACCCCAGCCAGAGCCCAGGCTGGGGAGGAGCTTGGAACCGAGGTATGTGCCCTTGACTGGAATTGAACCCGGGACCCTTTGGTCCATAGGCCGACGGAGCCAAATGGGCTATGGCTTCTCTGGCATCTTGACACCCGTATCCATTATTTCTGCCTCCTTCAGCCAGTCTGGACCCCACCCACAAAGCCACCCTCACCGTATTTTAAGCCCCTATGTTCTCTGAATGCTCAGCAACCAAGCTTCATGTAATAAATTTAACAATGTTTCCTCAAGCATAAAAACATAACATACAGGCCTAAACCTAGTCTTGCATCATGAGAAAGAGGATTTATTTATTACATTTTTAAAAAAAATTTAATATTATTTGGTTTACATTTACATTTACAAGTTTGGGTTTTTTTTTTTTTTCTGGGTACCTGTTGTACCTTCTCAGTGGAAAAATATATGCCCAATTTTTAAATTCTTTTATATCGTGGTGCTTTTACCTACTAATGAAAGCATTCTCATTCTCCTTCGAACGGATGTCCACTTCCTGTTATTCAGATTGGCGAGTGGGGCCTGCAGGGCCTGCCAGGAGATGACCTCTCCATTCAGAACGGCATTATTGTGACGAAGGCCACCAGATACCCACTCCTCATAGATCCACAAACTCAAGGCAAAACTTGGATTAAATCAAAGGAAAAAGAAAATGACCTGCAGGTGTGTATCGTTCGGTGCAGGGGAACGTAATCTTGAAGTCATGACATTTCCCCCAAATTTCTGTTGAGTCTGCCAGTCATAAAGTTGTCATCTCTGTAATTGTTTGCTAACTTACACCTTTGAGTTTTGTAACAGGGATTAGGGCAAAGCCTTAGCAATTTTCTCTCTTGTGCGCTCTCTTGAGTGCACTCTCCCCTCTCTGTCCATTGGCCTGGCTCTATGGCAGATGATGGGTGTGGTTTCTATCCTGGGCCTTGGATCTGGGCCTCGGACCAGGAAAGCAGCCAAAGAACTTGAGTTTTGGGCCACTTGCCTCACCTCGCTCAGGCACTTGGTACTACAGAGCATACGAGGGTCCAGTGTTGGAGGTGGTGTCGAATAAGGTGTTCATTTCAGGAAGCGGGACACGAGGGACAGGATTCCAGCCCTCCTATCTCCCTGGGGGAATCTCATCACCATTGATATTTCAATTCAGCTTCCCATATGGACTGTTCCTTGTTTCCTAGACACTCTTCTAAGCCTCCTAGATCCACATGTTTGCTTGTGCTGTTTCTCCTAATGAGGACGTCTCTCTCCACCCCACTGCCCTCTTCCCTTACATCCCAGACAAAAATCTGAAATATCTCAAAGTCCACACCCAACGCTACCTTCGCAAAGACTTCTCTGCATCCGAGGAGCACCCCTTCTCCTCCTCTTTCTATCACAGAGAGCATGTTACACACCCAGGGCTTTTGCAGGCCACGACTCGCCGAGCTTTGAAAATTAAGTTTGCTCCTTTTATTTTTATAAACAAGGCTTCCCAAATAGCCCTCAAAATTCCTAGTCAGCTCTTGATTTCCACTGAGGAAGAGGCACGTTCCTTGTGCCATTTGTAGAGTAATGAGCTCTTCGTGTTTAGGTGACGTCGCTGAACCACAAGTATTTCCGCACGCACCTGGAGGACAGCCTTTCCCTGGGCCGACCCCTGCTCATTGAGGACATTCGTGAAGAGCTGGACCCGGCCCTGGATAATGTGTTAGAAAAGAATTTCATTAAGTCAGGCACCGCTTTCAAGGTGAGCTTTGTAAAAACAAGAAAGAAAAGGATAATGGTGACATCTACTTATCTTTTTGAGCATAGCAGAAAAGGCAATTTCTTTCAAGTATTTGGTATACTGGAAAAAATAATTTCCAAACTCATGTTCAGTGTTTCCTTTAAAAATACATAGTATAGCCCGGCTGGTGTGATTCAGTGGTTGAACGTCAACCTATGGCCCAGGAGGTCATGGTTGGATTCCTGGTCAGGACATGTGCCTGGGTTGTGGGCTCGATTCTTAATGTGTGGGGCATGTAGGAGGCAGCTGATCAATGATTCTTTCTCATCATTAATGTTTCTGTCTCTTTTTCTGTTTCTCCCTTCCACTCTGAAATAAAAAAAAAAATAAAATATAGATGTGTATATATATTATTTATAACAGATATAGGGGGAGGGCAATTTCTTGGTAAGAGTAGCCATTTCACTGAAACTAAATAATATATTAAGGAGAGACATTGTCTGGTCATAATAATAAGATATTATTGTATGTATTTTAGCAACTCCAAGAAAATTCATTTTGTAAGCCATATATAGTACATCTATACAATAAAACCTGTATTTCATTGGAGAAAATGGCATTTTAATAAAGTCTATGGACATTGATTTGTTCATTTCTCTATTAACGTTCAGTCTAAATTCATGGACTTTGCTGAAAGCTATGGAATCGTGTTCCTGATTTTTTATTATAATGTTTTCTGTCTGTTTCTTTTTTCATTGATCATTCTCTACCTTTAGGCTTCTTCATATTTTTATTTTTTGATGAATGACAGCCTTTCTGGTTGAATTTTTTTTTTTAATTTGGACAACTTAATTTTATGAATATCAGTGAATAAAATTTGAAATTAAAAAAAATTTCTCATGAAACAAAGAGATTTATGTAGAAAAATAGTTCTTCATAATGTGAATTCTTTTATTGCCATGTTTAATATGCCAAGGAGGTTGCAGACTCACTATTCCTGGAAGACTCACCATCTCACCATTCCTTTAAAAGGCCCCAATTCTTAACCGCAGTGTCAAGGCCTGCTGCCTGAGAATGTGCTAGTCCCCTAGCATGCAGATTACGATTAAAATCTAAATCATTTAGAGATGTTATAAATTCCACTGGACTTTGTTGTTAATCCTCACCTGGGAATATTTTTCCATTGATTTTTTTTTTTTTTTAAAGAGAGAGTGGAAGGGAATGGGAGAGACACATAGAGAGAAACATCGATGTGAGAGAGAAACATTGATTGCCTCTTGCATGACCAGGACCTGGTATCAAGCCTGCAAGGACCAGGCCTGCAACCAAGGTACATGCCCTTGACTGGAATTAACCCAGGACTCTTCAGGCCTGGAACCGATACTCTATCCATTGAGCCAAACTAGCCAGGGCTCCACCTAATTTTTAGACAGCAAAACCTGTTGTTTTTCAATAAGATAAATGTCATCTTTCTGGAAAATTATATTGGCATTTTTCTTCTTTGGAAATGTTATTAACCCTTTCTGTTGTTAAAAATTCTGTTGGGAAAATATGCTGGCATGTTTTTTCTTTGAAAATTTTGTTAAACCATTCTGTTGTTAAATGTGCTTCAGATATGACTGTGAAATGGAAGAAGAAATTATATATTCTATAAACATGACACATTTCCATAGCAGGAAACAATTTTCTCAAGTGGAAAAAACAGTCAAGTCTTTGAATGAGTTTTTCTTTATTCACCGTTTGTCTTGGATAAATTTTTCATTGAATTTGCTTGGTGTTCTGGCTAAAAACAACTCCAAGCAGGACCACAGATGTAACTTATTCTAAAGGGATAGGCTTTATTCTTTAAGATCAATGAGTAAAATTTCACAACTTCCTTTTGCAGTTCCTTCAAGTTTCACAGCACTAGCCTCTGGTAAAGTATTTCTTAAATTGAACCCATAGTCCTAGTCCTGTCCTCTAAGCTTTTTTAAACTTTATATTTGCATTGATGTAGGTGAAAGTCGGTGATAAGGAATGTGATATCATGGATTCATTTAAACTTTATATTACTACAAAGTTGCCAAACCCTGCCTTTACCCCCGAGATCAATGCTAAAACATCAGTCATTGATTTCACTGTTACAATGAAAGGACTTGAGAATCAGTTATTAAGGAGAGTAATTCTAACGGAGAAACAGGTAATAATTTCTCAAGGTAAAGAACTTTTAAACTATAATAAATGTTTGAACTTTATTGGGAAATTGTTAAGCCTATTGACAAAAAAAATGAAGTATATCCTGTTTACCTTTGTTAACATAAATATTTGTTTTGTAGTCTCAAGTCCTGTCAGAAAAGTAACATAACTCACCTCTCCTCCAACTTCAGACTCACTCACTCACACACACACACACACACACTCACTCACACCCCTATTTCCACTTCCTACATCTGACTTTAAACCTTTTTTTTTTTTTTTTTTTTTTTTTTTTTTTTTTTTTTTTTTAATAAATCTTTATTGCTCAGATTATTACAATTGTTTCTCCTTTTTCTCCCCCATAGCTCCCTTCCACCCGATTCCCACCCCACCCTCTGCCCTTACCCCCTCCCCCATCATTGTCCTCATCCATAGGTTATACAATTTTAATCCAGTCTCTTTCTGCACCCCACACCCCTTCACCCTGATAATTATCTATCCACTCCCTTTCTTTGCCCCTAATTCTATTCTTAAGTAATACCTTTCAGCATTTCATATAATACTGGTTTGGTGGTGATGAACTCCTTTAGCTTTTTCTTATCTGTGAAGCTCTTTATCTGCCCTTCAATTCTGAATGATAACTTTGCTGGATACAGTAATCTTGGTTGTAGGTTCTCCCTATTCATCACTTTGAATATTTCTTGCCACTCCCTTCTGGCCTGCATGGTTTCTGTTGAGAAATCAGCTGATAGTCGTATGGGTGCTCCCTTATAGGTAACCAACTGCTTTTCTCTTGCTGCTTGTAAGATCCTCTTTTTGTCTTTTACCCTTGGCATATTGATGATGATGTGTCGAGAAGAATTTTTCTTTGGATTCCTCTTGTTTGGGGTTCTGTAGGCTTCCTGTACTTGTAAGTCTATTTCTTTCACCAGGTGAGGGAAGTTTTCTGATATTATTTCTTCAAATATGTTTTCAGTATTTTGCACTCCCTCTTCTTCTGGCACCCCCATAATTCTGATGTTGGTGCGCTTGCAGTTGTCCCAGAGGCTCCTTACACTATCTTCAACTTTCTGGATCCTCTTTTCTTCTTCCTTCTCTAGCGGAGTGTCTTTTGGCTCTTTGATCTGATTCTTGTGTTCTTCCATTCTGCTGTTGGATCTCTGCATAATATTTTCCAATTTAGTCAGTTTATCTATACTTTTTAGTTGGGTCTCATGAAGTTTATCGAGCTTTTCTAGGATATTGTTGCATAACCTTAGAACCGTAGTTCTGAACTCTATATCCTCCATCTCTTTTGTTTGAGATCTGTTTCCTTGTCTCGGCATTATCACTATTTTTCAGAGTTGGTAGGATGGCTTTGTGTGTTTGGTGTCCTATATAGCACAGTGAGTCAGCCTCCTCAGTTACCTGAGGTAGACACTCTTGGTGATCCCCTTTGTGGACTGCGTGCACAGCTTTGTTGTAGCTAAGTCTCTATTGTTGTGAATTGACCTTCAGGCCAATTGGATGTGGGTATCAGCTGTGTCTACTCTGGGATAACTTCTGTATTGGAGACAGTCTTATAGGATCAGACTTGAAAAACTGCAGAAGCCTCTGCTCAGCTTGGATGGGGCGGAGTCTCAGGGCTGAACTGACAGTCTTGGCTTCTGCCCTGCCCTTGTGCACTCGCCTGAGTTTCCGCCTGACCGGCCCAGGTTCCCCAAGCAAGAGCGTGGGTGCCGCAGGGGCTCACCCGGACTTGGGCTGGTCTCTGTAGTCTGGAGCTTCTGACTCCTTCCGCTACAGAGAGGCTGCCATCTTGTACATAGAGGCAGCGGCAGCCTCGTGGTCAGACTGGAGCTTCTGACTCCTTCCGCTACAGAGAGGCTGCCACCTTGTACAGAGAGGCAGCGGTAGCCTCCGCGGTCAGACCTGGAGCTTCTGACTCCTTCCGCTCCAGAGAGGCGCGGTCAGACCTCAGCGCGTACTTGCTCGCGCGCGAGTCTGTAGACCCTGCCGGCTGCGACTGCGACTCCCGGTCCCCGGTCTCTGAGTCTCTGAGTCTCTGGGTGCCTTTCTCTGCAGTCCAGACTCCACCCGTATGAGCCTGGGACCACGGAATTTCAGCCGGGGCTGGGTTCAGTGCAGTCGGAAAGGGTTCCGTGCAATCGGGGATTCCTCCCCTCCCACCGCCAGGCAGGTATTCGGCGGCCGCGTGCGCGAGCGTCTCCCTACCTCAGTGCTTTTCGGCTCCCAGTCCGATCCGTGAGCCTCTCTCTTTCTTTCTAGTTGTAGCTATTCCACTCCGCCAGCTTTCCTGACGTTTTGGTGAAGTCCTTTTTGATTTTAGTTGTTTTTTTAATTAAATTGTTGATGAGGCGGCAGCTTAGGAGACTGCCTAGGCCGCCATCTTGGATGTTCTCCTGACTTTAAACCTTTGGGTATGTTGACTTACACCTCTAGAGTCCTGTGGATGGATGATCTTGTTTATAACTGAAAATTTCGATAAAATAATGCTCCTGGAGAAAAAGAAATTACTCCGAATGGGTATTATCATCACTGTGGTAGTTTCAACCTCTACACTCTAATCTATGCTAATAAAAGGGTAATATACTAATTAGACCGGGAGATCTTCTGGATGTCCTTCCAGACAAAGCCATGGTGGCGGGGCTGAGGCAGAGGGGAGAGGCGGTTAGGGGCGATCAAGCCAGGAGGGGAGGGAAGTTGGGGTAGAGAAGGCTGGCACGGGAGGGGATAGTTGGGGGTGAGCAGGCTGGCAGGGATGAGGCAGTTGGGGGTGAGAAGGCCAGCATGCAGAGTGGTTAGGGGCAATCAGGCAGGCAGGCAGGCAGGTGAATGGTTAGGAGGCAGCAGTCCTGGATTGCGAGAGGGGTGTCTGACTGCCAGTTTAGGTCCAATCAGTTGGACATCCCCTGAGGGGTCCCAGATTGGAGAGGTTGCAGGCCTGGCAGAAGGACAACTTCCCTCTCCCTCCCCGGTGCATGAATTTCATGTACCAGGCCACTAGTAATTGAATAATATAGGAAGCCATACTTTTATTTTAATTAAGTGAAATTTTCACTAAAGAGGGAATGTATCCTATATAATAAAAGCCTAGGTGGTGTCATGCACTCCCACGATATCATCACAAAGATGGCCGGCAGGGGAGGGCAGTTGTGGACTATCAGGCCCACAGGGGAGGGAATTGCAGGGGAGGGCAGTTGGGGGAGGGCAGTTGGGGGCAACCAGGCCATCAGGGGAGGACAGTTAGGCGTCAATTAGGCTGGCAGGGGAGTGGTTAGGGGGTGATCAGGCTAGCAGGCAGAAGCAGTTAGGGGCAATCAGGCAGGCAGGCAGGCAGGCAGGTGAGCAGTTAGGAGCCAGCAGTCCTGGATTGTGAGAAGATGCAGGTTGGGATGAGGGACCTTCCCCAAACCCCTTCTGCATAAATTTAGTGCACCAGGCTTCTAGTTTAAGTATAATTGAGAGTTCTAATAAAACAAAGAACAACTTAAGATGGGGTGGTTCTAAGAGGTTGACATGAGATTAATTGTTAAGATAAATGTCAGAAAATGTTAAATGTTATGCACAAAATATAATTTTATGTATCTGCAGATATAAAATATATTTGCACAAATATAACTAATTTTATTATTAAGGGTTCAGGGGAAAGGGAAGGTTAGAAATAGAAAGATCAGAGAAGCATAAAATGGGAGGGTGAGAAGATGGCAGAAGAAGACGGGACAAGGAAAGGAAAAAAGGCAAGAGATCCAAACAGATGGACACAAACAGAGAGGAAAGACATTCAAAAACAGAAGGAGGAATGACATTAACCACAAAGAAATAGAGAGACGGTGAAAGGAGAAGTGAAATCCTACCTCGTTCATAGAGATGGTCACTTGGCACAGGCCTGGAAGGGCGGCCTGTCTGGTGGAGGGAAGGGCACAGTCCAAGCTTGCATGCTCATTTGATCCTAGTTAACAACAGACAACCCAGGGCTTATGCAATCCAGAAAGAGAATCCATTCCACTTCCACAGCCAGGCAGAGAGAGCATGGGCCTGTCCATTCACGGTCTCCATCTCTTCTTAAGGCCTCGTGGTGTTAACTGGTAAAAACTAGTCCTTCCTTTGTGGTCTCCCTGGCACTATTGGTCCCAGGATGATTCCTCAGTGGTCCAGATCCCCCATGTAGGCTGCACTAGCTTCTGTAAGGCGGGCCCCTCCATGTCCCAGAGCTCCTATACCCATTCCTCCAGAGATGTGCTGAGATGTTCACAGAAGGCTTGCTAGAGAAACAAAATGCACACTTAGTCCACAGGAGACCTCCTGACCATAATGTGAGCCCTCCTAACGGCCTGCTCTGAAACCCATTTTACAGGCGAACAAATGGGGACCAGAGAGAAAAGGGTCTTCACCTGTAAGAGCACACAGGCTTTCACCCTGCCAGACCTCCTAGGTAAACGTTACAGGTCATGCTGCAAAGCTCACAAGCGTCCACTGTACCGTGATGCTTGTGTTTCTGTATCTTACTGAAAGGGAAGCTGACGGCATTCTTGTTGTCCAAGTATTCCTACACTGCCACCCAGGGGTGAATCTTCTAATGAAAACAATACATTAGCTATTCCCCTGCAAACACAGCCAGGCTCATCAGCTCTTCATTGCCACCTCATCACATACTGCAAACCTGAGAAGGAGTGCTTCTATACACTATACACGCTGGCCGTGGAGTTGAAGGACAAGGCTATTAGGCCTTTCTCTGACAGTAGCTAGCTAGCTATGCATAGTATATTGAAATGCTATTTGGAGTTAATATTTCTGGGTGCTCAGTTTCCCTGGATGTAAAATAAAGTTGATGAATAAATTCAGCAGATTTCAACTTAACAAATATTTATTGGGTTGAGTCCAATCTCTGCAAAGCCTTGAGATACGAGCTGCCGCGAATACAAGAATGAATAGGACAGGACACGTTCCTGCCCATTAGGTGTACGGCTCCAACTGAGATGTCGTGGGAGGTATGCAGATGGCTGCTGTGCTGTGGCTCTTGATTGACGGGTTGGTTTAGGAAGACTTCCTGAAAATGGAGGAATTTCTGAAGCAGTTTTTCCAGAAACTTCCTCAGCGAAGTAGTTGAAAAACACAGTTCTGAGTACAAGTTGTGAGTCTGCATAAAATCAGAAGAAAGGGCTATCGAGAATGTTATTGAGACTATTTCCGTTTATTCTGTGTTTAGAAGAGTATTATATCCACGTTAAGTCTCTGCATTTGACAATTTCACTATAGCTATGTAAGAGGATGTCTTGGATCTTAGGAGATTTGCTGAAGATTTTAGGTATAAAGGATAACATTGGCAAATGGTTCAGCAATGATGATAATAAATATTATATATAGAGAAAGCGTGATAAAGCAAAATGTTATTTGGTGAACTTAAATAACAGGTTTGTGAGAGCTCATTCATTGTACCAGTCTTGCAACTTTTCTGAAAGCTGGGAATTTTTCACAATATAATTTAAAAAAAACACATTATTTGTGTATGAAAAATATACCTCCCAAACATCCAATTTAGTCCCTCTTGAAGAAGGAGCTGCAAAATGGTGGAAAATGGATTTGTATTGGCAACTGGCTATGCCAAACCAGGTGTCCGGAGTTCCTATAGGCAGGTCCCAAGCAAAGAGCTCACTTTTGGCTTGGGGTTGCCTGGTGGTTTCTTGGTATTAATCAACGCCTCTTTGTTTCTACCACTTCTGGCTGCAAATAAAGTTAACATTTCTCCCAGAGTCAATGTGGAAGCAGGGCCAAGAGAATGGGATGCTCTAATTTAAATAAACTGAGAGCTGGAAAGACAGCTGCGGATAATTGGGCAAAATTATTTTAGCAAGGTAATCCCATGCATGCCAATGTAAGTGCTATGGAAACCTAATACTACTGGGCATAATTTAAAAAAAAACAACGTCTAGAGAAGCAAAAATATGGAAAAATAGGTTTGACTAATGGTAGCCATTCCTTGTCATGTAAAAGGCATTTTGGGTTAAACTTTTAAAAGTTTGTAATAAACACTAGTAAATTGGATTTAAGGCAACAACTGGTAACATTCTGGGGCTGTTTTGTGTCTCTTAATAACAGGAGCTGGAGTCTGAGAGGGTTAAACTTTTGGAGGACGTGACTTTCAATAAGCGGAAGATGAAAGAACTTGAAGATAACCTCCTCTACAAATTAAGTGCTACAAAAGGTATTGTGTTATCACGACATCATCAAATAATGGTTCTGCAGAAGGAGTCCTTGTACCCTCTTTTCAACGGCCCCATGATGATAGATGTTAGGAAATAGTTATCAATGCAAAGGACGGCAGGGACTCTGATTACTGAATTAGCAAACAAGGTCTGAGCATTTGAGAATAACCGTTTTCATGATATAATTGCTCTCTCCTGAGGAAAAGAAAGCTCCCGGGAGAGCTAGGTAACTCATAATAGGCTAATTTGCTTGCCCAAAGGAAACTAATGGGCTCCATCTATTTTTTTTTTTAGATTCACTCTTTCAGTTGTGTTGAAATGTAATCACCGCAGTGGGCTCTGAGGTGTGTAATCTGCGGTGGAGGCACTTTAGCACCCAAGGCCCAGTGTACCTCCTCCCCTTTTTATTGTTGTTCATCCTTACCTGAGGATATTTTCCCATTATTTTTTAGAGAGAGTGAAAGGGAGGGAAAGAGACAGAGAGAGAAACATCGATGTGAGAGATCAATGCCCCAATCAGGGCAGGGCCGGGGATTGAATTTACAGTCCAGGTCCATAGGCCGACGCTCTATCCACTGAGCCAAACCAGTGAGGACCCAGCTTATTCTTGGTTTGACTTGACCTCCCACTTAGAAGTCAGGTGCTGTCTGGGCAGTCAGATCATCGCACCACCCCCTGATTTGGGGATGTGTTCTCTCTGAATATGTAAAAAATATCTAATCCCAAGGTAATAAAATCAACAAACACTACAGTGTTCTGAAGCAGGCAGTTTAATGCCATGTAAATTCTACCATTAATTAGAAGTTTAATGATGAATACTTCCGAACAGCACTTTAATCCTTGGATTAAAAATAAATAAATAAATCTTAACCTCCCAGAAGAACACTATGTGTTACTCTCGCAACAGTCTCTAGCATCACCTTCCAGGTGACCTCAAGGGAAGTCCTATTTTCTGCCTTAATTGCACTGTCTGTCTCTTGGTGCAGTGCGCTCTCCCACCACTTGGTTCCTCTGGGGATTCTAAATATTAGAAAGATGGCTGAGTGCTCTTCTCCTGACCGGCCCAAGAGTGTGCTGGTTCGAGGTCTCTTTCCTGTGAGGTTAACCGCAAGTTGGACTCCATCAGGGGACCTGGTGCCCATCAGAGCAGCTCCGCGCCCTCCGGCAGCTCAGGCCCCGCCCCGAACGCTTGGCCAGGCCAGAGCACTGCTGTGTGCAGACACCATGGCCAGTAGCTCAGCATGGCCAAAGTGTCTCCCATGTCTTAAAATCAAATTTACTCTCATAAACATGTTCTATCTATTAGAAACAATAAGGAAGGGTAAAGATAAAGTTAGGGTTTTTCTCCTGGTGAGACAGGCCCACCAGTGGCAGGGACGCTCTTTGAGGCAGCAGCGAGAGTGCAGCGTTGGGGCAGCGCCGCTGGGAGCCCAGCTGGACGGGCAGATGAGCTCATGACACTGCAGAGCGCCATCAGGGTGATGATGGAGGGGACAGTGGAGGCCCCTGGGGGTGGGCTGCCTTGGGGGTGCAGACTTCTAGGCAGCGAGAGGGATAGCCCTTGCAGGAATGTTCGCAGGAATTCAGGCATCGGGTGGTAGCTGGACTAGGAGCCCTCTGGGCTCTGTAGAAGTGGGGCTGAACATTAATGGGGAGATTTCTGAACGGATGCACCTGGCTTTCCAGCTTCCCCGTCAGTGCTCTGCAGCTCCCACACGCTTCCTGTTTGGTTTGCAGGCTCCTTGGTGGATGATGAGTCTCTCATCGGTGTCCTCCGGACCACCAAGCTGACAGCCGCTGAAGTGAGTGAAAAGCTACACGTGGCCGCGGAAACGGAGGTCAAGATCAACCTGGCTCAGGAGGAGTTCCGGCCGGCGGCCACCCGAGGGAGCATCCTCTACTTCCTCATCACGGAGATGAGCATGGTCAACATCATGTACCAGACGTCCCTGGCCCAGTTCTTGAAGCTGTTTGACCAGTCCATGGCCAGGTGGGCCTCTCGACCTTCCCGCCGGAGCAGCAACTTAAGCATTTTTGTTTGTATTCCTGCTTCTTTAATTTTTAAAATGTATTGCAGATCTGAGAAGTCTCCACTCCCCCAAAAGAGAATTACAAATATCATCGAGTACCTGACATACGAAGTTTTCACATACTCTGTCCGAGGCCTGTACGAAAACCACAAATTCCTCTTTGTGCTCCTCATGACCTTGAAGATCGACCTCCAGAGAGGAACGGTGAAGCACCGCGAGTTCCAGGCTCTCATCAAAGGTGAAGGGATTGGACTGTGGTGACATAAAGGATATCGCTTTTGATGCGCTCTTTGGTGGCTGTACACTAATTTTTAGAGCGCTGTAGAGCAGTTAAGTTGTCAGGAAAGTGAAGCTCTTTATGCCCCTTTTTTTCTGGTTTCCATTCATTGTGCTCTGGTTACTCAAGGTGGCATACTCCGGGTCTGTGTTAACGCCATGGTCCTCAGTCATGTGATTAAATGAAGGTTGGTCACTGTTGCCCGTGGTTAGGAGACCCGGATGCCGAGGGGTGGGGAAGTGCGGCTGGCGGTGAGCGTCCATTGCCGGAGAGCGGTTCCTCAGGCAGGAATGTGATGGCTGCTAGTTGAAGTTAATCCCACACATCGCTTATCTCCGTGTTAAAGTATAACTAAGACAAAAGTGTTTTCATTCAGTTCAGCAAAACAAGTGCCATGCACACCCAGCATGCTAGTGTTTGGGATACAAAGATAAAGCAGACATTGTTTTAAGGGAAATGACAGTCTCATACAGGGGATAAAATAATTGCAAAACAAGGCTGGATCGCCCGAGTGTGATAAGAGAGCTAAGAGCAATGTGTTGGGTCTGAAAGGAGGGGAGGTTACGTGCGATTGGTGAGATCAGAAAAGCTCCTTGGAAAACACACCTCTGCAGGGTAGTCAGGAATTTTTCAGGTTGACGCATGGGGAAATGTTTCAATCTTTTCTTGATGGTTTTGCGCTTGTATGTATTTTAATAAATCATTCTCTCGCTGCTCCTACCTACTCTCCAAAAAAAAAGAAAGTGGCGTTTGAGTAGAGACAGAAGCGTGAGAAGGAAACGCGGGGAGTGTGTGAACTGGGAGGCTCGATTCCTAGAGGAAGGGTTTTCTTGATCTGGTGAGTAGCCAGGTGTCATGGGGGTGGTGCTGTGGTCCGTTCGGAACCTTTTATTGTCCTTCAGGAAGGTCACTGGGGCGGACACGCATAGGCTGGGGAGCAGAGGATCGAGGGGTCTGTTAGAATCTCCCGTGCCACAGCCTGCGGGGAAGGCGATGGGAGTAGAAAGGAGGAAACAGGTGAGGGGTCATAGCAGGGATATGCACCGGACCGGAGCCAGGAGAGGGGTCCGAGCCGAGGTTCCGGTCTATGCAGAGATTTCCCGTCTGCCTGGTTGAGAAAGGAGCTAGTTTGGGAGTGTCGGAGTCGGGGCTCAATGAGTGTGAGTCTGGGGCCTGCTTTTCAGTCGGCATTAGAACAGCCCCCAAATGTCAATGGCTCAACACAGCAAAGGTTTACTTCTCCTCCCCTCTCTCTCCCACATGCTTGTTGTGGTCACCCAGGAAACCCAACTGCCTCCTTAATTACTAGGCAGAGGAATGGATGTGGCAAATTGTGTCCTGGCCCTTAAAAGGTACCCCATAAGTGGCACATGTCACTTAACGCTCATCTTTCATTAGCCAAAGCAAGACATGTGGCCACACCTAACTTCCCGGAGAGCAGGGGACTCAGCTGTCCCACGTGCTTGGGGGCAGGGCACTGGGCGTTCTCATAGCCCTGGCAGCTATGCGGACATTGGGATTTGAGACATCCGGCAGGCCAGACAGGCGAGAAGTCAGACAGCGGCCACGTTGGGCGTAGACATAACAACCACGGCCGGGGGTCGGCAGAGGCCATCGGGAGGAAAATGCGGAGTGTTTCCAAGTTCACTCTGCAAGGCGCAGGGACGTGATGCGCTTTATGCTCATCGTCCTGCTGACGCTTCGCAGGCAGGAGCCATGCCTTGCTTCTCTACCCTGTTCCTCAGTTAATTTCCTCCTCAGGCCCAGGATAGGATAAGAGTCGTTGTAAACCCTTCTGCGTACTCACTGAAATGTCTTCTTTGACTTTGTATTTCTTGAAGCTCAAAGGAAATGAGAATATGTCCTTGGGTTCATGTTTTGTCTAAGGCCTGGTACGCCTGGAGGAGCTGGTGTCTGAATTGCATATAGGAGTTTAGAGACCGCGTGGTGCCTAAGGCGTGTGCAGGGCTGGAACCAGGGAACAAGCAGATCTGCCCCTGCCTAGCCGTGTGATCTCAGAGCGCCCACCGGTCCCCCGCGCACAGGGGGCGGTGGGCCCCGGGGAAGGACTAGTGCCTCCTGGAGAGACGGGCGGGCTCCGGAGAGGAGCTTCCATCCACAGGGGCGGTCTCTGTGACATTTAAATCAAACGCACCTGGATTTACCAGGCCTAGAAAGCTGCTCTGACTCGTCCAGTCACCGTGAGGCTCTCACTTGCCTGGGGCCGCAACCTCCGGGTCTGGAGCCCTGGGCAGTGGGGAAGGGGTAGAAGGGAAGGGGCAGAGTGGAATGGTCAGGGGTGAAGGGGTAGAGGGGAAGGGGCAGAGTGGAAGGGTCAGGGGTGAAGGGTCAGGGGTGAAGGGGCAGAGGGGAAGGGTGGGAACCTAGGCAGCAGTGGGAGCAAACGGCCTCCCGCTGAGGACAGCCTCGTCTGCGGGTACAAGCGGGATGGGAAATGCACTTTTGGTGTTTCCTCGCTGGTGAGCTGGCTCTGCTACCTGAGTCCCATCTGCCAGTGTGACTCTGAGAAGGAGACAGCTCTGACATAGAAATAAGTGGGAACCCTGGCCCCTGGTCCACCATGGGTCGTGAAAGGACGGAGGAGTCAGGAAGAAGGAGGTGGGGAGAGGAGGGCACTCCCAGGCAGAAGATGCCCTGCGCTCTGCCCAGAGCCCATGGGGGCTGCCTGGCAGCACTGTGAGGGAGTGGCCGGACGGATACACGGGAGGTTTGGCAGCGGCGTGTGGGCATGGAGTGTGGGCATGGAGTGTGGACATGGAGTGTGGAGGGGCTGGTGCACACCACAGGCCTGGGGCGCAAACCAAGGAGCTGCAGAGCAGGCACCTCTGACGGGAGACAGGCCCAGTCCCTGTGGGTGACAGTCTCCTGTGCCTGCAGGTCACACAGGGTGTGCTCAGGGGGGACAGTGCGGGATCCCAGCCTGGGACCCAGACTGGTAGAGATGAGAGGGTGCGCACCAATCTGAGGACCCTCCCTGTCATGACATAATCACCGTGTCCCACACCCCCCCCCCCGACCCCCACCGCTCCCCACCCAGCAAATTCAGCCAAACCGAGCTCTTACCTGAACAGACGGGATTCTGGGAAACTAAGTATATAAATCAGCGGAGACTGAGAAACACAGCAACACAGCGGGGAAGGAATCTGTGAGGAGAATTAGATTTGACACAGGAAAAAACAAGAAGGCTGCACACCGGGGTTGTGGAGAGAACACATCTGTGCCACCGATTCACCAGCTGGGAGCGGGGAGGAGCAGGCCGCCCAGGCCAGCGGGGCCGGTGCGCGGAGCTGGGGCGCCCTCAGTGGGCAGCGGGGAGCCATCGCCCGCTTTCTGAGCGGGAAGCCCCGTGAGCAGAGTGGCGCTGTAGGAAGATGAATTTGGGATTGTCTGGTCGGTTGATTAGCAAACACGTAGTCAGCTCAGCAGTAAAAGAGAGTTTGTGTTTTTGTTTGTTTGTTTGTTTGTTTTTTAAAAAAACAACCCAACGCTGGCTTACTGTACAGTTTGTATTAGTTTTGAACGGGCTTACATTGTGACCAATTATTGTTTAAAAGATGGCGTGGCTTTGTTTTTAATGGTTACAAGGTTAACACATATGGTTCTTAGATCATTGAATTTTTAAAAAATCATTTGAACTCAGTGCTTGCAGGAGGAGAGGGAAGATGTATTGGTGTCAGACGGCACAAGTGTCTGACTTCCCCGGGAGGACCGTCCCTCTGCCTCCACGCCCACGTGCTGCCTTCAGTATCCGGAAGGTGCCTTGGACTTCCTGTTTCAACGGGCAGTGTCAGGCACGGTGAAGCATGAGGCGGGCGGCAGGGCAATCCCGCCTCAGAGAGTAACGGGTGGACTGTGTTCCCTGCCCAGCTCCTCTAGAAAGGTGTCGTCTTTCTTTTGTTGGGACCCACGGACAAAAGACACGTGAGGGGGGCGTGCGCCCTTGCCTTCCAGGTTGGCCTGGACCTGAGTTCCAAGTCAGACAGTTAACGTCACAGCCGCAGCTAATGATTTCCTGGCCATTACTGTGGGCCGAGTCTGTCCTAAGCTTTCTGCACACAAACGCGTACTTCATCTCCACAGCATCCCTCCTGGGAGAGCCCGTGGTTACACCTTGTGGCGGAAGAGGAGGCAGAGACTGAGCTCTTTGTCGGCGTGTTTGCAGCTCCGGTATTTTAGAGTGGGAGTTGGGGGAGAGGCCTTCTGGTTAGTTGAGGTGAACACGCCTGAAACACTGCTGCAGCCTCAACGGCCTCTGCTGGTGCCTTGGAGGCCTACGGTCCATGAGCACATTGTTTTGGAAACAACGGAGACGAAAAGGATGGCTCGTCCCTGGGTCAGGGAAGCAGAGCCCGCAGAGCCCCTTAGGTCCGCGCCGACTCCAGTGGTTGCTTCCCCAGTAAACTCGGTGTTGGCAGAACCGGAGCCCGGAAGGCTCCCTCCCTCTCCAGGCTGCACGGGGCAGGTGGTGAGGAAGGTGCGGGTCTAAAGGCGTGGGGGCCTCGAATCACTGCTCCGGGGAGGAACAGAGGGCCGTGCATGGAAGGGGTACTTCAGCTCCTTCACCACCACCTCAGGAAGGTGCAGGAGGGGGAGCAGAGCCCTGTGCCACCCTCCCCTACCCCCACCCCCCTCTTTGCCCAAGCGTTGATTATGAAGTGGAAGGATTCCAGGAGCTCTTCAGGATAATGGGATTTGAAAGTTGCCGAATCACCGTTTTTGCATAATCTGACTTAAAAACAGAGCTGGAATTATTGTGATAAAACATTACTAAAGATGTGCCGCAGAGGGATTTGAAATTGTAACAGTAGTCACGCCACTGGGTGGGAGATGGCCACATTGGGAATGCTTGTTGACTTGTGATTGGCTTCAGAACACCACCCTTCGCTGCCGCCCACATGCCCTGAGGCCAGGGCCTTGCTCATTTTCTCTGCTTTACTCCCGGCGCCTGGAATGTGCCAGATACACAGGGAACACTTAAGTAATTTTGAATAAACAAATGAATGATTTGATCATTAGTTACTCCCTTAAAACCCCACAACTGTTCTATGCCAATCTGTCCATCTCCCCATCTTTTTGACCTGGTAACAAATACTCACGGTATTGAATATGAAACTTCTGGAGGAGTGATGGCTTGGAAGTGATTTTTAAAATCACACAGGGATGATCAGCCCATTCACTGATAGCAAAATGGTATACTGCAGACTGTTAAGCCACAATAAAAAGGCAAACAACCACAACCACCTGGGAACAATTCTTTGCAGAGAAAATTGACAAGGAATTACCACCATCTCTGTCTGTTGTGAGACAGTACAAATCAGTAAATAAAACAGCAAGACATAAAGGATATGTCTTACTTGTACGCAAAAAGGATAACCACATTTTCGGTAATGTGACTATTTTCCAGTTTTCCCACATTTTTCTGTAATACGGTTATCTCATTTTTATGACTTGAGGGGAGGGGGCGCGTTTTGAAAACTGGAGCCAGGGCTGACCTGCTTCCGCCGCCCCCTCCCCCAGGCGGCGCAGCCCTGGACCTGAAGGCCTGCCCCCAAAAGCCCTTCCGCTGGATCCTCGACATGACCTGGCTGAACCTCGTGGAGCTGAGTAAGCTCCCGCAATTCGCAGAAATCATGAACCAGGTAACGAAGGGCGGGAGAGCGCAGATCTCTCACCCAGGCACACCCGGGGCCTCTAGTTGTTGTTATTAACCCTCCCCCAAGGATATTTTTTCCATTGATTTTAGAGAGCGTGGAAGGGAGAGATAGAGACAGAGAGAAGCATTGATGTGAGAGACGCACATTGATTGGCTGCCTCCTGTACACACCTGAGCCAGGGGTTGACCGAAATCAAACCTGAGACTCTAAGTCCAAGGGCGAACGCTCTAACCACGGAGCAACCGGCTAGGGCCACCCAGACCATTTCACTGGGGACCTCCTGGTGACAGGTCCTCACACAAAAGGGTCCACTCCATGATGTAGCTTTAAGTCTTTGTGTGGCTTGCCAGGGAGAGTATAGGGGGGCGGGGGGAGGGTCTCAGAAGGAACCTTTTGGAGGTGCAGGCGGCTGCCTTTTTTTCTGTGCTGGGCGTGGGTCACTCACAGGCTGCTTGAATTGCTCTCAGAATCGGAACCCGGGGTGGATCCTTTTTTGTAGAGTATTGATGTTGTTACATTTTTACTTCTGCTTATGGTTTTTAAAAAAATCTTTATTGCTGAGAGTATTGCAGACGTCTCCCTCCCCTCTCCCCACCCCCATTGCCTGCTCCATCTGGTTCCCGCCCACCTGGCCTTCACCGCCATATTGTCTGCGTCGTAGATGATGCATACATGTTCTTTGGTTAGTCTCTTCCCGCCCTCCCCTTCTCTCCTCTCTGAGAGTTGTCAGCCTGTTCCATGTTTCCATGCCTCTGGTTCTGTTTCATTCGGCAGTTCGTTTTGTTCGTTAGATTGCTTGCTTGTTTATTGTGATTTTTAGATTCAAATGTCGATAGATATGTATTTATTGCGTTGTTGATCCCGCTTTAGAGATGAGAGAACCGAGATTCGAAGAGGTTGAGTATTCTCCATGTGGCCAATGAAGGGCGAAGCTGCCATGGACCTCATGCCCCTTCCTGGCAGCACGGGTTATTTCTCCGCAGCGCCTTGTACACCGGCTGGGCCAGAGTGACGGGAAGAGCTTTCCCGGGACAGGGCAGAAGTTCCCGGGGCCCGCCGCCATCAGGCGGCCCGCGCTGGCCTGTCTGTGGGAAGGAAGGGAGGAGTAGACGATCAGGCTCCCAGCGGAGTGGTGTCAGCGATTGAAACAAAAATAGCCTCCAACAGCAAGCGGGCCCTGCCTTGGCGTCCCAGGCCCAGCTGTTTAACACCCGGAAGTGGTATTTGCTAGGAGAGAGGCCCGGGAAAAGGATTGGGCCATGGAGGTGGGCAGCAAGGGGCTGGAAGTTAGCGCCTTGCTCATTACAGGTGCAGTCACCCCTGGGAGCTCTACTGTGAAGTCAAAATCAGCAGATGGAAGGTTGGGAATCAACACCTCCCAGGCTCGCTCTCTCTCTAGCCGCTAATGTGGGGGAGGCCGGCAGGGGGCGCTGTGAGTGGCAGTGCGCTGGGGTCAGGGCAGTAGGGTGGGCTGCTGCAGCTCCCAGGCCTTGGACCCTGTGCCAAGCTGATTGTGTGAGAGCAGCCAGCTAGGAAGAGCCAGGAGAAAGACGGCAGCTGTGAAACATTTCAGAAATCCTCCACGTCTTTCAGCGTCCCAGGGACAAAGTTGGAGCAACTGGGCTCATTGTTTTGCTATTAGATTGTGAGCTTTGGGCCTCAGCAAAAAGAGGGGAGGACAGAGGAGAAAGGACAAGGCTTGGGGGTGGCACGCAGCCTCTGCTCTGTGCTGTGTGCTGTTAGCGATGACTGTTGCTCTTTAAAACATGCTTGCAAACTCGGCCTAAATAACTGGCCGCCAGTAGCCGAGAAGCAGTGCCAGACCCACGCAGCGTCTGCCACCGGTTTTCACAGGGCTGGGCTTCACCATGTGCCTGTGATGCCTCCGAATCCCGCAGCTCTCCCCACCCTCTGCAGGAACTGGTGCCCGGGACCAGCTCCTGGAGAGACCTCTTCCTTCCTTGGGTCTAATGCTCAGGGTGGGGGTCCCTAGGAAAGTGCAAGTTTTGATTGTGCCATCCATCAGTATTTTACAGAGAGGTCAACGTTTAGAGGTTTGCTCATCAGAATGGTCTCTATCAGTGCTTCTCAAGGCAGGGCAACTTCTGCGCATTCCTCTCACCACCCCCACGCCCACCCCCAACCTCCCACAGGGAGCGTTCATGTCTAGAGATTTTTGATGGTCCCGAATTAGGGGAGGGGCGTTACTGGCATTTAGTGGGTGAAGGCCAGGAGTACTGTCCACATTGCACAGGACAGCCCCCCAAATGTCAGTAGGTCAAGAAACCCTGGTCTATGATTTTTTTTTTTTCCCTCCCAGTCATTTAGTGTAATTAATTCATGGTCCTAATCTTAGTGAATAGTGGAGAAAAGCAATGGGAAAACTCAAAGAGAATCGTAATCTCCACATGGTTTGAGTCATTGATTTTGAAGACGTGGATGTGTGGTTGTATTTGAAAAATGATGTGCCTGGAGAGAACGACGCTTTGTGTTATTCGGTGTCCTCCCCAATGTGTTATTTCAACTCCATGCGCTCCCGTGGCTTGCTAATTGGCTTGTTTATGTTAGATATCTCGAAATGAGAAGGGATGGAAAAGCTGGTTTGACAAAGATGCTCCAGAGGAAGAAATTATCCCTGATGGATATAACGACTCGCTGGATACCTGCCACAAACTCTTACTTATCAGGTGAGAATAAGTAGCTCAGAGCTGGAGGCATCGCACTGTCAAATTACGGAACGTACCTCGGGGAGTTACTTCCCTGTGTCCCAGTTGTCATTATAAGCAATATAGGTACTTTCACATTGCAGTTTGGGATGGCAATTCTTTAGTTCCTTGACAAGCAAATAAACTGATGGTGGTGGCAGGGAATGGCATGTTTTGACAATGTATTGATGATTGTGCTTTTATCCAAAAAACATGAAGAATACGCTTTATTATTTGCTTCATTCATTATTTATTGTTGTATTTACGTGTTTAATAAATATAAATCACAAAGTTATAAAGCAATTAGTTTGTAAGCTGAAATTCAATTTCATCTGAGGAAAAAACCCCATAAATATTACTCTATTGAAATGTGTAATGCAGGCTTGACTATTAAAATAGAAGCAAAAGTTTTAAATTGATGTTAAGGAAGAACATTCTTTGTTTTCTTTTTCCTTCCTACTTTTCATATTTTCTTAATATCCAGTAGCTCAAAGAAGGCTTCTATATTAGAGTGTGAGTGTGTGTGTATGAGTGTGTGTGTGTGTGTGTGTGTGTGTGAGAGAGAGAGAGAGAGAGAGAGAGAGAGAGAGAGAGAAGATTGGCGGGCAAGGTTGGCATTGGGGGCAGATGAAACCCTCAAAAGATTATCAAAAAGCTGTTGGATAATTTTGAAGTCATTTTTATCTTTCCAATGTTATACCCCTACCTGAGCTTGCATTTCTTATAAAAAGTTGTTTTCTGGGTGTTGTCACTCTCTGCGAGTGATCACAGCAATGGTGACCTAATGACCTATAGAGGCTGAAAGCGCTACTTGTTTGTATTGGAATAGATGTGTCTGTCTTTTATCCATTATTCTAAAACCAAATCTTTGCCTAATGAATACTATAATCTGTAGAAGTTGTGATTTAAAATATCAAATGACGTTATCTAATGTATCATTGTGTTTAGAACCTACTTCAACCTAGGCAACACAGATGGCATTACATTAGTGCTTGCTGGTCAACCTACTTCTGACACTTGGACACGTTACACCCTCCCTGCCCTCTCCCCCCCCCCCCTGCCACACACAGACACCTGCAGAGCTTCCTGTGTGTGCAGGCCGGCCTGCGGCTTCCCTGCTGAGGTGCAGCAGGCGCCTGATGACTGCCTGCCGAAAATAAGCATGCTCCTGTGTGTCAGCTTGGGTGAGGAATGACTGACATGAAGCCATAGTCCCTGTTACCAGGGACAATCATTTGATGTGCTTTTAAAAATGGCTAATTAAAATTTCAGAATATGCCTAGCACCGAAACCCAGGGTAGAAGGCCTTGCCCCTGCTCAGATCTGCACAGTGGCGAGCTAGCGCTTTGTCGCTCGCTAATTAAATATGTTCTCTAGGTGCCTAGAGTGAGACAGGATAAGAAAGGAAGAGACTAAGTTTTTTTCCCTCTGGCTCGTGTCCATTTCTAGGTCTTGGTGCCCAGACCGCACTGTTTTTCAAGCAAGAAAGTACATTGCCAACTCTCTGGAGGATAAGTACACAGAACCAGTTATCCTGAACCTGGAGAAAACCTGGGAAGAAAGTGACACACGGACACCTCTGATCTGTTTTCTGTCCATGGGCTCCGACCCCACCATTCAAATCGACGCCCTGGCCAAGAAGCTGAAGCTGGGTACGAGCAGCCGGCCGTGAGCCTTAGCAAACCCCACACGCCTGTGCCTCACATTTTGCCTTTCATAATTTTTGTAACTGATTACGAATATGTCCGTAAAACTGAGTTAGAAAAATATACTAAACTTTCCTCCTCCTTCAGACCTCCTAGAGTGAGGTTGGGAGAGAGATATCTTTGTGCAGAGAGGAACAGACTCATCTACCATATTCTGTGGTGTGTTTTTTTTAAGTAGTAAGCAGATGACCATGCTACATGAATAGTAGATTAGCAAGAATGAATTTACAAGAGCAGATTTTATTGCAATCTATAATACTAAAATCATAATATGCTAATTAGACTGGATGTCCTTCCGGCCGACCTTCTGGACGAAGCCGGGGCTGCGAGGAAGCCCAGGTCCCAGATGCTTGTCATTGGCTGGAGGGAAGCCCGGGTCCTGGGTGCCGGAGGGAAGCCAGTGCCAGCAGCTGCGGGGAAGGAAGGCCTGCTCTTGTATAAATTTTGTGCTTTGGGCCTCTAGTGTCTATATAAAATGTCAACAAAGTCTATTTTGTCACAAATTTAAAAGAACTAGAACCATTGTAATGCATAGTAATTGGGGATTCATTTATCCATGCTTTCATTCAGAAACCATTTATAGTCCAGTCAGGCTGACGGATTCAGAGAGTACAGAGATGAGCACAAGACACCTGGGGAAAGTAGACATGCCAACACATAACCGAAGACCACACGACGGCTATTGTAACAAAGTTATGTACACATGTCTGATTATAAGATCCCAAGCTATTCAGACTGCAGGGGGTACAGGGACCACATTATGCTATTTTTGAATAGGATCTAAAAAAAGATAACATTTTATTAGATGAGAATGTGGGATATAGACAGACAGTTATTCCAGGAGGAGGACACAGGGCCAGGAGCGATCAGTACATACGCTGTGAGAGCAGTGACTGAGTGGCAGAACTAAAGGACAGGGACCTGCAGAGGCACCGCCCAGGGTCATACACTTGAGTCACCCGCTTACAGGGGCTGTCTGTGGCTCTCCATCCTCCGAACATCTGAATGTTGGAATTTCAATCTTCCAGGTTCAGATCTCGATAATTATGCCTTGTATGGTTAATTCATTCCTGTGTTTATAAGTTTATAAAAGTGATTGATTATGAATCACTAAACCTACTCTATGAAATAAAACTTACATTGAGTTTATTACATAGTTGATATAAACGTTTTACAAAATCCATTTAGTCATTCCCAGTACTCACCATATGTCCCTCTGCACTAAGAAGTTACTGTAAACCATTAGGTATGGCAGCATGGTCTATATTTACTCCCACTTTTCTCATTTTGACTTTGCTCAGTTCATTGTCACCATACCGTTCCATGTTCTATACAGATCCATGTTTAAATGGTTCTTTTGGCAATCGCTCGTGGAAAAGTCTCATTAACCACCTTCAAAATGAGCTCTTTTGCTCTGGTATTTACTCCTACATGCTAGTCATCTGCACTGGTCTTGGAGTGGTGCCTCTCTCATAGCCTTGGAGCTTTTAAATCTTTCTCAGATATAGTCTTCCATGGGTCTCTGTCCAGCTGCTTCTATGCTCCACTTCTTTCTGCACATAACTTTCTTCTCTCTTGCCACCAATCTTCCTGTGACAGAACTCATGGCTTCTGGTGGCTCCTGGGCTTACATGGGTAGTAAGTTCAGCACTCCTGGGGAAAGTCCCCTTACTCTCTCTTTTAAAAAAAAATATTTTATTGAGTTTTTACAGAGAGGAAGAGAGAGGGATAGAGAGCTAGAAACATCGATGAGAGAGAAACATCGATCAGCTGCCTCTTGCACACCCCCCACTGGGGATGTGCCCGCAACCAAGGTACATACCCTTGACCGGAATCGAACCTGGAACCTTTTAGTCCGCAGGCCGATGCTCTATCCACTGAGCCAAACCGGTTTCAGCAAGTCCCCTTACTCTCTTGATCCCAAGTCCAAATAACCAGGGAAGAAATTCATTGGTTTTGCTTTGGTCATGTGTTCCTTTCTAGGCCAGTCAATGAACTGTTGCTGTGGGGATGTGTTCATAGCAGAAACATCATATATGGAGCTTGAGTAGGGTGCATTTCTTAGAAGGGGATACTTTTCCTAGAAGAAGAGCATGTTCCACTAGAGATTCCATTTCAAATATTAATATTTATGCTGTCTAGGACTATGTTCAAAACAAAAGTAAGAAATTCAAGATCTTCTTTGGGAGAAATTTTACTATGACATTAAATAAATACATAAGGCCAGAATTGTGCTATCACCTTTAGTATTAGTTACCGTATTTGCCGGCGTATCAGACGATTTTTTGGCCCTGAAAAATATGCCTCCAAGTGGGGGGTAGTCTTATACGGCGAGTATATAACAAACTCTGTATTTTGAGTGGAAATGTTAGGGGGTCGTCTTATACACCCAGTCGTCTTATACGCCGGCAAATACGGTATTTTCAGGGCCAAAAAATCGTCTTATACGCCGGCAAATACGGTACCTGTTATCATACTGCTTTGCTTGGCAATTTGGTGATTTCCATTTCTTGCTACTACTTTGTTTTTCCAACAATTGTTCAAGGTTCTATTGGTTACTTTGTTAGGAGAATAAAACAAAGTAGATTTGATTTTGACACTGAAGGACCCAATGCAAAAAGAACCATTTGCTAAATCATTTTTAGGAATATTAGAAAGTCATAATCTACTTACTGCTTTGGGTCAAAAATAGCTGTGAAAATAGAACTATTATGTAAATAGGATAACATATTAATGTAATCTTAAGTAGAAATATTTCATTTGGGTACCTGGATAACAGATCATCATAGAATGTTCAAGGTAAATCTGAATCCAGAAACCTTGCAATCCAACTACCTTATTTTATAGGTCAGGGAACTACAGTCTGGGGATGAGGCCAGAGAGCTCGCTGGTGACAGATCTGATTCAGGGCTTACTGGGAAACCCCACTTCAGTGGTCTCTCTCTTTCATCCTCTCTCACTGCCTTATTGGTTGAATTAACCCATTACCTGACAGCAACTCGAGGGATGGGACCCGATCAAACAAGTTTTTGTAGGAAAAAAGGAGAAAGAAAATGCACTGTGGATGCTGCCTGGTGCTTGCCAAGCTCTGCAGTGAGAGGTGTGGAGCCGACAGATTCTGCACAGAAGCACTGGTGTCCTCGAAGCGGGTGGGAAACACGTGGATTCAACATGAGAACTCTGCTTGGCCTGGGTGAGGGAGGGGTCCCAGAGGAGGGCAGGCTTAGAAACAGAACGCAAGCACAGACAAAGAGAGTAAGCAAGTGAAATGCAGACTCGCAAACACACAAAAGAATTAATGAAAATGGGTATACAAGATGTTCAGATTTTAAAATAAAAATAACAAGAAAGATACAGAATTCTGGTAATAAACTTTAAATCTCATTAAAGTTGACAAATTTGTAGTAAACACAATTTTACAAAATTTTCTCAGAAAGGGTAGAGAAACATGAATAGACTAATAATTGTGATGAGCAAAATCAGAAGTTTTGAATGACTAACTCAACAAAGGCTGTGGGTTTGAGTGATCTTTTTGATAAGTCCTTTACAACCTTCACATGCTGTATTTCCTTCGGAGGAGAGGGAAAAGAGGATGCATCCTCCTCTTTATTTCAGGGAACAGCATTATTCTGATATCAAAAACAGACCACGATAGTAACTGCATAAAAGAAAGAAAACCACAGATTGATCAACTTATCGATGTAAATATAAGGATCTTAACTAAAATGCAAGCATAAAAAATTCAGTGTGATATTATAAAAAATAACATGCAAAAAATAATAATAACCTGCCCTGACCAAGTAGAAATGCACAGTTGAAATAAAAAAAATAAAATAAAAATATCTTACCACAACAGTAAGTGGAAGACTTTCCCTTAAGCTATCATATTATTGCCTTGATAGATGCTAAAACAGCATTTTGTAAAAAAAAGTTAATATTTGTTTCTCACTGTTAATGTGATAATGAACTTCAAACATCAGCATCACACTTGTTGATGAACGACCGGAGGCATGCCCATTAGAGTCAGGAGGGAGATGAAGATGTCTGCCTGCACCACCATCAGTCAGCACTGTTGTGGGAGACACAGCTAATATAATGTAAGAATAATAAATAAAAGATATAACTTCTGGACAGTAGGGGCAAAAATCACCATTATTCTCAGACAATGTAATTGTCTAACTGAAGAAGCAAATGAATCAGCTGAAAAACTATCAGATTTAACAGGACAGTTCAGTAAGGTGGCTGATCACAAAATAAATACATTAGAAAATCAATGGAGCATCTTGTAAAATAAAATGCAAAAGTCCCACTCACTAGAGCAATAAAAGTAAAACTGAGAAATAATTTTTAAAATACCCATTAAAAGAAAACTATAAAACTTACATAGAGACATAAAAGTAGGGTAAAATAATGGACAGTTAAACCGCATTCCCAGTATAAAGATTCAATATTATAAAGATGTCAATAGTCTCTAAATTAATCTATAAACTGAATGCAAGTGTAACTGAAATTCCAGCAGTTTTGTTTTTTTTCCTGATGGGATAGGAGAGGGATCTTAGGTCATCTAGAACAATAAATGGACAAAAATTACCAAGGAAGCTTGAAAAGGAAAAAGAATAATGGGGAATGAATAGCACCAGGTTTTAAAAACTTCATCCAATTGAGACAATTTAATGAGTGTGGAGATAGCTCAGAGTAGGTAAACAGATCAACAGAGCAAAATACAGGGCCCCAAATTAGACTCTAGAATACTAGTATAGAGTAACTTAGTCTATGTTGAGATTCACATTTCAAGTCAGAGGAGGAAAATGAATTTCATAAACAGTGTTGGGGTAGCAGGCTACCTTCAGAAAACAGAATTTCACTTCACATTAAACCCCATAGTAAGTTCTGCTTTGATTAGGCATTTAAATGGTTTCAATCAAGCTGTGAAAGAATAAAAGGAATGCATTGAATATTTATATAGTATTACTGCCGTTTCCTTGATCATAATACCAGAGTCCCAACCCAGGGCACAAGATGGATAATCTGCACAAAGTTTTAAAACTTCTGTAGGTGAGAAGCACCAGGAGCTACAGCGCAGCCGCGGGTCGGGGTGTGCGTTAGGAAGTACAGCATTCCACCTCAGCTGGGACAATGGCTGTTCTTCTCTGTATGCGGCACCAATCCTCCCCAAGGTGGATGTATGCTTTGTCCCAAGTGTTCTATGTGTAAGAATTCCTCCTAAGAACATACTGAAGGGTACGCATCAAGATTTATGTCCAAGGATGCTTAATCTAGTTATAATATTGGAAAGCTGGAAATGTCCTAAATGTGCAAAAGGATCGTGGCTGAATGACCAGCATAGTGGAAGTCTCTGTCGCCACGAAAAACTGCTTTCCAATGATATTTAATGGCAGTAAAATGCTCACAACATACGGTTAACATTAAAGACACAAAGTAACATGTATGTTATTTCACATGTACACATATGTAATGCCATGTGTATACATGTAACACACAAACATATAAGACATAAATAAAAATTTTAATATAGATATGTATACAATTCCTTATTCAAAACCCTTGGGGCCAGATATGTTTCAGAAATCAGAATTTTCCAGCTTTTAGACAGGTAATATTCCCTATATTATATAATACACTGCAGATAAGAGAATTAATATTAATAAAGATAGTGATAATAAAGACTATAAATAAATTTATATCCTTTCAGGTCAGCTTTTCCACTAAACTAATTTTACGGCAAAACTTTCAGGTTTTTTTTTAGAGTGTTTTGAATTTTGAAATGAGCATACGGGATTGTGCATATTAAAAAGGATTAGAATGAATAAAATAAAATTTAAAAATTAAAAAAAATAAAAAGGATCGGAATGAAGGTTTCTAGCGAGGGATATTGGTGATTTTTCTTTTTTCTTTATGCTCTCCTATATTTTCCAAGGCTCTCACTATGAACATATATTGCTTAATTAAAAATAAAATGTTTGTTTTTAAAAGGAAGAGGAAAAGTGAGGGAGACACAGGCCTAATTTGGGAAGGAAATGGAAAGGTAGTTGAAATCTTACTAAAGTCTCTCCAGTAGAAACAAATAAAAAGTAAAAATGAGACCAAAGCCGAGACCACCAAAGAGTAATTGTGCCGCATTGCGTCGCCTACAGCAGCTTCTCCCACAGGCCCCTCTGCAGCCGTCCTCCCTGAGGGCCCCCTCGTGGTGCCAACCTTGATCTCCTCAGAGAAGATCCTGTGCTTTTCATTTGCTGATTCTCTGTTGCTTTCCTAGTGAGTGCTGAGGGGGGGGGGGGGGGCGGCGGCGTGATGGGGAGAGACTGTTCAGCTTTCTTGTTGGTCTGATGAAGAGAATAGAGTGATGGTTCTACAACTTTGTGAGTACACTAAAAACATAATTCAAACTGTATGCTTTAACCTGGTATGTGAATTATATATATCACTTTTAAAAGTGTAAGGAGATAGTTATTGAGCATCCGCTGAGTGCACATACTGTCTAGTGCTGGGGAAGGCACCAGAGCTCCTAGTAAGTCCCTTCTCCCGTGGAGTTGACATTCTAGTGTGGGGCAAAGCAGACGATGGTTGATAAGCAAGTGAGTATGTAATAAGCTGGGAAAAGTACCTAATGGGCTAAGAAAGAAGCAGGGTAAGGGGCAGAGTGAGGGGGTGGCTGTGGCATCCGGGAAGGCCTGGTAGGGAGGGCGAGGAAGACTGAATGTGGAGGGAGGGAGTCAGTGCCCCTGACAGGGAAACACATTCAGGCAGGGGGAACAGCAGTGAGGTGCAGTGTGCATCGAGGCCAGTGTGGCTGTAGAAAAGTGAATAAATGAGGGGGACAGTGTGGGATAAGAAAAGGGGTGTGTGTGTGAGAGGGGAGTGGCGCGATTGTGTAGGGCCTTGGAGACTGTGGGTAAGGACTTGGGATTGGGTGTTGGGTTTTTCGGTGGATGAAATGGGAAGCCATCAGAGGGTTCTGAGCAGACGATGGACATAATCAGGAGTTCAGGGCTGGACCCACTCCCTCGGTCTACATTGGGAAGAAAGACTAGTAGGGGCAGGAGTGAGAGTGAGGCCCCCAGTTAGGAGGCTGCTGCAAAAATCCGGACAAGAGGTGATGGTCACTTGGACCAGGGGGGAAAGAAGTGGAGATGTCGGGAGGTGGTCAGATCCTGCCTCCAAGTCTCCCCCTGACCTCTTACCTGGATCCCTGTGAGAAACTGAGCCCCGAGTGTCTTACAGGGACCAGAACCGGTTCTTTTTAGACGGCGCGTTTAGAGGAGCTGGAAGGAGGGGCGATGGACTGTGGCTCACACGCACACGTTGGTATTTTTGTCCACATCGGCTTTCTCCTGTTGACCGATGAGCATTTGTGTCTTCTTCCCTCGTAAGAAGTGTTCAGGGTGTCTGTGCCATCCAGAGCCTCCTCCCATTCAAGCCCCACTCCCCTCTCTTCTCCTTCTGTAGGTTGTGTGGGTTCTTCTCCGATGCCTCTGGGAGCTGGGCTTGGTTCCTCTTGAGCAGAAGAGATTATGGAGCCTTTTCAGGGGCAGGGGCAGGGGCAGGGGCAGGGGCAGGGGCAGGGGCAGGGGTGGGAGGTCCAATTGTTCAGTAACCCCTGGCCTGTAGCAATTCCTCATCCATCGCAGGCATCCATCGCAGTTTCTCCCTGGGGCCCTGAATCCACAAATAATCCCCAATGCTGCACCCTCCAAACCCCAGTGGAATCTCTGGCCACGAACCACACGGTGCCATTTAAGTGGTGTGTCCTGGAAACGCCTTCCCAGTCCCCTCCCACCCGTGACTTTCCCCAGTCCCTCGTAGCCTCTCTGAGCAGTTCCTGGACCAGCCGCGTTGCTTGCCCGGCCACGGCAGCCCACGTGTCTGAGGATCCGGGCCCACCCGGCAGGGCAGGGCCCAGGCGTGCCCGGCTTCCCCAAGTCTCCACCGACCTTTCCCGGCGTCAGGATCACGCCTCCCAAACTCGAGAACACCTGGCTCCGCGAAGGCGTGCTTAAAACTCAGTTTCCCATCCGAGTTTCACAAGCAAGATTCATAGACTTCTCCCATGTAGGGAATTCCAATGGCAGGACCCCAGCGTGGTTCTCCGCCCGGGACATCAGATTCCCTTACGAAAGCAGCGTCTTCTCTCCAGATCAGAACCGCACTTCGGACCCTGAGTGCCTCCACCTGCTCTTTGCGCTCACTGCCGAGGGGGCCATTTAATCTGAGGGGCCACTACCTCTGCATGCCGCCCTCAGAGGGCCAGGCCACTCAAGTTCCATCTCAGCAATAGACAAACATGCAAATGAAGACGAAACAGACAGAAAACACGGCGAGCCTGGCGTCCTAAAAGAGTGGGAACCCCATTCAGGCTCCCCCGGGCATCTGTAAAACACCACAGGAGGCTTCTCCTCAGATCAGAGCCCATGTAACCAACCCCTCCTTCCCTCTGAGTAACACTGCAGCCGCCTCTCCCACATCATCTCCCTGCTCCTATCTCCACAGAGCCCACACACCGGGAGCCGGGCCGGGCCTTTCGTCTCTCCTGGTGGCTCCTCCACTTTCTGCTCCACTGGTGTCTCTCTCCAGTGCAAGCCGAGGCCAGGCCTGTTTGAATAACAGTTGCTCCTTGGAGGGAGGCTAGGACCATTCAGAAATCTTTTTTTTTGGGGGGGGTCCCGATCCTGTTATAAAGTGTACGTTTTAACACGGAGAAACTTCTGCTGTGTTACAGAATGCAGAACCATCTCCATGGGGCAAGGACAAGAAGTGCACGCTCGGAAGCTGATTCAGATGTCCATGCAGCAGGTACGTGGCGGGCAAGTGCTTCTAAGGCAACATTCTCGCCCATGTCCTTTGGCTGTCGGCCCGCCAGGGCCGGGGAAGCAATCTGCCTGAGGCTCAGTCATCCTTTCCACGTTTGTTTATGTGGATATAATCAACCTTTGGTACCCAGTGAATCTTAAACCTCCAGCTAGTTTGCTTCTGACATCCCCACAAAAAAGCTGGTTTCATTTTCCATGGTATATGCTCCGTTCTATTTTCACTAATTCTTTTTGGACAATTTGGCATACATATATACTTTCGGGTCCCTATGGGCATTGCTCCTAACAGTCTTACAATTTCATGATCAATATTAATAGGAAGTGACAGATTGAGACAGTTAAATTTCAATTTTTGGTTAAAATTAGACTTTCATTTTTCATTAGTAGGTAGTTTCAGCCAAATAAATATTTGAGGATGTTTTGTTTAAATATTGATGACGGTTGTTATTGAAAATCCCAAGCTGGATGGAATGTTGAGGGATGTTTTCTGTCACACCTAATAAATTCACAGGACATTAATTTTCTAGATATGCTTGGGAGATAGCAATTTCAGCCGTAATAAGAAATTGCACCATTTATGAAAATAAAATAAGATCTTGGTTTATTTTTAAGCTTTTTAACCTCATAATGTTCATAGCAACTTTGGTGCCATTTTGCCTGGGAATTAATGACTAGAGAATGCTAATGAGCTAAAACCCTGCCCGGGTCATCAAATTTTCAACCTGGCCATTAATTCCCAAGTGCTCTGAGCCTTAATTTTTATCACCTAATCAAATTCAATAATATAGTGTATTTAATTTCTATTCAAAGCAATTACATATAATTATTTTTATTCAGACTAAATGATCCACCCTGTTGAGTGAGTTGACAGCTGAACTTTGGGTCTTCAATAATTACTTGAGTTTCCACGAGTGAGAAGTTTTGTAGAGACCTCATTCACATTGACCTTCTTTGGAATACTGGCTTTTATAGCTTTTATGTTCTCCTTCTCCATGTGGGAGAAGTTCTGACAATCATGGCGTCATTGGGGGGAAACACACACATGGCCAGGTGTGGCCACATTGCCCCTGGGGCAGGACCCCGGGTTTGGGATAAAGCTGACCCTGTGGAACGTAGGCATCGTGTAGTCTCTTACATTAGAAAGCACAACACGCACATCTTACCGTAAACTTACTGTGTTCAATGTTTTGTAGCTGTCTTTAATCTGCTCCGGTGGCAATTATATAATGAGATTAAGAGTAGCAAAATGTCTGGTTAATAACCTTTTTTTTCTCACACAGCAGTGATGGTTGTGTGACATATGTGGTTAAAGCTAGTTTTATCAAGCCTTTAGATCAGAGGTAGGGAACGTCCGGCCCAGGGATCATAGAAGGCCTGCAGAATCATCTGGTCTGGGCCTGCCCAGGCCTTAGGGTGAGTGAATTAAATGTTTGACCAAATAGAACAGGCTAACTTAAAAAAAAATTTATATATATATATATATATATATATATATATATATATATATATATAATTGATTTTTTTACAGAGAGGAAGAGAGAGGGATAGAGAGTTAGAAACATCGTTGAGAATCATCGATCAGCTGCCTCTTGCACACCCCCTACTGGGGATGTGCCCTTGACCAGAATCAAACCTGGGACCTTTCAGTCAGCAGGCCAACGCTCTATCCACTGAGCCAAACCGATTTCGGCAAGCAGCAGGATAACTTTTAAGTTGATACTTTTGTATGGCCCTCAAATGATGTCATAGACATCTAAATGGCCCTGGGCAGGACCAAGGCTCCCCGGGAGCCCCGATTGTGAGCGTGCTTAATACATTTGGTGCTGCCACGAATTGTGGGAAGCGTGAGACAGAGAATGAGGCTTAGTATTTATGGTAGCAAACCTCACCAACTGTACTGTCTCCAGTTTTCATGAGGGAATGCGTACCTCCGTCTGTAACTAGAGTTTGGGGGCAAGTCAGTTCTGACTTACTGTAGGCAGAACTATTGAAGTTACAAATTCTGAAATCCCCCTTCCTGCCATTAGATGGTGCACACACTGTACTTATACAAGTCTGACGGCAAGTTTTCATTCCTGTTCCCTTCTGAGCCAGGGGCAGCAGAATACCGTCCCTTGGAGCCCACTTGATTCCAAGTGAACAGCTTCATCGGTATCAGAAGAAATGATTGCATTGGCATACAGTAATTTTACTAAAAAGATGGGCTCAAGACGGAATGTTCACATTCCCTAAGCAAAGGTTTAAAGAGAATCTTCCCATCGTGTTTTTATTAAAATCATAGCCAAAAAATGTAAGAAATTAATATGCAATCCCTTTGGAATGCAGGGTGGCTGGGTATTGCTACAAAATTGTCACCTTGGCCTGGAATTCATGGAAGAACTGCTGGAGACCATCATCACCACTGAAGCCAACGATGAAAGTTTCCGGGTGTGGATAACCACCGAGCCCCACGACCGATTTCCAATCACCTTGCTTCAGGTTGGTTTCTAGGGGATAAGTGTCTTTTTCCCTGAGCGTTACACAAGTCAGGGCAGCATCATGGGCGTCACCCAAGGATGGGGACACAGCAGGGCTTCCTGGGGCAGTGGAGGCGGCACTGCAAAATCTCACCTTGTAATCACAGAAGCTATACCAGCATTTCCACAGGAGAGGGCTGAGACTTGGGACTGATTGACTGGGTTTCGGCTCTGATCAATGCCACATTTTACATCCCATAAGCATATTGCTGTCTGACGTATTGCAATTTCTGCTTCATCCTTTGCCATAATTTATAGAGACAAAATTACCATTTGCTTTTTGCGACAGACTTCTATCAAGTTCACCAATGAGCCGCCCCAGGGCGTGCGCGCAGGCTTGAAGAGGACGTTTGCCGGGATTAACCAAGACCTCCTGGACGTCAGTAACTTGCCCATGTGGAAGCCGATGCTCTACACAGTGGCGTTCCTACACTCCACCGTGCAGGTACCTTCTATGGGCATGCTCATGCTGTCCCGGGGCCTTGTTGGAGAGCCCTCCTGTGAGGACGAGCTCTGCACTGTCCGGCCCCTCACCCAGCTCTTCCCCCTTCTGGGCACTTCTCCCCACCTGCCAACTGTATATTTGTCTGTGCTCACCGCCTCCTGCCCCCCTCAACCCTCTCCCCAACCCCCACCGTCCTGGCCGGCAGGGTGTCAGCCCGGTGACTGCCGAGTCTCCCTGGCCTGGCAGCAGGGGCATTGCCTGGGCTTGATAATTAATGTCTGTGTGATGAGCAAACGGATCAGTGAGGTGAGAGCTGGGTTTCTGACGTGGCTGTGGTGGCCGGGATGTTTTTGTGCGCCGTCTCCGTAATACTGACAACCTCCCTTCAAGGTAGGATGATGCCATTTTTAAACCAGGAAATGGAGATTCGCAGAGGTTAGATTCAATTGTAGGCGGAGGATGCAGGAGCCGAGCCCTACACTGGCCGCCTCGGCACAGGGGCTGACCCTGCTCCCTCCGGTGAGATGGGTGGCTGTCGGCAGGAGTCTCGGTGGTCATCTCTCTTCCAGGTCCTCTGCTATTGGCTTTTACCGTTTACTCACAAAGCAATTTAATGGTTTCACGGCTGCTCAGCCACTTGTCTACGGAAGTCTTCATTCTGTTACTGCTTTCTTCTACATGTGGGTGTTGGGTGTCGTTCTGTATTTGAAAGTCACACGTGGTTCGCTCCTTGATTTGACAGGGAGAGGACCAGGCTTCCTTCCCTCCTCGCTGCATCCTCCCTTCCCGGAGGCTTGAACCCGGAGCCAGGCTTCAGCTGTGCGGTGTGTGCAGAGCCCTCCGCTCCCCGCCCCGCCCAAAGGTGGAGGGGGGTTGAGTGTCACCCAGAACACGCTGGGGCATCTGCCCTCAGGTTCTTTTTCCCCGCCGTTTTGCAGGCTCCACACTGCCCGGCGGAGAGGGGGGCGTCTCTCTGTCCCCGAGAGGGTGAGCACAGGTAAAGCCTGTGGTTACTTCCCGCCAGGCCCCTGGCAGCCTGTGGCTGTAAATCACTCCGAAGCCCATTTCACGCATTCCTATCTGGGGATTGTTCGCCTCGCCAGACCTTATCACACGCTAATCCGAAAATGGCTTTAACTCTGCTATTTAATTCCCAATTCACAAATAATATACTTTGTGATTCGGTTCCTAGCGGTGATGATTCAACTCTCCCGCCGTGCTCATCGGGGAGAGAGGACTGGGATGTTTTCCGTCTGGTCAGTGCGGCAGCCTGTGTTGCTGGTGGCCATGACCTGAGGGCTGAACAAAAGAACACAGGACTGTGGTCCGGTCGTGGGGCTGAAGTGTTCTTACGCTTAACAGGACTTGCATTTGGGCTAAAACAGAAAAACAAAACAAACAAATAAAAAAAACACCCTTCAGTACGAGGGCCATGAAGCTAACAGCGCCGTGTCTATGGAAAGAAGGCTGACCCTCTCTTACAACCCCATCGAGCAGGCTAGAGAAAGAGCACTCGCTGAGTGTCAGGTGGCGTGGACTTCAGTGCTCGCTGCGCAATCAAGCTGTGTGATCGACGTTGGCCAAACTGTGTCCCTCTCTGAGCCTCAGTTTCCCCACTTGGGCATTTAGAGGCAGAAGGAGCTCATCTTCCATGATTTTCTCTGTTTCTAAAATTCTGTACCTAGTTCTATGACTAAACATGGAGACTAGACAATTCAAGCATATTTCCCCCGTTCTTCTTTTTAATTTCAGAATGGTTTACTGTGACATTACCTAAGTATTTTCTTTTACTTGGTTGGGAGAGACTAGTTTTACAGAAAAACCTAGGGTTCTTTAGGGGCTTGTAGACCTGGGCCAGCAGCACCAACCCACCTGGTAGTTTGTAAGAGATGAATCTCAGGCCCCACCGCAGACTGTTGTGGGTTCGAACTCTGGCGTCAAAATAAGACCACCAGATGCTGCTAATAGATTGAAAAAAAGCAGGCAAGGATTTATTGAAAAGCAGGACAGCCTCGAGAGCACCATACGTAGGTGGAGTCCACACTCACGACCGCGCCGTTCCAGGTGTAGGCAGTCCTTTTAAAGGTCTAAACCACAAAATTTTTCCTTTGTTCTAAATTTTAAATTCTAAAGGCTGGGAACAACCCTGCGTGCTGTTCCCAACCACCTCCTGCTGGACATTGTAACGTGGACCTATCTTGCGAAAGCAGATAGTACAGAAGCAGAACTGAGCAAAGTTAATCTCTAAAGGTTATCTGCAGTTTCAGCTCCTGGAACTACTGAGTCAGTGGGAATCAATCTCCTGTGGTCCTAGTCCACAGGCACAGGAAAGTTACCTTTGTGAGTTTCCAGGTCTCAATCTGGAAGCTGAAGTAACTACCCTATTGTTTAAGCAAGTAAGAGAGCACAGAAGCCAGAATGGCAGGGTTAAAATTCAAACAGCAGTTTTTACCTAAGTATGGTAGCCATACTTCAAGACCTCCGGAAGCTGGGTCTGCCTGTAATAGATGCCCGAATGATGTGTGTGGACATTATTTGAGCTTGGGATGTAACTGATGTGGGAAAGTCTGTCTGAATTGGATGGATTGTGGCTCATATTTTTCTAGTGTTGGACATAACAGCCAAATACCTGATTTGTTAATCGATTTATTCCTCCAAGTGAACCCAGATATCCGTTGCTTTCTGCAAACATGATGTGTATACTTGTGTTTCTGCAGAGATTGAAAAAGAACAGGGAATTGGTTCATGTCACATAATGTGGGGCTTCGAGCTGGGGAGAGGTCCATGCTGGCCTCCATCGCATAGCAGAACGCAGAACCTCAGTGTACCCCCGCCGCCCTCCATGTAGTTTCTCTTACGTGAGTTGTGGTTTGGCATTATGCCAGCCACTCCCTCCACCTCTGGGTGTGATATATGGACCCCGTTCCTGTTGCAGAGCACGCAGTGAGCACCCTCCTCTCCTATAAGGAGGGAAAGTGGATTTGGCTGGTCAACTTTCTCAGCCAGAAGAGTGATAGAGGGGGTGTTTGTTCTGTCACTGGGGTGGGAGCAAGCTTACCCCCAAGGAGAGGGCCCTGGGTGCCTCCATGGGAACACGCAGAGATGCCAAGCCAGATCTGCACTAAGCCCTGCTCCTCCAAACTCTCCCCCCTCCCAGCTTCCCTTCCTCCTCCTCCAAGAGCTTACTGCCACCACCCAGGCCAGGAAGTCACTGCAGCAGCGGCCCAGCTCTCATGGCAGCCGGGTGAGGTCTCTGCTATGCAGCCAGCCCTCCTGCCCCCCACCCCAGGAGCCATTCATTCCCAACAGCCTAGTGCGTGCCTGGGCTCTTTTGGCCACTGGCCCCAAGAGCACTTCTGCATCCTCTTCTGCTGGCCTCAGTATGATCTCTCCGTGGTTTCCCGGAAACTCCATCATAGCACCCTGCTGGGGTTCAGAGCAAGCCCACACTCACCTTTCAGGATTTGAATTTTTAAATATATTTTGGTCTTGGTCTTTGAAACGCAACAATTACATTTGTAGTCTCCTTGCAACGCATCCTGCAGAAGATCAGAATCACATTTTCTGTTTCTTTCCTATCGATGCCAACATGCCAGCTTTGTTTGCCCAGCACATTGGACCCTGGAACACTTCAAGCAAAGGTTCTCAGCCATTGCCTGAGCCCCAGAGTCCCTGGGAGGAGGCGCCGGGGTGGGGTGCACAATCTATCAAACACTTCCCAATTGACTCTAATGTGCACTGGGATTGAGAATAACTGCCAAGCAGCCACTGCCTTTAAGGGAGGAGTCTTCAGTCCTTTTTAATGTCCTTTTCATGGCTTGGAATTTTTATCCGGGCTTTTAAAAATAATTTATTAAATAAAAATGGCCAGCCCTAGCCAGTTTGGCTCAGTGGATAGAGCATCAGCCTAGGGACTGAAGGGTTGTGGGTTCGATTGCGGGCACCTACCTTGGTTGCCAGGCTCGATCCCAGCCCCAGATATGAGAGGCAACCAATCATGTGTCTCTTTTACATCGGTGTTTCTCTAAGTCTCTCCCTGCCCTTCTATTCTCTCTAAAAAAATCAATGGAAAAATATTCTCTGTTAAGGCCTAGCAAAATAGGTAGATAGACAGATAAATAGATAGATAGATAGATAGATAGATAGATAGATAGGTAGATAGATAGATAGATAAAAATGAGCTTGAATTATAAAAATAAAATAAAATCTAAAAAAATTGAAATAAATAAAAATGGCCATATCAACAAGGGGGCGCACTGTTAGCAGTTCCTCATTCAAAAAACTGTTTCCTTTACATTTTTCTCTCTCCAGTTTGAACCTTGGCAGACACGCCCTTCAAAGGTAATCGCCGATTTAGGTCCTAGTTTAAATGTCCTCACCGTGATTTCAGAAACAGGATACAGATTTTTAAAAGATCTTTTAACACAGCCGGTGTGGCTCAGTTGGTTGAGTGTTAGCCTATGCATTAGGAGCTCTCCGGTTTGATTCCTGGTCAGGGCACATGCCTGAGCTGTAGGTTCAATCCCCAGTAGGGGGTGTGCAGGAGGTAGCCAATCCATGTTTCTATCTTTCAATAAATAAATAAGTAAGTAAATAAGTAAATAAAGTAAATAAAGGGATATTTTATACTTTCCTCTGTAGAGTTTCCCCATGGTTCTGCCAATGTCTGCTCCTTATTTTTACCTATGAAATTCCTTCACATTGGCTAGTGTGGGCTACATGTTCCATCTTATGCTGCCTCCAGGTATTACAGAGCTAGGGTGGGACGCTCCCAGGAGATCCTTGTGTTGAAGAGGCGAGAGAAGGGATTCTGCCTTGGGCTGCAGGGGATGGGGTCACTGGGTTGAGGCAGAATCGAGCATAAAATTGGAAATCGTTTTGACATTATTGACAGCATGACTCCATTGAGCAACTCTACTTTTGTGGTCCAAGCAGGACTCCAAGTTTTCTCTACTAATTCCGTTTTGTATATTCTTTGGAATAAAAAGAGGGAGCTGTGTTGGATAGATTGAGTGAGTACACTAGTCTTCCTCAGGGTGTCCCTCTCCATTTTAACCATGGATACTGACTCCATTCTGCTGAAGCGGCTTTAGCTCTCTCTCCTGACGTCCAGGTCTGTCTGCATCCATCCCTGCAGCAGCCCCGGGGCGCTGGCTGCCGCTGCTCACTGGGGCCCGCCCTCTGTGCTGCAGGACACTCGCGTAGCCTCCTGGATGACCCGAGCTTTGCCCCTGTCTTTGCTCGCGGCCTTTGCCAGCCTGGTAGTCTTTTCTTCCTTCTTCAAGTCTGGCTTCTGTTTCATTCTTCCCAGAACCCACTGATTGAATGTCTTTCTTAGGCTTATCATCTATTAAACGTTGACAGTCAATTATACTCACTATCACATTGCCCTTTCCTTGTTTGTAAGTCTTATTTTCTCAAGTAGGCTAACACTTCTTGACAGTACATTGATTTCAATATTTTTCTATTGTATCATACAGGTCTCCTCCCATGGTTTCAAAAAACTAACTGGAGGTAATTCAATATCCCAAATTCTATCAACGACTCCTGCTTTTGAGCTTCCAAATGACTTATTAGGTCCCAATGGTTTGTCTGTCCTGATAGCATTCCAATGTGATAATTCAGAGTTTCTTCTTTATTGTCATTTAGAGAGATTAGTAAGTATGTGTAAAGGCTCTCAGACACCCCCCCCCCCACACATACACACAAATAACAAGTGAAATTACTTTATTTGTGAAATAAAATATTGTGACTTTTCCCCTAAGAGCTAAAGAGCTAAACAGTCTACAGCCTTAGTGAACCAACCTAAAGAGTGAATGCTTTAAATGAAGGGAGGCAAATCTCAGCATTTGGAGCAATTTTCAAAGATCACATTTTAAGGAGCAACTGAATTGTAATTGCCCGGTGCTTATAAATGGGAGTGTTTCCATAGAGCCCATTTAAGCTGATGCAATAATTGGGAGGAAAGAATTACTCTTCATTCAGTCTTCTGTCTTAATTGGACAGTTAATTTTAAAAATTAAGTCAAACACAGGTGAAACTATTTTAGATTTTATTATATTTTTTTAAAAATGAGAAAACATTTGCATTTTACCAGTAAGTGGTTAGCATTCTTATCTTTGAAGACCTCAAGACAGAAAGAATTCCAGGGACTCGGGGGTTTAGCTGAATGCATTTTCACATTAATATTCTATAGGCCCTTCCCACGCACACTTGTCTGGAATAACCTGGAGGAGGCTCACTTCAATGTCCTGGGATCCACTCAAGAAATTCAAAACACTATGTCAGACTTGGAATTGACTTCCCTCCCCCAGAGGGTGAGAGAAAACGTGCCTTTCATTCTGATCATTATTAACTAACCAGAGGCCTGGTACTCGGATTCATGCACAGGTGGAGTCCCGTGGCCTGACCTGCGGGGATTGGGCTGAAACTGGCTCTCTGACATCCCCCCGAAGGGTCTCAGATTGTGAGAGGGTGGTTCTCTGGAATTGGGATCCCTCCTCTCTGGTTTTGGATTTGTCACCTGAGAACCACAGCTGCCAACTCGCCACATTTAGACTCTCTGCTAGTTGAGGCCAGATGCTAGTGATGGACATAATAGCAGCTCCTGCATTGAGCATCTGGTCAGTGTGTGTCATAGATACTGGTTGTACGGTCAGATAGTAGGATGGTTGCTTAGGCTTTTATATACACTGAGTGGCCAGATTATTATGGTCTCTGAATGCATAATAATCTGGCCACTCAGTGTATATCCTATATAATAAAAGAGTAATATGCAGATTGACCATCACTCCAACACACAAGATGGCTGCCCCCATGTGGTCAAAGATCCTGCCCCCATGTGGACACAAGATGGCCACCATAAGATGGCCAGTAGGGGAGGGAAGATGGGAGGGACCAGGCCTGCAAGGGAGGGCAGTTGTGGGCAATCAGGCCATCAGGGGAGGGCAGTTGGTAGTGATCAGGCCTCAAGAGGAGGGCAGTTGGGGGTGACCAGGACCGTAGGGGAGGTCAGTTGGGGGGAGACCAGGCTTGCAGGGGAGGGCAGTTAGGGGCAATCAGGTTGGCATGGGAGTGGTTAAGGGGTTATCAGGCTGGAAGGCAGAAGTGGTTAGGGGCAATTAGGAAGGCAGGTATGCAAGCAGTTGGGTTCCAGCAGTCCTGGATTGTGAGAGGGATTTCCGACTGCCTGTTTAGGCCTGGTCCCACTGGGATTGGGTCTAAAGGGGCAGTAGGACATCCCTTGAGGGGTCCCAGATTGGAGAGGTTGCAGGCTGGGCTGAGGGACAGCCCCCCACACCTGTGCATGAATTTCATGCACCAGGTCTCTAATACACACACACACACACACACACACACACACACACACACTGAGTAGCCAGATTATTATGCATTTGGTGACCATAATAATCTGGCCACTAAGTGTATATAGGTGCTTGTTTTAGGCAGCCATGATCCTTACCCCGGATTACAGGTGTAAAAGGGGAGACAAAAATGGTAGATTTTTTCATTGTTAAGGCTTAAAACTGAGTATAGACTGTGAATAGCTAGAAAAACTCACCAAGGCAACAGGAATGGTGATACTATGACGCAGAAAACCATCAAGAGAAGTTGATGCTGCCTGGCCAGTGTGGCTCAGTGGTTGAGCATCAGCCCATGAACCAGGGGGGTCTCAGTTTGATTTCTGGTCAGGACACTTGCCTGGGCTGCAGGCTCCATCCCCAGTAGGGGCATGTAGGAAGCAGTCCATCAGTGTTTCTTTCCCTCCCCTTTCCTCTCTCTAAAATCAATTTAAAATTTTTAAAAAAGAGAAGCTGACACCATTGAGAGCCAACGCTCCCTTCTTGCACCTGGAACAACACCACAAGTCTCTCCTCTTATCGAGGCCACACCTCGGCTCCTTCCTCCTTCTCTGTGTCAGGGTGGAAGGTGGTACTTCCCAGCTCCGGAGGCTGAGTCTCCTTAGGGGAGCTCGCTAGAGTAAACACTAGTAGCAATTCTGAACCCCAAGTCCACACTCCTGGGAAAAGGAATCCTGTTGACTCTTTTTGGACCGACTGTCCACATTTGATGGAATTCACTAAGGGCCAAGGCTAGGAGTCACACCATAGAAACGTCAAAGGCCTGATAACAGAGCCCAAACAAGTACAGATCTAGACGTCGTGGGGTGTGTGTGTGTGTGTGTGTGTGTGTGTGTGTAGACATTTTTAAAAGTTCTGTGTTTGCCCTCTGTCTGATCTTCCAGAGCCAGACATCTGGACCCAAATTAATTTTCATGGTTTACTTAATATTTGAAAAGTATATCCTGCAAATCAGTAATTAAAACCTTTGTACTTTCTGAGTTTCTTCTCTGACCTGTCCACAAACTTGTCCAGTCAGTGAGATTCCTTTCAGTGGTGGTGTTTGTCAGGATGCAAGCATGAAGCAGCTGCAGAAGGGAGGATTATGTGCATGTGCGTGTGTGTGTGTGTGTGTGTGTGTGTGTGTGTATGTGCATGCGTGTGTGATGGGTTGGGGAAGAGACAACAAATACATTCAGAGGTAGAGAAGTGTAATCACAGCTCCCCACAGATACTTTCCCTGTGGGTCCTCACCTCAGGTGGTGGGGTCAGAGCCCAGGAGGTCACCCAGAGAAATCATTGGACCTTCCCAACAGGCTGGCCACGTGCTGGGCGGGGAAGCTGAGGTAAGGCAACATTTGAGCTCATGTGGGTAGTTTGCTAGGAGGTCCGGGCCTGGAATAGCAGTTCTAACACAGCAGACCTTTAACGTGGTCTCCAGAATAGCAAGGCAGTTGGTTACTGTGAGTAACTTCACAGATGGAACGTGTGCATGAGGGCAATGTGAGCATTCTGAGACAGAACGATGTGCCATATTTTAGAAACATTTGGTTTTCAGAAGTCAAAACTGTAAGATTACAAAGTGAAATTAGCATAGAGTCTAAATGCTCTTGAGTGCTCACGTTATCCAAGTTGAAAAACAAAAATTCAAAACCTTACATTTAACATCTGAAACTTCCAAGAGTCCAATTTAGAACAAACAATGAATAAACAATTCATTCAACAGATATTTTTTGAGCACCTGTTTTGTTGTTATTTTGTTTGCTTTTGAGTTGGCAACGGAGACCTAGACTCTCTAAACCCAAGAACTCCAATTCAGCAAGTATTTGGCGATTTATTCTTGTAAACCATCTGTCTCTAGAGCCACAGAATAATATTTTGGAAGGTTATTATACCCTAAGTTGAATACTGTTCTTTTATGCCCATTATGCTTTAATTGCACTTACTTTGCATGTGAACAATAAAGAAGGGGTCAGCTGCATACACTTTAAACACCTCACTCAGTTCTCTCCTCCGGTGTTTTTAAGGAGCGCCGCAAATTCGGCCCCTTGGGATGGAATATTCCCTACGAGTTCAATTCTGCCGACTTTACAGCCAGCGTTCAGTTTATTCAGAATCACCTTGATGAATGCGATATTAAAAAGGTGAGTGACATTTTTTTCTCCTTTCTATTTTTAAGGCTGTCCTTAATCAAGCCTCTATAGACATTTTCAGTGTGATATTCAGAGAGCCTGCTGAGGTCCCCCAGCTCCTGCACAGAGCCTGCTGGTCCCATCAGCTGGGTGCTGGCCCAGCCCCTCCCTCCCTCCCTCCTGCTCCCGGGCGTGCATTCGGACTCTGGCACACTCGTGTCCTCACACCCCAGCCAAGAGTCCAAGAGCACCATGAGAGAACGCACCTCAAGTCACACTTTTCTTTCTTCCTCCCCCTGTGCCTCCGCAGGTGATGCGTTATCTCCCAGCATGGGAAGTCCTTTGGCCCGTGAATCACATCTGAACAGACATTTGAGCTCATGCGAATGAATTGCAACAGTTCCTAACAATGGCCACTAGTGATCGTACTGGGCACGCTGGTCTGATCATTGGGCCACAGGCAGGGTCCCGTCCCATTTTCAAGTTCTGGGGGGCACACACAGAAGGCATTACTGGTAGCCCCGTTTTCCTGGTGAGAATAAGGGACTCCCTCAAGGTCACAGAGCTGGGAGTGCAAACCTGCTGTCCTTACACAGGGGAGCTGTAAGGGCCTGTGACCTGTCTCTCTGTGACCTTGAGCAAGTTGCTGGGCCTCCCCTGTGTGATGTCCCTGGCTTCTGTGGAGAGCAAATGAGTCAGCTCTGTGACAGCCCAGTGTGCGGTGCTCGTAGGGCTCAAAGCGCCAGCGCCCTGCTCCCCTCTCCTCCTCGTAGATCCTGAGGGAGATAATCGACTGGGCACCAGGGGGATGGTGATCCACGGGGAATCTTCACCTGGGCCGGTGGGAAATGCAGGATCAAACCACCATTTTTCCTTGCTGTTACAAGGGGATAATAAACTGACTATGACATTTTGATTAAAAAGACTTATATCACATTGGGCTCATATTCTGCAATGATCATTTTGGCATATACAGGCAACAGTGCTCTTGAAATAGTTGCTTTGAAGGGCCACACAGCTGAAAAATAACGTTTTAACCAAGAGGAAGTAAAGAAAAACCAAGCATCCTTACGTCTCCTACCTCAGATGTATTGAAGGGATTTTTAAATTAAAAAAAAAACCCAAACAACTATTCATATCTGAAATGCATTGCTAGTATGAAATGGCTATGGACATTAATCCATACTTTAATGTAGTTATCGCTCACAGAGTGAGATACCAAAGGATTTCACTGCAGAAACATCTGGTGAGTCATTTCTGAGTTGTTCTCATCCTGATTCTGAAGGCATATTGCTAAGAAAGCGTCTTAGAGTGTTGATGACTTCATTTTTCTTTTCTTCACTAAACACAACCTTTCCTTGTCTAACAGCTCAGCATCACCGTAATGAGCATTATAGGTGATTACAAACACAGAGTGAGAAATAGGGTGTGTTTTTCCTGTTTTAAACCATCAGTGAGCACCGCAGTCACGGCTGTGTGGCCTTGTGGAACTGTCTTTAGTGAACAAACGGTGGCCATTCCTGTCGTGTAAGCGCCAAAGATCTGTTAGTGCAACATGGCGAGAAGCTCCTGCAGCCGAGCGGGGGCTTCCTTTTCCAGACCTCGGCCCCTAGGAGAGACCCGGAATGCTCAGCCGTGTTCGCTTGGATCGACAGTGAATCATTCTTTATTCTTCCTAATGTAGGGCGTATCGTGGAGTACAGTCCGGTACATGATTGGAGAAGTGCAATACGGAGGCAGAGTGACAGACGACTTTGATAAACGTCTACTTAATTGCTTTGCTAGAGTAAGTCAATTTTTTTTTGGGGGGGGGGAAGGCATGGAGACACATTTTATTGCATTTTCCTTTTAAGCTAAAACATTTTTTGGTAAAGATAAGCCGACCTTAAGGGGAGGGGGTGGGGGACAGGGGGAGTGGGCGGGAAGGTATAGAGCCGAGCTGCTGCAAAGAGCTGGCCAATAAAACAAAATTAAAACCAAAGCCAAACCAACTGGCAACCTGCTTGTGGTCTGTGAGTCTTACGTACAGATGAGCTGCGCATTCCCGCCGCCCCCCCCCCCCACCTCCTCCTCCTTGAAAACACTGCACATAATTTCTCTGCTTCTTCCTCTGAAACCACGCAAAGCGATTGCAAGCCCCAAAATAACTGATTGGAAAATGAACCATAATTTGAGTTTTCTCATCTTTTCCATTAGGACAGACAATTGAAAATTGATGGAGTGCTCTTTTTTTTTTTCCCCTCTGTGCCCAGTAAAACCCTCATATATCATATTGAACATTTTCTAGAGAACGTTCTTAGCAATTATGGCTTTCAACTTTCACATCAAGGATGAATAGTATAAATAGCCCATCAGACTCAAATGCTTCTTAAAATTTTTACATGTTAAAGAAGCAATATGTATTACCTAAGTGGGAGAAAATAAGATATGTATTTTATGGTTATTTGAGTTCTTTATAATATAATCTATATGGGTAATTTTTTGTTTCAATGATTCCCCCCCTTTAAACAAAATTAAAACCTCAACAAAATTAAAAACACAAGCTTTTGGGGGTACTTTGGTAAATTGGGGGTTTACTGGAAAGCTGAATTTTCTCTCAACCCTTTACACGTTTTCCTGGAGCTGTATGTGGAGAGGTGTGTGTCGGTAAGGATGGCGAAGGCAGGATCAGGCTGCTGGACATCAGACCGGTCCAGACCTCCCGGAAAGCCATTGGGCAAAATTTACTAAAATTAAGTATCTTGGGTAGGTACATCCCAGAATATTTCTAGGGAGAGTCTACAAATGGATATGTGGACAAATGGTCACAACAGTCAGGTGCTGTTGTGTGGGAAGTTGAAGGCAACCTAGGAGTCTTCACAGGGATGGAGGAGTTAAATGTCGTAGACGCTTAACAAGTGCTGCATTGTGTCCCACGTAGTGCTACAGTGGGACACAATGCAGCACTTGGAGGAAGCGATCTGTATGACAGCATGCACAGGTCTTAGAAACTTACTGTTGAGTGCAGAGGTTAATGAAATCAAATGAGACCTATAAAGTGATACGTGTGTATTTCACAAGGATAAATGCATCGTCGAGGACATATATCGAGGACATTTAAGTAGATGCCCTCAGAGGGAAGGAGACGGGGAGTGGATATCAGGACTGAATGGGGAAAAGTCTAAGGTGGAAGGTGCCTAGACTCATGAGAACAATACAATCAAGGAATATGATTAACTCACCTCTGTATCCGAGGGTCAGAGGAGAAAAAGATATCTCAACCTCAGCTTCATCTTACCTTCTAACCAGGGGATCTAACCTCTTTGTGGCCTCTTCACCTTATGTTACCTAGCTTTGCCCGAGAGAGCATTGGTTTAATTGTGTATCAGTGCCTTCCGGAGGGATCCTCCACTCCTGTGACTTTCAGTTTGAGGCTAATCTCTTCTCTGTTCTCAGCAACTTATGGTGTGTCTCTCCTAAGACCAACAATTGTAGAACCTTATTTGTCTTTGGAGTATGACTGCATGTCTTTTTAAGGTACCTTCTAGAATCTCCTACAGTAATTCCATGTAGACTATATAGTCTGTATTTTTTAAAAAATATATATATATATTTTATTGATTTTTTACAGAGAGGAAGAGAGAGGGACAGAGAGTTAGAAACATCGATGAGAGAGACATCGATCAGCTGCCTCTTGCACACCCCCTACTCGGGATGTGCCACAACCAAGGTACATGCCCTTGACCGGAATCGATCCCGGGAACTTTCAGTCTGCAGGCCGATGCTCTATCCATTAAGCCAAACCGGTTTCGGCATATTCTGTATTTTTAATATATCCCCAAAATGTCCTCCAAATTGGATGAAATTCAGCTATTTGTGTTACTGAATCCAACTATTTGTGTGCATGTAAATAAATTAATGTAAAAAGAGGTGGAGACTTCTATTTGCTTTTATAGATATACTAGAGGCCCAGTGCATGAATTCGTGCACAGGTGAGGTCCCTTGGCCTGGGTGGCAATCTCTCCCAGTCCTGGGGGGAGGGACCTTGGGAGGTTGGCCACTGCAGGAAGTTGGCTGTGGGAGCATACTAACCACCAGGGGACAGCTCCTGTGTTGATCATCTGCCCCCTGGTGGTCAGTGCTCGTCATAGTGTGTAACAGTTGCTTAGGCTTTTATAGATGTAGATGTCACCTGACAACACCAAGCTCACAGTGGTCACTGGTGGTCTATGCACTGAGGACCCCTGGCCTTCCTCTGCCTCCTCATCCCCATCCCCAAGAACATAATTTGCCTCCAAGTGACCATGATCACAGCACTGTGCTCTCTAATAACTTTCACCTGTTCCCCACTTCTTAAATTAGCACCTCATCACCCTGACAAACACAGTCATCCATAACATGGCCCCTCTTCGCCTCTCTGTCCTCTCTCTCACCCCCACACTAGATTTACCCGAGCCTTCGTCATTTCCCACACCTGCCTCACGTATGCATCAGTGTGGTCTCCCATCACAAGTCCCTCTGTCACAATCCTGTCCTTGAAGGTTTACCTCCAAGACCACCTCCTAGCTGAGGCCTCACTTGACATACCTCATCTTACTTCTTCCAGTTTCCCTCCCATACAGGCCTGGCTGTGCTTCCCCCCTGCTTTCAGCCTTCTTAGAACTCTGCTTATTTCTACTTCCCCGGCTCTTACCTCCGTGCACTTTGTACTGTGGCTATTACGTAATCAGCGTAGCCCTCCATCGGGTCACAAGCTCCTTTTTCAGGAAAGGACTGTGTGTGCCTCATCTTTGCATCCTGTTCTCATTCTAAGCTCCGTGCCTCATGCGCAGATGTTGAATAGGATAGGAGTGCGGCAAATAGAGCAACCGGGAGAACGGGTGCACAGGGCGTTTCATATTCAGAACAATCGCTGGCCCTAAAAAGAGTGGGAAAAGGGCGATGGAGCGAAGATGCTGGCTCGGGTGTGGTTAGCCAGAGTAAGCACAAACCCGCCACTTTCCACGCGGCGTCCTCGAGAGATTCAGACACCCTCCTGCTTTTCTGCTCCTCTGTCTCCCCATTAGTTCCCTTCCGACCGGGAAAATTGCTCTGTTAGACACTAAAGTCATTGTCTCAAATCGGACTGGTAGGCATTCAGCATTATTTTTTCCTCTTCCGAATAAGTCTATTCAGACCAAGTATATATTTGTGCTCTCGCTGTTACATTACACGTAATCAGCTCATATGGAATGAGAAAAGGATGTCCTTAAGGCGAACAATAAGGCGGTTGGATACATTTGCTTCTTGTGGCCAAGGACAGAACTTAATTAACAGGGGAGCTCTCCGGCTCAGGGCGGGGAGGGGGAGGCTTGGAAGTTTTCCTGGCCTCGTGCTGTGCCCAGTGCTGCTTTGAGCACAGACCCAGCCCCCTGGCAGGAGCCCCGCTGGGGGAGAAGGGAGCACTGAAAAGGCCAGAAACACACACACACACACACACTCTCTATCTATCTCTCTCGTGTGTTTGTGTGTGTGTTTGTGTGTGTGTATGTGTGTGTGTATGTGTGTGTTGCCACTCCTCTTTAAAAGAGGGATCGAATCCTGGCCAGTGCACAGAAACATTGCCTGTTCAATTCCCAGTCAGGGCACATGACCCAGGGCTCCATCCCCAGTAGGGGGCATGTAGGAAACAGCTGATCAATGTTCCATTTTCACATGGGTCTCTCTCTCTCTCTCTCTTTCTCTCTCTCTCTCTCTCTCTTCCTTCTCCCTCTCCCTAAAAATAAATTTTAAATCTTGAAACACACACACATACACACATACACACACACACACACACACACACACACACACACACACACACACACGGCTGGCGGGTCAGCCAGGTACTGGACCCGGGAGCAGACCTGCGAGGCCGGCTCCACTCTCCACTGTCAGCAAATAGCTTCTCTGCTGCGGACCCGGCCGGGGCTCCATTGCCTTCGCATCTTTTCTTCATCTGCGAGCTCATTATCCTGTCAGTGGCTGCATTTGGGTGCTTTCAACCTCAATATTAAAAACTATTAAAATGGAAATAAGGCAACCCTTTCTCTTTTCCAGTAGCAGTTTTCATTTAGATGTTTATCGATTTTATTTCTTCTGTGTTCTCTCTCGTGCAGGTCTGGTTCAGTGAGAAGATGTTTGAGCCGTCGTTTTGCTTTTACACCGGATATAAAATCCCCGTCTGCAAGACCCTGGACCAGTATTTCGAGTACATCCAGTCGCTGCCCTCCCTCGACAACCCTGAGGTCTTCGGGCTGCACCCGAACGCCGACATCACGTAAGCTCCTGGCCCTTTGGAAACGTGGAGGAGCCATTTGTAACTCAGCCTGGCAATAACCACGCATTTCATCTCTCTCTTAATCTCTCTCCTTTCCCCACTTTTTATTTTATTATGAAAAATTGTGTCACTTTCTGTCTCCCAATTACAACTTTGTCGGATCTTGGCAGCTCTCCCCTCACTAAATCCCGGGGCTCCGGAGTTTATGGCAGCACGAGGGCTCTAATTTATGCACTGATTACTTCTCTGTCGTGCCATAAAACCAGCTGGTGTGATTGGCGCTGATGCTCTCCCCCGATAGGACGGTCGTCCTCGCCTCTTACCTCAAAAAAGTCCATAAAAAATGATGGTCCTCGGTAGAATCGAGCAGGGCCAGGAAGGCTGAGAGAGGAGCGGGCGGTGGTGGTTGTGCTTGATCTGCTCCCTGGCTGCTCACGGCCGCCTCTGTCACTAACCGTCCCCGTGGCACGGGGCAGGGAGGGAGCTAGGCGCACAGGGCGAGGGAGGTCCCTGCTCCCACCCCAGAGGCCGGAGGCGGGTGAAGAGGTGGGAAGGGCATCCAGGTCCCAAGCCCCTTCTAGGACCCTCCTTTGGAGGTGGTCCCATCGACATCTTTCCCCCTTCCCTCCCCCCGAAAGTCCCACCTGCAGACAGAGCCCCTGGCTCCACAGAGAGGCCCCCGCTCAGCCTCCTCGGGGTGGTCTCCTCCGGCCCACTGATGCAAGGCCACGAAGTCTGCTCTAGGAGGGTGGTTTTAGGAAGGAGAGAGAGGCCAGTAGGCCCCTGGAAGGCTCTGAGCTGTGATGGCTGAGACAGCGTGTGGCATGCCCTCTCCCGTCACTCACCTGCAGCCGCAGCCCACGTCCTCACCTGGTCCTCCCCCTCGCGAGCCGCCCAGAGTCCCCGTGAGCCCCTGCCCTGCACGTGCCTCCCCCCTCACCAGGCCTGGCCTCCTGGCCTCTGTCATCCACTTGTTCTAACTTCTCTGTTCCCTCTCATCTCTCTCATGCTCTTTTCATCTTCAAAGATGTGAGCATCGCTCCAAAGGCCCACGGATGGCTAACACTCCCTTCCAACCCCACGGGAGGAGCCCGGTGGCCCTTTGGTGGCTGCTATTTGAAGAAGAAAAGCTGTCATAAAGTTAGCTGGAGGCGAGAGACAATTAAAAGGATTCCTCAGGGACCCATTTGTGAATCAACTTAAACATTATCTAAAAGAGAAAACAGAAGCAGGTTTGCTTTAGCTGAGACTTTAAAAATGTGAGTCAGACCACATCAGGCCTGTGCCCAGCACCATCTGAAGGTCCATCTTACTCTGAGTCAAGATCAAAGGCCAACAGTGACCTCCAGGTGACCTCCAAGGCCCAGTGATTCCTTTTGCGCCTACTCCTAGCCGGTCCCTTTCTGTCTTGCCTACCCCCCCCCCCCCCGCCCCCGCCCCCGTTCCCCTCCATGGCCACCAGCTCCACCTGCTGCCGGCTTCCTGTCATTCAGACAGGCCTGAGGCTCTCACCACAGTCACCACAGCGTACCTGCACTTTCTGGCAGTCCTTCCCACATAGCACTGTGGCTCACCTTTTCACCTCTTCTATCCTTTGCTGAAATGGCAAGGAAGCCTTCCCTGGCCCCGCCCTATTTCACAATTGCTAGCCACTCTCCCCCCTCCCCCCTAGAGTCCATCCTCCTTGTCTTCCTTTTTCTATAGATTTTCTCCCCAACTGACACATCTGTGTTTATCGTTTGCTGTCGTCTGGCTGCCATCATTTAACATAAGCTCATTCTGTTGAAACTCTGGCCTCTTTTCACGGCTGTTCCTCCCGTGCCAGCCCGTGCCTGGCGGGCAGGGGACATCTGCTGACTGCAACAGCCATAGAAGTTCTTCAGGTTGTGGGGGCCTACTGAGGGGCTCATCCACAGAAAGGGCTCACCATGCATGTGAGGGGGCAGGAAACGGGCAGCAGGTTGCTTTGCACTTATAAACAAACAGGTGACATGGGCGACGTGGGCGCGTACGAGGGCTTAGAACTTGGGCTCCATTCTTGGCCATAGCCCTCGGGGCCGTGGGAGCCGGTTCCTAGAAATGCGGTGCGGTTGTGGCTGCGGGCTCCTGCCAAGGCGCGCAGAGCAAGGCGGGCCGCATCCCACGCTGGCTTCTGGGACGCGCGCCCGCGCCTGCATCACCTCAGGCAGTGTGATCACTGGGTCGCAGGGAAGATAAACCGAAGCTGAGAACAGCTCAGAGCAGGGCAACTGGCATGTGATTCAAATGGGAAGCCACAGAGAGGCTTTCCCGGGATGGTTATGTGAGCTATTATAAGCCCTCAGACAAGTTGCAAGTACACAGTAAACTCTCATAGACCCGTCACTGAGATTCGCGGATTCCTAGCATTCTGTTCCATTTGCCTTTTCTTTTTCTACATTCAAACCTCTATATATGTATATGTCTACAGCAACGTCACATATAAGCACATTTATTTCTGTACGTGTGTGCGCGCGTGCGCGCGCGCGTGTGTGTGTGTGTGTGTGTGTGTGTGTGTGAGAGAGAGAGAGAGAGAGAGAGAGAGAGAGAGAGAGAGAGAGTGTGTGTGCTTGTAGCCCCTCTCGGTGGATGAGTTAGGAAGTAGGTATTTTTGAAAACATCACAGGCCGATACTAATAGGCCCGATTCCAATGGTATACCTCAGGGCTGTGCCTTGTCTCCCCTCCTTTTGTGTTGCTGTTTCCTTCCTTCCTCCCGCTGTGAGAACTCTGTTTCCCAGCAACTTCAATATCTTTACTCAATGGCTCCGAATCACCCCACCGGCACCCCTACAACCACCAACGTCCTGCGTGCAGGTCAAGGTTCCTCTCCTGTCCTTTTGCCCTTAGAACAGACCAACTGAGGGCGCATGGGGCGCTCTGCTCAAAAGTCAGGCAGATTCTTTTCTGGGTGGTTATGCCATCCATTGATATGTAGGTGCTTTGCTTTTATTTGTATTACATTTTAGTGTTTCCCATCTTTGCTCATTGTGGGGTTTTTAATATATTTTTATTGATTTCAGAGAGGTAGGGAGAGGGACAGAGAATAGAACCATCAATGATGAGAGAGAATCATTGATCGGCTGCCTCCTGCACACCCCACACTGGGGATCGAGCCCGCAACCTGGGCATGTGCCCTGACTGGGAATCAAACTGTGACCTCCTGGCTCACAGGTTGACACTCAACATTGAGCCACGTCGAGTGGGCTATCCATTGTTTTAATTATGTGAAACGTGAACACGGCTGAAAGTCACAGCTAGACAGTAAGTTGTTCTTAGGGAAGTCTCATTTCCAACCTACTTCCTCCTCTCTTTAGAGGCAGCAAACTGCACTAATTTCTGGCTTATTTTCCCTGTGCTCTTTTTTGCCCAGACACACATACACATGATGTACAGATATATTCTCATGATCCTTTCTTTCTTAAACAAAGTTGCCATACTCCAGATATATAATTCTGTGTCATGCCTTTTTCACTTAACAGTGTATCTTATAGCCACTCCATTCAGTGCATAGATGCCAGTCTCATTACTGTACAGCTGCAGGCTCCTCAGTGCTCATGTCCCTGCATCCTTCTCCTGAGGCTGGGCCTGTAGGGCTGCTTCCAATGCTTCACTACCCCAAATAATTCCTCAATGAATAACCTCCTGCGTGCGGTTTCCCCATATTGCAGGAGATGTGTTTTCAGGGTGAATTGCTCTGTTGGGATGCTGGCTAGATCAAGGGCTAGTCCTTCCCATCGGCTGTACTGTTACTCTCACCAGTGTGCCTGGCCCCTCCATCTCACCCACAGAGCAGTGGTGAAGTTTTGAATTTTCACCAGTATGGCAGTAAGAAATGGTGCCTCAGCATAGTTTTGATTTTTTCCCCTCTAATTTTGAGTGAAATTGAGCACATTTGCCTACATTTACGGGCTATTTGCACTAATCGACCACCTTGGAGGCCCTGAGTGAGACATAGGCTGCAGCCAGGGGCGGTGGTGGGCTGCAGAGGTGGAGTGAAGGTCCCAAAGACAGGTCCCAAAGGCGGGCTGATAGGGTTAATGAATGTGGAACAAGGCTGGGAGCCTTCTACACTTTTCATTCATTCATCCTTTGTCCCGGGGCAAGATGCCCTCCACAGCTCTGCACACAGCTCACATGCCTTCGCTGGCAGGCCTGCTGGGGCTGGCACAGCTGTCCTCCCCAAACTGACTGTCAGGGTCTCGCCAGCTCCCAGCCCACTGAGTGAGAGCAAGTGAAACAGCTGGACCTCTGCCTCAGATGGACTGTTCCTGCCAGAGACAGCAGCTGGCCCTGGGCCCTGTGGCCCCCTCTCGGGATTTCTCTCCATCCTTAACTTCCCGCTTGGTCTGTCTCAGGGTCTTCCTCTCCCGCTCTCTGCCTCCCAGCGACCATGGCCCTTTCCGGTGCCTGCTCAGGCCGTGGGCTCTGTCCCACAGGCTGTGCTTGGTCATTTTCTGTCTGAGTGAGCTCTGTCCTGGGCTGGACCCTTCTATCTTCTGGGCTCCGAAGTGCCTGGTAAAGGAGAATCGGTCTCACTCTTCCTGGCCATTGAGTCTTCTTGGGGGGCTGCGCTCCAACCCCGCGCTGTTCCCACACCAGCCACCAGGAGGCAGTAAGCAAAAAACGGACACATCTTCCCCAAGCTACAGCCCACCCCAGTCTCCTTCCCCCAAGTACACCCTTCCCAGGGCTGCAAGAGGGAACTCTCCCCATCAGTGTGAACTAAAAAAGGCAGTCACAGGGTCTGCCGTGGTTTCCAGTTTGGGAGCTGGGATGATGGAGGTGTTGGGAACAGGAGTGTGTCTTGAGTGGTTATCCTGCTTGGGGCGTGGTGAGTTAGGAAAGACAGAGGGACGTGTCTGTGTTGGGTGAGAAACGTGGGTTTCAGTGTATTTGTGCAGAGAGGACAGTTGAAGATACAAGAGGGGGTGGACTGTCTGAGACACACTGGCTGAATCAATGTGACTGTTGCAGAGAAGAGGGTCCTTATTAATGTACCTGACTGCCCACGTCACTCAAAAGCCCTCTTGCTCCCAGACTGGCTGCCCCTGGGCCGTGGTGGAGAATGTGTCCCTGCTGATCAGAATCTGCACCCTGACCTTAGCGTCCACAAAGTAAAAGGGAAGGGGCACTTGGGAAGAGGACCACACGTCTCCCCGCTCCGTCCATCCTTGCTTACGAATGCAGAAGTAGAGAAGGAAAATCAAGCTGAATAAATGCTTTCAAATAAATAAAATCTCTCCCAAGAGCTTAGATACTTTGGTGGCAGGAACCATAAAAATGCATAGTTTAATCACTATGCATAGTTTAAATAGTTTTATTATCTAGATTTATAAGGTACCAAGGACATTGCAAATTCAACCATCTCAATGTCAAAAACAGTTATTTATTTTCGCTCTTTTTCTCATTAGCAGTTTTGCATATTTTTCTACCTTCTGAAATTTATCAAATGTCTTATTGCAACTTTTGTATTCACTCCTACACAGTTTGAATTTAATTGTATTTCTTTTCTTGTTCGCCGGCACTGCGAAGTTTCAGATTAAAAAAATAAAAAAAAAAGATTGTGCTCATTGTGGCAGATTCCTTTCCCAGGCAGGAATCTGTGGGCTCAATCCCTGGTTGGGTAACTGATCTCTCTCTCTCTCTCTCTCTCTCTCTCTCTCTCTCTTTTTCCCTGTCTCTAAAATCAATTAAAAATTATGCTCATTGCACATTATGTTTCATGTGCAAAGATGTATATAAATTGAGGCAGATTTGGATGTGATAGTATGCAATTTCCTCAGGAAATGGTTAATTATCTTAGCGATACCCCTCTTTGTCAGTTGACTTGCATTTGTATTATCCATGACCACCCAACAGACATGACCCAGACGACTCCCCAAAACCCACCGAGTGACAAGACCAGTAGGAGCTCCTTCCCACGTTTACTTCAAGGAGAAATTCCTTCTAGAAGTAACTCGGGACCAGAGCAAATGGAGCATCACCGTTCTCTTTCTTCACCTCCGCGCATTTCTTTATGGGACTGTTTCCCAGGAGCCCTTGGGGTTCTGTGGCTCATGCAGATGGTTGCAGTTCTCCAGGGAAGCTAGTTAGGCAGGCCTCTGCCTTTTCTGTCTTTGCAAACGCAAAACCGCATTGTGGAGAAAGACAGAAAGGGACTGGAGGTTGCACATCCCTGGCATTCGGTGGCCGGTGTGTGGTGGGAGGTGATCTGAGAGCTTGTCCAGCTCATGTGCAAAATGGGGCAGCTTTTCAGGGATTCTCCCCACAGCCGTGTCTCAGGGTCTGTTTTCAAATCACCGCCAAAGATTAATTCATGGCCCCCTGTGGGAGTGGTCTCTCCGGTGAGATCCAGCTGTGGCCCCTCCACGGGCCCTCCTGGAGTGCTGGCGCGGGTGGCGGGCGGGTGGCCGCGAGCAGGCTGGCTGCACCCGCCTGCAGTGTGTGCTGGCACGCAGCCCTGGTGCAGAGCGTTTCCAAGGAGGATGCGAGCTGACGGGGAGCCAGGGGAGCGCCTGAGAGTCCTAGATACGGGTCCTTCCCCGTTTCAATGTGGTTAGCACAGGCGGGAAGAATAAATCAGGATTTCCTTGGTATGAATGGAAATTTACTGCGGTTTTCTTCTCTGTGACCTTTACAGGTCTGAGATGTATTTATCTTCAGGTGGAAAGGTGCCAGGAAAGAGACACACAGTAATGACAACATACTTTTGCCATAAGAAGAAACAAATAATTGCATTTTCGTGCCCTTTAAATATTAGAGGATTGCTCTCCTTTAGAGGTGAGCTTTAGCAAAATTCAAGCCCAACAAATATTTACTGAGAACTTACTCTCCAGCCAGCTTTCGGATTAGCAAGTCACAGTCCTTGCCCTGGAGCTCACCATCTATCAGAGAAAATAAATGAATGGCAGACAGTTATGTAACACAATACGGTAAACTCTAAAGTCAGGACACACACACACACACACACACACACACACACACACACACACACATTGCTCTGAGAACAAAGGCAAAGAAGCAATCAATTTCCATTTAGGGATCAAAGTGAGCTGGTGAGTGAGTGAGGCCGCCTGCCTCTGAGTTGTGCCTTAAGGACCTGCAGAGACTCTCAGGATGGAGAAGGGGAGGGAGTGGGGAGGGGTGGCGGCAGCACCGACAAGAGGGGCAGAGTACAAAGCAAGAGGAAGATAAGGAGGCCGTGTTTGCATATCAGATCAACTTGTACACCTTAAACACTATTTAAAAATGACAGGTCAGCACCGAGAACAAAAGCATAGATGAGGGCGCATGCAGGAAGGCTCTCTCCAAGGAGGGGCAGGAAGCTGTGAAGAATGTGGTATGTTTGGGAGGCCGAGTCCAGCGCGCCTGGAGCCTGGAGCCGGGGTGGGGGGATGGGGGGTGAAGGCTCAGAGAGAAAAGCAACCTGACGATGATACTGATACACCACAGAGACTGGCTTTGGGAGATGCGGGGGTTAGGGGGGGGGGGCGTCCTGAGAAAGGGTTTGGGACCGTTCCAATGGCAGGAAGGATGAGGATGCTGGACGCTTCTACCTGCTGCTAGACATGATCTGGAAACAGGACTTGGACACTGAGAGAGGCTGGGGAGTGACATGGGGGGCCATCTCTGAAGATCCCCAGATGGTAAAGGAGATGTGCAAGCGCCAGCTCAGGGAGGGAAAGGGGGGGTTAAGGCCAACCAGGGCGAGAGCTGTGTGGTTTGAGAACAGAGCTCTGGGAGGCCGTGGAGACTTGGATGCGTGGAGTTCACGATGGAGTCAGAGGTTTGGCGTTACTCGGACCTGCCTGGCGTGTCCCGGCTCCGCAGGACCCCGGCGACGAGACACCTGCATCTTCCCCAGCACAGCTTCACCCACACGCCTTCCTCTCCGCGTGCTGGCGTGCAGCGCAGAACAGGTCGCAGGGTGATAGGAATCACACACATTTACATTTCTGATTAAATCTCCGTTACATAATAACACGTGGGTCCTTGACTGTTGATAACTTTATTTTTTTTTTGTCATGTCAGCTCTTTTCATGCAACACCAGCTATTACTACATTCAGGGTCGGGCAAAAGTAGGCTTACAGTTGTTCACATGAAAAATAATACAATAGTTAATAAACAATAATATAAGAATAAGCTGCATGTTTCTTGTATCACAACTGTAAACCTATGCTTGCCCCATCCTGCATTATTGTCAAAGGGGCAGGCATGGGTATGCACAGGGCACTGCTATTTGTGTTTTCCTTTTCCTTATATGACTTTTAAAAACTGAGATAGCACCATGCTTCAAAAATCGGTCACGAGAAAACAACAGGCAATGGACCATAAAGGCCTTTTATGCCATTTTCCCAGGTTGTTTTCCTCTCTATTCTTATGTTCAATTGTGTGTGCATGGGTTTGATATGCTCATCTTTCAACTTTTTAAATAAATGCCTTTTGGAATATTTTTTTAAAAACCTCAGCTCCTGAAGGAGGTTGCTCACCTGAGAGTAATCCTATATAATAAAGAGCTAATATGCTAATGGCTGTCACGCCATCATGCCATAAAGACTGACCAGCAGGAGGCTGTGTGCTTAGCCAGGCACACACTGGTGGGCGGGGACTTGACACTGCATCCTTCCGGACAAAGCCGTAGCAGCTGCCTGAGGCTCAGGCAAGCCGTGGATGGCAGCTGCCGCTGCCTAGGGCCCAAGACTCAGGCCAACTGCTGTGGCTGTGAGGGCCGAGGCTCAGGCAGCTGTGCGGCTGGCAGTGGCAGCAGCAGAGGCATGATGGGGGTGTCATCTTCCCCTGAATATCGGGTCACCTCCTGCAGGTGGAGGCCAGAGGCAGCAGCAGCAAGGGGGTGATAGGAGTGGTGCCTTCCCCTGATCGGCTGCCAAGAGGGGGCCTAAACTATGAGTAGGACATCCCCTAAGGGTTTCTGGACTGTGAGAGGGGGCAGGCCAGGCTGAGGGACACACCTCCTCCAGTGCATGAATTTTTATGCACCGGGCCTCTAGTAAAATAATAAAATAAAAAATTATGTATAAAATTATACATAATCCATTTTAAGGTATTAAAATAGCTTTTGCCTATTGGTCTCTATTGTGAAATTCTTATGTTTAAATGTAAAGTGGAGTTAGTTCCCCAGTCCTGGTTGGGTTGCAAACATTCACCAGTTCTGTCCCAGGGCCCTCATCAGCACTGCACATCCGCCCCCAGCAACCGGGCATGCAGAGCATGGTGGCAGGTGTGTTGGCCTCAGCCGGGACTTGGGAAGGATGCAGTTGTTAGGATACACAGGTTGGGGCCCAGATAGTCAAATAAAAATGCTTAAGACAGAAGCATCCCCTCCCCTCTTAAGCTGGTGTCCTAAATAAGTCAAAGGTCACCTGAATAATTAAGGAGTCCTCAGTTTGCACAAAATTTGCTTTTTCACAAGCAATGAAATCTGAGTAATTTTAGCAGGAGCCACTTCTACAAAAAGTTGTTTAATTCACACCTAGGGACGAAGAGAGAGAGGTAATTTCCTCATTCCATGTGCTGTGAGAAAAGGCAGGGGCGGGAGGAGGGCACTTCTGGCAGCACATAAACCTTAGTAGGGATTTGTAAGATGCATTTCACAGAACCCAAAACATTTGTCACTAATTCATCTCTGTTGAGTTCTTAACCCTTGTGGGCTTTGCTTCTCAGGTTTTTGTTTCCTCCCTCTTATTTTTCAAAATGTAAATGGTTTTAATCCTCTTTATTAGAAGAGTCATACTTCCTCTTTGAGAAAAAGAGCCAGTACAGAAAATAAAAAGTAATCTTTGAAGCAAAAGCTCACCACACAAAAATCCCAATACCAAAGCACTCCAGGTTGTCTCTGAGCCTATAAGCACAGAGCGTTACAAAAGCAAAGAAGAAAAAGAATAAGAATAAGAATAAGAAGAAGAAGAAGAAGAAGAAGAAGAAGAAAAGAAAGAAAGAAAGAAAGAAAGAAAGAAAGAAAGAGAAAGAAAGAAGAAAAAGGGAAAAAAAGGATGGTACTGGAACTGCCTTTTGTACCATTCGATTTTAGTCAGTAATCTCAATTCCCAGCTCCACCGATGGCCTTGGGCTGCCACAAATCTACTTTCTGTCTCTATGGATCTGCCATTTCCTATAGATCAGATCATATGCCACGTGGTCTTTGTGTATGGATTCTTCATTTAGCACAATCTTTTTGAAGCTCACCCAGGTGGTAGCATGTATTTATTGCTTTTTATGGCTAAAGAGTATTCTAGTGTATGAATGGACAACATTTAATTTATCCATTGACCTATTGATGGATATTTGGGTATTTTCTACCTTTTAGCTATCTACACTAATAAAAGAGTAAGATGCAAATTGACTGTACCTTCATGACACACACCAGCCTATCTGGAGTGAGTATGCAAATTAACCCAACAAAGATGACAGATTTATTTGCATACTCAGGTGATAAGCGGCCAGGGGCATTCCGCACCACCCCAGCTGCTCCGGGCCCCTGGGCAGCATGGGAAGGCAGAAAGGTGGCTCTGGGCTGGAGTAAGGTGGTGCTGGCAGCAAGGGGAAGGAAGGCCCGTTCTTGCATGAATCTTTGTGCATCAGACCTCTAGTTATAAATAGTGCTGCTATGAATATTCATGCCCAAGTCTTTGTGTAGACATGTCTTTTTATTTCTCTTGGTAGGTAACTAGAAATGTAATTATTGGGTCATGTGATTAATCTACCATGAACATTTTAGGAATCTACCAAGTTGTTTTTCCAAGTGGCTCAACCACTTTACAGTACCCTCCACCAATGTATAAGGATTCAAGTTTCTCCACATTCTTAAGAGGGAGGGAGGGAGGGAGAGAGAGAGAGAGAGAGAGAGAGAGAGAGAGAGAGAGAGACTAAGTTCTCTTAACCATCTGTTCTATTTCTCCACAAAATTTCTTACAATGGTGTTGACTAATGTCCCCTCCTCCACTAGGGAAAGGGACCAAGGCAGGTACCTGTTTGTCACAACATTCCAGCACCTAGCTCAGTGCCTCGTACAGCATAAATCTTTCCTGAATATATGGATTCTAAAGATGGATGGCTGCAGTTAGACAGGTGGAGCAGGTGGATGCCAATAGATTACCTTGGAAGTAATAACACATGTGGGAAAGTGAGAACACAGAACAGAAAAGACCAAATAAATTTTAATAGTTTATAACTCATTGAGCAAATGTGAGTGGTGCTCTTTGATGTGACAAATTGTCCCGTAATGGCAGCTTCTTAGGACCAGTCCTTAAGCCAGAGAGGAAGAAAGCAGGTGGGCTCGCTGCTCTGCACGAGGTGGTTAGGTCAGCTGCGAGGAGACTGATGGCACACTGTGGACGATCAGGGACATCTGCGGAATCTCTTTCCCCGAGGAGGAGAGGTTTCATTTCTGTGATGTCCTTGGTACTCCATTGGGAGACAGTAAAATGGATCTCTGGGTTTTTTCTCTCATTCCTATTGGTTGATGGTAAAGTCCCCACCTTTTTTTTTCTCTTTTGCTGGAGTTAGGTAATCCATCATTTTGTGTGCGTTTTGATCATTATCTGTGAAGGTGTATTTCCCTGCATTCCCAAGTTCCCTCTTCCCATCAGGTACCAGAGTAACACTGCTTCCGCTGTTCTTGAAACCATCACCAACATTCAACCCAAGGAGAGTGGAGGAGGAGTGGGGGAGACCCGGGAAGCCATTGTCTACAGATTGTCTGAAGACATGCTGAGCAAGCTGCCTCCGGATTACATCCCTCACGAGGTGAGCTGCACCTCCCCCACCTCCAGGGTTCAGGGCGAGCTCAATGCCCAATGGCGTGTTTCAGTCCCTTTCCTGTCAGCACCGGCATCGGGCTTTCCGGTGGCTAAGTGTCTCCTAAGCTTGTCTCTGCTGGGGGAGTTTGTCCTTTGAGCCCTCAGTGGGGTGAGGCCAATTGTTTGGGGCTGTTAGCCAACTAAAAGTTACTGAGCTACTGACCGGACCTTGTAACCAATTCCTGCGCTTTATTTCCCCCTTAATGGGGTTGCAAAGGTTTAGTTCCTTATTTTCTCTTTTCGTGACTCTCTACAGGGTAGTCATGATGTAAAGGGCTGGAAATGAGGACAGGGTAGTGGAGCATGCAAGAGCGGAAGTTCTAGAACAGGAATTTGGGAGAACGCCAGTAAGCTAGGGACCTCCACTGCACGTGAGACGGGGGCGGGAGGGCCGGTGTTGGTCTTCTTTGCTGCCTGCGGGGGCCTGCAGGCTGCTTAGTTCACAGTTGTCGCCCTCCGAGTCTGTGCTCACCTCCATCCCTGGCTTCCTGGGAGGGTGTGGGGTCTGCCCAGGTGGGTCCTCTGTGCCGTGGGAGAGTGTGCCGTAAGATGAGGACATGATCTGGCGCCATCCGTCCCCAGCATTCTGTGACTGGGACAGGCAGTGGGCACCTCTGGCCGAGGACCCCACGGCTCCCCGCCCCCCAGGGGTCCTTGGACGGGGCCGTCACTGTGAACTGTCTCCCTCTCTGTGCGTTTAGCCTCCCCCCTGGGCTGGCAGCTCTCCCATTGCGGCCAGCGGGAAGGCCAGACCTCTCTCGGAGTCCTTGCAAGGATTTGTAGTCAATCCTACCTGGGGCAGATGTCACCAGACTGAAATGTGCACATGGATTGACATATTTTCCAATAATTGTTGTGCTTTGTTGTTTCCATAACCCGGGGCTTTTGTATCGGTCTCTTCAAAATGGTTCAGAAAAGGGCGTACCAAAAGGGGCAAATGGCAGGTGCCTAACGACTCGCCCAGGAAGGCAAATACTTCCCTTGGTTCAGTTGGGAAAGCCTCGACTGGCAGGCACCCAGGCTCAGGCCACGTGGTCCCCGGGAATCCTATTCCTTGGCGACAGCTCTGGAAAGATTCAGCCGTGTCTGCTGTCTGTGACATTTCTCAGAGCAGCTCTGCAAGAATTATGGGGGGGAAAAACAAAAGTATTCCTAGCTGTGTTCTTACAAAGGTTAAATTGCAAAAGAGTATTTAACGGTCACTTAGTCCTTAATCATTTGAAAGGGAAAAAAAGGTGCAATTTTACTTCAGCTTTTTAAAGTACATTTTCCAATTACCAACTGAAGTACAGCCAGTAGGAAAGAAAAATCATTTTATCTGAGCCGTCATGTCTGAAGACCGGAAAATGGGGGGCTGAAACGGCGGGCCTGGCTCTGCCGGCGATCCTGGGGAGTGTGCTGGGCTGCGGAGGCAGCAGAGAGCGGAGCGGCCATCGGGAGAGGGGTGACGACGGGCGATTTTTTAAAGTCTCCCTCCTTGTGCCGTGCTTTGTTTCAGGTGAAAGCTCGTTTGGTCAAGATGGGACACCTGAACTCGATGAACATATTTCTTAGGCAGGAAATCGACAGAATGCAAAAAGTGATCTCAATACTTCGCAACAGCCTGAGCGACCTAAAACTAGCCATCGAAGGGACCATCATCATGAGTGAGGTGAGCGGCTGGTTCCTCAATGGTCCTTCCCCCTTCCTGTGGCTTTTCCTGCTTCTCTGTTTTAACTTCATTCCCCCCGCCCTCCCCCCACACACACCTTTGGTAATTTTTAAAACTTTTTATTGATTCAGGTATTACATATGTGTCCTTATCCCTTCCCCCATTGCCTCCAACTCCTTCACTCGTGCCCTCACCCGCTGATGTCTGTGTCCAGTGGTTAGGCTTCTATGCATGCATACAAGTCCTTTGGACGCTCTCTTTAACTTCAGAACTTGAGGGATGCCCTGGACAACATGTACGACGCTCGCATACCTCAGATCTGGAAGCGGGTGTCCTGGGACTCGTCCACCCTGGGCTTCTGGTTCACCGAACTTTTGGAGAGGAACTCTCAGTTTTCCACGTGGATATTTGAAGGGAGGCCCAACGTGTTCTGGATGACTGGCTTCTTCAATCCCCAAGGTACGTGCTCCGAGGAGAGCGGGCAGCCTGGAAGGTGTGGGTGTGTGGGGTGGCACATGCACCTTACATGAGACAGCACAGAGGGGACAGCCTACGGGGTGCTGGGCACGTGCTTTCAACGCTTGGGGACCACAGACGATCTTCTGTGTATCTGTTTTGCAAATTCAACCTTTGTTTTTCTTCTCGTCCACGTCAGCAAGCCATCGGTCTGTGGTTAGGCCATGTGAAATAGTAAAAAGGTGTCACGCAAACCTTCGTTTTTAAATGTTTATAAAAATGAAGTACCAATATATGCAGAAACTGTTGCCAAAAGTACAGGAAATTAGGCTGATTTCAACGGTGACCACGTGGCCAAAGTTTTAGTCCCTGAACTCCAGAGTCTGCCAACCCCCCTTATTTTTTTCCTTGAAAAATGCTCTGCATTTAATCCTTCATCCTGGGAATGTTTGCGGTGTAAAGTACTGACTGATGTCAGAGACTTCATAAAGTTGAGAAACACAACTTTTCCTCACTGCAACATGGATAGTGTTACTTCACGTAACTCTCGACCAAAATGAAGAGACGTTGGCCTCCTTACAGTTCCACACCTTGCAGCTCCCCCGGCGATGCCATTTGAGAAGCGGGCACATTTAGAGGGCTGGGGTGTGTCGTTGCGACTCACAACTGTGTGGCTGAGTCTCATAAAATAATGGTAAGTGAGGAACATCAAGCAGGACCCGCTGTAACGGGACACATTGTACTGTACGTGTAATGAGTGCATGCACACTGTACAATTCCGCTTGTACAGAGCCAACGGGCAAAACAGACCCACGGTGTGAAATGAGGGTGGTGGTTACCCTTGGGGGCAGGCAGGGATTGCGAAGGTCACAAGAGGGCCTCGGGGTCAGAAATGATCCATTTCTTGGTCTGGACATTGCATTTCTTGGTGAAAATGCATGGAGTTGTACACTTTTCTTTGCATGAGCAAATAAACAGTATCCCTTAAAAGTACACATTTCATTACCCTCGGGGTACATGCATTCATTCTCTCCTTTTCAAATGCATTAATATTTTCTGACTTTAAAACACTAACGCGCTAACCTTGGTGGCTGTTATGAGCTTACCAAGCGGTGCATGTCAGATTTGAAAGGGACAGCCCCCAATTTCACTTCTCCATTTTCCTCCCAGAATTTCCACTGAATTTTGAGGAGGAAAGTTTTTTACTGTGATTCTACTTGTGAGTCTCATTCCTTCTTACCAACTCTCAGTTTCAGAGAGTTGTCACTTTGGAGCCTGAAGAAATAGCATTTAACTTAATTAAGCTGTTTAACTACCTTTGTTTGCCAGCCCTCTGCTGGGCGCTTTCAATAGAAAGAAGTCTGAGGCCAGATTCCTGCCCCAAAGGGGCCTGTGCTGTGGTTGGCAGACAGACGCTCCAGCAACTTTAATACAATGGGAACGCAGTGCCGGGCCCATGCTGGACAGAGGACAGAGAGGGCGGGGCTTGCGGAGAGCTTCCCTGGGGGCGGGGAGCAGGGTTTGCTGAGGCAGGGATGCTGGCAAAGGCAAGGCCTGTCCAGGGAAAGGAGGAGGCGGCATGGTCGGAGCTGGAGCTCTGTAGCAGGAGCAGGAGTGGGGTGGTGGGGAGAGAGTCTGGACCGCAACATACAGGCACTGGAAGTCCCCGAATCTCAGTAGACCGTCCTGAGAGAAGGTGGAGGGAAGACTGGAATGTGGACCCAGAGCCACAAGCCTTACCAGGTCCAAGGGAGAGAGCCTGCACCTCAGCCAGGTGCCGAGGAGGGGCAGATTGGATGGAGCGATTAAACGGGAACCCCCCCGAGAGCGCAGGGCCTGGCAATGGCTGGGGCGAAGGCAGGTGCCAGACCAGTGGTGCAAGAGGCACAGGCTGGGAGGAAGGGCAGGACGGCCAGGTGGGAGGTGTGCTGGCAGACTTGGAGAGTTCGAGACCAGCCAGAACTAGTGATTTTAAAAACTGTCCGGTTGTTGAGTGTATTTTTTGTATTTGGAAACCAGTGAAGTGGGTCGGTTCTTCCCTGGCTTTCCACAGGCACAGACAACTACCGGTAGGTCGGATGTTACAGCACACAATCTCTTTCAGTAATTTTTCCTCATTAAAACTGTGACTTCAGCCCTACCTGGTTTGGCTCAGTGGATAGATTGTGGGCCTACGACTGAAGGGTCCCAGGTTCAATTCTGATTAAGGGCACATGCCTGGGTTGCAGGCTCCCAAGGGGCATGCAGGAGGCAGCTGATCAATGATGCTCTCTCATCATTGACGTTTCTATCTCCTTATCCCTCTCCCTTCCTCTCTGACATCAATTTAAAAATAAAAGTGACTTAAGCCTGGCCAGTGTGGCTCAATGGTTGAGCATTGATCTATGAACCAGGAGGTCACGATTCGATTCCTGGTCAGGGAACAAACCCTGATTGCAGGCTCCATCCCCAGTGTGGAGCATGAAGGGGCAGGTGATCACTGATTCTCTCTGATCATTGGTGTTTCTGTCTCTCCCTCTCCCTTCCTCTCTAAAATCAATAAAAACATTTTTTAAATGTGACTTAAAATAGCAAGATATTAATACGAACTTATCTTCGCTTGGAACTTTCTGTTAGTGTTACAAGCCAAGTCACTTAAATACAAATGCAGGCATCCACCTCAGGGCTGCTCTTACCCATCTTTACTTGTTAATAATCCAGCCCTTTCTCTCTTCTTTATTTCTGGTTTCAAGGTAAAGTTTGAATCTTCCTCCCAGTGTGTTCCACGTGTTGGAAAGCCCGGACTTGTTCCAGCTCCCTGCCCTGCGCACACAAGCGCACAGACACACACCTTATCAGTGATTGCTTTCCTTTGAGGCCGCATGGAGGGCGCCGACTTCCCCGCATACCAATCGCTCCCCACTGCCTGCCCCGCCCCTTATCTCCCGTCCCCATCACCTGGCCAAATCCCCAAAGCAGGGAGCACTCAGCCACTCGGTGCCATCAGCCTTTCAGGGTGCTAGCTGATCAGCCCTTCAGCCGGGGGGGGGGGGGGGGGGGGGGGGGCCTCTCCGCTGCTGTGTATCGTCAGTAATTGACTTCTCAACTTGAACAAATCTCCTGGATTCATAGCCCCGAACCCTGTTCTTTCTTCAGGTCAAAACATTTAAGTAAATATTTTAAATTTGGGAAGCACATGCTTAAATAAAGCACAATGCAATTTACCCATAGATGCATCAGAAATATGCATTGCCAGAGTCACTCAGATTATAACACGCTTGCAGTGCTCTGTAGCTGCATGCCCGTTTTTTGTGTTCTTGCAATGTCGTGGCATCTGGCATGTCTCGTGTGTCTCCCATCATGCCTCTGCACCTCGCCCCGCAGACCTCCTTCCTCTGAGGGCCACGCGGCTGCAGGATGGGTGTGGGCCGGAGCCCCCGCTGGTGGCGGAGCACAGGCGGTTGGCGGCGCGCTCCGTGGCACTGTGGTGGCCTGGTGTTTGTCAGTCACGTTTGAAGAGTCTGGCTCAGTGACCAGGGAGCTAATCTGGTATTTTCAGCCCCTTCACACTCATTTCTGTAGCAATTGGCGAGCTCAGCATGCAGCAGTTAGACCTGATTGTTGACATGGCCAAGCCCTCTGCACCCACGGCCCTATCTGATCTGTTCAGGGCCGCGGTTTTGGGCAACGCGTGGGTGTGCCTCCCAAGAGCTTCCTCAGCTGTGGACTTTCAGAGCGTTATGTTCAGGTGAGTTAGACTCTGGGGTGTGTGTGTGTGTGTGTGTGTGTGTGTGTGTGTGTGAGAGAGAGAGAGAGAGAGAGAGAGAGAGAGAGATGTGTGTGTGTGTGTGTGTGTGTGTGTGTGTGTGTAGGTGTTTAAAACTGAAGACTATGAGTTGCAAAGTCTGACTTCAAGCCCAGTGCTGACTGCCTCTGGGAGCCTCCTCGGTGGCAGCTGCGCTGAGCCAGCTGCTGGAACTGACACCCCAGAACTCCTGATGAAGTGTGCTCTCCAGCTCTCACACTTCTAGCCACACCACACTGACCACGTCCTCTCTCTACACTACACTGACCATGTGATATAGTTATTTTCAAATGTTTAACTCACTCTGGAACCTGAAGCCATTTGGATGCCAAACTGCACTGGTTTTTCTGTGTTTTGCCTCAGCGTCTTGACAGGCCACACCAGTCTGTGGTGGCAGATACCGGCGACAACTTGTCATTCACTGTTAACACAGATGGTGATTTCAGTAGACGGAGTTTGCTGAAGCAAGGAGACAGATAAGCTTGGCTTGTTATCCTGCTCCTGTAAAACCACCTCGGCCTCTTGCCGGTGTTTGTCTTCACGGCGGTGCCGTCTGCACGCAGCAGGGTCTGAGGGCTTGTCCGGGGACAGTTATTTGAGCGCTTGTTGGGTGGGAGAGCGCTCCAGTGGCTAATGGAGCTTTAGGATTGAAGGGGCTGGGGATTTCTTCCAACCTAGTAACAATGTGGCTTCCTTCTGCCAAACCCCAGCTGTCCCTAACATCTGAGGGGCTCCGAGTGAATGGGCCCCGATCCGAGTGACAGCACTCACCTGCCTGCCCCCAGTTTGCAGGACGACAGGGCTGTGACAGCTTAGAAATGCCTCCGGAGCGAGAAACAATCCTTCTCCTGGTTGTGTGTGAGGGGATTTGATGCAGTGGCTTTAGCCACAGCCACATACTTTATGACTCTAGTCTCTGCACACGGTTACCTTCCTCACCACCCACCTGGCCCCTGGGAGCCCGGCCAGCCTCCGCCCTGCACTGACCTTCCCACCAACTCCACTGCCCTTGGCTCTGCTGGGATGTAGTTCCAGGAGTTCTCGTACCTGGCTTGTCCAGGGCCTTCCTCGGTCCTTCTCACCTCCCAGAGGGCCGGTTCTTGTCCCGTTGGGGGCTCTTCTCAGGCAAGTTCTACCCTTGGCCCAGCCCTTCGTTCATGACCTCAGCCATTCTCACCGGTGTAGCTACACATCCCTACCCATGACTGATTTGTCTGAAGCCCCAGCCCGAGACTCTGGTCCTTCCCTTCCGAGGGCCAGCACAGGACATGCCCTCCCCAGCACTACCCCCTGGGCCTCTTCCTCTCAAACCAGCCCTGCCAGGAACATTCCCCTCTGGGGGCCTGGGCATCCTCCTCATCCAGATCACAGGAACTCTTGTGAAAGGTCCCTCACATCCAGCAGCTTGGAAGAAGGAACCAGGAGAGTGCAGTGTCATGAAGCTGAGAGGGGAGGGAGAAACAGTGGCAGATGCCCCCAGAGGCAGGTCAGTTAGGGCCCAGATGGTCGGGTGGCTGTCAGTAAGGAGACTGCTGGCAAGAGAACTCCCAGTGGAGTGGCGGGGGGGGGGGGGTAGGGGTTGGGGGTAGAGGAGCTTCAATGCAAGGGAATGAGGGAGAGACAGACGGTGAGTGTGGCCAGCAGGGAGAACGCTAAGTGGGACCTCCAGAGACCCAGATGATAGCAGAAATTTGTCTTGGAAGAGGAGAGGTAAGTTGGAGGGGTCGGCTTAAAAAGGAAGGATTTTCTTTCTTCTTTTTTTGAGCTTCTTCAAATACTGGTGAGAAGGGGAAGGAGCCAGGAGAGAGGGAGAAGGTCGGGGAGAGGAACAGGGAGAAAGAGCAAAGAAACCCAAGAGGGTCAAAGAGGCAGGAGGGTGGCGCCCCAGTGAACAGATGCAGTCCAGCCGGGCAGAGGGCCCTCGCCTATTGGAACCAGAGGACGGGGGAATGAGTTGGAAGCAGGAGAGTTGGCAGGGTTAGTGGCAAGGATTTCTCTTTGAAGAAGGAGGAGGCGTGACCTCAGGAGGCAGGAAGTGTTGGAAGAGAGACTTGCAGAGGGAGCAGAAGTTTGGGAAAGAGGGCTGTGGTGGTGTGAGCATTCGAGGCTGGCGATGGTGAAGCCTGGTGGTAGCTGTGTGTTTCTCTCAGGATGTTAGTAGCCTGGTACAGGTGTAAGAAGGGGGGCATTTGGTTCATGCAGGACTGGGGAGGTGTGCTGGGTAAATGATGAAAAGGATGCGTCCAGACTAAATAGGAAAGGAGGTGAAGAAAAGGGAGGATGAGGTTGTCAGAAATGACGAATTCAAAGAACTAAGGGGCCGAGATGCTGAGAGGGTTGCCAAAGAGACCCAGAGGATGGCAAGATGCTCAGTGCCCGGGACAGGTGGCATTTGGCAGGGACAGTGAGGGGAGGGCCTGTGGCCAGAGGGGGTGGCGATGAAACCAGGAAGATCCTCGTAAGAGTGAAGAAGGACTAGGATGGCATCTTCACAGCCAAGCCAGGTTCTAAGAGCCGGGAGAGGGAGAGATGTGCTGTGACGAGACAGGAAATATTGAGGCGTTTGTGCACCGTTGAACCACCCCAGGGGCGGCGGGAAGGTTTGGGAGGGCAGGGACAGTGCGAGGCTGGGTGGAGGGAAAGGACGCATGGAGAAGGCGGGGCCGGGCGAGGAGTTGCATTTTGGTGAGTGAGATACCGTGGGCTTAGCCGATCCCACCGGCAGTGTTAGCCCAGCCCTCCAGCTGGCACCCAGGCTCTCCTGGAGCCAACTGTGTCCTGGATGGGGGCCACGGCGGGGCACGTGCGTCTCAGGGGACGTGGGGAGAGTGGTGGCACCGCTGACAGCCTTCTTCGTCTTGTGCTTGTCTTGTGCTCCTCTCCTGGGGCTGTTCTCTTCCTGCTTGTCAGATTTGTTTCAAAAACAAATGTGGGTCAGTGGCCTGTCAATGGCCTCTCGTGCAGATCTTTATACCGATCGTGGTCCTCAGCCCTGCCTGCCGGGAGAATGGCCTGGGAGTTTCCGTCCATACGATTGCTGGGCCCCCTGACCAGTGGCCTCAGAACCTGTGGAGGAGAGGCCTCTGGAGTCTGTGAGGTTAACTTTCTTAAAAGCTCCACTGGCTGCTCTAACGAGAGCAGAACCGCAGCCTGGGCCTCTGTCTCCCAGTCATGTGGTCGGTCCATCAGCAGCGCATCCTGGGAGCCGGATAGAAACGCAGGACCTTGGACCTCACCCCTGACCTGCCTCCCGAGTCAGAGCCTGCGCTGTAAGGAGCGCTGCTTCCCCAGGTGAGACCTGTGCCCAGAAGAAGGGCTGATGCCGCGTCCCACCTCTGAAGATCCTGGCTTCACTGGCTGGGCTGTGGCCCGGGAACTGGGATTTTAAAGGCTGCCCAGGTATTTCTCATGTTGAGCCAAGTTCAAGATCCCTGCCTTAGAGCATCCAGCAAAGTCAGGAAAGTGCCCGGGGAGGTTTTATTCACCTGGTGGATCAACCCTGTCTGTGTTTAGTTTCTGAGCTTTTCTCTAGCTCACCAATGAACTCCATGTGTTTCTCATAGGGGGCAGAACCACCATCTTAAACTTGTGGCAGGAACATCATTTCTCCTCATTTTCAAAGACGCTACTGGGAGGCATAGCAACCGATAAGACAGGAAACACCGCACAACCTAAGGCCCATTACGTAAAGGACTGGTTCATTCATTAAAGGAAAAAAGGTGCTGCTCATAGAACCATTGGTACCAAGTGCCGGTTGATTCCTTATAAAACCGAGAAGCACAATATTCCTGATTAGTTATTTCTGTTGTCCTTTCTAAGACCCTGTGTGAAATGAGCCTTAAAGCACTCCGTAGCGTTCTTTAAGCTAACTGATTGCACCGTCAAGTGGCAGTAATTGGTTTGCTGAAATGTCATTGTGTGGATTAAGATATGGCAAATGTTACTTTAGACCTCTCTCCAAAGTGTAATTCCTGCTTAAAAGTGAGTGTCTTTTTTTTTTAAGAACAAGCTTTGATACGTCTTAAGAAAGCATTGTGCTGTGTAAGTCTTGACGGGAAACATTTCTGTAAAGCAGCTCGCTCAGACCACACGTGACTCCCACATTTGAATATCAAATCGCCCCTTTTCCTGTGGGTGGCTACCTCTCAGGGAGAATAGAATTATCATAATTGAAGAGTTTCCCCAACTTTTTCTTTCTCACTTCAGAGTCAGACATATGAATGAATGTATGAATCATTCTCCACCACTGGTGATTGAAATTTGGTTTGGAATTATTAAAACTACATTGGTGCCAAGATAAAAGTACTGCTTTTCAAGCTTTTATTTTAGGAAATATATCAATGGTCTTTTCAGGTTTCAGACAACATTGATTTTTGCCTCCCTTAGACTTGATAGAAGTCTATAAGAAAGTCATTTTTTAAATTCAATAATGAACTCTTCAGTGGATTCGTTATGGTTTAAATTCTACAAAATCATTTTTTTAAAAGAAGCCGAATGAAAACTATCAAGAATTGGGGGAAAAAACCTCCGTGTTCTCTGAGTGGGCCCCGCCCTGGAACAGCCAGCCCCTTCTCCCCCGCCCCGGGGCCTCAGACACACGTCTTCAACACTTTCCTTTCTAGTAGCTCCAGGTAACGTGTATTGTAGATTGAACACATCGCACTGGCAGGCAAAGGGGCTTCCTAAGCATCAGAAGGGTCTTTGCTGAAGTCAGCAGGAGGGGAGGAGGAGGGAGAGAGGGAGGAGGAGGAAGTGAGGGCCTCTCCTTAACTGTGCTGGAGTTTGTGACAGCGATGGGAGGAAGTCTGTCACAGAAGAGAGAATCCTGCTGCTCCCTCACCTGGCACCTGTGGCGTTGTCCTGAGGCCATATGGGGGGAGGCTAAATTCCCAATTTAGTTGGAACTTAAAATGTCATAGGAAAATTCAATGATTAAATTTGTGCAGATGAATGATTAAGATCAGGATTCACGTCTTGTGCATTATGACCTTGAGCACTGACAGGCCAGCGATGAATTGTAAAATGTCACGAAATCAGGTCAATTGAATTTCCAGTACTCTGCTCCGATACACAGTGTCTAACATAGCCCGTGGTGCACGGTTCACGTTGAATGATGAAAATGGCATGAAGGGAGAACTGGACTTTAATATTGTGGTCATATGTACACTGACTGGCAAACACGCAAATGTTAGTTTCGCTACTGAAGTGTGGGATCTCAGTATTTAAAATGGAAACCCACATAATCTTATGCTGACAATCACCTCAAATGATTCCACACGGAGAGTAAGAAGTTGCTGCCGGGCAAACTTCACCATGTTTCCTGCCCGTGGAGTTAACTTCTTGTGTCATCGTCATCCTTTCTACCAGGCACCTATGGTTTCCTGAAACTATAACTTTAGAAGAGTTATAGTGAACTTCAGTCACTCATGGATTGACCAACTGATTTGGGGGGATTAACACAAGGACTCTCCTGAAGCTCCAGATCCTGTTTTAGTGAGCACTCTGATCAACCTGATATGATGCAAATATAACCAGATCATTTGCCTGCTTTAAATACTGAGTGGCTTTCCACCATCCACAAAATCAAGTCCAAACTCTGACCCTGAAAAACCTCTCCTCTAACTTTGTTCTGACCTTCTCTGCCATTATTGCTTCACCTTTAGCCTAGACCTCCACGCCTTCACACATGCTGTTCCTCCAACGGAAACTGTCCCGTCTGGAAACTGCTGTGTATCTTTCCAGCGTCGTCTTCCGTTTCATTTTCTCAATTCACCTGTGGTTCACTTTGTCCCCCTCTTTGCTCACAGCGACATTGGGTTATAACCCCGGCCTCCCTCCAGACTGAGCTCCTGGAACGCTGGGCCCGTGGGCGGCTCTTCCTCTTTGTAGCCATCGCACTTGGAGCCGCGCCTGGTGCGCACGGTGCCCCCCCCCCCCCCCCCAGAGAGTTAACAAATTAGTGAGCGCCTCCCCAAGTTTAGTAGCCAGGGAAGAGCTTGGCAATGGGAAAACTTGACCTCTCTCTAAGCCAGGCTAGGGGCTTTCTTTCCAACTTCCAGGGATGTTAGTGCTGAGCCTCTTAAGTATGTCTGCAACTTGGCACAGCGTGATGGTCAGTATTCGCCGGGAGGCCTCGGTGTGATATGTAAGTCACAGGTAAATCCTCCTAAGATTCTGAAGTCCATTTTGCAGTCGAGGGCATAGTTGCTAACACCAAATGCTGCCCTCCAAGAAAAGCTTCTCTTACTGATTTGGATGGCATCGTTTGCAAATATGGAGTTTAAAGAAAGGCCCCAATATGCCCCATGTATTGTCTTAAAATAACTGTGTTATGCATACTAAAGCGTGCAGCTTTCCTCCAGCCTGATTGCTTTGCTTGATCAAATTGAAAGTTGGGTTTTCTATTTTGGCATTATGAATAAATGAAATTGTTCCATTATAGCAAATAGAAGCTCGATAATGGTTTGATTCAAGTTTTAATTGGAATGTTGTTCTCAGAATATTTTAGCATTCCAGTCTGAATTCCTAGATGTCGTATCTTCAAATAGAGTCTATGCGCTGGGACCGGGTTACCATCCTTATAGGACTTGAGTGGCTGGAATCTCAGGAGGATTTCAAACCAAGACTCTTGTCTGAGGCCGAGAGGAAGCTGTTCTGCTGTGAGCTCACGGGAAACACTGAGCTCATAGCAGGTCCCCATAGAAACAAAACACCAAAAGAAATGTCCCCGGAGGTTTGATCTGGACTCCTCTTGGATGGGCAGCCTTCGGAGACTGATAAGCAAATAGCAATTAGCTCTGCTCCCTTTGCTCCTCAAGTGGGCCGCACGAGCCGTCAACATTCTTTTTCTTTTTCTTCAGGCTTCCTGACAGCCATGAGGCAAGAAGTGACCCGCGCCCACAAAGGCTGGGCCCTGGACTCGGTGACCATCCACAATGAAGTTCTGCGGCAGACCAAGGAGGAGATTGTTACACCCCCTGCGGTAGGCGCCCCGGGCAGTGACAGGGGCTAGAGCTGGGGCGGAAGTTCAAGTTGTGCCTAAAGCTGACCTGTGCACGCCTCCGCCAAGTCCACGGGCTTTGCAGCCAGGGCTTTTCCTCGTCTGCAGCCAGAACAAGCACTGGGAACCCATTTCTTTATAATTACAGGTTACACTGTGTTTGCAAGGAAGGGGTCTCCAGTTACTGCTGTGGCTGCTTGGGGAACGGGCGAGTGAGGGCCCTAGTAGAGACTAACAGGACTGGAGGGCCTGAATGCTGGGCCAGTTCCAGCTGCAGGACCCCGGGTGGGGGACAGGGAGGGGCTCGGGGTGAGCAGACACCCTTGGGAGCCACTGTCTGTGTTATTGGAGAAACGCATGGATGGTCTTTCTCTGTTGTTAGTGGGAGTGGGGTTCTTGGGGTGTCACTGGAATAAGCATTTCTGGAGGCCCCCCACGGGAGGACGGGATGTGGTAGAAAGCTTTACTTGCATGAAATTACATCCTTGGGTTTCCAAAGTCCCGTTTCCCTGAGCCTAGTCCTGGAACTAGTGCAATTGAGGATTCAGCAGAGCTAGAAGCCAGCATCCAAAGTTTCCTTTCCATGGTGGAATCTGGTCCGGTTTAGCATTAGGCTGGCTGTAGCCCATTAGCCCATTGTGTGTTTAGTCCACATGACCATGTGGGTGAATGTAGGAGGGTGAGAGTCCCATAGGCCAGGATCTCGAATCAAGAGGTAAGAGCCAAACTCCTCTATTTAGGAGCTTAAGTATCTCATATATTCCCACCCTGGCTGTGGTCACACCTATTCTGGCCAATGAACTGTCCCCAGGTGTGATTGACAGGCTAGTACCCTCCCTATGTCACCCAGACTTGACTGGGCACGCGGGTATTTCTCCTCTGCCCAGTCCAGTGGCTCCCTGGGGAGTGCTGGACCGCAGCTTCCTGGAAGGGCTGCACAGATGGCTACGATACTTGGTCTTCCCTTTGCTTCTCTCCTGTTAATTAATGACTGGGTTAATTCCCAAAGGAATCTCACCTGGACACTCACCTGCTTTCTGAACTCGGACTCGTTCTTAACTTTTTGAACCTCAGCTTGTCCAACTGCAAAATGAGGAGGGTACGCCAACCTCATGCAGGTGGTTGTGGGATCATCTGGGCTTGGTGCCAGATCCCCCAGAGACACTCAGTAAATCTTCGTCCCCTTTCCTCTCTCTGGCTTTCATTCCCTCAACTGTCCAGGGAGGGCATCGACCATGAGACTTCCCAGTCCTGGCTCCTACGGCCCCTTTGTAACAAGGACCTCCTTCCCTCTAGCTTCCAGGAGTGTGGTCTTTACTCCTGCCTGAGGTCTCAGCACAGCACCTAGAGTCTCTGTATGCCCAGCAGCAACAGGCTTGTCCTGCCATGGGCCTCAGAGCTCTCCCAGCTTCTTCCCGTTATGCGATGCAAAGTCCACGTTGTTAGTTATCTGGTCAGCAGCACCCCGTTTCCGGGTACCCAGATGTGCATGAGTTTCATAGGGCTGTGGTAACAGAGTACCACAAACGGGGAGTGGGGGGACTTAGAACAATAGAAATTTATTCTCTCACAGCCCAGGGAGCCAGGAGCCTGAAGCGAAGGGGTTGGCAGGGTTGCTCTCCTGTGAAGGCTGTGAAGGAGAATCCACCCCCCCACCTCACCTCTCCTTAGGGGGGTCCCACCATCCTTAGCTCCCCTGACCTGTAGCTGCATCACCTGACTCTCTGCCTCTAATGTCAGTGGCCTTCTCCCTGTGTGTATCACTGAGTTTCCCTCCTCTCCTTGGAGGAACGCCAGCCAGGAGGAATTTGCCTCTTCCAGCCCGAATGAACTAAACTAGTTACATCTGCAAAAAACCTATTTCTGAATAGTCACGTTCTAAGGGTCTGGGTGGGCATGAATGTTGGGATGACACTGTTCAATCCACTGTACCTTTTAACTACGGCTTTGTAAGGCTCTGAGACGGACAGCAGCCTTGAAGGATGCAGTGGCTGTTGCTCATGCAGCAGCTAATGATGTTCTGATCCCCTGGGCTTGCCCCTGTCAAACCGAGTACCTCAGTTTTAGATGAGAAAAGGGCGGCCCTCGTCCTGTTAGAAAACAGACTGCAATTATCTCGCTGGCTTTATTATCATTATACTTACTCCCCGCACCCGGTCCTCGCTGGAAATGGAAAAAAGGCCACCATCTTCCACATAAATACTCTTTATAAGCTGATGTGATCATTGGAGTCTCCTGTGGTTCCCTGTAGCCTCTCTTGGCTTGTCTTGCTGGATATGTGTTCTGTGGCTCCCTTGGCCTACAAGGTCAAGTTCAAACCTTCAGCTTGGTGTCCAGATCCTCCCTTCTCGGGCGCTGACTTATTGTATCACCCCTGGACCCGCTGCCGAATCAAATGATACAACGTGGACTTTGCATCGCAAAGGGCTGCCCACCCTCCCAGGCTCCCTGCAGCATCGCTCCTGCCCATCTTCTCCATCTTCCCACATGCAGACCCCCTTCAAGGATCCATTCCCCACAAAGACCCTGAGCTCTCGGCCCACAGTGCCTTCACCGCACCGGGCCTCGCACTGTGCACTAGGCAGCCCTTCCACACGTGGGTGCGGGTGTTGGTGTTGAACTCTGTGTGTCTTGTCTCCCGATTCAATGGTGGAACTTCAAGGGCAGGTTCTACTTGTGAAAGAGAGACTTGAGGTGATGGCCAGCCAGTGGTGAACCAACCGTGCCCACCGTGCCCCTCACACCCAGTCTTGCCCCTCTCCCAGCCTGGGCAGAGGTGGAGGCCTGGTGGCACGGACCTCACTTCCTCCTGGGTCTGAAATGACAGTGGAGCCATCGGTTGGTTTGGCTGGTGCAGGTGGAGGTCCCACATGGTGCCTGGCTCCCAGTCCTGGTCCCTGCTCCCACCCCATCCCCCTACCCCAGCTCAGACCTGGCCTCTGGGGGACTCAGATGGGGTCTGGATGGGACCTCCAGGAGACTGTCAGACCCATGCAGAGCTGATTCGGTGCTGGCTAAGTCTGTGGTCGCAGGCAGGCCACCTGACACCCAACCCACCGAGAGCAGGAACATCTGTGCAGGGCTCATGGCCTCGAGGTCAGCTGCAGGGAATTGGGCTCCCACCTCACTAGGTGGTGTGCTCATCGGGCTCTCTCTTCTTTGGGGAGCTCCTTAAGATTGGGGTGTGCCCTCTTGCCAAACAGACAGCCTTCGCCACAGTGATGGGTGCCCACTCACCGCACCTGATTTCTGTACTCTCCTTTGCCCCCTGCCTGGCTCCTGCAGGAAGGAGTGTACATCTACGGGCTGTACATGGACGGCGCAGCCTGGGACAGACGCAACGGGAAGCTCACGGAGTCCACGCCCAAGGTGCTCTTCACGCAGCTGCCCGTGCTGCACATCTTCGCCATCAACTCCACGGCGCCCAAGGACCCCAAGCTGTACGTGTGCCCCATCTACAAGAAGCCCCAGCGCACCGACCTGACCTTCATCACCATGGTGTACCTGCGGACCCTGCTGTCCCCCGATCACTGGATCCTGAGGGGTGTGGCCCTCTTGTGTGACGTCAAGTAAATTCATCCCCTGAGAGCATGGCAGCCTCTTCGGCCACCGAGAGTCAGAGCCGTGTCTCCTCCCCCTGCTCACTGCTTGCCTATCTTTCTAAATTAAAAAGTCGATGTTCTCTACCCGCTTGTGTATGTGTGCTTTCCCCCATATCAACATTCCAAAGGACAATTCTACAGTAATGCTTTTCATTTCAGGCAACCGTTTTCCATCATAATTACCTTTTAGAACACTCTGGAAGGTTTGAATTTTAAAAATCTAAAAATTGTTGCATCTAGTAGATGCAAACTCTTCTTATTAATAAATTCCACTTTCCCTTCAATAAAATCTACCCGTGTCCATGATTTTCGTTTGAACTTGGCCTTCTGTCGGTGTCTGTGAAACGGGAACAGGGTGAAGGGGGTGGGGGGCGGTTCACTCAGCACCCCTAGGGTCCCAGCTGCCTTTAAGCGCTTTGGAGCTCAGAGAACTCTGTCCTTCGCCCTCCCCTCCTGCCCAGCTCTGTGGAGATAACGGAGCGCACATTTCTAGGCAGCAAGTGGAGAAGGAAAACAAACTCCATCAAGTGAAATTACGTTACATGCTTAATGCCTTGAAGACCAAAGTCTTTACAAAGAGAAGCTATTTCTTACTCCGAAGCTAGTCTGAAACTCGGTTGGAACCTTTATTTCCTGCTAAAGGAAGTTGTCAATTTAGCAAAACAAATGGGGTCCTCTATTGAATTCTCAAGCAGCCTCAGGAAAGTGAAGAAGTATCTTCCCCCTCAGAACCCTCTCCCTGGTCCTCCCCTCAGAACCCTCTCCCTGGTCCTCCCCTCAGAACCCTCTCCCTGGTCCTCCCACCAGAACCTCTTCCTGGTCCTCCCACCAGAACCCTCTCCCTGGTCCTCCCACCAGAACCCTCTCCCTGGTCCTCCCACCAGAACCCTCTCCCTGGTCCTCCCCTCAGAACCCTCTCCCTGGTCCTCCCACCAGAACCCTCTCCCTGGTCCTCCCACCAGAACCCTCTCCCTGGTCCTCCCCTCAGAACCCTCTCCCTGGTCCTCCCACCAGAACCCTCTCCCTGGTCCTCCCACCAGAACCCTCTCCCTGGTCCTCCCACCAGAACCCTCTCCCTGGTCCTCCCCTCAAGACCCTCTCCCTGGTCCTCCCCTCAGGACCCTCTCCCTGGTCCTCCCACCAGAACCCTCTCCCTGGTCCTCCTACCAGAACCCTCTCCCTGGTCCTCCCCTCAGGACCCTCTCCCTGGTCCTCCCCTCAGGACCCTCTCCCTGGTCCTCCCACCAGAACCCTCTCCCTGGTCCTCCCCTCAGGACCCTCTCCCTGGTCCTCCCCTCAGAACCCTCTCCCTGGTCCTCCCCTCAGGACCCTCTCCCTGGTCCTCCCACCAGAACCCTCTCCCTGGTCCTCCCCTCAGAACCCTCTCCCTGGTCCTCCCTTCAGAACCCTCTCCCTGGTCCTCTCCTCAGAACCCTCTCCCTGGTCCTCCCACCAGAACCCTCTCCCTGATCCTCCCCTCAGAACCCTCCCCTGGTCCTCCCACCATAACCCTCTCCCTGGTCCTCCCCTCAGAACCCTCTCCCTGGTCCTCCCACCCAGAACCCTCTCCCTGGTCTTCCCCTCAGGACCCTCCCCCTGGTCCTCCCACCATAACCCTCTCCCTGGTCCTCCCCTCAGAACCCTCTCCCTGGTCCTCCCCTCAGAACCCTCTCCCTGGTCCTCCCCTCAGGACCCTCTCCCTGGTCCTCCCACCAGAACCCTCTCCCTGGTCCTCCCCTCAGGACCCTCCCCCTGGTCCTCCCACCATAACCCTCTCCCTGGTCCTCCCCTCAAAACCCTCTCCCTGGTCCTCCCCTCAGAACCCTCTCCCTGATCCTCCCACCAGAACCCTCTCCCTGGTCCTCCCACCAGAACCCTCTTCCTGGTCCTCCCACCAGAACCCTCTCCCGGGTCCTCCCACCCAGAACCCTCTTCCTGGTCCTCCCACCCGGAACCCTCTCCCTGGTCCTCCCCTCAGAGCCCTCTTCCTGGTCCTCCCACCCAGAACTCTCTCCCTGGTCCTCCCACCAGAACCCTCTTGCCTGCTCACAGCCAAATTCACAAGCCTCGCTTTCTCCTCGGTGGTGAAGGCGGGAAGCGTTGCCCTGATCAGAGATGCAATGACAAACAAAACAAGACGGCAGGCAGGAGCCCAGGTGAGGTCCAGAGATGCCCCAAAGGGAATGCCACCATCGTCTAGGCCCAGGGTACTTTCCAGCGGTAGGAGATATAGTATGAAATGCACACTGTAGCGGTGGCTCTGGTGCGCTCCTGGTATTGATTCAGCTTCAGGGCCGTAGAACTTTCCAGGGCAGCGAGTAGCCCCCCGGCCCAGGTGCTGGGGTGTGTCTGTGGCCAGCAGGCCCACTGAGGAAAGATGGGCCTCTGGGAAAGCTTGTCCTCCTGAGTGGAGGCTGGAATTTGGCTGACATGATTGGAGGCAAAGTGCATGACCTAGCCCCCTGGATGTCACGGTAAGTTTTCCGAGGGTAACATTTAGGTTCAATGTTCTCTAGTAACTTGAATGCCTTATGGGAAATTGGGGAAGAGATGGAAAATGTGTGAGTCTAGCAAGGGCCCATACCAGCTGGGTAAAGCCACAGGCCATTTCCTGGGAACTTCTTCACGGTTGCTGATTATTTTGCTCTGTGTCAGCACCGAGGAGAGAGATGGGTGCCAAGGCCACCTGGGGGTGAGTGCCTGGCACCCACGATGGGCCTCAGAATGGCCTTTCTGGCGGGCTCTTCTCGGCTGTTCCTAGTTTTGTAAAAATGGGCCGGGGTCCATTCTTTTTTTTCTTCCGATAGCTAGCCCATTAAATGGTTTTCTTAGACATTTTGAGCCATTGAACTTCCATAAACCCATAACCATTTTCTCAGCAAAAATTGTTCCTTTTCACTAATTATATAATTTGCCACACTTGGGAGGGAGACCTGGTGAGCATAACAGAGCAAAGAATTGGGACAAGGTGGTTAAGCCAACGAAGCGGGGAGAGACAGTCAGATTTTTCCTCCTTGGAATCAATCCACATGGTCTCATTTTGGTCTCTGAAAAATGAACAGTGAGGCTTAAAATGTTATTTTAGTTTGAACTCTGCATAAAAATAAGACCAGAAGAGAAGGGTCTAAAGATACACCTTCCAAAAGGGATTGGTCCTGTGGTGATGTGGCGTGAGCGAGCCCCACTCTGCTGTCCAGACCTGGGCTGTGGGTGGGACTGGGGGCCATGAGTGGACAAAAGTGGTTAAAGGAAGTCAGGGATGAAGAATGAACTCAAAGAACGATAACATTTCGCTTAGCTGGCATGGCTCAGTGGTTGAGCGTCTACTTATGAAGCAGAAGGTCACGGTTCAATTCCTCGCCAGGGTCTGTGCCTGGGTTGTGGGCTCAATCCCCAGTAGGGGGCATGCAGGAGGCAGCCAATCAATGATTCTCTTTCATCACTGATGTTTCTATCTCCCTGTCCCTCTCCCTTCTTCTCTGAAATCAATAATTTTTTAAAAAGAAGAAGGGTAACATTTCAGTAGATGGCACCAAGCGGGTACCGAGACAGTAGATGGATATGTTCTGAGGAAGAGAACAGCATGAGGAAGAGAATGCCATAACGATGGGAAACTGCACGGGCCATCCAGAGAGAGGCCAGGCCATGTGGTCCCCTTCTCAGGAGCCTTCAGTGAGTGTCCATCCCGAAGCCCCTTGTGAGTAGCTGAAGTCAAAGTTTCTGCCATGGCCAGCCTCCGGGCACCCTGCATGGCTTCTGCTGTAGAACTATTTGGTATTCCATGAACATCTCTGTTGCTCCCTTATCAAAGGAGACTTTCCCATGTAGAACAACTGACCTCGCACGCACAGCTGGAGGCAATGGAAAACATCACTGCTGTTTTATTAGGCAGTGGGCAGTTTCTTCAAGTAAAATGTCCAGGTAGCATGTGACCCAGGCATTTCACTGCTAGACTTTACCCAAGGGAAATAAAGGCAGGTGTCTGTACAAAGACTTACATATGAATGTTCATAAAAACTATTTGTAACAACCAACAGTGGAAACCAAGGCAAATGCCCACCATGGGTGAATGGATAAACTAACTATGGAACAGCCATTCTGTAGACTCAGTGACAAAAGCACAGTACCAGATACACACTGTAACACGCTCATCTTAAAATAACTATGCCGAGTGGAAGAAGATTTTAAAAAGGGCATTTGTACGATTCCATCTTTATATATAAAAGCCTAAACGACCATTACGCCTGGTCCACGGAGCGACCTGTTGACAGATCACTATGACTATGCACTGACCACCAGGGGGCAGATGCTCAATGCAGGAGCTGCCCCCTGGTGGTCAGTGTGCTCCCACAGCCAACATCCTGTGGTCCCTTCCTCCCACCAGCTGGCCCCAATCCGCCCAATTGCCGGCCAGGCCAGGCCAGGCCAAGGGACCCCGCCCATGCACAAATTTGTGCACCAGGCCTCTAGTTTATACATGACATTCTATTAAATGCAAGCTAACTTACAGTGGCAGAGCAGATTAGCAGTTGCCTGGGCTGAGAGGGGCCAGGGTGGCATGGGAAAAGAATTGCAAAAGGGCGGGAGGAAACCAGGGGTGATAGACGTACTCATTCTCTTGGTTATGGTGAAGGTCTCACAAGGGTCAAAATGTGCTGTTTGCTGTACTCACTTGTACCTCGATAAGGCTGTGAAGGAAAGTCCTCTCTGTGCCACCCAGTTCTTTCTCCGCCCTCTGTCAGGACTTCCACAACCCTCACGGCTCCCCCAAGCAGGATTTTTTTTTGCTCCTGCTGCATTTTGGTTGTAACTGAACTTAACCATTTCAATCCTAGGAATCAATGACATCTATCTGTCTCCTCACTCGATACCAAGCTTCTTGAAAGCCGAGTCTGGCCTTCGGCACCCCAGGTAGTGCTGATTGAATGGAACAGTGAATATGCCCTGATTTGAGTGGTAAACGTAGGCCAGTGATGGGGAGGGAGGGGCTGTCAGGTGGGCCATGATGGGAGGGTCTAGAGCACCAGGAGGGTGGGGGGGGGGTGTCAGAGATCAAGGATGGCTCAGGGAAGCTGCAGGAGTGGGAGTGAGAGGCCAATTAGGAGGCAGTTGCTCCTAACCAGTTACTTGTGGACCAAACAAGAGGAAGTGAGGCTGGAACTAGAGAGAAGACACTTCGCTTGGAAGTGAAGCAAGTCACTTGAAAGGCGTCATGGAGGTAAAATTTGGGAATTCAGAAATGAAGCAGGAAGGGTGGAGAGATAGAGCAGTTTATAGCCTGGAAAGTCTGGTCGGATGTTTCTTCTGTCATCACATTTGGGAAAAGAGCCATTTTCCTAGCCACGTGCTTATACATAACTGCCAGCTCCCCGAAGAGAGACTCAAACATCTGTGTGCTCGCCTTTGCTCCTGACGAAGTCTGTGGGTTAATAATACCGCGGTACCAAATGCCAGGCACTGGTCTCTGCCACTGACCTGAATTAGCCTATGAAACCCTTACACTAACCCTATCGTGTCCGGTCATTTCCATTGCACAGATCAGAAACCGAGGCCTCATCTGTGCAGTGAGGGGAAAGCTAAGTAACTCATCCAAGGTGTCACCACCAGTGAGTGACAGCTGGGATTTGCACCCAGTTTGTGCTGTGGTGAATTCGAAGGGCAGCCTAGATTTTAGTTTCAAAGCCAGAGGCTCTTGCATAAGCCTCTAATTCAAAATCGTGCACAGAAAATAGCACCTCTACGTCTCCCTGACTGGCTGGTTTGAACAGCTGTGGTTATCTGGGTGGAAAGGATAACAGCCTCACTCCCAGAGACTGCCAGGCAGGTATCAGCATTTGCATGTGTGCAAACAAAACACGCATTTGAAATGCGGGAACTTTTAGGGGAATGAGGAGGCTCACTTAGCATGCGCCTCCTGGGCTGTTTCTGGGCTGTCTTGACTCTTCAGGACCAGCAGGTGCGTTGCTGACTGGCAGCCGCGGGAGGAAGGCGCTCTGGAAGCCCAGGGTCGGGTCCTGGGACACAGAACCCCTGCTGGGCGGCTTCCCTGTCCACGTGCAAAAGAAAGAAAACGTAACTACGATGTTATTTTAAAGAACACAATTCAGCAAAGGATAAAAGAGAGCCAAAAGTGAAAAAAAAATAATTCACTAACCCAAATTTTAAAAAAGTAGGGAACTATGGAGATTCTTTCCACTTCAAAAAGCCAAAAAGCCACTCACAATTAAAGTTACTCAACAAGCTATTCCTTGGTGTCTAGTGGAATGTTCAGTGGCTTTTTAGGGTTTAATCATGATCCTGCTTTAGATATAAAAAGCTGTCACGTGACAATACCCTGGGAAGAGTTAGGACATGCAGTCCTACCTCGGAGATGTTGCAGGTATAGTTTCAGACCACTGCAATAAAGCAAATACTGCAATAAAGTGAATCACACCATTTTTTTTTGTTTCCTTGTGCATATAAAGTTGTATTTATACTATATTTATACGTGGCCGTGCCTTTCTCCCTCCACACTTTCCCCGGTCCCCCCCCCGCCTCCCTGCCTCCTTTTATCTCAAAACAAACCAGGAACACGCTTTCCCTTGCTCCCTCTCTATGGTCTCCTCGGATCGCCACAGGCACAGCCAGGTACCTCTCACATCCACTTGTCTCTGAAATGAAGAGTTCTGGAGCCCTGAAGGGGTGGGGGCTGAGGGAGGTGATACCCAGCTGAGCGGGGCAGCAGGACAGACTGGGAAAACACCCCAGACGCAAACACAGCTGAGCTCTGAAAGCATCCATTCTAACTTGCTCTTTTTCTCAGAGCTGCGGAGTCCCTGAGAAGTCCAGAGGACGGAACTGTATTTTGCCTTAGATGTCTTTGTGCCTTGAGCACATGGGAGAAAATTTGTCAGTTCCCTCACTCCTCTCTTCTAGCATCTGGCTCTGACTGCAAACGGCAACATAATCTTTGAACACTCCACCTTGATTGCCATACCTCTGCGGTGAGCGTAAGAATGCTCAAGAACTGGCAGTGCTCTTGGTCTGACACCCCTGCCTGAGACGCTGTGGGCTCAGCAGCTTGTGCTCACTCTCCATCTCCCAGGAGCTGGGACGGGGGGGGGGGGGGGGTGTGCGGGGGGGGTCCCATGCTCCCACCCTCCAGGGCTTGCCAAGTCGCCTCCGTGGGACTGTGGCAGGGTGACAGTTGTTTCTTTACAGACAGTTGGAGCGGCGCAGGTGGCTCCGGGGAGGAGCAGAAGTCCGCTTCCTCCACCAGGGGCTGGCCGCAGCCCCCCGCGGCTCCTAGCCCTCCTCTCTGGCTCGGGGAGCAGACACTCGTGCCTGAGCCTCTGATCTCCGGGCTCAGCTCCCTCGCAGCTTCCTCAACGTGGGTCCTGCATGGGGGATCTTTCCCAGTCCCCCCTGACAGGTTCAGGGGTATTTGTGTCACTGGAGCCTCCTCAGACATGTGATTGAGGGTCTCAACCTGTGACTGAGGGTGGAGGGACACCCATCTGTGGAGTGTGGTTTCCACGGATCCCTTCCTGATTATGCAAACCTTCCCTTTTATTGTTCCTCTTCTGCTGTCCCCCAGAGGACATCGGTGCCCATTGCAACAAGAACCTGAGTGAGAGGCTGCCTGCCGGACAAATAGAAAACCTCCCTCCCTCTCTCCCTCCCTCTCTCCCTCGCTCTCTCTCCCTTCCTCTCTCTGTCTCTGTCTCTTGCTCTCCCCCACCCCCCTGCCTCTCTCTGTCTTTCTTTTTTCCCCTCCCTCTCTCTTTTCCTCTCTGTCTCTCTCTCTCCCTCTCTCTGTCTTTCTCTTTTTCTTTCCTTCCTTCTTCCCTCTCTCCCTCCCTCCCTCCCTCCTTCTTTCCATTCCTCCCTTCCTCTCTTCCTCCTTCCCTCCCTCCTTCCCTTCCCAGAGTGGAGAACCGCTGCTTGGCATCAGCGAGACCACGTCAGAAGCTTTGTCTTTTCTGTGTCATCTCCTCTCCCGGGGAAAGGAGCCACTTTTGGTTTTTTTCCATGCTTACGGAATTTTTCTGGAGAACAGATTTGCTCTTCCTGCCTGGTCTGCTTTCTCCGGAAGCCCAAGCCAGTCCTCCGAGGCCGGCAGTCACTGCCATGTCCTCTAGCCTGGGACCCTGGGCTGTGGGACATCTCATGCCCACCTGCCCGCCTGGGGGGCAGACCCTACAGGAGGAAGGTCCCGTTCACACTGCCCCTGTGCATGGGACTCGCTCCGGAGCCACGCCAGGGCGGCAGGTGGTCACCGGGAATGGGCAGCACCCCGGCCGAGGGCACCGCGGCTGGCTCCAGCTGGGACGCTCCCCCGCGCTCTTCCTCCCAGCCCAGGAGAGGGCATGGTGGGAAGGGACCGGGGGGGGGGGCAGGCGCCCCCTTTCTCCTCACATCCTTCTTGCAGCCCCAGGAAAGCGGGGAGCCAGCCTCCTGCTCCGTGTGCCCAGAACCTGTGAGAGCAGGTGAGAGCAGGTTTCTGTGGTGTGGAGAAGGCCGGCTCCCTCGGAGCTGACGATGAGAGCCGACGAGAGCCGCCTTCGCTGGCAGCCTCTCTGCGGGAGCCCCGCGGGCTGACGGGGTGCGGACACCTGCCACGTGCAGCGCGGAGAGCCGATCCCGCTCCCTCCTGTCTGGGCAGGGCGTCCCCGCACCGATTTATGTATTAATTTGTCACTCAGTGCCTAATATTTAGCGCTGCGATAAAAACAAATAAGCCAATCCTATGAGAAATTGATTTCCCTTCCACATCTGCTCACATAAACATAAATATAAAGTTTCGTTATTTTAAAAGCCTCCAATGCAAATATAATCTAAAACTGCTAGGCTCCCAAGTCGGGCTTCTCTGTGAAGAGATGATTATGGACCCGTTCCCTGGAGCTCAGCCTCCCGGCCCCGTCGCATTGATTACCTCCTGAGGTCCTTTCCAGCTCGTTCCTACGGGAGATGCCGGTGTGGGAGGCCAGAGGAGCCCTGCCCTTGGGCACGTGCCCTCAGAGGGCACCCACCGCACACAGTGGGGGGCAGGGCGGTCACTGTGTTAAGATGCCCTGGGGCAGGGGTGCAGAGAAGGGACCTGGCTTTTCCGAGGGAGGGAGGCGCAAGACCCTTGGAGGAAGTCGAATTCCCGCTGAGCGGGGCAGGACGGATGGATTTGACCAAAGGAAACAGGAAGAAGAGCAGGCTGGGGGAGGGCACAGCCGGAGCAAGGCCAGACACGGACCGCAGCCCAGTTGAAACCACAGCGCGTCTGTGTTGGCCACGGGGGACTGCGGGGAGAGATGGGAGGGAAGTCTGCCGTGGGGGGGGGGGGGGGGGATGTCAAGAGTGATGTGGGTGGGACCGGGGTGGTTTCTTACATCTAAATGGCACGTTGCAGTTCCCAAAGCGTGTGCACAACCTTATCTCATTTGACCTTCCCCACAAGCCTGTACACAGGCCAAAGCAGAGGTCAATAGACGGATGAGGAAGCTGAGACCAGAGAGCAGAGCCAGCCCGTTTAGGGGAAGAAGAAAGACAGAGGAAGGCCCAGGGTGAGAGCCCAGGCCTTCCCCCGCCCTGGCCTGGCCTCCCCCTGCGCAGGTGGGGGCAGGGAGCCTGTGCCAGCGCGTGCTCCTCTGCACCTGTCCGAAGGTTTTGTTGGTTGGTTTGCTTTCAGGTTTAATTCACTGAGTTTCCTTTTCTTTTTTAAATATATTGTTATTGATTTCAAAGAGGAAGGGAGAGGGGGAGAGAGACGGAAACATCAATGATGAGGGAATCATTGATCAACTGCCTCCTGCACACCCCACACGGGGGATTGAGCCCACAACCCGGGCATGAGCCCTGACCGGGAACCGAACCCTGACCTCCAGGTTCATAGGTTGACTCTCAATCATTGAGCCACACCGGCTGGACCCACCATGTTTTATTGAGCAAAAGCACCAGAAAGTGGTCACCCCTGGGTACTCTGGTGGGGGTCAGTGGATTCCCGGTGGGAGACTTTCCAGAGTTGTGGGCCTTGGACACGACACTGAAGTGGCCTCGGCAAAGCCGGGGGAGCGGCCCAGGCCTGTGGTCACAGCCGCCTCCTGGGCCAGGGGCCGAGACGACGCCGGGGCGGCGCAGTGGCCGCGTGTGTAGCTGGTCCTCCCGGGCTCCCGCTGCTCCAGGCGATGGAGAGCATGGCAGGGTGGAGGCCACCAGACGGCAGTGGTGCCTCCTCGGGTCAGGTGACACCCACACTGACATGAACGCTGTCGTCCCCAGTGGCTGCAATCGCCTGGAACCTGGCCCGCTGGCCAGCCCAGGTCAGCGTTTACACGAGCATGATCCTCACAACCTGGTGTTTGAGGGGCACCCCCAGGAGGAAGTCCGTGACCTCCAACTCTCCGGTGCACAGAGAAAGGAGGCTGACCTTCAGGGCTTCAGTCATCCTGTCCTGGGCCCGGCAGCCTGGCTTGATGACAATGACCCTCCTTGTCCTCAGTTTACTGCCCTGAATGTCAAGGGCTGAGCCCTGGAGCTGACCTCCCCCGAGAGCCCAGCCTGCCGGGGCCTCAAAGCCCCACGGCCTCTCAGTCCGAATACCTGGGCCTCCCGCAGCCCCCCTCTTCCCCCCCCCCCCCCCCCCCCCCCCGTCACCTGAGGTGTTTGCTCACTTTCCTGCGGAAAGCTGCGGTGCTGGGAATTAATCCTGAGCGCACACACCGCGGAGCTCCCCTGAGAGCGCCGGGGTGGCCGGGGCCCGGGCTGCTGAGCCATTAGGTGCCGAGCAGCTTCATCAACTTTGTTTGCCGATCCGTTTGGCAAATGAGCCAGAAACCGGAGCGTGGCTGAGCGCGTTAGGAACCGGGGGCTCTCGTGAGGGGAGGAACTGGCCGTGACCCGGCCGGGGGAGGGGAAAGCTTGCAATGGGTCGGGTCCTCGGGAAATGTCACCGCCGGGCGGGTCGAGAGGTCAGAACACAACCACAGAGGGGGACGCCCACTTCCCCTTAGGCCGGGCTCCAGTTCTGAAGAGTGACACTGTTACACACCAGGCAGGACTGAGGAACGGCCAGGGAAGGCTGGAAATTTCTGGGCCGTGAGCCCGTGGAGGTGGAGGAGACGTCTGCCGGGTCCCTCCTGGCGGCTGTGGCAGCTTCAGCCCGGCTCCTGGGGGGACCTGTGAGGCCTGGGGGCCGAGCCCACACTCAGACAGCCAAGGCGATGGTGCAGGTTGATGGGCAGGGGTGGCCTGGAACTTTCTGACTGTTTGGCGTTGGTTTCCTATGAATCAGAGAAGGGAGTGTGTGTGTGTGGCGGGGGGGGGGGGGGGGGGGGGGGCTCTCACATTCTCTTTATGCAGAACTGAGGGGGTGACCTGGTTCAGTCAGAGAGTGACCGGAGGAGGGTCAGGCTGTTGCTGGTCCGGCCGCCCTGCCTGCTGGTTGCTCCTTGCCCTGGGGCGCTCTGAGGAGGCTCTGCAGTGACCTTGACACAGCCCCGGAGGTGGCCTCGCTCCTGAGAGCAGCGGCAGCGCCCGCACTCCCCGGCCCGTCTCTCCAGCCCGGGAGGCCCGTGGCGGGCTGCGCTGCGCGAGGGGAGCCGCGGGGACAGCTGCCCAGGAGGAGGCTGCCTGCCGGGCGGTGAGCTGTCAGTCCGGCGTCCCCGCTCAGGTTCGGCTCTGGCCGGTGTTTGTTTCCAATCTCATTTTGGTCACAGCGGCTTTGTGACAACGCACGGCGAGAAGCCGGCGAGAAGCCGGCGGGGTGCGTCCTTTACATCAGCTGTCCAGGCGCGTGAGGTTTGGCACGGTTCCTCTTTTCCTGCAGAGCTGTAACTGCGAAGGGGCAATGTGGATCTGCCGTGACCACTCCCTCCCCGGCCCCCTCCCGCCCCCTCCTCTCCAGGCGCGAAGGCTGCCAGGTGGGGCAGCCAGGGGGGACCGCAGGGGGATCCATCTGGGTAAGAAAGAAGGGTCTGCCCTCCAGACCCAGGAGCCATGCCCCATAGACCCCAAGCCCCTTCCTACACTGTCAGTCACTGTCAGAGGAGAGGGGACATGGTAGCTACAAAGAGGGGACCATCAGAAGCCCTCTCCGTGGACGGACTAGCCCCATCCCCTCCTCCCCCAGACAGACACAGGGGCGCCGCCTGCTGTGCTTGTGAGGGGAGCTAGCTGCGGACAAACAGCTCCCAGATCTCGGCAGCTCAACACGACGAAACCCAACACTGGGTACTGTCTTGTGGGGGCCTCACAGGTGTCCACAGGGGCCCTGGGAGGCCTTCTGTGTCCAGCTGGAATGGGGAGGAGAGGGTGTGGGAGGCTTCCTGGGCCCAGCTTGGGAACCTCTGTCAATTTCCTGCACGTTTCGTTGGTCACTACGCATCAAGGGAGCCCGGGGGGTATGGTCTGGGTGTGTTAGGGGTTGAGTTGTATCTTTTACTTTTCTTACAAGATTTGGTTTCAGATGGAAGGGAGAGGGAGAAGGAGATAGAAGCATCAATGAAGGGAGAGAATCATTGATTGGCTGCCTCCTGCACGTCCCTATACTAGGGATCGAGCCAGCAACTTGGGCATGTGGCCTGACTGGGAATCGTGCCGTGACCTCCTGGTTCATAGGTCAACGCTCAACCACTGAGCCAGGCCGGCCGGGCCCAAACAGATATCTTTAGTCCAAACTCCCAGTGACTTAGAATGTGACCTTGTTTGGAGACAGGGTCTCTATAGAAGTAATTGAACTAAAATGAGGTGATTAGGGTGGGCCCTAATCCCCAAAGACTGGCACCCTTATCCAAAAGGGAGAGCTGGACCCAGAGGGGCATGCAGAGGGCAGACGTGTGAAGTCAGAGGTCAGTTAGCGAGGAGCTGGAGGGCAGCCAGGAGCCCAGGAGCCCCAGGGCCAGAGCTGGGAGAGGGGCCTGGGGCAGACCACTCACGGCCGTGGTCTCGCATGGAGCCCGCCTGCTGACACCTTGATCTCCAGCTTCTGGCTCCCAGAGCTGAGACGATACACGTCCCCGTTTGTCACCTGGCTTGAGGTACTTGGTCACAGCAGCCCCAGGGGACCAGCCGCACAGCCGTGTGCCAGCCTCTGGGAGCGTTCAGCCAGCTGAGCCACACAGTCTTCCTGTCAAAAGGAAGAGAGGAGGCGGCTCAGGCCCCTCCTGGTGCCTCCAGGGTTCTGCCCTCGCAGCTCCTCGCCCCTCCTTCCTCTGCCTGCGGGGCTTTCTCTCACCTTCTCCCACGTGGAGAAGGGAGAGGGACTTTGCTCTTTTCACCTTAAAGTTCTTCTCTTCCTTGGTCCAGAGGCCCAAACCCTGCCAACCCCTCGCTCACTCACCTCAAGCACATCCCTGACTCTGCGGGACTCGGTTTCCCTCCCTGTGAGGTGGAGGCAGCCCCCTCCTCGCAACAGAGGAGCCAGACATGAAAGGGATGTGTGACACTTTGGAAATACGGCGGCTGCACTCACCTGAGACAGCAGTAATCAGTGCGGCTCGAGGCTGTAAATCCTCCCCAGCCGCTGCCCAGCGCTGGACCGGACCCAGCACCTGGGAAACGTGATGGACAGCGAGGGGCGCAGCGACGGTGGCACCACACAGGAAGGGCCTCTTTGGTCCAGCCGGCCTCCTCCCTCCCCCAGCGCCGGCCTGGGCTGTAGCCACCTGGGTGGGGAGGGGAAGGGATGCCCTGAGCCAGCCCGGGCCCCTGCTGAGACCTGGGGCAGCTGGGCAACCACAGCTGGAGAGACGGAGGGCCCGGGTTACAGTGGTGTGGGCGCTGCCATTGACCCAGGGCTGCTGTGTGCCAGGCTCTGGGGGTCACCTTCAGGCTCCCTCGGGCCATTTTAAACCCTCAGGGGTCCAGGCTCTGTGCTTCAGGGTCCTCATCAGAACGATGGGGGTTAAATGATGCCACTTCACAAGCCAGAAGCTCTGGGTCAGGGGCCCCGGTGGGCGGGGGGGGTCAGAGCGGAGAAGCAGGGGGCTGGGGGTGAAGCCGGTGCCTAGAGGGCCGTCCTCCCTGACACACAGCTGGCCCCGGAGCTGCTGGCAGCCGGTTCTGCTGGCACAGGCCTCTGCCATCACCCAGCAGCAGGCCTTTGATTCTAGGGGCAACAACTGGGGTGGTGGTGGGGGTATAATGAAGCAACACTCGCGTGGCTCTTAGGACAGTGCCCGGCTGAAGGCAGGGGCTCAGTGAATGTGACCTTTCTTATTACCCCAGTTTACAGATGGTCAGGCTGAGGCTCAGAGATGTTCAGCGAGCAAATGACGTGGCTTTGAACCCAAGACTAACGTGTGTGTGTGTGTGTGTGTGTGTGTGTGTGTGTGTGTATGTTTTCCCATGTGTGTTTATATTCAGCTAAAAGATGTTGGCTCTTTCCCCATCACGTCCCCCAGAAAAGGGATATGATCTCCAGTTGTGGGAAATAAACACATCCAGAAGAGCCTGGAGCTTGGAAAGGAACCCAAGCGATACGGTCAAGAGACACCCGTCTCCCCACCCCCCTCCCCTTTCTTTTCCCCGCCTCCCCCTCCCGCCTCTGTTCTCTCCACCTCCCCTCTCCCTCTCCCTCCCTCTTCCCTGAGTGAGAGGTTCTGTCCCCCACCCACTGGCCAGGTCTCCCTGCTGAGGAGAGCAGATTCCTCAGTCAGGGACAACAGAAGGTGGGTGGCCTGTCAGGGACTGTCTCCAGGGGCCAGCCTCGCGGTGGCATCTTTTCCCCAGATGCTCACAGCAGCTGCTCCCCTTCCCATTCCCGACGCCAATCTGAAAACCCAGTTTTCTGAGAGGAAGCTGAAGGGCCCATGTTGGAGGGTGAGGAGCAGGACCCAGGCTCCAGGCTGCGGAGGAGGCGGGGGAGGTGCTCCCCAACGAGGCGGCACCCTCTGCGCTGCCACAGCCTGGCGGGCGGGTGGCCGGGGCTGCTCTGGGAGCAGCTGCTCTTGTCCCTGAGCTCTGGCCTCCTCGTCCACACAATGGGCACGTCTCCTGAGGAGCTTAGGGCGCAGCAAGCACCCAGCAGCACCCAGCTCAGGGTGGGGCTCGGGAAGCCGTCACTGTGCTTTTGCGCATGGCTGCCGTTGGCTTAGGAACTGGTATTCTATCTGTCCAAATGTCTTTCCTTGAGGAGGGAGCGTCTGCCCTCCTTTCTAGGCTTGTCTTGGTCCGTGTGGGCTGCTACAACGAAATCCACCCACTGAGGGGCTTACAAACAACAACACACTGCCTCCCCGTTCTGGAGGCGGGAAGGCCAAGATCACAGCAGCAGCAGGCTTGGTGACTGGTCTGAGCCCACTTTCTGCTTCTTCCTGTCCTCACAGGTGGGAGGGCTGGGCGGTCCCTGGTCACCAACCCCATTCACAGGGGCTCTGCCCTCATGTGGATTGGGGGCCACAAACATTCAGACCGTCGCAGGGCGGGAGCTCAGGCCCTGCCCGCAGTGTGGAGAGAGGACAGGGCGGGACTCCCCAGCATTTCTGTCCTCTCCCAGCGCATCCTCCTGCTGGTACGTTCCTGAGCACCTGCCACGGACCCTGGATGGACACACTTCCCTTGGGACACACGTCATGGAGCACCTGCTACGTGCCAGGCCTGGGCTGAGGCCGGAGGGTCAGGGGTGAAAGCAGAAACATCTCCCCTCCGGAGCGCAGGGTCTAGTGAGAGAAAGTCGTAAGGGGACGGCGACAGGACACGGCAAGTGCCTCGGTTCGTTCCATTCGGTGTTTTGAACAAGAGTCACCAAGCACCTTGAATGTGCCAAACATGGCACTGGGTGCTGTGGGCACAGAGATGAGCAAAACAAGACCCCTGTTCGGGGAAACCACGGAATTAGCCAGCAAACACTCAGAGGTTCCAACGTGCCTAGCCAGCAGTAAGCACAGGGCCGGGCCCTGAGGAACTGAAGGAGGGGGAGGAGTCACAGAGCACCCCCAGGAGGGGGTGACCTCTCCGCTGAGGCTGAGGGTGGAGGAGGACCGTGTTTGGGGGAGCCTTCCAGGGTGCTTATGGCTGACAAGAGCCCCTATCTGCCTCTCCAGGGTTTCTTAGAGGGGGCTGCCTGAGCCGGGCCCAGAGCCTGAGTAGAGCTCAGGGGGATTGGGGGGGGGGGGCAGGAGGGTGAGGACACTGCAAAAAGAAGGGGCCGTGCTGCAAGGAGATGGGAGGGAAGCTGCGGGCAGGACCAAGCTGATTCCTCTGCTGCTAATGAGTTCGGAGGATTGGTCCTGGGCAGTGGAGCCGGTGGACGGGCTGAGGGATGAGGGCAGGGGAGGGATGAGGGCAGGGGAGGGATGAGGGCAGGGGAGGGTTTTAGCACGCAGATCCTCCCGGAGACCAGGTGAAGAGGGAGGGACAGCAGGCAGGTGGCAGAAGAAAGGGGTCAGACCTGGGGCCCACTTACACGCTGGGGAGACAATGCTGCCAAGTGTCAATGCACCTCCTCCACAGCCCTAGGGCATGCCCCCCGCCGGCCCCCCCCCCCCAGGTATTACCCCTCTCCCCTTGCATTGCCCAGCATACCCGAGACAGAACCAGGAGGTCTGCAAACACTGGGCACTTACTGGGTACAGGCATGTGCCAGTTCTGAAACAGCCTGCGGCGGCTCGGAGCCTAACTGATGCGGAGACAGGGATAACCCCGGGTGGCACCTGCTCAGATAGAGGTGGAGGCGCCGAAGACGAGTTGGCTTTGGACCCAGGTGCTGAAGGAGAGGCTGAGTAATCTGCCCCCATGTCTCTGGGCTCAGAGGCCACCCCCACCCCTGGGTGCTCTCAGATGCCCACCATCATCAGTGGGGCCCTCCTAGGAACAAGCCCTGAGAGGAGAACTGGAGGCAAGCGCTTTATTTCTGTGTGTGTGTGTGTGTGTGTGTGTGTGTGTGTGTTGTGTGTGTGTTTTTTTTTGCGGGGGGGGGGGGGGAGCATACTGCACGGCCGTTGGAAAGTGGGAAGCCACGAGCAGGTGCGTTCCTGAGCAGGCTTCCACTGCTGGGGCGTCGGGGAGACCGTGGGACCCACCTGAGCTGTCTGATCCCATGGTGAGGAGCTGGGGACTTACCGATTCACTCCTGTCCCTTCGAGCCTTAGAGCCACTCCGAGGGGAACACAGGCCTCTCCTCCAGTCAGAGAATGCCCTGGCCGAGGGCAGATGGTCTTCCAAAACTTCCAAGAGGGAGTTTCTGAGAGTCTGCTGGCCATGCTGAGACTGCAATCTGCGTGGTGCCGGGTCACTGCGTGAGGCCCCCTCGGCATGAGGGTAGCCGCTCTCTGGGGACAGACTGTCTCCACTTTGTGGTGGGGTGGGGGCTGGTTCAGTGTTCATAGACACTTAGGAATTGATGTAATTTGGAGGTTGATAAGCTCTTAGTGAAGACCTAGCTCTGTCTAGATACTTTTCTAGTCTCCCATCTTCCTGTCCTCTCCTCTCCTCACCTATACCCTGGCAGAGCAGAGCCTGCAAGTTGTTCTCAATAGCCAGCTCTCTCTATATATGTCTCTGTCTATCCACCTATCCACCCACCTATCCATCCATCTATCCATTCACCTATCCACCCACCTATCCATCCACCTATCCACCCACCTATCCACCCACCTATTCATCCACCTATCCACCCACCTATCCACCCACCTATCCATCCACCTATCCACCCACCTATCCACCCACCTATCCATCCACCTATCCACCCACCTATCCACCCACCTATTCATCCACCTATCCACCCACCTATCCACCCACCTATCCACCCACCTATCCACCCACTTATCCACCCACCTATCCACCCACCTATCCACCCATCTACCCATCCACCAATCCACCCACCATCCATCCACCTATCCATCCACCATCCATCCACCTATCCACCCACCTATCCACCCATCTACCCATCCACCTATCCACCCACCTATCCACCCACCTATCCACCCACCTATCCACCCATCTACCCATCCACCAATCCACCCACCATCCATCCACCTATCCATCCACCATCCATCCACCTATCCACCCACCTATCCACCCATCTACCCATCCACCTATCCACCCACCTATCCACCCACCTATCCACCCACCTATCCACCCACCATCCATCCACCTATCCACCCACCATCCATCCACCTATCCACCCACCTATCCACCCACCTATCCACCCACCAACCATCCACCTATCCACCCACTTATCCACCCACCTATCCACCCACCTATCCACCCACCATCCACCCACCTATCCACCCACCTATCCACCCACCATCCATCCACCTATCCACCCACCTATCCACCCACCTATCCATCCACCTATCCACCCACCATCCACCCACCTATCCACCCACCTATCCACCCACCATCCATCCACCTATCCACCCACCTATCCACCCACCTATCCACCCACCTATCCACCCACCTATCCACCCACCTATCCATCTGGACAGATGTACACTTGGCCCTGAACAACAGAGTTGAACTGCACAAGTCCACTTACGCGTGGATTTCCCCCGTAACTATACTATTGGCCTCCCTGATCCCCAGGCTTCCCATTTGCAGATTTAAGCAGCGGCAGGTAGAAATGGGCAGTTTTGGTCTGTGGTTGGGAAGCATGGCTGTGGAGTGCGGACTGTAAGCATCCTTCTGCTCCATTGTATATGAGACCTCTAGCATCCAGGGATTTGGGCATCCGTGGGGGTCCTGAGTGAATTCGAGGGGCGCAGATACCAGGGAACGATGAGACCTTGGGGGGAGGCAAAAGTTACTTACACGTGGATTTTTTTTACTCTGAGGGGGTCAGCACCCCAGACCCTCTGGTTCAAGGATCAACTGTATTTGCCTTCCTTAGAGTAATAAAAACCCCAAGATGTAGCCTTGCCAGTGACTGCCTGGAATAAAGGCACTTTCCCCAGCCCCTTCCACTGCCCAGGTGTCTTAGTCCCGGCCAACTGCGCCTCTCAGCCTGTGTCCTTGCAGAGGAGGGGACCCTCTCCCTGCCTGCCTGCCCTGAGTGTGGACGCCAGGCTGGGCCGCAGAGCAGCCCCTGGGAGCATTAGGTGGAGCTGTGGACCAGGGGAAGGTGCGGCCAGGAGAGCCGGGCTGGTGATCAGCAGCCACGCTCCAGCCTCGCTTTTAGGACATAGCCCTTCATCGCCACTGTTGTTTGGGGTCCTCTGTCCTGTGTCGCTGAACAAACACCCTAAGTGACACCCAGAGGTGACTGTTAGACCGGCTGCAGGGAAGAGGAGGACTCCCGGGCAGTGATGGCAGAGCTTGCTGGAGAGAAGATCCCTCTGGCTGTCTCAGTTCCCCTCCTGCCCCCCCCCCCCAATCCCTCCTCCAACTCTCACCTCCTCTCCCAGCCTCTGAGTCCTCCCTCCCCCTCCCCCTTACTCCTCCCCTAGATCAGGCCTCCTCTGGGCTCTACGTTCTGTTCTCTCCCCAGGAGCTACTCCAACAGAACCTCTTTCCCTTTGGAATGTTCCAGACATGCCCCAGGGCAGGTCCAGGGCTGAGTGCTGCTCCCTAGTCCTCCCCAGTGGTGGCATCCCAGTTCTTGTGGTGGTGGGTTTGTTTTGTGGGGTCCCCTTTTCCCGCCCCTCTCCTCCTGGGCGTTAGGGACTGGATCAGTGCCTGCTCAGCCCTTGCTCCCACCTGCCCCCACCCCCGCCCCGCACTGTGTTTGGAGGTGAGGGGGCGGGGGGTAAAATACGGGGAGACGACTCAGGAGTCCCAGGGAGCAGCCATGGGCCCACGTTATCAGGGACACTGAGGTCTGAGAGCCCCATTCAGAGCTGGCCGTGGGGGCTGCAGGAGGGGGGGCCCCCAGACCTCCCCACCACCCTTCCTTCTCGCTCTCTCCACCCCCGCCCCCAAACCCCGACGTCCCAGGGCGCCCTTCCGGACAGAGCCGGGGAGAGGGGCGCCTTGGAAGGAGGCACCCCTGGGAGAGGGTCTGTCCTCCTAGGCACTCGCAGCTCTTGGGGTTGCAGTTCCCGGGAGGGGTGTGCGGGCGGGGTGACCTTGGACGAGTCCCGCGCGCTCCGCAGGTCCCGTTCCCTCTGGGTGCCGGAGGGGAGGGGGGGTCCGGCTTTCCTTCGCCGCGGCCCCCGGGAGGAAGGCGGGGGGCGCGGGGGGCGCTCGGGGCGCGGGGCCCTGCACCCCCCGGCCCCGGGCTGGCTGGGCGCGCGGCGGGGCTGCGGGGTGCCGGCCGGGGAGAGGGGGAGGCCGGGACCCGCTGGCCCCTCCCGCGGGCGGGGCGCCCCGCGCCGGCTCCTCCCCGCGCCGCCCGCCCGCCCGCCGCCCGCCGCCGGCTCAGTCGCCGGTTCCGCAGGTGGCCGCGATGGCCCGGTCCTGAGCCCGCCATGGCCGGCGCCCCCGGGCCGCTCCGCCTGGCGCTGCTGCTGCTCGGGGCGGTGGGCAGGGCCGGCCCCCGCCCCCAGGTGAGCCCCGCGGGGAGGTGGGCGCGCGGGCGGGTCCCGGCGGGGCGGCGGGACTTGGGAGAAACTCCGCCGCCGCCGGCGGAGGGCGCGGGAGCTCGGGGAGCTCGGGGAGCCGGGGCTGCGGGGCTGCGGGCTGGTCCCGGGCCGGGCGGACGGGGGGCCGGGCCGGAGAGACCCTCCCCGCGCCGCGCCCGCGCCCGGCCGCCCGGGCCCCTCTGCGGGGCGCCAGCTGCCCCGCGGGCGTCCGGGATCTGACTTGGCACCCCGTCTCCCAGACACTTTCCCAACTCCTGCTCTCGGACCCGGGCCGCCGCCGCCTGGCCCAGCCCGGCTCGCCCCCTCCCCGGCCTCCGCCTCTCCCTGCACCGGACCCGGCCCCGCCCGCTGCGCCCCGACCCCTGCCCGCACCGCCACCCCCCCAGCTGCCCGCCGGCTGGCCGACCACCCCGAGACCCTGAGAAGGCTCTGGAGACCCGGGGGCCGGGGTGCGGGCGCCCGGCTGCGTGACCCCGGCCCCCAGCGCAGCCTTTGACTCATAGCCCCGGGGACCCCGCGGCGCGCGTCCTTCCTGGTGACCTCCCAGATGGATTTGTCACACGCACACTCCCCGGCCCCTGCGGCAAGCAGGCTGGAGGCTTCCCCCCGGAAGCTGCAGGCCCCCTCACCAGCCTGAGCCCCTTCTGACCCCCTGGTGGACAGCACACACCAGAGCACATCCTGAGCCACGCAGACACCTTGGCCTCCTCGCCACCGGAGAGCAGGCCACGGGGAGGACCGCTGAAGCCCCCGCCAGGCCCCCACGGCCTCCCTGCCTGTCCGGTCTGCAGCCCCTGGCGGGGGCGGGGGGCGCCTGTGGTCAGCCTGCATTTGGCAGAGGGAGTTGTCCTAAGGGGCTGTGAGAAGCTTGAGCAGAGCGGAGGCACAGGCTTGGGTGGCCTGTCCTGTGTCGCAACTGTCTCTTCCTTCCATGGCCTCCCATTCCCACCCCAGCCCCGAAGACCCCGGGGCTGCGGGGAGTGCGTGCGCCCATACAGGCCTTGGACCGGTCCCAGCACAGGTGGGGGGCAGGATGGGGGCTATTGCCCCGGTGGGGGCCTACTCCACCCCTTAAGGATCCAGATGTGGACAGATGTGCCTCCCAGCTAAGGTGCCAGCCCATTTTGAGCCCCCAAGTTCCTCTCCAAATGCCCTCTGTGTCCCTGTCTCCCAGCCCAGCTACTGCCTCTGGCCATAGGAGATACCCCCCCCCCCCTCACTCCCCGCATGCACACACAGCACCTCCCCAACCCCTCAGCCAGGCCCTGGCTTCCCGGGTGCGCTTGGGATCTTCCGGGAGCCGGGACTGCAGGCCCAGGACCTGCCTCTCCCTCGCCTTCGCCTCCTCCTGGGCGGAGATGGGGTCGGGCTCCATCCTGCTCTGGGGGGAGGGGGGGTGTGGGGGGGGGTGGACTGGTTTGGATTCAGGGAAGAGGAGAGGTTCTGGAGGCTGCCTGTCTTCTCCCCAAAGTGCCTTCCTTTCCCCAGAGGAGACAGGCTCCTTGAACCTGCCCTTCCTTCTGATGCCCTCATTCCTCAGCCCTGGGCCAAAGGCTAAACCCAATCATATATCTTAGGGCCATGGCAAGGCTGGGGCACAGAGAAGGGCAGGGTGAGCCAGGCTCTGAGCAGAGACGGTGCCCCTCGGGCATGCTCTTGTTGGGGGCCCCTGAGCATCCCTGGCTCCCGTGGAGATAGGAGGGACGGGGACTTTGAGATTAGACCGCCATAACTGACCACCTCATGCCCGCATAGAAGACTCTCAAAAACGTAAATTTTTCATTCTATTTTCTGTTCATGAGGTTGGCAAGAATAGAGTTACTCCCTCCAGGCCACTGAGGGGGTTAGGGGTGGGGATGGGGGGCAGGCAGAGCTCAGAAAAGAAAGGTTCCCTTGTAAGGTGGCCCCACAGTTCAGGATCAGAGAGGAGCAAAGGGGGTGTGGGCTGGGCTGGTGCCCGGGGGGACTGAAGGAAGGTTCCAGAGGGAGCTCCGGGGTCAGGGCTGGAAGCAGCCCCTGCAGGCGGGGTGAGCCTGAAGAAGGGGGCCTAGGCCACTCCATGGCTGCTGGCAGGGACCACCCACCCCGCTCCTGACCTCCCAAGCCCCCTGGAGGGAGCTGTTCTCCTGGGGACGGGAGGCCTTTGACACCCAAATCAGAACCAGACAGACCTGGTTCCCGTACTGAGCCCATCGGCTGGTGGCCTTGGATGGGACACCTGGCCGTCCCGAACCTCAGTTTCCGCATCTGTAAACAGGGTATGGAGGGGACGGAGACACTGGCACCTGAGACAGCTTCAGCCGCTTGGCAGACTGACCCCTTTGTCCTCGGGAATCTGCAAGCCTGCCCCGAGGCAGCAGAGTAGGGCGTGGAGAGGGGCTGAGGAGGCCGGCTCTGCACCCCGTGGAGGCGGGGGGAGTCCAGCGTGGATGTTTTCTGAGCTGGGCTCACTCCTGGACATGGACCCAGGTGGCTGCCGGGGCCGGAGCAACCAGCAATCACATCCTGCCCTCTGACGCCTTAGCTGCCACCTGCCTCTATGCAGACTCCTGTGTGTGTGTGTGTGTTAGAGAGATACAGAGACATAGAAACAGGGAGAGAGAAACTGAGAGACAGACCAGGGGGTGAGGGCTATATGGGCCTGTTTCTCTGTGTGCTTGTACATGGCCCTGTGTGTGTGACAGTCTGTGTGTGTGTGTGTCACTGTGTGTGAAACATCTCAGCATGTGATTGTGTCTGACAGTGTATATGTGTTTGTGACCTCATATGTGATACTGTGTCTGGAAGGTGTGTGTGTGTGTGTGTGTGTGTGTGACATCTTAGTGTGTGGCTGGCTGGCTGCCAGGATGAGTCTGTGTGTGGGTGAGAGATAGAGCGCTTGTCACAGAATGTGTGGCTGTGTCTCTGTATGTATGTGTGTGACACTGTGAGTTGAGTATATGTCAGTCAAGAGACGTGTGTGTGTGTGTGTGTCTTGTGGGCAGTGTCTCAGCATGTGAGAAACTCTGGGTCATCTCGCCAGCAGTAAGCATGTGTTGACATGGGTGGCAATGTGTGTGATAGGGTATCCATGTGAGGTTGTGCATGTGAGAACATGTGTGCACTATTCCTTTCCCTGCCCTTTCACTTGTGTATCTGGAGCCCTTAAGACAACAAAGAGGAGGGGTGTCTAAGAGCCAGGGTCAGACAGCCCCACACCTACAGGGACCAGGGGCCGGTGACCTGGGCCCTGGGAAGTGGCTGAGGCCTTGGGGTCCTGGGAGGAGCCTCCGGGGGTCAGAGCTGTCTTCCCAGCCCTCTTTCTTCTTTTGGGGGGCCCTCTCCCATTTTTCCCACCTCAGTGGCCCGGAGTGGCAAGGTCTCTTTCCTCCTCCCCTTCAATCAGACCCGGGCCCAGAAAGAGAAGAATCCGGTGCCCTTTCTCGCTGGGAGGAATAAAACCACAGGAGGGATTCCAGGTTAGCAGCGATTGGCTCGGGCTCCAGGCTCAGAGCGCCGTCCACCTCCCTCCTTCCTCTCCACCCCTACTCCTCATGCTGCCCACACACAGGGCTGTCACCTCCTGAGGACGCTCACCTGCCTTATCTTGCCGGGTCTGGGCAGTAACTCTGAGAATGATATGCCCATTTTCTAGGCAAAGGAACTGAGGCCCCCAAAGAGGAAATACGCCCCATCAGTTACAGCTGAGATCTAAACCAAGAGGCCAGGGATCTTGGTACTCTGTGACTCCCTGTTCCCTCCTGGCATCCTCTTTCTCACCTCCTGAGTCTGAGAGACACCCCCTCCTGTTGTACGCTCCACCCGCATTTGCCCTCACCCCCCCCCCCCCCCCGAGAGATCCCATGAAGCCTGGCAAATCCCAATTTTAAAAACTGCCCACCCAGGCCTGCGGGCCCTTCCCCTCTGCCCTGTACTCTGGGCCAGCTCTGCAGCCCTGTGAGGGGCCGGGGCCCCCTCCACGGGGCCCTCCTGCCAGCCAGTGGCCTCCAAGCCCCACCTCGCTGGCTTGGGGCGGGGCCTCATGCCAGGAGGATGCAGTGGGGCCGGGGCAGGGCCTGGCTCCTCCTCAGGGTTCCCTGCCTGGGACATGGAGTCCCCCGCGCCCCCTCTTGGCTGCTTGATCCTTGGATGAAAGTGCGTTTGTTTTCTGCTTTGGGGAGAGTGTTGATCCTAAAAGTGATGGAGGGGAGGGGCCCAGACTCCCCAGGAAGCCTGGTGCTTGCCCACTGCTCCCTCTCCCACAGACAGCAGAAAGCCCGCGGACCGTGTTGTTTCCCTGCCAGGGACCGCTCTCGGCATGAATCACCTATTCCTCACCGCAAGCCGGGTGGGGAGGGACTGTGACTATTCCCACTTTGCACATGTGAAAACTGAGGCTGGGAGTGAAAATTCTTGCACAAGGTCACAAACAATTTAGGGGGAGGGAGGTGTTAATTAATTAATTCCATGTCAGGCCCAGGTCTGAGCGCACAGCCAGGGCTGTTTTCCCTCCACGGGGTTACCGAGTCCACCTGAGCACCTGCGCCCGGCTGCCCCGTGGCCCCAGCCCTGCCCCAGGCCAGATCCCCAACTCTGTCCAGTCCCGTTCTGGCCCGGGAAGCTTCCTGAACCTCAGCCCAGGCTTTCCTCTGCTCCCGGAGGGAGTGTCAGTGCCCCTGCTCTGCCCCCGCTGGGCCCTTCAGCTGTAATGCCCTCCCTCCACCCTCGCTAGCCCAGTTTCTCCCACCCCCTCCGTCCATCCCCAGCTCCCAGTCTCCCCGGGTCTGGAGTCCGCACTGAGCTGGGCCCCGCCTGAGCATCCCCACCACCCCTTCTCTGTCCGTCCTGCAAAGCAAGGAACCACCCCAGCCACAAGGGAAGGGCACAGCCCTGCCCGGGGCCTCTCTCAGACCAGAGCTGGTCCTACATCTTCCTCTTCCCCAGGCCCCCCATCCCCCACCCCCCCACCCAGAGCCTGGCAGTGAGGCTCCCCTAACCCCGGGTGGGGAGAGGCCTGGGGCCCAGTTACTTAGTCCTGGGAGGGGCCGCAGGAGGGTGTGAGCAGTATCTGGAGACCCCAAGCTGGTGCAGACCCCCATTGTCAGGAAGCTCTTTCTGAGGGGGACACAGGCCTGTTCTTATTTCTGTGTGTGTGTGTGTGTGTGTGTGTGTGTGTGTGTGTTCTCATAGCACTTGACTTGAAATTTTTTAATTATAATTGACATATGATATCGTATTAGTTTCAGCTGCACAATATAGAGATTCAACATTTATTTATCTTCTGACATGATCACCATAAGTCAGTGTATGTGGTTATAACAATGCTATTGATTATATTCCCTATGCTGTTCGTTACGTCCTCATAGCTTATTCCTCTTATAACTGAGCCCCTGCCCTCAGAGAGCCCCAGTCTGAGGGGACACAGCCCTGTCCTCAGGGAGCCCCAGTCTGAGGGGACACAGCCCTGTCCTCGGGGAGCCCCAGTCTGAGGGGACACAGCCCTGTCCTCAGGGAGCCCCAGTCTGAGGGGACACAGCCCTGTCCTCGGGGAGCCCCAGTCTGAGGGGACACAGCCCCTCCTCAGGGAGCCCCAGTCTGAGGGGACACAGCCTGTCCTCGGGGAGCCCCAGTCTGAGGGGACACAGCCCCTCCTCAGGGAGCCCCAGTCTGAGGGGACACAGCCCTGTCCTCAGGGAGCCCCAGTCTGAGGGGACACAGCCCCTCCTCAGGAGCCCCAGTCTGAGGGGACACAGGGACCCCCAGTCTGAGATAGAGCAGGTGACAGGCTGCCTGCTTCTAAAGCTCCCTAAGGTGTTGGCCAGGCCTTCGTGGCCTGACCTTGGCCTTTAACCCCCACCCCCACCCCCACCCCCACCCTGAGGCTTCTGGTCTCACGGCTGCCTTGTCCCCACTCCCTGGCCCAGATATACCTTCTGCCCAGTTCCCAGCAGTGACCTTGCTCCCTGTGGCTCTCCTCCCAGAAGGAGAGGTCAGGGGAAATCTCCCAGCCTCTGTCCTCCTGCCCCCAGGGCCACCTGCAGGAGGGGTCCCCCCGCATCCCCCCCCCCCCAAACACCTGCCCCAGCAGCCGCTGCTGCAGGCAGGGCAGGGCGGGAGCCCAGGAAAGGGATTTGGAGGGTGGGGTGGGTCCACCAGGCCTCATTGGCAGCTAAAATCCTGCCACTGCCTTTGCTGCTGTTGAGGTTGATTAAGGAATTGTGTTATTTATTTATAACAATACTATTCAAATACACTTGAACTTTGCCCTCAGAAGAGCTCCATCCTCCAGGTGGCATGTGGCCTCAGCCTGCTTACTCCAGGAATGTGGCTGGGGCTCAAGCAGGCCTGGCCCCTCCCTGAGGGACCAGCACATGGTAACGTGTGTCTTCCACGGGCCAGCCATGTCTTCCAAGCCAGGGCTCCGCTCCCCGGGGGCGGGACACTCAGAACCCGGGCCCAGTGAGCGCTCAGGGCACCGCCAGTCAAGGCTGTGAGCTTCCAAAACAAGCTATTTTGATTTCAGCACACGTGTCTACTTGTTTGACTTCACAAAGTGAAATTTCTTTTAAATTATGTATAGACCCTAAATTTTATATGTAGGGCTCCCTGGTCATTTCGCAACTGCAGCCTCTACATGAGGAATATTTATAATCTTGAGCTTGTTCAGGAAAAAAAAAAAAGAAAAGAGGAGAAAAGGAAAGAAAAGAAGAGAAAAGAAAAGAAAAGAAATAGAGTCCTAAGACAAACTTTACAGGAAGAACATAAAAATGTTTGGCAGGGACCATTCTCACTGGGTGGGTCCATTGGGGTCTCCATGCTAAAAGGCCGGTTCTGTTACCTTATCTGAACATTGAAACTCATATTCCCTAATCCCAGGTGGGGGACCCCTCCCGTCATAGGCCTGAGCTCCATGTTCTGGAACTTTCCTGACCCCTTCCCACCAGGCCCTCAGGACGCCTTCTCCAGCTGCCTGGAGCTGGGCTGCACAGTTGGCCTGTGTTGTTGTTACGGGGACACTGGGCAGTGGTGCTGCCTCCCCCACAGGATTGCTTTGTGCAGGAGGGTTGAATTACCAGCGGTGAACCCCACCACATCCATGCCCCCCAGGACTCCAGCTGGCCTTAGCTCTGCCCCTTAGGGTGCTGTGTGGCCCTGACTGCGTCCCTCTCCCACTCGGGGCCTGCATTTCCCTTCCAGAAGGGCTGGAAGCTTGAGAATCCTGTTGGCAGGCTGACTGGGCCCTGGGAGTGGAGCCCTCGGTAGTCACAAAGCACGGGGTTCCCAGGGACTTTCTCCCCGGTGAGGTCAGAGGAGACCACGCTTGACCCACATCCTCCCCTCTGCTTCCCCCCAGGCCTCCCCCAAAGCATCAAGTCAGGAGACAGTTGTGGGGCACTGCCACACCTCAGACTGGGCACCAGTCCCAGGGAGGGACAGAGACATAGGAACGTCCTCTGAAGCACCACTGGGTCCCGCCCCCTCTCAGACCGCCAGCGCCTGGTGGCGTTCGGGGCTCTAGATCCCCTGGACATCCAGAAACCAAGCGTGTTGGGGGCGGGCGTTAGAAGAGAGGCTGGCTTAAACCGGAGGGGCTCCATGTCTGCCCTCCCCCCAGGGCGCCACCGTGTCCCTCTCGGAGACAGTGCAGAAATGGCGTGAGTACCGCCACCAGTGCCAGCGCTTCCTGACCGAGGCTCCACCCCCAGCCACGGGTGAGTCCAGGCGGGCCCGGTGCCTTGGGTGGGCATCCTTCGCCTCTGGGACGCCACGTCTGCCCTGGGCGTTGGGGTGCTGTCTTGTTGATGTCTGTGCCCCTTGTCCCCGCGTGGGCCCCTCAGGCCTTTCCGTTCTGTGTCCTCAGCACTTCCCGCCCGGGCAGGGCCTGTGAGCCCACCAGCACATTTGTAACAGTGAATGTTGGGGGGAGGTAGGGTTAGGAGGCCAATAGGCCTGGGGTCAAAGTCTGACCCTGCAGTCACAATGCAGCAACCTTAGGAAGGTGGTAACAGGATGTGAGGTAACAGGAATGCATAAGAATAGTCCTAAGGAACTTGTTTACTGAGCACTTACTATGCTCCGAAATCTCCATGCCCTGCACTACGTGTCCCCACAAAGCCCCGGGGAGCCGGGATTACCCCCATCTTACAGATGAGGGAAGAGGGACATTAAGCAACTTGCTCAAAGTGCCGCTGCTCAGGGGCCAAGTCTGCCTGCCCGGCAAACAGCAGGCGCTCAGCAGAGGTTCGCAGAGCGCAGGGTCCTGCCCCCCCCCCCTTTTCCCCCCGCCCCATGGTGGGCCTCGGCCAGGCAGGACTCAGGACTGCTCTCTCTGCACCCAGACCTGTTCTGCAACCGGACCTTCGATGACTATGCTTGCTGGCCGGACGGGCCACCCGGCTCCTTCGTGAATGTCAGCTGCCCCTGGTACCTGCCCTGGGCCAACAGCGGTGAGTCCCTCCCCGGGTGTGGGCCGCCCTCGGTGTCCCGGAGGCTGGGGGTCTGGGATGGGGTGCACACTGCTTCCTTTCCCCTGGGACACAGCCTTCCTCAGCCCAGAAGGTCTTCAGGCCTCCTTCTGGGTAGCCTGCCTGCTTTTCCTTGGGGCGCTGAGGCTGTGCTGGCAGGTGGGGTGGGGGAAGTGTGGGGTCTGACTTAAGGAGAAACGTGGGACCCTCATCCAGCAGTTAGGAAAGGAGCCAGTGGGAACAGTCCTGGGACATTACCTAGAGGTGCCATTGCTCTGATGTATGTATGTATGTATATATGCATGTATATGTGCATGCATATGTGCTGGGTGTTGGCAGGTGCCCTGTACCGGTGGTGGCATGTAGCCACCTCCTAACTCTTCAGGACTCCGCTGGTCAGATGGGCCCAGTGGGAGCAGTGCTGAGGGCATTGGGGAGCTGTCCCTAAGGCCTCCCAGCTCACTCCTGCCTGCAGGGGACGCCCTGCACGGGGGGAAGGTGTGACCAGATAAGTGAGGGGTCACTGGAGTACAGAGACCTACAGAGGCTGCATGGGGGGGGGGGTCTGGCTGGAGGGGCAGTTAGTGCACCCCCACACTACCCATCTATCTCAGGTGTCAGGGGGGTTAACAGAGACACGCACCCTGCCTCAAGGAGCTCAGTCCCAATCAGGGGAGAAGATACTCTCTCTCATAATAACGATTACAGTAAGGAAAAGCTGATATTTATTGAGTACCTACTATGTGCCAAGTATTGCCGGAAAGCAGGGTGTTCATCGAATCTTTACTGCTGCCCCATGGTTACGCTTCTTGAAAAGAGGAGGAACCTGAGGCCCCAGAAAGTGTAAGCTACTTGCTCCAAAGGATGTCGGAAATGGCAGGGCCAGGATTTGAACCTAGCCTGGGATCTTCACCCCGGTGTCCGAGGGGACCTTCGACTGAGCAGAAACCAGGCCGGAAGCACGTGTGGAAGTGAGGTCGCACCGGGGGAAGCCAGCGGCCTTCCTGGAGGAGGCGCCCTCTGGCCCAACATCAGTCACAGGGCAGGCCCTGCAGGAGCCTCACCTCAGCTCTCGGCACTGAGGCCACATGAAGCCGCAGCCCGAGTCCTGCAGATTCTCCCCCTCTCCAGCCCCAGGACACCCCCTCCCTGAGGGGCACAGGGCGAGCCTGGCAGTGACAGCCCCTTCACACAGCGCCTGGCGGCCTGTTGTAAGCACTGCACATGCCTGCGCTCATGCAATCCCCACAACGGCCCTGAGGCCAGCTCTCCGGTCATCTTCTCGTCCCACAGAGGCACAGACCCCAGCACGGAGATGCGGAGCGGCCTTTCTAAGCTCACACAGCTTGTAAATAGAAGACCCAGGACTCAGTCAGGAGTCTGGTTCAATTGCTATCCCAGATTTCCCTGCATGTGCACGCATTGTGTGTGTGTGTGTGTGTGTTCTCCTGGGCCTGGAGTCAGGTGAGTGGCCGGGGCGTCTGCTGGCTGGGCACAGCTTGAGGGAGAGCAGTGAGCTGCCTGCCCTCTTCCCAGAGAGGGAAAAGCAGAGTCTTGCGATCAGTGGCTTCTGAGGGGCTGTGTGAGCTGGAGGGAACCCTCAGGCCTCCCCGGGCCTCAGCTGGCTCACCGGGGACGTGGGGCGGAGCCAGGGGATGGGGGTGTTGGGAGGATCGCAGGTTCTTAAAAAAATGGTTGCTGTTAATTTTTTCACCCTCCCTACCTACCTCTCCCACCTCCCGGAATACCTCCACGTCCCCTGCCTCCCAGAGGTTGGGAGGCTGCGCACAGCCCAGCCTGGGCTGCGCCCTAGACCCCCCGGAGCCAGGAGCCGGACAGGCCCCATCACTCAGCACGGGCCGCCCCCCCTCCCCTGCCGCTCCTGGCTCCATCCATCACCTTTAATTTTATTTGAGCAGGAAATAGGTCCTGGTGGTGCCCGTTTATGAGCGAACACAGTTTTATTGCTTTCTACGCGAAGATAACGGCCGAGCCCGGGCCCCTGCCAGCCCGCCCCTCCCTGACTCCCGCGCTGAGGCATGCCCCCTTTGGGCACTCAGAACCACCCCGCTGCCTCCCCTGCCCTCTCCCCGAGTGAGGGATCCGGAGGGACACCCACGCGGCTCCCGCTGCAGAATTGCTGTCTGTGGCCTGGCCTGGCTGCCCCGTGGGCAGAGGCTGGCTACCCTCGCCCCCACACAGGGCACGTAGGGGCAGTTTAGGGTCTTTCTGGGCTAATCAAGGAAGTGCCGGTGAGCACGGGTTCGGGGTGGGCAGAAGGAAGGGTTGTCTCAGGCGGGATGCTGGCAGAAGACCCTCTCGGCTGGGACGAGGAAGAGCGGTTAGCGGTGGGCACTTGCAGAGGCGGGCAGAGCTGGGGCCACAGGCACATGAAGCACCACGGGCTGCAGCTGAGGGAAGCTTAGCACCCCTGCACCCGAGTGGGGCAGGAACGGGGCTCTGGGGGCCCCCTGACAGCCGGAGGTCGTGGTGACAGAGAGGCCAGCCTGAAGCCGTTGCCTGAACCTCCAAATCAAGGCAGGAAGGGAGCCAGGGAGAAATCCCCTGCCCCTCCCCGCTCCCACCCTCCTACCTTCTGCTGACACATGCCCTGGACAGACCCAGTGGAGGTCAGCGAGCCCAGGTGATGCTGTCCACAGGGGTCAGCCTCCCGGGGGCAGAGCGGGCCGGGGAATGAATGACCACAGAAGGAACTACATTCAGAACAGTTGGGTCTGTGTCAGGAGCTGGGGCGGCCAGGGACAGTCCGCTGAGGGGTGTGTGAGTGCAGTGAGGGTGACCCCGCACCACGGGGCTGAAGAGGTCAGCTCGGTGGCCCAGGAAGTGTGCTGAGGGAGGTCAGAGCCACCTCTCCTGCCCACGCTGTGCCACAGCGTGGGCAGGAGAGGTGGCACTGGCCTGAAGGAGCCGGCAGAGGAAGAAGGGGAAGGAGGGCCGTTCACCCACACACAGCGACCTGCTTGTTACCCATCATCTGGTCTCATTAGCTGTAGCCCCTCCCGATCTCGACCTGCGTGTTAGCTCAGTTCTAATTACACGGGAGCCATAAAATGCGTGTAAAGTGGTCTATCACTCACAAGTCTCGGAAGCTCTGACAGCCGCCTCCCCTGCGCAGCAGCATGGGAGCGCTGGTGGCGGGCCCGGGGTGCCCGGGGGAGACGGGCCCGAGCTTGGCTTTGGAGGAGTTCTGGCCGGGGAGGTGTCCCGAGCCCCAGCCCCAGCCCCAGCCTCGGGGAAGGGGTGCTCTTCGGAGAAATCGGGGTGGGGCAGCAGCAGGGGACCACGTGTTGAAGGCTTCCTGTGCACCAGGCAAACTCATTAGTCAACAGAGCCAAATACCAACAGTAGGACGACTGAAATTTCTTTTGAGAGCCACGTTTTTTAAACTTAAACAATATAGGTAGGTACATTGTTACTAATTTAATTAGATTACTCCCAAACTGGCCTTTGCTAAAAACTCAGGGGGCCAAAGAGCCTCCTGTGGCTCGAGAGCCGCACTTTGCCGGCCACTGCACTAGGCACTTCACACGCTTTATCTCCTAATCCTCACCCCGCAGACCCGGGCAGGGCAGTCATTATGGTCCCGTTTACAAATGAGGAAACGGGTGCCCAGGAGGTCTGTTCCCGGTCCCGTGGCTGGTGGAGGCACAACCAGGATCTGAACTGGAGTCTGTGCAGCTCAGAACCTGCCCTCCTCTTCCCAGGCCGTGACTGAGGCTGCGCCCTCACCTCGCCCCGCGCTGGTGCCTTCGGCCCGAGCCCCGCCTCTGACCTGCATGTCAGCACGTTGGGGAGGGCCTGTGCCCCCCCTCGGGGCCCTCCGCTGGGCCCGTGGTCTGTGACAGGGACCGGGCGTCCCGCTGGCACTGCCGCTGCCAGAGCAGAGCTAATGGATTCATGAGCGGCTCTCGCGGCCCCGCGCGCCGCGGCCACGTGGAAGGGCGGCTGTTAGCTTGATTACAGACGCCACCGCAGTTTCCGGGAGGGGAAGTGTTTAATTGGGGGTTTTATTTCCAACACCAGGGTCTGACTTAATGAAATATGCCTGGGCCTCCTGGCATGCGGCCGGCTGCCTCCTGGTGTTGACAAGACCGGAGCCAAGCCCCTGGCTGACTTACCCGCAGCTCCTGGGCCAGATAGAGCCGGGCTGATAAGCAGGGCTGGGCCTGGACCCGCTGCGCCCCCAGCCAAGATGGGCATCTGGGGACCACGGCCCCGCCAGGAGCCGGCCCTGGATTTTAAGATTTGCTGCTGCAGAAGGATAATTGACAGCCACCCTCACAAAGACTGTCTCAGGGACGCGGTGATCCCTGACGCTCTGCCAGTAGCACCACATCTGTGCTCACACCACCTCCCTCCCCATCCTCCCGTCCTCCCCGCTGGCCCTGAGCAGAGGGTGCAGCCAGCCTGGGGTCCCGCTGGCGGGAGGCCGGTGATTGGCCCCGGAAGGGCGGAGGAGAAGCGGCACGTGGCCGACTCAGAGCAGTGCGTGTGCTGCTACCTTGTGGCTTTTGGAGGCGAAGAGCTGGGGTGTGAGTCCCACCTCTGCTGCGTCCCGGCTGGCTGGTCTGGGGCAGATCACTTGGCCTCTGAGAGGCTCCGTTTCCCCACCTGCCAAATGGGGTGAACTGTGTCAGGTGGCTGTGATGCTCCAAGGTGTCAGGCACACAGCAGGTGCCTGAGACAGGCTCTGTGAGTGCGCAGCCTGGAGAGTGGGTGTGCAAAGGGGCGTGATGGGCGGGCTCCAGCAATTGTGGAGAGCCAGGCCCTGAGCCCGCGGTGGCCAGTGGGTATCAGCAGGGTCAGGCTTGTGCGGGCTGAGTGCTGGGTAACTGGGCGATTTGAGGGTTTGTGCCCCAGGCCTCTCCCTCCCCTGCTCCTCTGCCTCCCTCTTTCTCACCCCCCACCCACAAGGCTCTGGCCTCAGCCCCACTCGCCATGGGGTGAGAGCCCAGAACCCAGCACTGCTCTGGGCTTGTCTAGCACTGGTCTGGCCAGAAAAGGACTGGACCCCTAGTGAAGGGTTCCACCCAGCAGACAGTAGATGTCTACGGGGCCCGAGAAGGGCTCTCCCCTCCTCTGCCCCTGTCTTGCCTGGTTCTGCGTTAGGGGCGCTGGGCCAGGCTCTGCCGCAGCCGGAAGTCCCGCCGTTAGACTTCAGACTTTCCGGGAGAGGGCTCTTGACATGCAGGGCCTTCTGGGAGCGATGCTGCAAACTGACGCCTCAGTGTGTGCCAGGTGCTCGGTCCCGGGAGGGACCTGGTTCAGGCTTGGCTTGTGGCCGGGAGCAGGGGAAGGAGAGCCAGCAGGGAGGCTGCCCGGGGTGCCCGGGGGCCAGCTAGGGAGGACAGGGCCTGATGGACAGCCTGCAGGTGCCTGACCGGGCGGGGAGACGCTGTCCCAGACCCTGCAGTGAGGTCTGCACTCACACTGTGTGTGCTGGGAGACAGCCCCGGCCAAGGCCTGTCCTGGCCCCAGCAGGGAGGCTGGCCACGCCCACAGACAGGACTGCGTTCCACCTTCACCAGGAAGCCTGCCGGCCCCGCCGCCTCCCCCTCACGCGGCTCTGCTCCCTCAGCTGGGGAAGCAGGGCTCCAACATCATTAGAGTTGTAAGCTCTTTTAAAATTTGTCCCGGCGCCAGCTTCTCTCCTGGGTCCCCCTGTGCCACCCCTCCCCTCCGCCCTCTTTCTGCCCCACGTCCTGCCCTAGGGGCAGACTCATGCTCCTGGAGCAACCTGTGGCCACAGGCCCGCGTGTCCTGGGGAGGGGACGGTGTGGTGTGGTGTGGCCTGGCCGGGGACGGACTCAGGTCCAGATACCTGGGTGTGAGTGAAGGCCGGTGCTTGGTCTCTCTTGCTTTGCGTTTGTGCTTCCTTTCTGCCACATTTTTGGGTTTTTTCTGTGAGTCTCATTAAAGCCAGGAAGTGTGCTTCCTTCCTGCTTCAACTGGGCTCCCTGAGGACAGGCTGTGTCCCCCTCAGACTGGGGCTCCCTGAGGACAGGGCTGTGTCCCCTCAGACTGGGGCTCCCTGAGGACAGGGCTGTGTCCCCTCAGACTGGGGCTCCCTGAGGACAGGCTGTGTCCCCTCAGACTGGGGCTCCCTGAAGACAGGCTGTGTCCCCTCAGACTGGGGCTCCCTGAGGACAGGCTGTGTCCCCTCAGACTGGGGCTCCCTGAGGACAGGCTGTGTCCCCTCAGACTGGGGCTCCCTGAGGACAGGGCTGTGTCCCCCTCAGACTGGGGCTCCCTGAGGACAGGGCTGTGTCCCCTCAGACTGGGGCTCCCTGAAGACAGGCTGTGTCCCCTCAGACTGGGGCTCCCTGAGGACAGGGCTGTGTCCCCTCAGACTGGGGCTCCCTGAAGACAGGCTGTGTCCCCTCAGACTGGGGCTCCCTGAAGACAGGCTGTGTCCCCTCAGACTGGGGCTCCCTGAGGACAGGGCTGTGTCCCCTCAGACTGGGGCTCCCTGAAGACAGGCTGTGTCCCCTCAGACTGGGGCTCCCTGAAGACAGGCTGTGTCCCCTCAGACTGGGGCTCCCTGAAGACAGGCTGTGTCCCCTCAGACTGGGGCTCCCTGAGGACAGGCTGTGTCCCCTCAGACTGGGGCTCCCTGAAGACAGGCTGTGTCCCCTCAGACTGGGGCTCCCTGAGGACAGGGCTGTGTCCCCTCAGACTGGGGCTCCCTGAGGACAGGCTGTGTCCCCTCAGACTGGGGCTCCCTGAGGACAGGCTGTGTCCCCTCAGACTGGGGCTCCCTGAGGACAGGGCTGTGTCCCCCTCAGACGGGGGCTCCCTGAGGACAGGGCTGTGTCCCCTCAGACTGGGGCTCCCTGAGGACAGGGCTGTGTCCCCCTCAGACTGGGGCTCCCTGAGGACAGGCTGTGTCCCCCTCAGACTGGGGCTCCCTGAGGACAGGCTGTGTCCCCTCAGACTGGGGCTCCCTGAGGACAGGCTGTGTCCCCTCAGACTGGGGCTCCCTGAAGACAGGCTGTGTCCCCTCAGACTGGGGCTCCCTGAAGACAGGCTGTGTCCCCTCAGACTGGGGCTCCCTGAAGACAGGCTGTGTCCCCTCAGACTGGGGCTCCCTGAGGACAGGCTGTGTCCCCTCAGACTGGGGCTCCCTGAAGACAGGCTGTGTCCCCTCAGACTGGGGCTCCCTGAGGACAGGGCTGTGTCCCCTCAGACTGGGGCTCCCTGAGGACAGGCTGTGTCCCCTCAGACTGGGGCTCCCTGAGGACAGGCTGTGTCCCCTCAGACTGGGGCTCCCTGAGGACAGGGCTGTGTCCCCCTCAGACGGGGGCTCCCTGAGGACAGGGCTGTGTCCCCTCAGACTGGGGCTCCCTGAGGACAGGGCTGTGTCCCCTCAGACGGGGGCTCCCTGAGTACAGGGCTGTGTCCCCTCAGACTGGGGCTCCCTGAGTACAGGGCTGTGTCCCCCTCAGACTGGGGCTCCCTGAGGACAGGCTGTGTCCCCCTCAGACTGGGGCTCCCTGAGGACAGGGCTGTGTCCCCCTCAGACTGGGGCTCCCTGAGGACAGGGCTGTGTCCCCTCAGACTGGGGCTCCCTGAAGACAGGCTGTGTCCCCTCAGACTGGGGCTCCCTGAGGACAGGGCTGTGTCCCCTCAGACTGGGGCTCCCTGAAGACAGGCTGTGTCCCCTCAGACTGGGGCTCCCTGAAGACAGGCTGTGTCCCCTCAGACTGGGGCTCCCTGAGGACAGGGCTGTGTCCCCTCAGACTGGGGCTCCCTGAAGACAGGCTGTGTCCCCTCAGACTGGGGCTCCCTGAAGACAGGCTGTGTCCCCTCAGACTGGGGCTCCCTGAAGACAGGCTGTGTCCCCTCAGACTGGGGCTCCCTGAGGACAGGCTGTGTCCCCTCAGACTGGGGCTCCCTGAAGACAGGCTGTGTCCCCTCAGACTGGGGCTCCCTGAGGACAGGGCTGTGTCCCCTCAGACTGGGGCTCCCTGAGGACAGGCTGTGTCCCCTCAGACTGGGGCTCCCTGAGGACAGGCTGTGTCCCCTCAGACTGGGGCTCCCTGAGGACAGGGCTGTGTCCCCCTCAGACGGGGGCTCCCTGAGGACAGGGCTGTGTCCCCTCAGACTGGGGCTCCCTGAGGACAGGGCTGTGTCCCCCTCAGACTGGGGCTCCCTGAGGACAGGCTGTGTCCCCCTCAGACTGGGGATCCCTGAGGACAGGCTGTGTCCCCTCAGACTGGGGCTCCCTGAGGACAGGCTGTGTCCCCTCAGACTGGGGCTCCCTGAAGACAGGCTGTGTCCCCTCAGACTGGGGCTCCCTGAAGACAGGCTGTGTCCCCTCAGACTGGGGCTCCCTGAAGACAGGCTGTGTCCCCTCAGACTGGGGCTCCCTGAGGACAGGCTGTGTCCCCTCAGACTGGGGCTCCCTGAAGACAGGCTGTGTCCCCTCAGACTGGGGCTCCCTGAGGACAGGGCTGTGTCCCCTCAGACTGGGGCTCCCTGAGGACAGGCTGTGTCCCCTCAGACTGGGGCTCCCTGAGGACAGGCTGTGTCCCCTCAGACTGGGGCTCCCTGAGGACAGGGCTGTGTCCCCCTCAGACGGGGGCTCCCTGAGGACAGGGCTGTGTCCCCTCAGACTGGGGCTCCCTGAGGACAGGGCTGTGTCCCCTCAGACGGGGGCTCCCTGAGTACAGGGCTGTGTCCCCTCAGACTGGGGCTCCCTGAGTACAGGGCTGTGTCCCCCTCAGACTGGGGCTCCCTGAGGACAGGCTGTGTCCCCTCAGACTGGGGCTCCCTGAGGACAGGCTGTGTCCCCTCAGACTGGGGCTCCCTGAGGACAGGGCTGTGTCCCCTCAGACTGGGGCTCCCTGAGGACAGGGCTATGTCCCCTCAGACTGGGGCTCCCTGAGGACAGGGCTGTGTCCCCTCAGACTGGGGCTCCCTGAGGACAGGCTGTGTCCCCTCAGACTGGGGCTCCCTGAGGACAGGCCGTGTCCCCTCAGACTGGGGCTCCCTGAGGACAGGCTGTGTCCCCCTCAGACTGGGGCTCCCTGAGGACAGGGCCGTGTCTCTCGCTTCCTCTTAGCCCCTCCTGCCCACCTGGTTTCCAGGCCGGCTCTGCCCACGGAGGGTTGGGGGGAGGTGGGCACTGAGCCTGCGGGCCCGAAGCCGCAGCCGGTGGCTGTGGGCTGCCAGGGCCACTGAGGTCCCAGGACCCCGGGAGCAGTGTGCCTGAGCGGAGACGGGGCCGGGCAGCGGCTGGAGGCGGCTCCTCTCAGGCACGGCTTCCCGATGGCCCGGCAGCGCAGCGGGGAGGAGGGGCTGAGGGCGGCGGCGCCCCACCTTCTCGACCGCCTCCCCTGTCCCTGGGCCCGGTGGCACCTGGCAGGGCAAGCGCCAGGTGTGAGGCTTCTGTGTATGGGTGGGTGTGAGGCGTTACTGACTCCCTGAGGCCAGTTCTGGGGGCGGGGGAGCCCGGGGCAGCGGCCGAGGCTCAGCCCTTGTCCCCCCAGTGCTGCAGGGCCACGTGTACCGCTTCTGCACGGCCGACGGCCTGTGGCTGCACCAGGCCAACTCCAGCCTGCCCTGGCGGGACCTGTCGGAGTGCGAGGAGTCCAAGCGCGGGGACAGGGTGAGCTGAAGGCGGGGCTCCGGGCCAGCGAGGGGTGGCGGGTCCCAGCGTCAGCGGAGCAGGGCCCTGGGGGTGTGGGGCGGGGCCCTGGTCATCTCCTCCGTCGCTCCAGTGGCAGCTCCGCACACCATGCTCTCTGGGCCGAGGCGGGGCGTGTTCGCCTCTGCCCTGGGACCAGGGCCCTGGGGTCTGGAGTGTGTCTCCCCGGCTTATTCTCTTTCTTCGTTCTGGGGGCCCCACAGTCCCTTGGGAAGAAGGGGTGTGGGAGGGACGTCCTGGGGCATCCCATGTCGGCGTGTCCCTGTGTGCACACAGAGCTCCCCGGAGGACCAGCTCCTGTCCCTCTACATCGTCTACACGGTGGGCTACGCGCTCTCCTTCTCCGCCCTGGTCATCGCCTCCGCCATCCTCCTGGGCTTCAGGTAAGAGGCCGGCCGAGGCACTGCCGCCTCCCCTCTCCTGTCGGTCCCCGGTGGAGGCGGGGGCGCCAGACCAGAACCACAGGCGGCAGGTTCTTCCCCACGAGGTCTCCAGAGAGCCCGCCCCATCGAATGTGAGGCTGCAAGCTGAGCTATGGCGCTGTGTGCCGCATCTAACCTCCGCTCCATAGACGTGTGCGTGTAAGAAGGGAACTCAAAGGCCACATGTCCACACACGAGGCACCCGCGCCCCTTCACCGGGGGCTGAGAGGAGGAGACCTGCTCTTAGGGCGTGTGTGTGCCACTCAGGTAGTCAGGGCTGAGTCTGGTTCTAGACGTGCCTCGGGTTCCGAGGGCCTGCTCTCTTCGGAACTCATCAGCCACCCCAGGGAAAGGGTTCCTGGAGGAGCCATTCCTTCCGGAGTACCAGCTTCTTCCCGCGACCTCGCCGCTGGCCAGGGGTGGGCCGGGGGCTGGTGTCAAGGGCAGGAGGGAGCCCAGGGCGGGGAGCTCAGGACGCCCGTGAGCAGGAGCCGGAGAGGTGGTGTTCCTCCCAGGTCCCCTGGTTCCTGGCACAGTCGGTGCTGAGCATACAGTCGGTGCTCCACCGATGCATTCGCACCGGGAATTAATTTCACTATGAAGTATTTCAGTGATTTGGGGACACCGTGGCTGATCCTGGGGTCACCCATGCACGCACCGTCCAGTCTAAGAGCCACCGTTTCCCTCCCCAGGACAGCACTTAGTCCCTGCGCCCTCAGAGAGAGGGCTGCTGACAATCCCCACCTATCTCCCTAGAAGACTCTCGGTGCTTTTGTAAGTCTCTGTGAAAATATACAGCCCGAATGGTGCATGCTTCAGACGACAGGCTGGACATTGATTCTCCCGCAGTGTTATTTTTGGCCTGACAATGTTTTGGGGGGAGATTCATTTCCGTAGAAACAGGTAATTCTTCATCCCTTTTCACCGTGGCCGTGTACCACATTGTGCGATGTAGCACAGTTCATTTATCGCTTGTCCTTTGAGTAGGCATTTGAAGCTTTCCTCTCCTGGATTATAAACCTTGCTGCAATGAACGCTCTTACCCGTGACCCCTTGTGCATGTCTCTGAGGGCACATACCTCCGCGTACAGTCACCTGATGGGAATAGCGCGTGCTTTTGCAAGTTTATCAGGTGCGGTTGCTTCCAAAGTGCTCGCACCAGTTTGCCTCCTCACCAGTTAATGAGAGCTCCCTTCCCTTAATACCCTCACCACTATTCAGTATTTCCAGGCTTTAATTGCTGCTAATCTAAAGTGTCTGAAATATCTCATTGTGATTTTAATGCACATATCTCTGATTCCCAGAGAGAGCGACGGTTTTTTTATGTTTGATTCTGTGAATTGCTTGCTCGTAGAATCGCTTACTTTTTATTGGCTTATTTGGCTTCCTCGTTTTTATCTTAGGCATTCATTGCACACTCTGGATACCAATGCGGGAAATGTCTTCTCTTAGGCTGGTGCCTTTTGTGCACAGAAGACATCAATTTTAATGGAATGAAACATTAATTTTTCGTTTTTATTGATAAACAAAATTTGTGAATAGATAAAAAAAATAATTTTGTCAATTGATTTAAAAATGTATCGCCTTTTCCAAAGACCAAAATTTGTTATGGTCTTGTTTGAGGAATCTTCCCTTATCTCCTGGGGTCATGAGTTTTGCTCATTCCTTCTGGTTCTTTGATGTGCCTGGAATTTGTTTTTGTCTCTGATGGAAATAAAGGTGGATTTACTTTCCCATGGGTACATCTAGTTAATTGTCTCAGGACTGTTTACTGCCAGTCACCCTCCCCCCTCGGTCTCAGTGCCCACCCTGCCGGGCAGCAAGGGCCACCGGTGGCTGGGTTGGTTTCAGTCATGTCCGTTGGTCTCTTCATTTGTCCTTTGGCAATAGCGTGGTGCCTTCGCTACTATAGATTCATTAGAAGTCTCTGTTCCCTCGCAGCCAGGACCCCTTCTTTGTGATCTGGATTAATCTGAGCCCTCGCCTCTTCTTTATATGCTTTTAAATTTCATTTTTAAAAACCAACACGGTTGCAATTTTTGTTATAGCTATAGTGACCTTATCAATTAATATGGGGAGAATTGACATCTTTACAAGAGTGAGTCTCTCTGCGAATGTGGTATAGCTTCAATGAACTTAAATCTTCTGTAATGATTTTAGCAAGCTTTATTCTTCCTAGAAATCTTGCCCATGTTATGTTACCCTTATTTCTAGGTAGTCAATTAAAAGTATTATAGATGAATTTTTAAGTTTTACTTTTTCATTGTTTGTTGCTGATATATACGAACCTATGTATCACCTTGCTGAATTTTCTTACTAGTGATAATAATTTATGTGTCAAGTGTCTTGGATTTTCTATGAAGATAATCTACCATCTACAAATAATAACAATTTTGTTTCTTTATGCTCAAATCTATTTTTTTAAAATTCTCACCTGAGGATATGTTTTTGCTGATTTTAGAGAGAGAGGAAGGGAGAGAAGCATTGGTTGGTTGCTTCCAGGGATCAAAACTGAAACCCCGGTATGTGCCCTGACTTGGAATCCAACCCATGACCCTTCAGTGCATGGGATGATGCCCCAACCAACTGAGCCACACCAACCAAGGCTTTCCCAATTCTTACACACTCTTTCCTTTTCTTATTATAGTGGCCAGGGTCTGTCGTACATTGTGAATAGATGTGATGATAGCTTTTTAGGTACAGACTAGAGGCCAGGTGCACAAAATTTGTGCACGATGGGAGTGGAGGGTACCCTTAGCTCAGCTTGCACCCTCTCCAATCTGGGACATCCCTCTCACAATCCAGGACTGCTGGCTCCCAACTGCTAACCTGCCTGCCTGTCTGATTGCCAGTAACCACTTCTGCCTCCCAGCCTGATCACCCCCTAACCACTCCCCTGCCAGCCTGATTGACACCTAACAGCTCTCCTGCTAGCCCGATTGCCTCTAAGTGCCCTCCCCTGCAAGCCTGAATCTCTCTGCCCCAACTGCCCTCCCCTGCAGGCCTGATCCCTCCCAATTGCCCTCCCCTGCTGGCCATCTTGTGTCCACATGGGGGCAGCCATCTTGTGTGTTGGGGTGATGGTCAATTTGCATATTACTATTTTATTAGATAGGATTATCCTTATTTTTTTCTGATTTTAAAGGGAATACTTGTAAAGTTTCTTAGTTAAGAGTGCTGTTTACCCCTGGTTTGGGTAGATATCCCTTATCATGTTAAGAAATGCCCACGTATTTCCAGTCTGTAACACGTTTTTACATGAAAGGATACAATTGAGATTGTATCCAATACTTTTCGAATTCTTCCCATGTGCCCTGTACAGCAGCCCCGAGGCAGGTAAGAAGGGCCCCTCTCCCCCACCAGGGGAAGTGGTCCTCACCTTCACCGCTTGGGCCACACATGACTTTGTAGTAAAGAAGGTGCCACAGAGAGAAGACAGAATGTGGGTGGGGGTGGGGGTGCAGGGACCGCACCACTGAAGGCTTATGGAGAGGCCACAGTGGTGGGGAGATGGCATACTCGGGGGGAGGACAGGAGCACAGCCCTGGAGCCAGAGCGTGCCCGGGTGTGCTTGCCCGAGAGCCGGGGGCTGCGGGCCGTCTTGCCAGAGGGCCCTGCTTTCTCTCCCAGACACCTGCACTGCACCCGGAACTACATCCACCTGAACCTGTTCGCGTCCTTCATCCTCCGAGCACTGTCCGTCTTCGTCAAGGACGCGGCCCTCAAGTGGATGTACAGCACGGCGGCCCCGCAGCACGAGTGGGACGGGCTCCTCTCCTACCAGGTGCGTGGTGTGCCCGGGACGGGCCTGGGGGGCGGGGGGCGGGGGGCGGGCAGACGGTGGAGGCTGGTGTCCCCCACCCACCCACCCAGGCCTGGCACAGAGAAAGGCAAGAGCCGCCCAGACCTGGTCCTCGGGGAGCCCCCAGTTTGATTGTGGGAGAGGCAGTCCGCCGTGGCCCCCCAAGGAGACACGGCCCCTGCCCTTAGGGAGTTCTCAGTCTGACACCGGGGAGGGGTCAAGAGAGGCAGGGGCCAGAGCTGTCGTCCCCTGGGACCCTTCCTCTGCCCCAGGACTCGCTGAGCTGCCGCCTGGTGTTCCTGCTCATGCAGTACTGCGTGGCGGCCAACTACTACTGGCTGCTGGTGGAGGGCGTGTACCTGTACACGCTGCTGGCCCTCTCCGTCTTCTCCGAGCAGCGCGTCTTCCGCCTCTACCTGAGCATAGGCTGGGGTAAGGACCCCGCCATCACATCCCACCCGACCTGTGGCACGGGGTGGGGGAGAGGGGGAGGAGGGAGAAAGGAAGGGGGAGAGGGAGGTTCCGGGCCTCAGTGGGGTCCCTGGGTGGGCAGAGGGCTGTGGCTCCGTCACCCGATGGGGACGAGGGGGTCAGAGGAGGGCAGGGGTCGCGGACGCCAGCCGAGGACGGTGGACCGCGGACGCGCCTGGAGCCCAGCCGGAAATGTTCTGGCCAAAAAAGTTTGCCGAGAACCACTGTGTATTTTTTTTTTTGCTGGAACATTTCTGGTTGTGCTTCTGCCTCTCGCCACGTGGGATCCCGATGAGGAGGGGGTGGGTGGGGCAGGGACTGGGACCCCGGCGGCAGCAGCAGCAGCCCCGGCCCCCACTCACCCCCGGAAAACAGAATTGCTCTGGGGCCAACTGGCGGCCACGGGGATGCAGCAGAGCCCTGCCGCCCGCCCCGCCACCCGGCCCCCTCCACCGGAGCGGCGGCCACCCCCCACTCCTCCCTCCCTTCACTCGCCGCCTCAAGCTGCCCCGACTCCCAGGGACTTCCACTCAGTCACGGCCACGTCCTGCTCGAAGGCCCGTCCACGCTGCCTCCTGCCCCTGCCCGGTCCAGCCCGCCCCTCAGCAGGCCACGCAGGCTGCCCGCCACCCTGGCTCTGTGCTCTCTCACACTCCCCGCTTCTTGCTGGCGTCCCTCAGCCACTCGGCTCCGAGTGGCCCAGTGTAGAAGAATGCCTCTAAGGGGGCCATAGTGGGGTCAGTGTGTCCGGGGCACCGAGGTGCAGATGGGGCAGGGCCTCATGGGCAGACAGCCCTGGTACAGCCTCCTGAGTCCCCGGCTCTGGGCCCCGCCTGTCCTGCCCGGCTCTCCAGTGGCACTGTGTCTCCTCCCGTCCCCTCTGCCCGGCGGAATATGCTCAGGCCTCTGCACAGGTGGCCCCCTGGGCCGGGACTCTGAGTTCAGTTCCCGGCTCCCGCCTCCCCCGACTCCCCACCCCCCAAGGCTCAGCCCCTCCCTGCCCTTCCTCCGAGGCCTCTTTATCCCGCGAGGGCAGCAGGCACAGCAGCTGGAGAGCCCGTGGAGAGCCGGGGTGGGCCCGTGCGGAGAGCTCTGTCCTCGGGGAGGGGCCGCTGAGGTCCATTCTGGGAAATGGCATCAGCGCTGGGAGTGCCCGTCACCATGGCGACCTGTGGACAGGAACAATCAAAGGGACGCTGTGGTGTGTGCAGAGGAGGGGGTGATTGGTGGAGGGCAGGTGGGGGGACACCGTGCCCTGAGGTCTCGAGTGGGAAATGGGGGAGGGGTGCCAGTCTTTCACCACCTCACTCCCCAGCTCAGGGCTCAGGGTCTGAGGGGCTTAAGGGGACCCCCTCCCCAGCCAGAGCATCCTCTTCTTGAGGAGTTGCCATATGAAGATAAGAGAGAGAGAGAGAGAGAGAGAGAGAGAGAGGCGGGGAGGGGGGGGAACAAAGGCAGAAAGTCAGAGAGAGTCAGAGAGCCAAGCACCCGTTGTGATGCCAGGAGGCCTGGCCCCGTTGGCAGCTTGGGCAAGAAGAGCAGAAGAATGAAAGTGGGGACTCCAACACAGCAGGGGGTTCCCAGAAGCCATGTCCATGGGCTGCCGGGCACCCCTAACCCCCATCCCCCCAGGAGGCTGCGCAGGAGGAAGACAAGTGTGGACGAGGGCCCCATTACTTCTTGGAGCCGGCTCTGTCTTAATTCAAGCTTTCTCTGCAGGCAGTCCTGTTGATTTTCTAAATGGGAGAAAGATGAAGCCAGCAGGGAGTGTGTACTGTTTGCATGCGGCAGAGCTGCGCCTGGCGTTAGAAAGGCTTTGCTAAGGAGATGCTGATGAGTGAATGATGCCCCGTGTCTGGTATCAGGAGTGAGTCCCAGGCCTGGCGTGCGGTCTCTGAGAAAAGGAACGCCATGTGGCCAATAAGGGCTCTTGGAGTTGATATGTTCTTGCCTGGAGAGCTTCCCTTCTCTAAATGCCGTACTGACTCCCTCATCGTCCGTCCGTCCATCCATTTCCTTCTCCCTGAATATCTTCTGAGCTGGGGCCTTTGGGGGCATCTGTGCCGCGTCGCGTCTGGTCTCATGAAAACCTGTTATTAAAGCATCGTGGATGCTGAGAGGTCTGTTGCGTTCAAATAAATGACAACAAGGAAGCTATGTGAGGAAGCTGTGGGCTTCTCTGCTCCTCCATGCTTGTCTGCAGCTCCACGCACAGCCGCTCCAGACATGCGAGCCGCTCGGCAGCTGCTGTTGAGTGGACAGCACATGTTGAGGACCCGGATGGTGGTGGCAGGAAAGGCCCTGAAGTGTGTCCCCCCCAAAGCCACACATGCAGACACATGGACACCCCCCACACACACACATGCACACAGCTGTGTCCACACACCTTAATATGCACCCACATCTCCAGCCCTGAGAGGGGCGCCCATAGAGACAGACATGGGGGGGGGTAGTGTAGAAGCCACCGAGGGGACTGGCACACGCGTGGGATCGCAGTCCCCCCTGAGCCTCCTGAGCCAATCCCTCCCCATCTGTCCCGTGAGGATGGACAGTCTGTAAGTCGGCACACGCACCGAGCTCTCGGTGAGCTGAGCGCAGGCTCTGGAAGTGAGGGAAAACAGTTGCACTCCTTGCCATTCGCTGCAAACAGATGACCCCACAACTTAGCTGCTTAAAATATTGTTGCCTCGAAGTTTCTGTGGTCAGGAATCTGGTTCACCTCTGCTGGCCTCTGGGTCGGGGCCTCTGACACAGATGCGGTCCAGCTGTCAATCAGGGCAGCTGTCATCTCAAGGCTGAGCCGGGTTGGCGAGTCCACTGCCAAGCTCACGTGTGAGGCTGAGGGCAGGGAGCGGAGGGCCTTGCTGGGTGCAGGGTGGAGGCGGCACTCCCTGCCACAGGGACCTCTGCCCTGGCTAAGTGTCCTCATGACACGGCAACAGGTGACCTCATTGAGCAAGAAAGCCCACGACAAGCCTTTTCTAACCTTCTATGATGGTGTTTTATAAGCTGATCTATAAAGGGTCACGCCATCACTTCCTCTGTGCATCCTTTGTCACCCAGCCCAGCCCTGGTACAAGGCGGACCACGCCAGGACGTGGATGCCAGGAGGTGGGGACCTCTGGGGGCCCTGGTGGAGCCTGGTGGCTGTGGGCCACGGTGCAGTTGGTTGAGCTGCTGGCATCGAGATCCTCTTCCCACCCCAGGTTCTCCTCGACACCTCGCCGGTGTGCATGGTCAGGGAACAGGTGTCTGGTGGGGCGTCCGGTGCCTGAAGAAATGGACTGAGATGGGGTGTGGGCTGAGGCCGTGGGGGAATCGCATCAGAGGTCTGGGTGTTGCCCCCTCATGCAGCATGCTCTCCCCCTCCGTGGCCCTCTCTGAGGAAGGCTGAGGGGTCGGTGGGCGTGGCTCCACCGCCTGCTCTTCAGGCACCCAGACCAGCCTGGTCCCTCCCCTTCTGGAAAGTGTGGTGTGGGCCAGGCGCGGAGAGGGGCTCAGGGCGGGGAGGCCAGAGAGGAGAGGCTGCTGGGTGTGCGTGCCTGGCCCCCGCCTGCCAGCCCCTCCCCGCTCTCTCTCCCTCTGCTCTCAGGCATCCCCTTGCTGTTTGTCATCCCCTGGGGCATCGTCAAGTACCGCTACGAGGACGAGGGGTGAGTGTCCTGCTCCTCGGGGTGAGTGTGCTGACGTCTCTGTCCCCAAGCCCCGTGCGGGTTCCTTGGCCCTGGGCCCTGTCGGGAGGGCACCCTGAGGGACCAGAGCTGCACTTGTGACTGGCTCTCTCCTGCCCTGTCCACCCTCCGTGGGATTGTGTGCCGACCAATGGTGCGGGCCTGTGGGGAGGGTGGCGCCCCCTCCAGATTCTGTAAGAACTGAATGAAGTATCTGTTGCTTTGTGTATGGTGCTGGGGACACACATGCCTGTGCTCATGGGCTCACGTGTGTCTGTGTGTTTAGGGCTGTGTGTGGGGGGGTCTGTGGGGTGGTTGTTGGGTAGCTCCCGGTGGCAGTGCTCGTGTGGCTCTGCGTGTGTCCCTTGGATGCCCGGTGTACTCAGTGCCCTGTGCCTGCACTGTGCCGGGGTCTGGGCCCCATGGGGCGCCTGTGTGTCTCCCCGCTCCAGCTGCTGGACCAGGAACTCCAACATGAATTACTGGCTCATCATCCGGCTGCCCATCCTCTTCGCCATCGGGGTGAGTGGCGTCGTGGGGGTGGCCCCGGGTGTGCCGCGGAGGATGGGGAAGTGTGTCGTGAGAAGGCCTCCGGCCACCCTCGCGTCTGCCCTGCAGGTGAACTTCCTCATCTTTGTCCGGGTCATCTGCATCGTGGTGTCCAAGCTGAAAGCCAACCTCATGTGCAAGACGGACATCAAGTGCAGGTGCGTGACCCTCAGCCTTCCTTCGGGCAGAGACGGAGCTCCCGGGCCCAGCCTAAGCCTGCAGGACCGTCTCCCAGCTGGGCCTCACTGGGGCCTGCGCCTCACCCTCCTCCCTACATCTGGGCAGCTCCTGGGCGGGAGGGGGAAGTTAGCTGCTACTTCCTTCCCTCCAAGCAGCTGTCCCAGGGTATTGGGGTGGGAGGGTGACTGACCCAGATGCCAGGCCTTGGTGGGGTTTAGGGCACAGAAGGGGACAAGAGTTAAAGGGAGAGCCCAGAATGACATCTCCACCCCCCTCCCCCAGACTTGCCAAGTCCACGTTGACGCTCATCCCCCTGCTGGGCACCCATGAGGTCATCTTTGCCTTCGTGATGGACGAGCACGCCCGGGGGGCCCTGCGCTTCGTCAAGCTGCTCACAGAGCTCTCCTTCACCTCCTTCCAGGTGACGAGGCGGCCCTTCCCCCAAAGCCCTAGCGTGAGCGCGGGCAGAGCCGGGGGGTAGCCGGCAGGCAGGCAGCGGGCCGGGAGGAGAGGGTCCCGGCCCAGGTTGTGTGGTTGGAGCCGAGCCTGAGCTGGAATCCCAGGTGCCCCGATGCCAGGCCAGTCTTTTCTGTGAGCACATTGACAAGAAGCCCTCCGGATGTAGCTGTGGGCACCCAGCCACGAATTGATCTTCTCCACTAGTATTAGAAGATGCTGCTTCGGGGCGCGAGTGTCAATGGGGGCGTAGGAACATAAGAAACTGGTCCCCCAGGAAACTTATGGGATGGGCACCAGCATGCGGGCCTGTGTGTGCACTTGCACACACACTCACATGTGCATGCACACATACACATTCACATGCATACAGTCACATGCACACACACACCTGCACACATATTCACATGCACATACGCTCACACATGCATATACACAGAGACACACAGCACACACACGTGCACACATAGTCACATGTATACACATTCACACAGAGACACATATGTACACATATTGACATGCACACACATGTATGTGTGTGCCCACAGAGAGACACATGTGCACAATACTCATATGCACACAAATGGGCATCCACACAGTCACCCACAAACACATTCAGACACACACGTGTGTGCATGCACACATACAGTCATGCACAAACACGCATGCACACATGCTCACACAGAGCGGAGTTCTGGAGCACGTGTCTCCTGAGTGAGCACGGGGCTGGCGGGGGAAATCCATGTAGTCAGAGGTCCCTCCTTTGGGGGCCCATTGTCCTCTAAGGGGCTGGAGGGGCTCCTGGAGCACCTGGGCAAGAGGACTTGTCCCTCCAGAGAGGAGAGGAGAGGAGCCCCCAGCTCCGGGCTTCCCGGTCTGAGCAGGGAAAGCTGGGGCGGGAGCCCCATGGAGCTGGGGACCAGGGCCCTCTGCAGGACGCTGGCCCGCCTCCTCCCCCCCTCCCTCCTCCGGCCTCCTCCCACTTCCTTCCACCTCCTCCCTGCTGACGCGCCTCTCCTTTCCAGGGGCTGATGGTGGCCATCTTGTACTGCTTTGTCAACAACGAGGTAAGGCCTGAGGAGGGGCGTGGGCACCCTGCTAGCCTGCCACCCTCGGTGTTCCGGAGCTGTTCTGTGGGGACCCCCACACTCTTCCAGCTCAGACCCCAGTTTTCTGTGTGTGTGCTTCTCTCTCTCTCTCTCTCTCTCTCTCTCTCTCTCTCTCTCACACACACACACACACACACACACACACACACCCCTTTGCAGGCTTACCTAACCATCTGTGAGTTTGGGGGAGACCCAGCCTCGTGGTACGGGAGTCCTGAGTGAGCAGGTGGTGAGACGGTTACAAGGTGACTCCACAGACGTGCCCAGGGCCCAGACTCGGGGCTTTAATGATCACTGTCTCCGTTAAGTGGCACAGCCTCTTCCCCCCAGAAACCCCTGCTAAAACTCGGGTTCTGATGTTCCCGTGCTCCACACGTGAGAACGCTGACGTCGGGGACGGAGAAGCACGCCCAGGCTTGGCCTGGAGGAGCGGCAGGGCCAGGCCTCAGTGAGTTCTGCCGGAGCAGCCAGCCGCCCTTCTTGTCGGCAGGCCAGAGCCCGGCCACACGGGAGCTCCTCCGTGGCCTCCTGGCTGACCCCACACCCTCTCCTGGGGACCCCATGGGACCACAGCCCTCCCCTCTGGGGGGGGAGCAGCTCCTGGGGAGAGGGGCTGCCTGTGTCTGTGGGTGCCCGGGCCAGGCTGCTTGCTCCAAGGTCCCCAGCTTGGTGCTAGAGCAGGAACACCCCAAGCCATCAGAGGGGATATCACGAATCTCACTGCTCATCCCCGCTTCCCGACACACACACATCTTCCGGGGGAGAAAACAAGTAATAGTCCCCCAGGCGGCACAGCACTCCTGGGGAAGTCTCCACACGAGGCCTGACCCCCAGAAGGTAGGCACCCCTCCCCACAGTCTCGAGGGAGACTGAGGCTCTGTCAGCTGCATCCAGGTAGCTGCAGGGGAGGGTTGCCTCAGGGGGCCCAGGGACACTGTGCGTCCAAGACCCAGCTCTCCGTGTGGCTTCTGTGTTGCCGAGTCCGGGGTCGGAGTTCAGAGGTCTTAGAGTCAGCGCGCTCATGCAAACTGCGCTTTTGTTCTGGGTGTGGGGGACAAGGGGGGCAGCGGTGGGGACCTTGGAGTTTCGGGGACCTAGGAGGTGCTCAAAGAAGCAGTGTGATGCCTCAGGCAGGTGAAGGGTGTGGGCAATGACATCAGATTTCTGCTCTGGTGCTGGCCCCGTCGCCGAAAGAGCTGTGTGGCATTAGGTGAGCGGCAGGCCCACTCTGACCTCAATTTCCTCGTCTACAAAAAGGAGGTGCTGCTGATCGCAGGGCGTGGACGCCTATCTCTGAAGGAGAGGGGCGCGGCACCTCCGAGCACCTCTGGCTGTGTATGAGGTGCTCGGGGGTTTTAACGAATCCAGTCCTGTGTAGCAGATGTTATCCCCGTGTTACCGATGAGACGATTTAGTCTGAGCAGCGTGGAGTGAATGGCCCCCATTCGGTGGCGGGAAGGTGGAGGAGCTCGCGGGCTGAGGGAGGGAGCCTACGCGGGCGTCAGGGCAGCTGGGACTGAGGAGGCGAAGGCAGCACCAGGCAAAGCGTGTTCCCAGGGCAGGGCTCCCAGGGCTGGCCAGCTGCGTGGGCTGGGCCAGGCAAGGAGGGAAGGCGGGTTAGAGGACACTCAGAGGGATGGCATTCCCTGCAGGATGGCACAGCCAGAGGCGTGGTGTGCTCTGCTGCTTTATCTTCTGGGGGACAGGGGCAGGGTGGCGGAGTCCCCTCCTGTGTGTGCTCGGTGGGGACAGGGGGCCGGGCAGAGGCCTGTGAGGAGAGAACAGGGCTCCTTGCTGCCACTTGTCACTCGATCCCCCAGTCCCACTTCCCACGTATCCCTCCCTTTCCCCAGAGCCCCGCTGGCAGCACACGCTCACGCCCCACCCCTGCTCGCACCTGTGCAATGGCTTCCCACACTTCTGGGGAGCGTCTCCCCTGGACCCCGTCTCAGTCACGCCTCCTGGTTCCAGTCCGTAAAGCCCAGTCTCCCTGACACCTTCCTCCTCGCCGGCCTCCCCAGCCTCCCCAGCCCGGCTCAGGAGGGATGGGCACATACCCCCGCTCTGCTCTTGGCAAATGACTTGACCCCTGAATCACCAGATCCCTGCTGGCCTCTCCCGGGGGCTCTTCCGGGCTCCTGCCTTGGGGTCCCGGAGACCCCACCCAGTGCACCTGTAACCCTCGTGGAGCCCCTGTGCCCTGTTCTCCCGGCATGAGGCCAGACCTGTCACCATCACTGGGCCACAGAGGCACCCGTGGCTCTTGGGCTGGGGCCTGTCCTCCAGGCCCAGGGTTGCCATGGCAATGCCGGGTACTTGTGACCTGAAGAGGAAAGATGGCCGGGGCATTGGTCCTGCGTGGCTGCCCGGCACCTGCGGCCGATGGGCGGGGAGCTGGCACAGGAGGGGTGGCCTGGTGAACTTACGGCGGTTCCTGTGCCCTGACCCCGGAGCCCGAGTGCTGGTCCGGTTCTGACACTGCCTTGCTTCTCTCCCCAAGTGCAAATGGTGGTGAATGAGCATTACCAGCTCACCTCAACCCCAGCGCCTGGCTCGGTGCCCGGCCAGAGAGGCCGGGGGGCAGGGATGGGGGTGAGCTTAGGGGTGCGGTGCTGGAACAGGCCCACACTTGCGTCGTTGTCCATGTGGCTCCATCGTAATAGCCTGGTATCCGGAGCTCAACCTCAGGGGCTTATTCGTTACCCATTCATCCATTCGGCTCCTTTAAGAAGCACTTACTGAGCACCGACTGTATGCCGGGCACGGTGACAGGTTCAGGACAAGTGGGGTGAGGAAGGTGTGGTGCCAGCCCTGCCACCTGAGTTGGGGGACGGAGGCAGAAACAGGTATGGCCCAGAGAGTCAGGGCCTCCGGTAGGAGACTGCTTTGGAGTCAGCCCCAATTAGTTCAAATCCTGGCTGAGACACAGAGAAATATTTTCAAATAGATTTTTAAATTGATTTCAGAGAGGAAGGGAGAGGGAGAGGAACATTAATGATGAGAGAGAGCCATTGATCGGCTGCCTCCTGCAACCCCGGGCATGTGTCCTAACGGGAATCGAGCCGTGACCTCCTGGCTCAACCACTGAGCCGGGCCAGCCGGGCCCAGAGAAACACTTAGACACCACGCACCTCAGTTCCTTCTAACAGGAGCTGGTCACGGGGTTGCTGTGACATTTCACTAAAACAGCCCATGGAAAATGCTGTGTGTAGTAGCTCCCAATAACCGCTGCTCTGTAATGAGAGGGACCCCAGCGGAGGTTCGGGAAAAGTGCCGAGGGTGATGGGCACAGAGGCCCGGCGTCGACACACTGGGGGGCCCTGGTCCTGCCTGGTTTCCTGCTGGGGTCCCTGGGGTGGCTGCCCATCGACGTGCCTGTTTACCACCTCTCCCCCCAGCCCCCTAGTCAATGGCTGCTGCACAGAGGCCATCATTGTCTGAGGTGTCCCCATCCCAGCTGTGAGCACACGCTCCGCACACACTCTGCTGGGCAGGGAGCTGGCGTGTGGCGGGGCTACACGTGTCCACTCCCCTCCCTGCGCACCCGGGCCTGGGCTCCACGGCGTGGCCTGGGGCACTGGGCCCGTCCTGGCAGGCAGGCCCCTGGCAGCTCCTCGCCACTCAGTGCAGAAGACATTCTTTTAAGGGGTGGCGAGCAGCCGCCCCAGGCATGGGTAGGCCCAGCTGGGGGGACGTTGTCCCTGCAGCAGCAGCAGCAGCAGCAGAGGGGGTGTTTGTGCAGGGACGGATGGGCATTGCCAGCGAGCTGCTTCCTCCAGCTGCTGGCAGCTGGCCATCCGGGTGGCTGGGGCCGGAAAGGCAGGAATCAGGCCCCGGACATTCCGGTGTGGGGAGGCCTGGGTGCAAGGGAGGGCATAGGAGTAGTTGTGGGAAGCACTATGGGATCGTCCCCAGAAGAGCCCTCCAGGTGCCCTAGGCTGGATGGATGTGCGGGTCCCAGCAGCCCCTGGGGGACCTGGGTCACCAGCGCGTGGCCACGAGCCCGTGGCGACTCGGGGATCAGCAGTGTTAGCTGGAGTTCATCTCTGTGCCCACAACGTGGTCCCCACGCTCCAGGGGAAGGCTTTTCCCAAGGGAGCCCGAGCCCCGCACAGCAGGGTCCTGGTTGACTGAGCTCACCAGGCCGCACCCCTGGGGTCGGGTGGTTCCTGGATGGGCTTAGAAGCCCTGGTCCACGGCCCCTCCTCACTGCTGCTCCCAGACGCAGCCTCGCCCGTCCTTTCCTCCTCCCCCCTGAAGCCGGGGGTGGGGGTCAGAACGGCCTGGGGTGGGCACCATGAGGGTGAGGGCATGCATCCCTCTCCTCTGTCTTCCAAGCTGAAAAGTCAGATTCTCTCTCCTCCTCTTCCCCCTCTCGTCTCCCTGCGTTTCTCCCTCCCGTCCCCTTCCGTTAAGCGATCCCGAGATGGATTGTGAAGGTGCTCGGTGAGTCAGAGTTTAGAGATGGAAGGGACCGATTAAACCATCAAGCCCATCTCTCTCCTGAGCCGAGGCGGAAAATAGGAGACAACAATAAACAATTTTATTGGGATATTAATTTAGGCGCCCGAAGGCCTTGACTTGTGTCTCCTGATGCAATGCCGTGGATGCTTCCCTTCCCCGCTAATGTAATCACGGCCATCCTGTGGGCAGCCGGTTTGCATGATGGCTTTTGTTCCCCTCCTTTTCCCACGGAAGGTCCAGCTGGAGTTCCGGAAGAGGTGGGAGCGCTGGCGGCTGGAGCGCCTGCACATCCAGAGGGACAGCAGCATGAAGCCCCTGCAGTGTCCCACCAGCAGCCTGAGCAGCGGGGGCGCAGTGGGGAGCAGCGTGTACACCGCCACCTGCCAGGTCTCCTGCAGCTAAGCCTGCGGCACCCGCCCTCCCAGGTGGGGGAGACCCTCCCGGGCGGGGCCGGGGGAGGGAGGGACAGCTGCTCTCAAACACCCTCTTCCCCTCACCCCTCCCACCCCCGCCCGCTTCCCCTTCCCCAACCCATCAGACAGGCAAATGGGCAATGCCCCCGGGACGCGGACACATTTTCTCCGAAGAGAAGCAGCCTGCTAATTTGATCACTGTGGCGGGAAGAGAGGAAAAGCGATTGCTGCTAAAATGAGGATCTCTTCCCGTTAAGCCACAGGCCCCTGGGGTTCCCCCAGACAGCGCAGCAAATCAGCCCCAGATCAAACGTGAGGTCAATGGCTTATTAGTGGGACTGCGGCTGTCGGAGGAGGTGGTCCTGAGAGAGGCGGACATAGCCCCAGCCAGACGAGAGCTGGGGAAGGCAGTGCTGCCCTGCCTCGGGAAGGAGGGGGTTCCCCCAGCCCTTTGGCCTCCTCGGTTAGGGGCGATGGGCACGTGTCCAGGCCACTGGTTCCCCTCCGCCTGCCCCTCATCTTTTCACCAGCTTCTCTTTGCAGAGGTGTGTTGGGGCTGCTCCCAGCAGCTGTTTCTCAAAATGGCTGTGGGTCACGTCGAGAAGATGCCCGCGGGTTTTCTTTGCTGGTGCCCACTTCTCCTGGGCATCCCTCTGCCTGCCCCTGCCACACCAGAGAACCGGGCAGGCCCGCTCCCGAGGAGCCCTGCCCTGTGCATGAGCCCCAAACTCTCTTCTGGAGATGCTCGGGAGCCCCCTGGGTTCTCCTAGGAGCCCCAACAACATCCACGCCAGGGACTTAGGTTGCCCACCGCTGACGGAAACCCAGGAGCCGGGAGGGTGCCCGCACCACCCCGTGGACATGCTTTTACTTCTGGCCAGATTCTGCGTCTTGCATGGGAGTTTGGGTGCCTCCTCTAACTTTAGGAGATGTGACTGCTTGTGGGACAACTGCCAGGCCCCACTGTTACCGTGGAGACAGGCTTCCCTCCCTCTGAAGAACCCCCATTGGGGAGCTTGTATAGACTGGATCCGCTTTTCTCCATTGCTGTGAATAGTCTGTATGTGCAAACGTGCCATTCTGGTTTCTCCCACCTGATGAAACAAGAACTAAATCGTGGTGGTGGTGGTGGTGATGTTGCTAGTGGGGGAGGGGAGGGATGGAGGGTGAGGTTGTCACTGATTGGACTCCTCCACACTCAGAGCCCATTAATGCTTGTGCTGCCTCCGGTCTCATCCCATAAGTCATGAGCAGCAGTAACCTGCTAATCTTGCCACAGCCACCGTGAGCTGACACGTAGCAGCACCGTAGATTCCCAGACAAAAGGGAGCCAGCCGCCCTGGGAGGCTGGTGGTGGCGTGGATGGGTGCCGAGGACGTTTCCAGCAGGAAACGACCTCCTGGGAGAGCTGAGGGAGAGGCTTCCGGTGAACTGCTGTCGGAGCCCATCTCATCTCTCCCTCCTTCCTGTTTTAAGTGGCGGGGGCCTCCCCCAAAACCTTGCACCAGACGCGTTCTCAACAGAGGCGTGTGACACGCAGGGAAAATAATAATGGGACATAAAACACGTCAAGCAGAAAATTTCTTATACCTCAGCTTCAGCCAAGTGTTGTGTCTCTGTTAATAGGGAAGCGGGGCCTCGGGCTAAAGAAGAACTGTGCGTCCTGCCTCCTCGGTGGCGGAGTCAGGCAGCCTTCCCGGCCGGCGCCGCTCCTGGGCTCTCTTTTTGGAGTGGGGAGGGGTGGTGAGCACTGGGGTGTTGGTGGGGATGGGGGGGGCGGTACAGCTCTGTGCAAGCATTTCGGTTTGGGGAGGTTTTGAGAATATTGACACACTGCACGGCAACAACGAAAGAGAAGCATTGGTATTTCCCTGCAAGAAATACATTGTTGAGGGGAGACAGGGTTTAGTTAGGGGCACCTGGGAAGCTCGGGCAAATTGGCAAGCACAGTTCTTTTCCCGACTGGTACTGGCGATTCCTGATTTCAGAAGGCTCGTCACGCCCCCACATCCCAAGCCTTTTAACACCGAGGGACGTTCTCCTTCTTGGAGACTTACCAGATACTGAACTGAAGAAAATATTTTCTTTGTTCCAAGACCCACACTATTAATATTCATGTGAACTGCAGTGCACTCCTTCCAAAGCTGTTCCCAAACTGTCCTAAATGAAAAATAGTTCTAACGGATCTGGGAACCATCAAATGCGACGTACCCCGGAACCCACCAGCTGTTTGCATGCCTGATGCTGAGGCTCTGGAGCTTTGCATGCCTGATGCTGTGCGTCTGGAGCTTGTCTGCCTCTGTGCTGAGGAAACTACTGCTGGCCAGCAGGGTGTGGGCGCTGGAGCTGAGCGGCCCTCAAGGTCTGGATTCAGCACTCTGGCCAGCTCCCTCGATTTGCTTAAATCCTGTCGGCCTGTCCTTGCCATTTCAATCTTTGGAGCAGCTAAATCACAGATCTGAAGCAAACCACATGTTGCAAACTTTCCTTCCCTTTCAAAGGCCTTTACAGGTTGTGGCATGATTTTCGATCGTCTCAATGCAGTTCTTGCTGACGACCACCCCAGTGGAGTTCTCTGAGACTCGAGCAAGAAGGACTCTGGAGAACCCTCCTGCCTGAGCTACAGTGAGGAGGGAGGCTGGCAGAGCTGACGTGCCCGAAATCACAGTGCTAGATGGTGGCAGAGCTGGGCCGGGACCCTGGCCAGCTCCTGCCTCTGCGACCAGCGAGGCCTCTAGCAAGGATAGGTGAAAAATATAAATGGCTACACCGATGCTCTATGTAAAAATTAGCTGTTATCTGGGTTTCCGTTAGAGAGCAAACAGCAGCAAATGTAGGTGCCATCTCCGTGGTGACTTGTTTTACTGAGACAGGGGGTAGCGTATGCTTTTTAATCTCTATGCCATACTTCATTCATCCTTGTCTTAAAATTAATGAAATGCATAAAGCCCACATATGCATAGAAACAGCGAGTGGGCCATCTTATGTAGCAAACCCAGTGCTCTTCCAGCTGTCTGGCTTCATGTGCTCCTGCTGCCCCTGTACTTGTCGAGAAGTGCTGGCAGACACACAGAGCGGGCTGAAGGAGCCCTAGAAGGGTCCTGGCCCGCTTTTGTCTTCTGTAGTGCCCCCCGAAGTGGGAGAAGCCCAGCAAGCTGGTCAACGTCAGCCTGGCAAAGGAGGCACCGCCACCACGAAGGGCAAACAGAGTCAGTTCACGCCCGTGCCCAGGAAGGCTCGGTCACCTCATCTGTGTGGGCCATGTTTCAGCAGCTCCCATCCCTTTCTTCCACAAGGAAGGAACACTCCGTGTGTGTGTGTGTGTGTGTGTGTGTGTGTGTGTGTGTGTGTGTTGTCCTGTGCATAGCAGCATAAAGTTAGGAGATGATGAATCTAGAATCTTCCCACCCACTGTGAAGGTCATGGGACCACAGGACCCCGGGCGAGGATGTGTGGGAGTCTGAGCCATAGATGCTGCCTCTCCATGCGCAGGCAGTGCTCCCATTACTGCTAATGCCTGCTACGTGCTCCGGGGAGGCAGAATCTGTTCCAAAGGTTTATTTTCCTTCCACTGAATTGATTCTAATCTTCAGTGCTGACCCCGCTTTTGGCTCCTACAAAGTAAACTAGGAAAATCCTCCAAGTATGTCAGCTTACTCTGCTAAGACAACCATGTGAATGACATTCTAAATATTCAACAGAAACCAAATGAGTGTCGTCTTTTTTTCTTCTTCTTCTTTTCGCCGGAGCAAGTTTTCTTGGGAAGTCACATGCGCAGAGTGAGAAACGTCTGCAGGCGACCCGCCATGCCCTGCAGCGTTACCCGCTGGCCCCACGCACTGGGCCGAGCAGGGCCACACCGGGAAGCGTTGTTACGCAGTGTAATTTGAAACACTTACTTAATGCGGCATGTGTCCACAGTATCTATAATTACTTCTGCTCTGTCAATGGATACAGATTGGCAGGAAGCAGATAAGGAGAATTATTTTCCCATTAACTCCTCCAGGTCTCTTGGACTTTGCCTGCATCTGAATCTGAGTTTTCTTTCCTCCCCTTGGTCATTTTAGCCAGTTCCAGGACCTCATCCAGCAGCCCTGCAATCCCCTCTGATGCATCCAACCTCCTCTGCACCCCCCCCCACCTCACTCCCTCAGCCCCTTCCCCACAATGAGCTCCCCCCACCCCTCCCCTCAGTGGGAGTGGACCCTGCTCTCAGCTGTGACCAATTTAGGGGTGCAGCTGGGAGGGAGGCGCTACCAGGCTGACAATGATGCACTGGAGTTCCGCGCTGGGCACAGCGAGGAGTGCGGCCACCAGTGGCTCGGATCCGAACATGCACAGGGGTCATGCAATCTTCCTGAAGGGGCCTGTCAAAACCATCAGTGATTGTCAACCTGACCATCTAGCATGACTAATTATCGCTGTGTAATAGCAGTCGGCAGAGGGAAAGCAGACAAATGAGGGTGCTGGGCGTTTGGGAGTGGGGAGAAGAGCGCTCCTGCCAAGCGTGGGACATGGACCATGTTGCTGGCTTCTTCCCCCGGGAGCGAGTGGGCTGGTGGGTCAGGACCAGATTCAGACGGACAGACAGACAGGGCTGGGTCTTGCCCAATGGCTCTCACTTCACTTCCAAATTTGCACTTCTTCTAAGCTCCTCCCAAGCAGATAAACCTCTACGTCCCCTTAGTGTGGGCTGGTTCGGGCGAGGGTTTGATGGGATCTTTAAACGCATGGAGAGAGGTGAGCCAGGCTGCTGGAGGGACAGTGCTTTTTGTCTGTCTTCAGTGCTTTGAGGGGATGTTGGCTCCTCATTCATGTCTCAATAAGGTAATTGTCATGCAATTTTTTACTGTAGAGACTCATGTAAAACGTGACCTGCATCATCTATAGGTAGCAAACGTGGACGGAGTGTAATCCCTTGTACGGATGTGAACGGGTTCGGGCTCTCTCTCAATTTGCCCGGTAAACCCAATAAAGGCCTGTCATCACTGTGTCTCTCCTGCTCTTCTTTCGGGAGGAAATTTTCTGCAGTGTCAACCGAGGTGACTCCTGGTGCAGCAGGAAAGCACAAAAGATGCCGTTTCCAGCCCCAGGAAGAAACCTTGCTCACTTTCGCGTCGTGATTTTCATCTTCAAAGCACTTAGCACGCACTCATTTACCGGGCGCAGACTTTATGCAGGGACCGCGATGTCATTTCATTAGAGAAGTTGGGCGGTCGAGTGGCTTAAACAAAGACTGACGGCCAAATGGATGTCTTCTGATTCCACTCATTCATTCGATCCCCCGTCTAAATGAACTCAGTCCATTAAGTCCATTTCTTTAACAACAACAACAAAAAGCCATAAAAGCAGGAACCTTTTTTGCAAAGCAGACACAGACTTTGAATGGGGCTGCTGGTTAGAGATTCATCTTCAGAAAAATGAACTTTTCACCAATTTAAATCTTCGCTCGCCCTCCAGATTTGCAATCCCCTCTCAGGGCAGGGTACATTCTTCCTAATTCCTCCACCATTTAGTTACCATTAGTAGTAGAAAATGAATGTATTTCTCCAAAGGTCTCCTTAAACACACACCTCCTATTAGGACAAGCCGTAGCTATTCTTCCTTTCGAACAGAATAAATCTTATTCTGAGAGCAAACTACAAATGTAGCCAGCCCCTGCTATCTGCAGACACAATCTTTGCATTTTTGAGTTTCTGCACCAACCTTGCTTTCAGCTTCACCCCCCCCCCCCTTGCTATTGTCACCTCTCCGCATCTTCACCCTGACACTCAGCAGGGCAGGCTAGAGCTCAAACTGTTCCCCCTTCCCACCCCCAAACACCTGCCCCAACCAATGCAGCTGGCCCTTGAGAAACACGGGTTAAACTGCGTGGGTCCACTGGTACTCGGATCTCTTTCAGAGAATTCACAGCGGCCCTCCCTGTCCCTGGATTTCCAATCCACCTGTGGATTCAACCAACCACAAATCAAAAACAGTCTTTTCCATGCAGGGTGGGAGTCAGAGGGAGGAGGGATTAGGGAGGATGTGCCCTTCTATGAGGGGGAATTGCAAATCCAGAGGCCAAGTGCCGCCTGTATGCATTGTCCTATAGCGTTTCACACAAGGGCCTGAGCATTCCTGGGGTGCCGGAGCCAACGCCCTGCAGATACCGAGGGACGACTATAGTGAAGGTTTGGGGGAGTCACACTGCACATGGCTCTTCAATGGGGGTGAGGGAGGATTCGGAGCCTCTAACCCCCACGTATTGACCACATTGGTAGGACCCTGGAAGTCGGGTAGCTGCATCCTCGGGAAGAGAGGGTGCACTCTGGTTTGACAGGGCTTACCCCGAGGCTGAGGGAAGGGCGAGGGGAGCTGCCCTGCCCTTCAGAGGCTCAGCCGTGGGGGTAACAGCTGAAATGGACTCTCCCTGTTCACTGCAATATAAAGCCGCATTCAGCAATGATGCTCCACAGGAGGGGTAACCGAGTTCCCCTCAGAACCTGTGACAGTCTCACTCACATGCCATCTGTGTCGGCATCCCCAGGGGTGGGAATCACCTCCTTCCCCAAATCGTCTCTCACGCTCCTCTCAAAAGCCAATGCCAGAAGCACATGCAGTTCACTGTCTTCCAATCTCTCCCCTCCTTCCCTTCCCCCACCCCCCTGATAAAAAGTCTGAGAGCAGTGGGTCTCCCTTATCAGAAACAGCAGGGAAACCCAGGCAGTACAAACCGGAAGGGGTGACAGGTGTAGCCAGAGAGCTGGAGACAGTGGGAAAGTAGATCCGATACTGGGACAGGAAGAAGTAGGAATTGTGCCCCCAAAGGTGGGCAGATAGTTGTAAAGAGATGATGAAGAGGCCAGAATATAAGACAAGTAAGTAAAGGAAAGCAGCAGTCTGTTTAAATGTGAAAAAGAGCGTCGGATAAGAGGGGCGGGATGCAGAGGTGGGGAGAAGGAGGGGAATCACAGGGGGCCAGCCAGCGAGAGGGAGCCAAGGAGGACCAGGTCTGGTCGGCGGCGTTAACTTGCTTCCATAAATCGAGCTGTTTCCCTGCAGAGTTCTCTAATCCCAAACCGTGATAGATTACTTTCTCTGGTGCAAAGGCTCATTTTAACTAACAGAATGACTTAAGAAAGAGAAAAAGACCCACCGCCTAGAGTAAATTCAACAATTAAAAATTTTCCCCACTGACTCAGGGCACCAGCGTTAGAATGAATTACTGCGGCTCCTCCCCGGGCAGGACGGGCAGACTCAGAATTTATCCGTGTTACAACCTCTAAGAACAAAATCAATAGCTGAGAATTATAAACACTGAGCGTCCCATGCCAAGAGACGGATTGCTTTGGGGCTCAAGTGGGCTGGAGGGCACTGGCAAGCAATTTATTTTTTAACTTTCCAGATCCCCAAGGTAAAAAGAGCAAGGACTTGAAATAGTAAATAGTAGTTACAGAAGCCTTTTTAGCTCCAGTGACTAAGGTGGAATTAGAAGCACAGTTCAGGACTTCGGAACATAAGGATACAAATGGAACAGCTACACAAAAAGGCCACAGTTACTTTACCTAACTGTGTAGGATTGCTTCAACAATCTACGACCATTTATGTACATTTATGGCTTAAAGAGACAGGTGTTTTATCACCATATATTTTGCCTTCCAGATAGTTTCAGAATCTTCTGAAGTCCCGGAAAATTGAGTTTATTGAACCCCGTAGGTATCCACCAATTAGATGCCACTTTATAATGAACCACCCCCAAGCTTTCATCTTTCAAATCCTGTTATGGGAAGTGAGGACGAAAGACCCCAAATGCAGGAGACACACCAAAGTAAAGACATTTCACTCCAGTTAAGCTAAACCAATGTCCTTCCAACCACATCCTCTGGAAATGAACATTAAAAAATAGATTAAAAGGCATTTGTGTACACTCATATAAAAGAATTGTGTTGCATTAAGAATTATACTGGCTGGGATATTCTTAGCAATCAAGAAGGCATAATAGCACCTTCTTTTAGCAGTTGGTCAAGGCCAGGAGGCTGCCCACCAAAGCAGATGGGCTGCATGTCCAGGTAAGACGCCGCATGTGGCAGCCAAGGTCAGCTCCTTCGCCTTCTCCCGGCTGGAGTGCTGCCTGCTGCTCAGATACAGCCCCTCACCTAGCTGGAGGGCCCTCTGTCTGTCTCTCTCTCGGCTCCTTGACCAGGTTAGCCTTGGTGTCCTCCTCACATTAGAAATGCAGCAGCTCTTGGGATGTCTTGTATCCATGGTGCAGGCCCTCTGGGTTCAGCTGCCTGAACCCCAGGAATGCCCCCAATTTGGAATCATCTCCGTAATGGCATGTGAGGCTCACCTCTGCCCCAGCCACCCACATGGAAGAATTTCCCCGGCTCCCTCACAATGGTCACTGGTGGGGATGTCCGGGGGCCGCACCAGCGAGGTTGCCGGCACCCTGGTGGGCTCTTCAGAATCCGACCTCTCTCTCCTCCTTGGGGCTGGACCCTCCAAAGCTAACATGCATTCCTGTTGGCCATCTCTCCTCAGGAAATGTCTCCCCGGCTCCCCTGCTCACCCTGCAGTGACCAGCCTTCCGCCAGGCCACAAGGCCTCCTCTGTGTTGGAGATATGTGCAAATTGTACAGAAAATTCTTCTCTCTTCATAAATGGTTCTTGCAAATTACATGTGGGGGCAGAACCTGGTATAATCCATAAGAAGAGCCAGAATAGCCCAAGACATTTTTTTTTTATTGATGAGGCTCTTAAACAAAGCAATTCTTCATATCAAGCTATATTTACCATATAATACATTTGGTACTGCCAGGCTCAGGGGAAAAGTCATTAGAAGGAATATGATTACAACAGACTCTGTATAACAAATCTATTTTTGTCCATGGAGATGTTCCACTGTAAATAAACGCCTACATGCATAAAAACAACTCTGCCTATAAACATATATGCTTTTCTCTAGGAATTATCAAAATATAATCAATATTATTTGTAAAACAACTAGACGAAATATGTACCATAGGGAAGTGGCAAAATTGACATGGAGATCTGGAGGAGGGATGCTATTGTAGACTGGGTGGTCAGGAGGCCTGCCAGGTGACTGACATCTGAGAAACCTGAATGGAGTGAGGGAAAAATCCTAAGATCATCCAAGGGAGGTGGGAAAACCCTAAAGCAGAGAGAGGCTTATTTGGTGTGTAGAGCAGGGGTCAGCAAACTATGCCCTCCCACCCCTGCCTGGTTTTATAAATAAAGTCTTATTGGCACACCCATTTGCTCATAATGGGTTGACGTTGGCTAGTTGTGACACAGACAGTATGGTCAATGAAGCTATTTACTGTTTGGTCCTTTACCAAAAGTTTGCCAAACTACTGTGAATGATGACGGTGAAGGAGGCAAACGTAACTGAGAGGGCAGGCAGGGCCAGGTCACTTAGCGTCTGGTAGGATAAAACCACCTAAACCACCAACCGCCCACCAAATGAAACGCACACCTCCGAGGGTTAGGAGTGCAAATATCACTCACAACTAGGAGTTCAAAGGCTTCTTTGCACCAGCTCACTACAGGGAACCTCTCTGACCTCTGCTTCATTTGCTCATTGGTTCTCAGCCTTTCCCCCCCCCCCCCCCGCCCCCATGTGACAGCAATGTGCACAACTGATCGGCTCCCTGGACACATGCACGGGAGGCCCAGGCCAGTGAGGAGATTTACAATATAAGGGTAACCTTGCAAAATGAACATACATTAGGTTTGCTCCTTTGATACAATCTAATATTTTAAAGTTTGTCACAAAAAAGAATGAGAACCACTATTACAATGCTTTCTAGCATTTTTTCATTCAAGCAAAATTCCACAGACACAAAATATATTCCAAGACCTTGCTACTCAAAATGTCCCAAAGACCAGCAGCATCTGCAGCATCTGAGAGCTTGTTTGAAATGAGAATCTTAGGCCCTGGCTAGACCTACAGAACCAGAATCTGAATTGTAAGCAGATCCTCAGAGATTTGGTCAGTAAAGTCTGACACACTCTTCGGGAGTTAGAAATATAACTTTAAGTTTCAAAGAGGCTAGCCTGGTTTATACTATTCATACTAGTGAACATTCAATACAATATAAATGTTTAATAACATGGCATTGACTAAGTAAATAATGGTACACTTATTAATATACAAATATTATGAAGTCCAGCTAGTGTGGGTCAGTGTTTGAGCGATGACCCATGAACCAGGAGGTCACAGTTCAATTCCCAGTCAGAGCACATGCCTGAGTTTCAGGTTCAATCCCCAGTAGGAGGCATATAGGAGGCAGCTGATCAATGATTCTCTCTCATCATTGATTTTCTCACTTTCCTCCCTCTGAAATCAATTAAAAAACACATGTTTAAAAAAAGAAACATGCAGCTATCAAAATCAATATTGTAGAAGAATCATATGAGAATATATTCATAGTTTATCATTAAGTAAAAAAATCAATTATAGTATGACTAAGACTAAAACAAATATAAATTATGATTAAAAAACAGAATGTAGATGTTTTAAACCTTAACAATATATAATCAAGGAAAGGGAAAAGGAAAAGGATAGGAGGTATAAAGCAATATAGGTATGTTGACTTCCTCATCTTTCATAGCCACAGGTAAAAGTATGTAATTTAAGGCTAATAAATTGAGTAGTAAGTTGAAATTAAATTGAAAAATATAAAGTCAAGAAGTCAATCAGTTAATAGAAGGAATAGAGAGAAGCAGGGAGAGGGTGGAAATACAAACTTATGATACTTTTGCACAAGATATTAATAAATCCTGCCTAAAATATGAATGATAAAATATTTTAAAGTTAAAAAAGAACTTTGGAACAGAAATTTGTTCTCCTAATTATCAAATGAAACAAAACAAAAACCATAAAAAACAGAGACCATTATGGTAAAAAAAAAAAAAAAAAGCAGTAATATAAACAGAAAACTAACATAAAATTTGATGAGACAAACAAGACTTCAATAAATCTAAATGAGCTACACTCACCTAGCAAAAGAAAAATATTCTCAGCCAAAACCAGTTTGTCTGGCTGGATAGAGCATTGGCCTGCAGACTGAAAGGTCCCAGGTTCAATTCCAGTCAGGGGCATGTTCCTTGGTTGCAGGCACATCCCCAGTAGAGGGTGTGCAGGAGGCAGCTGTTCGATGTTTCTCTCTCATCGATGTTTCTAGCTTTCTATCTCTCTCCCTTCCTCTCTGTAAAAAATCAATAAAATATATTTTTAAAAGAAAAATATTCTCAGAATAACTTATAAAGGAAAATCCAATGGTTCTCTACAAGGAACCTACCTAATAAAAATTACTCTGGCTGAAAATCTAAGATTGGACAGAAACATACTTGGCAAATGCAAACAAAAAGTAAGGAGGTGCCCCAGTCTTAGTGTCAGAAAAGGAAGAATTAGAAAAAGGGGGCTAAATTTTATATTATTTGCAAGTTAAATAATTATGTGGACAATCCAGGAGAATCAACTTGAAAATCATTATAATTAGTAAGAAAACTCATGAAAAGGCAAAAGCTGGTATGATATTAATATATTAAAATCAATAATTTTCATATATACATATATATATCAACTAGTGGGAAGGAATAATAGAAATCCTCAGAATACATCACTTTCACAGACATGCTAGTCTCCATCATGATTACCACCTTTTTACCAGATTGATTTCCTGTGTCTGAAATGCCAGCTCCTTGTCCTTGCCTTCTTCCCTAGGGGATGATGCTCCTTCGAAATCAGGACATCACTGCCTCCAGGAAGCCCTCCCTGACCCCAGATCCCTTTTCTAGGCTCTGGTTCCTGTTTAGACTTCATGTTCTCATAGTGCTTACCACACAGTATTGTAACTGATTTGGGACCGCCTTCCCCATTTGACTGTGAACTCCATGAGAAAAGGAACCTCGACTGCATGCTCTCTCATGCTCAGCACCAGGCCTGGCAAAGATTAGGTGCTCTGTCAAAGCCCACAGTAGATACTGTTAGGCTTTGATTCTCTTCATTGGAAGCCATGACCCAGGATGGAATACTGAACCAGAAAAAAAAAGTTCCATTTTGCTGTAGAGAATATCAAACAACTGAAATTTGAATGAAGTATATTAGATAGAATTAAAATAATAATAATAATGAACCAGATCCCAAGCAGATAAATGGCTGAAGATTGACAGATAGGTAAGAGATGGGAAAATCTGATAGATTCATACAAGTTGAAAAAACAGGTGCTAGTTAGTAGATTGTTATGCCTCATTCGGTCATGTTTATGGATTGTAATTCTTTCATTGGTGAAAGAATAAATTCAGAAAAAAAGTTGTTCTGTAAAGTGCTGTACAAAACAGTTAAATTGATGAATGCATACGCATATTTGTTCTGGAAGCAAATGGTTACAGGCTTTATTTAGTTCTTTTACTAAAATTTTTGTAATTTTTGTTGTGTTGACTTTTAGGATATTCTCACTTGGTTTTTAATTACTGTGATCATTAATATAATTGGTTTCCCCAAATTAAAACATCCCACTTAAAAAAAACGTAGAATGTATAAATATACTTCATAAGCCAATAATTTTGCCATAATGGCAATACTGTTAATAAAATCTTAAAAGATGGCTGAATAAAAATATGTAAATATTGTCATAAATCAGATGACCCGTATGGATGGATGGATGGATGGATGGATGGATGGAGAGGTGACAGGTGGTGGACGATGGAAGGGCAGATGAATAGCACAGAGTATCTGCTCTCCATATGATAGTCCAGGTGGCCTTTTAACCATGAAAACTGGATCATGTCACCTCCCATAAAAACTTCGTGCGTGGAAATAAAACCCAAAAACATAACAAAGAAAATAGAAAGCAAAGGGCAGAATAGTGTATGGTGTATGTTATCATTTGTGGGCTTGAGAAAGAGCAAGCATGGCAGTGGGAGGGCGTTTCATCACTTTTACTAACTTTTTGAATTCTCAAATATATGCACATAAATACAAAATTAAATACTTTTTTCTTTTTCATAATTCCAAGATATTCTAAAATAACCATGTGTTTCCTTTTTGTAATTGTATTTAAAGAAAACTTCAAAAATAAAGCACTTTTATTAGCCATACAGCCTTTGGAGTGAATTCCTCATCATTTTAAAGCCATTTATGTAGCTATGATGTTCTGAATGAACAATTTGAAAAATAGAAAACTTTGTTACCTCCACTTAAAATACACATCCAGCCTGGCTGGTGTAGCCCAGTAGTTGAGTCTTGATCCATGAATTAGGAGGTCACGGTTTGATTCTCAGTCAAATCAAAGGCACATGCCCGGGTTGTGGGCTCCATTTCCAGTAGGGAGCGTGCAGGAGGCAGCCCATTGATGTTTCTCATCATTGATATTTCTGTCTCTCTATCCCTTTCCCTTCCCTTCTGAAATCAATAAAAACATATTTATAAAAAATAATAAAATAAAATACACAGCCATCTTTCTTGGCTTGGATCTAATATATACTGCTTTCTTCCTAGTTAACATTTATGATTTATGTCAGTGCCTCTAAACCTTTAGTAAGCTAGAAATTTTCCTAGGGAGGTTGCTAAAATGCAGATTCTTGGGGTCCTATCCTTAGACATTCAGAGTCAGTGGGTCTGGCCCTGAAATCTGCATTTTAACACTACCACAGGAGATTCCCATGTAAGTGTACATAGCTTTGCAAAACATTCATCCATTACTTAAGGGAACTCAGTATATATATAAAAGTGATAATCCTACGTAGTATAGACTTGAGTTCTGATGACTCACACACACACACCCTATCCCTTTATAAACACCTATACCATTTTACATGCCTTACAGTGCGGTCCTCTGTGCACTGACCTTGCCTTCTCTCTCAGCTTTTGGAGAGTGAGATTCAAGTCTTCATCTAACCCAGTGCTCCACTGTTGTGAGATAAAAGTGTGTGACAGAAACCAAAGCATACAGTTCAAATGCTACTCTCTTGGCTTAGAGATCACGTTTCTCTGCCGGCTGTGCAAGTTCCTAGCCTTTCCCCCCACAGAGCTCAGATATGGACAAGCACAGGGCTAACCCCCTGGGCTGCTACATCTAGAGGGGCTCTTGTTTTACTTAAAAATGTGTGCATCAGTCACTCTGGCCTTTCCCAGGACCTCTGATGAGCCCTGTCCTCTGTGAATCTTAAAGAGAAAAGACCGTCTGAAAAAGCGGCAGAGTGGCTTTTCCACATTACAAGAATGTTTAAGTGTGATGGGAAGGGACCCACGATGCACAGCGGCAGCTCTCTGCAACCCCCTGGTGGCAGGATGCTCCGTGCATCCCAGCCCCACCCGCATCCTGGCTCTCACAGCGGACTCAAGGGCAGAGGCTCATTAAGTGTCCCAGCAGCAAGCCCAGGGAGCCTGCAGATACTTGCTGGTAAACGGTTAACAGTGTGAGTGGCAGGAAACAAAAACACAGTTAGACTTTTACTTCCTCCTGTCCAATCAAGGATCACTGGCTCTACCAACTGTGTAACTCCCTTCTTCTTCTTCTTCTTCTTTTTTTTTATACAGCTTGTGAGCTTACTCTTAATGTACAAATCACCCAGCCTCAAAGCACAATCCTCACAGCACAAAATATAAATGCCTACGCCATCACTGGTAAAACTGAAGCTTTTTCAGAACCATCGTTCATCCCACCCAGACCTGGAGCCCTCAGTTCAAAGTGCTCGTCCCAGAGGCAGGACTGGGAGGGCTCAGCCTGGAGAACGGAGGGGACTGAGAGATGGCTCACCGTCTGGAGAACCCTCAGCGTCCACTGAGATTAGAATAAGAATATCCTGGGGTGCGATTAGGGGGGCGGCTCAAGTTCTTTGGGTAAAGAACTGCCTGGAAGAGACTGAGTCTTGTGTCTGGATTCTCCTTCTTCAGGAATCACTAGGCGGAGCAAATTTTATTCAAGGAATACATGCAGCCCTGCTCAATGCCGGGGGACATTTGATGGCATTTTGGGGTCTCTTCCAGCCCTCCAAGCAGAAGCTCACTTAATAGCTCCTGTTGAATAGGCAAGATGGGACAATGTGAAGAGGAGCAAAAGCCAATTTACTTGTAAGACTCGGACAGAAATGACTTCACCCCTGCACACGGCTCTCCTGGGGAGTACACGCAGCTCTGAGGTTCACGTTTCCTGATGACAGAGAAGCCTTTGAATGGAGGCTGCTTGCTGGGCTAATGGTCAGGGCCTGCGTGGAAATTCTGAGAGCAACAGGCCTTTCTAAATTCCGGAAATCAAGATCGCACCTAAAGCTTAATGGTCTGATCAGAATGGCAAATACATATAGTCCCTGCCTCTCTTCCCCGCCAAGCATTTAATTGGTTCACACCCCACTTTTCCTAGAAGTTAATCCTGGCACTATGCGACCTTTGAGAAGAAATGAGCAAGGAGAGATGACAAATAGTTCCCAGAAAACCCTAATAAAGAGGGGCCTCAGGCAACCTGGGCTCAGCCTCATGAGAAAAACAGCGACGCTTCAAAGAGCGCTAGTGGTCCACTCAGAAGTTGTTCTCTTCTATACTAAGAGAAGTCTCTACCTTGCTGGGATTAGTAATTGAATCCAATGTTCCTAATTGAGAGTTACAGGCACCTTGTTTTAGGGGAAAGGCAGAATTATAGTCTTAAAGTGCAAATGAATTATTTCCTAAACAATGCTTATTGATCAAAGATATTTATTCTATCCTGGGTTCATGTGGCTCAGTTGGTTAAGTGTCAATCAATGTTTCTTTCTCCTTCTTCCCTTCTCTCTCTCTCTAAAAATCAATAAAAACTTATTTTTAAACAGCTATTTCTTCCTTGCATTTAGCTTTTATAAAATGAAAAATCCCAAGTAAAATATCAGGAATATGCCCGGCTGGCATGCTCAGAGGTTGAGTGTCAACCTATCAACCAGGAGGTAGTGGTTCAATTCCTGGTCAGGGCACCTGCCCGGGTTGTGGGCTCAATCCCTAGTCATGGGTGTGCAGGAGGCAGCCAATCAATGATTTCCTCTCATCGTTGATGTTTCTATCCCTCCCTACCTCTCCTTTCCTCTCTGAAATCAATAAAAAATATATTTTAAAAGTATCAGGGAAATGGCTGAAACCAGTTTGGCTCAGTGGATAGAGCGTCGGCCTACGGACTGAAAGGTCCTGGGTTTGATTCCGGTCAAGGGCATGTATCTTGGTTGCGGGCACATCCCCAGAAGGGGGTGTGCAAGAGGCAGCTGATTGATGATTCTCTCTCATTGATGTTTATTCTATATCCCTCTCTCTTCCTCTCTGTAAAAATCAATAATATATATATTTAAAGTATCAGGGAAATGAATAAAGCCTTAATAAAATAAATCAGAAGACAAAATCATGCATCTTCAATATAATGAAACTTTGCATGTTTGGTAGGGATTCTGTTTCCCATAGTCTCTACAGATCCACTTCAGACAGAAGTCATGGAAGAAAAGACTTCTTTATGAGCTAAAGGGATTTCTGCTCAAAGGGCTGACTGAGGGATAGCCAGACTCCCAATCAGCAAAGGTCTGCCACGAGGAGCAATGTATAGCAGAGTTTTCAGCAATGGCTGAAACCCCTGGGGTTAGTTGGCCACAAAATGTGATAGCTGAGAACATTTCCTCTGAGGCCTTCTATAATTAAAAGTTCCCTAACTATATTACTGGAAACACTTATTTTATCTTATCCCCCACTCCACTCCTGGCCAGACTGTATGCTTGGTGAACTGGGGGTATGTATGTCTGCTTTTCTCATTATCATATCTCAAACACCTCTCAGAGTGCTGGCATTCAATGAACAAAACCTAACTTTAAATTGAGCTGAGATTTTGCTGTAATAAATAAATCAGGCAAAAATGAAAAAAAAATTAATAGTAAGGCCTCCATTACTTAATAACATCTCATAGGTATTAAAATTACTTCCATAGTATCAGAATTAGTAACTGAATTCTGAAGTAGAAAACCTCCTGAGGAATCACTAATTGTTTAAAATCTTAAGTTTGGGAAACACTATTGCTTTAAAACTAGAGTTATCTTACTCCTCAGTATGATCCACTAAAAAGTTTTTAATGGTTTTCTTTGCTCAGTTTAAATGAACCCAAACTCTGACTCTGTACCGGAAGGAGAAGGAACACTGAAAGCAAACCTATTACCACTATTTACAGTTTCTCACCAGAGGCCCACGGGCAGAGGCACTCTTACTCTAAACAGGAAGCCACCAAGCAGCCAGCGAGTCTGGATTCCGCTTCCAGGGCTCCCCTCTGTACACACTGGAGCATTTTTTCCGGCTGACTTCATCATGAAGAACTATTTATCAAATCTGCCCACATTGACTTGGTGAAATCCCTCCGCACATGTCACCAGGACTTTGTCTTCTCTCGTCTTCCTTCACCGAGTTGGAGCAGGATCAATGAGGAGAGGGGAGGATGGAGATGGGAAAGGGATCTAGCTCTAAAAAGTAGCTGTTGTAAAGATTTTTTTTGTTGTTGCAATACTATTAATGACTGAAAAAGCAAAGCAAAACAGAAAGGAAAAGCAAAACTTTCAACTTAAACTTTCCAGGAAAAAAAATGCTATAACTATGAAAAGACTTCCAGAGAACATTTACTTTTAGTGTACAGTCCCAGGGACATGACCATCACAACCACCCGCTGGCTGTTTTCACAGTCAGCTCCCCAGTGTCTCTAGTGCTCTAGAACCATCTCTCTCAAACTCAGGACACAAACAGGTCTCCTCTCCAGTATGTAATTTTTATAATTGTATCAGATATACAGTGAGTATCTTTCAGGGAATTTCACCCAAACCAAAGAGAAGTTCAAAAATAAAAACTGCAGCAGATCAGGGAAAACAGGTAGAATTGTGCGGTCACAGGACTAACCTGCAAGCTGTCCTTAGTCTGGGGCACCTGAACAACCCACAAGTCCAAGTCCAAGGGCCAAGGCGTGCAGGAGGCTAGCCAGTGACAGCAAAGCTGCTCCTATCTCCCCTCCAGGGGTCTAAGCTGTAACTCGCGCTCTAATTGCTCTGCAGTCAGGGTGCCCTGGATGGCTTCGCAGCCCGGATTGAACACAGAGTAGGCGCTTTTCTCTCCCTCCTTCTTCTCCCCGGGACCTCGCATCCCGACATACATCCAGTAGAACAAGGACAGGACAAAGTAAGCCAGGCCAAATTCCAGTTCCACAAACAGTCCCAGCAGGATCAACCAGAGAAGAACCTTCAAGAAGGTGATGCTGGTCAGGAAGGACTGGTCCCGCGGCAGTGGTGGGGGAACGGCTGTCCTCCGTGGGGCCTGCAGCGTCCCGCTCCCTGGCTGGGCGGCTTCCTAGGACACAAACAAGCAAAGGTAGAAATAAAGGGTAATGAGGCTGAGAGGATGAAAGCCAATCTGGAGAGGCAGCTCTCATTGTCCCCGGAAGGCTTCTGGCTCATTGATTTCTATTTCCTTGCCTTGCTCCCTAAAACAATCATCTCCCAACGAGCTCTTGTGCCCCGCTCCGACTGGACCAAGACCAGTCAGCACTTAGTGAGATGACCCGATGAAAACCCTACAGCACTCAGAGGGGTTCCCTTTGTGGGAGGCACTTCCTCAGACGAGTCTGCTGCTAACAAGAGCTAATGTGTGCCCCACACAGAAGCTCCCAGTAATTGGTAATGCAATAGCCACGCATATGCTTCGCACAGGATCGATGTTCGTTGATTTGATTAGATGAGCTAAAATTTTGAGTGACATGATTCTAAAATGAGGACTACACCAGAAACAGGCAAGAAAACTCCCTCTACGTATTAAAAAATAAAAATTGCTGGTACAGCTACAACCTTGCCATCCGGTGACCATCCCACACAGCCCCAGGCCCAGGCAGTGCCTCCTAAGTGGACTCTCGCCTCCTGTCTCTCCCCTCCCCACGCCATCCTGTGTACATACAGTTGCTAAATGAATCTCCTAAAACACCCATCAACCTCCTGTTCACAAGCCTTCAACAAATTTTTATTGCCTAGAGGTTAAAATTTAAACTCTTTGGGCTGCAATCCAAGGCCTTCCATTTATTCAGCAGATAGAAATGCCAACGCACAGGCCGCTGTGCTGGAGCTAAAGGAAGACACGGGGATTTAGGCCGTTTTAGGGAGCTGGGTCTCTACGCCAGCATTTTTTCCAAACCTTTTTTGGGTGTGACCTAGAATAAAAGATACATTTTATACTGTGATCCAGCATGCATGTATGTATATGTATATGTATATGTGTATGAAATAGAAAAAAGTTTCACAAATCAACAAATATCCTCACATCATATGAAGATGTCATTTTCTATTCTATTTTATTTTAACAGAGGACTAGATTTCTCTAAATTGATGTCAGCACTCACTAAAGGGTCATGACTTACCATTTGAAAAATGCTCTGAGAAATTTCCTGCACAGCACAATCTGAAACTGTACAAATGAACCCTCTACTCTAGTTCAATTAGTCTCACTACCGAGGCCATTGCCCGACTGGCCTGGAATCGCCTGTCCCTCTCCATTCCCCGGCTCCTTGCCTTCCTTCCAGGCAGGCATGACGGGTGCTGTGCATGCCTTGGCCTTCTCCACCACCGAGAGGGGTGCCCCAGCCTCCCAGACACTGACTGGCTCTGTCTCACTGGCACCCAACTATTCAGCTAGTGTCTCTTTTATTTATTTATTTTGGTAAGTTAAACTCACAAACAAAATAGAAACAGACTCACAGATACAGAGAACAGACGGACAGCTGTCAGGGGCTGGGTGGCAAAGGTGAAGGGGATGAGCAAAGAAAAAGAACTGATTGACACAGGCAACAGTGTGGTGATTTACCTGAGGGAACAGGCGGTGGGGGAGAGAGGAGAGAGTAAAGGGGAGGAGGGTAACGTGATAGAAGGAGACTTGACTTGAGGTGGTGAATAAACAATACAATGATATACAGATGTCTATTAAAAAAGAAAGTCTCAAAAAATAACAAATCTGAGGTAAAATAATACTGAAGTGTCTATTTTTTTTTAAATCCTTACCTGCGGATATAATTATTGATTTTAGAGAGAGGGAAAAAGAGGAAGATAAAGAGAGAAATATCGGTGTGGGAGAGAAAAATAAATTGCTTGCTTCCCATACTCACCCTGACTGGGGATCAAACCTGTAACCGTTTGGGTGTAGGAGACGATGCTCCACCTAACTGAGCCAGCTGGCCAGGACTGAAGTGTCTCTCTTTTAATATAGGTCACCTGTATCCCCACATTGTCACCATGAGGACACAGACTGCTGTTTATCATCCTTTGTTGTCTCCAGAGCCAAACACAGCACCCACACCTAGGTTCTCAATCCACAGAAAAACTTTTAGTTCATTTCTTCAGTTATATCTCCTCTTCTTCACTTCATTTTATTTTTAAGATGTTCTTTTGTTCTTTTTTTTCCTTTACTTCATTTTAAAAGACCACAAACTATATTTGGTTTCAATAAAGTATATAGGTCGCCCTGGCCAGGTGGCTCAGTTGATTGGAGCATCATCCTATACAATGAAAGGCATTGATAGGCACATACCTGAGTTGTGGGTTTGGTCCTGGTTGGGGCATGTGCAAGAGGCAGCCAAAAGAAGTTTCTCTGTTCTCTCTTCACTCTCTCTCTTTCTCTCTCTCTTTCTCTCTCTCTCTCTCTCTCTCTCTCTCTCTCTCTCAATAAAAGCATGTCCTCGGGTGAAGATTGGAAAAAAATAATAAAGATAATCTGCTGAAACCAGTTTGGCTTAGTGGATAGAGCGTCGGCTTGTAGACTGAAAGGTCCCGGGGTTCGATTCCTGTCAAAGGCATGTACCTTGGTTGCGGGCACATCCCCGGTGGGGTGTGTGCAAGAGGTAGCTGATCGATGATTCTCTCTCATCGATGTTTCTAAGTCTCTACCCCTCTCTCTCTTCCTCTCTATAAAAAAAAATCAATAAAACATTTTTAAAAAATAGATAATCTGATATTATATTCAGAAATTCTATTTTGTTAGAACCTTCTTTTTTTTTAGCATCAATATTGTAATTACCTTTTCAGTAAAGGCCCTTAATATAACATCAGCAAATACCCCACCCAATAGACATTTATTAAACAGATAAAGGTCCTTTTTGGATTTATCAGTGTACACAATAGGGAAATCCCTGCAGATCTCAGTGGGAACTAATACAATCAATTGATATTTCAGACTACTCTGGCTGCCAGGTAGAGAATGGGCTTCGAGGGTAGAAGTAGGGAAACTGTTAGTAGCAGGAGGCCCAGTGAGAGAGGACCAGGAAGAGATTAAGGTGGTGACCCAGATGTCAGAGAGAAATGGCGGACTGATGGATACAGAATAAATTTTGAATGTGTATGACTTGAAATTCATAGCAAACTCGATTTATTTTATTATTGAGGGAGTATAAAAATAATGCTTGCACCATCATTTATTTATTGAGAGCCTTCAAAATGCCTGATCTCCTGTAATCCAGGCAGGCACTGTTATTCCCAATTTACTGATAAGGGATCGCTGAGATGTTCAGTAACTCCCCTCGTCACACAGCTGGTGATAAGAGGGATGAGGCTGGTCCAGGACCTGAGAATGGTCTCCCTCCAAAGCCCTTGTTACTTGCTTAGGAGCCTTTGTGGGAGATGGTAGAGGGGAGGGCCGAGAGCTAGAAGAAGATGGGGAAGACAACTAGTAAATAAGCCGGCCAAGGGACAAAGCAAGGAGAGGAGGGATAGGGGATGTCCTCAGCCTGGCTGGGCCTTGGTTTCAGTTCCAGGGCGCCTTCTGCTGTGGAAGTGGGAAGTGGGAGGGTTTGTGGTCTCACAGCACATATAGGCACAGTTTAGGGGAGATACTTCCATTCCCCAAATACCAAGCTGCTTCCCACCTCAGGGCCTCTGCACTTGTACTAGTATCTCCCTCTGAGACGAATGCCCCGTCCCCTCACATCACCCGGCTGGCTCCCTTGCTCCTATAAGCCTCAGCAAAAGCGTCACAGGTGGCCTTGGCCCCAGGTCTCTGCGAGAGTGGCTCCTTATGAAATGCCACCTCCTGGGTGAGGTGCTGCCTGCCTCCAATGTAAAGCAGCACTCTGCACCCCTCACCCCAATTCACTGCCACAGTGTCTGTTCCTGATTCCCCTTTCACCATTCCCCTCTCTTATTATCTCCTCTCCAAAAGCCGGTTCTGTGAGAGCAGCGTTTTGTGTGCCGATTTCACAGCGTCCCCCAGACTTAGGACAGTAGCTGGAACACAGTGGGCACAGGATAGGATTTTGCTGAGTGGTTGGTGGTGAGGGAAAGGAAGAAACAACCCCCTGGACTGGAGGGGCTGGTGCAAAGACTGTGCTTAGCCAGGTGATTTCAAAGAAAAAGCACGTTTGAGCAGTGGGCCAACCTGAGCCAAGGGTTGGAGGTGAGGAGTTGCAAGCCAGTTGTGGGCAGTAGACCCTGGGACTGGATGCCTGGGAGAGAGGCGGGGGTTTCCACAGGATTAAAAAATAGTTACAAGCATTTTTGCCCTGTTGTGGCAGAAGCTTGTCACAGAAAGAAAGACATTTGCGAGTGGGGGAAGGAGGATGTGGGCGCTTTCTTATCAATGACTATAGAAAATTACAAACAGAAGGCAAGATATCTGACATGCCACTGTGTGCCGCCAAAATTATTAGGCAGTGATGGATTATAAATTAGAAAGAAATTTTAATGAGAATTGTCACGGCAGAGCAACCCCAGGAATGATAAGAGAATGCATGAAAATGAGCTTAGGATAGAAACAGCTTGATTAATAAGAACCAGCTGCAGGTCCCGCATTTCCTCTCATTCTGCTGTCAGGCCACCAGCTTTTGGGTTTTTAACATACAATCTTTCTCCAAGTTCAGATTCTCTGGGTCCAACTCAGTGATCTCATATTCCTTTGATAATGAGACATACAGTCAGAAGCTCATTGTGTGGAGTAGACATTGTTTTTTAACTGCAGGGAGAAAAAAGGGTAGAGGAAATAGATTCTAAAATCTTAAGTAATTGTGCTCAGGGAGTTCTAATTGACAATAAAGTTACCCCAAGACAAACTGCATACAAGAAAATGGATTGTTTGAACCCTACAGCACCTTTTCTGGGAGTCAGAACCCTGCCTGTCATGGAAGAACATATCAAACTTAAGGAACAATTCATTGTGTTTCTTTTGTTGTTTTTTTTAAATTCCCTAAAACCAGATGTGGTGGCACTAGCCGGTTTGGCTCAGTGAATAGAGCATCGGCCTGCAGACTGAAGGGTCCCGGGTTCAATTCCAGTGAGGGGCACGTACTTCAGTTGCAGGCTCCTCACGGCTCAGGCCTTGATTGGGGCTCCAGTAGGAGGCAACCAATCAATGTGTTTCTCTCACATCGATATTTCTCTGTCTTTCCCTCTCTTTTCCACTCTCTTTAAAAATCAATGGGAAAATATCCTTGGGTGAGGATTGAAAAAAAACACACACACACCGAACCAGATATTGTGCAATAATAAATGAACTTAATATAATAAAAAAATTAAGGGAGTAAGGTACACTTCTGCTCCAGAACATTTTAAATTCCAAAAGGAATTTTTGGCTCTTAATACACATCTGAGGTACAAAGGCCATGTCACAGATGGTCTCAAAGCACTGATTTTCCCTTGATGTTTTGTCCTGTATCAGCATTCCCCCTTAGATACTCCAATCTCATGTGCAACTCACCTGGCCACTTTATATTCATAAGAGAAAACTAAAGAAAAATAGAGAAGTGAGTAAGTCCATCTGCAAAACAAGAGCTACGGAAAGGATTAAAGGGGGAGAATGCTACCGTACTACTCCAAATGCTGTTTTCACCTTCAGCATTCACTATTGAACTTTTTGCTAGTCTGGTTCTACAGCGGCACACAGTTACAGTAACCACACTTTTGCAAGTTTTGTATTCAAACGTGGGTTACTAGCTGTATGTAGTCCAGGTGCGAAATCAAACGAAGCCTAATTACTGCCACTTTTGATTATACCTTTCACCCTCCACTAGCAGAACGCTGGGACTCACCAAGGTTGTGGAGAGGTTTCTGAGAGCCACAGGGCGTCACAAGATAACTCAACCCGTTAGTAACTCAAGGGCAGAGGAACTTTCTTCCAGGACCCCAGAGCAGCAATTTTCAACAGGGAGGATGGGAGGCCGGGGACGGCAAGAATTTTTTTCAATGCAATACCTGACTACTTAGGGGCACTGACCTCTTTCCCCTTAGTTTGCAAAATTTTAAAAATGGCAACAGTCAACACAACAGCCCATCTGTTGTGAATGAATCAAAATTACACTTTATTTTTGTCAGATCGGCAAAAACATCATTTTTTGATGTACCGCAGAATTTTAGTAATTATGTGTGAAAAAGGTTGAAAAATCGCTGCGCTAGACCTTCGCTTCCCAGCTGGAATGAGGGGCTGCAGGAAAGAAATGGTGAAATCCACTTAATCACTGGGATAACAGAGACCCAGGCCCAGCCCCGGGGCCGGCGGGAGGCGCCTGAAGCCCCGCCCCCTCCAGCCAAGGCCCCGGAGAAACCAGAGGAGGCGTGGCCTGTGGGCCAGGGTGAGTGGGCGGGGCCGCTCCTCCACCCGGAGCCGGCTCCTCCTGGGGGCGGGGCCTGAAGTCCCCACGTGGTGGAAGGGGCGGAGCCTCAGCCAGAGTTTCCAGAAGAGCCACCACTGCGGCCCGAAGCCACGTCCCCGGCGAGGCCTCCCTCCTCTCACCTGAGCAAGGCTGGGCTGGGCCGGGGCACTCGCGGGCCTCCACTTCCACACAAAGAGTCGTTTGAGCCAGCCGGGGGCTGACTCTGGAGTGGCAGTTGCTTCCGCCTTCTCTCCCGAGGTTTGTGCGCTCGGCCTGGAAGTGCTGCGTTCGGCCGCCAGCCCGGCCCGCTTCCGGGCCTCTCGGAACTCGGCTAACCGCTGTTCCATGGCGCGCGCCCCGCTTCCTGGGAGCCCGGGAGCGCGCCCTCCCGCTGGGAACCGGCGCTGCGCGCTGCCCGGCGCCAGGCCGCAGTGCGCCTGCGTAGCGCGGCTGAGTGCTGAGCGTGCGCACTGGGCGCCGGGTTCCAGGGCGCTCCGGCTTTGTGACGTTTCCTGAGCCATCTGTGCAAGTTTCCTTCCAAACGCACGTGGATGCGGTGTCCACCTCCTCGGGCACAGTGGTGAAGAATCTAAAGCTTAAGGACTGCTCCATCCTTCCTCTCTAGCCCCAGGCTCCTAGGGAAGGCGGCTCCCATGTGCTCATCTCAGGGATCTGCTCCCCAATAGGCGAAGCTTCCTGTACCCGGGGCCAGATTGAGAAAGGTGGTCCCAGGGCACTGAAGGTCCATGATCTCTGGGAACTGGATACAGCCTCCCCTTTTCCTTTTAACGAGTATGCCAGTCAGTACTTGGAGGGTGGCTTTCTGGCTGCTTACCTGGCAGGCAGTCAGGCTCTGCAGACCGCTACCATGGCTCTTGCCACCTTGTGCCCGTGGGTGCATCTAGATAGGTCAGAAACTCGAAAACTTATTGGGGTGCAGCTTAAAATAAAATGAACAAATCGGTAAGTGTATGGCTCAAAAGTTTGTAATTATGCATAAAGAACGGTTCTGGCACGCTGAGGGCCCCCTGTGCCCTCTCCCAATCACTACTCACCCAGAAGTTCACCGTTCAGGTCAGGGACTGCTAGGTATACTATTTTTAAAGCTCTAAGCATCTGTGTGCCACTCACATAATTGAGATTCAGATATTTTTTTTAATCTTGATGAGTTTGAGTCAAGAGATTAAAACTGGGATGGATTCTTTTGTTCATTAAACAAATGCCAGATATTGTGTCTGGCGCTGGAGATGCTGGGGTGAATAAAATCAATCCTGTTTTCTTAGTGCTTACATTCTGAGAGGAAAGACAACCAGATACATAGCTGCATATTTACATTTAATGCAGTGTCAGTGCTGGTTAGTGCTATGAAGAAGAGTAAAGTCAGGAACAGGAATGGTGGTGCTGTTTTGAGCCAATGACCAGAAAAGACTTGGTGGAGGAGTTGCATTGGAGCAGAGCTCTAAATGAAATGAGTGACACATTCGGATATCTGGAGAAGAGTGTTTTATCAAAGAAAATGGCAAGTGCGAAGATCCTGCGACCTCAAGTAGTATGCTTGACCTGCTCACAAAACATCAGGGAAGCCAGTACAGCTGGAGGAGAGGGAAGGAGGGACAGAATGGTAGATAATACAGATGCACAGGTATCAAGGGCCAGATCACGTGAGACCTTATAGGTCATGATAGATACTTTGTGGTGCATTTGGAGTGTGATAGTAAATGACTAGAGGATTCTGAGCAGGAGGTGACATCATAATGGCTTTTTTAGAATTGATTTCTGATAGAAGAAAGGAGAGAAAGAGAAAGATCGATGTGGGAGAGAAACATCAATTGGCTGCCTTCTGCATCTACCCTGACTGAGATTCAAACCCGCCACCTTTTGGTGTACAGGATGACCACACTAGCCAGGTCTGACATTTTTAAAGACTTGCACTGGCTGCTGGAGGTGGAGCCATGGAACAGTGCAAATGTAGGAGGGAAAAGAAAGTAGTATAAGAGAGACTGGGGGCGAGAGTGGTAGTGATAGAAGTGGTGAGAATTCTCCAATTCTGAATATATTTTGAAGATTTGACTATATATTTTGCAGATGGGTTGAATGTGGAGTGTGAGGAAACATGAATCAAGATGAGGGATTTTTAGGAAAAAGGGGGTGGGGGAAGGGATGACAGATTTTTGCCACACCCTCCCCCCACTCACATCCTAAAGGATCATGATTGATGTTGGGATCCCCCATCCTGAAATGGGGAAAGATCAAGAAGACAGGATTTGGAATAAGCATGGATAGTTTTATTTTGGACATGCTAAGAGTTTGAGATGCCTATTGGACATCCAATATAGGCAATTGGATAGTAAAAACAAATTCAGGAAAAAGGACAGGAGATACATATTGGGAGTCATCAGCATATATATGGATATATATGTTATTTAAAGCTTCGAGACTAGATGAGATAACTAGAGAGTAAGTGTGGATAGCAGAGAAGATATTTTAGGACTGAGCCTTGAATAATTAGAGATACCGTAGTTTGTAAGACAGAAAAGAATGGTCATTATACTATGATCACCTTTTGCTGAGCAATCACAATTATACTATGATCACCTCTCGTTGCCCATCTTAGTGTTAGGGTAGGTCTGCTTTGCTCTCTCTTTCTCTTCCTTTGTTTTTCTATACATTTATCTAGAAATCCCCTTTGCATGTCTTGGGCCCAGATCTGTTGGTACAAAAAGAAAAGTTTATCAGGTAAAGGGAGTAGGGGCACCCCCAACTCCAGGAAGTCACAGACAGGTATCATGGAAAACACAACTTGTATAGATTTGTTTAAAAAGTGATGGAGCCGAAACCGGTTTGGCTCAGTGGATAGAGCATTGGCCTGCGGACTGAAGGGTCCTGGTTTCGGTTCCGGTCGAGCGCATGTACCTTGGCTGCGGGCACATTCATAGTAAGGGGTTTGCAGGAGGCAGCTGATCAATCCCTCTCTCTTCCTCTCTGTAAAAAAAAAAATCGATAAAATATATTTATTAAAAAATAAAAAGTGATGGAGCCCTAGGCAGTTTGGCTCAGTGGATAGAGCATTGGCCTGCCAAAGGGTCCTGGGTTCCATTCTGGTCAAGGGCACGTACGTTGGTTGCAGGTTCCTTCCTGGCCTGGGCCCTGGTCGGAGCTTGTGCAGGAGGAAACCAATCGATGTGTTTCTCTCACATCAATGTTTCTCTCTGTCTTTCCCTCTCTCTCCCACTCTCCCTAAAAATGAATGGAAAAATATCTTCAGGTAAGGATTAAAAAATAAGGTGTGATGGAAAGAAAGCCAAGGAAGGTGAGTCAGGCATCACCTAGGATTTTACTGGCATCTACCAGGTGCCAGGTTCCACCACAGCAGCATCCCTCCTGGTCATAGCACGTGTGATGGCTCTGTCCTTCAGCCTTTCTGTGGAGCATCCAGACTGAGGATAGTCAGGGCAGAGACTGCTGCCAAAGGATGGGCCATCTTATCCTGGAGATAGGAGAAGTGGACACAGGGAGGCAGTAGATCTGCTTCTCTAAAGGATTAGGGGGTCTCTGATTGTGTTTCCCCCTGGATAATCACACTGAGACCTTGGAGTTGTATTTATGGTCTCCTAATAGGCGTCAGAGTGAAGGCATAGGATTTGTGGGCTATTGCAATCAGGGTCCTCACAGGAAACATGGCATCTTTAAAAGGGTTACCTAAAGAGAATTTCATGAAGGAGTTAAGTTACAAATGTATGGAAGGATTACCAGCCTCTAGGCCTTAAGCAGAGAGAAGACTTAGCAGATGAGTGATCATCGGAACCCAGCAAGATCGGTAGCTTTAGGAGAAGCTGGAGACAAGAGAGCCCTCGAAGGAGCAGAGAGCAGGAGAAGAAGGGTGTGGGGAGAATCAAGAAGAGCAAATGGAGAACATTCAGCCAAATGCAATTGTCATCCCAGCTCCCATCTTGCTCTGGTAAACTTTATTTCCCATTTGCTTCATTCCCTGATTTATTGTAAATTTATTTTTTCTTGATGCTTTGTAAAGTTCTTTAAATTCTTTTTGGAATGGAAAAAAGTAGAGATGACCATGAAAGAACAACTCCGACTGAACTAACTTCATTTCCTTTTTGGTTAGGTTATGAGAGTAGTAGATAAGCAGGGTACCCTCTCAAAGTGTACTTATAATGTGTAAATTTAATTTTTATTATGAAATATTTTGTACATAACAAATTATGTGTATATGTATGTGTCATATTTGTAGGTTGTAAGTACTAAAATACCTATGTGCCCTGTGATATTCAGTCTTTGGCCTCAATTTTTTTTACTCTTCCTTATATTCATGCCATAAGGAAATGGTATTTAAGGACAGAGTATACTTCCCTATTCCTTGACTCTTTGTTTGTTTGTTTGTTTGTTTATTTTAACCCTGTCATTATTTCTTTAAATAGGTTTTCAATATCTTGCTATCTCTTCTCCTTTTGGGTTGGTGTGCTTGAAGTTGTCCCGGAGGCTCCTTGCACTATCTTCATATTTTTGGATTCTTTCTTCTTTATGCTCTTCTGATTGTTTGTTTGTTTGTTTGTTTGTTTGTTTGTTTTGCTGTTCCTCTTTTTCCATTGATTTTTTTTATTGTGAATTTTTTTATTGTGAATTTTATTGTGAGACCCTTTAGTCTTCAGGCTGATGTTTTAACCATTGGACCACACTGGGTAGGACTCTATTTGAACTGCACCTTTCAGGTTGCTTTGGCTGATGTTATGCAAGCAGGGACATGAAGTGTGTTTGTCCTGTTGGGGCACCCTCTGAATACTTTGCACTGCCATGAGATGAACTTGCATCAGCTAGCCACCTGGTCCAAGAATAATGAGTCACGTGGATATAGTCACCCAGCTGACCTGCACACCTGCAGTTTAACGCTGAGCTGCCCAGCTGAGCCCAACCTGAAATAGCTGACCTCAGCTTACCCAAAAATGTATGAAAAATAAATGCTTATTTTAAATCACAGTAATTTTGTAGGGTTTTTTGTTGTTGTTGTTATTGTTGTTGTTTGTTGTTGTTTTTTGTTTTTTGTTTGTTTGTTTGTTTTTGGTTACACAGAAAAGGGTAACCAATACATAGTCACTACTCAAGAAAAAGAATGTTTCTTTGTGTACCTGTGGTCCATTCCTGAGTACTCCCCACCCCTTCAATCTATTAATACAATGAGTAACTTTAATATATTTTTCTATTAAACTACCTACATTCTTGGAATAATGGAATAAACAAAACTTACTGACTTTATTTCTTTTTAATCTTTATTGTTGAGAATATTACAGATGTCCCTCCTTTTTATTCCCATTGCCTTCCTCCACCCAGTTCCTGCCCCACCCCAGGCCTTCACCATCTTATTGTCTGTGTCCATAGGTAAAGCATACAGTATATGCATATATGTTCTTTGGTTGATCTCTTCCAGCACCCCCTTCCCCCTTCACTCTGGGATTCATCAGTCTGTTCCATGTTTCCAGACCTCTGGTTCTGTTATATTCATCAGTTTATTTTGTTCATTAGATTCCTTGTTTGTTTATTTTATTTTTTAGATTCAATTGTTGATAGATATTAATTTATTGCCATTTTTTTTTTTTCCTTAACATTTTTTTTTTATTAAGGTATTATCTGTATACATAGCTTATCATTGCCCCCCCCCAAAATATGCCCTCCCTCCCCAGAGTTTTGTGTCCATTGGCTATTCTTATATGCAAGCATACCAGTCCTTTGGTTGATCTCTTATCTCCCCCAGATCTCCCTACCCCCCCCCGCTGTCATTTGACAGACTGCCTGTTGTTTTACTGTCACTATATCAATCTTTCTGTTCATTCGTTTATAATGATCTTTAATATCCATAAATGAGTGAGGTCATGTAGTGTTTCTCTTTCATTGACTGGCTTATTTCACTCAGCATGATGCTCTCCAATTCCATCCAAGTTACTGCAAATGATGAGAATTCCTTCCTTTTTATGGCAGCATAGTATTCCATGGTGTAGATGTACCATAGTTTTCTGATCCATTCATCTGCTGACGGGCACCTAGGCTGTTTCCAAGTCCTAGCTATTGTAAATTGTGCTGCTATGAACATAGGGGTGCATATATCCTTTCTGATTGGTCTTTCTAGTTTCTTGGGGTATATTCCTAGTAGTGGGATTACTGGGTCAAATGGGAGTTCCATTTTCAGTTTTTTGAGGAAGCTCCATACTGTTTTCCACAGTGGTTGCACCAACCTACAATCCCACCAGCAGTGCACGAGGGTTCCTTTTTCTCCACAACCTCGCCAACATTTGTTGTTTGTTGTTTTGTTGATGTTGGCCATTCTGACAGGTGTGAGATGGTACCGCATTGTTGTTTTGACCTGCATCTCTCGGATAATTAGTGACTTGGAGCATGTTTTCATGTGCCTCTTGGCCTTCCTTCTGTCTTCTTTTGAGAGGATACTATTTAGGTCCATTGCCCATTTTTTAATTGGCTCATTCATTTTCCTTTTATTGAGTTGTATAAGCTGTCTGTAGATGTTGGAGATTAAACCTTTATCAGTGATATCGTTTGCAAATATGTTCTCCCATACAGTGGGTTTTCTTGTTGTTTTGTTGATGGTTTCTTTTGACGTAAAAAAGCTTTTTATTTTGATGTAGTCCCATTTGTTTATTTTCTCTTTAGCTTCCATTGCCCTAGGGTTAGTATCAGTGAAGAAGTTCTTTAGGCATATGTCTGAGATTTTGCTGCCTGTGGATGCCTCTAGTATTTTTATGGTTTCCCGTCTTATGTTTAAGTCCTGTATCCATTTTGAGTTTATTTTTGTGTATGGTGTAAGTTGGTGATCTAGTTTCATTCTTTTGCATGTATGTGTCCAATTTTCCCAACACCATTTATTAAAAAGACTGTCTTGACTCCATTGTATGTTCGTGCCTCCTTTGTCAAATATTAATTGAGCATATTGATTTGGGTTGATGTCTGGATTCTCTAATCTATTCCATTGATCAATATGTCTGTTCTTGTGCCAGTACCAGGCTGTTTTGAGAACAGTTGCTTTGTAATACAGCTTGAAATCTGGTATTGAGATTCCTCCTACTTTACTCTTATTTCTTAAGATTGCTGAGGCTATTCGGGGTCTTTTATTGTTCCAAATGAATTTTTGGAGAGTTCTTTCTAGGTCTGTGAAGTATGTCCATGGTATTTTCATGGGGAGTGCATTGAACTTATATATTGCTTTGGGAAGTATGGACATTTTGATGATGTTGATTCTACCAATCCATGAACATGGTATGTTCTTCCATCTGTTTACATCTTTCTCTATTTCTTTTTTCAGTGTCCTGTAGTTTTCTGCATATAGGTCTTTTACCTCCTTGGTTAAGTTTATTCCTAGGTATCTTAATTTTTTTGGTGCGATGGTAAACGGGATTGCTTTTTTAGTCTCTGTTTCTGTAAGTTCACTATTGGTGTAGAGAAATGCCATTGATTTCTTGGCATTTATTTTGTATCCTGCTACATTGCCAAATTCGTTTATTAAGTCTATTAGCTTTTTGATGGAGTCTCTTGGGTTTTTTATGTACAATATCATGTCATCTGCAAATAGTGACAGCTTTACTTCTTCTTTTCCGATTTTGATGCCTTTTATTTCCTCTTCTTGTCTAATTGCGATGGCGAGTACTTCCAGTACTATGTCAAAGAGGAGTGGTGAGAGTGGGCATCCCTGTCTTGTTCCTGTTCTTAGAGGGAATGGTTTTAGTTTTTGCCCATTGAGCATGATGTTGGCTGTGGGTTTATCATATATAGCTTTTATTATGTTGAGGTATGATCCTTGTACTCCCACCTTGTTGAGAGTTTTTATCAGGAAAGGGTGTTGGATTTTATCAAATGCCTTTTCTGCATCGATAGATATGACCATACGATTTTTATCTCTCAATTTGTTTATGTGATGTATCACGTTTATTGATTTGCGAATATTGTACCATCCTTGCATTCCTGGTATAAAACCTACTTGGTCATGGTGTATGATCTTCCTGATGTACTGCTGGAGCCGATTTGCTAGAATTTTGTTGAGGATTTTGGCATCTATGTTCATGAGGGATATTGGCCTGTAATTCTCTTTCATTGAGTTGTCTTTATCTGGTTTTGGTATTAGGGTGATGCTGGCTTCATAAAAGGAGTTTGGCAGTGTTCCTTCCTCTTGAATTTTTTGGAAAAGTCTGAGGAGGATAGGTTTTAGTTCTTCCTTGAATGTTTGGTAAAACTCTCCTGTGAAGCCATCTGGCCCTGGGCTTTTGTTTGCTGGAAGCTTTTTGATGACTGCTTCAATTTCTTCCCAAGTTACTGATCTATTGAGATTTTTAGATTCTTCCTGATTGAGTTTTGGAAGGTTGTATTTTTCTAGGAATATGTCCATTTCCTCCAGGTTGTCCTGTTTGTTAGAATATAGTTGTTCATAGTATTTTGTAACAATCCTTTGTATTTCGGCGGGGTCTGTTGTTATTTCACCTCTTTCATTTCTAATTTTGTTTATTTGGGTCCTCTCTCTTTGTTTCTTGGTTAGCCTGGCTAGAGGCTCATCAATCTTGTTAATCCTTTCAAAGAACCAGCTCTTGGTTTTGTTGATCTTATGTATTGTGTCTTTGGTCTCTATGTCATTAATCTCCGCTCTGATTTTTATTATTTCCTTCCTTCTGCTTACAGTGGGCCTTTCTTGCTGTTCTTTTTCTAACTGTTTGAGTTGTAGGGTAAGATAATTTGTTACCATTCTTTCTTGTTTTTTGCAATAGGCTTGTAGGGATATGAACTTCCCTCTCAAAACAGCTTTTACTGTGTCCCATAGATTTTGGATTGTTGTGTTTTCATTGTCATTAGTTGCCATGATGTTTTTGATTTCTTCCTTGATTTCTCTGGTAACCCAGTCTTTGTTCAATAGCATGCTATTTAGTCTCCATGTGTTTAATTTCTTTGGCTTATTATTATTGTAGTTGATTTCCAATTTTATGGCACTGTGATCTGAGAAAATGCTTGATAAGATTTCTATCTTCTTGAATTTGAAGAGACTTTGCCTATGTCCCAATATGTGGTCTATCTTTGAGAATGACCGGTGTGCACTTGAGAAGAATGTATATTCTGTGGCTTTGGGATGAAATGTTCTGAAGATGTCAATTAATTCCATCTGGTCTAATACGTCATTTAGAATTGACGTTTCTTTACTGATTTTTTGTTTAGATGATTTGTCCAGAGGTGACAATGGAGTATTAAAATCTCCTACTATGATAGCATTGCTATTAATCTGTCCCTTAATGTCCTCCAGCAGTTTCTTTATGTATTTGGGTGCTCCCAAATTGGGTGCATATATGTTTACCAGGGTTATTTCTTCTTGTTGGATTACACCCTTTAGTATTATGAAGTGGCCTTCCTTATCTCTTGTTATGTCCTTCACTTTGAGATCTAGTTTGTCAGATATAAGTATTGCTACCCCAGCTTTTTTTTCGTTTCCGTTTGCCTGGAAAATCTTTTTCCATCCTTTCACCTTCAGTCTGTGGGCGTCTGTTTTTCTGAGGTGGGTTTCTTGTAGACAGCAGATGAATGGGTTTTGCTTTCTTATCCATTCTGTTACCCTATGTCTTTTAATTGGAGCATTTAAACCATTTACATTTAAAGTAATTATTGAAAGGTAGGTATTTGATGCCATTTTTATTCTATCCCCCTGTGTTCCTTCTTCACTTCCTATTTCTTTATTATTACAGTAGACCCTTTAGCATTTCTTGCATTGCTGGTTTGTTGGAGATAAATTCCTTTAGTCTGTTTTTGTCGGTGAAGCTCCTGATTACACCTTCAATTTTGATTGACAGCCTTGCGGGGTACAGTATTCTTGGGTTCAGACCCTTCCTTTGCATGACTTTGTATATGTCATCCCATTCCCTTCTGGCCTGATGAGTTTCTGTTGAGAAATCAGTTGCTAGTCTGATGGGGTTTCCTTTATATGTAACTTTCTGTCTCTCTCTGGCTGCTTTTAAGATTCTGGTTTTGTCGATGTTTTTTGCCAGTTTAATTATAATGTGTCTGGGTGTTGATCTTTGGGGGTTCATTTTGTTGGGGACCCTTCGAGCATCTTGGATTTGTGTTGGTTTTTTCTTCTCTATCTCAGGAAAGTTTTCTGTCATTATTTCTTGAAATACTTTTTCCATATCTTGCTCAGTTTCCTTTCCTTCTGGAACCCCTATTATTCTAATATTGTTTTGTTTTGTATTGTCCCAAAGCTCCCTTAGGCTCTCCTCCTGTTTTTTAATTTTTTTTTCTAGCAACTGCTGTAATTGGGTATTTTTTTCCATTTTGTCTTCTAGCTCACTGATGCGGTCTTCTGCTTCATCTAGTCTACTCTTGATGCTTTCTATTGAGTTCTTCATAGTAGCGATGTCATTTTTCATTTCTTCTTGGGTCACCTTCATTTCCTCTTGGGTCACCTTCATTTCCTCTTGGGTCTTCTTCATTTCCTCTTGGGTCTTATTCATATTGTCAAATTTGTCTTCCATTCTTTTTAGCCAACTTATGATCATTACTCTGAATTCTTGCTCTGGTAGGTTGCTTGCCTCTAACTCGTTTACTTCATTTTCTGGTGATGGTTGATTTTCTTTCACAGGCGGGTTGTTTCTTAGTCTCCCCATGATCTCTCTTTATAGGGTGCCTGGTAACGTAGTTCTCTCCCTCCTGCTTTGATTTAAAGGCACAAAATACAACACAACCAGGTACAACACACAAGGCACTGGACAGAAATGTGTTTGCAATATTAATATCCTCCAATAAAGGTGTCTAGAACCCAGATAACAAGAACATACAATCCAATAAAAAGAATAAGCAAACCAATCTTACACACACACAAAAAAGCATAAACCTTTGATATAGTTAGCATTCAACATACAACAACAAAGGGGTAGAGAGAAGGCTTTTTTTTTTTTTTTTTTTTTGGTGGTGGGGCAGTGGCAAGGTAGGTGTGAATGGGATTGGAGCAGGGGGTTGGGAATTATATATACACAGGACAGGTGAAAATTTTGGAGAGGGTAAACAGAAAGAGTAAGGAAAATCTATAGCAGTAAAGGGTTAAGATAAGCAGGACACCAAAGGTAAAGGGTTAGGAATAGAGAGATGTCATAAAGGTAGGTTTGAGATAGAATAGAGCGTTGGAGAAGGCAAGGTATGAATAGTTTTTAGAATAGTAATCCCGAAGGAGGAAATAGAGAAAAAAGGAAATAGAGGAAAAAGGAAAAAAAAAAAATAGAAAGCAAAAAAAAAGGATTATAATATGACACTTAAAAAGTAGTAATAAAAATAAACAAAAGAAAATAAGATAAAAAAGATAAAAAAGGTAAAATAGTAGTAGTAATAATGTTGATTTCCTATAAAAATGAATTAATTAAAAAGGTAAAATCTAGTGATGGCAGATGAAAAAAATTTCTTGAGTAAACTTTGCAATTAAAGTAGGTAAAAAACAAAAATTCAACAGTTAAAAAAATAAAAATTGAAAATTAAAAATTAAACAAAATTTGCAGTAATGAAGGTCATTCACTTTCTGTGTTGCTATGTCTCGCACGCCTGTTCCCAGTCTGGGCGGTAGTGGCAGTTCACTGTGTTTCACCGTTCCTCCGTGTTGATTACAAGACCTGATTTTTAAGCCAATCTAGAGACCCTATGTCCTTTAGCCTCTGGGTGGCAGTGTTTCTGGATGACTTCCAGGACTCTAAAGCCTTTCTAGCTTTTTCCCCTTCTCTGTATCTTTGATGGCTGGGGGTGGGGCGGTCCGGAGCTGGCTGCACTCCCCTGTAATTCTGCGGCTACTTCTTGGACTCAGATCCAGCTGTGCTGCTCCTTAGATATCCCTAGTCTTAGGAGCCCTGTCCACAGACAGGCGCGCCTCCAGCTGAGAAGTAAATCCACGACCAGTCCCTCAGCCTCTGTGCGCTGCTCGCGCTGGTGCGCAGGGGGGGGGGGTGTTGCTGCGCCGAGTGGAACTTGGTCAGAACTACCGGTCCGAGTCCCTCAGCCTCTGTGCGCCGCGCGCGCTGGTGCGTAGGGGGGGGGGGGTTGTTGCTGCGCTGAGCGGAACTCAGTCAGAACCACCGGTCCGAGGGGAACTCACCCACCGGATCGCCGCGAAATCTGAGCTCCTCTGAGATCAAGGGTTCGCGCCGACTATGTTCATTTGGTGTTCCCCGGGGCTGGGGATAATCAGCTTATTGCCATTTTATTGTTCATATTTTTCCCCTTATTCTTTTTCTCCTCTTCCTCCTCTCTCCTCTCCCTCCTCCTCCTTCTTCCTCTTCTTAAAGAATAACTTCAACATTACATGTAATACTAGTTTGGTGGTAATTAACTCCTTTAGCTTTTTCTTGTCCGTGAAACTCTGTAACTGATCTTCATTTCTAAATGCTAACTTTGCTGGTTAGAGTAATCTTGGTTGTAGGTATTTGCTGTTAATCACTTTGAATATTTCTTGCCACTCCTTTCTGCCTGCAAAGTTTCTTGGGAAATTAGCTGACAGTTGTATGGGCGCTCCCTTGTAGGTAACTTACTGCTTTTCTCTTGCTGCTTTTAATATTCTCTTTGTCTTTAAACCTTCATATTTCAATTATGATAGGTCTTGGTGTAGGCTTCTTTGGGTTCCTCTTGTTTGGGACTGTCTGTGCTTTTTGGACTTGTAAGTTTATTTCTTTCACCAGGTAGAGGAAGTTTTCTGTCATTATTTCTTTAAATAGGTTTTCAATGTCTTGCTATCTCTTCTCCTTTTGGGTCGGTGTGCTTGAAGTTGTCCCAGAGGCTCCTTGCACTATCTTCATATTTTTGGATTCTTTCTTCTTTATGCGCTTCTGATTGTTTTTTGTTTGTTTGTTTGTTTCATTTTGCTTATATTTCAAATTGCTGATTTTGATTCTCAGCATCTTCTTCTCTTCTGTAAATTATTCTTTATTTTAGTGAGTATATGATTAATTTCGGTCTGGTCCTTTTTCATGTCTTTGATGCTCTCACTAAGGTTCTTGAAATTCTCACTAATCCCTTGAAACTCTCATTAAGATCCTTGAGCATTCTTATAACCATTGTTTTGAACTCTGTATCCAGTAGTTTGCTTGCTTCCATTTCATTTCCTTCTTTTTTCTGGAGAGTTTTCCTGTTCTTTCATTTGTGACATGTTTCTTTGTCTCTATAATTTGGCTGCTTCCCTGTGTTTATTTCTGTGTATTAGGTAGAGCTGCTATGTTTCCTGGAATTGGTTGAGTGGCCTTATGTAGTAGGTGTCTTATACATCTCAGTGCCTCAGCCACCCCAGTCACCTGAGCTACGGCTGTGTGCACTGTGTTTTGTTTTTTTGTTTTTTTTAATAAATCTTTATTGTTCATATTATTACAAATGTTCCTCATTTTTTTCTCTATTGCTCCCCTCCACCAGGTTCCCACCCCACCCTCTGCCCTTTCCCCACCCCCCATTGTCCTCATCCATAGGTGCATAGTTTATGTTCAGTCTCTTCCCAAAGCCCCAACTCCCCTTTTTCCCCGAGAATCGTCAGTTCACTCCTCTTCCCTACCTCCGATTCTATTATATTCACCAGTTAATATCATTAATCATATTTTTTAATTCCCTTGGTTTTTAGATTCACTTGTTGATATTATGTATTTGTTGTTCATAATTTTAATCTTTATTTTCTTTCTCTTCCTAAAGAACCCCCTTCAGCAGTTCATATAATTCTAGTTTGGTGGTTGTGAACTCCTTTAGTTTTTTTATTTTTTTATTTGTGAAGCTCTTTATCTGGCTTTCAATTCTGAGTGATAGCTTTGCTGGGTAGAGTATTTTTGGCTCTAGGTTCTTGCTATTCATCACCTTGAATATTTCTTGCCATTCCCGTCTGGTCTGCATGGTTTCTGTTGATAAATCAGCTGACAATCGTATGGGTGCTCCTTTATAGGTAACTACCTGCTTTTCTCTTTCTGCTTTTAATATTCTCTCTTTGTCTTTTGCTCTTGGGATTTTAATTATGATATGTCTTGGTGTGGTCCTCTTTGGATTCCTTTTGTTTGGGGTTCTGTGTGCTTCCTGGACTTGTAAGTCTAATTCTTTCACCAGGTGGAGGAAGTCTTCTGTCACTATTTCTTCCAGTATGTTTTCGGTATCTTGCTCACTCACTTCTTCTGGGACCCCCATAATTCTGATGTTGGTTTGCTTGAAGTTGTCCCAGAGGTTTCTTACATTATCTTCAACTTTTTGGATTCTCTTGTCTTCTTGCTTCTGTGGAGGAGTGTCTTCTGGCTCTTTATGTTTCAAATCTTTGACTTGATTCTTATGATCTTCCATTCTGTTTTTAGGACTCTGTATAATATTTTTTATTTCAGAGAATGTATTCTTTATTTCTAGTTGATCCCTTTTTATTTCTAGTTGATCCCTTTTCATATCCTCATAGGTCTCATTTATTTTATCGACCTTTTCTAGGAAATTCTTGAAAAACCTTATAACCGTGGTTTTGAACTCTATATTCAGTCACTTGTTGTCCTCCATTTCTTTCATTTGTGATCTCTTTCCTTGTCTCAGCATTTTCACAGCTTCCCTGAGTTGGTAGGGTGGCTTTGTGTGCTAAGGTGTCCTATATGTTCAGTGGGTCAGCCTCCCAGTTACCTGAAGTGGACATTCTTGGTGTACCTCTTTGTGGACTGTGTGTACAGCCTTATTGTAGTTAATTAAGTCTTAATTGTTGTTGGTATCACTGGGAGGAACTGACGTCCAGGCCAATTGGCTATGAGGATCAGCTGTGTCTATGCTGGGAGACAGCCTTATTCTACTAGACTTGGAAAATTGCAAAAGCCTCTGTGCTCAGCTTGGATGGGGTGGAGTTTCAGGGTGGAGCCTACAACCTTGGCTTCCCCTCAGCCTTGCCCTATGAGGTTCCTGAGTCTCAGTGTTCCTCAGTGCCCTTCGGTACTCACTTTGGTACTCACTGCAAGCACCTCTGAGAGAAAGGTGCCCTCGAGTTTCACCCGCTACTAGACAGTCTAGTCTCTCCCCCAATGAGCCCAGAACTGGGGTTCAGTGCATTTGGAAGTGGGGTTAGAAGTGGGATTCAGTGCAATCCAGAGCTTTTGTCTCCTTCCCGCTAGGACAATCTAGCAGCACAGTCAACGGTCTGTCCTCTGCGTGAAATGTGCGCGCCTCTGGGATTCTGCCATTCACTGCTCCCCTGAGTTTCCGCCTTACAGCCCAGATTCCCTCTGTATGAGCCTGGGTCCCCAGGGTGTCACCCAGAACTGGGGTTCAGCACAGTCTGGAGCTTTTATCTCCTTCTCACTAGGGAACGCTAGCCAGGTACTCAGCCGCCCCCTCCTCTCCAGCTCAGTCCTCTCCCCATGCGCACATTGTGTCTCTGTACCTTAGGCTTTTACAGCTCCTCTGAGTTTCCTTCTGGTTTTCTCTTTCCTTCTAGTTGTAGAATTTCCAGTCAGTCAACTTTCCTTTAGTTCTGGATAATGTCCATTTTGTATTTTAGTTGTAATTTTTTGAAATTGTTGTGTGAGGCTGCAGTTAGGTGTTTACCTATGCCGCCATCTTGGTTTCTCCTTGTGTGCACTGTCTTGTTGTAATTGAGTCTTGATTGCTGTTAACATCATTGGTAGGAATTGATCTCTTGCCACTTAGCTGTGAAAATCAGCTACGACTACAGTGGAAGAGCTGCTTTGTAGGAGACACCCCAATAGAGCAGGAGTTGCTTCAATGGGGTTTTGGTGCTCACAGAATCATGCCCAGAGTGTCGCATGGATGTGTAGAACTTTAATGTGGTGTGATCTGAAGCTATCCGCCAGGTGTACTAGTTTTGGCCTTTGGGGAGGTGCAGAGTCAGCCACTGCCTGGGCCAGCCAACAGGGGCTACAGAGTAATCTGCAGCTGGCTGCTACTTGTGTTGAGTTTGAAAGTACCCAGGAGAGGCCAACCTGTGAAGCAAGACAGTGCTGCTAGTGCCAGGTCTTGAGCCTCTTATTGAGAGGTATGGGGCATGCTGATGCCAGTTGCTGCTTGTTTGAAAGATTTTAGGAAAGTATGAAGCCTAAGCCAGGACAGACCATTCATATAGAAAAGCCACTGCAAATAGCTTCGGTGGGGCTGCAAATTAGATAGGGTGGGATCTCGGAATCACTAGGGTGGAGCGAACAGTGTGGGCCAGGTTGATGGAGACTCCAATATGGTTGTCAATCAGCTCTGTGATGGGGATGTCTCAGCATAGGAACAGTGAACCCTGAAAGCATCCCTGTCTGTGAGAAAGCCTCCCCAAGTTCTTGCCCCAATGCTAGACAATTCAGGTCCTCTCTTTATGCCATTAGATTCCTCCAAGTCATGCTCAGAGGAGTGAGTCCAAGTAAGTCTGTGCATTGGCCCTTTAAGAAAAATTGCCTGGGACTCCAGCAGCTGCCTTGTCACTCAGCCACAATCCCCACTGGTTTTTACAGCCTGAAGTTATGGGGTCTTCTTTTCCCAGCTCTGGAACACTGGGCTGGGGTTCTGTTGTGGGGCTGGGACTCCTTGCTCCTCATAGGAGGCCTCTGCAGCCAAGATATTTCTATTACAAAAACAAAACAAAAACACACACACCAAAAACAAAAACAAACAAACAAACAAAAGACACCACACATAGTTGTTGGACTCTGCAGCTCCTACCAGTCCCAGTGTGGCTGTCTCCTTTACTTCTCTAATAGTAGGAGTTCCATTCAGCCAGGTTTCAGGCAGTTCTGAATAATGGCTCTGTATTTTATTTATAATTTTGATGTGATTGTGAAAGGTGGTGACTACCAGCATTTACGTACACTGCCTTCTTAGTTCTCCTCCAAAACTCAATCACTTTATAAAATATAAATTTCAAAGCTTATTGAACTTGGTATTTTTAAAAGGAATTTTGCATCTAAGTTCATTAATGAGATTTTCCAATAATTTTCTTCTTTTCATGTACTGTCCTTGAAGGGTTTTGATTTTAGGATTATCTATCCCCCCACCCCATTTTCTAGAACAGTTTTAAGTAAAATGGGAATTAACTTTTATTCGAATGTTTGATAGGACTTAGTAGTAAAATCATATAGGCCTGGTGTTTTTTTATATGAAATAAATAAATGTAAACTACAGTTAAATGAATCCATAACTGGACAACACAGCATTTTTTAAAAAAAAAATCCCAAGAAATAGATCAACATTGGCCTGTCTGTCTGATGTTTTCAGAAGTGGTCTGCATGAAAGTATATAAAAGGCAATTTATCATATTTTTAAGTGAAAATTTGAAAGAATGTTGTTAGGGTAAAAAAAGAAAGGAATTTGATTCAATTTATTATGATTAAAGGATTGTGGAGATGTTCAGAGGGAAAGCTACCTCCTAAATTTGCATGTATATTTTTTATAGCTTTGTTTTTGTTTCTTAACTATTGGCTTGAGAGCAGTTTGTTTCAGTAGGACTTGGAGATTTTCCCTGACCACACTCTGAAGGGGAGGGGCCGTATGTGGTGGATGCTTTAGCTGCTACAGTCATTTCCATTGTCTAGTGAGAGAAGAGCCTCATGCTCTGATGCTGTCTTTGTCCCTATCCCTGCAGGTACCTCATGCCGAGTATGAGCACTGTGCTTTATATATGACAATTCATAGAATGTCCAGAGGGGATCGACCTGGATAATGATGTTTCTATAGCAGGGTTTCCCAGCCTTGGGACTTTAGACCTTTTGTGACAGATAATTGTTGTGGGGGTTGTCCAGTGTCTTGTAGGATTCTTAGTAGCCTCCCTGGCCACAACCCATAGTTTCTGGTAGCACTCCCTGGTATTGTTGTAATGACCAAATATGTCTCCTCAGAGGCAAATTTGGCCTCAGTTGGGAATAACTGGCCTGATCATATTGTAGTAAGAATGGTGAAGGCAGTGGATGATTTGGGCCAGCGAAGAGTCATAATGAAAACACACCGGTTAGTTTTAGGAACTCTATTAAAAGGGCTACTGTGGCACTAGCCAAGTTGGCTCAGTAGATAGAGCATCAGCCTGCAGACTGAAGGGTCTCAGGTTCAATTCCGGTCAAGGGCACATGCCTGGGATGTGGGCTCGATCCCCAGTGGGGGGTGTGCAGGAGGCAAGTGATCATTGATTCTGATTGTCTCTCATCATTGATGTTTCTCTCTTTCTTCCTTCCTCTCTGACATCAATAAAAGGAATATATATATATATGTTTTTATTTTTTTAAAAGAGCTACTGCAAGTGAGGGAGGAGAATCACTCTGTGGGACTCCAAAAAGCAGAACTAAGGCCAATAGTTGGAAACAGTTGGAAACTACAATGTGACAAATGTAAAATCTAAAAAAAACCCCACCAACAACAAAAAATGTTTTTAACAACTCAAAAACATCAACTGCATGGGCTGCCTTTCAGAACAGCAAGTTTCCTGGCACTATCAGTATTCAAGCAGAGACGATACTTGTCAGGAATGTTTAGACAATTTCAGAATGAAGAGGGGTTTGGTTAACCTAGATGACTGCTGAATCTCTTCCAACTAGAAAACTTTGTTTCAGTCCAAGTAGAGCCAACTGGGAGGAGAGAATGGAAGACTTTGGGTCATCAAGCTAAGAATGTGTCAAATGAGCTGCTGGTGCCACTGTCCGTATCCCCTCAGACCTCACTATTGCTGTACATGCTGATAGATGCTGATAGCTTGTTTCCACAAGCATCTGGAACTGTCTGGCTGCAGGAGTGTGTTCAGCTAGTGCATGAGGCAGACCAGCAGTGTTGGGAGATTATTCCCCCACCCCTTAAATAGCCTTCAACCAGTTTGGGATAGGATTTGGTGGACCAGAACCCCAGCTTCCTCACTCCCTCTGGGAGATGACCTTGAGATGTGCTCCACAGAATCTCCCGGCGGTCCTCAGGAGGAGTGAACCCACAGCTCATTAAAGCATCCTATACCACCTTCTCTTTGCTTTCTCACTTCCTGGCCCACCATCAATGCTTTCTGGAAACATTTCCCCATTTAACCCTTCCCATTCAAATCGTTATCTCAGAATCTTCTTCTAAGAAGCCTATTGCCGTGAAGTTTGAAGCAAGCAAAACAGGGCTTTAGTCAATCCAAGGAGAATGATGTTTGAAGATGGGAATAAAGAAGGGAAGGAAAGAGACAGGAAGGGAAGGGGAGGGCCACAGAGCTTCGACTGAAGCAGCCTGTTCAGGACAGCTGGGAAGGTGATTTGGCCCACACTTCATGCTCGGCTCTGTGGAAGACAGAATCCAAATGACTGATCCAGTCATTCTGTGACTGTCCTCCAAAGACTTTAAAGACCATTCAGTCAACAAATGTTGATCAGACACCTGCTATATGCCAGCCTGTGCCAGGCTTTGAGGATACAGAGATGAATAAAATATAGTCCCAGCCCTGAGGACTCTAAGGTCTAGTTGGGGAGATAGCCACAGTAACAATGACACAGGAGAGTCTGAGGAAGCAGAGGAGGGGTAGCACTCCAGGCCAGGGATTTAAATATGGGGAGACTGAGGCCAGAGAGGGAAAGCTGGTGAGGTTATGTGATTGATGGGCACTGTTTTAGACAACAAATATGTCTGATGGCAGTTCATTTCTTTGTATTACTGTCTTACACTTATTTGCATTAGAAGGCATTGCCGCATGACCGCTTGCCCCCATCTGCTTTTGACTTGGTGGTCCACTTCTGACAGCTACTGCCGGTTTGAGCTTGGCCTTTTTCTTTCCCCCTCCTCTCCCTAAAATTAAAAGGGTCTTGTATTTCAGAAGACCTCAGCAGTCTTTGCTGATTTCCCAGTCCTACCTGATCCCATTATTTGAAGTTTCCTCATTACCCTCTTTTCTATCACCTACACTCCCTTTAGTTCCCAAGACCTCAGGTTGCGACAGTTTCCTGCCATCTGACTTGCCTCACACTGTTCTATTTTGAATTCTATTGTACTTAGTTCTGATGCTCAGAAAAATGCCTCCCTGTGGCTTGCAGGACAGATGATCAGACAAAGCCCATAGAATTTTAGCATAGATTATCTATGTGTAAATCCCACCCTAAAACTCTCCTTAAAATTATCTGAAAGTATTTGAAGGAGAATCTCTTTGCAAATTGAGAATGCCCGTAAAGAAAGCAATAGGTGTTGTATGTTTCAGCTGTATAGGAATAAAGTTATAAGGAATGCAAGCATTTGCCCTTTAAAGTTCTTTCAAGAAATAGGTCGTGTTGCTAAAATAAATGCACACATACCCACAGTAATGTATTTTATAATTTTTAACAAATTTTCCCTGCAAATTCTTGATTCAACCCTTGCATTTCTCTCCAGCCACCAACCTTCTAGAGTCTGGCCTGAACACTGAGGTTGGGACCCAAACAGACTCATCTTTCATCCTAACAGCATTGGCTGCTGCTGAGCCTTATCGGCAAAGCTGGCCCCTTCTTCATGACTTAGTAGTAGGAACACTGCCAGGGCTCCTAACTCTGCCTGGCTGTTGCCTGCTCAGCTGTTAGTCATTTCAATACTCTGCACGCCGGTGAGCATGATTGTGCTGTAAGGTGGAAGTGATGCAGGGGAAGTGAGGCATTTCCTACCCAACACTTGGCCTCTTTCCAACTTGCATGTGAATTTTCTAGATTTGTATTCTGTGGAAAAAAAAGATTTTTCTTCCCAGGCTGGTTTGGCTCAGTGGATAGAGTGTCGGCCTGCGGACTGAAGGGTCCCAGTTCGATTCCGGTCAAGGGCATGAACCTTGGTTGCGGGCACATCCCCAGTGGGGGGTGTGCAGGAGGCAGCTAATTGATCTAATTGATGACTCTCTCTCTCATTGATGTTTCTAACTTTCTATCCCTCTCCCTTCCTCTCTGTAAAAAATCAATAAAATGTATTTTAAAAAAGATTTCCTATCTGAGTTCTTTCTTTAAAAAATGTTTTTGTTGGGGTAAGTGGGGGCGTAGGGGTGGGCGGATCCTAGATAGCAGTGGATGCTATACTCATCTCCTCCCAGGACCAAACTGGAATTAAACTAAAATATAGTACAATCACCTGAATAACCAACTTAAGACAAGCTGAATAGAAGTCTTAGAACCAAGGATTTACAGAAGCAGCCATATTGAGACATGTAGGAGAGTGGAGATGTGAAAAAGGCTGGCCCTGCACCTATGGGCAGTAGCTGATATTTCAGCTGCCAATGTTCCCCCTAAAGAGCAGCCTCAACCCCATGCTACGCTCCACAGCCCAGAGCACCAGAGCCAGGAAGAGGTGCCCAAATAATATATGGCTGTGAAAATCAGCAGGAATTCTGTATTCCAAGGAAAAACAGTCCATTAGTCACAGGTGCCCTCCTAAAGGACCAACACACAAAATCTTGTTTGCAATCACTAGCCCTGGGCTCCAGCAGAGGGAGAGGGGATGGGATGGATTGGAGTCGTGTGAGGAGAGACTTGGATTTGTGGCTCCAGAGAGAGAACTAAGTGGACAGCTGCCAGGACCCCTGTGCTGAGTCAATCTTCAACACCACAGACACCATCTTTCTTGGGTGGAGCACTCCTTTCCTGATGGCATCAATCTGGGGGAAAGCAATAGCCACACCGTGTGAGCTCATGCCTTGCTGAGGAATCAGCTGCCTGGGCCTGGGTGTAAAGGTCTGGGCAGACTTAGGTGGTGTAAGTAATTGAGTAGGGTAGCTTTGAGGCAGGGTCCATTCCTCCCACATTCCCATGAACCTAACTGCCTCCCTATCACAGGAGATCCTCTAGCCCCACTCTCTTGACTCTTGGTGGCCCCATTCTGCCAAGGTCTGGGCAGAATGCAGGACAGACTGAGTTGTGGCTTTAGGCAGAAGCCATTCCTGCCATCTCTCCTGGAGCTTGACTGGCACCTTCCCATCACAGCCTCTGAACTCACAGGAGCTCCACCCTGTTGAGCCCTGGCTCCTGGCAGAATCTTGAACAGACTGAGTTATGTGCCTCTAGGATGCAGGCCATTTTTCTTCTACATGCATGACCAGTGAAGATCCCTCCCTTCATGTGGCCAAATCTTGGTCTGTTTGGATCTGATAAAATGCTGGCCTCACTCTGATGACTCCCTGAGACCACACCTCACTGCAAAGTCTTTGGGCATTTGGTGAGAGGCAACTAAACTTGATATGTCCTGGGACATTTGCTAATTGGCCTCAGACCCAGCGCTGGCACAGAGTTTGAACCTGTGTCCATCTGGTGAATACCACTCAACCCTACCTAGTGACTCACTGAGAACATACCTCATACAACTGAAGTGTCACCAGAGGCTCTTTCAGTGACTGAGTGTATCAGGCAGCCAGCAGTTAGAGGCAGGCATAGGCAGATCTTATGGTGCCTTGGGACTTTTACTGACCTGCCTATGGGCCCAGTGGTGGTAAAATGCAGCCTTAGGGTGCACCTTGGTCCTTCCCACACATACGCAGGCCCAGCAGAGGCAGCCACAAATTGGGATATACCTAGGAATAAATTTAACCAATGATGTAAAACACACCTGTACTTGAAAAATTATACTGAATAAAGAAAATGAGGAAGATGCACGTAAGTCAAAACATAATACTGGATTTTTGGATAGGAAGAATTAATATCACTAAAATGCCCATACTACCCAAAGCAATTATAGAATCAGCAATTCCTATCAAGATACCAAAGGCATATTTCACAGATCTAGAGCAAATATTTCAAAAATATATATGGAACCACAAAAGACTCCAAAGAGTTGTAAGCAATCCTGAGAAAGAAGAATAAAATTGAAGGAATCACAGTATTTGATATCAAACTATTATAGGCAATAGCAATCAAAACAACATGGTAAAGGCATAAAAACAGACTTATAGATCAATGGAACAGAATAGAGGGGCCCAGAAATAAACCCACACATTTATGGTCAATATTTGACAAAGGAGGCAAGAACATACAATGGGGTAAAGATAATCTATTCAATAAATGGCATTAGGAAAATTGGACAGACACATACCAAGAATATGGACCTAGACCACCTTCTTACACCATACAAAAGAATGAACTCAAAATGGATTGAAGACTTCAAGGTTAGACTTGAAACCATAAAAATCCTAGAAGAAAATATAGTAAAATATTGAACATTTCTTATAGCAATAATTTTTTTCTGGTATGTCTCCTCAGACAAGAGAAACAAAAGAAAAATAAATAAATAAATAAATAAATAAATAAACAAATAAATAAATAATACTACATTAATCTAAAAGGGTTTTGCATAGCAAAGGAAACTATCAACAAAACGAAAAGACAACCCATTGAATGGGAGAATATATTCACTAATGACACATCTGATAAGAGTTTAATATCCAAAATTTGTAAAGAACTTATACTACTCTACACCAAAAACAAACAATCTAATTAAAAAATGGGAATGAGGCCAGAATAGACACTTCTTCAAAGAGGACATACAGATGGCCAATAGACATATGAAAAGATGTTCAAAGTTACTAATCATCAGAGAAATGCAAATTAAAACCACAACAATATATCACCTCATGCTTGTTAGAATAACTTTCATCAATAAATCAACAAACAACCCTAGCCAGTTTGGCTTAGCGGATAAAGCCTCAGCCTGTGGACTGAAGGGTCCCAGGTTCAATTCCAGTCAAGGATATATGCCTGGGTTGCTGGCTTGATCCCCAGCAGGGGGCATGCAGGAGGCAGCCGATCAATGATTCTCCCTCATTATTGGTGTTTCCATCTCTCACACTCTGAAACTAATCAAAATATATTCTTAAAATAACTCAACAAACAAGTGTTGATGAAGATGTGGAGAAAAGGGAAACTTAGTACAATATTGGTAGGACTGCAGACTGGAGTAGCCACTGTGGGAAACAGTATGGAGTTTCCTAAAAAAAATTTAAAATGGAATTGTCTATGAGCCAGCATTTCTACTTCTGAAATTATATCCAAAGAAACCAGAAATACTGATTCCAAAGAATATACACACACCCCTATGTTCGTTGCAGTGTTGTTTATAATAACCAAGACTTGGAAGCAGCCCAAGTGCCCATTAGTAGACGAGTTAATAAAAAAGCTGTGGCACATTTATACAATGGAATACCATTTGGCCCTACAAAAAGCAAGTCTTACCTTTTGTGACACCACGGATAGCCCTGGGGATTATCATGCTAAGTAAAATAAGACAGTCAGAGAAAGACAAATACCATATTATCCTATATAATAAAGAGGTAATATGCAAATTGACCCACAAGCCATCACAAGATGGTGGCATGCATAGCGGAGTCTGGGTTCCTGTAACATAAGATGGGTGCACCCACAGCAGAGGTGGGGTTCCCATAATGAGCGATCAGCAGGGAACTGAGGCTGCATGGTGCCTGGCCAGGTTGGGGGACCTGTGGCTCTGCCTACTGCCTACCTGGCAGGGCTTGACAGGGGACCTCAAGGCATGCTCCCTCCCCAGCCTGGTGCCTGGCTAGGGGACCTGAGGCCGCACTTCCAGCCTGGTAGGGCTTGATAGGAGACCTCAAGGCATGCCTCTCACCCAGCAGGACCTGAAACTACACCCCCCACTTGGCGTTGGTCCGGGGACCTGAGGCTGTACCCCCTGCCAGGTCTGGCGTGATGGGGGTGGGGTTGGCTGGGTCTGGGTCTGGCTTGATTTTGAGGCACATGCAAGTTGGTGGGGACTTGATTCTGGGTCCCACGGTGCACCCCAGGAGGAAGATTTTCATATACATTTTACTAATTTTCTTTAATCTCTGGCACTTCTGTTATAAATAAAAGACAAATAGCAATATTAAAATATTTCCTCTAATTCCCTTTTAATGTGCATGAATTTTGTGCACTGGGACACTAGTTTAACTTATATTTGGAATCAAATAAATAAAATAAACTATAAAAAATAGACTCGTAGATACAGAAAACAGACTGAAAGCTGTTAGAGAGGAGGAGGTGGGTGCCTCAGTGAAAAAGTTGAAAGGATTACACACACGCACACACACACACAAAAACCCCCCACAAAAACAAACAAACAAACAAAAAACTCATAGACACAGACAACAGCATGATGATTACCAGAAGGAAGGAGGGTGGGGAGAGGAAAGAGGAGATAAAGGAGACTTGATAGAAGGAGACGTGACTTTGGGTGGTGAACACACAATACAATACACAGATGATGAATTAGGAAATTATACACCTGAAGCATATAATTTTATTAACCAATATCACCCTAATAAATTCAATTAAAAAATTTAAAAATTTTAACCTTGAGGACTGATTGAGTAATTCACTATCAACAACAAATACTTGTTGGGTTTCAATAATAGTTGACCTTTTTGTAGTGACTGTTTGCCACACCCTAAAAATTATTATGTGGTTTCATTTTTTCAACAACCCTTAGGAAGGACAGAGATGAAGTAATTTGATGTCACACAGCAAACAACTAATAGGGCCAGAATTTAAACTTGAGTCTGATCCCAGAGCCCAGGAACCCATTTACTCCACCTCTTCCTCTGTGCAGACCACTTACAAGGTTCTATGAATACAAACAGGTATAAGCTGTGATTCCTTGCCTCCAAAAACTTACAAACTCATAAGGAAGACGAAACAAGAATATGAAATGCTGGATAAATGCCAAACACTGACTATTACGTGTCCTATCAGTGGAACAAACAGGCAGGAATTTACCAGGTAAAGGAAAAGATCGGTGAGGACAGGAGTGGTCTAAAATGTTCCATGGAGGAGTATGACATGACATTCCATTGGCCTTGAAAGATGGAAAAGACCTAGGTAAACTGAGAGAAGGAAATCAACCAAGGTCCAGAGGACTTTGATCACACGGGTTCAAGTTCAAGCTCTGACATTGCCTAGGCAATCATAGCAAAGTCTCTCATTCCCTTTATTGCTCCATTTTCTTTACCATAAATAGAAGGACCCAGAGAGGTGACGTGGGGAGGGGAGAGGAGAAAGCAGACGTTTGGAACCAGAAGAGGCTTAAATGAGGTGGGGAGGAAGGAGATAGTGATTTGAGGTGGCAGACATGTTGACAAAGTTCTATCTCTGTACTTAAATGGTGGTTCCATGAGTAATCACTAATCTGTGATAAAGCTGTAAAAATTAACAAACAAACCAAAACCACCACCTCACCATTTTCTAATTTTGCCTTTATTTTATTTTTATTTATTTTATCTTATTTTTTAAATATTGATTTTTTTTTATAGAGAGGAAGAGAGAGGGATAGAGAGTTAGAAACATCGATGAGAGAGAATCATTGATCAGCTACCTCTTGCACACCCCCTACTGGGAATGTGCCAGCAACCAAGGTACATGCCCTTGACTGGAATCTAACCTGGGACCTTTTAGTCCACAGACTGACGCTCTATCCACTGAGCCAAACCAGTTTCAGCTATTTTATTTTATTTTATTTTATTTTACTTTACTTTATTTTATTAACTTATCTCTCTATTTCTTCTTCTGTAAATGACAATAAAACTTTATAGGAAGATATCAGGATGAGGTGAGCTGATATGGAGTGCCCAGCAGTACCTGGCTCATTGTAGAACCTTAGTCAACATGAACAGCTAAGAGAGGAAGAAAGCAGCATGGTCCAAACTTAGTGAGTGACCAAACGCCTGGAAAGAAACAGAGAAAGGAAAGGTCTTCCTAACTTAGAGAAATTGGAATGCATGTGGGGAATTGGTGCCTTGGTAAGTTGTTAAACTAACGAAGATACTATTTATCTCAGATAGCTGAATTGAAATTATTTACTGACATGCAGCTCTGCTCCTGCCTTCTCCCTGACTCCCATCACTCTCCAGAGCTTGCCTGAACCAAAATAAACATCTTCCTCCTATTACCTTAATAGGTATGGGTTAAATTTTCTTAACTAGTGACCTCACTTGGGGTTGCTTTCATCTGGTATTGATAAGCCTATAGTTGAGCCAACCTCCCACAGTCTGTTTGTAGGAGCCATTGGGGATTCCTGTCAGCCTCATAAGAAATCTTGCTGTTAGGAACATGGACTGAGCCCCTCTGTGAATCTGTGATCTCCATCAGGAAGCTGACAGTAGGGGGAAACCATATAGCACTTATCTTTAGCTTTCAGTCTCCTCTCTTACCAGGAGCTGTCAAAGACATTGAGAAATTCCATGGTGAAGGACTCTCTGATTAGTTTTCATTATGTCACCACACCCATTTCTTTTCCCATACAAAACTCACTCCCAAGCCTCAGCCTCATTACTCCCCACTGCCCATTCATACCTTCAGGCCTGTTAAACCCTAATTTCCCAAAGATCTCACGTTGTTTCCTACCTTTGTATCTGGGCATCCTTTCATTCCTTCCTCACATGTGTAAGTGCCACTCATCTTACATACCTGACTTAAATATCTCCCCTAGGAAGCCTCTGGGGCCTCGCTCCCAGGTAGGGTTTGGTTTTCTCGGATATGCTCTCCCAGCACCAAGTGCATCCTCCATAACAACCCTTATCACCTGTACGACTGTTGTCGGTCACTAGTTAGGATTTTTAATAAAGGCCAAAAATAATAGTGGCTTGAAAAATAAAGAAGTTTGTTTTCCTTGTAGGCATCACTTGCGAGTACCATTGGGCAGGGACCCAGGTCCCTTCTATCTTGTTGCTCTGCCGTCTGTAGGTTGTCCACGAGCGTAGCACAGGTTGACTCACAACCACACCAGAATTTCAGCATGCCTTAATTCCAAGACCAGCCTCAGTGAAGCTAAGCTCATTGCAGATTAGAAAGGAACTTGTGAGAAAAGTTCAAGATATATTGGAAAACACTTGGAGTGCCTGGTGGGAAATGGTGGGAGAAGGTTGCATCTTATTGTGCAGGACTTGAATGTCAAAAAGTGATAATAACCGCCACTTTTAGATAGTGTCATTTCTCAGCCACATATTCCAGAATCACTACCCCTAAAATAGTAATCAGATTCAAGTGCCCCTTAAGATTCTCCTAAATCTTCCTTATGTCATTTTGCAGAGACATCTTTACAAATGGAAATAGAGTAGAAAAGCTAATAATCACTTCTGAAGCAGAAGCCCATGGGAGCCCATGCTCCTGAGCATCCATCACCTGAGTTATTTCTAAATCTGGCTGATCATCAGAAACACCTTGGCACTTTAATTACAAACAACAAACAAGGCCCTGAGCCCCTCCATGACACTGAATTTCCAGAGTAGGGTTCAAGAATTTGTATATTTTTGTAAAATTATCCCAGTGATTCTGATGGAGAGCTGGCATGGTCACCCTTGCACTGAGGAGACCTATCACCACCCTGTGTTTGTTCCAACTGCAAATTCATGGTTGAAGTGTTTTTCTCTGTTTGGACCTGTGGAAGGCTGATTCCTGCTTAATGTTCTCTCCGAACTCTAAGCTCCCGGTTATTGCAGTGTCCAAGAAGTTTTGGACCTCCTCCAAGCCTGCTCAGTGACAAGTCTATTCTTTAGAAACTGAAGTACAGAGTGGAGCAATCAAAAAATTTGGTTAACCACAAATCCAATCATTTTATTTTTATTTATTTATTTATTAAATATATTTTATTGATTTTTTTTTTTTACAGGGAGGAAGGGAGAGGGATAGAGAGCTAGAAACGTCAATGAGAGAGAAACATCGGCCAACTGCCTCCTGCACACTCCCTACTGGGGATGTTCCCGCAACCAATGTACATGCCCTTGACCGGAATCGACCTGAGACTTTTCAGCCCACAGACCGACACTCTATCCACTGAGACAAACCAGCTTTGGCAATCCAATCATTTTATATCTTATAAAGAGTTTTGGAAAATCACTAGACTTCAAAACTTGGAGTGGACCCCCAATAAGATTTTTTTGTTTTTACAATTGACCATCCCACTAATTGCCATCCCATATTGCCATCCCACTAATCCCCTGGACCAAGCTTTCTATCTTTAAATAATTATCCAGAGATTGAGCCCAATGATAGTAGAACATTATTTAGTGCCTTCATGAGCCATTTGATATATATATTCGTGTAAATGCCTTTGACAATCTGGGGATATTAGCAGTATTAGTCCCAATTCATAGGTGAAGAATTCGAGGCTCTGAAAATGAGTAGAAAGAAAATTCAAAGCTAAACCTACTTAAGTCTACATACTGAGTTGCTATACTGCTTTTCCCCGTGGTGTGTGTGTGTTGGGGGGGGGGGGGTAGTTTGGAGTGTGTGCAGGGGAGAGGAAGAGGACAGGGAATGGAAGAGGAGAGACAGTATTTCCTTGCTGGGACCTACTGCCTGTTATCTTTTCTCCCCCTGACTCTCCCCTTCTATTCTCAGCCCAATAGCAGCCAATACAGGAATAGCTTTTGATGCTCCAAGGAAACCTCAGCAAAGAAAGTTGAGCTTCTGCAGAAACTAGCTTCCCCTCTGCATCATTTCAGAGCTCAGTGGACCTACAAATATAGTTTTTGGCTAATCATGTATGCTCCAGACATTTATGGTATATAATAAATGCTTAACACATTCAGCTGAATCCCTTGAAGACAATTCACCAAGTTTATTGGAAGGTACTTTATTCAGGATGCCATGCAGACTATTTTTCCCTACATTTTTTTTTTTTACTCTGCTGAATCACTGCGTATTGTGCCTGAATCACTTGGCTTTTCTAAATCAACTAAGCTGAATGGGAGAAGTCGGACATGTGATTACTGCTGGGAAAATGGCAGATTTGGCTCATGAGAGGAGTGGTCAGAGCACTCTTTGAGATCGAGAACATTCTAAATCTGAGGCACTTGAACCCTTGGAGATTGAATTTGTCTCCCAATAATGCTCTTATTTGTTGATGGGAAGAAAATTATACTGGATCCCCTTGGTCTGTAGCAATTAGAGTGAATTCTCCTGTGACAGGCTGGGCTCTCCAGCGCTTTAATTGGTTCTAATGCAGAGTGGCTTAAAATTAATTCACTCTCCCACAGGCTAATCTCTCATTTCCCGGAGCAGATTGGGAATTGTTCAGAAATGAGCCTTTGAGAGAACTGTTTCTTCTCATTCAGCCCTAGATTTAGAACATACATTTCCAGAAAAAAAGGAGTCTAATACAAGGGTGGGGTGGGAGGAGGCTGGCTGTACCTATTCTGCAACTTTAAATTGTTTTTCTCACCCTGGCTGGTGTGGCTCGGTTGCCTGGGCATTGGGCTGGTTCCATTCCTGGTCAAGGGTACATGCCCGGGTTATGGGCTTAATGCTTGGTGGAGGGCATGCAG